>OZ023225.1:17327742-18787375 GCA_964006125.1 Cryptus viduatorius | reverse complement strand
TGTGATCTCTCTCTCTCGTTCTCCTTTTGCTTGCGGTTTTCACCAACCAACCAAAATCTTTACCGCACACCCCCCTCCCCCCACCCCTCGTCTCGGGGTGTGTATAGAGGAAACATCGCGACGACCAAAGTTTTTACCTCCGTTCCTCTCTCCGTCGTTGAAAATTGAATGGAGTCGCCGCGTCAGCTTGAAAAATGTGGAACAGCGAGGGTAGAGAATACCCGGGTTTTTCACGGGGGTGAAAGCACGAATTGCCCGATACCGCGAGCCGTGAGTTTCGCGGTATCGCGAAACGAGAATCTCATCCGTACAGAGAGGCCCTATAGTCCATACACCAGAGAACCCCCGCGGATGGGTTATCGAGTTTAAGTGGAAAAATTTAATTTCATGGTGCGGCAAGCGTTTTACCCCCCTGGCGAACGTGTCATCACCGGGGAAACCCGTACACCGTTTGGGAATAGCTCGTTCGGTGATGAAATTTATTATGCTTCGTACGTTTATACCGCATGGTTTGGTTCGGTGATGGTACCGGCGAAAGGCACCAGCTGCGGGGGGCGTTTTTACGTCCCTTTCTTTATCGCGAGTGCATTGTTCGACGGGTTTGCGGGGTATTAATCATTTAAACGAATTATACGAGCGCTTTGCGAGGGAAGGGATGGACCCAATGCTCGATCAACAACAAAGGGGATATATCTCTCGATATTATAATTATATCTCACCGCCGCCGCCATTTTCAAAAATTAAGGGGGAGGGGGAGGGGAGGGTGAAATATTCTAAGTTTCGTTTAGAGGGGATTTTTCAAGTAAAAATACAAAAAATAACAACATAATGGCGAAGAATGTCTTTTAAAAATTATAAATCGTTTTAAGAGGTACCGACTCAGTCGGTAACAAATCGCCTTCCTTATTTTCTCGGAAATTTTTGCTCTGATGACGAAAAGCAAATTAGGTATTTGTAGTCATTAGATAGACGTATGAAAACCTAATTTGCTTTTGGTCGACAGAGCAACCGTTTCGGAGAAAATCGGGAAGGCGAGTTGTTACCATCGGAGCATTTCTCATTGCTGTGCCACATCCCCTTAAGACACTGCAGCGGTGAGATTTAAGGGCATAAAGGGGATTTCGGAGGTATTGCCGTTCCCAATAACTATTAGTTGCGGCGGCGATGAGACATTTTTGTAATGTCGATAAAAGGACAGCGAACGCGCGAGACGGGATCCCGAGGAATCTCTCATCTCTATATATATGTATATATGTGTAGGTCTCGTCTTTATTATATCAGATTTTGATGATTTAATGTAATTATTCGAGGTTCGTGCGACGCATTGCTGAGGTTAAATTAGAACCGTGTTATGCAACATCGAGAGGGTTGAGGAATTTGTAGCAATGAGAGAGAGAGAGAGAAACTGATTTTCTATTCAGATTCGTACAAAGACTGATTGCACAATAGGAATACAACAGACGGAACACTGATTGATACGCATGAGAGTGACGCGAATTCGGAAGATATGGTATAAAAATTGTTTTCAAGCATTAAGGGGGCTGCATAAGTTTGAAATTTTGAAAAAAAAAAATTATTTTTATTCCGTAGTTTTATAATTGAAAGTCTTAATTTCGATTTGCAATAAAAATTTTTCAAAAATTTAATAAATTGACCGAATTATGGCGATTTTTGTGGTGAAAAATTAAAAATGATCGAACACATTTTTTCGATATTACATCGAAAACAGCTCTGGATGGGCGTTCGCATCCGTCCAATTAAATTTTGTCGTACATGAATCAGAATGTTTGGGGACCACAGAGAAGCGGTGCTAATGTATACCTGTTTACCGTATACTCTCATACACGCGATCACAAACGAGAGCAAACTATTGCCATATCCGCGATAATTGAGCGTAGCTAATAAATTACCCGCATAGCAAAGCGTGGCGCAGAGCACACCGCGCTCGATGCTCGCGCGTTCGTTGGCTTTAATTGAGTCAATTAGACCAATGACAGGGGGTCCTTATAGCTACCGCGCTACTGCACGTATTACTTATCTCTCCGCTCTCTGAAAGTCGACATTTTTTTAAATGAAAAAATACTAAATGAAAGCAATTGAATTTGTTGCTCGTGAAACTAAATAAAATAACCTCTTTACCGACGGAGCATAAAAGAAAAAAAACGTCGAAATCATAATTTTATTCGAATTTTCAAAAATGCTATAAAATGTCGATTTTTATCATGCAAACCTTCCGAAATTTCCGTTCGCCTGTCCAAAATTCAATGCAACTATTTGCGCCAAAATAATATACGAAACTCCCGCAAAATCGAAAACTTCACTTTCTCAATTTGCAGTATATCAAGTATCAAATGTTAACCTTTTCGTTGATATTTACGCAAATCTCCGTTCGGTAGTTCGAAATATTCTACTGCTACAGAATTTCCAGATATATATAGCATAACGGGGGATTTCGAAATGATGAAATACGAAACCTTTAATCGATATTCCAATCAACGCAACATCAACACAAATATAATATGTACAGACGAAAGTTACGCTGAAAAATAACTACTGCTTACGTAAAATCGGACCGTCTGACCAATACAGTCTTTTACTACTTATCTAACTGAAATATACGTATACATACGTATTATGTATATTCCGCGGGGATTTATTAAATTGTAGAAGTTTTCTCACTTCCCAAGGATTTCATCCATTCAAATAAGGATGTAGGGATCCTATGTATGCCTACGTACACGCGTCTGTTTGCGTGTTCGGGTGCAAAGGTGATAGGGAATCGAGCAAAGCGAACGGGAGGAAGCAAAGGGAGGGGGTGGAGGGGCCTGGAAAGGAACTACAGCGGAACAAATAACGACGATACATTCTCCACAGCTGTTCGGCAAACTTTGGCCCCCTGTGAATACCGCACCACGCACGCCTCTGCGCGCCCCCTTTCGTTCGTATCCACCCCTCCCCCTCCCCCCCTCTTACTACGTTCGCGAATCGCTACTGTACCGTTGCGGGCGAACGAAATGCGGGGTTAGAGCCCAAGCAGTCTCTGAGGTGAAATTTCTCCCTTCATATAGAACACGAAAGCGGGGAGGCAAAGTCAACGCCGGTAGTCACGGTTGTAGGGAAATCGTAGCGTGCGCCCAATTTCATTTCCGGCTCCGTGAGTCCGCTCGCGATTTAGCTTGTTAGTTCATCCTTACGATTCAATTCCTTAGCATTTAATACCTTTTTCTACTCGAATGGTCCGTCTGAAGTTTCTTACATTTAATACGATTTCGTTTAATCACTTTATTTCGAAAATCAGCTATTAAAGGACTTCAATTACGAGGTTTGCGCATCGCTCAACCTGTTAGCTAATACGCGACTTCAGATTTACTGCGCACGCGAAACTAAACCTTAAGTTTCGATTTTTTTTTAATAACATAACCTTTAAAAGATCGTAAAAAAAAATATGTCGCGTTTTCAAAAATAGTTCGAAAATCCGTCGCGCGCGCCGTAGTCGTCGTGTTTGACGATATCCGCGGCGGAATCTTCTCGTATCCCGTGCGGAGATGCCGCGAAGCGTAAAGCTACCGTGTAAATATCTACCCGGTGACAGTAAACGAAATTGAATAAACAACTCGGGTCGAATAGATCCGGCGACAATGGTGTGAATTTAAAAGTCGCTCCGAGACGACGACAAGAACGGCAACCGAGAGAGAGAGAGACGGAGAGTTCGCGTACATCGCGTTCGGTCGCGAGAAGCGTCGCCGTGAGAAGACCGAGTCGCAAAAGCGACGAGTGGAAAAATTGCATTTCCTCTTTGCTGAGAGAGCGTAGCGCATCAGTCTGGCAGAAGTGCGCGAGGTTCGCTACTTCGACGGAGGCAGCTATACGACTTTCTTGCGGAAAAATTCTCTCCGGAGAGCTTTCGCGGTATTCGCTCCGATCTTTTTTCCGCACTCCCTCAATGCAGTTATCTTTTGCCGATTCTCGCGCCGCGACCGTGAGTACCGGTTATAAATGCTAATATACGAGCTCCGACGGGGAGGCTATTCTCGTGGTAATCTCGACGGCGGACACCCCTCCTGCGGCCGGAAATCTTCCGTCGCTCGAGTGTGTCTACTTTTCTTGAAAAAAGAGCGAGTGAGAGAGCTTCAAAATCGATTTAACGCGTGCCGCCATGAAATATCCATTCGCCGTTAAACCTCCAGATTCTGACTTTTACTTCGTTCATCCCTCCGTCACAACCCCCTCCACCGCACCCTCCACCGCTGTCGAATATAGACGATGGAAAAGGTGCGGAGAGCGTTTTGATGAAATTGCAAGATTTCAGCGTTACGTATCAAAATAAAAGTCGAAATGGTGACCGGGGTCAATTGCAACAAAGATCAATCGTAATATATAGGGGTTGTATATCGACTCTGAAAACCGCCAGAGCTGCGCGATTTATTCAATTAGCCTATGATCGGGTTATCAGAAAGCTCCTTATCAGCTAAAAGGTACTCCCGACATCATTTGCTACGGGTCTCAACCCTAACCTACGACCCCAGAGCTGCCGACCCTCTGCAACCAGAAACAAAAGGCGGAAACGTGGTTAAGGAAAAACGCTATTTTTGTTACACTTGACCCCGGTAACCACTTTCAGCTTCATATTGAATAAATTATAGCCTATTGATCGGTGGCAATAGTTGGGTACTTATTTATTTATCGTTCGGAGACTTATTGTCTTATCGTCATCGATATCTTTAAAATTTTATGATTGGTTCGAGTTGAAGTATTATTGAAAAATTTACTTCGTACAGTATATACTGCGTAAGTTGGTATGCATTCGAGAGAAGAGACCTCGCGTCCGTCTTCTATTTCCTTGAGGAAATACGAGTTTCGTTTCGGTTTCCCGAAGCGTCCCGCGAGAGATATACTGATGCGAAGATCATATATATATATATGTGTAAATACATATATATATATACAAATTCTGAGAGCTCGAGTGCTTCGCCCACAGCGGGATCACGAGACGGTTCTGTTGAAACGTCTCTTTCAGAAGCTCGACGATTTAAATATCATTCGAATGCGATTCAGCCTTCCGGTCCTTTCCTTTCCTGTCTATCTAACGTTTCTTTAGCCTCTTGAGATCTTCAGACTATCCTGTGTGCTCCCTTACTTTCTGGTGGTCCTTACGATTCCCTGTGACGAGAAAAATACGACGTAAATGCACGTCCCACGCTTTCCGTCCATTGCGGATGCTGGACATGCATTTATGGATTTTTCGGAATGGACAAACCTCCGTTTCAACATCATCGATCTTTTTTTGTAAACCTAAAATGTTGTTTTTGTCCTTAAACCAGTTGATTTAAGGTCCGTTTTAGGCAAAACACCCAAATTCATCCCTACATTACGATTGGGAGGTCCGCAAGGGGTTAATTTGCAACGCGGAAAAAGTCCTATTGATCGATTGTCATTTGCTTAAGGCGTACTTCCAATAACTTCCTTTCATATCTTCCCATTACCCGTCAGACTTTTTCGAAGTCTCCTGAACCCCGTCACATCTACATAGCGACTGTAGGGTCAGAGAACTACGAGGTGGTTAGCGGTAGAAAAGCGTAATGATATTTAAACCCGACCACGGGACCTAATTGAATCTTTCTTCTCGTCTTTTTTGCAGATTAAGGCGAACCCGCAGAGAACGAGAACGAGTTTGCCGGCTGCGTGGAAGAAGCTCGCTACTCTTCGTGGCGTGTTTCGAATTGTCAGAAACCGCCGCAGCTGCTGCAGCGGTATCTCCTCGTCGTCTCGCCGCACCTCGTCTCTTCCTCCGCGCGTCCTGCGGATGGGGGATGCGTCTTCTTTCCCGAACAAATCGCAACGACTCTTTAGACCGCAACATTCCGCAGAGTTAAAAAGCTTGAAAAGAAAGCGAAGTGCACTTTTTTTGGTTCTTTAACCCGCAAAAGTTACTCGCGACCCTTAATTCCGCAACGAAACCGCGTCCTCCCAGAAGTTCCAAGCAATTTGGCGAGAAGACGACGCGCCACATACAAAATCAACGGAACTTTCCTGCGGCAATTGAAGTGGACGCGTTGGTTCGTCATGCGATTGGTCAGGCAAGCGAATCCGTTTGTTCGCCGCGTAGCCGCGACATCAGCGGAATCTCGCAGAAGCAACAGACACGCAAACGGAACGCGAAGACGGCTTTCGTGAAAAAAACGTCCGCGTTGCCTCGTTTGACAACGGAATATTCATAATCCAACGAGACCCCGAACGTGCCGCGACGACTAGAACTCGCTTAAGGTACCCGCGCGTCTTCTCTATCCGTGGTTGTCGAGTTCGCGTTTCCGCGGAATACAAAAATCCGCTCTCTTTCCAACGAAAGCGAAGTAAACGCGGATAGCGACTTACGCACACGACACACGTAACTTTTCGGCCGACGTGGCTGATGCTCGGCTACGACGATTCTGTCAGTCTTCCACCAGCCTCGACGTCGTCACATTAGTTTTCCGGGGTTACGAGACAACGCGGAGAAAAGAAGAAGTGCGGAACGAATTTTTCCAAAAATGTGGAAAAAGTCCCAACGTTTCTGTCGGGAAATGACGACGAATTCGAAATTCGCTTGAATTTACGAAAACAAAAGAAAAGAAAGGCGGAAAAAAAAGGATCCGCCGAAAAATACTGCGGAAATCCTTTGCCAGAGACTCCCGGAGAAGTGAAGCGATATTTTCTGCTCAAAGTTCTCGACGACAGACAAAGCTCTCTCGCTTCTCGCCCGAGTGAATAATTGAAATGAGAAATCGATAGCACCCACTCCGAGTCATTACATTCCGCTCAAGGATCCGGGGAATCACAACGACAACAGGAACGGGAGGTTGGAGTCGCCGCGGTCGGTTTTGACGGAAAGTCAGTAGGGGTTCCGGATAAAGAGAGAGAGAGTGGAAAGTGCGATGAAGGATTTCACGCGATAATCCGTGCAAACGATTTAATCGCCTGGTCCCCGCCCCGACGGCGTCAGTTCCGCGGCGGGGGGGCTTTGCTCAACGCGGGCGTTATATAACCGCAAAACGTCATCAGTCTCTCCCGTCCAGCGGAATAAACAATTCGCGCGGAAAGCGCGACGGGAATGAATTATTCACCGGTTACGGTATCGGCGCGAGGAGCTTTCATTCCTGCGTTACCAAGCGGCACACTGGTGACCGTGTTCGGGTGACAAAGTATCGTCCACCGATTTACCCTCTAATCGCGATTTGCAAGTCGCCCACAGGAAGTACACGCGTCTCGACAACGAGGCTGCGGACGGCTTTGTCGCGCCCTGCTACGTCCGCCGTGTGGCTTCCGGGAAATATATTTTTTTTTTAACCCAACCAGACCACTGTCAATAGCTCTCGTTTCAAACGTCCGAAAAATCAAAAAGAATTTGCATAGTGAAAAAAAAAAAAAAACGCACTTGCGGAAAAAAAGGATTTTCTGCGGAAAAATTTTTGGGACAGAATTGGATGTCGAGAATCGTGGAATGGTCATAAATAAAACATCGAGACTCCAACTCAAGGATATACAAATATTTTCTTATCCTATCGGAAGAAAATGGTACCAATGCCGAATCTGACGAGTGTCCGGAATCGACCGTGCTGATGATTTACGACGAGCCGCGATACATCGTACGATCGTTGGATTGATTCGACCTGCCTAATCGGAAGATAGACAGGAAACGAGAATCGCGAATTGGGGGTGTTATACTTTGATAAATGCGTGCTATCAGTGATAGTCGGGAAAACGAACATTGCAGAAGAAGGTTTACGGTGAAGGATCGTGAGAAGGATCCGACGGACGGGCGGATAGATCATCGTTGGGTCTCGTGCACCAAAAAGAAATGGAGAAGGACAGCGATCGTCACTACAGAGCTTACGAGAGCCTGAAAGCTGCTAACAACGGTAACACCTCGTCGCTGAAGAGGGGCATCGAACCCTCCAAAAGTAGCAACGCCTCGAGTCATCATCAACAACTCCAACAGCAACAACAGCAGCAACAACAGAATGGACAGATCAGGTGTCTGTGCTTCGGAGGAGTACCCGACAAAGCCAGTCACCACTCGTTCCTCAAGGGTTTCATCATCAACTTGGGCATTTGTGCGCTCCTCGTAGCCTACACGCTACTCGGAAGTTTCATCTTCCTCGCTATCGAGGGCGGTACCGAAGGGTTGCATCAGAGAACCCTTGCAACCACTATAGCCAGTGGAAATCAACCTTCCAGGAGAAATACCACCGCGTGGTTGAACAAGGTGAGTGATGGCGCTGGAGGCGCGAGATACGCGTATAACGGTTTCCGTTCGTTCGGAAACGGCATTTAACATACGCGATTAAACTTGACGATAAAGTTTCCGCGATAAGTTGTATAATCTGAACGAACGGCCGCGCGATGTGAAAAGAGTTTCCGGGGAGTTGAGGGCTGCGAAATTCGATATGGCAAAATACATCGCGAAATACACAGCCGATATGAAAAATTTAAAAAAGCAACTAAATTATTGTTAAAAAGCGTGTATCGTTATAATCCCAACTAAAAATGAGATTTCGAGCGAATTTCAGAAAAATTTTGCATATTAACCCAAAAAAATTATTAAAAATTAGTAAAAAAAAAAATTTAATGAACCATTCGGTAACCCAATTTTTTTTTTCGCTGAAAATGATTCGTTCATTTTTCTGAATACATAATTTTTTTTTCGAATTTTTTCAAATTCAATTTCATTGCAATCGAAATGACCGGATGCAAGAAAAATCTGCGTTAATGCAGAATATCGATATAGTAAAAAATTTAGAAGTTACATTTGTTTTTTGAAAGCAACTTATATCGGCAAATTTTCAAAAAAAAAAAAAAAACGATATTCTAGAAACAGTTCGGGTTCAACGGACTCCCATGTGATTTTTGAAGGTTAAGATACCGATTCGTAAATATATGAAAAAAAAATATAGCCGATCATTTTCCTACCTATTTTTTCAATCTCTCATGATATCATTTATCTCAAAAACAAACTTTCACCGCTGTATTAAATTATTTTACAAAATTATATACGATAAATAATGGTTGATACGTATGGTAAAACAGTTTGTGAATAATCATAACAATTAATTAATCGGCTTTGCATGAAATATATATACACCACTCATTACTACTCTCCTCGCCACGTATACATGTCGCGGCATTGGCTCATCAAAAATTCATGAAAATGTCAAAATATTATAATCATTTAATCGAAATTCGTTTATTATCGGGTGTTCGTGTAATAAACACGGAGGTTCAATGACATTAAAGGGAATAGGTTGAGATCGTCAAGCGACATACTCTCCGCGAGAGTTGGCCGCGTTGTACGAGTTGTTCTACTTACTATAACTACTACTAGTCCGCGGAGGGGTTTAGGGGAGGAAAAGAGGGGGGGAGGGGGAGGGAGCAGTGAAGAGCTCGTTCGCTCACCCTCTCGGGGCGATGGTACATTCACTGGTCTCCACGACACGGAAGCTGCGCGGCGTATCGATTCGCTCCGCCGGCAGACACTGTGTCGTCGTCCTGCTGCTTGCTACTGTCGTGTTCTCGTACACCGCGTACATACTACTACTACATCTACTTGCATGCGTTCAACTACCCTTCGAACGTGCGAGCGCGCTTCCTTCCATTACGCTTCTCGCGGGGATAACCAATCCCGACAGTATTGAATTTCATGTTGTTTTGTCGTTGTCGCGTTTTTTTTTTTGTCGACACTGTTCTACGTACGTGAACATCATAACTATAGTCTCTACTTGGATGCTTTTCAACCCGACCTCAAACGGGGTAGAAATACGCCATGATGCATATGTATACAACACTTGGATTCTGTTATGTTCGCTGATGAAACCGAACGATCGATCCGGCGAATTGCGAACCTATGATCATACAAGATGCCGCCGGGCATCGAAAGCCCTCCATTTTATAGCTGCCGTACCATAAAAATTCATTGCAAATGAACTTTTTTTCATGAAAATTTAATTGGAATTAATGAATTAATGAAAATTCATTAATTAAGGTTAATGTTCATTTTCCATGCAAAAGATCGAGGAAAACGGATATTTCTTCTAAATTTACTTACATCGAGAAATGAGTTTATTCGTTGTATTCAATGTATAGCAAAATATTGTGTAATACATGGATTAGCAAATTGTTTTATTAACAAATGTATAGTTAACTACACATTTGTTGACAGTGACACTTTTTTTGATGCAGAAATACGGGAATCAGAATACGCGGAACAATAAATCGATGTGAAAAAAAAGTCTTTTTGCGATTACTTTTTTGGGATAATAAATCAGCGACGATGTTTTATTTTGGCTGTAAATGTTTTGCTGTGAAGCGAGCAGATGGTCGGATCGGAATAATGTATTCGCGATGTGTAGACGCTGACCGCTTCATCCAATGTTCTCAGGTAAATCGCGACGCGAGAGAACAAACAGTCGAAAGCATTTGGGAGATCACTGAACACTTAAACATTCTGTATCGCGAGAATTGGACCAGACTGGCCGAACAGGAAATCGCACGGTTTCAAGACAGACTGGTGAAGAAGATAACGGAGGATATGCTAGCAAATTCACAGAACACCGGCACTTACACGGGAAACAATGTCAACAATCCCGCCGACGCTGGTCCGAGCACCGAGCGTAAACCACCCGACTACGAGTGGAACTTTGCTAAAGCGTTTCTCTATTCTCTCACGGTACTCACCACTATCGGTAAGTCGAAAATTTGATACACTTTTTTTCGATAAATTTCAGAGTATTTAACATGGAAATTGTGCAGCCGACGAATGGCAACGAATTCATCAATCTTTATGGGTTATCTGTCGAAAAAAAAAAAAAAAAAATGTTGGTACCTTAATTTTTTACTCAATTTTTCTTGGAGATTAAAACGAAATCGAAAATTCGTAAAACTGAGAAATTTATCAATGATTATAATTTGCGAAAATAGGTAACTGTTTTACCTTCTGATTTTTTTTTTTTTTTTTTTTTTTAAATCGGCAATTTCTTAATTTTTTTTTAACGCTCTTGGAATCAAACTGAGAGATCAAAAAGATAGGGAATCGATTCGAATTTTCCGGAAATGTTTCGGATAACGCAGTGAAAGTCCTTTCGGAAAGTCCTTTTCCTCGATATATTACTTAGGAAAATAAATTAATGTCAATTATTTCAAAAACAGGTGATAAAAACGTACGAAAAATAACGAACTCTTCTAGAAAACGATCTCAATGCCATTAAAAATTGCTTCAAAGATGTTCTTTCCTTTTAATTTTATCAAAAAAATAACCATCAAAGGTGAAAAACTCTTTTAAGACAGAAATGCCGTTGAAATTCTACTGAAAACTCCAACATAAATGAATTTTTCTTTTTCAAAATCGTTGAAAAAAAAACCCAAAAGTAAAGAACTCTTTGAAAAGCGGCCTCTGTGTCGTTAAAAACTTCATTAACAGAATATTTTTCCATTTACCTTTCATACGTTTTGATTTTCGTTCGTACATTGTGCAAAACACAATAATGTTACAATGGATTTCGGATTACTCGTTGTTTTCCGTAGAAATTGCACTGTAATCGATTTTCCAAAGGCATTGTATGTGTGATGATTCCATTTATTTATTTATTGCTATCTGCGGTTCGTCGGCTTTTATTCGCCGAGTTGCATTCACAAGTTCCATACACAACACTTCGTATCGATGTCGATACCCGGGTATCGTGCATTTGCGGATGCGGCCGCCTTAAGGACGTTCGCGCGCGTGGTATTCATTTCGCTTAAATTCCACGAGAGGAAATTGCAAACACTTCTCGATATTATAAAAATCTGAAAAAATTCATGCATATTAAAGGTACTGAAAAGATTAATTTTCAATAATAATAATTGCAAAATGTTATTAACAAATTGAAGAAAACAAAAAATTGATAAAAAAATTTCCGGTAAATCAACTTTTTTTTTTTATGAAAATGATTCGTTCTTTTTTCTGAATACCTATGAATTTTTCAAATTTTTATTTCGGCTTTGAATTTTTTTTTATACGGAAAGAATATGTAGAAAAACAAAAAATTCAAATCCAAGATACAAATCTGAAAAAATTCAAACGCGTTCAGAAAAACGAACGAATCATTTTCAATAAAAAAAAAAAAAAGGTGAGTCACCGTAAATTTGTTCATCAATTTTTTTTTTTTTTTCATCAATTTGTTAATAACATTTTTGCAATTATTATTATTCAAAATCAATCTTTTCAGTACCTTCAATACGCATGAATTTTTTCAGATTTTTATACTATCGAGAAGTCTTTGCAATTTTTTTCTCCATGTCGTCATATTTTAGCGAAATGAACACTAAGCGCTCAAACCTTCTTAAGGTTAAGATAGAACCTCTCGTATTTGCCTGTGACGTAAAGAAACCCCAGAAAACCAAATCAATAAGTAATCAATAAGCTTATTGCAACATTCTGCAAAAACGACTCGTAATCTCCAAAAGAAACGCATCAACGCACAAGCAGTGCTTCCGTATATTTCTCCCAACTCTCCAATTAGTCTGGCAGCGCATTTACCGCTAATCTTTTGCCCGAGCGTTTCGTAAAAGCGCGTTGAAATAGTTTGGGAATTTGTTGCAACAACCGTTTTGTTTCGAAGCAATGGAGCCGTTAATACTTGCTGCCTAACGTTCCCGTGACTACGTTGGGCTTCAATTTTCGCAGAAACTTTATCAGCGTTTCCTTTGACGAATAGTACAAAACGAAGCTGCATGCGAACATGTTCCATCGCAATGGGTAAAATGTACATCCGGTGAACAGGGAATCGTCTGTTTGAACGTGAGATCTGATACATTTGCAATACAACTAAATTGCAACGAGAATTACATCCAAAACCGGTTGAAATCAATGGAACCGAAACTATTCGGAGTTGTCTACTGTATCACAGTCTTAGTCTCATCCTATTGGATGCTGGTGGATTGTTGTGTACTGCGAACCGAAATCTGCTCCGTGCCTATACGATATTCCTGGGAAACTCTCAGCAGTGAGGTATTTGTTTGCAATTAGCAGTGTCGGGAGAGAGGTGCGAGACGGCGAGTGGATGGGGTGGAAGGGGTGGAAGGGGCGATGCGGTATTTGTAAAAGACGCGCATTGCCAATGTGGATGCAGGTAGGGAGTCGGAACGGTACGAAGGGAGCTGCGGTGAAGAGCCAAGAGAGGGATATAATTACTGACGGCAAATAGTATCCAATTAAACACTCCGGTGAGACTTAGTCCTACCGGGTTACCGACTGTAGGTACCTTTACGTATTTGATGCATTGCCACAGAGGATTCAACGAGCCAAAAACTGCAGCATGGTAGCGGTGATCCTATCTCATCCTGCATGTTCGTTCCAAAATCAGGGATTTAGTCTGTTTGGTAAACTGAGGAAAAGGTTTGATCGGTAATTAAATGGTCCAAAAAACACACTGAAGAGCAGAAATGACCTAACAGTTCGGTCCATTCGCCCTTTTATCATCTGTATCTGCTTTAGAGAAGATCGGAGATTTAGTCTGTTTGGTAAAGTAAGGAAAAGGTTTGATCGGTAATTAAATGGTCCAAAAAACACTGTGAAGGGCAGAAAAGACCCAACTGTTAGGTCCATTCGCTCCTTCATCTGCATCTGCTTGAGAGAAGATCAGAGATTTCGTCTGTTTGGTAAGGTAAGTAAAAGGTTCGGTCGGTAATTAATTGGTCCAAAAAACACAGTGATGGACAGAATGGACCTAACAGTTAGGTCCATTCGCTCCTTTATCTGCATCTGCTTCATTCTCCGAGCGTTTGATTGTTTATCTTCTGCAACACCTCCAAGCAATGCTCAATGGCAATCTGTTGTAGTTGCGCTGAATCTACAGGGCAACAGTGTTTTCGCGACAATGGAGAGTCGAGAAACAGCTCGGTTTGGTAGAAGCTTGCGTACTGACGAAGTCTTGTTTGTCCGAAAGGTCTCTCAGGGCCTTTGCCTTTAATACCGGAAACACCGTTAGCGTCACCACGCTGCGCTAGTCGTTTTCTTACGACCAAAGCCGGTTCTCGACCAGCAGTTTGTGGTTTACAGCCGCGCAAACTCTCTCTCTCTCTCTCTCTCTCCCTCTCTCTCTCTCTTTCTCTCTCTTTCTCTCTCTCTCTCTCTCTCTCTCTCTCTCTCTCAGCATCGTCGACTTTTACTAACAGTGGTCAAAGTTTGCACGGAAGTTCGCTGCAGATGGACTCGCGTGGCGAGAGTGTATACTATCCGCGATAACACGGCGGATAATTCGACGAGAAAATGTTTTCTCATCATTGTGGCTTACTTTTGCACGAAAGCGAGAAAGACTTTTAAATACGAGGATTTAGTAATTAGTTTAAGAGTTTCAGCCACTTTGGTTGCGTGCGACTTCACCAGAGAACACAAATGGCACGCCATCTTGGATTTTGGTCCATTACAGCGCTGATTACAGCATCCAAAGGAATTTACATGATGCGAAGTATTAAACGATTCGTAAAAAATATTTTGCTAATCTAATTTATAACAGCAGTACCTTTATTAAGAAAAGAATATAATTTCAGCTGCAAAAATCGATGTTTTAAAGTTAGAAACACCGATAAGATAATTATCACCGAAAAATCGGCAATACATCGTTTCTATTCAGACAAAAATTTGAAAAGGCCGATTTCGACTATAACTCAAAATAAAATGCATTTCAGAATTACAAATTTGATGAATCAATGATAGTAATTCGTGAGACAGTAATTACATATAAATAGCTTAATCAGCGACTCAAATCTGTTTCAACGTACCGAAATCGCATTAGTTTCCGCACCACGAAGCGTCGCCCTCACAGACGCGAATGAATCGATTTCCATTTTAGAAATTTCCTCTTCCTCGACAGACTCTCATAGAAGATAGAGAGAGAGAGAGAGAAATAGAGAGAGGGTTGGAGAGAGAAAGAGAGAGAGAGAGCGCGAGAAATAGAGAGAGAGAGAGAGAGAGAGAGAAATAGAGAGAGAGGGTGAGAGAGAGAAAGAGAGAGAGAGAAGTTATACGAAGCAGCAGCGGCAAGCCGCAACGGGACGAATCAAGAAATCCGATAAGTCGTTAATCTTCGGGTAAAGTATAGGTACGTCACGAGACTGAATCTACACTGGTTACGTATATAAGTCATCTGGTGTGTAAGTCGAATAGAAGTTTTCCCTGCAGATAGTAGGACACGAATCACTTCTCCGAGACTCGAGATTTAAAACTTGCGACGAGTTGCTGTATATATCGCACCTAATGGAAGGTATAGAATTCACATTCGTATACGTATCGCATATCATTTGGTTGAAGAAATTCAGAGAAAGGAAAGTCAATCTATCGTCAGATCGCCTGTAGAAGTCTCTTTATAAATGTTTTATAAACTATATATAGAGAGAAAAGAGAGTCAGAAAAAAACCGGAAAGCCGAGAGAAATGCGCGAGAGAAGACAATTTTGTCGAGGCTTTCAACGTAACGATAATAAAATAGTCGTAATCGTTTTGCGAAGTCGTGACGATGGCCCTCCGTCTACAACTGCTGCTGCTGCTGTTTCCGGAAAACGGTAGGGGTTTTTAAACGCGGAAGGGAAGGAACCGGTGACTTTGGTGCGCAAGGAGGGCAGTAGCCGTCGTAGCCGTCGAGCATAGCGGAGAAAGTAAAGTGGAACGAACGGTGAGAGCACAGGAGCAAATTAATCCGTTTCTCCCACAGTTTCCTCTGCCCTTCCGTCCTCCCCGTCGCTCTTCTCCCCATTACCGCCTTCTTTTCTGAGGTCCAAAGTCTTCCGCGGCGGAAAGCCACTCAACTTTTTTGCACCCTCTCCTCTATCGCTATCCGCGCTCTCCCGCCACTAGAATTCTCTCCGTCTCTTCCTTCTTTCATCGCTTTGCTTTTCTCCTCCTGCTTTCCATCCCCATACCAACCATCCACCGCACCCCTTTCAACCACCCATCTCCACCTTCTTCACTTCCTTAACCGCGTTCAACGTTTTTGCGACAGTTAATTACGGAAAGTATTGCGGCACTTTTTATCGGCTCGTCCGAGCATAAAAATATTGTTGGGAAAACTAGCATCGTAGAGGGAGGCGCACCCCCTCGCGAGAGAACTCCCTACCCTCGAAGCTCGTTCGTATTTTAAACGGCTTATCGTTCGCGAGGAAGTTTCCCAACCAGCTTTGGAGAACCCGAAACCGGCAATGGAGACCGGAAGCGGGGAAACTTTTTATCCGAAAGCTCACCGAGACGGACGATAGGAGGGGAGGGGGTTAGGGGAGAAATTGTAGAAGAGAGAGAGAAGATTCGATAGGTGGGACGCTATATTCCGTTCGCGTGGGTATATCTTCTATATCCTGAGGAGAGAAGAGAGAGGAAAGAGAGGGAGAGAGAGCGCTCGTGTTATCTTTGGAAAGTGCAAGATTCCGCGAGTTATTTTGTCGCTTCCTTTTCCGGTGGTCCTTCTTATACATGTATATGTATGATAGGGGAACGCGTCGCTGAAAATCCGGATAGCGTAACCGCGAAAACCACGTAAAGCCCCTTTCCAGTTCCGAAAAAGAAAAAGGAATAAGTCTGTTGATAACCGAAAGCCAAATTGATTTCGGGAAGACAAATCCTCCGGATAATCGATTCGTATTATCGTAAAATAGCCCTGAGATTGTTTTGGGATGAATTGAATGAAATCAATCATTCGACCGAATTACGAAATGATGACGATGAAGAAATGGGATCCGAGTTCTCTTTTGCTTTACTGGACTTCATTTTTTTTTTTTTTTTCATTATCGGACAGAATTTCGTAGTTATTTCGAAAATCACAATTAATAATATTCCGAATGAACGAAAATTTTTTTTACAAAAATAAAAAATTATATGAAAATAAATTGTAACGTAAATAAAAAATCGTTACTTTCGTATTATAGTCGGAAAATTTATCAGTCATCGAGTGTTGGATTTTTCGGACGATAAAAATACGAATAATTTTCTGTTTTGCCACTTCTTTTTAATACCTTTTTTTTTTCATTTAGAAGTTTTTTTTATTTCGGCTAAATTATTTTTATTTTATCAATTTATAATAAAAAAAAAATTAAAACGGAGGATACCTATCATTATAAATAAAATTTTCTTTAGTTTCTTCAAAGTTCTAATCTCTACGAGTTCTCCAACAGCATGTCGAGCAGATCGAGAAAATCACACAAATTAACGAAGCGTACGCTAACTTTTTATTTGTTTATTAAAAAATCCAATCACCGGTACACCATTGCCATTCCGTTATCGAGAAAACGATAGTTACGTTAGTGATCGGGTTGGCGGTCCGTATTTTTCTTGATAGTCTCAAAGTAACGATCGTGAAAAGGGAGAGAAAACGGATGTTCGACGGATGCGAGAGAAACGATGAAGTCAGAATAAACGAACGAAGAAGTTACGGAACAGAGAGGATGCGAGCGGTTTTCTCGTTGCGGTACATTTCCCGAATGAGGTACGGAGGGAAAGTAAAAAAAAAAAAAAAAAAAAAAAAAAAAACCAACGCCACTCGCAGGCTACCGATAAACGGGCACTGGGGCGGGCGGACCGTTACCCCACTCTCTCTTTTTCCCGTTCCGGCTAATATGCCGAAGGCTCGAGAGGATAGGAAAAAAAAACAAGAACGACCAGTAACGCTGAGCGTCCTGTAGCGCGCGCTGGAACGACGTCCAAATCGAAACGTAATCGTAGCTTCGAGTGCGTCTATGGGTTATGTGTGCTATTATGCCGCGGAAAATTGGGTAAAGGCAAACGGGAAGAACAAAGTTGCCCGACCGCTCGCGCTACCCTCCGTCTGTTTGATCAGCGTAATATGCCCCTTAAAGGGGATCGCCCTTTAATTTTAACGAATCAAACAACCATCCCGTGGTATTGTAGGAACGAAAAAAAAAAAAAAAACCATTAAAAATACAGAAAAAATCCTCGTAATTTTTTACAAAATTTCAATTTTTCGAATTAATAATTGAATTTTATATCCTTTGTTTATCAATCGCGATATTATCTTTTTTTTGTACTGATTTTCGAAAAAAAAAAATTTACCAAAATACATCGTAAATTTGAAAAAATCACATCTTCGTTTTTTTTTTTTTTTCAAAAAAAAAAAAAAAAAAATTGTGGAATCATTAAATCTCTGTAAATTATCGATTAAAACGAGAAAATGACGAGAAAAACTATGCGAAAAAAAAATCAGAAAATTTAAAAGAGATTTAGAGGGTTAAAAAAACGCCGAACACATTCGCAAATTTCAACAAACATAAGGACGCTGCAGCGCGCAAAATATGTTTAATCTATTTGTCGTGTTGTTCATCATTTTTGTGTGTATAAAAAATTTGGCTCCGGCGATAATTCGAGTTCCATTCTCGGGAGGCGAAAACTTCGCCGGAGCCGTAGCCGTAGCCATCGGTAACCCCGGCATCTCATTGAAACGAGTAAACACACGCGCGGAGCAGAAGGAGAGCAAAGATAATACGCAAACACCCAGAGGCGACCAGAGGTTTCTGTGCTTTGATGCCACTTCTTTATTTCCCTTTTTTTTTTTTTTCGTCTGCGAGAACCTACGAGTTGCGTTACTCTTTCCGCTTCCTGATTTTTTTTTACCCCCTTCCTGCACCTCGCTAGTCTCGTTTCGTCTCGTTACAACTCGAATTTTCCCAGATCTGCCAAACTAACCCGAAAAAGAGTTTACTCTTTCAGATCCGCAGGCAGCCGTAAAATCGCTGGCACGTGGAAAAAGCGAGGAAGCTCTCGGCATCCCCTATCCTTATCCTGCTTCCTCTTCACTACGTAGCTATCTGCTGCGCTGGTATATACACCATTGCGAGGGGTTCGGATTTGCCTTTCTAGTTTTACTCTTTTCCTCTCTCTCTCTCTCTCGCTCTCGCTCTCGCTCTCGCTCTCGCTCTCTCTCGCTCTTGCTCTCGCTGTCTCTCTCTCTCGCTCTCGCTCTCTCTCACTCTTGCTCTCGCTGTCTCTCTCGCTCTCGCTTTCTCTCTCTCCCGCGCTCTCTCTCCCTCGCTCTCTCTCTCTCGCTCTCTCTCCCTCGCTCTCTCCCTCGCTCTCTCTCTCTCTCTCTCTATCAGAAATAAAAATCTGCTCTTCTCTTGCCAACGGCATCAGTGGTACAGATAGAAGCGCATTTCCCAGACGCGATCCTCGTCATTTGTGGAATATGTATAAATGCACGAGAAAAGAAAGGAAAAATCTCACGGAAAGTGTAGAATAAAAAAAAAAAAAAAGAAAAAATCGGTAACGGAAAAACAGTCTTGCAGTTGGATGTCTTTATACGCACAGCTGTGTCTCTCAAGAGATTTTATAAATAATAAAAATTCTTGGGGTAGCAGACTGAAACCGATGGTTTACGTTTACGGTCGATGAACTTTCCGTCTGTTTTCGCAAACTGCTCGTATACGGCACGTACCGCACATTTCTTATGTGCTGCGGGTACTTATCTAATTCTATGAGTTATCTGTAGTCAGTGAGTGTATCGATGTTGGTGCGAAGGCGCATCGTCTTTCAACTATAAAAGGGTGCAGAATTTTATGACGCGGAAATTGTTGCGGGAAATTTGCGGCGAAAAATCGCTAACATTAGGACGATGAATGCAATGGAAGCTTTTTAGTTTCTGGAATTCGTAATTCTTATACTCATCTCAGTATTTAAGTATATAACATCGTAACAAAAAGGCTAAAAAAATATTTTAAAAAATTTAAATATGTCACTCAACACTTCGATGAAAATAGGGATGCAAAAAATTGTATCGTCTTCGGGGGTAAAAAGAAATGCGACTATTTTCGCAGATCGCTTCCACATTTTTTATGGGGTTTGCGAAGCTGTAAAACCCGAAAAAAAAATGAGGAAGCGATCTGCAAATATAATTTACATTTTTTTTTGGTGACCCACCAATATGACTCGAAAAAATGCATTTGGACCTATTTGCCAAATTTTAATTTTTCGACGAAAAAAAAAAATTACGATATATTTGTGGCTAAAATTGAATAAACTTTAATTAAAAAAAAAAAAAAAAAACAATGAGTATTGCCCTTTAATATGATTAATATTAATAAAAAATTTCGAAAAAAAAAAAAAAAATTGATAAAAGTAAATAAAATACAAAAAAACGTGTCAAAGTTGATATAAATCGAAAATCGGTAAACAGAAAAAATTGTATCGATGTATCGATGTTTGCGAATAATTTTGAATGCGAAATTTCTTAATCCGTAACATTCTAAAACGAGAGAAAGAACGGGAAAACAGGGGACAGTAGAATCGTTGACGAGCTATGCACGAGTTGCGCGCTCACAGTTATGCATTGCACAGGAGACGTACGTATCATACGTGGACGCAGCACTTCCCGATATGAGGTCACTGTTATATAGAAAGCTGCATCTGCCTCTGCCCGCTGCTGCGGCTATGAATATTTGGCCACTTGCCCCCCTTTGTCGTCAAGAGAGGGAGAGGGAGAGGGAGAGGGAGAGCTGTGGGGTTATATGATTGCAAAATGGTTCGGTATATGTGACTTTGCCAGTAAAACCGTACGCCAGAGGGTATACTGGCCGGTCCCCAAGATATGAAATATAACGCGGGACACATACGCGTCAAGACCGCGAAATCTGCACGGTAGCAGTAGCGGCAATATACCGAGCGTTCGCCGTATTGCCATATTTCTTTGTATATCCCGAATGAATAGCGCAAAAAATCGTTTTTAATTTTCCATTATATTTTTATAGCTGAATCGATTTTGTAATAGACGAATTTTCAAAATTGATGATCCAAATTTTTACGTATTTTTAGTTTAATTATTATTAATTTTTACGAAAATTATAATTTTAACAGTAAATTAGCTGTTACGAATTTTTATCGAAATTTACAAGATACAAATTTTTTACAGGAATTTTTTCCAATTTTCGGAATTTTTATTTGCTCTTTGAAATTTTTTTTTTTTTGGAATTCGTCGGCTTCATTAACGAAATGGTTGAATGTTGGAATTTTTAATTTAAAAATATCCGCTGCAAACATTAATTTAAAAAAAAATTAATAAAAAAAATTACGATTTTCTTTAGTATAAAAAAATAATTTTTTTTTTTCGAATTTTGCTTTTTACGATTTCAAGCAGTAAGCATTATTTTGTAATTTTTTTTTATTATATAACAATACCATTACGATTATCTTGTATTTGTCTTAACTATATAATTCGTTGGGTGAAGACGACATTAATTAGCAGCAAAAACGGTGACTTTTTTGTTCGTTGATTGGTTCCGCATCCGTAGATCTCCTATACGCGCGATAGATGAACTCTCCTCTTTCTTATACACGATTTTACTCGGTCGCGATGATAAATCAAGCGATCAACGAGTGATTGAAAATAAACGAGCAGATACGGCGACTGAACGATAAGGCTTTCGAGATGCAGCGGAGATCACGGAAAGCCCTCGAAAATAGGGGACAAATTGCGATTAGGTGGTATCCCCCGCGCGTGCGTTACAGAGAGTCCCTCGGCTCTTGGTAATCCATTAGCAAAGTCGAGCTTTCCGCGGCATCTTTATCTCAGCGTTGATTAAAATTCGCAAAATTGCACGTACCTGGCGTCGTAACACGCCCTCTGTAATTTTTTTTTTTGTTTTTCTCTTATCTCTCGCACTCTTTAATACGTATAAATATACCGAAACACGTACATCCCACTCTCGCCGCCGCTGGCAGAGAATCCCACGTCCGAACGTATCTTGGGTCACTCTACTTACAGCCCTACGAGTCGTACTTACGAGGCGACCCGGTCAAAGCTGCCATCCCCCTCGGCCTCCGGCCTCCATCACTCGTCTCCGTCTCCTCACCTCGTACATCTTCCTTTGTACGCTATATGCCTCTGCATTTTTTCTTTTTTCACTTTCTTTCGCTTCTTTTGGCAACGTCTTTTCTTGTTCTTTTTTCTTTTCTTATTTCTTTTTTCACGTTCTAAAGACGAAAAAAAAACGTACAAAACCCGTAAAGACGCGAAAGCGCAGAAGGAGTTTGGAGTCGCATGAGTTTTGTTCATAGTATTTTTTTTTTTTTTTCGATGTATTCGCATTGTCCCCGTAGAAAATTGGGCTCATCTCCATTATTTTCGCGTTTCGTTCGAATTTATAAAAATTTGAAAAAAAAAAAGTGAAATAAAGTTTTATAAAAAATGTGAAAAACATCGCGAAACAGTAATTTTTTTTTTTATAATTTCCAATTATGAAAAAAATCATATAAGCCAAACAATTTGAAATGTGTTCTACAATAGAATAAAAAAATCAAAATGCATACATTTTATTTACGAAAAAATTCGCTAAATTTATTAATAAAAAATTAAAGCAAAAATGTCCTGAAATAAAAAATAAGAAAAAATGCATCCATTTTTCCACGAAAAGATCGCGTAAACTTATATCTCACTTGATAATGCATAACGAGCCGTGTTAGCGGTGTCTCCATTATTTCTTCGTTTTTGACGTTCTCGG
This sequence comes from Cryptus viduatorius, assembly GCA_964006125.1. Classification (NCBI taxonomy): domain Eukaryota; kingdom Metazoa; phylum Arthropoda; class Insecta; order Hymenoptera; family Ichneumonidae; genus Cryptus; species Cryptus viduatorius. The sequence goes on along the minus strand of OZ023225.1, from coordinate 18,764,876 downwards.
GTTTCCATCCGGAGACGCCGAAGTCACGAATGCGGTAGGAAAACAAGTAGTCGAAGGGAAGAAAGTTTATACTCGAAGCTTTCTCGAAGAATACTAGCGGACTAAGGAAGGGCTCCATCACGATCAGTGGTATTATGACGCAAAGTGTGTATAGGGGGTGTGGGAGGAACAAATGAGACAGCCGACGGTGGCGCGAGCGAAGCGTCGAGATTATTACGACGCGAAAGTAACCATGGACTATGATTAATGGACCCTCCAAGGCGATCATTCTTCCAGGACTGTTATTTCGTATATCCCAACAATGTTTGCCATTGCCGTAGAAAACCGGCCGCAGCCCGCGGCAACCCGCGGGGAAAAGCTGTATAATTTCCAAGTTACCACTGTGTGCGCGCCACTCGCAGAACTCCGTGTATCATATTTTCCACCGACGAGTACAGTACAGTACGCGGAATGTACGTGAGAATATATATCCTTGCAGCTGTGTAAACGCTTTTATTATATCCCTGCTAGTTGAATAAACAATTCTCGCGCAACGGAGGGTTAATTTATACATAGGTGGCATCGCGGCTAAAAGTTAAAAAGAATTCATTTTAATAATACATGTCGACCCGACGATATTTTCGCGATGTTATTATCAAATTTTAAAATGTTTCGAGTAATTATATATTTCGAGCGTTAATTGCAATTAACAATTTAAGAAATGGAAAAAAATCGCCGGAATAAAAAATTTTTTAAATGCGACGAAAAAAAAATCGCTTTCGTCCTCCGCGGAAGGATGACGCGGTTTTCGCGAAGTTATTATCAAATTTTTAAATTCTTTGAGTAATTATACATTTCGGGCGTTAATTGCAATTAACAATTTAAGAAATGGAAAAAAATCGCCGGAATAAAAATTTTTTAAAATGCGAGGAAAAAAAAATCGTTTTCGTCCTCCGCGGAAGGAGGACGCGATTTTCGCGAAGTTGTTATCAAATTTTAAAATGCTTCGAGTAATTATATGTTTCGGGCGTTAATTGCAATTAACAATTTAAGAAATGGAAAAAAATCGCCGGAATAAAAATTTTTTTAAATGCGACGAAAAAAAAATCGTTTTCGTCCTCCGCGGAAGGAGGACGCGATTTTCGCGTTGTTATCAAATTTTAAAATGCTTCGAGTAATTATATATTTCAGAGGTTAATTGCAATTAGCAATTTAAAAAATGGCAAAAATCGGCTGAATAAAAAATTTAAAAAAGCCTTCGAAAAAAAAAAAAATCGTTTTCGTATTTCGCGTAAGGAGGACGCGATTTTCGCGAATTTTTTCACAAATCACGTCAAACATTTGGCTTCGATACTGTTTTATGGAAAAATGTGCATAACCGACAATCTCATTCTCAAGACGCGATGTTTTTTTACAGTTAAAATAACAAATAAAAAAATTTCATAGACGTCGTGACTATAAAAATCGTTGTAAAATCGATCTGAAGCTGAGAGAAAAAACGATGAAATGTTCGAGACACCTTTTTTTTCTCTGGTTTCGTACGAATATTTATTCGAACGCACGTTTTCTTCTGTGTATCAGAGAAAAAAAAGAATGTTATAAGAGTCACATAGCTATAAACGGAACAGGGTCTTTCCTGAAAGCTATAAAAATACTCTCGATACGACGCTCCGCTTCCACGGAACGTCCCGTTCGAACTTTCTCGCGTGATATATAAAAAAAAAAAAAAAAAAACTGAGGAATCAGTCTGACCATAAAATTTCGAAGTAGGTAAGATGTATCTCGGCGCACATATAGACGCGAGATAAATCGACGTGGCTACAGACACACTTACCGCGTACACATCTACAGCAATCGGAAAAATTCGTGAGTTGCCGAGAGTCGGTGTTGCGGGGGAAACTTCAAACTCGTACCCGCGAAATCTAGTGGAAAACGTTGATCATCGAGTGCACACTTCCTTCATCGTACAGCGAACGCGGTCGCGGTACGTGAGACTCTGGATGCGCGAGACGTGCGAGTGTAAGATAAAAACGAGTGAAGAGTTGCGGATAGAACGAGCAGAGAATCGAGAGAGCTTTTGCACGAAGGTAGAAAAGCCAGGCAACCAACGAGGAAGAAAGTGGATAGAGAATAAATAAGAAAAAAAAAAAGTCAAGATAGAGAAATGAAAAAAAAAAAAAAAAAAAATGGCGACGAAACGCCGGGGGAAGTCCCAAATACGCTCTCGATACTCGAAACGCGCCAAAGCGAAGAAAACCCGCAGACTCACTTCCTCCTCTCCCTCTCTCGCCCTTTCCCCGTCTCCGGGTCCTTGTTTCCCTCGTCTTCCTCTTTTTCCTTCGCCGGATTCGAATCACGCCTGTCTCCTTCTCACGTCCTACTTCTCCAGGATGAGGACTACGATTCTTCCCCATCGTCGTCAGCTTCTTCGCACAGACAAACCGACCCTCTTTTTATCCCTTTATTTCGTTCCCTCTCTCTCTTTTTCTTTCATACCCTTCGCTCGAACCGCTCCACCTCTCTAACACATCGTCCTAAGTTCAAACGTAGTACTCGACCTTCCCAACTGGAATCTGCGGTTCCCTTATTCGCAAAATCTCTCGACCTCTCTCTCTCTCTCTTTTCTCCGCTTCCTCTCTCTCTTTCCTTCTGTGTTACCTTCCCTGAAATTGCTATTTTCATTTCCTATTTCCCTTTATCTTTCGCAATCCCGAGGTCGCGAATTCCAAAAGGAATATCGTCGAAGACTTTTCTCCGGGTTTCGTCGATTGTAGCGTTGCCGACACACGGCAAGAGACGTTGACGATGCGCGGGGTTTGCGAGCAAAATAGTACAGTAGTTTTGTCGTGATATATATATATAGATATATATAACGCAGTTGGGATATTGAGGGAACCATGGGGATGGAACCGTCGTCCTGAGACCAGCGTACGACGGTAGAGATCTGGTGGAACAAATTTTCCGAGACTCATCTCGCCGAGCATCTCGCCGTAGCTGATGCTGCGACTTCTCCACGGAATCGGATTCTCGCGACAAGACTCTCGAATCATCACGAGATATTGTAGCATCAAAGTCTGATCTTTGCTGCTCGAGAATTTACTTATGTACTCCTCTATGTCGCCCGGTAGATGATACAGGAAGATAATGCGTCATCGTAGGTAAATGTGGCGATGAAACGCGACAACGAAAAAAATGCTGAGATTTTTTATTTTTTTTTTTATGCGACTTATAAAAAAAGATTTAGTTGAAATTTAGAGAAATTTAGTGAAAAATAAAAAATTTTCGTGAAATTTGAAAAAAAAAAAAATTGGTGAAATTTGAAAAAAAAAATTGGTGAAAAAAAAAAATTTGGTGAAATTCGAAAAAAAAAAAAATTGGTGGAATTTGAAAAAAAAAAAAATTAATTTGGGAAAACCTTTTAAGAATATACAAATTTCAACTCACTTTTATTTAGACTCCGATAAAAAAAATAAAAAAAAATGTTGGTACTTAAAAAACAAATGGCATTTGGCTGATTCTTTGATCCCATTGCAAAAGCATTTTTAATATCAATTTCCTGCCAGTAATTCGAATAAAACCAGTCAACAGGTTCGATTGACCGCGATTTTCATTTATTCCGAACAAACTACACCCATTGAGTGGAATTTATTTTTTATTTTTCGTCAAAGCCACTATATTTAAATACCGCAATCATCAAAGAATTCAACTCAATTCGTTTTATAACCGTATAAATCGAATGAACACAATGAAAACAATTTTTCGTATCTTTTTCGTCGCCAATGGCTTTTCCACTTTCAGTTAAAAAATAAAAATAAAAACACGAAAGTTCACATCATAAAAAAAATATCGAAAATAATCGCGGAAAAAGTTCTGCTTTAAAAAACCAATGACAACGTCATAAAAAAAAAAAAAAATTCGTACCGATGAAAAATATAAAGCTGAAAATCGCAGAAAATTTACCTTTTTCCCTTATGTCTCCGTCCCTTTCAACGTGAAACATATGTATCGTTACAAATGCCACCGTATAGAATCTCCGGGTTTTGTCGACGGTGTCGCCGCGAACGTCGACGGCGGCGAAACGTTTTAATTATCCGGTTTCGGCGGAGAGAACGCGAGAGTTCTCTCCGCACGTGTGTGCAGCATTATACGAATTTATTTCGAACGAGAGAGGGATACAGAAATATAGGAGAAAAGCTCTCTCTCTCTCCCCCGACGAAAACATATTGATATTGGCTCGTGTTTCCGGTGCCCAAACGAATTGACATCAGCGTACGTTCTCTCCAATACCAGTATCATTTCGACGCGGTTCTCCCGCGCGATCACGCGAATCTCTGGCGTTTTTTATGTACAAAACGTTCGGCAAACTCTGTGAAAATTTTCTTGTTTATCCCGCGCAACATATATATTCCGATAAATTATTCTCTCTCGCATCGTATCCCTTCGAGTAACTATATTAACTCTCATCCCGATATCCATCAACTGGCAAATGGAATTATATCGTTTCGCCCGAATCGTAATAATTATTTCAATCGTAACACCATTAATCGAGAATTCGGATGATGGGGTAGTCATCCCGCGGCGTCTATTCGTATTCTATTCACGCGAACCATCAGTTTGATACGTAGTCGTCGGCAAAGGGGTTAAATAATTTCCACAAGTGCAATTAGATATTCGCTCGGACTCGTTGCGAGGCATTTCGAGAGCTCGAAAAGAGAAACGACGCGGGTGTAGGGGATGTGCAGTTTTTTTTTTTTTTTTTTTTTTTTTTCGTTGAGGTCGGATGACCCGCGGCGCATTAATCACGTCCAACTTTTCTCGCCTTTTTCAACGAAACCCGCTCGACCGAGCTATGCCACTGCAACCCCACACTATCCCCGACTCCCCACTCCCCTTCTCCACCCTTCGCCAGCGCTCATTTCCTCTTTCTTTCGTTCTATGTACGGACTTTTAGCTATAACGTACAACTATCACGCTTTTCGCCGGCCTCTCGCCCGACATACCTCGTTTTCGCTGCTCGATGCTTTCACGCGTCGCTTCTTCCGTGGATCGGGAGGTGAGAAAGTGTATGTATGCGTTTGTGTGTTCGGAAAAATGTGTGTCGGCAGTGGTGTTGAACAGTTTCGGCTCGTAGTGCACACTGCTGCCGATCGCTCTCGAGCTTTTACTGTACCCGTGTGCGCTACCATCAGAGCGCACGGATATGGCTTCCTGCCATTCTCTCCTTCCGGTTACTTTCGACAGACCCTCATTCCTCCACTCCTTCCAACTGTTCGCTCGTATCATCCTCACCCCTCGACAATTCCGACGAAACATCGCGTATTTTTTTTTTTTTTTTTCTTATGCTGAGTCCTCTTTACCGACAGTGACGACAAGTGGGAGCATAGAAATTCATTTAAGATCCTTAACACGTCGGGATTAACTTTTTTTTTTCGGAGGATTTTCATTATTCAAACGAAAGGGGTTCCGGCATTGCGGAATGATATTAGGAAAAAGGCAAATGCCGACTACCGAAGGGGAAACCCTATTTTTTTTGTTACACAATAGAGTTTCGGGAAATTTTGCAAACGGTTCGAATTTTTTCCGTTTTTTTTTTTTTTTTTTTTTTTTTTTTACATTAGTAATAAAATGTTTATTGATGACATTTTTTTTTTTTTTTTTCGTTTTTTTCTACGACGCGGAAACGACTTGACAAAGAAAAAGTCCAAAGTCAGTAATTACTTTGACCATTTGTTACGAATGTTGGTAAGAGGAAAAATGTCTTGTGGCCAAAATTTCGAATATGTCAGTGTCGGAGGGGTTGAGACGGCGGTTTTCAAGGGTCCTCGTTACACGGATGCCTGTGGAATCTGTCTTCACCCTTGTCGGACGCTGAGAGTAAGGTGGACAGGGGAGCGACGTTAGCGACGAGTCACCGCGTAACACGCATTCCGCGCATTTCGTAAGCGACCAACTTGCGCGACGGGGAACGAAGCGCAAAGCCATAAAACGAAACAACAAATGTGTAATTAAAATCGTTTTGCTAAAATTATGCTTACGAGTGGAAACAAAGTGTAATACACGTCTGACATGTGTACAAAAATAAATTAAACATCCGGAAAAAAAATGCAACGGATTTCAAATCGTCGATTTTCGCGAACTATAGCTAAAAATTTATAAAAATATCGTTGGACTGTTACAACGAGTAAATTTTTGAAAATTTTTATTTAAAAAAAAAAATAATGAATTACATCGAAATTTATTGGGTAAATATCAATTTCGCCATTTCCGATCGGAAATTTGTTAATTAATAATTAACCCTTTTTTCGGCGCGTATTTTCGGTGGTCGTAAGTGAAAAGTGCGCCCGTCTGATTTTAGTCACGCGATTTAATACAATTTGTGTAATTTTCGTGAACGTGACGATGCGCTGATTACTACCCCCGTCTCTCGAATAAATAGTCGATGATCCGTGCGTTTCCGCTGTATTAGTATACATTCTGAAATTGGAAGAGCGTTCGCTTATTCACACTGCGAAAGCGCGAACCCGCGATGCAAGAGCCCCGCGACTACATATATGGTAATCAATATATCGCGTAGCTATAAGCTTTAGCCGGTTATTTATATTTTCCTATGCAGGAATTCATCCGCGTCAATGCACAACGCATTATAACCTCTACCCGCGTAGCGACACATAAATATCGATACGAACGGAATAAAAGCGTATGACAATGTTATACGGACGAAAGGATTGTCGGGATTAAAAAAAAAAAAATGAAAAAAAAAAAAAATCATTTCGCATTCAACATTCGACTCACTCGACCGGGTCATTTTGATTTCCCTATAAAAAAAAAAATCTCTGACCCGAAATGCGTCGAAATAATTGAAAGTATTGTCGACGATTTATTTGTTTGCTGATTGGCTATCGCGTGACGTTCAAAATTGAGACCAATTCGTGAAGAACTTTAGTGATTCATTTTTTTTTTTTTTTTTTCACATTTTTTCATTATCCGGTACGACTCTGAAACGGTTTTGTGAATCTACCAAATACCTTATCCCGAGACCCCGTGACCTTCCGTAATTTCATCGGAACAGCAGAGATATGTGGCCATTCGAAAATATCGAAAATCGCTATTTTTCCCAAAATGGTTTACCGGACGAAACTTTTGCCGAACATCATAAAAATATCGGTTTTCCCATTCTGTAGAAATTCATTTTACCGACGATTGATTTACATTGTTCATTGATCACGACACGTACCTCGTTATAAATATGTGGATTTAACGAATCACAAAAAAAAAAAAAAGAAAAACGTGACTGCTGGTCGAGGAATTCACGTATAGCGATGTTTTTTTTTTTTTTTTTTTTTTTTTTTCGAACGCACGCGGAGTGAATTTTGCCAAAAATTAATAAACGGTTTGATTGCATTATTCGCACGTGCGAATCACCCAGTTATTGCAATTACGTTTCGTTGGCAAATGGTGCCGCGATTTAAATATCTTCACTCAACGAATCGAAATAAACGCCGCTCGATGTTGTTGTGTTGCCATCGCAGCCGCAACACGAAAATAATGCACAACGAAAAAAAAAAAAAAAAAAAAAAATTCCAAAAACATTTTACAAATATATGAAATTTGCGGCATTTAAAAAACAAAATATTATTATTATTATTATTAAATTATAATCAATAATATTTAATAATTATTTTCAGACGATTTTTTTAATAATATTTTTTATTTCCATAAATCGCCGAATTTCATATATTTTTAATATATTTTTTGCATATACTTTTTTTTTCACGTGGAAAAGCTATTTTGCTACAATTCCGACGGTAACCCTGAAGCCCTATAAATTTGTAAGAAGTTTCAATCGTTAGCGACCTCTGTACCACGATAACAGATTGATAAAATCATCAACTACGGCATTGGCTCCGTCCACCCGTTCCGCTTGCCGGTTACATCGACAATGCTACGTATATTTTTCCGGCGTTTCTCGCCGCTTTCCCGAGACACGGAAATCGAATGTACCGAAAGACTGAGCGATAAACTCGAACGGAACACTTCCTTAATGCGAAGATAGAGCTCTCGAGGATTGGAAGTTATCGCGAGTAGCAGAAGCAGAGAGCACCGGCGTGGCTGCTCACAGCCGTTGAAAATAAACTCACTACTCCTCCTCGCAAGGATTCCAAGTTCTTTTCCAGTCAACTCCACGGATCGGAGCGAACGGAGAATATAGTATACATATATATATCCCGACCGACCATCCGCGCCATTCTCGTTCATCCGATGCAATTCGCCGGAGTGATTCTGGCAGAAATAGGAAGGAACTACGCTGAGAGTATAGAGAAAGCACCCCTACGACCCTCCCTCCCATTTGCCGATAGCGCGCACGAGTTATGTCGCGTTGGTTTCCTCGCGCGGAGCTCCGAAGCACAAGGATAGAGTTCGCTTGCAGCGCTATGACAACGCCGCGGTGAGACCTCTTTTATTTCGCGACACTGCGCTCGGGTATCGCCGATCGCGATAATAATTCGTGGCACGTTTCGACCGCCCCATTCCCACCCTCGGCGAGCTCTCTACTAGTTTGCGGTTCACTCAGAGTTCTATAATTACGCGGTCAATAGAAAATTAGTTTCGTTAACGGTAACAGTATGTGTAACAGGGAACGGTGCGCTTCTCTCCCGATGGCGTTCTATCAATTTCTCTCAACCATATGGCATATTCGCAATGTCGAACTATTATGCCCCGTGGTCTCCCGGTCGTTGATTAATTTAACCGCGACATCGTCAAAATGAGGGAAAATATTATTCGCGTCTACGCCACAATGTTTGATTGGAAAATTTGACGATACTGTTCGACAATGCGAAATTATTGTAATTATTTTGCGATTCAATTTCATGTTCCCGGATTATAATACGACACGTTTACGAAACTATAACGAAGGTTTACAATAAATTTTCGATGTTTTTAAAAATCGTAAAAAAAAAACATCGAAAGGATAAAAATGAGGGAATTTTTTTTCATTATTTACATTATTAATATTAATGAGTGATATCGTCGTCAATTTTATTAATATTATTGTTATTAATAATGATTATTAATTTTTTTAAATTATTTTATTGACATTTTTTTTTCGCGATCTGTGATCCGTTAGATAGGGAGAAAAATGCCGCGAGATGCTACGTATGATCACTTGATCATTAATAAACAATATTGTTGTCAATTTTATTAATATTATTATTATTAATAATGATTATTAATTTTTTAAAATTATTTTATTGACATTTTTTTTTCACGATTTGTAGTCCGTTATATACGATACGATTCTGCCGCCATTTTTTTTTTTGCACCAGTTTCTCATTCCTCTGTCGTGAATTTCGATATAATCGATTTCCTCCCTTAAAAAAATGGCGCGATATGCTACGTATGATCACTTCATTTCCCTGATTGTCTTAAACGAACGCTCTTTATTCCCGAAGTCGTAAATAACATCGCATTTTCGTTTAATAAATATTACCTGGGAAAACTCCCTCGGGGATGACCTCCTACCCTCTTTCTACCCCTCCTATGGCCGTAGTAACCACCACTAGCATCAGCACCCGTACCAAGCAACGGGCACCTCGGCCCGCCACAGCGAGGATCCGAGTCGCCTCTGCCGGACTCGGATGTTCTCCACCCCCGCTATTCCCGGGAATAAACGCGATGAGTTATGGTTCCTCGCTTCGTCCAGTAACAGAACCAGAAACGGCAACATAGTTCCCCGGTACGGGTTGCCATGGGCACCTCTACTGCTGCCGCTGTTGCTGGCCGACCGTGACGTGTATATCCTCCCCGCATTCACATATATCATCGAGTTCCTCGCGAATATAGCTGCTCCTCTCGACGGTAGAAGCAAACGTACAATTGTCTATGTACTATCGGCTGCACTCGCTTGCCGGACTTCGAGAGATACTTGTACTTCCCAACTCGAGCGGCATACCGCGAGCCGAGACTCCCCTTCTCCCGGCGGTTCATTTTCATTGTAAGAGCCAACGAGACGAAGTGAACCTCCGGTCCATTCGCTCTTACGAAAATATTTTTAAGCTCTGTATTACGCGGCGCTCGCGTAACGCTCTTGTATGGCGCCATTTCAAGCCGAATGCCAACAATGCCGAGCAGATAAGAAAGGAAATAACTTCGTAACGTATAGATTTCTAAAGCTACAACTTCGATACTACGAACTTTTCGAGAATTCGATTTTACGGTAACTTTTTATAAAACAAAAAAATTGAAAAAAAAAAATAAATAAAACGCATCGAAAAAGACGAAAAATCATTTTTTTATTGAATTACATAGTCATTTTTTATGAATTCGTAAAAAATTGGTGAAATATTAAGCGCCGTATATATTGACGAAAAATGATGTTACCGCAGAATCACAGTATTCCGAGTCCTCTGAAAATAATTGCCCGTTTCATTAAGCTGAATGTCGCCATCAAACGCCTAATCCTCTTTTGCGCAAAAAAAAAAAAAAAATTCCTGATCTCGGAATTTTTTTTATCGCGATCGGGATTTTTGCTCTTTGAGTGTCCTATTGACTCCGTTCTATAAACCTTTCCTGCGAACTTTTTTTTTTTTTTTTTTTTGCGAGAGTCCGACTTTGTTTTTGCGACTGTCGGAGAAAAACAGCGATGCCTTTTCCTTCGTTTTAACACGCGCCGAGTGATATCCCTTCGTTTGTTCGCGTATCCACCGGCGACGTTGAACGATGAAGATGCTGTGCTGAAAGTTTAGAGGTTACCAGCCGGCAACGGACCCTTCGTTTTTTTACACTTTCACCGTCGACTAGACGACGCCGCCGCTCTCAGCACTACGTGATAAAATCGAAGCTCTCCGGGACCCCTTCGCTGTGTAATTTTGACGTACGATGTCCGCGCTATCGCCGGTCGATCTTTCCGCGAGGTGATCGATCTTTCTCAGTGCCACGAGATCCCTTCGCTTCGTTTCTGTTATCATCGAGAGGGCGGAGGGAGAGCGCCAGCGAAGCTTAGCTATGCCCCGCGAGACGGATGGCGGACCGACGGCGGACGATGAATAAATGCCGAGATCATTCCTCATTGCGAAATCATTGTTATCTCCGATGTACATATGTATGTATATATACTTTGGTTATTCTTCGGGAGTACAGCATCCATAAATCGTACGTTTAAGCGACTGCTTTATCACAGTACTTTCACATTATTTCTGATTTTTTTTCCTCTCCTTTCACATTATTTTCTTGGATACAAAATACAGAGAAATGTGTTTTTAAGGTATCCGTCAAGTTTCGTTAGCCGTTGATCTATCGTAAAGATAATTTTGACTCAAATTCGCCTTTTCGAAATTTTTGCATCTCCTCCGTTTTTACGCTAAAACATCGATCGCAAAACTTCTGAATGAAAAAAAAAAAAAAAAAAAAAATGCAGTGTTGGAAAAAAGCGTTACGGTTCTTCTGGAAATTGAATTTAAAAATGCAAAGTGTTCTTAAAAAGCTTTAACGACTTTCCTTAAACCGCAATCCGGAAGATAATTCTATTAAAAATGTTTTCGCAGTACTTACTATTTTCTTTACCGACCGATCTGTATGAAATTTCGTTTACAATTATTTTGCGATATTTTGAATAAATAATTTTTTAATCGTTTCGATTATCATTATTATTAAAAAAAAAAATTCGTTTCGGCAATCGATTCCGATAACATCGTTTTCTCGAAAATCCCGATTTCCCACAATGCAATTCGTTTAATCCAAATTTATTAATTAATTTCCATTAACTAAGTGTTACGATTCTGCAAAAAATTCGAACAATGCGCTCTCTCACCTCAGCCTGAATCTCCGGCATTTAAATTTCTTTAAAAAAGAAATTTCCCGACTGTATCCGACATTTGTATCGACATATACGCTTAGGTACAATAGATCCTTTGTTGCCGCAACGGAGCAATTGTTAGGGTATTACTATTATAATGAACGCGCTAATTGCATCGTTAAACTGCGCGCTATAGTTTTTACCTGCGGCTCATTTTTTTCCCTCGTTACACGAAGGGAAGTTCACCCTTTTCTCCTTCGCACCCCAATCCCACTATCCTATCTCTCTACACTTTCTTTCGTCCGATTTTCTTCCCGTTTTCAACCCTTTCGAACGCCGCGTTAACGTTTCGAGTTTAACCCGAATAAAGGATTCGCAGATTGCATTACCCCCCCAAAGCAACGATTGAGACCGAGTTGTACCTTTACCCCTTCGATTCTCTCGTAAGATCAGAATCCACCCCCTCGGAGGAGGAGCTTTCCGCGAGATCCCTTGATTCGCCATATACGAAACTCAGGATATTTGCTCCTGGCAAATACACGCTGTTTCGGCTGTGTATTCCGTCTTCTCGACGTTTCAGCGCCACAGTATCGTGTGTCTAATACTGTGAGGAGTTCCGAGCTTTACGGCGCTTTCGCTTCCCTTGTCCCTGAGCCGCTGCACCGCCAGCAGTACCAGCAGCTTTCCGACAAACTCGCGAGATTCTGCGTTATTAAACCTCCCAAGGGAATGAGGGAAAATAATTCCCTCGGCGTCTTACGGAACTGTGGAAAATCCTCGACCTTTTACCCCCCTTCCCTCTTACATATAGGATTCTCCGGGATTCGTCAACAGCCCCCGTGAGAGAACCTCGAGGCTTTCACGTTGCCGTAATTGCCTTGAGTGTTGCGAACGTGTCGCGGCGGTGTGCCACTTTCGACGAATGAATCTATCATTGCAAATGAAACACGTGCACCGAGTGCCTTTTACGTTATTACATCTGGTAGAGGGATGAAAAAAAAAGAACATCTTTTTATAAAAAAAAAAAAAAAAAAATGTATGAATCGCGATGTATTTGCGGATATTTCGATTTTTCACTCCGACGAAGTGCGAAACGGCGAAATGCCGCGAATTTAAATATTAACGAAACCATTAATAATTTTATCGTTCGAACATCCGCGGGAAATGGAAATGTTACGTAAAATAATTTTTGTAAAAAAAAAAAAAAAAAAAAAAAAAAAAAAAAAAAAATTGACCGAGTTTTAGGCGTATCGGTCAGCATACACGGCACAAAAAAAAAGACAACGAAACTGTATGAGAAAAGGGAGTTACGCGGAGAAACGAGAAACCGCACAGAAATAGAGAATGGAGAATACAGAAATACACGGAGATAGAGGGCGAGAATGAAAGACCCGAGAAGTTAGGGGCGGAAGGGCGCATTCGGCCAAAAAAAATTTGCAATTAAAATTGGACGGCTGGACGGAAGGATGCTCGTTAATTACTCACGGTCCATTATCCTCGACTCTGCGCGCGGGTGTTCCCCCTCCGCGCGCTGCGTTACTTCGTACGCTCGGTGCTGTGGGATAAACTCAACGAGTCGCGTTTTATGCATACAGGTATAAGAGATATACATGCTGATGCGTGGAAAAAAAGAAGAAATAACTCGAGAAAAAAGACTTTTATTTACAATAGCTGACGAAAGTTTTCCGCTTTTTCATTTTTTTTTTCGCGATAACCATACGACGCTTAGTTCTGAGTTCGGCGGCTCGATTTTTTTTTTTTTTTTTTTTGAGATTTTTTTTTTTTTTCGTAACACCTTCAGGCTTTCAGCGATGTTATACATTTTTCGCACTTCGCCCGTTCATCGATCCCATACGCTCGACAACCGTATAAAAATGGGTCAATCGACTCACTCGGCTGCAAATGCGCTACCATTATTATTATTTTTTTTTTATTTTTTTTTTTCATGCAACAGAAATTACACAACACACCCATCGTGTTTTGTTGATGGAAAAAAATATTCTACTTCATCGTAGTCGCGACGAATAAATTTTTTTTTTATAGCGCGTATTTAAATTTACACGAAACTGGTATACGAGAGCGCTGGTCGGGAATTCAATGGAAAAATTTAATATCGAAGCCATTACCTCGATTACGAAAAAAAAATTAATTAACCAGACGGATTGCGCGGTGTTTCGAACAAATAAAGATGTATAGGTTAACATTTCGAATGGCGTTACAGATTTAAATATAATTCGATAAAATTGTGATCGACGAGACTCGCGATTATTAAATGTATTTATTAATTTCCATATCCCGGGGGTTGCTTTTCAGAAAAATTAGTTTACCAAATATTTCACATTTTTTTTCTCATTTTTACTCACGAATCTTTGAAACTCGATCATTCACCTATGTCGCGCGATCTTTAGCAATCTCGGGATTTCTTTCGATACCAGACACTCCGACAACTAACGATAAACCTCATCGCGAGACGAACCTACCAACAGGATGTTAGTATACGTTATTGAATCAACGAATATCCAGAATTTATACAGTCGGGGCGAGTCGAGGTCGAGACATTCGTTTCCTATTTCCTAATGGATTTTCGTCAGAGGCGGAGAGACGCGACGAAGCGTCGGTGGTTCTCGCTGCTGCCGCCGCTGCTGCTGCTGCTACTACTGTTGATGGAATCGAGAGATCCGATCGGAAACAATTTAGTCGAATGGCCTCGACGCAACTCTCTCGCTCTCTCGTCCCTCTCTCTCTCACCCTCTCTCTCGTTCGTCTCTCTCATCTCTCTCTCTCGTCGTCTCTCTCAACCCTCTCTCTCTCTTTCTCTCGTCGTCTCTCTCATCCCTCTCTCTTTCTCTCTCGTCGGCTCTCTCATCCCCCTCTCTTTCTCTCTCGTCCCTCTCTCTCTCTCTCTCTCTCTGTGCCGCTCATCTCAACTATCTCTCGTTGCAGCACAGCAGAGAAATTCGTGATCCAGCGAGGCTTGCGTCTGATCGAGGAAATCCTGATACGGCATCGGGTCGGCAGGGTGTAGAAAGGGTGTAGGAAGGGGTGGGTTCCTGCTGCATCAATATTCGTAGGAAGTAACGTCAATTTCATCCTCGATACCCGGCCTTTCGCTGCTCCTCTCTCCTGTCCCCGTCGCAACACTTTCAGCTTAGCTTTAGCTTCGGCTTTATATATCCAATACACCGATCGGAATATAGCATAGGTATCAGCAAATTTAACCGATGCCATCTATTAATCAACTTCGTTAACGTAGAAATTTATATTGACGCATAGATCCCTTTTTTTCGATCTTTTTTACAGATAGGCGACCGATCCGTCATTTACCGAACTTTGCCACCGAATATTTAATATCGTATCAATATGTATCGAAAATAATTCAACGTGTCAAATCGGCGAATTTTTCGTTGTTGAGAAAAAATACACAACGATTTATTACGATAAAAAATACGAACAAAAAAATTATAGATCGAGGAAAATTACGAGTTGAAGAAAACTTCAAATTCGGTGAGAAAATTACTTTTTATGGATAAAAGCATTTCACCGTCTAACTAATAGTTCTCTCTCTGCACATCGCTAGTTATTCCAATTCGTCAAAATTTTTTTTTTTTTTTTTTTTTTTCGGAGATAACGATCTTTTTTCCACTTTCATTCGACGAAAATGATTAACCGATAAAAATACGATACCTTCAATTTTCCTACTTTTTTTTTTCGCCGTAATAAAATTACATCGGATTACGTCCAAACGTTGTTGATGCTTATAACTTTTTGCGAAACGTTATCAATCGTCGGAAATCGGTTGGGGGGATTGGTACGGGTCGAGAATGGCGAGCGGTTCGCGGATCATTTTTCACGTAGATGTGGTGTTGGAAGAGATAAAAAGAGTTGAGAGAGAGAGGGGAGGGCGGGAGGAGGGGGTGAGATGCGAAAAATGCAGTGTTGCGGGGGAAAAATGGTCTCGAAGTGGATACGGGACGTTTGGTCAGACAGAGAATCCCGAAGCAATTCCGTATATTTCAGTAGACTCTGTCCGATCTCTCGTGCCGCTTGCGCTCTTGTCGCTTGTCGAGATCATCTCTTCTCGTGAGAAAAGTGGGTTCAGCCCTCGGAAACACCGGAGAACACTATCGCGGGGTGGAAAGGGTGCAAAACGTATAAACGGGAAATGCGAAATATCGCATTCTTTCTTCCAACGATCTATAATATTAGATGTGCGAGAGAAAACTTTCCGCCTGTAGAATTCTTCCTCTCGTGACGGCGCTGCATGGCACATCTCGTCAACCGTTCAAATACGTTACACGTAACTGTAATATCTATATAGAAGCTTCGGTTGTACTCTGAACGCACGAGCGCAATCCAATATCCGAGTTTTCACACCGAACGACTGCGAACAGTTACAACTATAAGTGCGACTGGTATTCGCAGACCTGAAAACCGGGCTACTGCCAGATGAGTTTTTCGTGCTCTCGCTACACGCGAACGAACGAACGGTGACTGTACAAAAAAGAAAAAAAAAAAAAAAATGAAAAAAAAAAAAGAATAAAAAAAGTCGCAGCCTTCCCTCACGCGTTCGCGAAGAGTGACAGTGTGAAACGTCGAAGGATTACTATCTGTCGGTACAATAGGAAAAAAAAAAAAAAAAATTTAACTCACTCACGGGTTTAGGACCATTTGCAAAACGTCATTGATTATAAGAGCACCACTCGCATTTCCCATTAGTCGCTTGTGTACTCTGCAACCCCCCGTATTGAATAGAACCAATTAAGGGTTTTATCCGGATCCCTATTATTCGCATACGTAAAGTATTGTGGATTAGTTTGCAATATTGCAATGGGACAGTCAAAAGCTTTGTTTTAAATTATTATTCTGAACGAAATATATCATCCCCCGGATATCCGGTTTCGCGACAGACATTTTTTCGCGGGATATCGAAAAATGTTGCAAAATTTCGTTAAAAAAAATTTTCCGCTATTTGTTTTTTAAAATTTTTGACAAATGTACGTGAAAACATTTTTGAAAAAAAAAAAATTTTCAAAATTTTTTTTTTTTTGTTTTTAACGAAAAACATCGATACATGATTTTTAAAAAATTAAAAAATGAATTAATTTTTAGTACACGAAAATTATAATTTTTTTAATTAAAAAATTCGTAATATTTCCACCATTTTTACGATTCAAATTCCCTTTCATGAAAGATTCGTGTATCAATAATTATATTCACGAAACACGAAGGATATTACGAAGATAACGAAAATTCTGTAGGGACCTCGAGGGGATCGCGATGACACAGTGAAATAGTTCGAAATTTTTTTTGCGCGGGTTGAAACTTTACATGGGAATTGTTTTCGTAGTTATGTAGGAACGCAGCCAAGTCTGTTTCGCAGGTTGGATGCGCGGGGATTCCCATAAAAATTAACGTTTACCGGAAGGCTTTCCCGTAGCGGAAAAACCGTAGTGCCCTCCGCAAGATTCGCCCGAAGTGTGCATTCGTGTCCGTTATGCATAAGTAACAACGATACACAGCTTTAATTTTCTGCTCTCGTCCCGTATAGTCGTTAAATCGTCTGGAACGCATTCTCTTCGCTCTTTTTTTTTTTTTTTTTTTTCGCTTCACAGCCTCATTCAGGGATTCAGGGATTCGCGGGGCTCTAAGGGAAAACAAAATTACGTCGTTTGCTTGAAAGCGGCTCGCGACACGCAGAGAAACATTTTGTTTTCTCATGCAGTATTCTCGTGTTCCGTATTATACAAAGAGTAGAAACATAGATGATTAATATTTGCAGGTTAAAAAAAAAGATCGTTACGCGACAAAATTAACGTCCGATTATTCATTTGTTGAAATTTCCGCTATTATCAAAGACGAACGAACATTAAATTTTTTTAACGAAATTTTTGCTATTTGTAGCGATAGTTAATATGCGAAAAATTGCAAAAAACAATTTAATAAAATATTTTTTAATTTATTTTTTTTTAATTAACGCGTATTTACGTGCAGTTTTTTTCCTTTACGTATTTTGCTTAAATTTATAATTTCGTCGCTTAATTGCCTCGGAATCCATACGGCTAAATGTATGCAACAAGTTTATCTCGTAATTTTTTTTTTTTTCAAGCGAATACGAAGATTTTTTTTTATTTACATGCCGCATACTTTCGGAATATTTTATCGCAGAAAAAAGCACTCAAAACCGATTGCATAAAAAATGTCAACACTCCCTTCGGGCTGAAGATGAAAAATTGTCTCCTCCTTCACTAATAACATCCGTTTTATACGTCCCGCTGATTCGTCTCGAACTTTTCACTATTCAAAAGTTCATGTCTGTTGGTCATCCGGTCGACGCGTCAAAGTTATTTCGATTTTTTTTTTCCGCGTCGTTTATAAACAGTGAAAGATGTCGTTGACTTTTCTTGTCGCTTCGCCCCATAGTTGACTTTTCTCGTATAACGACGCGAATGTATGAGAGCCAAATCCATAAACGAACGGAGGAGAGGTCAGCTACGATTTGCAGTAAAAAAAAAAAAAAAAAAAAAAAATTGTGATAGGGGTCGTTCGATCGATGGGCTCGCGGCGGAAACGTTATTGCGGCAATAATTTGCGGAAAAACGTGTTACCTGTATTGTAAACCCTCTTTTACTGCTCTAATAAGTATTACATGAAAGTTCGAGGTGAATGAAACAGAGAGAACAAATGCAACATCGGAGACAGCAACCCCCGATGTGAGGGGTTGTATACGGGACATCGCGAGACACCCCCGTGCAATGGCAACGTGTTGGTCGTCAAGCTGCTCGACGGGAAAGGCAACGAGAAAACGTTACAGTCGTAAAAGTTTTCCCGCTTCAACCCTCCACCCCCTCCACCCCTCCCCCCTCTTCCACCCTTTCCCCCCATGAAGTATCGGAAGTATAAACTCTCAGACGTTTTTGAGAAATGTACGAAACGCGAACTCGTCTCTCGGACGTATATGAAGGCAGCATACGGAGTCCTCGCGTATTATAGCGGGAGACGCGTAATCGTTCTTCCAGAAGGCACACGCGCTCTCACCGACACCGGGATAAAAAGTTTTGCTTACGAATGTGAATTCTCCGAGCGCTGCGTCGCTCGCAGAACTACAGTTTTGAAATTTCTGTATGCGGAACTACAAAATCGTTCATATGCTCCCGTAGAAATGGCGACGGAAAAAAATTGGTTTAAATTCCGATCGCAATTTTTTCCGGAATTGTAAAGAAATATTGACGAAAATTTAATTTACTGGTAATTAAATTTGAATTTATAATTATAAGGAAATTCTGCACCGTATATTGAAAACTGTAATAAATATTTTAATTTTATTAATTTACGTAAATTTCAATATAAAATTTTTACTGTGTTTTTAAGTGTAATGTTTAATTAGACCAATTAAAATTAATTTAAAAATTCAAATTTCTAAATATCATTTTTTAACGATATTTTAATATTTTTTAAAATTATTACTTATTAATATAATTATTATTATTTTTTAATTATAGTTAAAAATTCTTATTTGTCTCAACAGAGTTTAGTTGCCAATAACCGAACATTCATTTCGCCATAAATACATTTTTTTTAACTACAAATAAATTTTTTTCTCGGCGCAGTAGTTCAATCGATCACATCGAAAAATCAATTTTCCGAATACTGAAATACTGCTAAATACTATTCGAAAGTTTACGTTTCAGATTTTGTAAAAAAAACAAACAACGTTGACCGCTGTAAAAATATTGTCTATCGAAAAAAAAAAAAAAAAAAAAAAGTTTTGCAGTATCCTCTCGTACTGACAAACATTTGCGGCCTCGACGCGAGTTTTCCATTATTTGACGAGATCGAGGTTCGCCCGTCCATATGCACAGGTATCCACTTCCTATACCAATGGCCGAGGAGGACATCCTTGTTGGCTTGCAATTCTCTGCAAGCCTCACACCGTTTTGTTGTTCACTGTCGTCGAAAACTCGAGCTGTGTACCGCGCTACAAAACTGATTTCCACACGTGTGTCCCACCGACCTGGTGCGCCGTTTCCCGGGAACCCACCGTAGCGCCCCCCCCCCCCTCCTCCCGCCCCTTTCCTACGAGTTTTATTGACTGTCGCAAATCGCGTATGTGAACCGAGTTCGCGTGAAGGGGTTATCGAGTTCGTACCCCGCGGGCTTGAATATCCCGAAATTTGTTTTTCTGCTATACACATTCAAGTTACGATTTTTTTTTTTTTTTTTTTTTTTTTTTTTTTTTTTCGACGGGTGTACGAGTATTATACTATATACGACACTGTAGTATATATATATGTATACATATATTTATATATCTGCGATTCAAGTGCTCACGTATTGCATTCACTCACACGGAGTTCGCGTCACGTAGGAATATTCAAATAGAGCCGTTCGAAAAAGCAGAGAGCTCCGGAGTCGATATAGTAATAAGTTTGCTACACTATGATATCGCTTCTGGCACTATGGTGTACTACCGTTGAAGCTCTTTGGCTGTTCGACGAAGTATTTCATGTATTAGTGCGCCAGCGACACTTTTGCGAAATATCGTATTGAATGCGGAAAAAAAAGGAAAAATCTCGCTACGTGTACAGCGTAATGAAATTTCGGAGTCTGCGCAATGATAAAATAAGATCGTTGGATATTAAAAAAAGGGCTATAGTCGGCGTTCTGTAACATCTGCGTGATACTTTGAGTATTACATTTTTTTTTTTTTTTTTTTCAAATAGATCGCGAAAAATTTCTTGAAAAGTGATTACAACCATTTTATAAAAAAAAAAAAATTTGTCGATTTCGAAAAAAAAAAAATTTGCAATTTTAAGCGGAAGTCCCTTAATTTTTTTTTTTTTTTGTAAAAATGTCCGAACATTTGCAATTCACGAAGAGCGCCGGTGCTGCCAGCGACTCGAAATATTCCATTCGCTATCTTCATTTTAGTAATTAATAATTGCGTGAAGACAGCGATATTTCGAGTGAAAATTATTACGAGAGACTGTGTAAAGATAAAATATATCTATACAGAGGAGCGGTTGGACGAGTGCCGAGAAAATTGTATGGTGAAAAATAATGGAAAGAAAAAAAAATGAAGGAAAAAGAAAATTCTCAACGATAAGGAAACACGAAA
The DNA here is from genome assembly GCA_964006125.1 of Cryptus viduatorius. NCBI lineage: Eukaryota > Metazoa > Arthropoda > Insecta > Hymenoptera > Ichneumonidae > Cryptus > Cryptus viduatorius. Next base: position 18,743,988 of record OZ023225.1, on the reverse strand, counting down.
AGAGTGCATCTCTGTCGTGACACTGGTCTACCTGAAGTACGCTGCGATCCGTATTTCCTTTGTTCGCAACGTCACCGAAACAAAGAGATTCTCATTGTTCGGTGGAAACCTTTGGTCCCGAAGGAAACTTGTCTCTTGCGTCAAGTTGCAACGTCCTGAATCGCACCCGCACCTTCAACCCTCTCAAAAGCGGCAGAAACAGCGGAGGTCCTTAACTAAATGTCTTAATTAATCCAGCCGGTGGTTCCACAAGCTTACACAGTGCAAGGAGGGCCCGTGTCCGATTTCGCGAACGAAGAATTAATTAGTCTCAAGCGTCCCGCGCAGCAGTTACCATCCGTGGATGAAAGATACGTTGTATGCGTGTGTCTGTCCGTCCGTCCGTGAGTTCGTTTCGCGGCTGTATACGAGTAATTAAAATGAGAAACTGTAACCGGTAATTAATCTTGTCATCAGCGCGAGAAGCCCGAGTATTTCGAAGGGGATGAAAAAAAAAAAAAAAAAAAAAAAACCAAAAAAAAAAAAAAAAAATTTACCGGTGACCCCATTTCGTCTGACATTCACTATAATTCTCTGAATAGTGCAAATTTCTACGCGAAAAATCATGAATGACGGAAGAACTTTTGATGTGTCGATATTTTCGCACCCTTCCAAAAAAAAAAAAAAAAAATACTTGAACCAAATATCGACAGATCACTTCTTCTACAATGTTCCCGCTGATCCGGTAAATGTGTCCTGTTCACCGGATATTTCGAATAACACTGTACGCTAAAAAAATATATATCGCGGAGCCGAAGCATGACACGTATTTTTTAGTCTACCGTCGAGTGCAGCGCACATCGACAAGCATTGAGCCAGAAAATTAATCCATACTCGATCGGCCAGAACTATATTCAACAAAACTCCATCATGCGAATACTAATCCGAACCAGCAGGCTGTTATCGATTATTCACCGAGAGAAACGTGGAAAAAAAAACGTGCAGATTAAGTGCACCCGATCGGGACTGATCGTGGAATGCGGTGGGAAAAATATTTATAACCCGTGTGAACTCTTGTCGTACACTCTGAAACATTTTCCTTCGCGCTTTCAGCTCTCCCGCTATCGCGAGTAAAAAATTCATTCGATTACAAAAATGTTATTCAAGTTCTCGTAATTTTATTTTTTAAATTTCGCGGTGGCTTTCGGTACACAATTTCACCGCCGTGAATAAAATATGAATGAAAAAGCACTAAAAAGACGTTATTATGTGATTACGAATTCCGCTTTCGATATCCACTCTATTTTTCGTACTCACGGCAATGAAAAATTTATATACGAAATATTCCGATATTTTATTCCAAATGCCTCCGATGCGTCCACTTTTTCGACAAAAAAAAAATAAAAAAAATTTAAAAATAATAAAAATGAATAATTTGCGATTGAATTAACGTCGGAAATCGTGTTATTCGAGTTCATTACTTAGCGGCAATGACATTGATTCGTCTGTAAAGAGCCCTTCATTTTATCGGGAATTTATATTCGATTCTCCGATATTTTGTATACGATTTTTAATCTGATTATGCATTTTTTTACGAATGAATGGAAACGGTTTACGAATTTGCATGTGTTACTTTTTATCGATATCGGATCGTCTGCCGTTCAACGAAATTCGTATTTATGCCGTAGTTTACGATATACATATCTGAGGAGCATTGAGCGGATAAAATTGTTGCAAAGAAATATTATTTTATCGTATTTTTTTTTTTTTTTTTTTTTTTTTTACAGTGCCGTTGGTATTATTCGGCTTAAGTTACGCCGGCGTTAATGTGCTTTGTTAAGCCGCTTAGACGGAACACGTTTCTCGCGCGCGGCTTTATATCTCATGCGTGGAAAAATTTAGTAGATCGAGTTGCTAATGGTCAGACACCGACGCGCGATAATCTACGGTAATTATACGGTTAACGCTCGAAACTCCCGGAGAGTTAAGCTTCGCGCGGTACGAATAACAAAAAGTATCGAGTTTTATTTTCCGCCCCTATGATTAACTGAGCAAAAAAATTCGCTTGAATTACAATCCTCTTAACGAAAGCTTCGCGCGGAACGTGTTGTTTCTCCGACGAAAGCATCTTACGGAAAAACATCTCGTAGTCAATCAACAAATTTAAAAAAATTTTTTAAATTTCGGAAACAATTCGGACCCTTCAGATCCGTCTATTGCTAAGGTTAAGGGATGTAAAAGTTATTACGAAAAACGTTATTTACCATTATTACCGTTTATTGAAATTTTTATTGCTGCGCGACGTTAACATAAAATTCGGTAAATATTACCGCACATTGATAATAACTATATGATATATATATATTTGGCATTAATTTCCGTGTAATAACGCAGACGTTACGCGTTAAATGAGAGGCCCCAGTAGTTCAGGTCGGTAATAGTCAGCCGCAATGTCCCGCGAGGCAACAACACTTACTGCGCTGTTGAGCGTTCAGCGTTGCTGCAGGTTATGCAAAGTTTCGCAGTAGACATCAAATTATCTGTCCAACGATTCGGTGCTCACGATATTTCAATAATTCGCGATGATCATTGAATTTCGGTTCGAATTTCGGATCATTGAAAGTACCGGTTTTGGTACTCTTTTGCTTCCCTTTCGACATTTGAAATATCAATACCCCGAAAAAAATCAAAATTAATATGATTTTCGTAAAAATTAATCATAATTAACGAACGAATAATAATAAACAAAATATTTCGTATAAAATCCATTTTTACGCACCTAAACTAATAAAAAAATATTTATATCAATATTTTCAAAATAACATCTAAAAATGATCGATCAATGATTTAGCAGCAATTTTTAGCGAAAATTGCCGAAATCGGTACCGTAATGAAAATAACGAAATAATAACTAATCTCGAAAAAAAAAAAAAATCGGTTTTTTTTTCGTGATCGCATTATTAAATAATATGTTACAAATGATTGGGAACACAAACAGAATCTCCTGAAAATTAAATTTCGGAGTTATTTTCTGCGGAATATACAGCGAACGGCGAATGTCAAACAGTTTTAGGCAAAATTCTCGCTTCTGCGTTGCGGTAAACCTCACTGATCTCGTTACTGCAAAACGTTCGTGTGCTGATACACAAAGTGCGTAGTCGTAGATCGGTGAAATAATTCATCGGTCTGTTACAAACATTCGCGTACGCAGAGAAATAGAGGAAATTCGAAACAGTTATAGTATACGATGTTGTAACTCGCGGTGTTATCATGCGAGTTCTGTGTCGGTAAACGAAATCAGCAGTAGTAACAAATCACATTGGAGGGCAGTGGAACAAATACGTATAATGAATCGTACGATATGTCCTCCATATGTAACTAAATATCATCCCGAATTAACTTATTGCCGGATCTGCGCGCTAATTCGTCGATTTAAAAACCCGAAACGTACCGTACGAACGATGTCAACGTCGGTAATTAAAATAAATAAAAAAGATCGACGCGAAAAAAATTTGCAAATCGATTTCTCATTTTTTTCAATCGCCATTTTGAAACCCTTCTACGAGAAGGTAAATTAATTAAAGTTCCGTTTCGTTACAGACGAAGCGTTGTAAAGGTAAAAAAAAAAAATCGGAAACATAACCTAAAAATTTTTATTCGAAGAATTATAAAAAAAATCGGAAAAGAATGTTATTACAAAATAAAATATGAATATTGGAAAATTTCTTAAAAACTGTCGACAGAATCGCGTGATGTTTTACGACGAGCGATAAAGTCACTTCTCGAAATATCGTCGCGCGCATTGACCGAACTGCAAACCATCAAAAGCAGCAACCAATATTCAGCCGTCAATTGTTATATACGATAACATTGTTACGTTTGCGATACTACGTATCTGTCGCGTTCTGCACATTCGTCGTCGGGGGTTTTCGGAACGAAGCTACAAATTCTATCGAGGAAAATCGAATGTCTGCGACAAAAAAATTTACGATCTCCCGGGTGCAGCGGGAGAGAGTGGATAGTGGAACATCGGAAGGACTAGAGGTTTGTTGTCGCATTTCAGATTCCGATAGTCCCCCAGTGTCCACTCAGCTCTCTCTCGAACCTCTCTGGTTTCCGTATAACGACGGAGCTCTGGTTACGGATAATTCTGTTTTCTCAGAGAGTCCAAGCGAACTAACGTACCGTAAACTTAGCATCGTAATGCTGACGTTTCTTTAAGACCTTTTTATAGATCGTTACGAAAATTTTGACGTTCAAATTTTTTCCCCCGACAAATCTGTTTATCCATTCGTTGTTTTTATATCAATCATCCCATTTTTAACGCCCCTTTTGGCCGCGAAAAATAATTTCCATTTTCTCCCCACTTTTTCACGTATTCTTTCGAAAACATAATTTACATTATATATTAAATATTATATTTAATATAATTTAATATATATAATATTTTTTATGTAACACAATAACAAATAATTATAAATAACAATAATAAGAATCATTATTATTCTTATTATTTTTATATATTTTTTTAATTTTATTGTGTTTATTATTTTTTTTTTATTTTTCTTGCGAACGAAATTTGGTACTATGTTTCCGTCAGATTCAAAGTTTGAGTAGATAATTCCAACCATCGTACCGCGAGACCACGAGAATTCAGAATAATTCGAAACAAGGGTGCGGTAGCGTTGCTGGATAGAGTTGAGAGCGCGAGGGTCGGACGATATAATTGATACTCATATGAGACCGCGAACTCTCGGATTGTTCTCTGCGGATGAGATATAAAGTCCGGGATCGCACCGTCAGCCTGCGCTACTATTATACGCGGCACCGTTACCTATACGTTCGCGCATATAAACCCGAGGATCCCTTCGTCGCGAGTGGGCTTTTCCTAGATTTACCATCGAGCATTATGCAGATGGTGCTTATGCACTCGGGATGTCGGACGGCACTAGACGCTCCCAATGGAACAGAGGGAAAAAAATGGACGTAATTGCGATACGGTATTGGATATGAAGCGCTTATTCTTTGCTGGTCTACTAATCGTCCGATTCGCAGCCATATCTTCGTTTTAGAATTATAAATTATAACTATCGGATTAAACGCAAACGAAATGTGGAATTTTATTAAAAAATTTACCATTTTGTTACCAACGAAAAAATAACTTACATTCGTAAGAAATTTTGTAAGAAATATCGTAAGAAATTTCGGAAAACATTTCGTAAAAAATTTTGTAAGAAATTTTGTAAGAAATTTTGTAAGAAATTTTGTAAGAAATTTCGTAAAAAAGTGCGTAAGAAATTGTTCTTTGAAGACTCGAAGTTTCGCGGGTAAAAAGATAATTCATGATATTTCAAAATTTTACCATTTTATAATATGGTAGTTTTTTCTAAGACATTTGTTTCATTCGCCTATAATTTTTTTTTTTTTGCGAAGCGTGACGCATCGTAATAAAAATAAACGCATCGTAGCATCACATAGTCGCCACACGTCGTAGTATTTTTTTTTTTTTTCAGTATCGAGTTTTCGTGGGGGGAGAAAAAATTCGTGAAATTTCAAAAAATTTTCATTTTACAACATTACTTTTTTATTTTTAACACATTTTATTCATTTATTCATTTTTTTATTCAGAATTGAGTTTTCGTGGGGGGAGAAAAAATTCGTGAAATTTCAAAAAATTTTCATTTTACAACATTACTTTTTTATTTTTAACACATTTTATTCATTTGCTGGTCATCATTTTTAACGCGAAACGTGATTAATTGCTATAAAAAAAAAAAAAAAAAAAAAAAAAAAAAAAAAAAACGAAAATAAAGGTGTATACGACTCGCACTCCGGTGTGATTTTGCGTGCATAAAAGCGTTAATTATTCCCAGAGGCATTGGAGCGATGTGTATCATCGCTATTTTAATCGATAACTACGCTATATAACACGATTGGCAGTAGAAGTTAGCCGCGGGGTGAAGGAATTCGATGCCAAATTTATCGAATGATATCGCGCAAAACGGGGTCAGGGAACAGCTATGCATATCAAACACAGGAGATCGAGAGAAGTTGACAAAAGCGTTGGAATTTAGTTGATCGCTTCGATGCTGAAATTTCATAAAGCGCCAATTGCCTAACGCAGTGGTTCGTGCGGTATTAACTTAACAGAAAAATCGATTACTCAATTAAAAAAAAAATTATATCGAAACCATTATCAATAATTATTTAATCATTATTAAAAAAAAAAAAAAAATTGACGAAAAAAAAATGCGATTAATAAAAATTTTACGAACGAATGAAGAAATAATGTTTATATATAGAACATTAAAGTGACGATTTTTTTTTTTTTCATTTTTTCTTATGAATGGTTAAATTCAATAAGAAGAAGTATCGATATCGTTACATATATCATATATACTTCAGCCGTTTACGAAAAGTTTCCGTTCGGATACGCGAAGCATGAACTTCCATCCCCCTCGCCGTACGTTCTTCAGACGTAAATCGCAATAATATTCAATGGTCCATCGCGTTTTCCACGATTTATCGGCGGAAAAACCAATATCGCAATGACCAGCAATAGAGATCGAAAGTTCGAGTGTGTGAGTTCGCGACGTTGCTTCCGTCGCGTTGCCCTCTCGGCTCTCGACCTCTCGGCTTCTTCGTCACAACACGGAGCCATTTTCCTTCGGTATGTACCCACGACGTCGAGAGCAAATAAATTTCTCGTAGCCGATTCATCTTAATTTCCAACCTGCCAATATCTTCCTCTCGCGGCGTTTGCAGGGTTACGAGTTTCGCGTTGTCCTGTATGCTTCCGGCACACGTGCCGAGAAAGCTGAGAAGGCGGGAAGAGTCGATATTTGCTGAAGGCGTCGAAAAACTTACTTCCATTTCTTCGAACATTTTTTTACATTTTGGAAACGCACGCATTTTTAAAATTTTTTTTTTAAGTCGATTAAAAAAAAATCGGTTTTTATAACTTTTTTATATCGGTATTGCGTTTCAACAGATACCATCTTTAGGTCCTGACGTGCCGATTTCACTCCAATTAAACTTAAAAATATTGATTTTTGGTAGAATTTTCAAAACTATTAAGTTATCTCTCAGACCCCAAGGTGTCGTTCAAGAAGTTTCCCCACTTCCGGTTGCGCAGCTTCCGGCGAAATACCGGTTATCGGCTAATAAAAAAACTGCCAAATATGCGTTTACATGAAACCGCCGGCCTAACCGAAAACAGATCTTAAATAAATTACCTACACGAGAATCCTTCGGATTCAACCGGAAGTCGAGGCCTTTATGCCGCAGATATTCCATTTGCGATTCCACATCCCTACTGTTTCGAACGATACTTCTCTATACGTTGGAAACCGCGTATAAAACACGCAGCATCCCTATGTTGGCAATGCTTTTCGGGCGTATAGTCAAAACCCTCTTCAGGACTCCGGCGAAGCGGTACCGGAAAGCTTGTGTGCCTCGTAAGTGTGGCAACGTAAACAAATTGCCATTGAAGATATATTGCGGAGATGCGCATCCTGCCAAAAGAAGCCTTCTTCCCCTTCATAGAAAGCCTCGAATCTTCGAAGCTATAGCAAGCGCCGCGCAGAGCGTATAGCGCCGCGAGGTGTGTTGTGCACTCAGGAGAATTTTCACTCTCACCGCAGGAGGGAATCGTTGCGGTAACAATAACTATTCCGCATACTGTGCACCGCGCTATGCATAGCCGTGCAGTAGGCGAGGGGTATACACGCTGTTATAACCCCCCAACAGTTATGTATAGATATATAGAGAGCAAACGCGAGACGCTTGCGATGTGCTTCTCTACACCTCGCGGCGCAGCAAGTCGCTCGTGTGATTTATCATCTCATCCTATCGCCAACCCCGCGGCATCTCAGACCCTTTACCATCCGTCAACGCGATATATATCCGCATCGTCGTGCACTTGTGTTGCACTTCGAGTTGAACATCTCGAATAATGAAATACTGTTGGAAGGATTTATCGACGATTTGGTACTCTCGCGGAGTGGCAATAATCGGCAATAACGGATTATGAAGACTATCGACGATATACTGTTAATGCGTAATTGGCAATTATATTAATTCCTGCGTAATATTATGGGGGATTTAGCTGACGTGTTCGAATTTATTGATTACCAGAGCCGAATGTCGTTCGATAAAATGTATTTTCGTAAAAATCTCAATAGCAATGAAAATTGATAAAAAATTTTAACTGATTTTACTGATTAGAAAAAAAAAATGAGCGAAGTAATCGCGGAATACGAATGGACGAATTCCCCAAGCGTCCGCCATTTTTTTTTCTGACGGGTGTCGAAAAAACACTTTTTATCAAAATTCTTATCATTTTTTCACGACGAAAATATAAAATAAACGCGATACATTTTTTTTATATGAATTTATTACGCATCATAATAATAACCTGAAAATCGTGACAAAAATTCGTAACTATCGTTCGAACAGATTTTCGCACTTACATCGTAAAATAAATCAATAAAAAAATAACAAGAATATATAAAAAAAAATTGCTCCAAATTTCGAATATTTTTTCGAAAAAAATGAGAAAATTTTTTTTTTCATCCCCCAAGTGCGCTATGCATAGAAATTTTTCTTTGAATATTCAAAAGACGAATCCATTAATATATGATGACATTCAAAGTACCGTCAGCGCTAAGATAACCCATAACTGTAATATCCACGCCATGACCCGTATCTGTAATGTATTGTAATGACTTATTGTTATACCTTCCAAGTCATAATCTTCGATAATATAACACGAATATTCACCCTATAAAGTAAAACGACTCAAGACTATGCATAGTTGATATTCACGACGCATCCTATACATCGTTCGGCCCTTAAAGCGCCCAGAGAGAGAGAGAGAGAGAGAGAGAGAGAGAGACAGCGCGAGAGAGAGAGCGAGAGCGAGAAAGAGAACTAGAGAGCGAGAGAGAAAGAGAGCGAGAGAGTGGAAGAGAGAGAGAGCGAGAGAGAAAGAGAGAGAGAGGGGTGAAGTAGATGGCTGTGAGCAGCAGCAACTATTGCAGCTTGCGTCGCTTATCACGCCAATTCTCGTGAGAGTAACACCCCCCCGATAACGATAAACGTTTTCACGAGTACGTAGACACGCTGCAGAGTGGCGAGTAGGTATACCGGTACAGAGCGTGTAATACACGAAGGATAGATATCGTTCCCGTATATATATATATATAGAGACATACGTACAGAGGTGAAGCGAAAGGGGGATCTCGTGTTACACGTAGAAACGTGAACATCCCTAGGCATTCGGTGAGTTACCGTGCCGCCCTATCAGCACCCTTACACTCCGCTTCTACTGCTTCTGCTGTTGCGTCGCTTTATACTGTATCGTTACTATACAAAAGCCTCCCCACCCGTTTCTCGTACGGATGTGTTTCAATGAAATAGAAACATCTTGGCGGGCGCTCTTCGGCGTAAGCTACCATCTCGAGAAGCTCGGGATCTCGAGATATATTTTATGGGACAACATTTCCCTGACGTTCCGGGAGAGAAACAGCCCACGAGGAGAAGTATCTCATACATCAGAGAGACGCCGCCGCTCGCCCGGCGTCCAAAACGTCTTCTCTCCCGAATCTCCCATCTCGTGTGTTGCGTTGGGCTCTGCACCCTCTCACCCTGTCGCCATTCATTCTAACCACAGCATCCGGTTTGCGCCTCTCTGCCCAACAGCGTAAGCTCACGTCGACGTTAACCTTCGACCCCCAACCCCTCCACTACCCTTCGCACCCCTAAACCCTATAACCAGGTATCGCCCGTTCGCCAGGTATACATCGAGCGAAGGGGTTGCTATACTTCGTACTTATGTATAACTGTATATACATAAAAAAAAAACGTTGTCTCGAGGCTATTTTTTTTACAGTCGCCACTTTATAATGCCAGCAGCTTCGCGGTACTTTGTCGCTCGAAGCTTCTGGCTGTCTGGCTTACGAGAAAAATATATACGACCGAAGGCTGGAAGCCTGAAAAGCTCGACGACGCAACGACGAGACTTGATACGCTCGAGACAATTGTTTTCAGCGGCCGGAAAAAGCGTCTTTTTTTTTTTTATTCAACTCTCTCGGAATCTCGCCGAAAGGACGGAATTCCTCGGGATTTTGAAATGAAATGGACAACAGCGTCTGCAATCGACCAGATTGTGTATACAGATTTTTAGATTACTTTTCACTATTATTTACTCGATGGACACGAAAGAAGATGCGCGATTGGGAGTTTAGCAGCGAACTATTTATCGGCTTTAATACAACGAAGAATTTAATCGACGAAGATAAAGTTTTATACTATTACGTTATGTAGTATTCATTTTTTGGCATTTCGTTGTATTCTTTCGAATTATACAATTTTTCGCGATTTTTTTTTTTTTTTTTTTTCAATGAATTTGCCAAAAAAGACGATAGTATCGAAGTTTTTTATTCTGAAAAAATGTACATTAATTTGGATTTATTTTATTTTTTGTAATTTTGATCGATATAATTTTTTCATTTCGACTTTTTGGCATTTTTTTTAATAGCAATAATAATAAGTTTTCTAAAAATTATTTTTAATTATTTTATCGTTAATTAACTTGATTTAAATTTTTGAAAATCAGTTCTTGCGAAATATCGAATTTACTATCGAAATCGATATTTATCCCGAATCGGTCTCCATATAGAATTTTTTTTTTTTCTATTTAATTTTTAAATTTTTTAATAAAAAATGACTTCGAAATACTAACGATGAAAACATATTAAAGTTATGATGAAACCCGAGAATGGTTCAAAGTTAAACTCGTTTCGAGCATTGATACCGCTGCAAATCTACCAAACGAGTAGTATATTTTAATCCAATGACTTCCACGGCGAGGATGTTATTTTCCAGAGTTTATAGTCCCGCAGGAAGCAACGTTGAAAATTTAGTTTCCAGCGGTTTGTTGATTATATTGTGTTTGTTGTACGCTGCCTTTTGCTCGAACTCCTCATATCCGGGATTAGGCGGAGGGGTTGCAAATAACATATTTGATATAAGCCAAGAAATACGCGGGAGACAATATGCATATATATATATATGTATATACGCGATGTACATATACACGAGTGTACGAAATCGTAATATCGCTTTAATTATGCGCGCTATATTTGAAACGGGAGTGTGTTATTAATTTTGCACTCCCTATTCTGGGGTCGTGAGAGACTTACTGTTACGACCCCGAGGAGGGGATGTTTTGGCGCTATCCGGGTCGGCGCTGAATACTCACCACCGTCGTCGCTGTCGTCACCGCACCCCTTGGCGTTGTCGTTTTCCAACTCAAGAACCTCGCGCTTCCCTCTCGTTCTCCACAATACACACCCCTCTCCCTCTCTCTCCCTTCCTCCCCACAACGCGACACTCGACATATGCATAACGGCTACGTATTACCCCCGCTGAATTCGTTATACGGCTCATCTTCGAGATGCTACTGTCCTGACACCCCTTGCGGCCGACGACTCTCTTATCCTTGTCCTTGTCCCAGCAAATTATTCGAGACTCTAATTAAATGCCGAAGCGTCGCCAACAGCCCTGTGTCGTAAACGTTCCCATCAATTATTCACAAGTAGAACAATCCCGGTATTTTGATTAGTCACAACGGAATACTCGACGTTAGCTAATCGTACTATTGCATCGGGAGATTGTGATTTACACGTAAGTAGGCAATATTCAAAAAAAATTTTTCAGCCAAAGATAATTTTCGGATTTCGCAAAAAACGTCTAATTTTTCGAATTTTTTATTTCGAAAAAATTTTTCTGAAAAAAATAATTTTCGGATTTCGAAAAAAAACGTTGAATTTTAAAAAATTTTAATTTCAAAAAAATCTTTCACCCAAAAATAATTTTCGGATTTCGAAAAAAAAAGTTTGATTTTTCGAATTTTTAATTTCGAAAAATCTTTCAGAGAAAAATAATTTTTGGGTTTCGCAGAAAATGTTTGATTTTTCGAATTTTTAATTTCGAAAAATCTTTCAGAGAAAAATAATTTTTGGGTTTCGCAGAAAATGTTTGATTTTTCGAATTTTTAGTTTCGAAAAAATCTTTTAGCGAAAAATAATTTTTGTATTTCGCAAAAAACGATTAATTTTTCGCATTTGTATTTTTTTTTTTTAACTTATTAATTATATCGACGATATAATTCGGAATGAAGAAAAAAAAATGGAAAGTTCTTTTATTCGATCCATTTGTAGTCACTATCGCAATCTTCGCTCACGCAATGCACAGCATCCTTGAGATTGCGATTTTTATGCTTATGCTATGGCCGGTACGGTTCACGAAGGCGCATAAATTTTTCTATAATACATCGCCTCCGATAAGACGCGATGCCTGAGGAACATTTAACGATCGTTCATTTTTTTTTTCAAACAATGGCTGTTACGGCGATGTTGCGTGACTCTTTCCAAGTCGTAACAGTAATCGCGTATCAAACGGTTGCGAACGAACGATCTCTCGATCGGAATAATAATGTCAGCTGTACTTTTTGCTTGTTTTCTACTGGTATTCCGTGTCTTACAGGTGAGAAATCTCTTACCGAACATCACTATCGAAAAGTATATAAAATATCGAACTTTGGGCCGCAAAATATATAATTGTTTATGTGAAGTTTGTAGATACATTATATACCTTATATACCTTATATACCAACCCTATACATCGAATGGGTGTACATAATTAATATATAGAGTATATATAATCCTTATATACAGTTTATATACTGTAAACTATCCGTCTATCCATCTATCCGTCATCTGTAGCCGATTTATAATTTTTCCGCCCGAATTTCGCCATTTTATATAAAGATACATAATTCCTATAGTCTGAAATATATTTTATTTCATCCCTCCATATTATTAATTTTTTCGATCGAATTTTCACCGTAATTGTAAAAAATGCATAATGCGTATCGTGTCCGCAATTTTAGACGAATCAAGTCGCAGCAACGAATATCTCGATCGCTTCAACATATACCGGTCTTCAAGGCGACTACAATATCGGTCACAGTGGTTACGTTTACCTTCAATCAGACGTGAATCTCCCCGAACTCGAGATCTCCACTTGTCAGCATTACGATGTGAATCAAACGACTTGCAATTTCGTCGATAAATCATCGAAAACCGAAGGAAATGTGCTGATTCTTCGCGCCTGGACGGCGTTGACTCTGCGCGATAACATTCTCGTCCTTTTGGGTTTTCTGATGCATCAAACGAGCGTTGAATTCCCTCGGGATACGATTTCCGCGATGCGGTTGTTGTACGACGAGATTCGTCGCAACAACGTCAGATCGATGGAACTTTTACCTCGTATAAAAACGATCGCGAAAACCAATCAAGTCAGTCAGGTGCTCGCATTGCTCAAGGCGCTCAACAACGCCGTACCGTTTTATTGCCGCAGCGCCGTTGACGAGCTTGAAAAATATTTTTCCAAGAGAAAGGAACTGCTGAAGACGATTCTCGGGGCTCAGAAAGGTATCGATCTTTTTACCGATATCGGCTTGCAGATGGTACCACTTTTGCGTATAAAGAATCTTAAGAGAAATTACGACAAAGCTACGGAAGCGTCGATGGGCAAAGAATTCGCGATCTTTTTCGCCGCGATACAAGAAGGTCGTATTTTTTTGACTCAACCGGTTCTCGCGATCTTTATGCTCAGCATGAAATTCGGCGAATTCACGGCTGAGGAAACCGAAGATTTTCGATTTTTGTGCGATTTTCTGAGAGCCAATAAGGTACCGGATTGGTCACCGGGATTCAGCGGTTCGTGTTGCCGCCATTTTAAAAATCCTTACGAAATGGTGGAAATTATGATGAAAACAATAGCCGAACGTCCGAAAGTGGATTCTGTGATTAAAACTGTAGTCGTCAAGCTGCTGCCGCGATTAGTAAAATCCCCTAAACGCGATCGATCATCGGAGCGGATGGACCAATTTTTCGTCAACTCAAATTTCAATGTTTCATTGTTTATGGAGACACTGAAAGACGAGGCTAACCTTCCGGAATTGACGGAATTTCGTCAAATGGTCGGCAACGGAACGATCAATATTGCTTACGCCCTCAAAGGCTTTATTCGTTATTTTTACGACACACCGAGTAAAATCGTTACGGCGTTCATGAAACGTATTAAATACAGAGTACCGATGAGCGACGAGGCAAAAAATCACGTTGACGCAATACTCTCCCATTTGCTGGAAGAACGTGTTTCGGAAAAAATTTAAAAAAAATAAAATTAATTCGTACATCAAATTTTAAACCGATGACGTCATTTTCGTAAAATGAGTCTTTACGCTAAAATAAATTAAAATATATTCCAAACACATTTATAATTTGTTTTTCAGATGATTTTGAAGCTAAAATGTTATTATTTATTTATTGTTTAAATTTATAAAATTTTTTTTTTTAATAAACGCGAATAAAAAAAAATTATTGCCAAAGTCCGATTTTCCCGCTCTTTCAGTTCCATTTCCTCGTAAAAGGCGCCATTTATTCTTTTTGTAAATAAAAAAAAATTATTGATAAATACGGATACAATAAACAATCAATTACCGCTTCACTTTCGTTTCGCATGATAATCCACGGAAATGTATTAATTTGCGTCGGCCGTTTGCGTCATTAAAAGTTTCGAAACTTGAAGATTACTTTAGAGTTACGAACGCAAGTAAAATTGTGCGTCTGACTGCTTTCGCGTGTCCCGAGGGAGAGTTCGGAGTCTTGTTAGGATATGACGCGTTCGAGTTTCATCGGACGTGCTATTATGAAGGTGAACAACGAAGTCACAAAATTACCAGAACGACGATTGCTCGAAGACGAGTATAGAGAAACCGTCGGATTTCTATTCGCGCAAAACTCACCCGACGTTGTTAGGATAGAGAAATGCTTCACCGGAGTCTGAGCGGAATTTCGCATGGAACTTTAACCAGTCGCCGAACTCGTACTCCAAAGTTATTTCACACACAATTCATACGCTTCGGTCTTTCGCTAATTGCTCTCTTCCAAACTGCACGTTAGCCTCGAGGACTGACTTAAATCTCAGGCTGCAACAATAATCGACCGCGTTGAACTCCGCAAATGAACGTCAGTGTCCCTCTGTGTATATTTCCCGGGCGCCGCGTTTGTTCGCGTATATAATTTGCAAAGTTTCGAAACGACATGACAATTTTGCGGAGATTTGCGTAAAAGTAAAGCATCGTTGATAATACGCGCGCAGAGAATTTCGGGATAATACTGTGACTGGAATACAGACGATGGAAGAACACGAGACGATTATTTACAGCAACGTGTGAATGTAATTTACCGCATTTCCGGGAGATCCGTGGCAAACTGTCCAGAAAACGAGGACACATTACTGCTTCGGAGAAATAAATAACGAAATACAACGTTTCAAGGGATGCAGAAAGCTTGCATTGCGAATTTCTGCTGCTAGAAAATGTGTTTCTATTTGTTGAAGTTTGCATTTTACCAATCGATTATTTTGCATTTTTTCTCAGCGAAATAACGATTTTATTTTATTCCTTACGCTGCGCGACTGGAAATCACATAGACGACAGTTTAAAAAAAAAACGGAAATATTGTTGCGTAAGAATTCTGTGTCACAATTGAGTAATAAAAATGACGGAAATAATTCGAGTTATTATTTGATGTGTTCGAAATTTTTTGCTGAATTTTTTTAAACAGATTGTTCGTTGATTCGTTCAGCCGTTCGTTCGAGTCGGTAAGTTCTTTTAATAACCTCACCGTGACAAAGATTAAGGAAAATTCGCGTCGAAGAAAGGTAAATCCATAAGACAATAAAAATGAAAAAAATAAAATTAAAAATTACCCAAAGAATTCCCCACTGAAAATTCGCTGATTTTCAAACAGTTTTAAATAATTTTGCAGATCACGAAAAGACATTAGAATTTTTTTCCTAATACGTACAATTATTTGAAATTTTTTCAGATTAAATTTTTTAGGCGTTTTCTAGGCGTCAGGTTTATAATTTTTTTTTTTCGTTTTTTCAAAATGTTCTGAAGTAATCGCACGATTTCCTTACCTCTGTGTCAACCCTTTTATTAAAAAGTAGGACTTCCGCAAAAAAAAATTCGAGTCCATCGTTACGTACAATTTTTCGAAATTTTCTTCCCTTCAATACGAAATAAAAAAAAAGACAAGAAACATTACAATTATATTTAATATTTATTTAAACGAGTTGAATTAATTACAATGACAATTAAATAGGAAATAAAAAGGACAATTATTCTGTTTTTGCGTTAAAATTCGCGATTTATGACTAATTGATAACGATCTATGCATGGGAAGCCGGTGCCGGTTATCTCTTTGTCTCCGGCATAGGTGTCGCACCAGGACCCGTATAACGAACGTACGGTATCACTAATTCAATGTTCTTTCTCGCCTCTTCGGATATTTGCGGCTTATACAATAGATAATTCAAATAGGCGCGCAAAAACGCGCCATACGTATGATATCGATAAATGGGAAAATCATCAGTTGTCAGGAGTTTAGCATTTTCCGTGAAGTAATCAAGCAACTCGCTGTAGTGTCCTCTTTCCTCAGTTGGTACCCTTTCTATTGGTATCACTGCCGTAAATACATTTACTATTTGAATCGTCGTTGTGGCGATCCAACGCCTGATCCATATCCAACCAACGACACCAGCGCCGGCGCCAGTGGTCAGAATTCGCCCCTTAAAGGTCTGAAGAGCCAATCGTATTTCTGCGGTCAGCTGACCCTCCGCAGACGCCAATGCTTTGTTGATGATCATCAGTAAAAATGCGCTTTTCGAAGTTGTCAATGATGGCAACGATAGCCCCAGATGATCCAACAGTTTCACATCGGATAGCCAAACCTCCAGAGCCGCCCAAAGTTTCTGTTCTTCGACTACCGTAACTCTCTGCAGAGCGACCATCAAACCAACGAGATCAATGCTCCAAGTGCCCGGAGCTTTTTTGAACGCGTTTTTGGTGAATGATCGAGGAACGTGAACGTAAAGCGAAGGAATTTCAATAGCCATGTAGTAATGGAGGACGAGAAGATTGAGATCAGGAGACAAACGTGTCGGTCCCAATTTCAGCAATGTATGCATCGCAGTTACGAACAAAGCTCCTCTGTTCGGGAACTGCGATGGTTCCCAACTGTATCCAGTCAAATTGCGAAGGTATTCGACATCAAGAAGTGACCTGAGAGGCGCAATTTTTGTCTCAAAAGGATCACCCGGTGGAAGATCAGGCAAAAAACCCGAAAACGGATGATGCATGTTCACAGGCAGAATCCAAACTTTCGGGTTTACCAGTGGTAAGGTCACCGTCTGGTTATCCATAATCTTCTGTTGATGACGTGACATGTGCGCCTCCCAAGGACTGTTTTCGTTGAATGTCAGCCAAACGATTTTATCAGTCAGTTTCTGATAATTAGCAAGCAATGGTAAGAAGATGTAAGGTGCGGCGATTTCAAGAGCGGCTTTGTAGGTCTTCACTATCCTGAACAGTTTCGCGTTCGACACAACCTTCTTATTCTTTACGGCACTTCTTAGTATGGCAGCGAGGAAGGAAATCCTTGTGGGATAATGATTGGTATCTTCCCAACCGCTACCAAGTATCGCATCACTGTAGTCGTCGCCAAATACATCAATCAGTGGTTCCGTTAGACGGAACTCCAGAACACTGTCACAAGTGTCATCAGCATCCTCATCGCCTTTGGCGCTGGAAGCACCTTGCAGACAATCTACAGAAGGAAGAATCACGGCCAGTTTCGAGCGTTTTTTCTTCGATAGCATTGATTCAACCACAACTGAGCCGGATTTTGGCATCATCACTTCTATGGTTTTCTTTGGAAAGATCAACGGAGGAAGTGCGATATCGTTAGGAATTTTGACCACTTCAACATATCGATCTTCGACCCAAGGGACGTTGTATCGCTGGTATATTGATTGGATGTATGATAGAGAAACGTGAGAGTAGAGGGCAGGAAGTTGCATGGCAATCAGGTAATTGTAGACCAAGTAGTACAGTTGACGATCTGATTGAACAACTTCCGACTCTACAAGCGTACGAAGCGAAGATATGAAGAGAGCGCCTATGTTAGGGTAATTCGAAGCGCTCCAGCTACTTCCCAGCAATTCGTAAATCTTGCCACTTTCGATAAGTGATGAAAGAGGGCGCAGCTTGATCGCATATGGATCATTCTCAGGAAGATCCGGTAGCAGATTGAGAAACGGATGTTCAGAGTTGACTTTGACACCATAGAGTTTTGGATTTGCCAATGGTAAGGTAATCTCGTTGGTACCTAATCCTTCCGGTGCAGCAGTTCCGATATAAGCAGCCGAAGGATTCGCAGTATCGAAAGTGGACCAAACGACGAGGGTAGTCAAGTGTTGCGAATCTACCAACACAGGCAATAGGACGTACGATGCCACAAACTCGCAAGCAATCTTGTAATTCCTTACTATAGTAGTAGTTTCCGTGTCCTCCTCAGTCTTCAAATTCCTCTCAGCGTTTGTCAGTAAAGCGACGAGTAAAGAGATTCGCGTCGGATATCGATCTTGCCAGTCACTGCCGACTATAACCTGAATGTAATTATTTCCAAATATCTTAATGAAGTGCTGAGCTATTACCATCAGATCTTTTTCGCATCTGCTCTCAGGATTGTCATTGGCTCTTGGCTTGTCTAGCAGACAGTCAAAAGAGGGTAAAATCACAAGATTTGCCGCATGAATCGTTGAGTTTCTAGGATCTAAAAGAGATACTGCGCCGGATTCCGATATAGTCATATATATGCTCCATCCTGGAAATACAAATTGCGGAAGCACCAATTGTTGTTCAATTATTTGGGAAAGAATCTTCGGATCTGTTTTAACAATTTTTTGATGTTCAACTGTATGATTACTTCCATAAACTACCCGGATTTCCACACCAGAAAACATTGTGTAGCGCGTTGGCACTTCCACGGCTCTCACATAATTTCTTATGAGTTCATAAAGCTGCGTGTCCGATCGAACATCTTCATGTTGCAATAGTAGATGCAGAACCGAAGTCAAGAGCGTTGCTTTGTTACTGTATTGAGAAGGACTCCAACCACTTCCGAGCAATTCGTAAATCCTATGGCTTTCAAATAGCGACGATAGAGGTTGCAGTTTGATTGCGTATGGATCATTTGCCGGGAGATTTGGCAAAAGGTGTGAGAAAGGATGTGCAGCATCCACAGGATTAAGCAAGATTTCAATGTTCACCAATGGGAAAACTATCACGTTTTCGCCTGATCCGTGCGGCCGAGTGCTTGCAATAGTAGATTCTGAAGGATTTTCGGAATTGATCGCTGACCAAACGATTTCAGTAGTTAAATGTTGAGACTTAGATATTAATGGTAAGATTACGGACCACTCGATAAAATTAAACACCGTCTTGTACAGCTTGATTATCCTGATCAATTCTGAATGCTCAGTGGTCTTCTGATTGCTCTCTGCATGCTTCAGTAACGCAATGATGAAAGAAATCGTCGTTGGATAGCGAGATTGCCAGTTATTGCCCAGTAATACTTCGATGTAATTTTGGCCAAATGTCTCCATGAGGGGTTTCGTTAGTCCAATCAAATCTCTGCTGCATTCGTCCGGAACACTCTGAATATTCGGCGGCTTTTGCAGACATATGATTGAGGGTATGATTACGACATTCTTCAAAACCTGCGTCCCTGGAGATTCGATTATGATCGGTATTCCTGATTGCGACATGTACACATATAGAGTCGAATCGAAGCGCATCTGCTGCATTGGCCTTATGATGACTTTTTGGGTTTGGTGAGATTTGTAAATCTTTTCGTAATATGTTTTTTCACTCCATTGCCAGTTGCCGTGCGAAGGCAGATAGATTGTTTCGTGAGATCCATCGATGGTAAAAACTATCGAATTTCGATGAAGTACCGTATTGATGTAACTTTGAGGAATACGAATATAGACCGCAGAATGTTCAATGACTGCCAATAGATCGCGTACCGTCTGATACAACTGAGTGTTTGACTGAACGGTCTCCGAATTCAGTAGTATATGCAGTACGGATATAAACAGAGATCCTCTGTTCGGATATTGCGAAGGATTCCAATCGGTGTCGAGGTATTTGCGAATACCGCCATTTTCGAATAGTGTTATTAAAGGTTGGAGTCTTTCGGCGTATACATCATTTGCTGGAAGCTTTGGCAAGAGATTATCGAAGGAATGCTCAACGGATACAGGCAAAAGCCAGATTTTGGGGTTCACCAGTGGCATTATTTGTACATTGTCGCCTGCATTTGCGGGTCGATCTGATCCGATATTACTTGCCGAAGGATTTTTGGAATCATAGGTCAACCAAAGGACTGATCCATTTACACCTTTATAATCGGCAAGTAACGGCAACAAGACGTAAGGCACGAAGAATCGAACGCCGATCTTATATCTCTTAATCAACTCGAGTACTTCCGAGTGTTCAATGACCTTTGAATGCGTTTCTGCAGTCTCCAGCAAAGAAACGAGGAAGGACAGCCTCGTAGTATACCGATCACTCCAGTTATTACCCAGTATAACTTTGATGTAATTCTCACCAAAGATTTTGATCAGTGGTTGTGTTATGTGCGCAAGATGTTTATCGCATTTAGAATGAGTATTTGATTCACTCAGTTTTTCTTGCAAACATTCGATGGATGGTAGCGTCACGATATTCGGTGAATGAGACGATGTTGATGACGTTATAATCGGTATTCCGGATTCCGGTACCTCCACTTGTACGCTCAATCCCGGCAATATCGATTGAGGCAACAGTGAAATGTTGCGATAAGTAACAATTGTCTGAATATGTTTGATCATCGTGTATTTGCCAGTTGATGTAATGGGTGGCTGCGCTGGCTGTGGTGGCTGCGGTTGACCTGATGACTTTATGTTATATTTGTTCACTGCCTGCTTGATGTAAGTTTGAGGAACATGAATGTTGATCGCAGGTCCCTCCAGAGCATGTAGGTAATTCTGCACGAGATGGTACAGCTCAGCATCTGCTTTAATTGTCTGCTGTTTCATCAAAATATGCAAAACAGAAACGAAGAGAACTCCCCGGTTCGGATATTGCGCGGGATTCCAACTGGTTCCAAGATATTGACGAACCTTACCGGTCATAAACAATGTCTGGAGAGGCCGAAGCTTCTGCGCGTAAGCATCATTCTCAGGAAGATACGGTATGAGCCCCGCGAAGGGATAGTCAACATCTACAGGTTGCAGCCACAGTGTAGGGTTGGTTATTGGTAAAATAATCACATTTGCGCCCAACCCTTCGGGTCGGTCACTTCCGAAATTGGAGTTTGAAGGGTTTTCAGAATCGTACGTCGACCAAACGATTTGGGTAGTTAACTTCTTATAATCAGTTAATAATGGCAACAAGATGTATGACGTGACGAAGCTGAAAGCCACTTTATACCTCCTGATTATCGTAACAAGATGCGTCTGCGATGTGACCTTTGGATTTTTTTCGGCATACTTTAACAAGGCAACAAAACGGGAGATCTTCGTAGGATAACGAACTTGCCAGTTGTCGCCTAGAATCACTTGGTAGTAATTCTCGCCGAATGTGCTGATCAGTGGCTGAGTTATTTCAATCAAATCTTTGTCGCATTCATCCTGAAGATTGTCAATACTCGGGGTCTTTTGAAGACAAAGTAGTGACGGTAAGGTAACGGAATTGGATGTATCAGATTTTCCAGATGTTTGCACAGATACTATGCCTGATTCGGAAATTTCGATATGTATGGTTTGCTCCGGTTTTACCGTCGCAGGGATTATTGAAACTTTTTGACTCAAATTCGTTTCAATACGATGAATAACGTTTTGGATATAGGTGTTCGGAAGGCGGATATCCATCGCAGGTTTCACAATTGCGTTCAGATAATCTTTTACGAGATTGTATAACTGAGTATTCGTTTGTATTGTCTCCACTGTCAATAGTGTTCGTAAAACTGATATCAAAAGAGTTCCTCTGTTCAAATACTGCAAAGGATTCCAACTGCTTCCTAGCAGCTCCTGAACTTTGCCTGTTTCAAATAGCGTTGTTAGAGGTTGAAGTTTAATCGCATAGAAATCGTCCGATGGCAGATCCGGAAAAAGATGAGTATAAGGATGTTGCATGTTAACGGGCCGAATCAACTCCACGGGGTTCACCATCGGAAAAGCAATGACATGGCCACTTGTTTGACTGGGTCGAGTACTTCCTATACTAGTCTCCGAAATGTCCTCAGCATTATAGATCGTCCAAACGACTTTAGTATCGAACTTCTGGTAGTCGGCGATCATCGGCAAAAGAACTTGTGGGGCCACTAATTCAAATGCGACTTCGTACTTCTTGATTATAGTAAGTAGTTGCACATTCGTCGTGATCTTCGTATTGTACTCCACCTTCTTCAGTAAGTCAGCCAGTAAAGAAATCCTCGTAGGATAACGATCTCTCCAATCGTTACCCAGTATTACTTCAATGTAATTTTCACCGAATGTGTCTATCAGGGGCTGCGTTATACGAATAATTTCTTCATCACATTTATGCTGAGATTGTTCAGCGCTCGGGTTTTCTTGTAAACAAACGACTGAGGGTAGCGTCATCACATTTGACGAATTAGACGACTCTATTCCTGGTAGTACTATCTGTATGCTCTCTACCGGATTTACCGGAATCACGCCCGCATCTTCCGGATGTGCAATTCCTGTTGTAGTTTCAGTAAATGATGCAAATGAACTGTCTGTAGCTGTATAATAACGGATAGTCGTTTGATCCGGAATTCTTGTAGTAGTTGGCATGGTTTGGAATTCAGATAGAGTTGTGTTGACCGCTGGTTTCTCCGTCGTATGGTGTATCTGAGGGGTATGCACGGTCGTTGCCGTACTGTGGCCAATAGTCTCGTAACTTGATAGCGTTGTTATATGATAATGTGGTGATGGCATCTTTGAAGTTGTGCCAATTGTTTCAGGTATGTGTCGCTCAGTTGTCGGATTATGTGATGCTGTTGATGATGTCTCAGTAGTTACATGAATGACTGGTTTCTGCGTAGGATGATGTGGTGATGCCCTTGAAGTTGTCTCAGTAGTTACATGAATGACTGGTTTCTTCGTAGGATGATAAGGTAATGTCGTTGAAGTTGTCTCAGTAGTTACATAAATGACTGGTTTCTTCGTAGGATGATGAGGTAATGTCGTTGAAGTTGTCTCAGTAGTTACATGAATGACTGGTTTCTTCGTAGGATGATGAGCTAATGTCGTTGAAGTTATCTCAGTAGTTACATGAATGACTGGTTTCTTCGTAGGATGATGAGGTAATGTCGTTGAAGTTGTCTCAGTAGTTACATGAATGACTGGTTTCTTCGTAGGATGATGAGGTAATGTCGTTGAAGTTGTCTCAGCTGTTTCAGGTATATGTCGCACAGTCGTAGGATGATGTGACGCCTTCGATGGTGTCTCGGTAGTTGGATGATGTGATGGCCTTGAAGTTGTCTCAGTAGTTACATGAATGACTGGTTTCTTCGTTGGATGATGAGGTGATGTCCTTGAAGTTGTCTCAGTTACTTCAGGTGTGTGTCGTTCAGTCGTAGGATGATGTGATGTCTTCGATGATGTCTCAGTAGTTACATGCATATCTGGTTTTTTCATAGGATGATGTGATGATGTCCTGGAAGTTGTCTCAGTTATTTCAGTTATGTGTCGCTCAGTTGTAGGATGATGTGACGTCTTTGATGGTGTCTCAGTAGTCGGAAGTACACTCCTCGTAGTATGATACGGTGATGTCTTTATAATTGTCTCAGTTGTTTTAGGTATGTGTTGCTTAGTCGTAGGATGATATGATGACGACTTTAAAGTTGACTCAGTTATTTCAGATTCGTGTCGCTCAGTCGTAGGATGATGTGACGTCTTTGATGGTGTCTCAGTAGTCGGATGTACACTTCTCGTAGTATAAGGCGGCGATGTCTTCATAGTTGTCTCAGTGGGTTTAGGTGTTTGTCGCTCAGTCGCAGGATGATATGAGGTCTTTAAAGGGGTCTCTGTACTTTTAGATATATTTGGCCCTTTCGTAGAAATATAAGGCGATGTCACTATATTTGTCGTAGTAGTCCCATGTATTTGTGAATGCGCAGTAGATTTCTCTGTATGTGGAGTAACGTCCTCCGGTACAGCACCATGACCCGAAATTGTGACGCCACTCTCTCCAAGTTCAGTGTTAATGGTTACCAGCACTTTATTAATCTTCTCATAAGTATCCACTGCTAAAGACGACGGTGGAATACCGAAGATAATGTTATGTAGTATTTTGCGCAGACAAATGTACACTGACTGGCAATCACTTTTACTGGGAAGCTCGATGTTTTGAATGTGTTCCCACATAGTCACGTTTTGAACGAAATCTTGGAATATAATCTGCACGTCATTCTTCATTTCCCAACTCATCTCAGAATCATTAATCATTTCGAATATTATCCATAATGTTATTCTGTCATTACTTGATGGTAAAATGTTACAGAGTTGACGTTTTATCAACAAAATCGATATTAGAGATGTAACGCTTTTCCGAGTTTCTATTTCTTCCACTGGCAGTCTTGTGCTCAGGCGCGCCAGGAATGCAAGGAGAAGCTGTTGAGGGCTCGTGTAGCCGTATTTGTTCATTCCAGTAATTACATCCCTTATGATCAGTTGATGGGAAACTATGTATTCGATCAGTTGAGCTTTCAGCCGAATGGCGTCTCCACAACAGAACTCTTTCGCGGAGATAATCGACATGAGTAAACTGATGTCCAATCCCCTTTCAGTTATCAGATAAGCTTCCCGAGCGGACTGGGAGAAACTGTTTCCTGATGATCTCAGAAACTGATCTCTGATGTACCAAAGTGCTTGTTTCACGTTTAAGGATACATCAGCGTCGCTGCATATCATTTTAGTCATATCGGTGATTATCGCATAAACGTTTTTGCCTTCTGGTGTATATAACTTCGTACTCCAATTTGGTATCTTCTCATCCCACGCTAATTCCGCAACGAATTTTATGTACTCGTTGAATATTGCGTCACCCTCGGGATTCGGAAGATTCCGAAGTATACAGGCAAACAAGGGTTGCGAAATGTACAGCTTGTGATCAGTCAGAGATTTGAAGAGCTTTACGAACAAAGGACCCACCGTAATTTCCGTGATTCTCGAAACATCGTCGTAACTTTTGAGCTCATCTTCCTCCGTGTAATATCCGGCAAGTTTAATGTCATTGGGGCTTATGTCAGCCAAAAAATTGAGGTCCTCCCGCTCCGTAGTCAATACGGCTTCAGAATCGAAGCGACCGATATCGATTTCGTTTACGAAATCAGTCGCCGCACAACTCCAATATAACGGCAATCTCTTTGATAACGCAACCAAAACGTTGCGGAATTGATGAGTCTTCGATTGATGCTGTATCCGCGTCAATACCGGAAGTAAATTGTACATTTGTACTTGACGCCATTTGATCGCTTTGTAAACTGTGTCCAGCGACGCATACTGATCGTAAGTCAATAAACTTCCGAATCTTTGAAGGATGTAACCGAATATGAAGACAGCGTTGTCACGGAAGCGACTGGCTGTACGTAAATTCGGCACCAAGTACTGCGGAACGATGTCATGGTACGACGATGAGTGCACGTACTCCGACGCTTGGGGCCGTTCCTTCGATATTTTGATAATTATGAGACCATTTTCTGTCTCAAAATTTTGATTCACTGATCCTGTCGTTATATTTATCGATACGGTTTCGTGGTGCGTGACGTGAGAAGTTTTCCGCGAATGGACGACTTTTCGAGATTCGTAATGCCGATGCGGAGGGGCGTTTCTCGTAACTCGATTGCCCTGCAAAAATTAATCAATATCCAATGCTTCCTGATGCTAATATTGAATTTACTAATCCACATGAAAAAAAAAGTATTTCCGAGAAATATATTCGAAATATATGAAATTTCGGCGTTTTTATACATATATTTAGTGATATATATTTTTTGAATTTTTTTTTTTTTTGAAGTCTGAAATTTTGAAATTTATTGACTAAATATTTTTTTTTCGAGTAAAATATATTGAATGTATCATAAATATATTTTGCGATATATATGTTTTTCATATGAAAAAGTTTATACTTGTGGAGCTCATAGCTACTTACGGCATATCGACCTCCATGCGAAGTCTGAAATATAAATATATTTCGTAAATGGGATTTTTTTAAAGAGCTTTAAATAATTTTTAACCTGAAAAATTAATTTTATTTTTTGAAAATAGAGAAATTGATGACGTAGCGCATCATAATTTATCGTCGAAAGTTTGAATGGATATCACGCGTGACAAATTGAACTAA
Organism: Cryptus viduatorius; assembly: GCA_964006125.1. Lineage (NCBI taxonomy): Eukaryota > Metazoa > Arthropoda > Insecta > Hymenoptera > Ichneumonidae > Cryptus > Cryptus viduatorius. Next base: position 18,717,632 of record OZ023225.1, on the reverse strand, counting down.
TTGTTTGCTTTGGTCGGTTCTCATGCACCGACTAAATGTGGATAATTGAGCGAACGATAACGACCGAAATTGTTCGATTGTTTCGTTACCCGTGACGGGTGGTTGGATTGCTCCTCCTTCGATGAAACCGGCTCCGTCCTAACTTTACCCGCGATATTCCAGAGTTAGAACAATACCATCGGAGAAACTACTACGGTGCCCAGTAATAACTATCGGAATTAAGATGGAACACTTGGCAAATTGTCTCAGTCGCGACATACAACGATTTCTCGATTCCAGTTTCGAACTTTTCGAAGCAAATCAATTCGAAGAGTTACCGATCGTTTGTACAGTAGAAATCTTTGGGATGAAAGCATATTACGGAAGCCGTAAAAATAAAGATCGGAGTTAATGGAATTACTGCCCAATATGTTCGCTTTCCAAGTTTAATGACCTGTTGCTTATTGCGCGGCAAAAAAAAATATCTCCCGATCGAATTACCGACGGATTGACGAAAAAAAAAAATTAAAAATTAGACTTACATCATTGTAGCTGGAATAATCGTTCGCGGAATCGGCAGCATATGCGCAAACGAAAATCGCGATGAAGATTTCCGATATCGCGATCTTTAGCTTCATATTCGGTCGAAACATTTGCCGATCCAATACGATTGACACGACACGAATAGCCAGACGCTCGTGAAATTTCTTATTTTATATGCAGCGGTTATCGTGCAACCGGCGATTGCACTATTATTCGTAACTTGCGCGTGGAAAAATTTACGTCGCCGAATATGTGAAAAACTTCGAGTCGAATTGCTTCAATGCACCCGGATATGTTGTTTTCTATACGATAATGAATTTTTATTGAATTTTCACGACCTCCTCTGTCGAACTTCCGTATCGAAGTTATATCATTTTTGCGACAGAAATATAATTTCCCGTTGAAAAAATTGCGCAGAAAATTCGTCCGCTCCCACTGAATACTCGCGATGGAATCGGAAACCTTTGTTCCCGCATACAGAAATATATTTCACTTGAATTTATAAGAGGCAACAGTATTTTTTTTATCACCTTCTCCTCCTCCCGCGATATCGGCGCTCAGTCGATAACACAAACTATAATGCGATTTTTTTGTACGATGCGTAAACTTAGAACGGAAATCGAATTCCACTACTTCTATTACACTTCAAGAGTGACATCTTATTTCCTTCGAAGGCTCAATTTCAGTATCCTGCAGAAAATTACAGTTTTTATTACCGACCGAACATTTCACATGTTTCTTAAATAATCTCTTCGGAATGTTAAATCGATTAATCGAGAGTAATCGACTGTTTACATACAAAACGGAACATCCCGTGTAATTTAACATGTAAGTCGACGAAATATATGATTAATATATCAAATATATAAAAATGCCGATTTTTCATATATTTCTAATGCATTTTTTTTTTTTTTCTTATAAGATCGCAAATAAATTTAACGATCCAAGCGACACACGTAATGTCGACAATTTTCTCATTATATTACGAAATGCAGCATTTCCAAAAGTTGAATCTTTTTTTTTTTTTTTTTTTTTTTTTTTTACAGGATACGGAAGTATCGCGCCGCGTTCAACATGGGGAAAAGTCGCGACAATGGGATACGCGACTCTTGGGATTCCCCTGACTCTCGTCTACCTCTCCAGCGCCGGTGGCCTTCTATCCCGATGCGCGCGAGGAGTCTTCACTCGCGCTTTATGCTGCTGCCTGTGTTCGAATTGTGGTTACTGTTGCTACGACGAGAGGCGGATGCAGGTGAGAATCGAAATAACTTTTACCCACTCATTTTATGCAGAGAAATTGCAAAAAAAAAAGAAAAATGTTTCTACATTCATTGCCAGAGTCCGTTACGAACTCAAAGTTCAAAGCGGTTGTTGACGCTCGTTCCCCTATCGTTGGACATAAAGATATCCGAAAAAAATCATTTCGTGACAAATGCTTTCCGCGTTTACTGACTTTTCTATGGTTCACTCCGAAAATAGTTCGAAAATAATTTTCAAGCAAAAATAAAACGAAAAAAAAAAGAACACATATCGATTTACTAAAATCGGTAGTTTAACTCGGAAAACTTAAAATTTGATATTAATTTTCGGCACACGATAGAAACTTTGTAAAATGAATTTTAATTAAATAGTAACACATCGAGTAAAAAAAAAAAAATTTTTTACAAAAATATCGATTCTTATATTTTTGCTTCGCGACGAATACGAAGAAGAAATAATGATCGATTATTGGAAATTTTCGTTTCGTTTTTTTTTTTTTTTAGTTTTTTTTCTGAAATATTGAAACAAAATTTGCGCTCATTAAAAACGCTGATATTTCGCAACGTCATTATTGAAATACCCTTCGGCATTGTCATTAAAACGCTCGATTGTGATAAGGTGATAAGCCATCCAGCTATCGATCCGTACAATCGGGATTTTGTTCGTACTAAGGAGAAGGAGCGACGGATGAGAAAGAAACGTCAGCAGGAGGAATTGAGCCAACAGCAGCAGCAACAGATGCAGCTGCAAGAGCCGTTCTACGTGCGGGCAAACGCTTCGTCGTATCCGGGTTCGGTGGATATAAAGACGAGTCCGAAAGACGAGATATCGAGCCTCGGTTCCGGCGACAGACCTAACGTCACGATTTTAGCACCAATCAGTATCTGCCTCGGGGCTATGCTGTGCTACATCGTCGCCGGAGCGTTCACCTTATATAAATTGGAAGGTTGGAGCTTCATAGGTGAGAAAACTACGTGATTTTCACTATCGATTTATACTGAATTCGCGCAAATTATCGATTTTCTTTCTATATCGTCTCATCCCGAAAAAAAAAAAAAAAAAAAAAAAAAAAAAAACAACTCGACATCGTTTTTTTTTATTATTATTAAAATATTTCAAAAATGTAATTAAAAAATAAATTATTTTCATCATAATTTTTTTTTTTTCAAAAATCTAATATTGTACGAAATTAATATTTATATATTAATTATTTTTTTATTTAAAAAAAAATTCTCGTAAAAAAAAATTGAATTGAAAAAAAAAAAAGAAACTATTTTTTACGAAAATTTCGTAAAAAAAAAAAAAAAATTAAAATTTCGATGTTATATGCATTTTTTTTCTGTTTTCTTCGAAAACAGATGCAAGCTATTTCTGCTTCATGAGCCTCAGTACGATCGGATTCGGTGACATGGTTCCTGGTTCCTACCCTCGCTACAATTTGGTCGACTCGAGGAACGTAACCGTATGGTTTTGCTCCTGTTATATAATGTCTGGAATGGCGCTGACAGCGATGTGTTTTAATATACTACACGACGAGATAGTACACCGTTTGGCACACCAGACGGAGAAACACGAACCCGTAAAGGCGAGTACCAGCGTCGACGAACTGTCGACCGATCCGTTCGCCATGACGTCGTGACAATTTCCGTCGAGCAACGCGTGTCACCGTAACGTTACGGAGGAGAGCCTCTGCGGCGAGCCACAGGCCAGCATATTCGCCCACGAAAATGAGATTAATATACTAAAAGACTCTTACAATCAGGTCGACGTTACGAGAGACTGTAAACCAATACTAAAACTCGAGGATCATCTCGTCGGACCAATGTCCGCGGTCTACACGCTTCCCGAAGTCGACGAAGACGCCGAAGAGAATACGGAAATGTAAAAAAAAAAAAGAAAAAAAAACTTAACAATACTATTATTTATTTTCTTAAAAAAAAAAAAAAAAAAAATGCTCCGTTAATCGCGAAAAGCCCTACGGATGCGAAATTCAAATAGTAGCGCCGAAAACAGTATTCATTATGGGGTTTGACATTGTTTTGTGAATTTTCAAAAAAAAAAAAATAATTCGATTTTTTTTTTTTTCGAATTTCGATTTTTTTTTATTTCGGACGAAATTTCGGAGTAACTTTCCGATTTGCGATTTTCTTGGCGCTTTTTGCCGTTTTTTCTCTCTTTAAAAAAAAATCCCGGAAAAGTCGACTATTGCAAACTTTGATTTTCTTTTTTTTAGCAAATATTTCCCAAGAATAATCGAGTCTATTGAAACGAATCGTAATGCAGAAGGACGTCTGTGAGTTACATGCTTAGGGTGTTGGAAACGAGAAGAGATAAATTCAAGCGATGATCGGGACGCGTCGGTCGACGGGGGTGAAGGGGAGGTTTGGGGCGAAGAGAGGTGTCGGAATAATTTCGTCGGCATCGGTCCGTTGGTTATCTCTAAATCCGTACGGACGTAACCGGCGTACTATGGAATTCCGATTTGCGATTCAATGCGATTCGATCGCATAGAGAACGGGGATTCGCCGCACTATCCGAAGCGAAGCGTGTGGAATGAGACACTAAAGTTTCTACACGCCTACATAGATAGGAATATTATCGACAGTTTTTTTACATTACGATTAATCCGATATCTATTATAGAAACCAAAAAATAAAAATAATAATAATAAAAAAAATAAATCGAAAAAAGAAAAGATGATCTATAGCACGTGTGCATTTTCTTGCGACTTTGTAATATATTAAAATAGAAAAAAAAAAAAAAAAAAAAAACAACAACAACAACAAAAATGTGAACATTGCGTCCGCGAGTATCTTGAGTCAACTGTTCTCAAGGATCTGTAAGCACACATTTTTCTTATGGTATTTTTAACGAAAAAAAAAAAAAAAATTGAAAAAAATGAAATCCCGCGTTCGATCGGAATTCGAAGGGTTATCGATAAACCGTCTGCCGTTCAAGAATGCCGGACGTGCCTCCGCGTATAGAATTCATGAAGAAAAATACGAAGAAAGAAATGAAAAAAATTAGAAAAAAAAAAAATAAAAAACGGAAGTAAAGAAATGTGAAAAAAGGTCCGCTACGGGTTCCTCTCGCTGCGGATACCGAACAGAGGGATAATCCTGATCCTCGGGGGGTAAAAGAGCCAATGGATCAAAGGAATATCTGTGCTCAAGAACAATAACTAAATTAATATTACGTTTAGATAATAATCCATAAGAATGTTGCGTTTAGAAGGACTATCCAAGATGTTTAATATCGATATTTCAATTACGGTATTTAAGATAAATTATAAATATTATAAATACGTAAAATACGATTATATTATAAAACGAGAATTAAGCTTAAAAGTCAAAAAGACGTCGAAAGGGCAGTCTATACACGAATTTCATCGATTTTTTTTCGAATCCCACAATTTTTTCGTATTCCCGAAAAAAAAAAATCGATTTATAAAAAAAAAAAAGTCGTCGTCTTATATCGATGATTTGGTTTGTAAATAACTCGTGTAAAGACCGCCGGACAGTCTGAGACGATGTGTGAAGATGAAAAAAAAAAGCGTAGGTGCGTCCTTTTTCGTTTTTTAACATATCATAAGATAAGTATGGATCCGAAGAGTCGGCGAATTTTTATCGATACGAAGGTTCGCCTTTTACTTTTTCAAAAATTTTTTTTTTTTTTTTTTATATCAAACGACTCGCTAAACTTTACGCTTACGCGGTATCCGAAACTAAATAATTGTGCTGATTCGGTGATGCAACGAAAACTACGACGCGAAAAAAAAAAAGGAAAAAAAGAAAAGATCGAAGAATCGGAGGAAAAACTAAAAAATTACAGACACGCGCTTCATTAATGCCTCCGCCCCCCGATAAGAAATTCCCCGCGCGAATTTCGCTCGTTTCCTTCTTCGAAGAAACCTGTTAGGTACTATAACTTCTATCCGTCGATAGGCGAGTTTTCTCGATGCACCGTGTTCTCGAAGCTATCCAAGCGCTTTCTTCAATTCTTTCCGTCTCCACCGTTCGCTCTCTATCTCGGCGCGACTGCCTTTAACTCTCGAGGGAAATATCACCAAGTCGCACGATCGGGACATTGTGGCGCGGATGGAACTTTAGCCGGTATTTCTACGGTTGTAAAATAAAAAAAGAATAAAGTAAAAAAAAAAGAAAGAAAAAAAAACGATAAAAAAAAAATAATTCCAATGAAAGTCGAACACCATGGGACTTATTTTTCTCTTGTGGAAAGTCCCTGTTACATCGACCGGAGCGAATCGTGACCAATTTTCTGACTTCGACTACGCGATGTAATAAAATGTAAAAGTTTTTTTCCTCTTGTTTAACAGACCCTTCGAGTTACTGCGGTAAGTCGTTGTTACGTCATACAAAATCGTTAATTTAAAAAAATTTTACCGATCGTTTTTTTATCCATTGATTTCTAAACTCTTCAAATAAAATCGGAAATACCGCTATTCTTATATTAGGCAAATACCATCTTTCGAAAAAATTTTCTTTTTATATCGCGCGATATTTCGATCTTTTTACGCAAATAAAAAAATTATTATTTATAATTGTTAATAATTATAAAAATAAGATAATAATTTTTTTTTTTTTCGATAATCCGGAAATACACGAGAACACGGAAACTCGACGAAAAAAAAAAAACTATCGATTCACGATTGACTTGTAAATAAAAGAAATGGTCTTTGTACGATAAACATTAGTTTCTAAAATTCACTGTCAATACGTATCCGGTATATAATTCATACATATATGTAAATACATTATGTAAGATTTGTCATTAAGGAGAAAAAAAAAATTAATTGGTACCGATGTTAACCGTGAGACGAATTATAAATCTAAGTATAATAATCGATAATCATTTTGCATCGCCGTATCGCAAGAACAAAAATCGCTAAAAAAAAAAGGTATTTAAAGGAAAAAAAAAAAAAAAAAACAGAGAGAAAATCTTTTAGAAACCGAAATAAGTGAATATGTTACGAAGAATGCGAGTCGCGCGAAAGATGAATCGCGTTTTTTTCGGCATTTGTGAATGAATCGCGAAAAAATGGAGTTTGTGGTAAAATCCATATTCCTCGTCTAGTCACAGGAAACTCGGCGTTGTACGTGACACAAGCGTTAGGGAAGTTTCCTTCCACCTGCGGTTCCGTTCCTGAATAATCCGACGCGGTCACGTGCGATTTTTTTTTCTTTTTTTTCTGTGTTTCGTTCACTTTTTCGCTGTGGCGAGGATAAAGTATGGCGTCGCTGTCGCAAAACGACTGTAATCTCTCGGAGAATTTTATTCCGCACCGAAACACTTGTAAATAATGATAGTCGGAAATGAGACAAAACGTCGCTACAATGTACAATATTCACGAGATATAAAAATAACGTAAGACAAGAAAAAAAAAACCTACAAAAAAAAACGAAAAAAAAAAGAAAAAGAGAAAGAATGAAACAATGGCGCGTCGTCATGAATAAATTGTACGTCTGTATAATCAATTGTCAAGCAATGTATCTTATAATACGAAATAAAAATATTGTCGAAATCTTCGCATACCTGTTGTTATTTCAATGATTATTCATCGTTTCGGGATGCGTTAATCTTTTTAAATTTATTTATAAATATTTCACGGGTGACGAGAGTTGTAAACTATTAAATTATGGAAAACCATTAGTTTTTCTACGAAAAAAAAAAAAATTATGGAAAATCATTAGTTATGAAAATCATTAGTTTCTCTATGAAAAAAAGATCTATAGAAAGGTAATCGCGACAGTACTGTAAATAATTACAACTGTATTACAACCGGAATTGTAATTTGGTTCAAAAAGCAAATAAACCCGATTTTTTTTTTTTTTTTCAAAAAACTTCGAAGCGATTGCCTACCGATTTTTTAATATAACTGAACGGCAACAAAAAATGTAATCTCTTTCCTTGTCCATAGCGTCCGAGTCGCTGAGTTTAATTCGTTTAGCAGTTAATTTCGATGGATAATAGATTCGCCGACAGAATCGTAATGAGTTTTTATTATCGGCCCGAGGACCGTTCTCGGTGTGCATCGACGGCAAAGGCGATAGAGTTAAATGAAGAATTGCGCAAAATGGAATTCGAGAATAGAGTTATAAATCTCAGACGCGATTGTACAATATTGCGAAGAATCGGCCGACAAGAAATACGGTTCTTCGATGTATCATTTAACAGTCGTTTCGTTTCGTTTCGTCGAGGTATATCCATAGATTGGATGTTTCGCAGACTCTCGCGCGACTCGTTTCGCAGAATGACTGATATCGTTATACGTTCGTAGATATATATATATGTATTTATACCTATTCGCGATTTAACGATACCAAACGGTCTGTTATATCGTCATATTGGATCTGAGGTTTAGTCTCCTTTTTCCTCCGCGGAGCAGCTGCGAAATGTTCAATTTAACTGGTTATCGTACGATCGTAATATTTATTACCCTTTGATTAATGTTTCAAATTCTCTATTTTCCAAAAATAAAAAAAATTATAACACTGAAAAATATGGAAAGACGTGGAAAAAAGCTGACGTCATTTTTTTTATCGTTATATTGATAAACAGTTTGCATTTATTCATCGGTTGTAATAACAATATAATTTGTTAAGAATTTTTTTTTTAACTCAAAATAGTATAGTAAAAACGAAAAACTTTATAGTTTAATAATATCGATACATATTCTCTAATTTTCGTTTTTTTTTTTTTAATAATTTACGAAACTCACAGTTGGATCCAATTTTCTATTCGATTTTCCCGGATCGTCATAATATTTCGACAAAATCTCCGCATTTTTTATAATTTTCCTCGTCGCAACGTTGTTATTGCACCGACGCACCGCGAAATACTCGAATCCGAATTAAAGTACTCAACGCTCTGTCGAGCCGACGATGCTGCGGAGTCGAGAGAGACATCGAGAGATGAGTCATCCACAGGCCATTGACTTCCCTATTCTTTGTCTCGAGACGACTCGACGCCGTGACGAAAGACAAATCTTAAATTTTTCAATCTGCTGCAACGAATCTCAAGGATTTTCTGCATATCATCGACAACGTCTCGCCGATATCTCGAATAAAACCAAAACATCGACACTTCGATTTTTTTTTTCATCTTAATTTTTCGTAAATTTCCACCGATAATACAACGGCGGCATCGGGAAACGTTTGTGAAGTTTTTTTAAAATAAATAACTAATGACAAACTCACGTCAATAGACGATATTCAAAGAATACGATTTGCCGTTATTCCTTTCTGCAATTCGTGTACCAAAATTTTGCTCTGCGCGATGGATTCGTCAGTTTCCTTCCAGTTCTGTAATTAATCATTTGCAAATCAGTTATCCATCAAAAGTCGAATAGCTGTCGAGTGAATCGTTGACCAATTATTTCGTACTGTTGATCTCCGCGCGGTTTTCGCAACTTTCCGATGTAATATCGATGCAAATCGATCTTTTTCTGCTTATCGAGTCGATGTCAACCCTTAAAAACAAAAAATGAAGGCTATTATAATTTTATCAATATTTCGTTAAAATTTAATTTCAACAATTTGCAAAAATTCGAAAATAAATATTAGATTCCCACAAATGTGTTAATTCGTTCGTAATAATAATTCATAGTAATAATTCAACAAAAAAAATAAAAAATGGAATCCCAAAAATTTGTAGATTCGTTTGTAATAATAATTCAACGAAAAAAATAAAAATTGCAAAAGAGTGTAGATTTGTAAATTGGATCGTTTTTTTTTTTTTTTTATTGGTATTTTATTGCAAAAAAAAACATAGTAATGCAAATTTAATTGTTACCAGGAAAATTTTTGGTTACATTCCAAATTCCCGGATTCCGAATTTCCATTGGCTATGGAACATCGAATAATTCCTTATAACAGAGCTGAAGGAAGTCGACTTGAATCATATATTCCGGAGGATCGAAAGTGCGCAACGCATCGGAATGACGGCAATCGAGAGACGATGATGGATCGCATGTCCTAAAAAAATTCACATATTATGTCAACAAACAGCAATTGAATGAAAAAAGAAAGTGAAAAAAGAAAAGAAAAAAAGAAATAGCAAAGGAAAAATAAAAAAAAAAAATGAAAAATTAAAAATATTTTAATAGAGTACATATTTTTTAATATTGACGTCAGAGAAAATTTTTTTTTTATTACCTGCCAAATTCAGACGAAAGATTCTGTTGAATGTGAATTTTTTAGATGATTTATCTTGCAGCCTCTTCGACGTTTACTTCTCTGTCCGACGTGATGTCGACAAAACAGTGACAGACTTCCCCGGGCTTTTCGCATTGTTCGATGGCCTGTGGATTACATTCTACGCGTTCTTTCTGTTATTCTTCTTTTTTTTTCTTTCCATTGCCGGCTCCATCCATTCTTTGTTGAGACATTCTTCTCCATTTCGTCTTGTAAACCCAAACGCCGGCATCATTTCTCGTTCGTTCGTCAGCCATCTTTTTGACGGGTTGCGAACGCTCCGAAATTTATGGTACATGTCAACTTTCTTGAGCTCTATGATGAACAATTTTTCGATCTTCTGTGCACCTAACACGAGTCTATGTTTCTTTTGTGAACCCGAAAAAATTAATTAACGACTGTCACGTATATACTACGATTCTTCTCGCTGTCGCACAGCGGCTTGTTGGTACTGCGCGGGTAAAACTGTCAGTTGAAAGTTTGAATCGCGTGGTGTTCGGAGTGCCGCCGCTGTACGCGTGATCTTCGCATTTGTGCGCACGCTCATTGAAGGTGGAATTATGGGGCGCTTTTATTATTCGCATACTACATTACCCTTTTAAAAAATGCAAAATTTTTGTTTATATATAAAAAATATACATATATTGATTGTCACTATATATCGTATAAAGAACTATAATGCACGTCAGAAAGTCAACATACAGCTTCCATAAATATATTTATGGTAATGCATGCCAGTCACTTTACCGGCAATTTTAATCGCTTTCGAACTTTTTTGTCGTTAGTCGATAGCTTACAGACAAGAACAATTGCGGACATTAAACCTCGAGAAATGACTATCCATTGCGAAGTCAAGAGTATTTTTTTTACCATCTCTTGCTTGACGAGATAATACATATAGCAATTTGTCGAAGAACAACGTGAGAGGCGCTGCTGCAGGCCTCGCCGGCGCGCCAGCGCCGCACTCTGAAGAGACGGAAGAACATATGTTTGCGCCAGTTGCGCACGCGTATTCATTGCTTCCGCGACGTACCTAGCCATCTTTCCAGTCAACCAAAAGTGATTGTTTTTCAACTTTAGTCTTATTTAATCGAACTTTTATTAATGTCAGAGCCACAGTCCGCGCTTCTACTAAGAAAACAATTAGCAGGTACAATTGTGTTTGTTTAGTGATTATTGTGTAAGTCGATTTCACAGGGTATGTGATAAAACGGGACAAAAACCGGGCCCATTTTTAGCTCCGAAAACCGAACGACCTCGCTGCTAGCAAGCAAGTCGTACCGATTCGGTGAATTCCTTTGTGTTAAAAAATCTTCGTCATTTGTCACAAGCGGTAAAAGCGTATTTTCGTCGATGAAATTATTCTCGTGTTTAAACGTATGAAAAATGACGCGATGGCCCGGGTCGTTCGCCCAGATCGGGGTGTGAAAATCAATACGCCACCGTGTGGCCCCCCATGGATAAACGTTAACCTAGCATTCTCGCATCTCGCGGCCTCCTGGCGCATCGTAACCGGAATATATCCGCGATCCCCATCGTTCCGATCCCAAACCACGCTGACTTACAATTCGGCTTCTGAGACTAAAATAATGACCGACCCGTTTTATTTATAGAAAATTATTTCGCCTTTGCAAAAACGGTTTCTCCGAGTCACGCTTTCGCGGAGAAATCACGAGAAACATCGAAAAACGAGGCGGAAATGAGCGAAAAAAAAAATCGCGTAAATTAACCGACATGAGAAATTGTATGTGGTCGGGGCGCGCGTATCCTCGAAGGTCAATCTCCCTACTTCCATTTCTGTTTCGATATAAATCCGTAACGTCTCTCTCTCTCTCTGTCCCTCTCTCTGTCTCATTCTCTCCCTCGAAACTCGACGATTCATCTAGCAGCTTATCATTTTTGCTGACAAAGAACATCGACGCAATTTTCGACCGACAAGATTATTGCGACTATGATAATCGGAAAAATTAATTTTTTTTTTTCAACCGTTTAACCTTCCCGAATTTTCATGGAGAAAAAAAAATATCTTCGGACCAAAGTTTAGGGTACATTTTTTTTCCTCGCTTATGAATATTTATGATTTTTTTCAACGATGCATCGAGACGACGTTTCTAGAAAAAAAAAAAAAACAAAATCATGAATGCTGCGTAATTTTTCACTAATTCACAGCAGCGCATGAGTCACTTATCGTCGATGACACTTCATCATGACAATTCTCTGAAATCATTGTACAGTCATTGTGAATTGTAACGAAATGAAAAAAATACTTAATGGAAATAAAAATTGTAAAATTTTTAGCGTGAATTTTTTTTTTTGTAATTCAACGATTGTTTATTTCATAACTCGTATTTTATATAAAAATTTAGTCGTTTTTCATAAAAAATGTATCGCGTTGCGAAAATTCAAAATATCAATATTTTTTTTGCAGAATTGAATAAAAACCCAGTTGAAGGGTTTTCAGCTGGTCTGATCGACGACAATGACATATATCGATGGGAAGTGCTCATTATTGGACCTCCGGACACATTGTAGTAAGTATAAAATGCTTCGAAAAATTTTAACTGTACGAAAAAAAAAAAAAAAAAAAAAATTAATAATAATAATAATAAAAATTGATGTTAATTTTATTTAATTGATTTTTACGATTTTTTTTTTTTTTTTTCAGTGAAGGAGGTTTCTTTAAAGCGCACTTACAATTCCCCAAAGAGTACCCACTCAGGCCACCGAGAATGAAATTCATCACAGAAATATGGCATCCTAACAGTAAGTTTTAACCTCCGATTTACATATTGAAAATCCTGAAAATCCTCGAAATATTTTCGAATTTTTGTTATCCTAAAACAGTCTTTGGATAACTTAATTAGTCCTAAAACTGTTTTTATCTTTTCATTCCCTCGGAAATTTCAACTTTTTCATACTTTGTTTTTGATTTTCTCTCGTATAATTAGGATAATCGTTGACTCTAAATTGCAAAAAACATTTTTAATTTAATTTACAGTTGTAATTTATAAAAAAAAGGAATTAAGATATGAAATTAAAGTTAATTGAATTAAAGTATTTCTATGGTTTTTCGTATGCATTACATTTTACTATTTACTTATTTATGCATAAGAACTTCTAATTTTTTTTAACATTCATATAATCATAAAATTAATGGATAATCTGTTATTTACAGCCGTCGGAATACGCAGTAATTAATAAATAAGAATTAAGAAAATTTTAAATATTAATGATTGATATAAATAATAGAATTAAGATATTTACGATATTTAATAATTATTAAAAATATTAATATTAATATTTCATTATTTTTAAAAAAATTTTACAGTCGAGAAGAATGGCGACGTGTGCATATCGATCCTGCATGAGCCCGGCGACGATAAATGGGGCTACGAGAAAGCATCCGAACGGTGGCTACCGGTTCACACAGTCGAGACGATCTTAATCAGTGTCATAAGTATGTTGGCCGATCCGAATGACGAGAGTCCCGCCAACGTAGATGCCGCCGTAAGTTTTCACCCCTCAAATTCGGCGATTTCATTTTTTTTTTTTTTAATATCGAAGTTTAAACGAAACCGAATATTTGCAGAAAGAGTGGAGGGAAAGTTACACGGAATTCAAACGAAAGGTTGCGAGATGCGTGAGGAAAAGCCAAGAGGAGTGTTTGTAGGGGATGAATAAATATACAAACGGAAAGACTTATTTAATTCTGGTAAGTAAATCGTCAATTATCGTCTTACACCCCGAAAGCTCAGTAGTTTCAGCATACGGACGCATTTTTCCTTTTTTTTTCCTTTCTGATAAAATTCGTCGACGCATCGAGTGAAGACATTTTGTTAATCCATTTTGTGGACTGCACCCCACCTACGATGGCTTTGCGTACTTAAGAAACGGATCGACTGGTACAGTCGGTTAACCAGCCATAAAAATACGAAAAAAAAATTCTTGTTGGAGTTTTTCGTGAATCAATGAATTGTTAACGACGCGATGTTTGCATTGGAAGCGTTACGTGCGAAAAAAAAATTATCAGACACTATATAAAAAATAATTAATAGTTTACATAATTCCGCAGCGTCAATGAAGTTTTTGGTAAAAAAATTTTGGTAAAAAAAACATTCGAGAAGCGAAATTTGCTTTGAGACGATTATTCGCCGCATGTCCCATCCATCAGTCGAACGATAATTACGAGACGCCGTATCGTTGAAATTAATAGTAATCGATAAAGAATTCAACTGAAATTACTGAGCCATAGATGCAAAGGGATCTTAAGGAATCAATTTTTTAACCGCCTTTCGTTACGCAGGGAAGCAACGAGCACTGTAAGAATTATACCGATGTTCAGCATAAAGCTAAACGGACAACAGTGCCAATGATCCCATCCTTACGCAGAAAATAAGAGAAAGAAAAACAAAAAAGCGAGAAACAAGAAATGATTAACCGTTATAAAGATCAAGTGAGAGGTCCGAGGTATACGAACCGTTCCCACTGTTTTGTTTCCTCGTAAATCAGGACCATCGCCACCGACGTACCATCCATCGACACGAAAGAAAAAAAGAAACAAAAAAAAAAAAACAAAAAAAAAAGCGGAAAAAACAACAAAAAAAAATCATAATGCATACACACGCAGCTCACCTTTTACATGATAAAGCAGAAAGAAAAAGGAAAAAAAAACAACTAAACAGCTAAAAACTAATTTACGACTATACATAACGCAAGAAAAAAAAATCATCTGTACGAATATTACCTTAATATTAATAGTTATCGTAAACTCAATCTCCCGCCCGGATTTTCCTAACTCCGTAACCGAAGCCTTCCCCCGCCGCCGCCCCCTCAGCTCTCCCGTTTTTCCTCTTGAATCCCAAACCCCCCGAACCTTGTAATTTAAAGTAACGCTTACGTTGTTCATCACTCAATGATAATTCCCTATCGTCGTTTCGTATTTTCTTACTTTCGTATATATAAATAAATTTTTGTAAAGTCAGATGAGCGGTATGCAATAATCGTTGATGTAAAATGCCAGTGAAGAGAGTAAAGAGGAGGAAAAGTTAAAAAAAAAATGGAAGAACAAAAAAAAAATGAAATAAGAAAATACATACGAATTATTATAATTATCTACGATTACCGATTAAATGGGGGCGCGTTAAGAGACATCGGAAAAAAAAAAATGATAATTGGTGGTCGCTGATGATAACAATTACCGCTGAACCGAAAGAGTTGTCCAAACGAACGAATTCCAACGAGTTTTTAAACCGATAATAATCATTGAACGGCTAGTTGATTTTAATTTTAATCGTAAAAATAGAATTCACGCTATTGAGAAAAGAAAACAAAAAAAAAAAAAAGAAAAAAAAACGAAAACTTTGTATCGCTCCAATTAATCTGCCTTTGGCAAAAAAAGAAAAAAAAAAACACAAAATGCGCGACGATCTCTTCTTCCCTTTCCCTTCAATCTCGATATATATATAAATAAAATCCCCGAATTATCGCGATTATCTCTACTTTTACTTAGGTTGAGAAATTTCAACAAAACGTTTTTTGTCCAAACGATACATTGATACTGTCAATTAAATTACGAGAAAAAAAAAAAACAAACGAAAAAACAAAAAAATTTGAGTTATTTCTATTGTCGAGGATTCCATAGTTATTTTTTTTGCCCATTTTTAGTATAAATCCGCTTCGTGTAGAATCGTACGTAACATTTTACGGATATTTGTCTATTAAATTAAAGGAATTTTAGGGATTTTAAGGAATAAAAAAAAAATTTTAAACGTTCCAATTGGATAAAAAATTGAAATTGAAAAAAGAAAGTGTTAAGAACATTAATTTCGCATAATAATATTACCAAAATGTTATTAATAAAATCGAAAAAAAAAATTGTTGAACGAATTATCCTTCGAACAATTTTTTTTTTGCGGAAATTGATTCGTTACTTTTTCTGTATACAGTTTTTTTTTTCTTCTCATTTTTTAAAAAATGTAATTTGTTAAAAAAAATGCGAATTAATTTCTGCTAAAAAAAAATTCGGTTGCCAAATGATTTTTTGAATAACCTTTTGGGATTTTCATTATAGGAAATCAATGTTCGCAGCGTTTTCTTACGATTGAAATTTATCAGATTTTTATCCCAATGGGAACGCCGCGTTGCTAAAATACCGATATATTAATCGCCACCTGAAAATCGTGTCTCAGACGCAAAAATATCTCACAAATTTCTGAAAATTGTTAAAAAAATTGTTAAAAAAAAAAACATCGCCGGTAAATTTGCTTCCATTTCGCGAATTCATCGCTAAACAAAACGAAATTCAGTAAAAAAAAACGCAAAGAGAAGAAAAGAACATAGAATTTAGAAAATAATTTATTTCGTTGAATTTCTTACCAAAAAAACGATCGTTGCAATGTTTATAAGTGGCAAGAGATCAATTAGTCGCTTATCGGAACCACGAAATTCTCGACGACTTCGCATTGAAATCGAGTATCGTGTTAGTTGAGTATTCGTGGAGTTCCTCTACTATTTACATGTGATAAAAATCTTCGGCGTTGTTGATTTTCTTTCTTTCTTTTTTTTTTCTTTTTTTTTCTTATCCATCGACGTATCGATAATTTTTCAAGGAACGAAGATGTAGTGTGACACGTCGTTCGCATCCTCGACGACTTTGGACTGCAAAAGTTTAATTTCGAGTCTCAATTTTTCTTTCTCCATCTCCTGTTTTCGTATTTCATTTGCATAGCAATTCATCTGCAGCTTCAGTTTATCTTTCTTCAGTTTTAACATCTCAGTTTCGTGATAAAGTTTTCTCTGCTCGGCGCGCAACACGGCGAGTTGTTCCTGAAGAAGCTGATGACTCGCTTCTTCGGACAGAACGACTTCGGAGATTTCGCGTTCGTCGCCTCCGCCGCCGCCGCCGCCGGATTTCTTCGGAATTTTAGCGCCGTTAGCCTCACTGTCGGCGCCGCTATCCGGTTCCGTGTCGACTGCGGCTGCTTCCTTCATTATCCAAATTCTCGAATCCGCCGAATCGTTCAAACCGTTCGGCGACTTCGATCCCATCGGCGTTTCCGGCGAAATCGGACGACTCTGATGCGTGGGACTCAGCGACGATGCGGAATTCACGGTTTTGATCTTCTCGACCTCTACCGACGGAACAATCGTCTCGATATCTAAAACTTTTTATAAAATATTTCATTAAAATAAAAACAAAAAAAAAGAGTAAAATTGATTTACCGCTTTTGACGATTTTCATCACAAATTGATTTTAAAACAGTATTTTCTTCTATTCAAGACGCTAAAACTTCAAAAGTATTCATATAAATGTTTACAATTATAAATTCCGCGTAATTTTAATTTAATTCAAAATTCATTTAAATTCGTGGTGATAGCGGTGAAAATTGAACGAAAATTGACAAAAATCGGTACTTTTACCCGATTTGAATTTTAATAATTCGTATTTTTCTTCAATAATTTTTTTTTTTATCAATGCGATTACCTTGTCCTCCGGGCGAATTACTGTCGTGAGCCAAATGATTGCTGCAGTAATTATTGAAATCTCTTTCATCGACGAATACCGAACCGTCGGCATTTACAATAGACTCGACGATAACGGAGGGATCTCCGTCTTCCATTACCAATTCGCTGACTATTTCGCCGTTAGCTGTTATTATATCGCCCTCAGCGCTTGCGCTCAATAATTGTCCTTCCGTCGTGTCGATATCGTCGACAACTTCCTCTTGCGTCAGTTGGGCGCTATAAGAATCCTCGCCGTCGTTTCCTTCGCTAACTTCGAGTTCCGCCGATAATCCCTGTGGGCATTTAAAAAATATCGATATTTATCGTTCGGTTCGCGTAGAATTCTTGGAAAACCTTTCGTAATCGACATTTGCGACGATCGCGAAACGGCCGTAGAAATTATCAGTCGTTTTGCGGCAAAAACAAATCTTACGAAAGATTGCAAAACGGCTATCTGTCGGCAAAGATATGGCTATTGGTCGGTGGCTTATAATTTTTTTTTTAAATCATACTGCGGCCTATGAGTAGACATTTTCCAGTCGTTTTTCGGTCTTTTATAAAAAAAAAATCGAATATACTGTCGTCTATAGTTGGAAAATCGGTCTTTTGTGCCAAAAATGTATCATACAAAAGACCGCAATCCATCGGTAACACTATAAGTATTATTCCGTTACTTAAAAAAAAAAAAAAAAAAAAAGTTACTGTGATCGATCGGTTGTCGTTTTACAGTCGTATACGCGAAATTTTTGGCAAAAAATAAACGATTTTTTCTGTAGTCGTTTTTCGGGTCCTATTTTCAGAACGACTTGTTAAATCGGTTTGGTATTTGCATTCCGTTCGGGGAATTTATTGATAATCGTGTTACTAACGTCTTGTCCCCACGGCGATTCCTGTTCCTTTTTTATTCTCTTTATCGTTCGCGCGATCTCATCCTCGGACTCCGAATACGTTCTTTTATCGTCGCGTCTTTGCAATTTCTCGAGATCGTGAATTCGCTTGAATAACTGATACGCCCGTTCCGGCGTTATTTCGCGCTTAGTTTTGTTTGCCGCCGCGATGTTGAAGAGATCCTTCGATCTCAAAACTTTGTTCGTTCGCAGGCGTACGTATTCCTTCAGCCTCTTGCGATCGATGTGCAACTGCATCAAATCCTGAACTTCCTGCTTTATTTCGCCGCAGAGCTTCCGTTCCTGAGGCAATTTCTTGAATAATTCCTGAAGCAGAAAAATTAGAAAAAATTTATTTCGCATTTCTATCGATGTAAGATGATCAAAAAAAAAATTAGAAGTCGATAGTTTCAATTTTTGCAATTTAAATTGTAATTCTTATAGAAACGTCAATTTTTTAACTTGCCTCGGAAATTTCGTGATTATGATCATTGTTGACGCTTGTAACTTCGAGTTTTGTTCCATCCTTTGAGGCCCTCAGCATTATATGCGCAGGACAATTCGTTCTTATCGATCTGTAAGACAATTCATTTTATCGATTTACTCATTATCGCTAAATAGGATTGCAACAAAATCGATTTTTTTTGCATTGATGTCCATATGGAAAAAAAATTTATTAGGAATCTATTAAAATCGACGTTTTTTCATAACTAATATATTAATCATAATTTGTGATATTTTTTCCGATATTTTTTTTTCCATATCGATAAACTTTTTTTTTTTTTTTTTGTTTTTTTAAGATCTACTAACTGCGATTGTCGTCGCCCGGCGCCTCGTGGTAAAAACTTCTGTCCCCCGTAGATGCATGCGTACTTTACGGAGTAATATTTCAATCTTTCGCTGATAGGTCTTGCGGTTTTCATGTGAGCGCCGCTGACGGTTCTGCTGTCCCTGCGCCAGTAGTGTACCAGACTACTTTTGGAGAATCTCTCCAATTTTTGTTCCAACTCTTCGTAACTCTCGAATAATTGACCCAAACGAAAGGACATGTCTTCCTCCCCTGCGTTAGCCTCCATCTTTGGATCCGATTGATTCGATACCTGCATGCGGAACGCTGAGAGCTCACTGAGCTCTAATGATTTTGGAAAAACATTTAAAAATTGAATAAAAATAATAATACTAATAACTTAAAAATTACGAAAATAGTATCTTTATTCAATCAATGAAATCGTATAGATAAGATTTTCATGGAATAAATGGAACAAAAAAAAAAATTCGTAAGAAAAATTTTATTTGATGTTTGCTGTGCTGTGTTTCCAGCATCAAGTCTGTCGCTGTGGAACTGCAGAGTAACGAAAACAGTAAGTGGGTATAACAAAACATCGTTCATAAATGCATGATAACGCGACAAAAGTATATACAAAAATGGTAAATGATGCCTCGCCTGATGGGGTAATTAAGAAAGTTAAATTTTGTCTGAAAAATTCATGAATGCCAAAAATATCGAATTTTTTTTTATTCATAAACGAAAATGCCGAACGAAACCATCGATTCGTATCTTTCGTTTTGCAAGAAAATAAAGGATCGACAATTGTCTCATCGAATAAATAGATTTTCATCGTTTATTTTGAGGGTTTTTGCGTTTTTTTTTCGTAAACGAAAAATTCGCCTCGTAGGTTAAGTTTTAGTTTGATTGGCGTGGTAGAAGCCAAGATGGTTGACCGTGAGTTCAGACGAACGGCTTTTCTCGTGAAACGGATAACTCACTCGCGGATTAACAACTCGCAGGCGGCACACGTTGCTTTTCGATAAGCATCCATCGCAAACCTTCGTTTCAATAATCGCGAAAAAACTATGACGAATGAATTTAATATTCGTTTGCGAACGAATAAAACGTCCGAATGGTTCCACTTACCGTCCTTTCGTCAGCATAACTTTGGAAACACAGAACGATACACGCGACCACGGCGCATCGGTACTTTCTCAACGCGTAAGTATATCTTTGGCGGAAAATTTTATGTTTCAATAATTTTATTTACACAATGTACAATGCGGACGAATTTTTGGCCGACCGACACGAAAAAACTTGCTGTGACGACGAGCACCTTGTTCGCGCGTTCGTTCCGAAAATTATAGTTTCGTTGTTAAAAACTTCGAAGGTAATTTTATCGATATATTCGGCGACGTATAACGGGTGGTCTATTAGAAAAAAATCGCGAAAAATCGTCGTCTGCATTCTCATGCATTAGTTTTTTTTTTCTCGGATCCGAGAAATCGGCATTAATAATTCGATGTTCCAACAATGTAAAGCGAACTTAATTGCGATTATTTTGTGTATTTAAAATAACAATACTCTTTTATTCGGTTTTCTTTGTTCTCTGAGATACAAGGCAACGTGAGGCTCGAGATAGTAGATTAACGTTTATTTGTAGAATCGTTGCGTGTTTTTTTTTCGTTTAATTTTTTACGGAAGCCATTCGCCTTCGGCGTCCATATCCATCGGGGGTATCGGTGGCGGTTCCTCGTGAACGGGTGGAATGCTCTTAAAACAAAAAATATCGTTTTTGTTCAATTTTTCAATTTTCGAGATTCCATGGGAATTATTATTACGAAACTTCGATCCTTACGTTTAGATTTACATTGGACGAGGAATGACTTATTTCCGGTAAATTGACCGAATTTTTGTCATTTTCCTCGGAGCTCCGCGAATCCGAAACTGCTGTTATTTCGGAATTTTTATCTTCCGTCTCGACATCGGGTTTCGATTCCTCCTCAGCTTTTTTCTCTTTTAAAACTTGCAGAGTTATATTCTGAAATAAAAAACACGAAAAAACCAAAATAAATGAATTATTAATAAATACTAATAAATAAATCGATATTTTCATTCGTATTTAAAAAAATGATTAACTCACTCTTATCGTATGCGCGACAGTCTGTTTAATGTATTCGGTCGTATAGGACTCTTCGGTAAATTTAGCCAACAGAGTCTGATACGTTTTATTCATTATTTGTTTAATTTCCGTAGTTTTATCGTTCCCCTGTGAATAAAAACGTTTCGAAACACAAAAAAATCAATTTTTTTCGATAATATAACTAATAAAAAATTATTATTCTTATTATCAAAATAATAATAATTTAGCATTTTTATTAATAATTAATCGTTATATTATTAATTTTTTTTTTTCATTAACATTAAATTGAATTAATTTCCACCGAAAATCGAATGAATACGACATTTATCGATAATATTAATCGAAAACTCACGGATACGGATTCTTTCTTTTCGGTCGATACGCTCGCGGCGGTTTTTTCGATAATATCTTTTTCCGCTTCGAGTTTGAAAACCTTTGCCTCCAACATGGCTTTGTCTTTGAGATAATCAGCCGCCAAACTATCCGCGGCTTTTAAATCGGTCAACGATTTTTGTAACGCTATTTGCGACTCTGACAACGATTTTTCCAAATGTTCGATTCGACGAGACGACTCGGACTTTTCGACGCTCCATTCTCGTTTTTCCGCTTCGTGATCCGCAATTTTTTTGAAATGATCGTTCAGTAATTCTGAAATTAAAAAAAAAGTAAAAAATTATTTTGAAATCGCGAAAAAAAAAAATGGGTCGATATTAATCGGTGAAAATTGCGAAATAATACCTTTCGTTCTTTGCAACTCGTTTTCGAGTTTCGCTATCGTATTTTTCGATAGATCGTCGTCCGCAGAGACACTATCGGCGCTCGTCGAATTTTTACCATTCGTTGCAAAATCGAGTCTCGCGCCGACGTTTGAAGCGTTCAGAGCCATCAGCATTTTCAACGAAGTCTCCATTGCTCGTTCGTTAATCGGCGAGGATGCGCTTTGAACTTCAAGAACGTGAAACTACAATGAATGACAAATAATGCCGCGGTGCCTGAATACTATAATATTTCGTGTCTTAAATCGCCAAAATGATTTTTTTTTCACTATTATTATGATTATTAATTAATTAAATTAAAAAAAAAATTATTTATAAAAAAAAAAGTGTCGATATAAATTGATTAATTAATTAAATATTAATAAATAAAATTTAAAAAATTAATCATAAAATTATTATTATTATTATTATACATTTTGATATTTATGAATTATCGTTTTTACCTTATCGAGTAATTTTTGCACATTATCCGCGATTTTCGATATCCCCATACGAATTTCGGAATTTTGAGTTCTCGTTTCCGATAAAAATACATTTATATTCGGATCCATTGCGGCTGGAATCGGTTGCGTAACAGTAGTTTGATGAATCGGATAATATTGTCCATCCATTGTCGTTACGTATTGTTGCTGAATCGGAGCGGATGTCCAGCCGGATGGTCCGAAACCAGTCGTAGGTACCATCGACGGCCTATGCGCCAATGGAACACCCGAAGACACTACGGCTCTCGGAACTATAACATTAGCCGTCGAAACGGCTTCTTCCGATGATTCCTGAGACGGACGCGGCTGTTGCTTCGTTGCGTGAGACGATGGAATTTCCGACTAGAAAATTTGTGATTAACTTTCATTCAGAATAAATCGAAAAAAAAAAAAAAAAAAAAATTCGAAATTTTTTCTCGAAAAAAAAAATCGATGTTTTTTTTTTTTTCTCAAAAAACTTTTGATTAATTTTTATTTTGGTATTTTTTTATTCTCAAATTTACCTTAAAACGTCTCGGAGATTTAACGTGAACCTCTTCCTGCGAATGAGAAATTAATTGATAAAAATTTGAATAAAAAATCGTCATAATTCGCGATACCGATTTTTTTTTTTTTTTTTCGAATATTGACATAAATTTAAAAATATGGAAAAATATAAAAATTAATAATCGTACCTCAGTATCCTCGGAGTCCGTTGTGGTGGAAGTAGGAACTTTAGGTAACATGGATTGTCCCATTTTCGCCATTCGCGAAAGTATCGAAGCTTTTCCCGTCGATATACCGGTTTTCGGTGCTCCGGAATTTTTCTCTTCCGGTCGAACGATATCGATTACTTCAATTTCCATTATTATCTCCTTCTCCCGCGGAAAACTCGGACCCAAACTGATCTGTTTACTCGGCGGTAAAATCATCAATCTCCGGAGACCTTTACCGGCGTTTAGTAACGATTTTTCCCAATTTTCATCCTGAGATATTTGTATATTTATCGTTTGCGACGGTAAAGCATTAATTTTTAATGGCTGATTGAGATTCGCGGATATTATACTTTTAACGGTAACTTCGTCGCCCTCTTTCGCACCTCCGTCTTTATTTTCCACAGTCAAATTTTGATACATCACCGTGTCGTCGGCTTTCGTATGTCGCGAGTGAAATCTCGAGACACCGATTTCCCGAGCAAAATCTATGCACGAATCTTCGTTCTCGAACAGCAACGACCAATTTTCATTTACGTCGTCGTAATACGTCGCGTAATTGTTTTCGCGAATCGTATATACGAAACTCGGATTCACTGTGACGACGGAGATGTGTTCCTGTTTACCTTTGTATAGAATTATTTGGTAAACACGCGACGATGCGTTTCCCGTTAGCGCTATTCCCAATTTTCCTATCAGAGAGTACTGTCCGTTGTTTCTTGAAAAATCGAGAAAAAAAATGCTTAACGATCGATCTAATTATCGATATTACGGAAGGCGTATCGTTGCATACTGCAGTCGCAGTTTTAGATAAATTTCCGAGAGAATTTCAAAAACTTTCCGATTAAATGAAAATTGAAAAAAATCGCAAAGTCAATTTCCAATAGTCGACATTTTTCAGATTTTTTTTTTTATTACGAAATTTCCGAAATTTTCTCGAAATCGCACTTTTGCGAATGTAACGATACACTCTCCTTAAATGTTTTTTTTTTTTTTTTTCATTTTTTTTTTGGCAATTCTTACAATTTATACGCGTGTACAGCTTTAGCGAGTATCACTTCCGTTTTATTGGCCGCTTGGATCGTTTGCGGAGTGCTTCTTCCGCTACTCGTTTTTTTTTGCGAACTTTGCTTATGCGGCGCTGTCGCGGCGTCTCCGATTTTTTGCGGAGCGCCGAAAATCGCAGCCAAATTCGATCTGTAAATTAAATTTCGTATACCGGACGTGAAGTGAATTTTTTTTTTTTTTTTTTTTTTTTCGAATCACCCGGTATATCTCGAATTTTTCGTGTACAGGAAACTTCATTATCAACAGAGTTTCGAGCAGATGGAACACGAAATTGTAGTTTCGATAATTCGATAGATTTTCTTCGATCTTTTTTTTTTCGTTACCATTATTTTTTAGTTATTATTATTCGATTTCAATTACATACCCGCCGAGAGGCGTGAATTCTGGTTCGTCGTCATCCTTGAAGATTTTATCGAGATTCGGCAATTGTTGATTCGTTCGATTCATATTTATATCGCGAAAACTCGCCAATGGCGATCGTCGATGAAAAATTAAAATAATCTCATAATTTTTAATTTTTTTTTCGCGATTATCGAAGTTTGAGAATTTACTGAGAATAATCTTCGCGAATGGGACGGTGTCACTGCATATGACAGCGATACTGCTATCGGGAGCTGAGAGTTATTTCTATGGAATTGCGACCACAGCGATCACACAAAGCTTCGGTGAGAATTGGCGCCCCCATCGGGATTTCTCTTCGGAGAATTACGTCGAAAGGCGCATATACGCGATGGATAAAACAGAATTTTCGTCGTATTTCGAAATTTTTCCAAATATCGAAAAAAAATTTAAAAATTCGCTAATATTAAGTTGTAAATTATTAAAAAATGTCCCGAAAAAAAAAAAAAAAATAATTGCGTATTACATAATTTATTTATATGCATTCAAATTATTACATAATATTGTTAAAACTTAATTGATATATTGATTTCTTCAACCATTGAGGATAATTAGTTAATTGTTTTTATTCGAACAAAAATGGCGCAACTCCCATCTTCGGCAACATTGACCCCATAAAAATGAACGCGTAATACGATAAACTAAAAAAAACATATTGTTCGAGAAAAAAAAATTGCTACACCACTTTCATCGCAAATAGTAAACAAATCTTCTTTTACGTCGAAACTGAAAATTTTTCCAGATACTTGCAAATAAAAATGTCAAAATATTTGAAAAAAAAAAAAAAATTGACGCGTTGAAAAAACGAGTCGTCAGTTCGGAAAATTGCTTTTGATTAAAAAATTATCAACGACATTTATCGTTTCGTGTCTTACAATTTAAATCGATTAATTAACAACGAAAAATACATCGATTAGGGAAAGAAATGTTTTTTGATAATTCATTTCAATAATTCTTTATTTATCGTCTAATTAAAAAGGATCACAATATTTGGTTTACAGCGGGCGGAAGTCATCGTTCGTAATTTTTTTTTTTTTTTTTTCGGAAGTCAAAAAACGATGATTTTCCGCGAGATCGTTTACTTAATCTCTTTCGAGATAATGTTAGTCATTTTTTTTTTTTTTTTCACAAAATGGATATAAATCGGGGAGCTTTTGTTCGCAAATTGATTATGTTTTTTTTTTTTTTTGTAATTTTTTGTTTCATGCAGTTGTGTTTCGAATTTTTGTAAAGCGAGAAATAACGATTTTACAATCTCGCGTTTCCGGTTGTAAGAAACTGCTGAAACTTCGCGGCGGCCGTATATTCGACCGATGGTGATGCTGGGGGCCGGTTGCGAGTAGTCGCCGGCCCCCAACCTGCCGCCGCGACTGTCTCGTCGTCGGCATCGGTGTTTTTCTTGAAATTATGCACCGAATAACGATTGTACAATCCCCAAATGCTGTTCATCAGCTTACTGTTGTACTTCAACGGTGTCAATTCTCTCCCTGAAAATCGTAAAAAAAAAAAATTCCCATTAAAAATCTTCTAAGAAACTTTCGATATATCGAATTCTTAACACGATCTTTTGCAACTGATATCAACATTTTTTTTTTCTCGGAATTATTTTTGTTGTAGTTGTTTAACCGTATTTGACGATTTCAGAAAAAAAATTCGTGTTTTATTTTTTCTTTATAGAAGAAAAAAAAATCGCGTCGCTCATCCAATGCGATTGTTTGTCGGTAATAGCGATTTCTATCATAAAAAAAAAATTCTGCGTTCAAATTTCAAAGATTATCGTAGGCATTTAATTTTTTTTAAATAGCAAACATTATTTGAATTATGATAAAAAAATGGATCGTTTTTCGCACGTTTTTATTTTCGTTCTGAAATTTTTAACGATTTTTTTGACAAAAATAAAATAACCTTTGTAACCGGAAATTCTCGAACGCCCTTTAATAATTACTGTTATTTGCACGTTTGTTGGTCAATAAAATAAAATTGGTCTCATTTCCGGTACACTACGAGTTCGTAACCCCTTAAGGTGAAAAAAACTACATTACGATTATACGATTATTTCAGGAAAACGTATACTTTTTTTTTTACTATTTCTTTAGTAATTTAAAAAAATAATAATAATTAAAAAATTGAATACCGTATAAACGAAAAAAAAAAAAAATGTCTTACCCTCTTCCTTCGGATTCATTTTGGAATAGCCATTGTCCTGTTTGGTATCCTTGTCATTGCCGCCTTTTTTCTCCATATTCGAGATGAGAAATCGTCGTTCGTTATTCTCGCGGACTTTACTCGCTGCGAAAGCACCGTGCGGTATAGCGGCCATTTTCGAACAGCCTGCGTGATAAAACAACAACGCAAAATAATATAAAAATCATCGAAAATAATTCACCAAACTTTCATTAAAAAAAAAAAAAAAAAAAAAAATCGATCGTATCTCGTTCTCATTTTAATAGTTTCCTTGCAATTCGCTTACTGACCTTCGCAATTATCGAAGAACAATTCGACGATTTCACGTTTGGTTAGTTTCTTCTTCGATTTTTTTTCCTCGCTGACCGTTTTCCAGAAACTCGGAGTCTCCCGCCTCAGCGACACCTCAAATTTCATAAAGACCCTCCTAAAGGTATGCCTCGGGGGGTTCATCAACTGGACTTTCGAGCTTTTAGCGAACAACGACACTAAACTTAATATCTTCTCTTTCCCTCTGTTTCACCACTAAACGTGGAAAACTCCGCTTTTACAGCTATAAAACAGTTAACACTGCGCGAGTCTTTCACTTCAGTGCTCTTATTACGGACTTTTTTTTTTTTTTTTTTTTTTTTTTTTTTTTAAGGGGCGATTTTTTATTTATTCGCAGTTAGTTTGTCAATTGTATTGAGAACTATTACGAACGCATCCAAAGTTGTACTGAAGTCGCGCCGGCGGTTGTTCTCGAATTTATAAGTTCCTTCGGGGGGTCAAGCGGCGATCGGAAGTTCTGGGGGAACGACGATCTTCTCGTCAGCCATTGACGAACCCCGTTGAACCTCCGCGACTCTTATCGCTTCCATGTCTTTCAAGCGGTTCCCACTGACCCAACAGAATTTCCAAGAAACTCAAAGTCGTTTCTACAGACTGTAAGACTGTCCGATCGTTCTATATATATATATATATTTATAACCATAAATATTACGACTCCGTTCTGAAATCAGTTCGGAGTGAAATATGCGCCGAGTAACGAGTTGCATTCTACGATATACTTTGTTGTTTCAACTTCGCGGGGGTTCCGCAAGTCTTCACTTGTGGCGTCATTAATTCTTCGATAAATCGTAAATATGTTTAGCAACTTTTTCCTCATTTATATCGGATTTCGAAAATTTTTGCGCCGATAACACGAACGAAAGTTGAGTCGAAAGTGACCCGGTAAATGGAGCAATTCTTACGATGGAATATCGTTGCGTTGGGAACGCCATTTTTTTTTTTTTTTTTTTTTTTTTTTTTTTTTTTTTTTTGCGATAATCATTAGCATCCGATAGAATGTTGATCGACTTCGCAGGGGTTCCACGAGTGTCCCGCGCGTCATTAATCCTTTGATAAATCGTCAATGTGTTTCGTAATTTTTAACTCGTCTCCTCGATTTTTTTTTTTTTTTTTCGATAAATTTGGCTGATTGTGGAAAAAGTGTCCCGAAATATGAAGTATTTTTGACGCGAAATATTGTAACGATGCGATGGGTTTTTCTCTTGTAATGGAATTCGACTCGAAGGCGTGCGTTTTTACGTCATTCATAGGACTCGCGTTGTATGTACTTTTTAAATGGGAAACGCCATCGTAAGTTGAGATTAATATTCGACGCGAATTCCACTACAGCTGCTTTTTGTTTTTTTTTTTTTTTTTTTTTTTTTTTTTTTTTCGTGTTATCTCCGGACCATAGAGTCCGGCGGACGAGCACTTTGTCACGTATTTTTCGTCACTGTGATGTACTATTGACGTCTCCTCGAAGTCGCGTGTTAGACGTCTAGAAATTTACCGAAATTTCTTTCATTGCGAAAGTCTGTTTGTCGCGATAAAAAGTAATATCTATCGGTGCGAATTTTTTTTTTTTTATTTCGATGAAATTCCGAAACATTTGTCTTATTTTTTACGGTATAATTTTAAAGTAACTGCAGCGCCGCGGATTAGTGAAACGAGTGCAACATTTTATGAAAAAAAAAAAAAATTTGTTAAAATAAAAAAAAATAGCTAAATCCATAATAATTCATTCGAAAAAAAAAAAAAAAAAAAAAAAAAAAAAAAAAAAAAAAAAAAAATCGACGACAGTCGACGTACATTTTTTTTTTGGTACTCGACATCCAAAAATAGAAAAAAAATGACCCATTTTTCTCCGTACGATCGTGTGACGTTCCCATTAGTGGTTATAGTAAAACTCAGAACTTGATAATCGAGGAATTCAACATGAAATATTTACGTCAATGGGATTTCGTATCTCCTATGACGAGACAGACGTGACGAAAAGTACGACGGGGGTATATACTAAATTTCCAAAAATACGAATCACTAATCATTTGCGGGGGTCGCAGCGAAGGTCAGTATAATCGGCTTCCCGGAACCCGCTATCTTTACGAAACGCAATTATTGTTGAACTCTGTACGACGGTGAGATATTAAATTTCATCTCAAATTCTCTCTCAATCCTCCAATCGTCCAAAACATCGTTGAATTTTTTTCCTCAAATAAAATACCGTGAAAAAAAAAACAACCCCCGCGATGTTCGAAACTCTGATTAAGTTTATCGCGCATACTTACCGTTTCTCGAAAGATAATGATAATTGCATTTATTAATATTGTTTAGTCTGTTTCGCGATGTATTTATAGAAATCTCTATTTTTTCGATATAATTCTCCATCGCTGTGCATTTCGATTTTTTTTTTTTTCGATCTTTTCTCATTTTTTTATACCGCGAAATTTATGAAAAAATTGGATCACCTTAATGCTGAAATTGGGAACTCATTTTATCTGAAACACCATTCTTCGAATGAGTAATTATCGTTTGCAACGAAATACTCGAGTACTACGCGCATATTTATGCATTGTAATGGCGTATGTATTACTATATATATTCCACAATGCGTGTCCCAGTAGGATAAAGTTACGCGAATATATTTGTCTAACGCGCGGGGTTATCAAGTCGTGGCATGTGGTCGCAGCGATGTACGCGAGGACGATGTTCGGCCTCGAAGATAAATCCCAATGCTTCACGTTTGTTCGATTACTCGTTAAAGTCACTTTTTTTTCGTTCCGACTGCAAACCGCGAACTAAATGCATTTTTTCAGATCCGATCTTAAATACGTTATAATATAACATCGGAAATTTTTTTTCGGCCAAAAAATTTTTTTATTTTAAATTTTTTTTTTTTTTTATTTTAATAAAAAAAAAATTTGTTATCGAAATTTTTGATAAAAATGTGCGATTTGTTTTTATCGGTCAATTTTCGAAGATCGCCTTATCTTTATATGATTATTTCTTAAAATAATTTTTCAAAATTCCTATTAAATATCCCGAATTTAATGCATTCGATATGATATATTTACCTATCATTAATTTTTGGCAAAAAAAAAAATTAAATACTATTCGCTATCGAAATTCGTGATAAACGAGTAATTTGTGTTTATCGTCGACTTTTCGTATCGTGGAATGAAAAAAATTGTTTTTTAAAAGCGGATTTTGATGACGCAAGAGATACTTCGATAATCGTTGAAAAAACTTAAGATTTCGGGGAGTTGTTTACCTACAAAAAAAAGTAACCGGGTCGCGAACTCATTGTAATTATCGTGGGATCGTTGAAACGACGAAAGCAACGAGAGCACTCGTGCGAGAAATTGGAACGTACGAAAACTTTTATATCGCGCAAAGTCCTCTTATCTCGTGCACTTCGGCACGAGTCCAACATTATTGTGTGCGCTACAAGTTTGAGAAATAAAGACCCCTCCGATCCTCGATACTTCGTACTTACATTGTATCGATGATATATTTTTCTCTTTATTTCGATTATTTTCACTGTAGAAAAGACTTTGTTCTATAATTCAATTAATAGATAATACATCGCGCGGAAATGAGCGCTCATCGCTGATTGGTCGTTTAAATAGCCTTAAATATCGAATAATACTTCGAGATGATCTTCGCTCATCGATAATACAAATGAGTAATAAAAATCATAAATTCTCTATTACTTCGACATATTTGTTGAATAATCGCGTCGCGAATCGACAAAATCAGAAGGGCTTAAGGTTCCCGTCTATTTGTACTGTAGATACGCACTTTCGATACAAAGCGAATTTATATCACATTGTTTTTGCTCTTTGAGACGTCGGGAAAAGATAATGAAGACGTTGAAGAAATCGCTGACATTAAATCGCGTGTGCGTCTCGACTTCCGGGCGATTTTTTTCGTCTAATAACGCGTTCTCATGACGGCGACTGCCGTCACGCGTGTCTCTCGAAGTCTTTTGTCCGATTGTGAGATCAATTTTCTCTTTGCGACGATTTACGTTCAAAATTATATCGGCGAATCGTGTGATTTTCCAAAATTTGAAAAAGCGAATCGTATTTTACGGAAAAATGTTCGAAATTTTTTTTTTTTTTTAATTACCAATATTTTCATGAAACTTTTTTTTTTACGATCGTCAATTATAATATTACGCGATACAATCGAAACTATGAATTATCAAAAGTGCAAAAAAATTTTTTAAAAATCATTATAGATCGATTTTTTCATAACCGATGTAAAAAAAAAAAATTATATAAAAAAAATTAAACCAAACGATTTCATAAAACAATATATATTTCTGTACACATCTTACCACTTCCTGTAATTATTATCACAGTCGGAATAATTCGAGGAAATATTAAAAATTCGAGAAATCTGAAATTTCATTGGCGTTATTCGTCCTTTTTGAAGGTATGAGACCACAGAGGTTTTCTTTTCTCGACAAAACTTCGGATACCTTCCTGTGCGTCTCGTAATTCGAGATTCTTTACCATTATCTCGGCGCCCAATTCGTAGGCTAACGGCATATCGAGATCGAGCTGTTCGTACAAAAATTTTTTTCCGAGACGAACGACGGAACGACTTTTCGCGTTTATGGCGTCCGTAATAATTTTTACCTCTTCAGCTGTATAAAAAAAAAATTAGTTATTAATTAAAAATTAATTATCTTTGCTTCGTTTGGTTATTAATCGACTCGATCGTCAATTTTTCTGCGTTTACCGAGTTTATCGTTTGCCGCGACTTTGCTGACGAGACCCGCATCGCGAGCTTCTTTCGCCGTTATCGGAAGTCCCGTGAAAAGCATGTGAAATGCCAATTTTTTTGGAACATTTCGGATCAACGGGACGCCGGGAGTCGAGCAGAAAATTCCAAAATTTGCTCTATCGGGTAAATTTCATTAAAAAAATGAGAAAATTGAAACGAAAATTTAGAAATTAATAGAAATAAAAAGATTCCAAATGAAAGTTTTTTTTTTTCGTAATAAAAAAGACAAAATATTTTTCTCCGTATAATTTTTTTTTTTTACTTTTGCGGCAAGAAAACTCGAATTCTCATCTTTTTTTTTTTTTCCGAAAAACAAAAAATTAAATTTGCCGCCGATTTTAATAATTTACACTAAAAGTCGTACCCGGGGGTCGAAAAACTGCTTCTTTCCGTGCAAACAGCGATGTCGCAAGCGCTGACCAATTGGCAGCCGGCAGCCGCTGCCAAACCGTCCACCGCGGCGATCACAGGAACCGGAGAAGCTGCGATGATTCTCATTAATTCTGTCGCCGCTTCGAAAACTTCCCGATGATATTTGACTCCCTGTTCGCTCGTCTATAATTTTCGAAAAAAAAAAAAAAAAAAAAAAAAATCGAGTTAAAAAAAAAAATCCTTCGATTCAGAAACATCGAATTATTTCAGTACGTTATCCCCAACGAACCAACTCTTTAAGATTATGTCCGGCGGAAAAAACTTTGCCGGATTCAGCCGCGATGACGATGGATCTTAGATTTTCACTGTCTTCGTCTCTCGTTAAATTCCACATAAGAATTTTCATCATTTCCAAGGATAAGGAGTTCCGAGTCGACGCGTGACATAGTTTTATCGTTTTAACCTGTCGAAAAAAAAATTTAACGCGTCAATTATATTGATTATTAAAAAAAAAAAAAATCAAAAATTTTTTAATAAAAGTAAAAAAAAAAAAGTTTTTAATTATTACAAAAATACGAACCCCGTTATCTTCCGTCGTTTCCACATATTTTTCGTATTCCATCGTCGTGTTTGCGACATAATTTCTCGTGATGCATCTTCCCAACTATGAAAAATAAAAATAATTGTCGAAAGAATAGATAATAAAATTCGTAATAATCGCGCCACTCGGTTAGTTCTGTTTTATCGGCCGATGATTTGAAAATTTTCATCGTTGCTTTTGCGAGTCATCGTTCCCCGAGTTGAGAGCTCTGCGTGCGACGGGGTAATAAAAAAAAAAGTGTGTCGACTCCGATCGCATCGTCTGTGCCGCAGATCTGTGGCGACATCGACAATTCGGAGCGCCGGACAAATAATTACGTAATTCTCCGTGAGGATAATTTTCGACGGCATAAGATGAAAGTTCGCATAAAGTAATAAAAATTTACCTTCGATGTAGCGAAAGCGAAACCTCTCGTCAGCGCAGTCATAGCTGCTGCGACGATATCGCTCGTCCTTCTCACGGAAACTCTGTTGATTATTATGTGCGCGCAAACGCGACACCCACGACGCGGTTCTCGGTGACCCGCTTTTGAAATGATAATGCGACGATATCAATTCGATTGACTGATGTCGAAGCGAAAAGGAAGAACGACGAAAGTCTTTTACCAACGCATCGGAAAGTTTCTCTATAGAAAACTATTGCTATATCGCGCATTTTATAAAATTCATCGTATATATTTTTTACGCAGAACGCTTAACGCTTACGAGCGCCAAAGTTCGAAGCAATCGCGACTCAGTAAATTTTATTTTTTTATTTTTTAAATTCTTTATTAAACGAAGTGAAGTTTATTAAGGCGCATTGCTTCGTCGATAAAGTGGATAAAAGATTTTTATTTTTATTGCGCGATTTTATTTTATGATTTTTTTAAGGGAAAGCGAAACATCCTTCCGCCGAAAAAACACTTTTGAGGAAAAAGGAAATTATCATTTTCCGCGTCTATCGATTCCGCGGAGAACCATAATTTTGTTTTTCTCGAATGTTTATCGTTTTGAAAATGGCAGTCATTACAGTTTTCGTTACCGATTGAATTTTTTCACATCACCTTAATTGCCAGTAACGCAATTAAAAATACGGAGGATAAAATTCAATTGCGTTTTATATACCAAAATAAACATTTTAACGCCCGTTATATTTTCAGATTTTTACATTGAATAAAATTAGTTTATTTATATTATTTTTCGATTTTTTTCAATACTTTTTTCCATCGATCACATACCTCAAATTTACTTGAATAAAAAAAATAAAAAATTTTCGATGTTTATTATTTGCTAATTATTTTGGAGCAAATTTCGCAGCTGTTTCTAATGTTCATGAAATTTTACGAAAATTTTAAAAACAGTAAAATTTTTCGATTATTTTGAATTGTTGAGATAATTTTTTTATCTTATATTTTTCGAAGTTCGAAATATTGAATTTTCTAAAAAAAAAAAAAACCAACATTACATTAAAATTATCGTAATTTCGACGTGACGCATAACGGTAATAGTTTTATTATTTTTTCCCGTAACTATAGAGTTTCACAAAAATTACGAAGGATAATCATTTTATTAGATCGAATCCGCGTCACGCTTTCGTTCAGTCGGGGATCCCGGGAGTCCCGACACCCTTTATACTAACGCCGGCATTAAAATTTGTGTGTATCGTATCATCGAAGTAGTAGTCATGGCAACCTGTGTTTCGCTTTACAACTATCATGGCGGACATCGAGGGTAAGTTTATACATATGTCAAATAGTGCAGTAGCGTTAGTCTCGCGATCGCGCCGGTTCTTCGATAATTTCCAAAAAAATAAAAAAATAAAAACGCAAAAAAATAAAATAGTATTTAACTCGCGTCTACCGTAACCCTTTCGTCGCGGTTTCGTGATCGATGTGCCGGTTACGCGTCGCGACGCTTTTCTCGGTTAAGTCGCCGAATCGTGTGAGATAAATATACGGGACAAAGCGAAGATAAATAGAAGAACTCGAGAATAGAGTGAGAAAAACGTTTTTTTTTTTTTTTTTTTTTTTTCTATAATTATATTTATTGGGAATGTTGAGCGATGAATCGTTTCGTCGTGTTGCATTAACGCGGTCCCGCGAGAGACAGAGTCCGCTGCCGAAGTCGAGAGAGTGGCCCTTCCGCGACTTAAAATAAACCCTTAAAACTTTCGTCCGTTTCCACACAACTTTCACACACACATCGAAGGACGGAAATAAGATTGCTATAGGTATATAATGCACAGCACAGCTGTTTTGTGTTGTCGGGAAAGATTCCTCGGTTCCCTCGCCTCTTCGTGTTAACTTTTCGCTCGACCGCTATGCTTCCCTCGTTCGTTGCCGTTGTCAGTTCTCATTCAGACATCCGCTCGGTCAGTTCGCTGTTTTGGTAAAAAAAGGAAATCTCGATACTTCGACGCTAATGTTGTGCTGCGTATCGCGAAAACCGTCGGTTTCCGAAAGACCGAATAATCAGAACAATCAGAATTATCGAAAACCGACGGAATACGATGTTTCGGGGTCGTCGTCGGGGTTTTCCTCGTCGACTTCCGGTACCAACGGGGATTTTGGATTTTCCGGAACTTCCGGAACTTCCGACGGTTTCTCGTCGACTTCTTCGTCGACGAGTAGCACTTCCGGATTTTCGTCGGGTTCGTCGTCTCTGTGCGCTTTCGGCAACTCGACCACCGACTCGAGTTCCTCGAACTCCGAATTTTCGAACAAATTCTTCGATGACGAATTCTCGATAGATAAAAATCCAAACGGAAGGAGAACGAAAGGCTTTCCGCCGATTCCGCCAAAGCGTTTGCAAAGCTTTGCGACACCGGCGAGTAAACAGCAGATTTCGATAAAAAGTAATACCGACGCTTCGATTCAGGACAATGAACTCGCGACACAAGGTAAGCAGGCGATCTGATGCTTGCCGCGATTATTCGAACGTTGATTTACAGGTGTTTCAACCCTTTTTTTCTCGACAATTTATTGCATAACGCTAATAACTTATTTTTGAGAAATTTATAAAAATTTGTTACGAATTATTAAATTTATTGCGAATTATTGAATTTATTATAAATAACTAAATTGTTTTTTTTAATTATTAAATTTTTTATAAATTACTGATTTTTTTTAATTATTAAATTTATTATAAATTGGCAAATTTATTTCAAACTACTCGATTTTTTACAGGAAAATAATTTTTTTTTTTTTATACATCGAAATTGATTTTTTTTTATCGATAATTCAATTAAAGAGTTTCCGACGAAAATCGTGAAAATCTAAACTGAAAAATTTCATACGAATAATGTTTAGCGCTGTGCAATAAAATTTTTCAAGTCCAGTTAAAGGGTTAATAACTGTTTTTTTGATAAAACAGAAAGGCTGTTACTAACGCGAATCGTTTTTCCGTAACAATCGCTTGGCTATTGTCGCAGCGGCGTTTGCGCATAATTTATCGCGACCTAAATCGGCTTGAAAAATAAACGTTTCTCGGTGATACGAACAATTATACGAATAACTAAAGAAACTGCAGATGAACTGTGCAATTTTCTAACTCTATTTCTCGTTCTGATGGACTCGTTTCAGGAAAATTAATAATCCTGTTATAACGATTCTTCGTAGCGGTAAATACGTTAACGATTCGCGCGTGGGTTTTCCTCCTCTTGCAAGGCTCGTTACACACGCAACACTGTCTTCTCGTACCTCTTATGCGAGATTGTTCACGCCTTCGTTACTAATCGAACCTTGAAGCTGATCGCGAGTCTCTCCATAACGGGGATCGGTATTAGTCCAGAAAAAAAAAAAGCGAACGAGTGTCATACACGCTATGGTGATTCGGAGAAAAAAAAAAAAAAAAAAAAAAAACGAACAAAAAACAGTACTCCAAAAAAAAAAATTATAAAAAAAAAATTCTGCGAAAAAAAAATTTACCGATCGAATTATAAAACACAAAAATCGGCATGCGAAAAATAAAAAAATAAAAATATTTTTTCCTCTGTATTTTTTCCAAATTTCAACAAAAAAAAAATTGAAAATTGTGCCGATCGCAACCGATCGTTACCGATTTTATCGATTTTTTTTTAATCCTTTTGATAGAAAATTTTTAAATCTATTCTACAAGGTGTTCGCTGAAACACGAGATGCATAAAAAAAACTCCGAAAACCGGTTACAAATTGGTATATAAATAAAGTTCGTCTGAATCATTATGAACCCAAAAATCTTGCGAAAAAAAAAGTTAAAATATATTAAAAATTTTTTTTTAATAAATTTCTAATTTTTTAAAGAATATTTATCCTTTTTTTAATCGAAAAATAGATTATTCAATTTTCCGTAAATATGGAAACGCGTTTTACCGATTTATTTGTTTTATCGCGTTTTTTAGTTCGTTGCAAAAGCCTTGTCCTTAGTTCCATACAATTCTACAAAGTCTTCGATCGAAACGAGCGCGAGAGCAAACGTAAACACGAGGTGAATCCGAAAAAGGAAGGTTGTTCGGTACGTAGGCGCGCGAAGCCGCGATTCGCGGGGGCGTCTCACCTCGCGACGTTCCCGTGACTTTTTTTTTTTTTTTTTTTTCTTCGTTGCGCTACAGAACAACGTATGCACACGTTCGATCTTCGAGAAACGGCTCTCGCGGTATTCTCCGCGCGATCCAAGTGAGGAAATCGCCGCAGGTGTAGTTAAGCGCGCAGCATCGCGAGGCAATTCCTTTTTTTTTGTTTCTTCTCTTTTTTCATTTTATCGCTCGTCAGTCACTCTCTCTTCCTTGGGCAGCGGAGTCACGCGGATTCAGTCAGTCAGTCAGTCATCGTCGCATACATATAGCCGCGGGGAGGGAACTCTACCTATACATCCTTCCATCCTTAGCGTTATTATTACGCGTAGCCTCGCGTCGCGACTTTGGCCCGATACGGAAAAACACCTTCAACCGCGAAGTCAAAGTGCCGGCTATCCTCACAGTCCGCTCGTGTTCATCGGCTATTCCAGTTCGTTATTTTTCTTCTCTCCTTGAGTTATATATAGATATATCTTTATACATCGAAAAGATCGATCGATTCGCACTATTTTATTTATCATTCAATGATTTCAATTATCAATTCAACATCGCGCCGCGTATCGATGATCCAGTTGATCGCTTGCGCTCCTAAAATTCACGTTAATCAACGATCGAAGATTTTCTTAGCATCGATTATAATCGAATGATAATTTTTCAATAATTTATTCTATAAATTAGCGATCGATGTCGTCAGTGATTTTATCAGCGATTAGTTTATCGATGTATAAATGCGGTTTTTTCATACATAATAAAATAAATATCGATGTTTGATTCGTTAAACGTGAATTACAAATGGCGATTTTTTTTTTTTTTTTTTTTTCGAATATTTTATTGCTATTTTTTTCACTGTGTGATTAAATGCAAACTTTTTAGTTTATCGTTCAAAATTAATTTCGAATCGATGCTAAAGTTTTGAAGACATCGCGACGAAGTAATTAGGCGACAATTAACAGTGCTATGGATTTTTATTAATCGAAGTGCTTTTTTTTTGCGATTTAAAATTTGACTTTTTTTGTTCACTCGCGATGATCGACTATTACAGTTCGATATTTTTTTTCTCTCATTTATTTATGTATAGTTACGTAAATTCACAAAAATTTATTTGACATTCGCTGATTTCAATCGATCGAAAATAATTGGCGATTAATTGAACAAAAATTCTTAAAATTTAAGCAATATCTTTTTTTTCGTTTATTTTATCGTCGATTTCGAAACCGTGTGATTTTTACACTTACCTCCCATTTTATCGTGCAAAATTGTCCGAAAAAAATAATTCTTAACATAAATTAACAATTAAAGAAATTAAAATAAATAAACACATTTTTCAAAGGGACATTTTAATTAATTATTCAGTGTCATGAATTTTTTTTGTTATTTTTATTGATCGGCAAAGTGCGTGTGTGATTTTTCGTGAATAAAAAAAATTTCCATTTTTTTTTTTTTTTTTCGTAACAGTTTAGACGATGTCGAAGTGACGCATATAAAACGTCTCTAAAACGTCCTGCGATCGATATTCGTAATTTTTCGTGTGCGAAACATATATATCTGAAACACAGAGGACTGAGACTCGAGAATCGATTGCGACTAACACAGTACAGTGATATTGTTATGCAGAACGAAAGAGCGAGTGAGAGACTTGTGTGTAATTGCCGGTACGCGGGGTCAACGCGATTAACCCGCGAGCGCTAAGTGTCGCGAATTAATTTATCGTGCTATTTTCTGCGCGCAAAGAAGTTTGTCGGCGTCGTGCGGAGAGTTGACTTCGACGTCAAAGCCTCTCTCTTCGTTGTTGTGACTGTTAATTGTTAATAACAAAGATATAACACGTTAAATGGCAACAGATGAGCCACCGGTGCTACTGCCGTGTGCGATATGCGCGCGGACCTTCATGCCGCAGTCGTTGGAGAAACACACGAGGATATGCGAACGTTCGGCAATCAAAAAAAGAAAACCCTTCGATTCGGCAAAACAGAGAATACAGGGCACCGAACTCGAAGAATTTTTGCCAAAAGAGACCGTCAAAAGAAAATTGTACGTTCAAGAAGAAAAACCGGCGGGGGGTTCGAAGGGATCGTGGAAACAAACTCACGACGAATTTCTTCGCGCTATACGAGCCGCACGCGGAGAAACAGTGAGTTTTTTTTTTTTTTTTGGTTTTCACCACAATTTTTTTTTTTTGACAATGAAAATTTCTTGTCTTTTAATTATCTCAATGAAAAAAAAAAAAAAAAAAGATCGCGGACTTCGAAGAAACAGAAAATTCGGAGAAACAGTCAGTTTTTTTTTTTTTTTTCAGTTTTCATCGCAATTCTTTTTTTGACAATAAAAATTTCTTGCCTTTTCATTATCTCATCGAAAAAATTTAATTAAAGAAAAAAAAATAGATCGCGGACTTCGAAGATTAAAAAAAAATTATTAATTCTTTTAAGATCGATGTACCTTCCCATCGGACAGTCGTGGCGTCGCAAAACGTGACGGTCGGTGTGCCGACTCGTCCGAACGAGAAGGGTATGTGTCCGACGTGCAATCGTCAATTTAGTATAAAATCGTACGAGCGTCACGTTGCGTGGTGCAAGGAGCGCGCGGTAAGGGTGCCGATGACGCCGGCAACGAATATCGCCAAAGAGCGTCTCGAGGCGCGAATGAAATATCGCGCACCCGCCTTGAAAAATCGGCGAACAACAACTCGAGAAAAATACTCACCGGCTTCGGCGATTAATCTCTCGAGTTTCGCGAGTAAAAATTCGCCGCCTCTTCAACGAGCGAAGGAAAGCGCATCGTCGCCGAGTTGCAACAAAGGAGGAAGCGAAACGGCGTCGGGAAGTAATCAGAATCAGAAACCAACGACTACCGGGTGAGAGAACTCTGTCGGTTGATCTTTTTTCTTGTTTTTTGCTCATCTCTTTCCTTTTTTTTGTTTTTTTTTTTTTTTTATTTTTTTTGGCTCTCCGCCAACTCGACTCCCAACTGTTCTCCTTTTGCTTTGAAGTGTTTCGAAACCGTCGCTTCCGGTACAGCTGGATACTCGCGAGAAGCGCTCGTATATTATTAGTATAGTCGAAATTTCGAAGTTTCCGAAAGGCCGATGTGTTCATTGGGTGTTCCACTTGGAGTTGTAATGACTTGTGAGAACCTCTCGATACACGAGAACGTTCGTTAGACACTTTGAAGAC
Source organism: Cryptus viduatorius (assembly GCA_964006125.1). Lineage (NCBI taxonomy): Eukaryota > Metazoa > Arthropoda > Insecta > Hymenoptera > Ichneumonidae > Cryptus > Cryptus viduatorius. Next base: position 18,676,958 of record OZ023225.1, on the reverse strand, counting down.
GTCGCAACATTCGGAGATTTCTATAACGAGACGTATACAGCTGTTGAAATTTTTTTTGTACTTTCAAAGTCCGCGGATCGTATTCCGAGGAAATCGATACTCGTTAATGTCTTCCGACGAAGAAAAGGCCTTTTATCTGTGAATTCGCACTTTGCGTCCGCGATAACGCGTAAAAATGGCCGGAAGTCCCCAATATTTTTATAACGATATGTTGAATTCAATTCATGAAGTTTTTTTATTAATAGAAATTATTAAAAAAAAAAAAAATAAAAAAAAAATGTTTTCATAACTTTTTTTTTTTAAGTCAAATTAACTAATTTATTATTGCAGTCGGCGCTCAGGACAGAGCAGAGAAGGAATATCCTCGGGGCCCATGAAGTCGCGACTCTCCGATCGTTCCAACAGGTGAGAAAAAAAAAAACCAAAATTATCGACAAAAAAGCCCTCAATTTCAAAATTTTTAGCAATTTGAGAAAAAAAATTAATTCTAATAAATTTAATTTCTAAAATGTCTAAAAAACGAATTATCTTCGTTTATATTTTTATTTATAACAATACAAAACAATCGAAAATTTTTATTTTGTAAATGAGATTATTTAAAAAAATTACCGGACGACATTTTCCTTTTGTTTAAATTTCGTCCAATAGCGTAGGAAAGTATTTTTTCGGTGCGCATGAGGAGAAGGAAAAAAGGGTTTTTCTAAATTTTTCTAAACATTTTTTACGAAATCCAAAACGATCGAAACAGAGATTATTTATTTATTTATTATTTAACAAATTTTTCGTCAAAAAAAAATTTCATAAAGAATTAATTTTCTATAATTAAATGAAACATTAATAATATTTTTCGCGAGCCTACGGTGTCCTTCTCCTGATGACCATCGGGCACCGCTCGCCTCCCTGACCCCTTTTCCTTCTCCTCCCGATACAGGCCTTCGGCCGACACTGAGTCCGGACCCACGACATCGTCGCCTTCTCCGCGTTCCTTTCCTCCTCGCAGTAGTAACGCGTATCGTCGACACTCCCGGCATTCGCCCACTCGCGCTATTCCACCAAAGACCTCCAAATCGCCCAATTGTTCGATAAACTTCCGCAAGGAACCAAAAATTATCGATACAGAAAGTATCGATATTTCGAAAAAGACGATCGATCGAAGAGAAAACGATGAAAGCACTTCCGGTACATCGAAATATCGCCAGAGACGAAATATCGTTTACGCGAGAAGTCACGGAAATCAAAAAGTCAACAATATCGCTGTTAATAACGAAGTGATCGGTATGACTGTTCAACTTTGCGTTGCCAAGAAAACGACCGATTATCCCGAAGAATTGATAACGTGGAAACAAATTTGCAACGATAGAAATACGAAGAAAATTGAATTTTTGAAATTGGACGATATAATCGACGATAATTGTACCGACGACACGGAAAAAATCGACGAAATCGCGAGTTCTCAGACGCCGATTCCCGAAGAAACGACTCGAAGTTTGATGAACAGCGAAAATCTGAAAAATCTTTGTTGGGCGAATGGCGTAAAGAGATTAAATCAGACGTATCTAATCAGAGAGTCTCTCGATTGTGATACCGATTTTTCGGAAATCGGCGAAACGATCCGAAAATCGGTTGACAAAAGTCCCGCAATTGATTATTCTTATATCGATAAAACTCCGAGAATCGAGGATTTTGATGAAAATTCAACGAGTCTGAAAAATTTCAATGTTAAGGCAAAATTCACGAGTTCCCCGTTAAAGTTTGGTACAGAAGAGACGAACGTGTCTAAGAGCTTCGAAAATATTTTTGGTAGAGCAACGAGTCCCTTGTTGTCCGGACGCGCGAGGCTCGCGCCACTCGATCTGAAAATCGTTAAAAGCGCCAAAATTTTCGACGACGCTGACAGCGATGAATCGGGTCGCCGATCGTTGAGAAAGAAAACTCCGAAACTGAAACCAATTCTGGGGAAAGATTTGACCCACGAGAAAACACTGAATTACCGATCTCGAGATGCGAAAGATTACGAAGCTTTCATTAGCGAAAGCAGACAATGCTTTGAGGATATCGTATCGAAAATTCACAGAGAGAAGAACGAGTTACCGATCTCTTCGAAATCGGCAGACAGTACAGCGGCATCAAGTCGCGGCGGTGAGGAAAGAATAGATGAAAAATGTACAAAGGTTTCAAAAATTCTTAAAGAGAACAACAATGAGTTACCGATCTCCTTGAAATCGGCATACAGTTCAGCACGATCGCGACGCAGCGATGAAAAAAAAATGGATAAAAAATGCGCAAAGATTGAGTCAACGATGGTAGACGATTTGGAATTCACACTGCACGAGGAAAAATGCGTTGAGTCAAAAAAAATTGATCTTAAATTTCGAAAAAACGAAAATGTTGAATCTCCCGATACCAGCAGATCGGTTGGTAGTGCAGTGTCTTCGAAGGATAATTCTGAATTGTCATCGATACAAAAATTGCCAAAGACCAAACCGTTAGTTGAAAATGACTACGAATTCCAATTTCGCGCCGATAAATTTGAGACTTTGACGACACAAAAATCCTCCGAGAGTATCGGTATGAATTTTCATGACTCTGAAATTCTGGAGTCCCCTGCAGATGCATCGCCTTTGCAATACGAATGGAAACCAACGAAAAAAGCATCGAAGCCGATAATCGAAAAAGAATTGTCTCGCGACGATCCGCTTAATCTTGAAACGTCTGGTGACGAAAATGGCGACAAACCAACGAGAATAAGCGACTCTTCCGGCGGAATTTACTTTAGCGAAATTCACGCTACAAATTCCGCCAAATGTTTCGCAAAAAAAAATAATCAATCGAGCGATCGATTTGAAGAATTTATTGGAAATTCTTCGGAAGTCGGTAAAGTAGAAAAAACTTCGACGGGGCTGCAAACGACTTTGCAGAGATGCGGGACTTACGTGATCGACGAGCCTACGATCTTCGGTGGGTGTGCGAAGCATCCGGTATCCGACGAATCTCTCGAAGATAAACCGGCGCCAAAAAAAAGACGAACCGAAAAGGATACCGAAGAGGTAAAACAGATTTCGAGTCCAAACGATTCTCCGGATACAATAACAAATTTGTTGAAAAATATGACAATTTTGTCAAAAAATTCCGTCGAAGACATCACAAAATCTCCGGAACTTAAATCGGTTTGCGCGCCGAAAATCGGTATGACAAAAAAAGACGTTAGAGAAATTTGCGAAAAATATGTGAATCGGGACTTTGGCGACGGCGATAGCGACAGCACAGTGGGGATCGGTAATTTGAAGAAAGATCCCAACGATCCCGACGATTTTTCGACGATCGAAGAAAATTTGTCGATCGAAGAAAATTTGTCGTCCATTAACGATGTATCGGTTACGGAACTTCGGACAAAAGCATTTTCCGATTCCGCGGTAAATCGGGAAGAAATTTCTCGGGATTTTTCGATGAATTTGAGAAATTCGAAAGAAGAAATTCGGAATTCCGAAGAGATGAGAAAAAAATTGAAGAAAAAGATGTCTTTGCTTCGCAACAGTACCGATACTTTGATCTCTTCCATCGAAACTTCGGCTATCGACGTTGAAAGATTCTCACCGATCATTGCTTCGATCGATGGGGAATCTGCTGGTCGAGTTGCTGAGGAGACGATACGTAAACTGGAGAACGGGAAGATTTGCGAAGATGTCGTAGCAACGAAAACGAGTTGTTGCAGCTTTTTGCCGGAAATTCCGCACGAAAGAATTGCAGCTAAAAGCGAGAAGAATAAAATGGAGAAACGATACGTAGCCATCGATTCGCGTCCTTTTTGGGAACGAGCGAGAAATAGCGCTACCGCGCGACTCATTAATCTCGACCCACCCGGCTGTCGAGATAATAGAAGTTTATCCACAAAACATCACCCAAAACTTGCGAATCTACCGCCGATGGTTCCGGTTACTTTTAGGAAAAACAAACGAAGGTATAGACTCTGAGATCGAAAAACTGCGATCGAAAAACACGTATCAAGGAGCCATTTCTCGATCGACGTGAAATCAGAGAGAATTTTAAATAATTCTTAACGAAATGAAATTCGGAAAAAAAATGACCGTACAGAAAGCGTTAAGAACTTTAATTTTTCGTAATAATAATGCCAAAAAGTTATTAACGAAATGAAAAAAAAAATCGCTAAACGGCTGACCCGACAACCTATTTTTTCAGCAGAAATACATTCCTCAATTTTTTTTTTTCGAATTCCAACATTTTTTTTTTTCGCAAACACCGAAAAAAAATTTTTTTCTTGAAAAAACGAATTTTTCCAAAATTACAAAAAAATTTTTAGAGAATTTCTGTATTAAGAAAAATGAGCAAATTGATTGCCGCAAACTAAAAAAAGTTCGATTGCCAAATAATTTGTATTTGTTAAAGAATTTTTTAAACTAATTTATCAATAACTTTTTGGAATTATTATTATCAAAAAATCAATGCTCTTATCACCGTTTACGCGGTTAAAAATTTTCAGATTTTCATTCCATCGGAAACTATTCGAAATTTTCTCCGAATCTTTCGTTTCGATGCTAATCTGCGATACACCCTCCGTAATTAATGGCTAATTAAGCATCGCGTAATATTACACCCGTAGGTGCCTTCGAACGATCGAAGTAATTATTTTCCTCGTTTTTCTCGTAATTCCCAAGTATCCCTTTGATATTCTCTCCACAAATTCCCCAAATGATGAAAACAGCTTTCCGAAAAATGACCGTTTCTTCCGCTGATAAATGATCATTTTCTCAGGAGCTCCGTTCGAGAATCTCGAGCAGTTTGGAGCAATTATGTGCGCAGACGTCCGGACTTTAATCTCGTGCTAACGGGTAGAACGTAAGTTCCTTCGCGATTGCTGGAAACTTCGCGTATTCGTTAGCATTGCATATCGTAAAACGTTTCCATCGCAAACAGTTCATTCGTTAGCGTAAGCGCCTCGAACGGAGTTAATCACACAAAATTGAAACTCTCTTTGCATTGAGAATCAATTATCGAACGCATGGCATCGTCATTCTCCGGCTAAATCAGTGTTCTCGATGGTCGTAAATCTTCGCTATGTATGTTTGTCTCCCAACATTTGTCCCGACATCGTTCGCGAATGTTTCCCGACGATTACGACGCTTAATTATTAGAAATTAATTGTTCAGCTAATTAGTTCTGCGGATCTCGTTGTCTGTTGGCAAAGAATCGCAGATCCGGAGGCCGATAAAACGATCGCCGACGATCCATCGATCATATTTCGTCGCCGCTTTTCATTTCGTTCGGAAAAACCAATCATCGCATTTTGACCCGAAATTTTTTTCAGGCTATTCGTTTAGATGTATTTTAATAGGCAAAACAGCACCCGTAAGCAGCTCACGTCTCATTCCGCACTTCTCGTCACCAAATGATTTTTTTAGAATTTTTTTTCAGCGCAATAATCGATCGAATGTATTTTTTTCCAGTGGCAAAGATTACGATCCGTTTTTGATGGCTGAGCGTCAGATGAACGAACTTCTTTCGGATACCTGCAGCGATCAATCGTTCACCGATTCTCCGGCAAATAATCGAAGATCATCGTCACCGATTTCTCCTAATTATCCTCTTTCCCACTCCTCAGCATTCGTCAAATATCCCGAAGCGCTGCCGCGGCTTTCGAATAACTCGGAGAAAAGAACTTCTCTCATAGCTCCACCTTCGGCATTCGACGATTTGGTCAATGATTTTTCCTCCGATTCTACCGAAACTAATTCGATATGTCGCGAGATTCTCACCGATCTCGAGGACTCGCGAGTTCGCGATAATAGCTTCGAACTCGAGACGAAAAGTAGAAATTCCCGGGAACTCGGGAGACGCGTTATTATCGATAAATCGAAAGCTCTCGGAACGAACGAAACTATCAATGACGCTGTCGCGGTACGCGGCACTCGCAGTAATTCTCAGAGTAACGAAAAAGCGCGGAAAATTCTCGACAAAGTAACGCCGAAGATTGTCAGACCGCAAGCCAATCGGTCGAATTCTGTACGCGCGACTTCCGCGCCAAAGATCGTCGAAAGAAAAAATAGTAATTCCGCGATTTCGGCGGTAAACAAAATTAACTCTCAGCGATCAAATCCCCAATCGGGAAATAATAATAGAAACAATAATTACGCGAGTCTCAACGGCAGCAATGTTAGTCTCAGTTCTATAGTGTCGAGCGAAGTCGACGTCGTCAAACGTTCGAATTCCATATCCGACGAACTCGCGAGTTCCTTCGAAGACGACGCTTCCGGCAGTTTTCCGTCGTTGAGATCACTTCTTAAAAATGATTCACTGTCCGTCTCCAGTCCCGTGCAGCCGAATCGACCGAGAAACGGACAGAATAGCGACGAAGAACTTTCGTCACCCGATAGCTACAAACGACAAGATCACAGCAAACTCAGCGCTGACTCGGCGTACAGCAGGTGAGATGCATTTTTTTGGCTTTTATTTCGGAAAAAAAGTTAAAGGCAACAAATCAGATAAATTTCTGCGGTGTTCGACATGATTTTTTTTTTTTTTTTTGCGAACGGAGATTTACAGCATCCGAAATGAAAACATCTAAAATTCGTTTCCAAGTAAATCGGTTGATGATTTTTTTTTTTTTAAATGGCGAAAAATTTTTGAAAAATTTTCTGATATTATTGAATTTTTATTGAAATTTTATAAATTACGAAAGTGAGAAGCTGTAGAAAAAAAAAGTTCGATTTTCGACCAAAGAAAACAACTGTAATAATTTGTTATTAACAATTCGATAAACATATTTAAAAAATCTTCCGGTCATACGATGGAAAATGTTATAAATATTTTTCTCTCAAAATTTCAAGCGAATCGGACGATTAGATTTTGAGACATGAATTACGCCATTTCGTTTCGCTCGCCGTAGCGAAGCGATTGTAGCGATCCCTCTTTTCGCAAAAATCGACATAATTCAATCAATTTTTGGAATTTTTTTACAATTCTTGTTGCAAACTGAAGTTAAGACTTTAAGCTATCAAAGTATATAATTTAAAAAAAATCGACAATTCTGCGTCAATGTTTAACTTGAATATTCGTTGTTTTTTTTTTTTTTCAGTTTAAATAGAAAAAATTCGAATCACGGACGCGGGACGATCGACATGGGACTTCGCAACGACGGTGATTCGCCGCTTCGTCGTCGGGACGGTGACGTTGGGAACTCATCAAAAATGTCGAAATTTTGTCACGATTGCGGCTATAAATTTATCGTCGAAACTGCCAAATTTTGCGGCGAGTGCGGAATCAGACGACTCGCACTTTGAAAAAAAAAAAAAAGAAAAAAAAAAACGAAACGAGCTGAAGATTTATGGCCAACAAATTTATGAAAAAAAAACTACTCATCCCGCGAAGAAACGAAAAAACTTCTGAGATAAAAAAAAATCTCTATTACTTCAGCCATTTTTTGTTATTATTTTTCTGTTACGTATACACAACATACCCTATGTACACATTGTATCTTCCGTTATTTATATATATTCATATAATTATTTATAAAACAGCTTTGGCGCTTTGTCGAGTTTGCTGCTCTGTCCCGTTGCGCGGAATCGAAGTTAAAAAAAAATTATTTTCGATTATTCGCGTTAAATTCTGTGCGAAGTAAAAAAAACAAAAAATTGTCTTTTCCGCGAAACAATTGTACGATTCCAATTAATTTTATGCGCAACAGAATTTCTTGTGATTGGAAGACTTCGGACTTTGGTAATTTTTGTATGAACTTTTTTATACGAAAACGACGTTAGCGAGTGGACGAAAAATCGAAAAAAAAAAATCGAATCGAATTCGGAAAATCGAAAAAATCGAATTCGGGTTTTCGGAATTTTTTTTTTTTTGTTTTTTTTTTCGGAAAATCGGAAAAATCAAATTTTGCAACTGCACAATCGCAATATATTGTCGTTCGCCGAGTTAATCGGGGAAAATTATTTCACCTGATAATCGAGAAAAATATACATTTGTCAAGCAAAAGCTTTTGCGATGCACCCACTTAGATGTACGAATGCGTGTGAAGAATCAAAGTTTCGTCGCGGTTCGCGATGATTCGAGTTTTAGGCTCCAATAACAGAGTGTCGGAAGTCACTATTCAAAACGCTGTGTCAGAAAAAAAAAAATTAAAAATGTAATCAAAATTTAATACAAATTTCAATAATATTCGTTTAGTTGTGATTCCTATTTATTGCGATTTTTTTTATTTTTCTGATCGCCGAAACATAGCAAAAAGATTTTTTTATCAACCCGCAGTTTTCGCGGCAGCAAAGAGAATTTTTCATCGACTTTCGAATTATCGCTTAAAACTCATTAAAAATTATTATTTCGCTGTATATAAAAATATTTATATTATAATAAATCGCGTATTACGAAAATAGTATTTCTGTAGATGAAAAATGGAAATCGAATTTTACTGAAATTGGTATCAAAATGAAAAAAAAAGAAAACTATGTTCAGAGGAGACATGTGACTCGCTAAATATTGACTATCGTAATACGAAATGACAAATGAATTTTTCACATTTTTTTCTTCGCGTCTGTGACAATCACTCGATGACTTTTCAGTAATTTTCTAAAAACTCATCGTCGCGCGATGTATTTTCTCTGCAAAGTTGCGAATCAGTTGTTTCACTCGTCGAGGGTTATTATTTCTCCAGTGCGAAACATCATAAAATTGCGTTATTCGGATTATCGGCCTTATTATCGATATTTTTTTGCCGGCAAAAGCTCGACAAAGTTTCGATCGATTGGAGCCGCGAATCATCGATTTTTACACGTCAACGTCAGCGCCGGTGAAAAAGCTCAATGCGAAGTGGACGACACAATAAAAGTGAATGAAAAATAAAAAATTTTATTACGATTCAAAATCAAATATTTTTTTATTATTTTTAATTTAATTTTTTTTTTAGTATTTATTTAATTTTTTTTTGTCCAACTATACGTTTTATAACTATAAATGAACACTTTTCTCGGCTTTTTCAATTACTACACAACGATAAAAAATAATATGACTTTTTTTTTTCAAAATTGCATTTATTTCACAGAAATATCCATTGATAGACCACTGCTACGATTGCGTGGTAATCGGAGCCGGTGGCGCAGGATTAAGAGCGGCGTTTGGATTGGGTAGCAAAGGATATCGTGTGGCGGTTATCACGAAGCTATTTCCCACGAGATCGCACACGGTTGCGGCTCAGGGTGGAATAAATGCGGCAATAAGTAATCACGAGCCGGACGATTGGCTATATCACATGTACGACACCGTGAAGGGTTCCGATTGGCTCGGTGATCAAGACGCGATTCACTTTTTGACGCGGGAAGCACCGCAAGCTGTATACGAACTCGAAAACTATGGTCTCTTCATTTTTCACGAAAAAATAATAATAAAACCGAATTTTAAAAAGTCTTTTATTTATAATTTTTTTTATTTGATTACTCGTAAAATTACCGATATCCATACCAATTACCGATTACCGATAAACGGTACCAATTACCGATTATCGATAAACGATACTAATTACCGACAGTCGATACCGATATCAATACCAATTACCGATAATCGGTACCGATACCAATACCAATTACCGATAACCGGTACCGATACCAATACCAATTACCTATTACCGATCATTGATACCGATAGCAATTACCTATTACCGATAATCGATACCGATGCCGATACCGATACCGATACCGATACCGATGTTTTTCTACACCGATTTATAAAAAAAAAAATTTCATTAGGCTGTCCCTTCAGTCGTACCGAAGACGGCAAAATCTATCAACGAGCTTTCGGCGGACAATCGTTAAAATTCGGCAAAGGTGGACAAGCGCACCGTACTTGCGCCGTTTCCGACAGAACTGGACACTCGTTGCTTCACACACTCTACGGTCAGAGTCTGCGGCACGATGTTCATTACTTCGTAGAATACTACGCGCTCGATCTTCTGATGGACGGACGAAAGTGCAAAGGTGTTATCACTTTGGAACTCGAAACTGGACAATTGCACCGATTTCGGGCGCATCACACAGTTAATAAAATGCATTATACTCCTTAAATTCAAATAATTGACAAACTTAAAGGGTATGAAAGTCCGCCGAATAGATTTAAAATCATTAATATCAAAAAATAGTCAATTTTCAATTTTTTTTATTTATATCACATTGTTATAGTAATTTTTTGTTACCGATTTTACCGTAAGGAACATTAAGCATTTGATTGATTTTCAGGTATTAGCGACCGGCGGTGCCGGTCGATGTTTCTTTTCTTGTACCGGCGCTCATACGTGTACCGGCGACGGAAACGCTTTGGCATCCAGAGCCGGTTTACCGTTGCAGGACATGGAATTCGTTCAATTTCATCCGACAGGTATCGAGAAAAAAATTCATCAAGGGAAATACTATTCCAAATAATGAATCGAATTTTTCCAATTTTTTTTTTTTTTTTTTTTAATTCAGGAATATACGGCAGCGGAGTTTTGGTAACCGAAGGCAGCAGAGGCGAAGGTGGAAAACTCGTAAATTCGGCGGGCGATTTTTTCATGGAAAAATACGCGCCTAACGCCAAAGATTTGGCTTCGAGAGATGTTGTTTCTCGCGCGATAACCGTCGAGATACTCGAGGGAAGGTTCGTTCGATCGATCGATTTATCGATCGATTTTATTAATTTTTAAATACAAAAAAATGTATATATATTTTTTTTATTGCTGCTAAAAAAAATTTAATGAACATCCAGAGGTGTAGGCGAGAAAAAGGATCACATGTATCTTCAATTGCATCATCTTCCCGTCGAAACTATACGCACAAAGTTACCGGGAATATCGCACTTGGCGTGGGTATTCGGCGGTGTTAATTGCGAGAAAGAACCGATTCCTATAATTCCAACGGTGCACTACAATATGGGCGGAGTACCGACCAATTGGCGAGGACAGGTATAAAAATCAGTTTTTTAACCCGAAAAAAAAAAAAAAAAAAAATCGTAATAATTTTTCGTAATTAAATGTATTAATTATTTTTTTTTACTATTTTAATCGATTTTATTAATCAATTTTATTAGGTTTAAATTTACGGCGTTTTCGAAAAAAAGTGAAAAATTTCATTCGTAAATAATTACGTTTTCGGCGATATTGAGAAATTAAATGATAATTGATTAACTAATTTCTCTATATCATCGAACACGTAATTATTGAAATCGCCGCCATCGCGTGAGTATTTATTAATTACTTTAATTAGGAAATCATTATTTCTCAATTAAGAACAATTAATTTTTTTTTTTTTTTCGTTGTGATAAAAATGCATCGTTTAGGTTTTGACGCGCGAAAACGAAGAGGACACACCAGTGGACGGCCTATGGGCTGCCGGCGAAGCAGCGTGCGCCTCTGTTCACGGCGCGAATAGACTCGGAGCCAATAGTCTCTTAGAGATAATTGTCTTCGGCCGCGCGGTAGCCGACAACATCGAAAGCCTCACAGACCCCGGCGAGCCGCACGAAGATTTACCACCGGTATTTCTTATCGTCTCCGACCGCCGTAAATTTGATTTTCAACGGTCTTAAAAACTTTTTTTTATCGATAATCCGACTTTTACGATCCTTCAGGAAAGCGGACACCAAACAATATGCCGATTCGACGCAACGCGTTACGCGAAGGGATGCGTAACGGTAGCTGAATTGCGCGAAGAAATGCAAAGAACGATGCAACACTATTGCGGAGTTTTTCGCACGTGTTCCATACTGCAACGCGGCTGCAAGGAGATTTCGCGTCTCTATACTTGCAAATTGCCGAATATTTGCGTCGGTTTTAACTTTTTTTTTTTTTTTTTTTTTTTTTTTTTTTTTTTTTTTTAGTTTCGAAAAAAATCGATTTCGGGAAAATTAAAATTACTTAAAAACAAATTAATTTTAACGGTCACAGGTACAAGATCAGTCGTTAATATGGAATACCGAACTCATCGAGGCTTTGGAACTGCAGAATCTAATGCTTTCCAGTATCCACACCGTTTACGCGGCGGAGAATCGAAAGGAATCGAGAGGCGCTCACGCCAGAGATGATTTTCCAGTACTATATTTTCGTTATCTAAAATTTAATCCTTCATCGACGGGCTTTTTTTTTTTTTTCATTTTATTTATGAAGTATTCGCAGAAAAAAAATCGACAAAAGGAAAGAACAACGAAAAAAAAAAAATTATACATTTTTTTTATTATTTATTATTATTATTATTTTTTTTTTATGTTATACATTTTTTTTTATTATTATACAATACGTAAAATGACTAAATAGGATCGGGTCGATGAGTTCGATTACAAACTCCCATTGGAGGGTCAGACGAAAGTTTCGTTGAGCGATCACTGGCGTAAGCATACGCTCACTTGGGCCCTCGAAGACGGTTCCGTGAGTGAAGAAAATTTTTTACTGCATTCGAATTAATGGATTAAAAAAAGCGCGTCGAACGGCAATGAAATTTTTTTTCATCGCGTCGTACAGATTTGCATCTCGTATCGTCCGGTTATTGACACAACGCTAGACGCGTCTGAGGCGCAGCACGTGCCGCCGGCAATTCGCGCGTACTGAAGAAGCAGTACGGCTCGCGGCGCTGCCGATGGCTAAACGGAACAAAACGTTCAACGACCGCTACAAATGAATTAAAAGATGACTCCGGAATGACCAGACGATTCTTATGACGTCTGTGGGCTATGGCCTCGTATTGTATCGGTCAATTGTATTAATCGAATAAACAAGAATACTCGTCGCCTCTTAATTTCAATTCGATCGAATCGCCGATACACTTTGTACCCCCCGAGCGACGAGCGACATTTAAACGCGCATTGTCTAATTGCCAAGGTCGACGCTTTTTGACCCAATGAAGCAAAGAAATACTGCGATAAGAGACTGCAGTTCTTCCTGCGAAGTCTCTCATTATTTTTTCCACTCGAAAAACCCGAATAACTCGATAATTCGAATTTTTTCGATGTTTTTTCAACTTTTACGAATTTTTCGAAAGTTTCAGACTTTCGAATCGAATTTTTTGTTGTCTATTCGCGACGTTATCAAAACCAATAAATACGCTCGATTTCCACTACTCGCTATAAAAATCAAATTTTCGTAAAAAAAACTTACATATATCGCGGTAGAATGAATTCCCCTTTCGATATTCTGCGTTTCAATGACACATAACCTTTCCTCTACAAGGGCTTCGGAAGAAAAAATAATAATTCTTTCCCCGGAGGGTCAAAGGATTAATAGAAATTTTCGAAGCAAAGTGAATCAAAGAGATGATAACCGAGCTACGCGGATGATAAAAATTGTTGCGTCTCAAAACTTCGGCAAAGTCACAGAGCGATAAGAGAATCGGTCATTTATTCTGTTATATACGCCATATGTGTGTTCCGCCCCCCCCCCCCCCTCCCCGTCCCCCTCCGCGATATTACAATTGGCACGCCCTCGCGTATTTCTTACGACCGTTTGGTAAAATATATTCTTGATATTACGCAATCATTATCACTATCACATTACAGTTAGGCTATGTAACTATTCTTCCCCCAGTGTCCGCGTTGCTTTCGTTTTATATATCGTCAGCAAGAATCTGAATATGCGAAGAACGAGTTTATAACCGTTGAGAATCCCATCAGCTGGATCGAGCCCACTATGCGTTGGCCAATCAAAAGCTCGGAAATCTCAGCGTCGAGCCCCCACGCGATTCATGTTTGCTTTCACTTTTTTATTTATTGCTATCAACGCTATTTTTCGGAATAATGTTTGTCGAAAGAAATTAATCTTTTGTTGACACATTCCGTAGAAAGTGCTCGATGTGCTTTAGTCGCTCGAAATATCGATATTTCATAATCAGACGACATATCGCAAAGATCCCGATTGTGAAGATCGATAATAAATAACGATCACTGAGAGCTGCACAAAGTATCGATGTTTGTGCACTTAAACTGATTCATTATGTTGCTGTCAATGAAAACAATTTTATACAATCGTAATTTCCGGTGGGCATCGATAACGTTAATTCAGGTGATGATTCAATTATCTATTATTTGGATCTCATTCCTTATGTCACGAGAAACTCAATACATTACCGCCCAAACGATAAAATATGACACGATATATTTCGCTGTATAGATATACATACTCCGCGTGAAAAAAATAGCTCTATTTATTGGACATAAGTCTACACGAATTTCCGTTATTGGTACAACAGTTTTAATACAAATAAAAAATAAATAAATGATTTTTTAAAACCGGTTGAAATTTTTTATTTTTCTTCTTTTCTTTCCTCGCATTTCTTTACAAAAAAAAAAAAACATTTTTTTTTCAATCGTGCGCGTGGGCGGTGCGGCCCGGCATGCGGCCGTTTGAGTGTCACTGGCTTCGTTTTTATCTCGCGCTGAAACATTCGGCCAACCCATCCGAAACTAACAATCGGCTGAATCTTCATTTTGAGAATCGGTAATAACGTGACTAAGGTCAGTTACGCCGTCAAGGCTACGAAATACTAACGGAAGATGATTGAGCCGAACATATACACGAGAATTTCGTAAGCTCGATGTAACGAGCCCCGACGAAACTAAACCGCGGGGGGGTTCGATCTCCTATAGCGGTATCTCGTAGGTAGCCCCTCGCGGTGTGTTGGCAGCATTGAAACAACTCGCCAGTCCACACTCGGTACTCAACCAGGATCGTTCACGTTGCTGTGCGAGAAGTGCGCGAAGTGGCGAGGGGTACACTTTATATTCGCATTGGGGTTAAAGCCGCGTTAAAAAAAAGTGTAAGATACTCGGTTACGAGTTTAACATCCAATTTGACGAAAATACGATCAACGAAAACGTGGCAGCTTCGAAATGAGTGGGATCCTTAAACTTTCGTGTCTTCTTACGCGAAAGCCCAGCAGCGTTCCTCTGGTAAGAAAACCGTATATCTATTCGCGCACTCTTTCGTTTCAACGTTACATAATTTTTAATTCTTCTCTTGCGAACTCATATTTAGTCATTCAAACCTCTCGATTTTCTATCATTAATTCCTTAAAGAAAAAGTCTCATCGTTAGCCAAATATCGAGACTACGAAATTTAAAGATTTTTAATTTTTTCGACTCCGTCGGGGGATGCACTATAACCCCTCTCGCAAAACATCCCCGTCTCGGTGCCGAATGAAACTTTACTCTGTCTCTCACCGCGATACACGTTCGATATTCGAACAGCGCGCAGTTCGCGATGACGCCAATTATTTTTTTACTTCGCAAGATGTGTGCATTTGTTACGAGCAGACGACACACAGCCCCCACGACGACGCCTATTATTCATTTTCGCGAGATATCACCGTTCGAGATTTACAATTATCGATCGATGGGAAAAACAAATTTTTGTTGTTTTGATGAATATAAATAACGGAACAAAAAATCAGTTGCCGATTTTGCAGCAATACATAAAAAGTCGGAACTTTTATTTGGCACAGAGAGCACACGTTAACCCACATGCCACGGAAGTCTTACCTGACATCTGCTCAGCCAAGTGCGTTCGGGCGGCTAATGACGAACGTACCTCGCCGCATCACATGCATGTTATCTAATTGTTCGGAGACGAATAAAGACGTGGTTTTCTATCATCATGCCAAGCCACGGGCACGTGACTACGCAAATTTTTCATTTTCAGTCGCAATCTCGTGTTTTTGACTCCCTGCGTTCCCTCTCTCCGTGCTTCCGCGTCCCGCGATGTGAATCACGTGGTTTGGTTATGTCCGCTGGATTCCCGTGGAAAATTACAATCAGAGCAATAAAACGAACTGCTGACCCAATGCGTTCGCGTAGTTAATTTTTTCCGTTTGTAACTCGAGAAGATCATAATTGGTAGAAAAAAAAATATACCAAATCTTGTTAATTGTCGCGAAGTTTTTTTCGCGCGTTCATTGTTCGACAAAAAAAAATTCGTTTCGAAGACGCGGATTGACTGGATGACTAACATGCGATAAATAAATTTTAACGATGGCATATTGTTGAATTTTTCGGCGTATATATCAATGGATTTCATTGAATTTTCAAACGCCGCTGAAAACATCATGTTGCAGAGATTAGCTATATCTGTGACTCGTCTCAATACAAGTCGATTATTGCATAACTATGTTTTTTTTGCTGATAAGAACGATGGAAGGGGAACGATGGATGGGTAAAATACATACGTAATTTCCTTATCGGCTCTAAGACATGATGGATCATTCTTCCACTGGTATTCATTCCGTCAGCATTCCGCGCTCCTTATGCGTGAAAATTAATTAAATTAGAAAAAAAAAAAAACAAATTTTTCAGATTAATTTCGATTTTTTTTTCCTCGAATCGTCTCAAAAACCGTTAATTTTGTCTCACGTAATAACGTCATTAACAGCGATACAAAAATTGACGTAAAATATATCGTAATGTTTTTTTATCAATAACGCAGTTGAAAAAATAGATTTTTTTATATAACGTTGCGATACGAAGTTTTATCCTCAAAATCGTCGTCTCTAAAAGTGATTTTTTATTTACAGAACAAATTGGGACTTCCGGCGATCGCCAATCGGAAATTTCACTATACGCCGAACGGAAACTCCGCCAAAATATCTGAGGCGATATCAAAACAATATCCGGTAGTCGATCACAAATATGACGCAGTCGTCGTTGGCGCCGGAGGCGCAGGTCTCAGAGCGGCGTACGGTTTGGTGGCGGAAGGTTTCAAAACCGCCGTTGTCACGAAATTATTTCCTACGAGATCCCACACTGTCGCGGCTCAGGGCGGCATAAACGCGGCATTGGGAAACATGGAGGACGACAATTGGCAATGGCATATGTACGACACTGTGAAGGGTTCCGATTGGCTCGGCGATCAGGACGCTATTCATTACATGACCCGCGAAGCCCCTAAGGCGGTCATTGAATTGGAAAACTGCGGCATGCCGTTCAGTCGCACAGCCGACGGTGAGTCAAAGACGGCGAATTATTCATCGCCGCGACTTTACGAGAGCCTCGGATGCTCGGGAAAATGTTAATTTTTTTAACGATCTTGTAATTGCGTTGAAGTAAAAAAAAGAGAGAGACACGAAAAAAAACGAATAGTAAAAGATTTTTTTTTTTTGTGAAACGAGAATTTTTTATTATCAAGAGACTTCATGGGACTTCGTGATTCGACGAAACGTTTTTTTTTTTTTTTTTCGTTGCGATTTTTCTAGAGTTTAATCTGATGCTTCCGTGTCGATGGAAACATTATCGCTCTCCATGGTTTTCACGGAAGCTTCGGTACCCGAATCGGATTCGCTGTCGCTTTTTTCGTCTTTCGGTTCGTCGCGTTTATTTTTCTGTGCCGAAGGAACGAATAACGATATGATAAATTAGATTTTTGATTATACGGCCAAAGCTCATATTATTGGGTATTTAAGTTCATTCGCGTCGAAAATTCAATAATATTTCGACTCTCTTAAAAAAACGATAAGATTCGGATTATTAATGAAAGAAAACCAAATTACCGAATTTGGTTGCGATAAATATAAAAATAATTTTAACATCGATACCTCTTTAATATATTAACATCGCACAATCTTACGTACCTTTTGATTTTTTGCTTTCGGACTAACATCGGATTTCATGCGCTTGACGCGTGTCGTAGATTTGCTTCTTCGCTCGTTATCGCTTTCCCGCTGTTTCATGCGTTTTATTTTATTCGCCGCGTCGATATAAGGTTTTTTTTCTTCCGGAGACATTTCGCTCCATTGTTCACCCGCGAGACGAAAGACGTTTACTTTTCTCAGCGTCGGATAAGCGCGCAGACTCTGCGGGGAAAAAACGCTATCAGTTTTCCTCGTTTCGTTGCGTTTCAAGAATTTTCGAGGCAATCGACGATATTTACCTCCCGAAAATCTTGCATAAAATTTAGCCACGCGTTTGCGCTTTTCCACGATTTTTTCGAACTCCCGTTGGATGATTGTCGCGATCGCGAACGCGAACGCGACCGCGAAGGTCCACGACGATTTTTTCCCGAATTCAACGGCAAATTTTTCGATTTACGCGCGGATTCAGTTTTCCGCGTTCTCCGATGATTACCCGACTGATTGACCTTCGACTTGACATCTTTTTCTTGATTCTCCTCATCGCCTCCGTCGTCCTTTCGATTCTCACTTTCCTCGCTGAGATTCATAATTTTTACTTTTACAATTTTCCAATTTTCACGAAAAAAAATTTAATGAATTTTCTTCTAATTCGCGGACGACATTTTAACTCGCGAAATTGTGCGATCCGATGATGGATAACATTTTTTTTACACGATGAAATCGGAAAAGTCAATTTTTTTCGGTGAAACGTCTAAAAAAAAAACAAGTTATGCGCGACGCGGCGTTTTCATGTAACTTCAGTTTGTTACGAAAATTACGTATACGCGGTGCATCGTTAATCGCTTCCGGAAATTTTCACATTTTTATTATCTGTAAAGAAAATGGATAAATCAACAATGATAGCGATATTTATTTATTTCGATAAATTTTAAGTGATTCTTCTTCATATTTTCACTCTAAAAAAAATTGATAAATTTCGTTCAATTTTTACCCCAAAAAGAAATTGATAAATCGGAAACAGTAGCAATTACTATTTCTCAATTTTTTTTAGTTTTTATTTTGTTCACATTGTCCCCAAAAAAAATTGATAAATCGAAAACAGTAGCGATTATTATTTTCCGAATTTTTTTAGATGTCATTTTGTTAATTTTTCCCCCCAAAAAAAATTAATAAATCGACAACCGTAGCGATTATTATTTTCATAAATTTCGAATTCTTCTTTTCGATATAAATTTTTTCATGAAAAAATATTCCGCGAATGCGAATATTAATTTCTGTTGACTTACAAACTGATTGATTGGCATTTATTAATGACATTTTTAATTATTTCAGGTAAAATTTATCAACGTGCGTTCGGTGGACAGTCCCTGAAATTCGGAAAGGGCGGTCAGGCGCACAGGTGTTGCTGCGTTGCCGACAGAACGGGTCATTCGCTTCTTCACACGTTGTACGGTCAATCGCTGAGCTATGATTGCAATTACTTCGTGGAATACTTCGCACTCGACTTGCTAATGGAGGATGGCGAGTGTAGGGGAGTTATCGCGCTGTGCCTCGAGGACGGAACGATCCATCGTTTCCACGCTAAGAATACGGTACTCGCAACCGGTGGCTACGGACGCGCGTACTTCTCGTGCACTTCGGCGCACACGTGCACCGGCGACGGTACCGCAATGGTTTCGAGAGCCAATCTACCGAATCAGGATCTCGAATTCGTTCAGTTCCATCCGACCGGTGAGTCACAATCGCATTAAAATTTCATTCGAAACGACAGTATTCATCGTAAAAAACAAATTTTCAGTTTCTTTTCCTTAAAATTTATAAAAAATAAAATAAAATCAGTTCAATAAAATAAAATCAATTTAACAGACATATTACGAAGATCTTCTATGAAAAATTATAATAAATATAATAATTATTAATTAACATTCATTATTATTATTAATAATTATTAATTAATAATTATAAATGATTACTTATAAATAATAATTCATTATTTTTTTTTATACATTTCATTGACCGATATTTATCGATTTCCAGGTATCTACGGTGCCGGCTGTCTGATCACCGAAGGTAGTCGCGGTGAAGGTGGATACCTGATAAACAGCGAAGGCGAGCGATTCATGGAGCGTTACGCACCGGTTGCTAAAGATCTCGCGTCTCGCGACGTTGTGTCGAGATCAATGACGATCGAGATCCGCGAGGGTAGAGGAGTCGGTCCGGAAAAGGATCACATTTACTTGCAGCTCCATCATTTGCCGCCAGAGCAATTGGCCGCCAGACTTCCCGGTATCTCTGAAACCGCTATGATCTTCGCTGGTGTCGACGTCACTCGCGAACCCATTCCTGTTCTTCCGACGGTGCATTACAACATGGGTTAGCAATTCATTGGATTTAAAGATTTTTACAATAGTTAATTTTAAAAAAATGAATTTTTTTAATATTAATTTTTTAAATTAATGCCGATTATTTTTTTTTTTCTTGGAATTATTGACGATAATTGTCAAAAAATGATTTTCCATTGATAAACTAATGATGAAAATGATTAATAACAATTAATGATTAATAACTTTCCATTAATTAATGTGTTTCTATCAATCTTTCAGGCGGCGTACCAACGAATTACAAGGGACAAGTATTGACGACGAAGAACGGCGAAGATTCCGTGGTTCGCGGTCTGTATGCCTGCGGCGAAGCCGGTTGCGCTTCCGTTCACGGAGCCAATCGTTTGGGTGCCAATTCGCTTCTCGATCTCGTCGTATTCGGACGCGCGTGTGCGAAGACCATCGCGGCGGAGAACAAACCCGGCGAGGCTGTCGGACCTCTAAGATCTGTAAGGATATATATTTCCTCCAATCGATGATTTTGTTTGACGAACTTCCTGACGAAACGGAGTTAACGTTTTTCTTTTCCCGCACTTTAGAACGCCGGAGATGAATCCGTCGCAAATCTCGACGCGGTAAGAAACGCTAACGGAACGATCTCTACCGCTGAGCTGAGATTACACATGCAAAAGACTATGCAGACGCACGCTGCCGTCTTTAGAGAGGCGCAAACTCTTCAGGAAGGTAAAGAAAACGAAAAATTTGCAAAATAAGAATTTTACGTTTTTCTATAATAATTTTTTTTTTTAATTGGCAAAATTGCGTCTACGAATAGACGAATGACGCGGATATTTTGGAATGATGAAAAATTAAAATAATTTTTTTTTTTTAAGATTTTATTAAAAAAAAAAAATTATTATATTAGTATAGTGAATATTTTTTATTAGACTCATTTTTTTTTTTTTTCAGGTTGTCGCAAGATGTCGGACATCTACAAGAAACTCGACGAGATAAAGGTGTCGGATCGATCGCTCGTATGGAACTCCGATCTCGTCGAAACATTGGAACTTCAGAATCTCATGATAAACGCAATGCAAACAATCTTTGGAGCTGAAAATCGTAAGGAGAGTCGCGGCGCTCACGCGCGAGAGGATTTCAAAGATAGGATCGACGAGTTCGATTACAGCAAACCTCTCGAGGGACAGCAGCCTAAACCGATCGAACAGCACTGGAGAAAGCATACGCTATCGACAATCGACCTGAAGACTGGACAAGTAAGTCTTTCGGGTTATCAACATTTATAAATCTTCGAAAACGTGAAAAAAAAAAAAAATCGAAGCGGATATTGCAGTAGTAATATCGTTACTCAAGAAAATAATAATATTTTGCAGTTTCCGTTTTATTTTTTTAGATTTTTTTCTCGTTTTTCGCAAAATTATGAAATGAAAACGTTTCATACTATTTTTACGATTTCTTTTTTTTTTCTTTCGTTTTCCTAATTATCTCTTTTTTTTTTTCTTGTGTTTTTATTTTTTCTAATTATTGCTTTTTTCTTGTATTTTCAGGTAAAAATCGACTACAGACCGGTTATAGATAACACGCTGAATAAGGAGGAATGCGCTACGGTACCACCGGCGATTCGTTCCTATTAGATTCTCAGGCCTCTTAGTTACCTCGTAACTTTAGTAACGCGCTGCAACCATTCGACGAAAAAATTCGCGTCAATCGCAATTATCCAAAGCAGTAACGATATTCTTCAAAGATATATCGCCAAAAAAAAAAAACAAAGTTTATCCCGCGCAGCACCTTAATTTATTTCCCTAGAAGAGACGAAGAAGAGAAGGAAGAAGAATAACATAAGAAAAAAGAGGAAGAAGAAGAAAGAAAAAAGGGTGGAGAGCCCCGCCGCGCACCAAAGTCCATTCTCGTCAATTCGCTTCTATCTCAGTCGTCCCCGACGTCCGAGACAACGAATTATTCATTTGTTTTGTTTTTTTTTTCTTTTTTTTTTCTACAACGCTGGTGCTGAGATTACTACGAGAGTTTTGTGTGTTCGACCGCAAGAGACGCAATAAGTATTCTCTGTTGCGACGGCAATAATTAATAAAGCGGCGATAATTTTACAATTATTTTAATCGAGCGAACGAAATGATATTATCGTGAAGCAAAAATCGATTGTTTTGAACTTCGATTTGGTTGTTTTTTTCCTTTATTTTTTTTTCCGTCAAAACGGAAATTTATTAGTCATTACGCAATGAATCGATATCGCGTCTTCGAAAATTCACGAATGATATTGTTTCACCGGTTTAGTATTGTTTTTTTTTTTTTGTAATTTTTTCGCAATTTAGAAATTTACACTCAGCGTACCGAGCAGTTTTAATAACAAATACGTAGAAAAAAAAAATGTGTCTATATATATACCTCTTTAACACACAAAAGTGAACACGTCGATTAATATCGCGGCTCGATACTTAAAAAAAGAAGATAAATCGTCAATTGCGACAACCCGGAAACAGCTTTTCTTTTCGTTATCAGTATTCTCAGCAATACGGAGACTATTGTTACTTTTTTTAAATGCGAATATACGAGTGACGAACGCTAAGTTTTGACGAATCTTTGTTATCGTTTTTTTTTTTTTTTTTTTTCGATTTCTTATCGATTTGTGACAAACTTTTATTTTTGAATGACACAAAGTGTTAATCGATTAACTCGATATCTAAGACGATTTTTTTTTAATAGAATTCAATTTTTTTTTTTTTTTTCAATTTTTTAATTTGATTACCAAGCGAACCGCTATTGTCGCATTGACGCGTTTACCGATATCCTTTTTTACACGATACGCATAGTTTTCTCTCACCGCGGCTCGGAGCTCGAGAAACAAAATAAATAACTACGAAGTTACCGGCAAAAGCTCAAAGCGCGATCGACGAACCATCGATGCGGAATAAAAAAATGAAATAATAGCTGTTTAGTAAAAAAAAAAGAAAAGTTCATCCACGACGTAGGTAAACGACGTTTGTGTATCTATGTGTAACAAAGTGGATAAAGGCGCCCGATTGCGCACGAAGACTGTGTACATATGAATGAGTTTTGTCATCAATAAAAAAAAAAAAAAAAATGAACACCTTTGATTACGTCCGCCACGTTCGTTGAGTGTCTCGTGCAATTCACGTGACGGAGGAAAAAAATTGAGAAGATCAATGAGTATCGGTAAAAAAAAAAAATAAATAAAAACGACGGAAGCACTTTGTATTTGTCGACAAATATCATTTATTAAGCCCACAGTAGTTGTTTGTTTCATATGGTAATAAATAATAATTTTACACAATTTTTTTTTTTTTCGTTTTTCGTTTTAAATAAAAAGTTTTACATCGGAAGTTTCGATTTTCCAAAGTATATCTCTCGTAACACATTATAACATACGAAACTCTCTCCAGCGGAGATATTTACTCTCCTCGCTTCATTTTTTTTTGGTTTTCTTTTTTTTTTTCACCATTTTCTATCGATTTGTTTTCATACATAATACTTCAGAAAAACTTTACAAATTATCAATTCGTTTTTAACTTAAATGGGGATGAAATTTGATGAATATGATTTCTGTGTTTTTTTTTCTTTTTTTCCACATTATTTTTTTTTACCCTGTCATACATTTGGAACAACTTAATGCGCGAGAGTCGGGTTTCCTTCGTTTTTATATATCACTTTCCTTTCGTCGTTCTTCTCTTTTTGCACCCAGAGATTTTTTTATACACACGAAAAAGTTGGTAATAAAAATTAAATTAAAAAAAAAATAAAATAAAGAAAAAAAAAAAAGTAAAAATCTCGAAAAAAGAAAAACGCGACGCTTTTTCGCGGAAATAATTTCGTTCGAGTCACTGATAAATAACGAACAGCTTAAAACGCTACAGTAAGGATTACAATTGTTCTAAAGATTTTTTTTACCAATTATCTGTGGTTAATTTCCGTATAATCGCATTTAACCGGATCCAACCGGTCAAAAGCTGTGAGAATTTTATCGTTGATGTTTACCGATAACGAAACACCGAGCTAATGATGTACGTTTTTTTTTTTTTTTTTTTTTTTTTTACTATCCTACTGTAGTTTTCGACTATTTTTTATTCTAATATTCACAATGAACGATACGCGTTATCGAGGTTTACAGATCTCGAGTTCGCGTCACAGTCTCTCCACGTTTACGCACATTCGACTTTAATTATTTTTTCCTTTCGTTTCCGTGTTTCTTATTTTTTTGGCCGTACGAATTAACAATATTTCTCTTAGAGACAAATTCGCAAACACCTCCGAGACTTTCGTTCGTCGAAACTTCCGACAGCGATAAGCAAACAATACGATTATCTTTACGCAAAGGTAATTTATCGTTTTCGCTGGGAACGCGTTTCGCACTCAACGTTTGTCTCCTCAATTCTGTTCGCTCATTCGCGATTTATCCAATAATCATTAATTATTATTATTACAATAATTAATTACGCGAGTCGTGGAGTTACTTTTTTCCTCCTCTGCTCTTCAACAATTGATTTATCTCCCTTCGGCGCCGCAGACACAAACTTTTCGGTGAATTATTTCGTCGGTAACGAAGCGGCAACTTTGATTTTTCGTTTTTTTTTTTTTTTTTTTTTTTAGTCGCCGGAAGGAAATTTTCTTTTCCGTTCTTTGCTCTCCGAACTTTCGAAATCTTCACTCGTGTCCGTTGCTTCGCGTGTGTTTTCCATTTCCCACGTAATCTCGTGATCATCGAACCCTCTCAGCTCCTTCATTCTTGTGGTTCCAACATTCATTCGTTTCCTGCATTCGCACGATGGTGTACGGGTGAGTGAACGCTAATGGATGGTGATGGTTTTTTGTTTTGTTTTGTTTGTTTTTTTTTTAAGTCTTGTGCTTAGTTGAGGCTGCGCTCTGAGTCCCTTCGGGGACCACTGCTCACGACGTGGCTCTCAGCTTCTCGAGGGCCGGTACCAGACTCTCCTCGAGAGACGGTCCGCAACTGAGACCGCATTCGCCGATCCATCGCGCCTTTCCGCTCGCGTGGGACTGTAACACAAAATCGAGAAAAAAACATTAATTTATCGATGTCTATGCAAAATTCGATGTTTTTTGAAATTTTTTTCAATAAAACGTTAAATTCGAAAAAAAAAAAAAAAATTATCATCGATCAAAAAAATTGATATTTTTCGAAAATTTTTGATTTTTTTTTTATGACGAAAATTCAAATATATTTCGTATATGAATTTTTTTTTTTTTTTACTATCAACAGAAAAATCATTTTTTTTTTTTCAATTTTCGATTTAAAAAAATGATATTTGTTTGAAAAAATTGGGTATCTGAATTTGTTTTTTTAATTTTCAATGACGAAAATCGAAATATATTTGATACGAAAAATGCGATATATCGAACGATATAATATTGTAACGCGGACAACGCTATAAAGTTTACAGTGCATTAGCTTCTCTCGCGTTACTATCGATGGGGTAACGAGAACGGAATGAGTGCAGTGGGTCGCATGCGACGACGACAACGAGAGCTCGCGGCTCGTTGCAATTGCATTGTTGCCGCGAGAGGCCTTATCGACTTTTATACAGCGCAGTAGTTTGTACCGCGAGCGAAACGAAACGAAACGAAACGGCCTTATCGTTGAACGTGACTTCGTTCCGACTGGCGATTGCTCGCGGCCGCCGCGGTATCATTGTCGCGTTTTTTTTTTTTTTTTTTTTTTTTTTTTTTTTAGATCGCGCGAAAGATTTTTCCGATATTTATTTACGTTTTGATCGGTATATCGTACTGTACTTTTCTTAAAAAAAAAAAAAAAAAAAAAAAAAAAAAAAAAAAATTTGACTGAATTTATTAAATTTTTTTTCGAAAAAAAAAAAAAAAAAAAAAAATGAAAATTATTTTGGAAAAAGGAAATCATCTCACCATCGTCAGGTCGCGTTTCCACGCGGTGTGGCAGCGTCCGTCGCACAGAGGACACGGTCTCTTCAGGGAATATCCACCGCATTCACTGCAGTCGAGCGATACGTGTTCTTCGCTCCACGATACTCCGCATCTGTAATCGTAAAATAGCGAAGGTAAAAAACCAATGATCTTTGGAGTTACTGACACAGTTTATCGCTGTAATTATCCTGACATAGTTTTCTTGTTACCGTAAAACTATCGTAAAGTTTCGCGAACGATACAACAAGAACTGCGGACATACGATAAGCGGCGTCCCGATAATACTTCGCAACAATTCGATGCGATTTCATATCAGTGAAAATTTTTTTTCAGATTAAACTGTACGATTGTTGGATAATAAAAAAAATGCGTCGAATGAAATTTTGACGAAAATAAAAATTTTTTTTATATAAATATCGAATTTTGTGCCGCGATAGTGGCGCCGCCCCTCCCTCCGCCGCGTAATTCTCGAAGATCTCTATACATCGATGCGACCAATTATTTGCGATTAATCTGCTGAAAGCGTTTATAATTGTTTCATTCCGGACGATACCGGATCTCATTGTTCGTTCGTTATCCCGGGATATTCGATTGCGCAATTTCATCGTCAATTTTTCTTACGATCTCTCGTGAGACGAGTTTCTGACTTCTATACGCGTTTTTGCGCATTTGCCAAAGCGACGCGCGTATAAATTTCGCGAAATATTCAAAAAGTCTTTTGCATTGTCTTTTATCGTCGGGTTGCCGCGGAAATGTTAGTAAACGAGATATTTGAGAATTTTTTCATTAGTGAATGATAAACGTGCGCGATGCGTGACCGTCACGTGAACGCGCGCTGGTCGTACCGGCAGCGACTACGATGACTGGTCCGCGCGGCGCTCGCGAGTCCGGCTCGCTGATTAATAATTTAATACGCCTGGACCTGCCTTTCAGGTCGTTTTACATTCTCTAGCGTTTTTTTTTTTTTTTTTTTTTTTTTTTTCATTCGTAATTCCACTCTACGTCCTCGCGATCGGGGATAACCCCGAAGTTTGACGATGTTATTCAAAACTCCGAAACTCTAATATTTTTTTTTTAATAATACAGAATTTTTAATTAGTCATTTATACTCACGTAAAACAGGAGTTGAGCTGAGCGCGAAGTTCCTCGATGGTGAGAATGGTGTCCTGGTACTGTGGATGCGAACCCTGAAGACCATCGTCGACACTCGAGCAGAGACTGTGACACGACAGGGAAATATTGCTCCTGCAACACCAAACGAAATAATTCGATTAATATCGATCCAAAAATGAAAAAAAAAAAAAAATTCCAAAATTTTTATTATCGTATTATTTATATTTATAAATTTCGATATTTTTTTTAAAAACATCGCGCTGAACGATTTAATATTTCGAAATGGCTAAAAATTCTATATAAAAGTCCTAATAATCCCGTAAAAAAAACGAAAAATTATTATTTTTCAATTTTAATAAATTTTTATTATCTACAAATATGAATTGTATTTATTTTTCAAAATTAATTTTTAGCTCATAAAGACGATAAAAAAATACGAAAAAAAAAATGAAGTCATTTTTTTTTTTTTTTTTTGGATTTCCGTAACGCGCCGTACTTGAAACAAGTGAAGAGTCTACTTAAACTTGGATTACAACGATTCACTTTGCGACGAGAGTTTCCGCTTACGTAAAGTCGTAGAATTCCCCGAGTAACTCGAACGCGACGACACGACATCGTATCCCAGTGCCCGACGCGCTCGTGGGACGGTATACAGAGAGAATCATTCAACGGTCGCGTGATAGAATCATCGCGTACTCTCGTCCAACGATTATTATCTGTGTAATTTTTACTCGTATATATATATATATATATATCCGTCCTGTATGACTGACATTCGTTTAAAAACAATTGCAACTTCCCTTAGCGTCGAGCGCGTGAATTTATCAATATAATATGGCGATAGGTAACACGGGACTCGTGAGCCGAAGTCCCGCAATTTTTTCATATCTCCGCCGCAATCACCGGCGCCGAACGGAGATATGGCCAATTTTGCAATCGTCCGGTATAATCGGAAGAGACCTTGAACCTGAAATTGATCTTGTGCACGCGAAAGCTCTGTCGAATAGATTTTATATACGAAGGCCGCGCGGCCGCGCGCACGAGGAACGCGACTCTTCAAACGCATACTTATGCTAATTTTTTCCGGACAACGGAGAAGGCGTCGTTCGCCTTTCGTCGCGCGAGAACGGTGTCGCCGTACGCGGCGATTCGTTCACCACGTAATTATTTTCCTTCCGATCGCTCTCACGCATTCGTCCGCTGCGCGGTCACGAGAAAAGCTACCGAAACGAAACATCGAGATTTTTTTTTTTTTTTTTTTTTTTTTTTTTCATGTTAAAAATATTAATTTTTGATTAAAATAATAAAAAATGAAAAATTCGATTTATTAAAAAAAAAATGTTACGATATTTTTTTTTTTTTTTTTTTTTCGATCTTTTTTTTGCGGTTTGACAATAAATCATTTCGAGATATCGAGTTTAACGGGAGAAAATAATTCTCTCGTTGCTCGCTGCAGGTTTCCGGCGCGTCTAACGAGTGAGCAATTACGCGGGGAATCCCGCGATGGGATTTAACTGCGCAGCGCGTTGCTCGGCGTTGAAGAGGGCGAGAAAGCACACCGGTGAACGGCATTGGATAGAGAGAACGAACGACGCTCGATCGACAGGTAACGGTGGAAAGAAAGAATCGTGAAATCGTCGACACTCTCGAATCGAAAGTCTGCGGAGCTCTCCGTAAGCCACAAAGCGGGATGCCGGTCTCCGCGAGAACGTAGACGTAGCGAGAGATCGCCGATGCAGTTTTTCATTCAAGGCTACGAGATTCATTATACACCTGCGACGCAGTAGAGCCTTTCGATCCCCGTATCCTCAATTTTTTTTTTTTTTTTTTTTTTTTTCGGAAGAAACGCGAAATTTTACGAGAATATTGCCGACAGCAAAAATTACGAATACGAAGAAATAATTATTAATTATTCGTTACAATGAACGAAAATTTCTTAAAATTCAAATTATTACGAAAGAAAAATAAAAAAAAAAAAAAATTCGATGTGTTTCGTATTTTTTTCTTCGATTGCGAATCCAATAGAATTATTTTTATTTTATTATTATATTGAATCAATTTTTCAGTTTTTAAAATTATTTTTTTTAATATTCATTTATATTAAAATTTAATTTCGATATTACGAAAACAAAATTTCGTAATTCGGAATTACAGGGAATATAATCGTAAAAAAAAGTTGCCACTTTGAGAGAAAATTGCTTCGCAGTAGTGTCGTAATCGATAGAAGAAGAAACGAAGAATACGGAGATAAATAACGAATGGTTACTATCAATTTTAAAGTCCCCGATACCGAGAAACTGCATTACGATCTTAAAATGCGGCGGCTGTTGCTGTTCCCTAATCGCACCGTTTCCTTGCGGTTCATTGGCGCGTCATGCGTAACGAAGATTACCGGCGCCACGAAGCGTTTTGCGCGGCTTCGGTCTCCTGGAAACCGCGGAAACGCGAGAATATTTCATCCCCGACTACGGAGGCCAATGGAACGCACGTGTCGAGACGAAGCGATTTCCGCGATTCCGAGATTTCCGCGCGATTCGCGATGACGCCGCGTACCCTTTTCGTCGCGAAGTATTAACACAGATATCAACTATACGTGTTACACGTAACTTCCGATGGAATATCGACGCTTCCGCGCGACCAATTGCCGATGTAAATTTCAAACGCACGCGTGCGTCACTGTCGTTCGTATGGAATATCAGTATCACGGGAAATGCGCAAAGAGCTCCACTCGCTGCGTAAATTAACATTTCGCCTCTAATCGTCGAAATTTTAACGCGAAACTTTTTATCGGTCGATTTCTCGTAATTTCCGAGTCGCCAACGTAAAAAAAAAAAAAAAATTCGAATACTCAAAAAAAAATGAAAAAAATTTCGAATAGTCTAAAAAAAAATGAAAAAAACATCGAATGCTTTAAAAAAAAAAAAAATTCGAAAATTCCAAAAAAAATTCCCGATGAGTCCTATAGGTTTGCCGATCAATAATAATACGTGAATCAGTTCTGTATACAGTTATATCATTTTTACGAATGAGTCACCGTAACTCCCTGAAACATCGAGAGATCTCTTCGAATCATCTCTCGTATAAACGATTGAAAAAAAAAACATATTTCTGGCCAAAGCGGCCGCGTAATGTATTGGATTAGTCATCGAATTAAGCGTCGCGATTCACGAAAATTCCAATAGACTGTTTTTTAGCTCATCGGGTTACGTATATATTATTAAATTTTTATCTGATGTGTAAAAATATTCAGTTGGATAACTAATAATAATACGAATTTTAATAACTCACCCGTGTCGAGAGAGACTCTCCGTTGTCGTCTGAACTGAGGTAACAGACATGTTGCCGTTTGTTTGATTAGAAACTGCAAAAAATAATAAAAAAAAAAATCATTAGCATTTTTATTCATTTGTCGATTTTTTTAAATCAGTTTATTCATTTTACTTATAGACGAAAATACAAAAATTAATACGATATTATCATTTAAATGAAATAAAAAAAATAAATTATTCATTTTTTTTTTTATTTCTATAATCTTCGGAAAAATTAAACGTGTGAAATATCAAATTGATATTATCTTCTCGATAATTAATAATAATAATAATTTTTAAAAACAAATATCTCCGATTTTCAATATATTGCGATTTTAGTTATTATTATTATTTTTATAATTATCATTATTATTATTATTATCATAGTTTTTAATTATCGATAAATTGATAATTGGATATTTCACACGTTGCTATTTTACGATGAATTTAATTGGTATAATTGAATTACAGGTGTTGATGGTGCGAAGGCGTTGCGCGCGAAAGAATGGAAAGTAATGGAAAATCGTTCGCACGCGAATTAATGAACTTTTGATTTTTTTTTTTTTTTTTTTTTTTTTTCGGGGGTGGGGATTCGCACGACCTTGCGAAGTATCGGTTGAGACTTTCACTTTCGCCGAAAGAAAGCAGCAATCCGACAGCTTTCCTCGGAATAAAATAGTCGTATATACATATAGGTATTTCGGGTTACGAGAGGTTACAATGCGCGAATGGAATTCACGATTAAGAAGCGAGAGAGCTGAATTCGTGACGAAGTACGCGACGTATTGTGTCGGAAACGTGGATGGAATGAACACCGATAGAATTGTTACATAATTATCGCGAATGACAGAGTTCGCGTCATGGAAACCCGCATTGTCAATTACGTGACGAACGGAAGTTCGAGACATTTTTTTTTTCGTTTCATCCATGAAATTTCAAGATTACGTTAATTGGGGCGAAGATCGTTGTTATTTTTTTTTTTTTTTTTTTTTTTTTTTTTTTTTTTAGATCGAACGCGAAAAACAATATTCATCGTAACTTTTATGATTTATTACGAGAATCGTAAAATCGCGTTTATTGTTATTAAATAACATGAGCCGAATTGCCAGTCTCGTTGGCGCTTTCTTAGTCATAGATTTCGAAACGGTACCATCGTGTTCCGGGGCGGTACCTGCGCGTGCAGCGACAAGCAACATAGCGGAGTCTCGAGACAAGAATGCCAAGGATTTTGGTTACACGACAATCGCGCGTTATTAATCGTGAAACAGTAATTTTAGAATATCAGAGACGGAACTCCCATTTGCCAATGTAATTTATTCGTTTTTATTTCCGTTCGTTTTTATTTCGTAAATTTTTTTTTTTTTTTCGAATTTATTTTCATCGATTCTCATTTATTTTTATTATTTTCTTACAATTTTTCATTTTTCCAAATTTTTTTTTATTTTTATTTTTTCAAAAAAAAAATTTTTTTTCATTTCCAAATTTATTTTTATTCATTTTTTTATTTTTTCAAATTTATTTTCATCGCTTCTCATTTATTTTTATTAATTTTTTTTTTTTTTTTTTTACGAAAAAATTAACCTTCGTCGGCAATGTCGTTTAGAGTAAACGAGCCGCGAGGACAAAGTTCGTCGAAGGGTAAGATGCGATTACAAACATTTTTTTCTGTACCTTAACGCGGTCGTTCGTAACTCAAGGTTTCGGCTCACTGGGTCACCGATTACGACCGCGAGACGTCGAGATGTGTACTTTTAGATTATTCAACGCGATTCCCTTCGTTCTTATCGTATTAATTATCAAAAAAAATTAAATTCGTTTCCATTGCATCGCAGCTTCGTGATGTCGTCGCTGTTTCGTTATTCGATGCAAAATGACGATAGCGAGAGGCGTAGGAGGCGGCGGTCTATTAATAATTGGAATTAAGCTAATACTCCACTCGGTACTTTTAATAACTCTGTAATCCGAGAAGAATGGGAGAGTAACGAGAATAATTAATAAATGGTAAACGAGGGATGCGGCGCGATGGGACACGAAGAATGTCGTGACGTCAAAGAGAAATAATTTATCGTCATAAAAAAAAACCCCACAAGTCGTCATTAAATCGAAATTTTAAGCGATTTGGATAAAAAATCCGCGAATTATAATTCCCAAAATAAATTTTAAAAAATACGAAAAAAAAAATAATAATAATAAAAAAAACCCATAGAATTGTTCACAACCCGAATAAAACGGGAAAACCATCCAAATTAAAGTTGTGAAATGAAACAAAAAAAAAAAAAAAACTTTTCGGGTTTTTCCGATATTTCATCGCGTTGCACAACCGAAAGTTAAGATTCCGCCGAATTTATACATCGAAAAAAAAAATCGTAAAATTTGAATTTTTTTTTACGAGATACTAAAACGTACCGTTTTATTTGCAGTTATACAAGACTGTTGATGAAGAGTATAAAGAAAAAAAAAAAAGGAACGAAAAGACGCGAAGGTAAAATGGAGTCTAACAGTTTGGATGCGACTGCCGGGTCTCGTTAAATGCAGTCGCTTAAAAATAAATGCCCCGAGTCGGTAGCTCTCGGTGGGCCGACCACCGGTGCTGCGACCCAATTTCACGAGGTACGATCGCGTATCACCGACTCTACGAGAGGAGAGCAAAAGAACGAGAGAAAGAAAGAGGAGACGAGCGGTGCTCCGAGAGTCGAATGTGGATCACCGCGAGTACTCTTCGGTTCCCCCAACGGAATTAATTGCAAAGTTAATCGAGGGGAAGTTAAACGTCCAGTGGTACCAAAAATAACCCCTCCGGATATACATGGATTTAGTTGCGCGCGGTAAACGTATCGCTACGAATGTATAAATAAAATTTCACCGAAAATTTTGACCGATATCGCGATGTATTTTCATAAACGACGAAAAACGACGATCGACGCAATTTATGAAAATAAATTAAGACGAAAATTAGTCGGAAAATATCGAAGGACTCCACGTGGAGAAAATTACGAAGTTGCAGCGTCGTCGCGCGCACCGGTGACGCGGTATTTCAATCCCCGCGCGCCCCACGGGATCTGCCGCAACGCGCCTACGCGCTTCGTCCTTATAACCTTCTCATTCGCTTTTTTTTTTGTTTCATATGTGTGTCGATGGATTCGACAAAGTAATTTCTTCCCCGTCGTTGACGAGAGTCAGCGAAGCTTACGCCGCGTGTCTCATATCTCCCACCCACTCGCGTTTCAACGATATTGAATCCCTCGAGCGGAGAGAGCGAACATAACCTCTTTCTCTCGTATTTTATAATTTTTCACGCTATGATTGCACGTCGCGTTCGCTTCGTGGGCGCGAATAACAAAACGGAGCTTTCAGGGATAATGAAAACGGTGTAAGAATAGATCGCGTGCGGGAATCAATTTTTACGACTTTAATAAATTAATGAAAGTCTCGTTTTTTTTTTTGCTTTTTCATTAGAGAATGAAAAAGTTCTAAAAATATCGTTTTAATATCACATTTTATCGGATTAAAAAAAGTATCGAGATGATCGCTAAAAAACGTATTTGATGTATAAAAATGTAATTTTCATAAATAAATTAATGAAAAAAAAAAATCGTAAATTTTATTTTTGAATTTCGTATTTTTATTGAATTTTATAATTTTTTGAAAAATACTTTTGTGATTATTAATTAAAAAAAAATAAAAATAAATTTTGCGTCACCCTAAATATTTATATGACGACTTGTGAATTTTTTTGTTATCTTCTATCGTATTATACCGGAATTTACTAAATTAAAAAAAAAAAATTTGCCGAAATTATACTTCAATTTTTCGAAAAGATTTTTTTCTGAAAGGCAACTGCAGTCATCTCTTGTAAATAAACAATTAATTATATAGCAAATGACCGCGCGACGGATGTTGCAAAAAATTGAATTATTTTAACACGAATCATATTTCTCGTATTTTATATACGCGATGCACTTGACACAGAAAATTTTTTTTCACGATGAAAGGTTACAAAAGACTTCTAAGAAATAATGAATTTTTATAGAAATGTGAATATCGGCGCACGTGGATTTATAAATGAAGAAAAAAAAAAAAAAAAAACGTTGCGCAACTATTCCGACGATGTAACAGCGCGAAGCGTGACGGACCGTCGACGACGAATAACGACGCGGCTGACTTTCTCGTTCGGAATTAATACTTAAGTGATGTTCGACCGTCCGACTCGTAGCTTCTGTGTTATATATCTTTTTTCGAGTAAAATATCGCTTTTCCCTTCCAAATAGCGTACGTAACAGAGAGGCAAAAGTATTCCCGGGGTATCTTTTATTTTTACCATAGAAAACGTATCCAAAAAAAATTCGAAAAAAAAAAAAAAAACATCGCTGACGAGTTTCGTCAGTCGCTCGTCACTCGAGACGCTTGAGGGTCAAAACGAAAATTCCGAACGTTCATTACGAATTCTCGTATTATTTTCATAGTCAAAGTTATCCCGAGAATTTCGAAATTTCGTTATATTTTTACGAAAAAAAATCGAACAACGATAAAAGCAGTTACTCAACTTCTTCGTCGCAACGAAATACCTATCGGTGACGTCGTTATTATTTTTTACGATGTTAAAAAAAAAAAAAAAAAATTATGACGTCGTTTTTTTTCGTCATTAGATTGGTGACGACCTTCAAAGGTTTGTTAAAGGTCTTCGATGTTTTTTATCGCATTTTATCGCGTAAAACTACGGGGCATATGACGCGATTCCGAATTCCCCGATAATCGATAGAACACGTGAATTAACAGCGTTATTAACGACGCAAACGTCGATCGCACAGCTGCGTGTGCGCATTGACGTCTATTACGTACCGCAGTTCATCATCGTGTCGTGAACATCGCTGGTGAATACTATTTTCGCAGCTTCTGATATTATGCACATATAGATCGAAAAGATAGGGTCAGAGAGTTTGCACGCGCCAAGGCGTTTTATGTGATCGGACAATGAGAGCTGACGCAGCGCGAGTCATGATTGCATATTAATTACGGTCATTTACCTCGACGCAAGCGCGTGCCAGAGATTGATAGTGCGCATTGCAATATCCCGTCGTTCATTTATAGACGCAAAAATAAAAAAAAAAATTCTTACAGCTTCATTATACACTTCGATTTATATTATTACGATTCGTGAATTAAAAAAAAAAAAAACATCGTCTTCGTAATTTTTCAAAAAAGTTCGTTTATAGACGTAAAAATGAAG
Source organism: Cryptus viduatorius (assembly GCA_964006125.1). Classification (NCBI taxonomy): domain Eukaryota; kingdom Metazoa; phylum Arthropoda; class Insecta; order Hymenoptera; family Ichneumonidae; genus Cryptus; species Cryptus viduatorius. The sequence goes on along the minus strand of OZ023225.1, from coordinate 18,641,455 downwards.
AAAAAAAAATTTCGAAAGCTCTATAATGAAATTTAATAATTTTAGATATCATGAATTTCAATAAAAAAAAGTTTAACATTAATAATAATTGTTCATTAATGACGTAATTTTTTTTTTACTTTTGCAGATCTATAACAAAATTTGATGTTTTTGAAGATCGTGAATTTTAATAAAAGATTTTTAATTTCAAATTACATAATTTTTTTTTTTTTAACTTCCGCAGATCTATAAAAAAAATTCGATGTTTTTAAAGATGGCGAATTTTAATTAAAAACTTTTAATTTGTAAAAATTGTTAATTGTAAATATGCAAAGTGTAATTATTGTTATTTTCGTTTGAAAAGTCAAAGTTGCAATGATCTAAGTATGGTACGAATCGAGAGTCAAATAATACTAAATTTAGAACGTCTGGCGGCGTCGTCGACTACTACGACGATTGCCCGATGACCACCTATAAGACGTAACGGGAACCCGGCGTTTCGCGACTACCAAAGCCTTTTGGCACCGATCCCAGCTGCGTCTCGACTACGTATGTAGATATATATATACACATATATATGTATTTGCGTACACATATATGCGTAAATGTATATATAGACACACGTGATGCCGAAGCACGCGGGAGCTGTGAATTTTTATTCGCGATAGAATCAGCGGGTGGACGAGAATAGATGTAAGCGAAAAGGGTGAGGATGATGCACTTAACTCGTGTCTAAGACTTGCAGCTTATTTCTTCGTTAAAAAACTCAAAGTTTTCGTAAAATAAATATAAAAAAAATTAAATTAAAAAAATATCTATCGATCTCGAATATATATCAAAAGATCGATATAAATAATTAAATTTAAAAAAAAATCGATTTTTTTCGTGTTACGATTTTTGAAAATTTTCTCCGAAGATCGATTTTTTTTTGTTAAATTTTACATTTTTAGTAATTTATTTCGATTTTGCGATTATTTCGATTTATATAAGAATAAAATTTTTTTTTCGTCTGCGCGCGACACCCCGGATCTTCGGCGCGTTTTTATATGCGTGTCACCCAGATGTGTGACCGTTATACCGATCCACCCTCGCGACAAGGCGACACAGAGTACGGTACGGTCTCCGTGGGGACTGAAAATCGGGTCAGCAACCCTTCGCAACGCCGGGGAAAAATTGCGAGACTGCGTTGCGCGGGGAATGTAGCGACAAATATCGAACGACTCTTAAAGAAACTTTTTTTTTCTCTGCACTTCGCAGCACCTCTCGTAAAAAAAAAATTATTGTTTAATATTAAAAAATATGAATTATTGCCAAATAATAATTAAACAAAATAATAATTAATAATCATTATAATTAATAAATAAATTATTATCAAAATTCGTAATAAATTTGATAAATGAATTTATTTATTATTATGACTATTATTTTTTTTAATTATATTATTCCACAGAACAATTGACGTTAAAAAAAAAATTAAGGTACCCGATCCCCGGATTTCGAATCGAAGCACGTGAATCGACACGCGTCAACGACTTCGCTGAATATTCATTAATTCATTAATTGCTCGACGCTTCTCGTGTTTCGCCATTGATAAAAAAAAAACAAAAAAGGAAGATAAATTTTTTTAATTTTTCGACAGATACGGAAGTATTTTTTTTACGCGCGTCGTCAGTCGCGAGATTCACGTTTACAGTCGACAGCGGAGATAAAAGATTTCCGTGAATTATATGCAAAATTCTCTTCGCCGGGCTGTGGGAACGGGTAAAGCTTGCGATGCGCGCGCAGCTTTTCGCTACAGTGATATTATTCCCGTAGTGCATAAATCGTATTGCATTCGGATTCGTATATATGCGTCTCGAAGTTTTATGCAACGAGAATGAGCGGAGAGTCGCGGATGAACGAGCGAAACGCTCGCGTGGACACGACATCGCGCGGCCAGCAAAGCCGCACGGAGAGCTCCGTGCGCGCGAACGATTTATCGCAATTTTCAAGGCTGAACTCTTACCGCAAGGTTCCGACTACTTCGCGGTGCGGTTGCGTAATTTTTTTAAACTATCGCGAGAAAACGATCGAAGAAGGAGAATAGCGTTTATAATGTCTGCATAACGTTCATTACGCTATATATATGTAACATTCGATTATCTATTCTAAAACGAATATATATATATATATATAAAGAGACGCGCGTATGTATATTTCTATATATATATCGATATATATATGTAACGTATTTTATATACAACGGATCGAAGCGAGTTGCGCTTTGTAAACGCGAATACCGGAAGCGCTCCGAATCGATAAGACGCACCGCGAGGCGTCGCTCTTGAGATTCGACGTTCTCGAGGTCAAGTCTCCGTCTAACCCGGCGAAAGAAATATCGTTTTCAAACATTTTTCTTTTTCTCTCAATCGTAAAAAAAAAAAAAAAAGAAAAACATTTAAAGGCAATTTTAGATGAATTTTTTTACAATTGCGAAAAAAGCGAAATGAAACGAAGCAAAAAAAGATCGTAATTTTTTTTTTTCGCGATCGAAAAGAAAAAATGCGAAATAAATTATAAAAAATAAATGAATTTTGTTGATTTCATTTTTTTTTCTCTTCATCGTAAAACCAAAAAAAGGAAATGAAAAATAAATGAAAAAAAAAAAAAATTGTTTTCGATTAATTTTTTACGATTTTAATGAATCGATTAGCGTCGCTAATCGGGGCGTATTATACTCCGATTCTATATAAAGGGGACTATTAAATATGTTTTAGATATATATACATATATATAACTTCGAAAGTGCTTTGTCCTCTCGTATACCTCTTAATTCTCGATTCAAGAAGCTCGGCGACCGCCGGAGTTCAGTATGAAATTACATCTGACCGATACTCGATAGCGCGCGGGTCTCATCATCCAATTTCTTTCGAATCGACCGCCCAAGTGTTCTCAGTATAATATACTATATGTATACATATATATATTAATATAAAAAAAAAAAAAAAAAAAAAAAAACGACGATTTTTCGCGCTCGAGGTGTGACTATCCAACAGTTCGCGAAGCTGAGACTCTCGATTTCGTTACGTTTCGATTTCACGCGCCCGTAGCGAGGCGCGAAAAAAAAAAAAAAAAAAAAAAAAAAAAAAAAATGCGATCGTAAGAATAGTAAGCGGTCATTGATCCGGTTAGACGATATATAGGGATAGATATCGAGCACACGACGCCGATACAATTAATTTATTATTATAGGCGCCGAAGCGAGGTTAGCGTCAATCGAATTGATGGTACTTTGCTCATTAAAATTCCGCGATGAGGTATGGAATTCGGACCGAGTGGAATCGCGAGACCCGCGTAACGGAACGCATAGCGGAGAGTCCAACGGGCCTTAGCAACGCAATGGAACGATGAGAGGCCAGAATATCACATCGAATATAATGTCTGACCTCCTTGTTTAACGTTTCTCACGCGAAAGAACGCAATAGACTTCGCAATTTATTCTCAACGATCCAATATATCGATAAAAAAAAAATTTATTCGTAATTTTGCAGTTGACGCTAAAAAACTTCGTTTATACGTAAAACTTGATAAAAAAATACGATTCCCCAAAATTTATCCATTTATTTATTTATCCGAAAATATCGTATTTTTTTTTTCGATCGCAATTAAAATTAAATAAAAATCATAATTTTCACCGATTTTCGGCGAAAAAATTTTTTTCGAATTTTTTTTTTTCGAAATACAAATTTTTGCAATTGAAAAATATTTTTATTACCAACAATCAATAGAAATGGTGAAAATGTTCTTTATTTTGGTTTGTATTTTTATTTTTTTTGCGACTCTAAACATCGCGGCGCACGCACGGGGGCATAGTTAGGAATGTGGGCGCAACGGGTGTGCGCCCCGGTCGAGTGTCTGAAGCCGCGACCAGCGTGCAAGGACCTCCGGAAGGACTTTATCGACCGGCTTGCGGGCCACGGGAGTGAAATACCATCAACGGGGAACGGGGACGTGAACCAGAGAGCGCAATGTCCGTTATATCGTGTGTCCCGAACCTCTCCGAAGGTTCGGCGTGGCTGCATCGCACAGCTCCCCCCCCCCCCCCCCCCCTCCCGCCCTGCCGACCGTATTTGCAGAGAACCGCGCGCGGAGCACGAGAGAGCGAGAGAAGTATTGATTCCCATCGGTGGCAGACAAACGACGCCAGAGCTATGGTTCGTCCGTCTCTAGCCTCGCGGGGGCTTTTTTATGCATACCGCTCGCGATCGCGAGTGTTCGAGAAAGACGGAGAATCTGTATCGATTAATCCATCGCGCATACACGCTTCGTCAATCCAGAATCGCACAGAAACACAACGCACACGCGAAAACACAAATGGGAACGTTAACAATCGCGAAAAACACACATCTGCAAATCCCGTATGACGCGTGACGCGATCTATCGGACGATAATCAATCTGCGAAATTGCAACGGTTCAGAGTGCAATATTCAATTATAAAAACGATTCTTCTATTCGATTCGCGAACATCGCGGAGAACGCAACGGAGGACGCGAATAATAATAATAAACAAAGATATAAACTTCAACGGTGAAAGCTGTCTGCTGTACGTCTGGATTTTTAGATCGCGGAAGGTCAACGGTGTAATTAAGACGCGTTAACGTGAGAAATCCGATTTCTTTTTTAATTTTAAAAATACGTTATGAAATTTTGTAAATTTCGGTTAGAAAGTGTCACGAAAAGTCGGAAATAACCGTCAAATAATGTCGATAGACTTTTTTTTTTCTGTTAATGTAATAAAGTGATTGGAAATTTAAAAAAAACTTCAGTTTAATTAAATCGATAAATTTCTCGTCTTTGTTTTTTTTTTTTTCGTTCGTTTTCAAGTAATGTGACTTACTTATTAGGAACGTTGTTCGATGACACAAATCGTCTCGTACACTGACGACTACGACGACGAGGAACAAACGATGTTGCAGTCGTGACACTCCCACGCGTATACACTTGCAGCGATAGTTTTATTTCGATGCGATTACAGCGCGTGCGATCGAAATGTCAAATGCTTTACGTTTTTTTTTTGTTTATCCTTTACTATTCACGATAGAAACTGATTATTCTCAGTATAATTCGACGATGTTTACGATGCTTCGTAATTTCGTACGAATTCTCTTGTTGTGACTTTTATTTTTGTTTTTACTTGAGTCAGTAACGTATGATAGCGCCAACGAGATCGAAGCCTCACTGAGTGAGAGGCGCCGCGCGCGGTCGCTTTTATAAACGCAGTGTGGGCGGAGTCGGGTGCGGGGAAACGAGCGGCCGACGTCCGCGGCGAGGCCAGTGGTGGGGGTAGAAAATGAGGGGAGACAGACGCCGACAGTTTCCCCTTTTACCCTTCGAAAACCCGAGGTATACTACCCGAGAGAGCCGTACTATATAATACACGACTTCTCAACCCATACAGAGAACACCGACACGCGGCAACTGGACAGCTTACTACGTACGACACACTACGAAATACTGAACGCGCGCGTGTTGGAAAACGCTCAGCGGTTCTCCGCATTTGGCGCCTCGGATCGGAGACGAATTTTCTCGTTGCGTTTTTTTTTTTTTTTTTCTCGTAGATATAGGAATTCGATAAAAAAAAAATAAGGAGGAAAATCTACGATCGCGGCGTACGACGTGAAAAATTATGAAAGAGTGGACTTTTTTTTATCGGACATAAGTTCGATCAAATGGAAAAGATGTATGACGTACGTTGATTGTCGTCATTATTGTTATTACGTACTGAATATTAAAGGGTATATGTGGCTATGGAAGCCATTCGCGTCTTATAGAAAAGAGTTAACTTATGTCCTACGAAAACGTCTGACACTACAGCGCCGAAGACGAATGGACGTTAATGCGAACAACCGGGTTGTAAGTTTCTACCGAGTCAGTGGTTCTCAAACGACTTTACGCCGTTTGACTGCTCATTCGAATGCGCTGCTTTTGTTTATTAATAAAAATCGCTGTCACCGTTTATTTTCGATGGGGTTTTTTTTTTTTTTTTTTTTTTTTTTTTACGGAAATAGATCGATGATTCAGACGACTCGATTGCTTACATAGGGATCGAACTGTTTTTTACGATTTCTTAGACAATAACTACGAGAATTAGAACCGAAGCTTCTGGACGCGTGGGCACAATTGCACATTCATAAAATTCTTCGAGGTGATCGGGTCCCACGTTTCCGGACATAGGATCCGTGACGAAACACGCGCTCGTCTATGCTACACTGAAAATTCAGCGGTTCTCAATAGTCTCATGCAACCCATTGCATGAATATTCATAATTTATAATGAAGAATTAAAAAAAAAAAAAACGCAAAGGGGACGATAGACAATCAAATTCAAATTTTAAATTATCGCGAACTTCCGCCAAACATAAAAAAAAATTTTAATAAATAAATAAATTTAAATCAAATTAAAAAAAAATGAAAATAATAAAAAAAAAATGTTTCGGTAACATTTTTTTTTTTTTTTTAAAACAAAAAAAAAATATTTTATCGAAAACATTTCGAGAAACGATGCATGCAGTTTCCTTTCTCACGCGGCTTCGTCTCTACGCAAACTTTGGGCCCCGAAGCCGGACGCGTATCCTGGGAATATCGTTGTATCTCTACCGAAACCTCTTTTCCCCGAAGTCGAATATTTCAAAGTGTAAACTCGAAAGTTTTCGATTTCAAACGCAGGAATTACCGAAATACGATGTTTTCGATATATAGTTTATTTTTTTCTCGTACGTGCATCGCGTTTTATTTTTCCCGATACAACGCGTATTCGATAATTGTGTAAAAGTTGCGAATAAATAATCATTGCAAGAGTCTTCGAACGCAAAACATCGGTGATGAAACAACGATTCGCCCTCTTCTTCTTGGTTTCTACGTCAAGTGCGTCAGTGATAAGAGCCGCGAGAAAATGGGTGTACATACGCGACGACGGAGCGGAGGCGCGTCCACGTAAATTGGTTTACGCTTCGCGATTTATATATGTATTATATACATGTGACCATTTACGAACTCGTGAACGATAATTTACCCATAATCGCGAACTCGTGTCCATTTCTATGTGTATCTTATATAGATATACATCTATGTAACAGAGCAGCACGTGCGATCGCGACAATTGACTGTGTCTACGTTTTCCGACCTTTTTTACCTTCGCAATATATTTCCCATACAAATAACAATTGCGATAAGAAACATCGAGTAACTCGCGATTTTTTTTTTTTTTTTTTTTTTTTTTTCGATAACGCGAAAGTCAGAGTCGAGCTGCAAGTTCGCAATCGATTAATCGATCAAAATCGTTAGAAATCGCGTTTAGTCAATAAAAATCGATTTTTTTTTTTTTTTTTTTTTTAACCAATGAAAGATTGGTATTCCCGGTCAGTTCTTCAAAACCGGACATACTTGAGACTATCTTGTTTACCAAATACGATTGCCTCGACTCATTCAAACCACCGATACGCTCGATCACAAATAATTACGATAGCTGTTTTGGCGCCAATAGTGAAAAAAAAGTCATTCATGTCAATCAATCGCTATTTCTAATTCGAAGTTCGAAACCGGATGTACGCAATACTATTCTACGCGTTACTATTATATTCTATTATTATTACGCAATACTATTCATTAATGAAGATTACTGTAACTTGTTGACGTTTGCAATTATAAAAATTTTCCAATCAGTGAAAAAAAATTTGACAGCTAAATGATTCATAATTAATAAAATTGATAATGTCAATAATAATATAACATTTTTTTATAATAATATATAAATAATTTAATTGGTAAATTTCCTTCAATATCGAAGAATTTTTATTAAACATAAACTTCGAGTTAAAGTAATTTTATTATAAAAACAGAATAATATTCTTGCATAATAATAACAATTATTATTATTAAAAATGATTTATAACAAAATTAATACTGTTATAATTTGTTGATTTTAAGATATTTTCTGGAAATTATTAAAATAAATTGTGTAAAATGTTCGCAATACGAGATACCGGAAAATTGACGACTTGGTGAATTTTCGAATTAATGAAAAATTAATATAAACATCAAATAATTTTCAATTATTTGTAAAATTAAAAAAAAAAATCCACTGTTGTGACACTGTGAAATGACAAATTATTATTCGGACGTTATAGTCGGGCGATTTCTTCGTCATTAAATCTGAAAATTTTCTCGAATACTTATATCATATAAATAATTATTCGTTATTTTACTCCTTTTGATTAATACAATTTCTTGACGAAATTTTTTTTTTAGTCGGGAGATTTTTTTTTTAATATATCGAGAAAAAAGTTCTACAGCTTCGACGATAAGAGAAACATACAGAGTCATTGACAAATATTCATCCAGTAGTCCGCGAGGCATCATTTTTTTTTCTTTCGTCTTCGTGGTACGCGACTTCCACGAAGACGAAGAATTAGCATTAGCGACCATCGCGAAGCCAAAGTGCTTTTATTACCTATATAATAATAATAATAACGTATATATATATATATAATATTCTCGAGAAAAAGAACAACGCGTTTCCTTCTTTGACTCGATGTTTTATTTTTTTTTTATTATTTTTTTTTCTTTCTTTGACTCTTTGCTCGTTTATTCTTCGTCGTCGGTTAATCAAAGATTTAATTTATTATTCACTCGATTATTCGCTCCGTATACTCCGCGCGCTGATGGCGTTCGTATTGATTCTATTCACGAGGTACTGATACCCTTATCGGCCATTATGCGACGCTGTGAACTTTGATGCAGAACCGTATATACCGACGTAAACGCAAATGGAACTTACGAATGAACCCACGTGGACGGGAATCTCGAATTACTCCGGGGACCGCACGTGCCGCTGGCTACGAATCCACGTATAAAATTTCTCGCGTACGCCTCACTGTCGCATCGCGATGTATACGCATTGATAATCGTGTTGACGCGTTTTCCACCCCCGCAATAAGGAATCACCGTACGTCTGTATGCTTTTTCCACGGGGCTAATTTTCGTGGGTTGGGAATTGTCGCACGCGTGCACTTTAGTCCACAACATTATTCATATGTGCAAAAAAAAATTGTTTATGTCCGCCAACGGTACGTGGTGATTAAGATTATGCCGTCTGCTACATTACGCTTGTGACGCACGTCACATATTCGGGTGGTAATCTTTCTATCTGTCGACTATATTAACGTACGGAGGCCTCGTGGGACTCATAATACGAAATATTTTCATACAAAAAAAAAAAAAAATTCATATTTTAGACGCAACTCGGTGATGTTTCGGGAATTCCGGCGGAATCACAACAGCTTTGTCGGTACTGAACTACTTTTTGAGAGTATTGCGGGAATACATTACTTACCGCGCTTTGTTGTGGAAAAAGATTAATTCTGTTTTTTTTTTTTTTTTAGCGAAAGATGCCGGAAATACCAAAATGGCGATAATCAATTTTTTTGCAGATTCGGTATTAAGGGGTGTATTTTTTTTTTTTTTAGCGAAAGATGCAGAAAATACCAAAATGGCGATAATAAATTTTTTTTTGCAGATTCGGTATTAAGGGGTGTATTTTTTTTTTTTTTTAGCGAAAGATGCAGAAAATACCAAAATGGCGATAATAAAGTTTATTTGCGGATTCGTTATTAAGGGGGTGTATTTTACGTTCGCAAAGAAAAATGGGATTCGGAGAGAATTTTGAATGCTTTCCAATGGCGTAAAAACATATCAACAATTTAAAAAAAAAAAAAATTTGAAAAAAAAAAAATTATGTATCGCACTTTTTGGTGGGAATGTATAACGATACACCCTCCGCAAGATATCGCGAATTCCGATGCATTGAATGAAATACGTGATTTTTATTATTATATTGATTTAAAAGTAATGAATACTTAATGGTTCATTGTACAACGCGACCTTGAAAAGTATCAATAGCTCTGCGATAAAACGCGCCGTACGTGGAAATTCCGTTGCGCGCGGAAATACGAATAGTAATTGTAATGGAATGAAAAATTGGCAGCGTTTTGTTCTTTGTTGCGGTGAGAGAACCATTTAACTTTGGCTAATATATACATATATATTAGTATAACGACAAAAAATTGAATTTTTTGTAAATTCATAAAAAATTATATAGAGATCGCGGAAATTCGTTTTTTTCGCGTAACGAAGACGCATGTAAACAAAGGGATTGTATTTTTTTCGTCTTTTTCGGCAAATTTTTCCAAGACGAAAGGATAGACCAACATACCGCATGCCTTGACCTCCTTCTCGATTTTTTTTTTTTTTTTTTGACGACGCAAAATGTTTCGATATAATGTCGGTAAACGAAAATTTCCAGAGGCACGTCGGCGCGTCGACCGCTCGCATTCGTAATAAAATGTGTATCAAGGGAACGTGCGAGAATTCATAATTCGTGAGTAACGCGTATCACGACTTTTTTCTTTTTTACCAACAAACGAGCAATTCGCGCGTAAAAGTATCATCAGTGTCGCGCATTCATTGAAGCCGCGCAGTTCATGATTAATTCACGATACTCGTAAATAATCGATTTATCGATATATGTATATCGCGTCACATCGGGGATCGCATTATCTCGCGGGTATCTTATTTCGGAAAACGCATATTCTCTCGAATGCTACTCCGACTCATCGAATGGCACCTTTCCAAAACCACGCGCTTTCTTTTCCAACGATTGTATTTTTTTTTTTTTTTTTTCGAAAAGAAATCACGTGATGCCTAGAAATTTTCAAATAAATGTTCTTTCGAGCGAAGGACGAAAGTTATTGTGATTCAGAGGTCAAATGCGTCGACTTTATTATTATATGATAGAAAATATCTAGAAATCTAGAAAAATATATTTAGAATTTTCGATTTTTATTTAAAAAACTCTATTTTCTGGAGTTATACCCTTGAAAATCCAACAATATAAAAAAAAAACAAAATCGCGCGATGAAAAATCGTTTTGTCAAAAGTTCCGTTCGTAAAAACATTGTTTTCAAATACTAAAAATTTGATCTAAAATTTTTACAAATTAAAGTTAAAAAAAAAAATTTATCGTTTATTTAAAAATAAATATAATTTTTTATTAAATTTACGTTTTTTTTTTTTTCTGTGGATAATCATTAAACTATTTTTAAGGGGTAATTAAGTTTTTACGAAGTTTTTGTAATTTTTTGAAAAAATTCCGCATTATCTACCTATTCTTCGGAAACATTCATCTAAGAGCATAGAAATTGTTCTATGAAAGGAGTGCACGTGATAAAACACGACACGGCGTTGTGGACCCGGCGAGCGCGTGAGGCACTCACGAGTGTAACCGACGCATTATCCACATTTACATATTTGCACGTATTTGCGCGCGTGGGCCAAAGTTGATAAGACGACGCGGAGAGCATCACGTGAGAAGTCGCGGAACAGACGAGAGAGTCTCGTGACGCGCAGACTAATTAGTTCGTTGTCGCACGAGGTCTCGTAACAGTAATAATATGTGTTTATGCGACTTAAAGAGATGCATAACGGCGCGCGAGTTCTCGAGATCAGTTTCAAGACTTTCAGATAAACTTTTCATCCAAATGAATAACGTTATTTCATCGATGGAAATTATCGTGGAAAATTTATTCGCGTAAATCGCCGAAAAAAAAAAAAAAAAAAAAAAAAAAAAAAATTGGTGGCGAATCTTTTTTTTTCGTATATTTTTAAATATTTTTTGTATTATTATTATTTTTTTATATGATATAAAAAAATATATTCATTATCAATTTAATAATTTATATTAATTTCTGTATTATTTATTTTATCATATCGTCTGATAATATGTAAAGAGAAAATTGTATAAAATAAATGTTATCGAATCGGCATCGAATTTTTTCGATCTTTTGACTCGGAGAATTAAAAAAAAAAAAAAATTTCTGTTTATTCCGATAACATAATCGCGACGAGAGAACTTTCTTGAAATTGGTGTTTTTTTCGCTGTCGTTGTGGTTTGTTACAATTACACAGCAATTACATAACGCTGAATTTGTGTGCATATCTACGAAAAGTAATAGCCATTCGCTCGCGTATCCCGGGTACTCGTGAATATTCATGAATCTCTCGCGGATTTACCGTCTCCTACATGTTTCCTCGTGTGTATTGAACGCTTTACTCCACTATCACGTCATTTGTTAACGCAGAGAAGTGTAAACGAGAGCCGTGAAATATTGCAGTTGACTTTAAAAAGCGAACGTCAAAGTTTGCGTTGAGTTCTGATGAACAGTTCGGCATATAGTCGATACGATTTTTTTTCCGTGTATTTCAGTAAAAAAAAAAATCGTAAATTTTTATGCGTATGTTGGGACGTCGAAGAACTATTATTTATTCTCCGATATATTTACATTTATTTTATATTATTATTAATTATTTATTTTAACTGTATATTTTATTATAGTTTTTTTTTATTCTTAGAAATAATCGATATATCGACAGAATCGTAAATCCCCGCGAGAGACTATTACCGATGACTCACTTTTGTTTTTTTCCTCCTTGCGGCTTCGGAGCATTCGGAGTAAAATTCAAAAAATCGAAAATCTCATCACCGATTTTTTAATTCACCGAAATTTTATCCGAACCAAAAAAAAAAAAAGTTTATTCCGCAATTACCAAAGTTTTACTTGATTTTAGAAAACAACAGATAACAGATTTGTGTTTATCGAGAATAAAAAAACATCGAAAAAAGTGGTGTAGAGTCCTTTATCGCGATTTTTTTTAATTTTTTTTTTTTTTTCAAAAAATCGCGTCAGAGTCGAAATAAAAATGATTTTTTGTTTTCCAGAAATTTTTTTTTACAATTTAATAAAATTAAGTCGAAAAATCAGCTTTCTTCGTTCGGACTGAGTGCAGCGCGATCATTTAACGATCGAAAGTCTTAACAATGTCGATTGTGTTTTATCGACTTTTCATCTTCGATTCATTCGTTCGGTTGAAATCGTTGAAAAAAAAATCGTTTGTGACGCTCAACAATGGCTCTCGTCGGGTTTGTAACACGATATGGAATTGTATTGTTTCGTCAAAAACCAGTGCCAACTGCATTGTTGTTAAATTGATGAATTAAGAAGCGTGAGAAAGTAATCGTATTATACATTGACGATCGACCAGTGAGACGGAGAACCGGAGAAACGCTGATCGCGAAACACACATAGCAATTCTCCGCGGTATCGTACGACAAAAAAAATAATAATAAGACGATGAAAAAAAAAAAAAAAAAAAAAAAAAAAAAAACGGTGACTGTTAACGCAATTCGCGTTCATCATCGCGCATCGTCCATCTCGTTCAATCGTGAAATGAATCGAAACCGGCTGTAGCCGGCGAAAGCTCGACATACTCCAATCGAAACAAACGTATACTACTATTACGACGCACTGTATTGTTCTGTTTCGTCAGTTACACTAAGCGCTCTACTGGACATTACTTTAATCGATTTGACCAACGAGTTCGGATCTCTGCCAATATACAGTACTTGTCGTCGGAAAATAAAAAAAAATTACAGTTTTTACCGATAAAAAAAAATTTAATACAGTAAAACGTAAAAGTTAAAAAATAAAAAAAAAAAAAACCGCGGTGTTCATTTTTGAAAAAAAAAAAAAAAAAAATTGAAAAACAGCAAAACTGTACAAGTTTTTTTTTTATTTTTTTTTTTATGAAAAAACAGTCGTTTTTACTCTTAAAAAAAAGTTCAAAAACAGAAAAACAGTTCAATTTTTTTTTGTATGAAAACAGTAGTTTCTACACTTTGCCCTTTTTTCGTATCTATTTTCCGGGAAATTCAAACAAAAATCGTATCTACGTAAATTTAATATTTTTTCCAATTGTTGATTTTCAGATCTTTAGAGACGATAAAAAAAAATTTCGGAGTAAAAAGTCTTTCCCGTGATTAAAAAAAATTGTAAAAAAAAATTTTTAGATCGAAATAATCAAATGAGGAATTTTGAATTTTTTTAGTTTTTTTTTTCGGTAGAGACGCACAGCCGATGCAACTCGGAGATCGAAAGAAAATGCGATAAAGCAGATAGTGTGAAGTTTACGAAGAGGATAGGGAATCGAAGGACGTAGAAAACGATGTGGAACGTAATTGCACATTGTCCTACCGTCTGCCACAGGGTCGATCGATTTATAGAGTACATCGAAGAATCGAAGCTCGCGTCCAGCGCGTCCCGCAAGGACGATCGATTCGATTGCAAAGAGAAAATAATAAAGAACCTTGTAGAGACAGACGTTCGCTTTTGCTAAGTGAAATTCAAGAGAACCTCCGGTACCACTCCGCAAATGTCTTCGCAAGATTTTTCCTTGGAAATATATTATTGCGCCAATTTCTTTCGCGAAACGAGATTCATAACTGCTTCTGCTTTACGAAGAGATTCTATCAAAATTACGCGTTATTTCCGAAAAAAAAAAAAAAAAAAATCGCTATTCATTAGTCACGTGATTTATTATTCATTAATTGCGGTCTTGAGATCCCGATGATTTTTGTACCATTAATTATTTCTATTCAATTTATTTTTCATTTTTTGGTTTTTTTTTTCGAAAATTAAAAAACTCCGTAATCCACAAATTTTTAAAAAAATTTCTAAAAAAAAAAAATCATCGATCGGAAGTTCGAGTGCAAAAAAAAATGAGTAAATTCTTTGAAGAATAAATTTAGCGTTGATGAATAAAATATTGAGATAACGAGGAAAATTTAAGAAAAAGTTAGTCGCGTTCTTGTGTCACGAAACAGAGAGCAAATAACAGGTAAACCTCATTTACAACTACGCAAGTTAATTTACTATATAGTACGGGCGGTAAGTATATATCTAAAGGAAGTTTGAAATGTTCGGCTCTCCAAGATTCTCGAAGATGTTAATTTTTCAAGACCGTTGGAATTCTCTGAACTCATTAACCGTATACACGTCTCTCGTCGGATTACGAGAATGACGACAAGTGAGTATTAGATATATATAGTCGTAAGTCTCGTTGATTATTGATGAGGCAAGCGGCTCGCGACGCTCTGCCCACTGCCGATCGCGAGAGTTAAGTATTCGCGAGAATTCGCGTAAAACCGCTGCGCTTTGTAGATAATAATGCGCTAGAAAGGGAAACCGAAAATTTCTGTCCACGAGATCAACAGCGTGGTTTCCTCGGGATCGGCGATCAAAGTCCAAACTACGTCTGGTCAACATATTCGACATCATTTTTTCGCATTACGCACGGATACGACGATAGAGAACTGCGTTCCCTCGTTCTATTTTTTTTCCTTGCACTCCGATTAATTATTTCTCGTCAAATAACGGCGAAAAAATTATTTATTATTTATTATTTATTATTTATTATTTATTATTTATTATTTATTATTTATTATTTATTATTTATTATTTATTATTTATTATTTATTATTTATTATTTATTATTTATTATTTATTATTTATTATTTATTATTTATTATTTATTATTTATTATTTATTATTTATTATTTATTATTTATTATTTATTATTTATTATTTATTATTTATTATTTATTATTTATTATTTATTATTTATTATTTATTATTTATTATTTATTATTTATTATTTATTATTTATTATTCATTATTTATTATTTATTATTTATTATTTATTATTTATTATTTATTATTTATTATTTATTATTTTCGTTTCCCAAATTATCTCGTGTCGAGATAAATCGATAAATCGATAGATTGATAAGAATCAGAAGATCGTATGTCACGTAATTTCGCGCGTTAAATGCCGCGAGATACGTCCCTCTCTTTCTCGGCATTCATCATAACAACACTCGACGTGTAAAAATAAACCAATTGCTTATAATAACCCATACTACGTCTAGAAAAATTGAAAGGAAAATCGCTAAGTCATCTTTCGCGTCGCATTCGAGTCGTAATCGACAGAGACGATTTTTACAGACGACGCTATATTGCGTCAGACAACAAAGACGCGACGCAAAAAAAAGAAAAAAATGTTTTTATTACATTAAATTACAACGGCGCGCGGAGTCGTGGATAAGGAAACCGAAGATGGCGCGGCGTAAGGAGGAAAAGGCAAAGTGTTGCACGCCGACGCGGAGCGGCAGGAAGAAGAAACAAAAAAATACGTCTAAAACGGAAGTTAAAAAAAACATCGAAGATGAGAAAACAAAAAAGGGGAGGGAACCTCTCTATGTGCTCCGGAGGTCCATGAGAATGTATGTGGCATATAGTGTGCGAAAAGATTTTTTTTTTACGGGTCTCTCGCTTGCCGTCTGCATTCCGCGAGTCGCAGCCAACAACCTCTCTCGCGAGTCTCGCATGGGACGTGCGCGCGAGAACGCCTGCGGCAGTCTCGACACTGCGACCAGTGCGGCGAAACCTTGTTGCCGATGCGTTGCTTGCGATTCTCGGGGCGAAAGGGCAAATAAAGGACTTTCGCTGAACGGAGAAGAGAGGAAAACGACCCTTACGATAGCCGCGACGGAACGAAACCGCTTTAGAATTAGAACGATAAAAAAAGAACGAAAAATGTTAAGACATGAGCATTTTTTTTTTTTTTTTTTTTTTTTTTTTTTTTTTTAAGGGAACAAAGAAGTTCAATGAGCTCCAAAGGCTCGCGAACAGTTAAGTTCTGAAATTTCTCAAGTTGTCTGTTGAATTGTTGTGTCATATTAAATAAAATTGAAAAAAAAAAAAAATACGAATAACATATTTTTCGGAATAACGGATTTGAAAAATTAAAAATATTTTATATTTTGGTGTCAAATTGATTTATTCCGAAAATAGGAACCGATGGTCGAAATTATTTTATTATTGAAAAAAATTGACTGCGCGAAAGTTTTTTAAATTTCGATGTAATAATTAAAGAAATTTATAAAATATCGATAACATTTTTTTAGCTTATCGGATTAAAAATATTTTTGAAAAATGTATTTTTTTTTCGTGAAAATGATTTTTTTCGCAAAAACTAATCGATTATTCAACATTATTTTATTAAACGATAATTTCGGTCGCGAAAAAAATTTGAAAAAAAAAAATTTGAAAATTTAAAAAATATCGATAACATTTTTTTAGCTTACCGGATTAAAAATATTTTTGAAAAATGTATTTTTTTTTTCGTGAAAATTATTTTTTTCGTAAAAACTAATCGATTATTCAACATTATTTTATTAAACGATAATTTCGGTCGCGAAAAAAATTTGAAAAAATCGGCTTCGAGAAAATAGCTTCGCGAACACAAAGAGATCGCTGGCGCGAGGATTTTTCGTGCATCCGCCGTTGGATTTAGCTCGCGGCAAGAGCCCTCTGGAGAATAGTGAAGAATGAAAACGAGAGGTAAAAGAGAGGACTGGAGATGCACAAGCTATGAGCTACGAGAGAGCGAAAGAACCAAATGGGAAACATACAACGGCGGAGAGGATCAACGAGGGAATACCGCGAGAAAGGATTCTCGGAAAGGATCAGGTGACTGGATGTATTGAGAACCAGTTTCTTGCTAACTTTTGCACGAGGGATGAGAAAGGGGTAAGGAAATAAACATAAATAAATGCGAACGATGCTGCGGCGAGAAAAGGATCGATTGGCTTTACTGGTATACATATATATAGGTGTAGATGTGCGTCGGCCGCGTGGATCGGTGTGCAGCGCTCCGGATGCTTCGGAACGCAACGGAGTCCTTCGAATATTTCTTATATTCTCAGGGAATTTCTTTCCTTGATTTTTTTTTTTAATCTTTCCTCCCGCAATGCAAATTTTTTTTTTTTTTTTTTTTCCGCGTGTTTTCCTCGTTCTCGCGATTTTGTGACTCATTTCGAGAGTTTCGCAAGAATTGAAGGTTACGAATAGAGTTTATCGTATCGTTTCCGGAAAATTCGAGGTTTCGGAGCTCTATTCGCGCACCTATGTGGGGCAGAAAACGAGACAGAGACGAGGAGCGATGGCTCCCGTCCGTCCAACAAATCAAACGAGGGACTCGGCCTCGCGGCGCGCTGATGGACGCGGATATCGCGAGCGTAAACTGTGATGAATTTTCCTCGATTAACGAATGGCAATCGAGGAATACGTAAAACTTTTAACATGCGTTAGACTCTCGGAAATATTTGTCGATTCCGCATCTCAAGCTGTAGAGTTCGGCGCTTGTAAACTTTGCAATAACATCGCAGCCTCACGACTGCACGGCAAACGCACGAGACGCTTATATGCTTCTGGTAAACGTAATAAAATTGTGAGAGGTTTTCGCGCAAACGAAATTGGGGAGAAGAGAGATAATTGGGGGGCTTTGTGTATTTCCAAAAAGATCGTATAAAATTTTATGAGACACCGAGTTTAGCTCCGATATTGACGGTTGAATTTTAACTATCGAAATATTATTATTATTTTTTGTTTTTCAAAGAAATATATTTCTGTGGGAAAAAAATGCTAAAAAAACAATTTAATGTCGTTAAATTTTTGTAACAATTGCGAAAATACGAATGTGACAATTATTCATTCGAAATCGACAAATCGAAAAATCATTCGATAGAAATCGACAAATCGAAAAATCGTTCGGTAAAAATTGGAAAATCGTTTGATAAAGATCGAAAAATCGTTCGGTAAAAATCGAAAAATCGTTCGATAACAATCGAAAAATCGTTCGATAAGAATCGAAAAATCGTTCGGTAAAAATCGAATAACCTTACGATAAAAATCGAAAAATCGTTCGATAAAAATTGAAAAATCGTTTTCGATAAAAATCGAAAAATCGTTCGATAAAAATTGAAAAATCGTTTTCGATAAAAATCGAAAAATCGTTCGATAAAAGGAACAGTAAAAAAAATTAACAACGAAGACGGAAGAACAATACTCCGAAAGTTTCATTACCACCGGCCACACGGTCAAGAGATCTAAAAATAAATAAATTTACATCGTCTCAAGTGCAAAATGCAGCGGAGTCGAAGACGTATATACCACAAGTCTCAATAATGCGCAACCCTCGATCTATCATTACTCCTTTACCGAAATACCCATTCGCTCGTATCCGGAGCTATTATCAGTTCTCCGTAACGCACGTGCCTTCGATTCTCTCCTACGCGCGCGTAATGCAATCCGCAATATCATCCCCCTGAGAATAGTTAGTGGTATTATCCTTTGAGCGCTACGTAAGACCCACGCGTACAACTTTCGCAAACTCCTCAAAGTTTGCGTCTCAAAAGATCGCGAAGAGAGTGTAAAAGATGTATTCGCGTAGCAATGGAGCGGAATTGCTTGAGGCCACTGGAAAACCAGTTTCTCCCGCTGTGGGAAGAATAACGAGTCCGATGACCGAGAGTCGGCGATGTAGTTATGAAAAATACAATGAGAGCAGAATTTCTGTGGCTAAACTCGATAGTAGATGCAAATTATAGAAGAAAAAAAAAAAAAAAAAAAAAAAAATTAAGAAAGTGGCAAAAGATCGAAAGATCGACGCGCGGGACATCGGCGACCTCTGAAGGTCGCGGACTCTGAACGATTGGTTCCCGCCGTCGCGACGCATCCGGCGAGACTTTGCAGAAGGGAAAAAAAGTCGAGAGGAAAATGAAAAAAATGAAACTCGGCGCCTCAACTCGCTTTCGTCATATGCACGCTATGTTTATATAGGAGAAACAACCCTTACAGCGACACAGAACCAAATGACATGCTATCGGGGCTGCGCTTGTGGTGGCGGTGGTGATTATTTCGTAACGGCGTCGCGGTCACCTCGCAGTCACGTGGCGGACCTTCGATTAAATTGAGGTCGCGACTGTTGGTGCTACCGGTGCACGACATCATCATAGTTTGCGTATACTGAGAGGCAACGGGCGTGGAATCGATAATTTCAGTTGAGACCTCGAGAACTCCTGCGAATCTCTCTTACTAATAAGTTGGTATTGTTATAACGTATACACTGTTATGGTGTATTCATTTAGCGCATTTTTATTTTGCCAATAGTTGATTTCTTCAATAAAAAAAATAATTTTGGTCCTTATGGCGTTTTTTTCGGATAAAAATCGAAAAAAAAAAAAATCATTGATCCGTAAATTTTTCCGAACACAATTTTTTTTTTATTTTCTAATTTTTTTTTTTTAAGAATGGAAAGTCACGAATTTTGGATACGACTTCGAGAATTTTCGAGAATCAGGAAAAATTCTAAAAAAATCCGAACATGTATTCGAAAAATTTTACAAATTAATTTTCGATAAAAAAAATTAGGTTACCGAATGATTTAGTGAACAATTTTTTTTTACGAATTCTGATTGGTTGGTTGGTTAAGTACGTTTTTTCGAGACAAAAAAAATCTCGGTATGTTTCTTGTTGTACTTTTTTGAAAATTCACTTATAGGGGTTCCGCCCGAATATTAAATCGTAAGAGTGGGGGATATGTGTACCACTGTCGGTCGGCCGCCATTTTGGCGAACGGTGGACTCGCAGAATTTTACGACGATATTGTTGCGCGACTTCGACTACAACGAATTTCCAGGAAGCGGTCGAAGACCTCAACGAACCTTCAGAGAACACCGCGATCCCTGCGCACACGTCCTGTTTACTCATTTTTCGAGGTTTCTATTCTCGAATCGTTTTTTTTTTTTTTTTTCGAGGTCAGACTATTTTTTTATCTTTCCTCATACAACGCGGGACATCATACTTTTCTCATTCGAAATTCGAACTTCCTATTCGTATATTCACGTCTCAAGGGCGATGTGCGTCTGCCCCCTTTTTGTTACGCGTTGCATCATAAAACAAAAGTTCCGTCATCAATAATGTCAATCACAGTGAATCGATTTTTCGAGTCCATTTATCGTTTAAATAAAATACTTTAATTAATAACTTAATTTTCATTTTTTTCTAAAAATATATATCGAAAAAATTCAAAAATGTATTGAAAAAGTGCAAAGCGGCGATTTTCACGATAAAAAAATATCGAAAAATCGTGAATCGTTCATAAAATATAAAGACATTTTTCCGGTGACGATATCGAATGGCCTTTCCGAGAAAATAAATCATTTCCGATGAGTTTGATGGCCGGATAAATAAATTCCGAAAAATTTTTTAATTCGTGGATCTGTTGGAATCACATCTTCGGATTAATAGACATTTTTTGGATTTTTTTTTTTTTAATCGATTAATAGACATTTTTTTGGGAATTTTTGGAATTTTTTTTATCATTCCGTTGGTATACCTTATATATTGTAAAAAAAAAAAAACGTTACGACGGACTGTTAGAATCCTCCAAAAGTCGTAATATCCGAAGAGGCCGACAAGGGCTCAAGAGATTTTCTTCCTATCGTTTCCTTAATTCGATTAAACTCATTGGTTTAGCCATCTTCAATAAAAATTGATACTTGTTACGAAAGATTAAAAAAAAAAAACAGATCGCGCATACATAACTTTAGCGTATTATATAAAATACACATATTTCGCGGTACCGCGCAAAATATGATTAGTGACGATGAACTTTTCGATGTTTACTTTTTTCTCGCTCCGTCACCGAGTTCAACGTCGAGGCCACGGAAGATCGTCAATAAAAAATTAGCGCTGTTTCTCGAAAGATCGCCGTGTGTCTGTAATGCATTTATGCGCAGAACACGAGCTGAGGTTGCGATGGAAAATTGCGTGAAAGTCCCGGAGGATCGAACGATTCGGTTCGTAGGTCGAGTTTTTCTTTTTTTTTTTCATAAATACGTAAAAACATCGCGACAAAAGGTCGCAGGGTCTCTTTCTGGTCAATCGATATATCTCGGTTAGCTGATACAACTCTCCGAGACGGAAATATTCCACGATCGACCGTCGTTCCCAGTGACCCGTATAGCGACGCGTTAAAGTTTAATCGCCATTTCCACTCGAATAAACGCTAACAATGTCAATGTATAGGTATAGATCGGTAATTTTAATCGAATAAAAATTTGCTGAATTATTAAAAAATTTGCAACCACCGAAAAAAATTAACTTACGCGTTACATATAACGAAAAAAAAAAAAAAAAAAAATCATAAGATTCCCTTTTTCAGAGCCGAGTAATTTTAACGAAAAAAAAAATCAAAAACGCAAAAAAGAAAAAAAATTTTGAAGAACATTCTAAATAAAAAAAAATTGATGAAGAATTGATTTATTGATTGATTGATTGATTGTATCGACATTAACGACGTGTTATATAATATTAAAAAAAAAATCCGTAAGATTTTGCTTTCTCGATGTAGCAAATTTTTTTTGTAGCCAATTAAAACATCGCGGCGACTAATCACCGTCACGCATTGACCATGGCGACTGCGCGTGCCGCCCGCGATAAGCGTAAAAATCTGCGCGTTGGAAAATACGAAAGAAAAAGCTCGATAATTCGACACGCTGTACACGCGGGTCATTACTGCAACTTGACACGAGATCGCGCTTTCAATTTTCCTGCAGTATCAATAAATGCTATCTCCGCGCTATTGTCCCGACAACAGGAAATAAGCAAAAGTATGTGAAAACTTTCGCAACGCATTGAATTATTATCGATCATCGACATCCGCGCGGTTCTCGAATGATAAAAATAACGGCAGTGTTCGCAGTACACTCGACATTCCACAGCGAGCATTTTGATCGCTTTTTATCGTTTTCGAAACATTGATTATTAAGCGCACGGATAATTTCTGCGTTTGAGCTGTTCGGCCGGCAGCATCAATGGCTGTATTGATTGTGTGCGCTACGCACGCGCAGCCACTTTATTGACTTGTTTATTTATTGATTTATTTGTTTATTTGTTTATTGATTTATTTGTTTATTGATTTATTGATTGATTTATTTATTTATTGATTGATTTATTGATTGATTGATTGATTGATTTATTTATTTATTTATTTATTTATTTATTTATTTATTTATTTATTTATTTATTTATTTATTTATTTATTTATAAAAACCTCTATATATAATTTTTTTTTTAATCCGCGGCACGAGATGATCGGACGATAAAATGAAAACGAAATATTCTCTGATCGATCAAAATCAAAATTGATAACAATGACGTCACAGCGAAAGATACGCTGACAAAGATCAATGAAGGAATGGCCCGCCGAAGACGGTATCGCGGATAAATATACGTAATAGGTTCCGTTACAGCTACTCGACCAAAAGCATGTGCGACTGCTATTATCAAATGACAATTTTTTGTGATTATAACTCATAACCGCGGCGGCTTATAGCGCGGATCACGAGATCCGGATCGAAGGCAATTTTTATCATGTCAATCATCGTTAAATTTGCGAAAGATAATGAGAAACTGTTTCGAGGCACGCAAGTTTACGAGCGATGGCGATAAAGTCTGCCGAGCGACAAATCGCGAAAGGAGCGATAAAAAAAAGACGCGCGGCCTTCAAGACGTTTTTCTTCTTCAATCGCCGTTCGACTATAACTCGAGTTATTATTGGTAAAAAGGTAAATATTTTTATTTCCGATCCCTATAAAACCGTAATATTGCGATTTTTTACGATATTTTATAATTTTATCGACGATAAAAAAAAAATGTGAATTTTATCGATTGTTTCGATTATTTTTCTAAATTCCTTCTTTACCATGCGATACGCGAAATTCTCGATTTTTTCGCTATACGATAAATCATATTTCGTTTTTCACTTTACGATGAATCATATCGTTTAACCGTAAAAACGACACACAATTCGGCGTTTTACGACTTTTTCATTAAAAAACGGGGAATTTCTATAATTTTTACGATATCGACATAACCTCAACAGACATCTTTTTTTCGCAATCCTGACGTTCCGATTTCGCTTATAATTGCACCAAAAAAGATCGATTTTTGAAAAAATTTCGCGACGACAAATATATCGCCGCTACCAGTCGCATTTTCGGCGTTAAAGAGGCGGAAAAATATATGTGGCATTCTAAGTTTAATCAACGGCCGCGTAGATAAACTTTAGCATCAAAATGGCCGACGGCCGTTCGCATCAACGCGAATCGGGACAGTTACTCTATTGTTAGAAATTTTTTAATAAAACAATAAAAGTCAATGCCGCGGCAATGATTTTTATGTGTCATCATCGATGTTCGATGGAACTTTATCGATTGTTGCTTAACAGCGCACGCGCCACCGCGAGAAAGAAAATATCAATCACATAACGCGAACAAAGTGTCCCGAGGTTGAACGACATTTCCGCGCGTTCGCCGATGCGACGATTCTATTTTTGAAAACGGCCGTTCAAACGACGAAAGAATAACACATAGACACCAACGCACACGCGCGCGCATAAGCAAACCGGCGTTTCTCGCGGTTTCATCCTTCGGCAATGACGAAGCAGCTTCTCCGAGCATCGAGCGTTTTCAGGGTCGCGAACGACAATCGAGATAACGGAAACCGTCGAACAACGAGAATGTAATTCACTTCCGGAAACAGATTTTGCTTCAAGGGCGTTATGTTACAATAGCCGTTAAAGAAATAAAAAAAAAAAACGGTACTGTAGCGTCGTAAACTTAATGGCAGTGTAAAGAGTTTAAATGCAACAGGAGATCGATAAGTCAATAGAAAAAAAAAAATTGAAAAATCAAAAATTTCATGCATGTTGGGATTAAGGATTTTTCGAAGATTTTCGAAAATAAAAAATGGAACTTTAAAAAAAGTTTGCCGATTTTTTTATTCATATTTCGTAATTTGCATTTTTTTGAATTGCGGTTTTAGATTTCACTAAAAAACATCGAACTTTTGAAAATTTTAATATATCGATATTTCGCATTGACAGAAATCTTCTTTACATCTTAATATTTTTATTTCAGTACAATTAAACTTACAAATATTTATTTTCGACAAAGTTTCGAAATGATAATAAAGATATAGCGAGTCTCCCAGACGCATGTGAGTGGCGATCGTGCAGTGCAAAAATATGCGTTAACCCTTCGTCACCACACGTATTTATAAGATCGTCCACCCGCCCTCCGGAAATTTTAAGTCTTCGTTATCTTTTCAAAATATTCCAAACTTTAAAAAAAATTATCATTTTTTTTCATCTAAAATAACTCAATAGTTCCTTCACTCAAATATTAAAAATATTTATTGATAAAAATTGATACTCGTAATTTTTTTTTGCATTTCGTAATCTTTTCAAAATATTCCGAACTTAAAAAAAAACATCTTTTTTTTTCAACTAAAATAACTCAATAGTTCCTTCACTCAAATATTAAAAATATTTATTGATAAAAATTAATACTCGTAAATTTTTTTTTTTTTTCGAATTTCGTAATCTTTTCAAAATATTTCAAACTTAAAAAAAAATCATCTTTTTTTTTCATCTAAAATAACTCAATAGTTCCTTCACTCAAATATTAAAAATATTTATTGATAAAAATTAATACTCGTAAATTTTTTTTTTTTTCGAATTTCGTAATCTTTTTAAAATATTTCAAACTTAAAAAAAAATCATCTTTTTTCTTTTCATCTAAAATAACTGAATAGTTCCTTTACTCAAATATTAAAAATATTTACTAATAAATTTGATACTCGTAATTTTTTTTTTTTTTTTTTTCAAATTTTCACTTCAACTGCGCTTTCAAATTCCCAGTTTTCCGACGCCGGGGCAATCTTCCGTCATTAAAGGGCTGCGTAATACGCGTTTAAAGCTCAATGATCCTTTTAATCAGTCGCAGTTCGACCTTTAATCGTCGGCCTTGCGCCACATAAGATTCTCGATAAAAGGTATGCAAAAAGGTCGTCGCTGGGTCTCCCCGAGGGAACCCGATGCCTACGAACAAAGCGTTATACTTATGCGTAGAAAAATCGAGGAAACGCCGAGAGACCGCGATATACACGACGAGGAACTGTCGATAATATGCACAATCGCGCAGATGCGGTCGCACTGTTATATTCTTCGTCGTTAGCCGATACGACGAACGAAAAAAAAAAAAAAAAAAAAATAGTCTATTTGTACGGATCTCGAAGGATAACGAGGTTACGTTCAGGTGTCTGGGGCTTTGAAACACTTTATTTATGAAATATAACGCAAAAAAATAGCATAACTCGAAGATTCTAGTCGCATATATGCGCTATATATAGGTGGACATCGGCGATGCATACATCGCGAAGCGTCGTTTATGGCCTCGAGACAGGCGTCCCGCGTCAGTGGCTTTTTTGTAAACGATTCCGCACTCTACCAATGTTTATAACACGTTGCGCACTCTTGTTATGCACTACTCCGGGGTGTCAACTGCGAAATTCTCGAAACAATCGAGTCACGCATTATCGTCGCTAATCGCTCCGTTTCTTTCGTTTTTTTTTTTTTTTTTTTTTTTTTACGTTTGAATAGCGCATCTGCGACTGTCGCACGACGACAATATACGTGTCAATATGGTAAACCTCTGTGTTAATACGCGGGAAAAAATATTGTTCAAAAAATTTTACACCTGTTTAGGTTTTATGTAAGAATAACATGTTTTTTTTTTATTGTGTAATTCCGGTAAAAAAAACTTTTCGTGACGATGTATTTTTTTTTTTTTTTAATTAATAGATTTTTTTTTTTTTTTTTCAAAATCAAAAAAGTTTATCTCCGAAAATCTCGAAGAATTCGAGAGATCGAAATATTGAACCGTCGAGACGAAAATAATTTTTCTCTTTGTATAATAAACGCGGGCAGTGGCTATTTTTATCTACGGCGCGAGTCTAAACATCGCTAAATTTGCATTACATTTACCAAACTGATCCTCGAGTGCTCTAAGTTGCTTTTTCGCACGAGCGACGAAATCTTGCTAACCATTTTGCTTTTCGCGAGCAAAAAATAGATTATCCATTGTGAGGAATAATACGAAAAACATATATTTGGTATCGAAGTATCGATGTAACGAAGTATCGATGTATCGATGTATCGATGTATTGATATATCGATGTATCGATGTATCGATGTATCGATGTATCGATGTATTGATATATCGATGTATTGATATATCGATGTATCGATGTATCGATATATTGATGTATTGATATATCGATGTATCGATGTATCGATGTATTGATATATCGATATATCGATATATCGATGTATCGATGTATTGATATATCGATGTATCGGTATAATACTTTTGTGTCTCGTCGGATCGTCCAGCGTCTCGCGATCGTCGATCAATCGGTTAATTAAACGGCTATCTGAATATCCGACTTCGATTCACGTGAGGTTCACGTGAACGGAACGCGTACGATACGAGAACTCGAGAGTTCTTTCGCTGTAAATTCTGCATTCAATTTGGGTCGCGACCCATCCCCCTCCCCCTCACGAGGCCTCCGTAGGGAGATTCTCGTAATACACGTGGGAGCAGAAACGCATTTGCCGGCTATATATATGCAATTTTCGCTTCCGCTATCACCGGAAATTGCTTGGAAAGCTTTCAGTAACAGCCATTTCACCGCCGTGCAAACGTTCAACGACCGGTTGAGATAATTATCGCGTTACTGCGACAAATGTAATTTTTTGTTTGCCGGAATATCGGACGATTTGCATGTAATATCGATGTGTTAAGATTAACATTGAAATATCACAGAAGTTGCATCTCATTTACGAGACACGAAAAATTAATTTTTTTCAAATTTAAATCGACTGATGTCGATACGATAGAATCGTTGAGGTTAAAAAAAAGGTACAGAAATTACTTAAAAAAAAATTAATAGATCCATAAGTTTTTTTAAAAAATCGATCTTTTGGAAAAAAAATCGGATTTTTGGAAAAAAAAATCATTTTTGATCACTAAAAAAAAGTATAACTTTTTTCATAGTAATAATAAAATTTAGCCGCTTTTTTGAAGGCGAAAGAATGTTTTTTTGTTGATCGTAAAAAAAAGATCTTTCAATCTTTTAAATACGCCGCGTATGTGCGTCAGTCGTACCGTAATCAACAAATTTCACGATTTTTTCGTACGACACTCTTGTGTTCCAATAATAAGCTTTAATCCCCGCAAAGTGTCGCAACAACTCGGATATGTGTCGAAGTAAACAAAAACGAGAAAAAGACCCGTCGAAAGGGTTATCGTAAGACTCGTATGATTTTCTTTCCCACAGACGTGTTTTACACATTCTATATACGGCTTATGAAACGCCTACAATCATCAAAACTTCTTTGTGAACGGAAACAACACAGATGTTCGACTGTATAAAATTATCAATCGAAAAATGTCGTAACAGATGCCCCGCGAGAAACATCGAAGCGACTCTTGTTGACGAGCCTCCAAATATTGTTGACACGATACCCGATACCAATTTGCGACAGGCTGTCGTCTTGAATTGTAATGACAATGGCGCGCGCAAAAAAAAAAAAAAAAAAAAAAAAAAAAAAAAAAAAAAAAAATCGAGAGACCGATTATCGATAATCAACGAGTTCGCATTTCGCGAAGACAATGAGAAATGTTCGAAAGGTCGAATTACATAATTTTATAGTTTTTTTTTTCTTCTTCTTTGATTTCTCGTGACCCTAACCTTGTATCAGGTTGTTTGCATCGAGAATCCACGGTCAACGAGACGCGCGTAAGGTGTGCGTATAGGTTACTTGACATTACATCTGCGTAAGAGAGCGGTAAATCCCCGAAGTGTTTATGCGTCAAGCGGATAACAAAGTCCATCGCAAAATGGCGGATAGTTTGTTTATCGTCTTTCCATACATCGCGGAACAAAAAAAATGCAAAGGTGTCGAAAAGATGACTCGGTGATTTCTTGATTCGATCTTTTAAGGAGGTTAGGTGGTCAGTTTCAATGAAATTTCATTTTATATCACGAATGAGCGATAGAAAAAAAAATCTGAGAAATATTTTTTTACGAAACATATTATCGTCGGGAAGAGTAAAATCGCAAATCATCGCTTTTTTTATATTCTGCATTATTAAAAAAAAAATTATAAATTATTGGAAAAAAATTTCGACTTTATTTAATAATCGAATTTGACACCTTTTTTAACGCATTTCCGTCGAATTTAGAGAAATCATTTCGACATCTTTTCAATACCTCTGTTTTCTCTGCTGTCGATAATCCAATTAATCGAATAAAAGTCGATAATCGAATTTTAATGATTCGATACAAAACCGCGTAATTTGAGATCCAAACGTTAATTCAATATTAATTAAGAAACAATAAAAAATCGATCGAAAAATTAATTTTTACTTCGTTATTATTGAATCCAAAAAAATTGCTGATAAAAATACGTTAATTTGAAGTGCAAATGCAAAATAAAGGAAAATAACAATCAAAGCATCAACATCGGTAGATCAGTAGTCGGAAGATACGCAATCCAAATTCTATAATAAACACGAAAAAAAAATTGTTGACTCATTGATATTGGAAAACATGTCGATTTTTTTTTTTCTTTTTTTTTCGTGTTTATGACGAGATGATGAAACATCGATCGAGAATTTTCATTCGTAGAATCCCCAATCGGATTAACGCGATCGAACGGTACGATATCATAACTCAACTGCGTATTAATGTGACATTGTCGCACATACATCGCATCGATTGATTCACAAAGTCGATGAGCTGCAAATCTGACGAAGAATTTGGCATCGTTTGCGCGGATTGTAATATTATCCTCGTGGTGGTCGAGAGATTTGTCATCGAAACTTCGAGTGCATCGATCGCTCGAAATTACGAAAAAAACGATCGAAAAAAAAAAAAAAAAAAAAAAAAAAAGAAACGCGAGTAAAGATCGAATGTACCGGATAATAATAATAATAATAATGAAAATAATAATAATAATAAGGGAAAATTACTATAAATAAGCGACCGGAGAAATTGCATCAGGAGGCATCAGTAAATCATTAAGAAATCATATGACTGCTGTCTGTTCGTTATAATTATAATCCGAGTTCAAGAGACCATCGTCCCGGTCGTCGCGGGGGTCCGCGATAACCCCACGCGCCTTCGGAGACCCCCTCGTGTTTTCGCAGAAAATTTTCCAATCCGTCCGTTTGCGACATCGAAAGACTTTTTTTGCGATAAATCTCAGTTGCGCATTTTGCATCAGCTTCCCGCAAACATCGAAAGTATATGATTTTTTTACCGACGATTATGGATTTTTCCCGCGTATTTCATCAATTTTAAATTTTGGAGTTTAAAAATAATTTATTTACTTTTTTTTATTAATTTATTATTATATTCGATAGTAATTTTTTTTTTAATTTTAATTGAAGAAAAATTTACGATTGCCGCGTGAATAATGGACGAAAAATTGTTTTATTCAAATACATTCGTAATTTTGGCGCGTATTTCATTAATTTTAAATTTTGGAGTTTAAAAATAATTTATTCACTTTTTTTTATTAATTTATTATTATGTTCGATATTAAATTTTTTTTTTATTTACATTTCCGATTTACTAATTAATAATAATTATAAGGTAATTGACGAAAAAATTACGATAGTCGCGTGAAAAAAGGACGAAAAATCGTTTAATTCGAATACATTCGTAATTTTGGCGCGTATTTCATTAATTTTAAATTTTGGAGTTTAAAAATAATTTATTCACTTTTTTTAATTAATTTATTCTTATATTCGATATTAATTTTTTTTTTATTTACATTTCCGATTTACTAATTAATAATAATTATAAGGGAATTGACGAAAAAATTACGATAGTCGCGTGAGTAAAGGAGGAAAAATTGTTTTATTTGACAACAGGGCGACGCGACGACAGTACGGCGCGCCGTTCGCGATTTTTGAGAAAAGTAAACGGAGACCTACGGATCCGATTGTGTCTGCGGCTTTTATTGCGCGCGTGATACGCGTCTTTGCTTCCTACTCGTCGGGAACAAAACGTTTGAGTTCTCGTCTTCTTAATCGGCCTTTCGCTGCTGTTGCCAAAGTTACGTATATATATATATATATATATGCAATACGTCCGCACGTCCAGTCACAACAATGCGATAAGAGGAACACCGCGATCTTTAGTCTCTTCAAACGAAACTATTAGGTCTCTCGGCGTATATACATAATATACCTTCGCCAATGTTACGAACCGTTTCTACCGGACTTTTTATACATATATATACCGCTGCCACACCTCGGATTCAAATTCTCCGTCTCGACGAGATAACGAAAGTTGGCAATGAGATCCGCGAGATATCTGTCTCCCTATGAATTTTTATCTCACAGGATAAGTCACGATCCGCCGCGATAAGTTAGCGACACCTAACGCGACGGTATCGTAATACAATTTTACGATTTTTCTATCCGTTGGTACGGTGACTCCGAAATTTATTTAAAAAACTTCGTAAAGTTCGTCACGAAATTTAAACGATTCGAGAATCGAAAAAAAAAATTATTGTCGTAACATTTTTCGTCGTTTATCTCGTCAAAAATATATATATCATCGATAAAAAAAAATTTTATTTAAAAAAAAATTTCGGTAAAAATGAATTACGCGACGGTATCGTAATACAATTTTTCTATCCGTTGGTACGGTGACTCCGAAATTTATTTAAAAAACTTCGTAAAGTTCGTCACGAAATTTAAACGATTCGAGAATCGAAAAAAAAAATTATTGTCGTAACATTTTTCGTCGTTTATCTCGTCAAAAATATATATATCATCGATAAAAAAAAATTTTATTTTAAAAAAAATTTCGGTAAAAATGAATTACGCGACGGTATCGTAATACAATTTTTCTATCCGTTGGTACGGTGACTCCGAAATTTATTTAGAAAACTTCGTAAAGTTCGTCACGAAATTTAAACGATTCGAGAATCGAAAAAAAAAATTATTGTCGTAACATTTTTCGTCGTTTATCTCGTCAAAAATATATATATCATTGATAAAAAAAAATTTAATTTTGAAAAAAATTTCGGTAAAAATGAATTACGCGACGGTATCGTAATACAATTTTTCTATCCGTTGGTACGGTGACTCCGAAATTTATTTAAAAAACTTCGTAAAGTTCGTCACGAAATTTAAACGATTCGAGAATCGAAAAAAAAAATTATTGTCGTAACATTTTTCGTCGTTTATCTCGTCAAAAATATATATATCATCGATAAAAAAAAATTTTATTTTAAAAAAAATTTCGGTAAAAATGAATTACGCGACGGTATCGTAATACAATTTTTCTATCCGTTGGTACGGTGACTCCGAAATTTATTTCAAAAACTTCATAAAGCTCGTCACGAAGTTTAAACGATTCGAGAATCGAAAAAAAAAAAACTATTGTCGTAACATTTTTCGTCATTTATGTCGTCAAAAATATATATATCGTCGATAAAAAAAAAAAAAACAAAAAAATTTCGATAAAAAATGAATTTTTAAGATCGTCCGATATTTGTTATTAAATATTGCTATTAAATATTGAAAAATCAAAGTATTTATTAATCTATTAAATTTTTGATAATAAAAAAAATTAAATTATTAGATATTTGACAATTCAAATACCGATTTTATTGCCGCGGTCGCGACGATCGTCGGTAATTTTTTTTTAATTATTTTACGATACCCTCATAACAACTCCCGTTCTTCGCGATGTAATCTCGAAATATTAATTTTTTTTTTGTCGCTTCAAAATGAATTTTACGCGTGAATTACGTATAACAAAAGAACGAAACCGATTTTCGTTCTTTTGCGCAAGTTTTCCCCTTAACGAGAAGATCGTCATAATTTATGATTACGGACTGTGCTATCGCATTGCCGTGCGGCGTCAATTACAAAGGGTAATTAAGTGTGCGCTCTCTCTTGCGTCACGCAATTTCGGAAAGCGGAAACAACGCGAACAATTTGCGGGTCAATCAACCGTGAAAGATCGATCTCATTTTTTTTTTTTTTTTTTTTTTTTCGTAAACAAATGGAGACGAATTTTTCCGACGATTTTTAAATGACATCGCGCCGATGTTGTTGAATGAAATAATTTGCGCAAAGTATACATATTTTCTTTAGCGAAAATAAAAAATATTAATAATGAAATATTTTGGAGGTTAGTTCTCGGGGACGTCTGGAGGTTGTCTCGATCGTCTGGGATACGAAAAAAAAAAAAAAAAAAAAAATCGATGATACATAACAAACAAAGCGAAGAGCGAGATGAACATATATCATACGTAGAAATTCGATAAGTCGAAAATGAATCTTTGATGACTCTTTGCCGGCGCCTCTGATCCGCGCTTCCTATGTATCTATAACCGGTGGAAAATTTCGAAAGTTGCGAAATCGACGAGGTCGTCGATTTGACGCAGTTTATTGCAACGGATTCGCTAATACGTAATAGTGGGGGAACACAGTAGTTTTACGTTGAAACATATGATTATGCGCCACGAATTCGATAGCGAACGAGAATCCGCGAACGCTGTGTAGATAACGGTACGAAACTATCCTCGATGTCGAGAGAAAGGATACGAAGTAAATTTTTTTTTTTTTTTTTTCGTAAGAAATTTGAGTTTTTTTTTAAGGATCGCTATCTAAAATTTGGTATTCCTATTTTACCGACAAAACAACGAAAGTATCCGTCGACTTGCATTTTTTCGCGTAGCGATTTAATATCACATAAAAATACGAATAAAACATTTTTTCACCGCATAAAATTCGAATTTTTCGCCGAAACATTATGTACGAGAGGAAAAAAAAAGTTGGTACTCACATTTTCTGCTGAAACTGAAGGATTCTCGACGAAAGTTCGTAGCCGCTCGTGAACAGGGGGCAAAGTCCGGATCGTCGAGGTCGAAGGACACGTTCTCTTCGAACTCCGTGAAAGTACCGTCGTACATGATTATTCCGTGCGATGTGTATTATTTACGATTTTTTAAGTAATCCTAAAAAAAAAACAAAAAAAAAAACACGAAACTAAAAAAAATCTTCGATTACGAAAAAAGAACGATTTTTCGATATATCGTGTTTTGCTTACCAAAGTTTAAAAAAAAAATTGTTTTTTTTAACGATCGCGTAAATTTCGCGAAAGCGTTACTAAAACTATATCTTCGTCCTTCGCTAACCAACTGATTCTTATCGCCGTTCGAATCTATCATCAGCAAAATTTATCATTTTTTTTTTCTTCCTCTTCACGGCTTCTTTTCCATTCTACAATCACCGATAAGGAGAGACGACGCGAGATAAGAATCGCGCGAGTTGCGTGAGTAGCGAAAAAAAAATTGTCTTTCGCGGACACTTGCGATTTGATATATTGTAATATATATGTCGAGGATAAAGCGCGTGCGATCGCGAAAAAATCGATCTAATCTGATCGTTGTTGAGAATTCGCGATTTTCAGGGGGAACGGGAAAAAACAAAAAAAAAAATGGATCCCGAACGAGCGAACTTTTCTCTTCGACGTACGAGAGACTTTTGGAAATGAGCGACCGACACGCGCAGCCCGGAGTTCGCTTGTTAACGGTTGCGGAAAGTCAGCGTGGAATAAATTTTCAATGCGATTTTTTTTTTTCGCTTCGAGTTAAAAAGATGCAACGCTGCGTGGAACGATATTACGCCACGCGCTGTTAAGGACTGTTGAT
Source organism: Cryptus viduatorius (assembly GCA_964006125.1). Lineage (NCBI taxonomy): Eukaryota > Metazoa > Arthropoda > Insecta > Hymenoptera > Ichneumonidae > Cryptus > Cryptus viduatorius. Next base: position 18,607,054 of record OZ023225.1, on the reverse strand, counting down.
AAACATTTTACTCGCGTTATAATAGCGACGAAAGCGACAATTTTACATTCTTTTCGCTCGCGTCGTAAAAATTCCGAACTCTTCGGCATACGCGTGTTTTTTGAAATACAAAAAAATGCAATTACGGAGACGATTGACTAACGAAACTTCGTAGCATCGTGAGAGTTTCTTTCGTATCTGTGGAGCAAAGCAGATTCTCGCGTCTACGCTGTTAGATTTGTACGCGGCGACTGAGGATCGATGCTGGTAGCGCTATCTCGTGGAAATTCACAAGCTTCGGGTATACTTACAGCTGATGTCTCGGGTTATTAATCATTTTTTTGTTTTGAGAACTTTGTCAATATTTCGATTTAAACGACATACGTACGGAAATAAAATGTCTGCAAACAATTTTTTTTTTTTCAAGGTCAATTTTTATTAATTATTTGCCAAGAATAAAATATATTAAGAATGAATGTTGAATTTCATACAAATTTTTGAATACGAGAAATGAAAGATCATTCGAATCGAAATATTTCGATGTACGATTAAAAATAATGCAGATAAAAATTATTTTATTGATTTACGCGACTGTGTCATCTGATGAACGTTAAAATTCGTATTATAACGTTGTATGTACGATTTACTGAATGTACGTAATAATAATTGAATTTAATGACTAAAATATCAATTTTCGCGTGTTACACATAGATGTATATATGTCTATGAATTCATCGCGCATGTAAATTGAATGTAATTTAACAGTCTTTCTTTCCACCATCTCGATTATTCTGCGCTACTGTTGCGTGTTCATTTGTCGAGCACGTGGACAGTTCAACGGCCGTCGCGTTTATTTTGCCGCTATATAACGCGACTATTTTACGCTTCAAGTTTTTTTCGTTCTATCAAAGTTTGTGGAGAAAAGTCGTTTGAGACTAAAACGATTGTGATAGTTCGAAAAAATATCGAAGCAAAACGATGAAAAATAAAAAAAATGCTGTGGAAACGGACGGATATCGCGCGGAAGCCTGAGACGCACCGACGAGCGTCACGACGGGACTGGACGGCGTCTTTTCCCTTTCCCTCTATTATTTCTCTTATTTAGGTGAGCAACGCGGCTCCTGCGACTACCGATGAATATATATAGCTATATAATATATACGTACAAAGGCAACCTGGATTTTCGAAGTCGGCTTACTGACTGACGCTAATGTTCCGCGGTGAATAAAAGTAATCGAAGATATCTACAGCGCCACCTACCGTTCAAGCGCCGTGTTGAAAAAAATTGTTGTCAAAACATCGCGAAATTCACAAGAATTAACCTATTGTTCGTTTAATAAAAAATACATAATAAAGACGCACGAAATTCAGCGATATGGGCAGATGCGAGTATTGTTCGAGACCGACAGCGAAAAATAAAGAGAATGTTAGCTTTCATCGGTAATATACATTTATATTCAGATCCAATAAATATTTATGATTACTTTGCATCATTTCCAAGATTAGGCTTCGATCGAAAACCATTTTCACGATAATACGAATCCTATTAGATTTATCAATCATAATAACAATGTTCGCGTTTTTTTAACAATCGAACATTTTTTTTTATAAATTGTTGACAAATTCGATAACCTCGAAACGTCACTTCGAGAGATCGTTTGTAGCTAAAATTCCGTGTATATTCGTGATACGAAAGATTATCGATGCTTTTTTAGATTTTCGACTAACGTCGTTAAATCGGCAATTTGGGTGAAAAACATGGGTCGCGTTAATTGGAAACCTAAAAAAGACAGCATCCTTTGTTCGACGCATTTTACGAAAGAATGTTTCGATCGCATGACAAGAATGCGTATGGTGAAGGGAAGCGTTCCGACGGTATTTTATCCGTTGTTGAAATCGATTTCGATGAATGAAGAAATGCTGCAACGAACGCAGCAAGATTCCGATCCGTCGCACATTGAATCTCCGATTCGAACGACGGATCAAATTGATTGCAAAAACAGCCGAATCGGGGATTTCGGTAATTTTTTAAATTTTTCTAATTTTTTAGGTTATCATTAGCGAGCGCCATGATTGGTCGATTCTTACGAAATCTTCGATACTTTTGAGATTTTTTAGCTTTTTTAAGATCGAAACAATCGAACGCTTCAACTTCGATTATCTGTACGACTGACGCGAATTATAAAACAGTTATTCACGACCATTACGCCGCGACGCAGCTTCCTCGCGGCAGAAGAAAAATCTCTTTCTCCGCAACGACATTGCCGTTGGTAGGAAAAAGTAAAAGAGTTTTAATTCAAAGGGCAAAAAGATTCAGGAAAGCTGTTAATTTGCAGAAAAAAATGACGAGATTAAAAAAAAATGTATTAATGTTTGAAATTTTTTCTATTAAGATTACCGACGATTATTATCATTATTGAGTTATCGAAATAATTATTTTTATTATTAATGATAATTTATCGAAATAGTGAAAAAATTACTTTCAAAAAGTTAAAAATTACATCCGAAATGCCGAAAAAGCTAAATTCGCGTCATTCTTTATTTTCCATTATCCAAAATGCTTAAGTCGACGAATTATTGCCGTTTCTTCGAACGCGTGATGAATATTTAATAAAGGCGTGAAAAAAAAAAATCGATTACAAATTTATTTTGAATATATATTTTGAATTGTCATGACGTAAGATATAATAATGATGCAATGAATATATTTACATTTTCGTTGTCACAGTCACGTGTAACGCGTAGATGCGCTTTATGTTTCTCCACTCGATGGCCAACAAAACGGAAAAAAAAAATAAAATGCAATTTTTTTTTTCCATTATCACTATTATCGAAGCTTTCGACGCTTCCGACGCTCGTGAAGCACGAAGCACCTTCACAACACTATATTTACGTTATTGTTTTCTTTTTTTCTTTTTTGATTTTCATAAAAATTCTGCCGATCGCAGAAATAACAGCGTTTTCTTTACGAGCCAAAGCTCAAAGCTCGGAGACCCTGATGAGCCATTATTTACAAAGAACTTATTTTTCTAGTAAAATTTTGATTTAACATAAAAAAAAAAGAAAAAAAAAACATAGCTGTAGCGAGGAAACGATTCTGCAGAAAAGCATCCTTTGCCGACCCGCCGTTCCATTCTCTTAGAACATACGACTAAATCCTGAAAAAAAAAAAAAAAAATTTTTAGTAATTTTTTCTTCAGAGTTTCAACTATTTATTAATTTTTTGAAGTCAATTTCTTTTCGATTTTTTTTTATTAGATTTTTCTTTCTTTTTTTTGTAATTTTTTTTCTTTTTAATTTGGGACCCACTTGGATTTGGATGCATCGACGGCCTGAACATTTCGTGAGGCATGAATCTCGGCGGAAACGGTGGTCTCATTGGGCCCATTATTGGCGGCATTCTGCCTCTTCCCATAGGTAATTGTCCGTGCATTTGCAGCATCGGCCCGACCATTATGGGTCGCGGATGAAAACTCTAAAAAAAAAAAAAAAAAAGAACATTAATAAATCCCTTCGATTCATATCGTCTATAATATCGAAAAAAAAAGAATATATGAATCAAAATTTCATAATTTTGTGATCAGCAAATTTCCAATTTTCGTTAATTGTTTTTTTTTTTATTTGAGTTAATTAATATTTATTTTCACTGTACATTTGTTAACTGCAAATAAACTTTTTTCTCAGTGCAAAAAATGCGCTTTCCAGCTGTTGCTTCGACTTACTTCGTAATACAAGGGAACCGGTACTGTTTCCGCGTAATGATGCGGAAGCGGTACTCTCCTTTCTCTCGATCTGTCGCTTCGACTTCTCCTGTCCCGCGAGTCGTTCGACGATCGATCGCGATGTTCCCGATGCGGTACCACCTCTCTACTCGATCTGCGAAGGCAATGAACGTTCGTTCTAAATTCTTTGTGTAACTAACTGTGGTGCGTTTTTCTCTATCGCGTTTTTTCATCATCAATAGACGCGGGGAAAAAACGCGGCATTTTTTTTATGACTTGAGGTCTTACTGCGGATTTGAAATATAAAATCGAATTTTCTCGACAACTAAGCGTCGGGTAGATTTTTTCATTCTCGACATTTTTTCTTACTTTAGTATTAATGGATATTTACGAATTTCCGTTCCGACTTCGGAAAACCACTGCGCATTAGATTCTAAAATGTTCCAGACAATTGATCGATTTTCGAATTCCGATTTTTGCCGAAAACGAGATTCTCAAAAATTAGAAAAAATTAAATTTAAATCGATTTACGATAAAAAGAAAGTTAAATCACCGGGTGATATGCTGAAGAATTTTTTTTTTAAATAAATTTATTCACAATGTTTCGGAATTATTGCGATGCAAAATGAATGTCTTTAGTACCTTCGGTATTGCTGATTTTTTTCATATTTTTATCCCATCGGGAAGCCTTCGAAATTTTTTCCGAATCTTACTTTTCGCCGTAAATATAACGATACGCCTTCCTTAACATTACCTCGTTCGCGTTTCCGTTCTCCGAGAATGTCGGTCGGCCGATCGCGGACTTTCGCGACGATCTCTGTAACGATCTCGTCTCGTATCGTGATCGCTGGTTCGACGCTGCGAGCGACGCTCGCGGGAATCTTCTCGTTTCGATCGATCGCGACACTCGCGTGAATCTTCTCGTTTCGATCGATCGCGACACTCGCGTGAATCTTCTCGTTTCGATCGATCGCGACACTCGCGTGAATCTTCTCGTTTCGATCGATCGCGACACTCGCGTGAATCTTCTCGTTTCGATCTATCGCGACGCTCCGTACTCCGTCGATTGCTTCGATCTTTTTCACTGAAAAACGATAAAAGAAAATGAAAAAAACTATACAAATTTTTTCTTCGACGTTTTGAAACATATTATTCATATTTTTTCCGCGAAAAAGTCGTTAAAATTGCATTAATCGCATTTTTTTAAGGTACCAACCTTTCGCGTTTTTGATCCCTGTGATTTTCCGTTCGGTCGACGTTATTTCTGGAAGTTTCGGCTCTAAAAAAAAAATCTTATCCTGATATTGTCCAATAGTATTCGTCGGGAGGCGAACCTCCATGCGACGAACACTTAACGCTGCAATTCTTCAGTGCAATATTAGTAAAAAAAATATGTTGCTTCGGTAAGAAGTCTCATTAATTCTCGTCATCCATATTATATGATATCGCAATTTTTTTGCAATACCAATCGCTGTATAGCAGCGATGTTTTTTCATTAATAAATCTAAAATGAACCTAATTATCCCTAATCTAATTTTATAAACGCTATTGAATGTCAGATACTTCGTCCCAACATACCGTCGGATGTGAATCTCTCGGACTAACGTTCGCCATTTAAAAAAGAAACTAATATTCCGATCGTAATGACGAAAGACAAAGCGATTGTAACTGCATAAACGTAAACGAATGAAAATTAATTGTCCTCTGTCAGTCGAAGCTTAATGAATGAATCAACACGTGAAAATGACAAAAAGAAAAATAAGATTCGTTAGCACACGAGTTAAGGCTCTACGGATTTTTGCGAAAAATTAAAAGCGGTGCAGGAAGGAAATTGCAGATTTTTTTATGATTTTTTTTTAATAATTTTTTTAGAGCTGTGAGAAAATTTGTATTCTGTAATAATAATGCGAAAATGAATTATTTACAAAAACAGTAATTCATGTGAAATTGCAGACCTTTTCCATGAATTTTTTAAAATAATTTGTTAGAGTTGTGGAAAAATGCATACAACGATAAAAATCCAAGTGTACCGAATGGCGCAATTGCCATAACACTTATATCAATTAAAACGCACATTAAATCCATAAAAATAATTTCCAAAAAAAAGAAAGTACCGAAAAAAAAAAAGAGTCAATAACTATTATCATTCTTACTGCTCGATGAAACAAAGCTAAAGCTGATGAGTAAAAAAGGATCAGAATGCTGGAACATGCGATACCGATGTGCCGTCGATTTCGTTCCCGTGGTATTCGACTTCCATGTTGGGGACTCGTGTAGCTGTAAAACAAAATAAAAGCACAAAAACGGCGAATGTAAAGATGAAAAAACGAAAGGAAGGTAAAGCAAAGCAACCAGCGATGAGGGAAAGTGCGTTGCATGCGCGAGTCGTCAAGTTCCAGTCGATCAGCTCTCGCGACAAAATTTGATTTTTCACAATTTTTCTACCGTATCGTCAACTAAAACAAAACAAACTGTAGTAAACACAAAAAAAATAATGCCTAAGAAGCGCGATTACGATTTTTATGATAACCAACGAATCCGCCGTCAAGCGGATCGAGCAATTTGGCCTCAAAAGATCTTCGCGAAGATCGAACGCATACTATAGTCGTAAGCTTTGTATATCGCGCTTCCCTAATGCTAATTTGATTTTTCACACTTTTGTCAATTGCAATACCGACAGTGTATAAAATATTTAAGTCTTATTAACTAATTAATGTAATTATTTTTCAATACTTCAGTGTAAATACGCGATTTTCCTCTAATCTTCTAATTGCTTCCGGTAATTTGTAAACTTCAGATAATCGATTATTAAAACAATTGACGATTTACTCAGCCATCAAAGCATTGATAAAGTATTAAAAAAAATGAAATTTATTATTTTTCGATTTATAAATATCTTTCGGCGTTTAGAAGATTTGAGAACAGAACTCCGACCGGAAGTGGATGAAACTCTTTCCTCCATTCCTCGAGTTACCGGACATTCATTAAAAAGTCAATCGCGTACTGTACGGCTGATCCTCTTACAGATATATCTGTTCTTTTCATTGCAGAAACGAATTCTTAACGATGTTAAATTTGCAATGCAAACTTTTTCATTCGCATTATTTCGAAGTTCAATTCGAGTCAATGATTCTTCTCGGTGATTAAAATTCAGTGAAATTGCAATGAATCGAAGTTTAGTGAACTTTGAGAAAAAACTGCTGTTGCAGAAACTTTTTAAACGCGAGGATCAGATAATATACCCAATTATAACCCATTGTTCCCATTTTACCCCATTATAACCCAATTATTTGATTAATTGGGTGATAATATTGGATTATAATGGGTTGTGTATAATAACCCATTATGGATCCCAATATTATCGCTGAGATAATGTGGAGAACGAACCTCGAGTCTCGAGAATCGATATTTGGTCGCGAGTTGTGATCGTTGCGTTTCACAGAACTCGTCGGCGATGCGGAATGTTTTCTCGTCGTGTGGAACTTCCTCTCTGCGAATAAACGAATTTTCAATTTGGAAACTATAGAAGGTGATGAGATATTACAATAATAGATGACAATTGCCAACCTGTTCTTCCGTTGTTTAGCGCGACAACGGTACGGTGTTCTTCGACGTCGGAAACCGGTACTTCCGGTTTCTTCAATTCTTCGCGTTCGAATATCGGTTTGGCACCCTCTCCTATCGGCGAAGAAAGTTTGGAAAAAAGAACCAAAAAAAAACAAAGAAAAATCAATCAATGATTCGATAATCGTGTGATTTACGAATGAAATTAGAAAAGCACTCGATGGCGAGCAGCGGGTTAGAGAGACAAGCGACAGAGTTGGATAGATTCGTAAAACGATCCGACAAGTCACTGACAAATGTAAGCCACGGGTTCGTCTTCGCTGTGTTCATTTATCCGTCGATCCTCCGATTTTCCGTATTTATTAAATATACAGAGAACTCGGGGATTTTTTTTTTTAACAACTAATCTCAACGCCACACATTAGCGAATGATATCGATTTTTCAAAAACGCAATTTTTTTGTAATCCAAAATCGCCAGTTTCGCTTTTATCGGGTAAAGCAATTAAATTTTGAAAAATAGAAAAAAAAAAAAACTTATGATTTTTTACGAATGCCAATGAAAGTCCGCGGCATCGCAGGATTAATTTACTTACCGATCCGAAAAGGAAGTGTCTCCCGACCGACACATCTTCAGTTATGAAATGAACGCTTGAAGAATTTTGTTTCTAGTCGCAAAATTAACAAACTCCATGACTTACAGTTATCGTAACATAAAACGGAAATGACTTCGAGAGAATTTTTTTTTTCGATAATATTCGATTACAGCGACTTGAGATTATTTATTTATTGCGATTTTTCGAATTTAGCGCGCGGATACGATTAATTTATTTGTTTCGTAGATTTTTCCACCGATCGCGATTTTTATTTTTCCTTTTCCTTCTTCCGAGACGATGATTTATCGATTAATTATTATTTATCGCGTTTTTTTGATTTATTATTTGGGTAATTAATGTTATATCGCAGTTGAAATTAATCTTCGGAAGTGATCTTCGATGTGGTGGACGTTAATCTTCACGGCAACGTAGTCGACTGATCGCTTCCAATTACATTATTGACTTTGGTTACGTTTCAGAAATTCAATAAAAATTTATATGCAATGGAAATTCTGAAGATTAATAAAATTTATGAAAAAAACTATTATTTCAAAATTTTACTGCGTGAATTCGATTAAAATAGAAACAGATAAGTGCGGAAAGAAGAGAGCAAATTTTACTTTTTTTTTAAATTATTCTTGCAATCGTTATTTTCGAAGATCTTCGAAACTTTTTTATCTTCAGGATGACGAAGTTTTCCCGTTAATTATTTTCCGTGATGAATTCAGTCGAGAAAATTTGTACAGTTCCTATATAATGCACTATAAACATTCAAAACGCATGCAAAAGCGACCGGAAAAGCGTTTCTGTGGCGACGCATCGTAAAAGAAAAAATTCGTAAATTTTTATACCTAAAGAAATACATTAAATTAGCGTACAATAGCGATGAAAAATAAATGTATTTCTTTGAAGTAAAATTAAAGTAAATTCCCTTTAAGTACTTTTATAGTAAAATGGAAGGCATTTAAAAAAAAAATGTATCGACGATAGATGCCGATATGCTTTACATTAATTTTCCATCGCAATTGTTCTTTAAATTTAATGAACCATTTTATGCACTAAAACTTCCAGTATCGGTGCACCGAATTTTTAGAAATTTTTTTATACAGCGCAATATGCGCGATGTGTTGAAAAATAATTTTTCCAAATCTGTAACAAGTTGAGTCGAGTCTTCAGTATTGTTGCGTGTGTATGTGAGTCTTGCGGTTTTTCTGAATTCTAAAATGTATCAATGTTACTTTAGGTAAATTAAAAATGAAAAAAGACAATCAAACGAGTGACGAAAATAAATTGAAATACGTGAGAAAATAACTATTTACCGAAATTTGTAGAAGCGATAAGCAAAAACAGCGTAAAAAAAAATAAATAAAAAAAAAGCATAGCATACATAAGCGACAGATAACGTAAACAAACAGTTAACAGTTAACGTTCATAGTAAAAATTATCAGCTTACACATTGGCAACTTTACTGTGATCTCAAACTCCGATCCACCATCGGAATCGTATGTTTCTCATACGGCTGTTCCTGTTTTCGAATAAAATTATCGTTAGACATATATTTATAGACAAAAAATACGACGGCGATGATCCTCCGTGAATCTTCATTGATGTTTGAAGAATTTATCTTCCAATCGTTGATATATATAAAATTATACGATATTTCGCTCCAAAGTTAATACTAAATTCCGCAATTTTCCTACACAACAATGAATCGTCTGATTTTTAGACCGCAAATTGTAAAAAAAAAAAAATTATAGAAAAAGTGTGTAAATTAATTCTTCGACAACGAGAATTAAATTTCCGATGTACACAACTCTTTTTGATTCAAAGTGATATTATTTCGTGAGAAAAATCGGAAAGACAACGAAACATTTACGAAATACAGAGAACAGAATGTATTTGTAACGTTTTCAGCGTCCCAAATTGCGGCTCTTCATTGATGTTAAATTTTCGGTACCGAAGGCAATTTTGATCTTCCAACGTTGATGCGCGTAACTTTATAGGGTAACGTGATTGAGTCCGATTGGCGAACTAAACTACGCGGACTAAAAAACGGACTTTCTATTTATCGCCTTAAGCAGATAATCGTTGTCGATCTCGACGCAGAAAGTCGAGCAAATCTTCCGTGTTGCAACGCACGTCGAGAAATTTAACGCGTGAATTTAAGACTATCGATAAAAATCGCGTATCTCGAATGTTCGCGGGAGAAAAATTGTTAATTGTCGTGGAAACGTTACCCTCTCGTCTCTTCACTTTGACGTCCTCGGGATCGAGAATCTCCCGTTGCAGTTCGTTAGTGTTCTCCGCGGCGGGTATATTCCTTATGATATCGACTTTTATACGACGCAAATCCTTTACGTCTATCTTTGTGCCTTCGGGGCCTTTGAACAATCGCGTATTATTGCTCGACGAATCGAATCTGAAATAGTAAAGTAACGATAAGTTCAGTACGTAAAAATAGTTGAGTTAAGTTAATTATGTTAACTTTTGATAATTTTTTTTTTCGTAATTTTCGAAATATTTTTTTAAATTTTTGATAATTTTTTAAGTAATTTTTTTTTTTTCGTGATTTTTTTTTTTTTTTTCGTGATTTTTTGTTTTTTTTTTTTTTTTTTTGTAATTTTCAAATTTTTTTTTTAATATAATTTTCAATGTATAATTTTTTTTTCTCAAGTTTTGGTACTCACTTTTCCGACATAACGTCAGATTTTGAAGTATGCGGTTCTTCCCTTTGACGACTAATCGGCGTACCGTTTGTACTTTCGCTTGTACTTCGACTTGACGATCTTCGCTTGTGGTTTTTCTTCTCCGCTTCCTCCTGCGCTCTTCTCTTTCGCTCCCATTCTTCGATTTTTTTTTTCTTCAGTCTTTCGTGCTCTCGTTCCCTCTCCTGTTGTATCTTCCATTCTCTTCGTCGCCTTTCTATTTGTTCCAAATCTCTTCCGTGCGGATGACGGTGGTCCACCCTTGCGGTCCGCACGTCACTGCCGTGTGTAAACGAAGCGCTTCTTTTCATTTCTGGATACAGAGGGAATTTTACATCCAATCCGGTTATTAATGTTTTATTAATCGAGAAAAACGTTCAATTAATGTTTTAAATAAAATTGATTTTTAGATCGAGAAAAATAATAATCATTTCGATAATTTTTTTTAATTCGTTCGTTTTGTGTGTTCGTTCCGCGATTGCGTTAGTTTCGTCTTTGAATGTTTTAAATTTCAGGAGATTTACGATATTTTGAGACATTTAAACTTTTAGCTTGAAGTTTCCACCGTGAAAAAAAAAGTAATACGAAAAAAATTGAAAAATCTATGCACTTTCGATCGATTGTCGTTGACTTTCGTAATTGTCACGCTGCGCCACCGACGGATTAATATTCACTCGGAGGTTAGTTGCACAAAATTTACCTAATTCGCGAAGTAATTCGAACAATGATCGAACAAACTGAAATTCAATTGACTGTCCGCGTTACCGTTAACGTAATTGCAGTCAATCAATGAAAATATATTCACAATAAATTAATTAACACACCGAATAAGCCGGCGATCGAAAGTATAAACTGTCTCGACGCTGCGACGCCAGTGCGGCGATTGTGACGCCATTGCGCCTTACGAATTTTGAATGAATTCGAAGGGATTCGCGACGACCAATGAACGCGCGCGATCGTAAACCTGGCAATGAAATAAGTACAATAGTACACGCGATTGAACGAACGGGTGATTCAGGTATTTCCCATATTTCGTAGAAACATTTTTACGGTTATTTTCAATAGAACGGGATTAAGGTCTGTTTTTACGACCCTTTGCGTTTCATTGTACGAAAATATTATAACAGTTCATCGAAATTTATATATTGTGATGTTTAGAGAATAAAAAGTTTTTGTCTTCGATAGAAATTTCGAATAATCGATTATTTTCGATAATTTCTGGTATCCATGTGTATCCATTTATAGATCAAAGAATTTTCGAGTCTTCGATTCGTTAGCAATACTCAGCGTTTTTCCATATTATATATTTGCAACAATCAGTGTTTATAAATCTGGAATTTTTGCAATACTCAGTATTTTTCCATATTAAATTTTTGCAATACTTAGTATTTTTCCATATTAAATTTTTGCAATACTTAGTATTTTTCCATATTAAATTTTTGCAATACTTAGTATTTTTCCATGTTAAATTTTTGCAATACTCGGCGTACATTTATATAAATTTTTTGCAATACTCAGTATTTTTCCATACTAAATTTTTGTAATATTTAGTATTCATTTATCCAAAATTGATGCAATACTCAGTGTTTATTCATATAAAATCTTTGCAATTCTCAGCATCTTTCCATATAAAAAATTTGCAATACTCAGCGTTTTTCCATATAAATTTTTGCAATACTCAGCGTTCATTTATATAAATTTTGTTGCAATACTCAGTGTTTTTCCATATTAAATTTTTGCAATACTTAGCGTTCATTTATATACATTTTTGCAATACTCAGTGTTTTTCCATGTTAAATTTTTGCAATACTCAGCGTTCATTTATATACATTTTTGGCAATACTCGGTGTTTTTCCATGTTTAATTTTTGCAATACTCAGCGTTCATTTATATACATTTTTTGCAATACTCAGTATTTTTCCATATTAAATTTTTGCAATACTTAGTGTTCATTTATCCAAAATTGATGCAATTCTCAGTGTTTTTCCATATTAAAACTTTGCAATACTCAGTGTTTATTTATATAAAATTTTTGCAATTCTCAGTGTTTTTCCATATTAAAACTTTGCAGTACTCAGCGTTTTTCCATATTAAATTTTTGCAATATTCAGTGCTTATTATTTCCATACAATGCCTTCAGAGTACTAAAAAAAAGCTTTTAGTTGATATACTGTGCATTTATCTTTATGTAAATGTCGCAATAATCAATATTCAGTAATATGCAATACTCTCAATGTTACTTCTAATCCGCAATATCTTTTTTGCGATAGAAAATTCTCATCGTTAGTCATATTTTAGTTCCGAATACAAAATTTTCTATCCATTGTTACCGATGTTTGCAATATACTGAACAATAATTATGAAATTAATATTTGGTACTTCAAATTTTTTTTTTTTATTCCCCATTTATAATCTCTCAATACAATACAAAGTGTTAATTCTATTTTGGTCGGTGCTTTCAATAATTTTTATTTTTTTTATTTTAAACATTAACAATACTCAGTGCTGCAGATATATCCACAACTTGCTATACACAGTTTTATATCCATTTCTATTGCCGTTGCAAAACTCGGTGCTATATCAATATTCATTATCGTAGACACTTTGCAATACTCAGTATAACGCAGAAATTGAAGTGTTTATGGAACAATGAAAAGTTTCGATGCCATAAAAAACGTTAAATTTTCACGAACGTCGTGATACACAGAACTTTCGAATACGTTTTTTTCGCAATTACGATTATCAATGAACTTGACAAGCGAAAAGAATAAAAATCGTCGCCATTTTAGCAAATTTGGTTACGAGAAAAAAAAAAGAAGAAACTCGATACATCGAGAAGAGTTTTGCTTCGTTATTATCTCTTCGCGTCGAGTTATACGATATAATATCATAGAATCAAAAATATTAACATAGAAAAAGAATGACTCACCTTTAGGATTATCAAAACGCCGTTAAAAACTAAAACTGATCACGACTACAGCTCATAGAAACTGCATCCAGTGCAACTATTCCGAGACTAACCAAAAACTTGCACACCAAGACGCCACGGCACCGGCAGTCCCGCGCGCAGCAGTGCTAAATGTGCAGCGGAACAGCGCGTCATCAACTGCAGCGCCACCTGCTGCATCCGTGAAAACTCGCATTCATGTATACCTGGTAGTAATTTTCAATGGCACTTTTAGAGCACCCAACCGGCTCACGATGAAAAATACAATAAAAATAGCATTGAAAGTTTTTTATTCATCTAATCTTTCGTGTCAACAGAGCTATTCGTTTATTTAACAAATCACGTCGTCCGCGATGACGCGTACGCCCCTGATGAGTAATCTTAATCAAACATCAAATCTTGTATCTATTTGTTTATGTTTTCCGATAACGTCGAAAAATTGCGACTGTCGACCGAAAATAACGAATAAAAAATGTATCATCAGAACCATTTTTTTGATAAATTTCTTATCACGATTTAATGCCATACTGTTCGTTTCTAAAACAGAAGTTTTTCTTTTTGTAATTCCCGATAACAAAGCGTCTAAACGCCACATGTGATTATTATAACAAACATAAGAAATGATTCATTCGTTGGCTACTGTTCGAAATAATCAACACGTTAACGTCTCGGCGTGATGGAGGCTACTATCGGTTTCTCTTATCTCGGAGCGACAAGTCCAAAGCTCTTGAAAAAAGGCGTATCTATCACAACGAGCCATAAGGAGGCTATAGCGCTGCAGCGACAATGCAGACGAATCGAATAACGTTCGTCTAATGTTTAGACTTACTGGACGCCCGTAAAATTTATATCGTAACGGTATTAAAATTCTCGACACCCGACTAATACATACAAATTCGTATTGACTCGCCGCCGAATTGGACGTGCGTACGTGAAATCGGTCAAACATATATATACACATATGTGTACGTGCGCTGCGCGGAGGTTAATTTATCGAACAGTGCCAACTACCCTAGTCAGTGTTCGCGAAGCACCCGTAAGTAGAATCGCTTGCGCCTCTCGCTTTCAGTAGTCGCTGGACTCTCGTCGCAGCGAGGCATATCTCGCGGGAGCGGTTAATCGCGTTCACTTCGGTGATGTCATTTTCGCAGCTACGCGTTTACCGCAAAAGCCGCTCGCGCACCGTCAATCGTGTCACGTCAAATCTCGTTCTCGCGTGATATACGCGCGTAAAAAATATATTCTACGAAATCATTCGGAAAAAATAATGTCTCGGTATTGCGATCGAAATATCGGGAAATAGGTTGGCCCTTTGCGCGCAGCAGTTACTCTCTGCGCCGAGCCAGCGTCCGGGGCCCCCGGGCGTCGCGCAGGCCAAACGCGCTTAACGTCTCCGACTCAGAGTTCTCTGACAAAATTTTCTTCGATCGTGTGAGAGTGTCCGCGGTGAACGCGAAGAGGCTACGTATACGTGGTGCATGCAACGGTTAAGTCGGTGCTAATTGACCGGCTATTCAGACGAGTGAAAGAGTGATACAGAGACGAGATAGCGAGAGAGACGAGTCAAGTGTTCTCTCGAGGTTCGTGGCTCCTCCGCACGCTCAGCAGGAATGCCGGACGTTTCGTAGACACTTATTCGTTTCGCATCTCTCTGCACCTCCTAACGTCAAGAGAGGTAAGTCCCCCACCGAAAATCATTCTCGTCTCGTGTATATATACATATATACATATATTTCTTTACTCTTCGACTATTTATTATTGTAACAAACTCGAGCCCCACAAACCTCACGAGCCACGAACGCGACCTACTGACAAATACACGCATCGCATCGGAATCTTATTTATAGATGTCAAAATTTAGAAATTCGTTTGGTTTGGTGCAAAAGTCTGTCACACAACCACGAGACGGTCACCCGTTCGCGTACGAGTGTCTTCCTGTTTCGAGTGTATCAGCTTTTACACGATTAAAATTATCGCGATTAAGCGGATTATCACAAATTTGATTATTCATCCGTAAATTCCTCGATTGCGCGAATCAACGAAATAATTGATAATTTCAGTGCATCGGAAGTTTTGTGTTTTTTGTTTTTGTTTTTTCGCGTTGTTTTTTTTTTTTTTTTTTTCGTAATTCGATAATACATTGCGTGTTACCGAACGCGATAAAATAATTCTTTGTTAATCGTTGAAGGAACAACGAAGCTTTTGTGTGTCAAACGAAATATATTTGCGTTCATAATTGGAACGTCGCGTGAATCGTAAACGTCGACGACGTTAAATCGATACACACCGGAGTAGAGTCGCGGGTTTGATTCACTCGAGAACGTCATTGATAAATAAAAGAAAACTAATCGATAGAATTCTCGAACAAGGAAAACTTTCCGCGCGTCCGGGAATACATCGGGAAAATACGCGTGTCTGTTGAGAATAAAATATCCCCGATGTTAGGCGGGTGCTTCCCTAAGAAATGTTCGTACGACGAGTCATCGTTGTCGGTGAGGTTCAATGATCTTAGTTTTCCCGTTCCGCGAGAGCGATTTGGCATTTGCCTACTCGCGAACAGCGGAGTTCCACGAGTCCAAGAGAATTTCACGGAGATACCAATTCTTTTAATACCAAAAAAAAATACTGCCACACGGGTTACGATGATTATTACATCGAAGTTTCGAGTTATTACGACATTGCGATTGTCCGAAGCGTTAATTAAGTTTCTATGTAGGAGTGAGAGTCGCCACCTGTTACCTTGAAATTGCGAGTACGGTTAAGATTATTAGATAATTCATGTATTTTACTATCGCGCGCAGACAATGGTCAGGAAAACGATGACTGGCGATAAAGCTAACATTTTTCTTTCTATTATCTTAATTATCGTGAAAATCTTATAATTAGTATCTAATCGGTGCCGATGATCGATTTGTCGGTATAGAATGAATCCGAAAAAAAAAAAAAAATTCTTTATTTTTTTTTCAGAACGGTAACATGGCGCTGTTAAAAATAAACTCAAAAAAGTGGGTATCAGGACTACCGTCGCCACTGCCGGACGACCGACCGATCACTGCCATCAATGTGATTGAGGACATTGATAAGTGCCCTGCAAATTTTAATGTTGTAAGTAATACTTGTGTATTTAAGAGTTTTATCGATTACAGTCGCAACGACGCGCCCTTTCGTATTCCTTCTCTCGAAATATTGAAAATTGATAAACATGAAAAAAAAATATTGGAATATCGATCGTCAAGACATTAAATTGGTATTAAACGATAAAAACCATTTTTTTTCCAAATTACAAAATTAATTGCAGTTTTCGTTTAAACAAAAAAATTTCGAAAAAAAATTCGTGAAATTTTTTTTTCCAACATAAATACCATTTTTTCCTATTTTTTTTTCCAATTTACAGAAATAATTTCAGTTTTCGTTTTGCAAACAAAAAAATTTCGAAAAAATTTTTTTTTTTTTTTTTCGAAAAAAAAAAAAAAAAAATTTCGAAAAAAAATTCGCAAAATTTTTTTTTTTTTTTCATTTCGATAAAATTGTGTAAAAAAAATATTTTCACAGGTCTCCAAGACGTACGATCAGGACATCGATGCGGATCTTTGGCGCGAAAGCGGATTGTTTATAAAGAAAAAAGGGAGATACATATGTCTATCGAAGACGGAAGGTTTGCCAAACTACGTGGTGCAGGATATAGTGGTAATAAATGAGAGAGAATCGCCTCCCGATGGCTTCAGTATGATTACACAGACCGTAGACACCGGTGAGTGCCATTTGTTCGTTATTTGCGACATCGCCTTATGACCACCGACCTTCGTCACGCCTCGTAATTACCTTTACTTTTATATTCAACTGCCGTTCCCGCGCGCCATGTGCTAACGAATTTTTCCAGAGCAACGGGCGTGGAGAAAGAAACAAGTTTGCTACAAACTGAGAAACAAAGCTGTCTGTTCGAAGGCTGTTACCGATATAATCATATGCAGTCGTATCAAGAAAGCGCCCACCGGATTCACATACGCCGGGTGAGCGATCTTCGCGAAAAAATTCTCCTCGTAGCAATTATCTCGTAGATAACGTGTGGCATCTTAATTCTAATAATTTTTTTTTTTTTTTTTTTTACAGCGAAATTAATGGTGTTATAGTCTGCTACAAGACTAGTCAAGTCACAAACGCGGACTCGAGTTCGCAGCCGTACGAGAATATAGAGTAAGTCGTGTCGTCGACTACCGAAAAAAAAAAAAAAAAAAAAAAAAAAATATACGATTTTGTATTTTTTTTGTAAAATAATGGATTATTAATTTCAATAATCGATATACTTAATAATAGATAGTATAAATATTATTTTAATTCGTGATTTTTCGAAAGTTATTTTTTCGGACGAAAAAATATAAATTGACAATTTCTTTTTTTTTTTTTTTTCACATTATTATTTTGGATGAAACTGATGTTTTTTTTTCGTCAGCTTGCTGCAGAACGCTTCGCCGAACCCGTCGAACGGTGTTCCGCATCGTGTGCCACCGGAGAGGCCACCAAAGCCAAAATTTTCGCCGAAATCGCAGAACGGAATTTATCCGAAGATATCGGGAAATACTGACGTCGACGAATCGTCGGATCGCGATTACGAAGTTTTGAGCCCAAATGCGAGAATCAGGCCGACGAGGCCGGCGCCTCAACCACCGACCGCCGCTCCTGCGGGTTCTGTACCGATTTACGGCACTTTACCGTGTACCACCGATCTCGATGGCGTCCCATTCATTTTGAATCCACTACTCAGCTTCAGCACCGAATCCGCGGTGGTAAGTTTCGCGAGTTGCATTAACGAGATTTCAGTTTTATCGAAATAAAAAATAAAAATCATCATTTCCGTTATTACCATTTTAACGAATAAAAATGTCGCATAATTTTATTTATTTATTTTAAACGCGCGATATATTTTTTGCTAATATAAATTCACATGTTGAAAGGTCGATGAAAGCGTTTTTTTTTTTTTCCGAATTAAAATCCCAGAAGCCTCGTTAACGTTTGCAACAATGAAGTTTTCTCAGTCGGCTAACTAACGCCTCTTTGTTTCATTATCTCCCATACAGAATATACTTCCTGTGATCAAAGTTCGAACGCAAAAGGAGATCGACAAAGATGTAAGTATCGTTTCGCAGACTATACGCCAGCATTGAGTATCATAAACATCGTAATTGAATGAATAGTTCTATATAATTGATATCTCGTTATTCTTCGTTTTTCAGTATCACTACGATTTTCGAGCTGAACGCGAAACCTGAATATGGAGTTTCGACAACTCGCGTGCCAAACGAATTGTGCGAAATAACAAAAAAAAAAGAAAAAAGAAAAAAAAAAGGTGAAAAAAAAAAAAACGTCGAGGCGCTATATCCATACGATTTTTGTATCGATAAATATAGCGAATAGCCAAGTGTAATAGAGTGCCTGAACGAGTGATTTTACACTATATATCAATAATTTGTGAAAAAAAAAAAAGAAAAAAAAATCATCTAACGTTTAAATGTATAATGGAATACAAAGCAACACAATAGGTTGATAAGATGATAAGAAAAAAGGAAAAAAAACATAATGTGAACGTATCACGAATGACGCGAGGTGTGCCAAGGTGCGTGAAGGTTAAGAAACGAAAAAAAGAAGAAAAAGAAAAAAAAAACCAATTCGTGCGCGTAATTCCCTCCTCTTCCATTGTTTAGATTTTGATACCAGTGATTAGTATTGTATTTTTATAGAGTTACGTTGTATTTTTATAGATCTTAGGTGTTTATAATAATATATGATTGTATCATAAAAAAAAAAAAAACAGAAAAGAAAAAAAAAAGAAAAACGTTCCGATCGCCCCGAAAGGATACATCACGAGAATATTTAATTGATTAAATTGTATTATCATACCGATCCTCCGATGCATTCGAACGAACGACGCGCTATTTAAGAATAAAAAGAAGAAAAAAAAACAATTTTTTCAATACGAAATATAAATTTTTTTTTTTCATTTTTTTTAAATCTTTTCCTACGTCTCGTACAATACTTTTAATCCATCTATTTTATTCACAAATATTACAAAAACAAATAAAATGGAAACGACGAAAAACAACACGTAAGATAAAAGATTAAGTGCGCATTTTTTTTTTATTTGCATCTCGAATATGCGAGGAAATTTGTATTTATTTAACAACTGGAGAAATAGGGAACTAATCTTAAACAATCTTTTATTTTTCTCCGAGAATATCTGCGACTCGCGAATTTTTCACAAGAAAAAATCGAAAGTGCTGCTGTTATGGAGAGTTATATCGTTATATTTCCATCCGAAAATGAGATTCGGAGAGAATTTCGATGACTTTCCGATGTGATGAAAATCTGAAAAAAATCAATCGTACGGAAGGTACTGAGAAAATTAATTTAACATAACAATAATTCCGAAAAATTGTTGACAAATTCGTTTTTAATTCGTTGATTTTTATCTCATCGGGTATTCGAAATTCGCTCGGAATCGCATTGTTAGCTGAAACTGTAGCGATATACTGTCCTTAAGGAGAAAAAAAAAGAAAAAAAAAACCAAAATTCTCCCATGAAAACTAATTAATTTATCGCGTCGGTAATGGTTATCACGACGATTTTAATTATTCGACTAATGATCACTTAAAAATCGTCAATACTCTTCTCCCTGTAGTCTCCGCGAGGTTCTCGCATCGCGTCGCGGCGAGCCGCGTGTCGCGTTGGCGTCTCTTTCCATCGTATTTTGTTCCTCGTCGTTGCCGAACACCGACGATACCAAACGTCAGACAAACGGACCCGTCCAGTGTCTCACGTGCGTAAATTGGCTATTTCCGGTCTGCGATCCGTGTTTTTCAACAATAGCATTCGCTTTTATTTTATTCTTGTATTTCACGTCCTTAGGCTTCAGCATACTTTTGTGATTACTTAACAGTCGCGAAGGCGTTAATATCGATTTGTTGCTGAGTCCCGTAGCCTCGAGAAAATTATCGTAAATTCCATTGGAATTGTTTCCGGTTCTCGTCGAATTGTAGATAACGTTGTTGTTGTCGGCATTGCCATTGGCGTTTTCGTTATGCTGTGAAGAATTATGAAGCGCCGTACCGTTGGCGAGTCTCTCGGATCCATCGCCGTCCGGTCGATCGGGATCGTCCGATAGATCGCAATCGTCCAAATTGAATTCTTCGAAATTTTGTCTTATATCAAAATCGTCGAATTCCGTGTGAGCGGCGCGACGTTCCTTCGATCGCGAACGTTCCCTCGATAAATCGAGAAGCTCATCGTTGTCGCCGCCGATCTTAAATTCCTCGAAGTGTCGCACCATATTGGTTACTCGCGGAGAAACGATATCGGTATTCAATTTTCTCGAGGAATCGCTGATGAACGCCTGAAACGACGATCTCACGCCGTTGAAACGATTACTGGTTCGTTCGACGAACGTATTGGCGTTGTCGTTGTTCGGCTTTGCGATGGAATGTTTCTCCTCGAAGACGAGACTTCGAGCGGTGTGACCGTTCGACGAGCTTTTCGTCGGCGTTACGCAACTGGATATCCCTCGGG
Organism: Cryptus viduatorius; assembly: GCA_964006125.1. Lineage (NCBI taxonomy): Eukaryota > Metazoa > Arthropoda > Insecta > Hymenoptera > Ichneumonidae > Cryptus > Cryptus viduatorius. The sequence goes on along the minus strand of OZ023225.1, from coordinate 18,585,986 downwards.
ATCCTCGTTTCGGCGTTTCCACATCGATCTTTCGGTGCGAATGCTTGCCGCGCGTCTCGTCGATGAGGAAAGAGGGACTCGGAATTTTCTTGAGGATAAGTGTGTTGCGAAATTGCGTTGGTTTTGGCGGAAGCGCCGGTGGGGTCTTCGGCGTCGGCGATACTATTTCCGGCAATGACTCGATATCCTCGTAATCCAAATTCTTCGCTATCGTCAGACCTATGAAAAGGAAAATAAATTTGTTGATTAACAATTAAATTTTTTTTTATCGTTTAGAGAATTAATAGTTAATTGGCGCAATGGCTTTCGATTAAGAAATTAATTATACCAAATAATAAAATAATAAAAAATGGATACCGAAAATCGAGTTTTTTCGATGACAAAGAAAAATAGCCGATCAGAAACATCAATATTATTGCGATAGTTAAAACTGTAAAAAATTCTTTCAATTTCTCGAACAAAGTTTCCCTTACATTTCGAAGACTAAAAAGAAGAAAACAATACCTTTCGACGACATTTGAAGACAAGTCTTTTCCTCAATTCTTTCCATTCGCAAAGTGGGACTCGAAGATCGGTTCGGTAGTCTTATTCTCTGATTACCGATTTCCAGACACGACGTCGACACCCTGCGGGCGGCTTCGATGCGTTCGGTCTTCGGCTCTATTACGACGATCGGTATCGCCGCTGCTGGCGGCTCTTCGTCGATCTCGTTATCGTGACTCGTTTCCGATCCCAAACTCTCCGTTGCCGGTTGCGATTCCTCTTCTTGATTATCAATTCTCATACCAAATTCGTCCTCCGACGCTGTTGCCTCGAAGTTTCCCGCCTCAGTCTCGTTTCCCATATCGCGATCCATCATCGCGCCCTCTTCGGAATTTCTTCTCTCCATTTCCGAACCCACCGATTCTATGTCCGATAGTCTTGCCGGTTGAAAACGCACTATTCTTCCGCGATGTTTGAATCTTCGCGGCGCGGTAAGCATACTTTCTTCTTCTTCCATATCGCGAAGAAGTATTTGGTTGACGCATTCGAGTACCGAATTGTGATTACCGTTCGATCGGTAACTACTGTGGCGAAATACGTCGTCGCTGATCCGATCCTCGTCCGGATCGCTGTACCAATTACCGCTCGTCTCCTCGACATTCGGCTCCTCGTTCTCGAGTTTCGATGGTCTGAAACAAACGGAAAAAAAGTGGATTACAAAAAATTTTACGAAACTCGAAAAAAAAAAAAAAATGATATAAACATTTTTTAATTTTTGAACAATTTCTCGATTCGCAATTTGAAAAAAAAATTAATAAAAAAAAAAATTCGTAATATTTTCACAAATTCTAATTTAGTTTTTTTCAAAATTCACATTAAAAAAAAAAGAATAAAAAATGACTGAAAAAAATCAAAAAAATTTGATACTAAAATCCCTGTTATCAATTTTTTTAAATTGAAAAAATTGTCGTTTTGCATTGAAATTTTCTCTAATTTCCCGAATATCGTATACAACGCAACGCAAAATAATCGCAAAAAAAAAAATTACGCAGAATTCGATGCAAATCTAAATACTGATAAAACGATAAGAATTCAAAGAAATTTTCAATAACTCACTCGTTATTGTTATCGAAACAATTATCCTTTTCGCATTTGTTGTTTTCTCCGTCGCCGTCGTTTTCCTCAGTCTTCTTTCTTCCGTCCCGCAAATTTCTCGCGTTATTCTCATTGCAAGAATTAACGTAAATCGGTTCGTGACTAACATCTTCGTCCTCATCGTCCGACGCGAAATTGCAATCCATACCGTCGTCTTTGCTTTCGCTTCGCGCTATCGTAACCTTCGTCTCCTCTCCGCTATTATAAATCTCCAGCGGTTCAGCGCGAACGATGCCGTGTCTTCTCTTCGCGAATCCATCGTCGCCGCTGTTCTCGCGATCGCGTATATCGCTAAGAATTATTCTCGCGGAAGTATCGATGCGATCGTCCCGTTCATCGATTCTTCTTCCGATGCCGACGCCGAAGGACTTCGACGATTTTAGAGACGATTTATTGAGCGTCGATGCGGGGGAGGCGTCGGTACTTTCGCCTTCGCAAAAACCTTCGGTACTCAGCAACGACGGCGAACTCTCGTCAGTCGTCGTCGTAAGAATGGAACCCGCATCCGTATTCTCGCTGCTGCTGGCGCAACTTTCCTTCGAAACATCGCTGCCGGCAAAGCTGTTCGTCTTTCTTACGCCGCAACTCGGCAATTGTTGTCGCCGTCGATGATCTCTCGTCGTCGTATCCTCGTCGCTCTCCGCGGCAACGTTAAGCTTATCGATTATTTCGCGTTTCAAACGCTGAATATCTTTTCCCAATTCGCTGTTCGTAATCTCTTCGTTATCGTTCACCTGTTCCATACGGAGATCCCGATTCGTCGATGTCGCGCTGTGGCAACAATTGCCTTCCGACAAATTCGAACTCGCGGACGATCCTTCGCCGGAACTTTGGTGACACGAACGGTTCTGTTCCCTTTTCGATTTTATGTAATTTTTCGTGTAACGACGGAGTTTCGCGATTTCCAGCTGCTGATTCCGGATTACGTTGTCCTTCTCGCAGAGAAGCTGACGAATCGATTTCTGCTCCTGTTTCAGACGCGACTCCAGAACGAGCAGCGCGCGGAGGATCCGCGAAAGCTGCTGGTCCCGCAGGCAACGCTCCGATTCGTGACCCGCCGTACGCGAGTCCAACTCGCGCACCAAATCTCGACAACGCTTCGTTGCGACTTTTAAGGCGTCACGGGTTCGCGCCAATTCCTGCTTCAACGTACGCACCTCGGTCTCCATCTGGAAAAAAAAAAAAATTTCATTTTAGACAAAAGTTATATGAAAATTATTTTTTGGTAATAATAATTTTTAATAATTTATATATATTTTTGAAAATATATAAAATATTTTTTTTTATAAATTTGAAAATAATATTTATAATAATAAATTAATAAATATTGAATTATATATTTATTTAATTTCGCGACAATATTGGATTTTTTTTAATTTGTCGCTTTACTACTAATTAAAAAAAGTGCAACTCGCGCAGTATCGATATTTTTGAAATTACAGAAGTTTCGTAGTTTCAAAAATATTAATGTTGCGCCTCGACAGACATTTCGTTCAATTCGTTAATTTTTGCGAATATACATTTTTACATTTTTTTTTTTCGAATTTTTTTTACGTAACGCAAAACTCCGTTTCAAAAAAATGTTTTCGAATTTTTTTAAACGCGCGCAACTAAACTTCTATTTTTGTCACGCGAAAATATTCGTATCGGAATTTTGAAAATCGCGCCAATAAAGCTGAAAAAATACGTTATATTTTTCGAAGTTTTAATCACAAACAGCGCGTCAATTTTTTCTTAAATACTCTTCTATTTTTATCTGTTTTGTTAAGAACGTCAATTCCTTATTTTACTTTTTTAGTTGTTTACTGTTCCTTCGCAAATTTTCATTAAAAAAATCTCTGAAATTTTTATTATTCTCGTAAAAAAATATCCACTATTTTCCGTTTTTTTTTTTTTTTTTTTTTCTAAAACCATTTTAATTTATCTTCGTAAATCGATACCAAAGTTCGATCGCTAAGCGAATAAACTAAGTGTCGGGAAACCCATTAAAATTTTCTAAATTCCGAAACGATAATTGTACACGCAAATTGGTTTCGCGAAAAAAAAAAAAAAAAAAAAAAAAACGATATAACGAGTATATTCCGCGGGGTTAAGGTGGAGGTGCGCCCGCGGGTCAAACACGACTTAAGGTCAGTCTATCTAACGCCTGTTTCCCCTCTATTCTCCGGTGACTCCTACACGTTTATTTCCTCCTTCTTCGTCGCAACTCTGCATCGATAATCGTTCACACTTCAGCTGAGGTGTATGTGGCTCTCGCCGCAACAGTTCACAAGGTGAATCGACGAAGAGCACGTGCAGCAAACATTCACGCGCGAGTCAAAGTGGCACGAGCGACGGTATCTCATCTTTATAGTTTATACTCCGAAAAGTATGCTATAGGACTTTCTCCATTCTTTCGGACAACGGTGATTCCTCTCCTTAATCCATCGTGTATTCGTGTTTTTTTTTTTTTTTTTTTTTTATTCTCGACATCGAGGATTCTCGCGAATGCCTCGACGTCCGTAATAAAGCCGACAGCTATGCAAAACCGGTTGAGCTTCTTTATCGATTATCTATAATGTGCTAAAACCGTTCGTACGATTAGCGCGTCCGACACGTGTGGAAACTGTGCAGAAATTTATATTACGCCAATAATTAATTCTTATTTAAGGATAATAAATAACGAGGCGCGAATTACGCGATTAATCGATTGTAATCGTTTTTTTTTTTTTTTTTTTTTTTTTTACGCGTTTTAATGATTGAATTATCGAAGCCGAAAACCAAACGGCACCGTCGATTATGTCATCGTCGTTGGGGATATCCAGCGGCGATGACTTTCGTGGATTTTGATAACGTTTTCCGGAAGCGCGTTAGCCGAAGAGACAACGATATTTACGAACCTTCGTCAGCTGTTAAAGACGAGAACGCGCAGGCGAGCCATCGACGTGGGTATGTTGTGTTTTTGTAGCCGTAACTACACCACTTTCTCCACTGTTGCACGCCAACTTTTATATATATATATATATACTATATGTCGTACCGGCGGTTGTTCGGCTTAACGTAGAAACGATGCACTCGAGATTTGTGACTTTACGAGTCTCCGAGGGAATTGCGCAAAGCGTCGCGAAACCGACACGATTTTCTCGGCGAATTAATTTTTCTTCTTTTTCTTTAATTTATTTTCGGCCCGCAAACGTTATTCGGAGGATTCCTTTGACAATCTGTTTAGTGAATTTAAAAATTTAAAAATCGGCGCGTAAAAATTTTTGGAGTGTTTAAAAAAATCGTCGAAAAAATTAAAAATCACAAATTATTAATATCGTCGCAATAATATTAATGGAATTAACACTTTGAAATTAATTTTTTTTTTTTTCGGAGAAGAAATTTAAATTAAAAATTTCCGCGTTAATTATAATTTTTTTTTTGGAGTCTCGTATTTTTTTTTTTTTTACTAAAATGGAGTAATACGAACGATTTTAGTGTTACAGAGAGATTAATAATAACGAAAACTCCGATTTTTGTTTTTATTTTTTTCGGAATTTACTATTTATGTTTCGCTAAATGCGTTTTCTTCCAGAAAATTGTAAATTGTAAATATTTCGATTGCATTTCGTAACGATATAAACGGAAGCTAATGATTGCCTTTCTTTCGTGCGGTCGAAATTTAGTTTATACCTTCGAGCGATCGACGAATACTTCGTTGCATTCATGAAACCTTATTGACTAATCAACGATATAATTGAACTTTTTTTCACTCGGCGATACTGTTTTATCGATGTATACACTCGTCAATGATAAATTGATTTACGCCCGGAAATTGGTGATTTTTTTTAAAAAGATCGAGCGGAGCGCGAGAGCGTAGTTTGGATGGGACACTGCGGAGTTACTTGTTTCGTCTCTGCTGGAGTTACTTTGGTGAGTCTGGACGAGGCGACTCTCGCGTCTCGTCCACCGGCAGCTCTCTTGCTGGAGGGGACGCGAGACGAAAGAGAGGATCGCGAGAGAGTCGCGAGGAAGGGAAAGAAAAGGCACAGAATAAAAAGAAGGAGAGGAAGAAGGAACCGAACGGAGGAGAAAGAGAGACGGAAGGCAGGAGTCCCCTTGCTGGATACTACCTGACCGTCTCTACCTGAACGCGTTCTCCTATACTTGCGTGTCTCCGGCTTTTATCCTATATATAACTATATGTATATACGACGCCGGTAACCCGCGCACAGTTCACGTCGTCGTCGCATATTCGACGCTTTCGTATGTATGCGTTTTTATGCATCGGTGTGAAAATGTATGGGACTGCGGAGAGTTGCTGAACGCAGAAGTAGCAGGTAGCTTCGTCTTTGGACCTCTGACCACCAGAACTCGACGGCACGACTTTGCCGGAGAAACTCGATCCATTTTTAACGCTTTCGTAAATATACCCCCTTTTTTCGGATGAATTACGTAAAATATTTTTACTTTTATTTAAATAGGAATAAAATATTTATGCTATTTTTTTTTTTTTTTTTTTATAAAAAAAAATTATTGAAGACGATTTTTATTCAAAATTGGATAAATACAGCAAATAGGGGATTTTTTTTAATAGTGAATAATATAAATTTAATTTTTAAAGTGATTTTTTTTTTCCTTTCTATCGAAGAGATATTGAGCGGTTTTTTTAAATTGTCGTCAGATATATCGATTAGTAGAATTTGATGAATTCCACAAAATATATATCGATTTAATTTGCATACGAATCGAAAAAAAATTCACGCCGCCACATAGTCTTTTTTTCAAACGAAAATAAAAGAATTATTGACAATAATTTTAATCCAATATGGCGGAAGTCGCGTCGCGATAAAATTTTTTTTTTTTTTTTTTCGGAAATAAAAATAAATTACATTTTTGCAAAAATACTTTTACTTCTAATCGAAGGGGTGAGGGGGCTATTTTCGCGTTGCAGTCAGGTGTATCGATTGCTAGAATTCCGAACCTCGAAGTTCCTTGAACTTTTCCGGGTCGACACCTTGAATTTTTTTTTTTTTTTTTTTTTTTTTTTTTCACGCAACAGTCAGGTTACCTTCCACATAGAAGTGTCAGGGCTGCGAAGACCCTTTGACACGAGAGATACCTGGAAGACCTTCACACCTCAGTGCCTCTTAACTGCAGACGACCGCAGTGCTCTATATACACCGCGTGCGGAGTAGTAATTCAGTCGCTTACCGTTTGCGTGTAATCGAACCAAATCTTCGAGTCGATTTTCTTTCGACACGACATCTCGAGATATATCGAAGATTGTCGATGTTATCGTTCGATAAGATCCGTATTGCTGGGAGCAAAATGCATATAACGCTCGTGCGAACGACAATAAAAAAAAATCCCGTCGATCGTTGTCACGAGATCCAAAGTTTTCGACTTCGACCATTACACTCGCATATGTCACACGCGATGTCTGCGACAAATTTTATCGCACCTCACCAACTCGCCACCGATAAGACGCACAAAAACGTCAGAATTTTTTTTTTTTTTTTTTTTTTTCGAAAAAAAAAAATACACTTTTAATTTTTCAAATTTTATTATTATTTTTCACGATTAATTCGAAGGTAAATTACGTTATCGGCGCTTTTGCACCGGTGACTCACACTGAACCAATAATAGATACATTTCATTATATTCTCGAATTGCGTAACGCGGCTTTTGTGTCCGAAACACGATTTCTCCTGTAGTCATTTTTTTTTCTGTATTTTTTTTTTTTTTCTTATTTAATTAACGATAATTACGAAGAATTCGAAATCACTGTCACCATATATCACGATGCAAATTTAACGTTCTTCGATTACCGATCTGCGGCATCGTTGATTTAGTAGAAATGTAATTAAACGGAATTCGATAGATTACGCTTTCGCGCGTATCTCACTGTCTGTGTGTATAAAAAATTACATCGTAATGAACGACGACGCGGAGTGGGATCTCGCGAGTTCGCGAGCGCAGAAACATCGACAAACGACTGCCAGGAGAATGAAGAGGCTTTCCGATTCACCAGCAGCGAACGCGCTGCCAGGTTATCTCGGGCGCGGCGTTTCCAGGCCGATAATAATAATCGCGACGATAATGACGACGTTAAGTGGTCGCGCGTCGTTCTCCTTCGCGCTATCCTACCGACAACTCCCTGGGGGTTCGCCAATCGCATCGAAAGTCGGATAAAAGCACAAAAAATAATAAAAGACTAATGAAAACATTCAAATTCGTTATCTACGCGGAAATTTGTCGAAATCGTTGTTTCCACTGAATTACGATAAAAAATCGATTTTTAACTTTTTTTTATCGCGTTTCATTTTTTTTTTTTTTTTTTTTTTTTTTTTTTTTTCGGCGATAGCAAAGTCTTTCGAGTTAAATTCGTTATCTATATGGAAATTTGTTCAAATATTTTTTTTTTCACTGATTACGACGATAATTCATTTTTTTTTATTTATCGTGTTCCGTTACTTGTTTTTTTGTTGTTGTTTTTTTTTTTTTTTGTGAGAGCGGAGACTTTCGAGTTACTAGCGCGCGGCGATCCGAGAAAGAACTGAATTGTAGAGAAGTTGTACTCGAAGCTTTGGTGCGGCTATCGCGCGTTTTACCCGAGTTACCTACCGCCTTCGTGAGTCTCGCTGGTTGTACTAAACATCTACGGGGAGAGCGAGAAAGACGAAGATATAGTTAGAACCCAACCAGTTACCAGACTTCCGGTTTCCACCGAAACCCACAACACGTATCCGCGCTTAACGAGATTGCGTCACACAACGAGTCGATCTTTTTTCTCTTTTTTTTTCTTCACACTATTCTTCGCGGAGTAAAAAATGGGTTATTTCATAATTTACCGAATTTCGTTAGTAGTTTTGTGTTTACACATTAGGCAAAGCGGTTCAGCGAGATATTGTACATTTAAAGATAATCAATCAATCGTAACCATTCTATTTTTCCGATATCGATAACACTTGTAACTCGTTCACCTTTCCTGCTTTACTCTCGTATTTTTTTTTTTTTTTTTTTTTTTTTTTTTTTACGCGTGAACTATATAAATGAAAAGATATATATGTATTTTTTTTTAAAGAATAGCTCTTTGCCTACGAAGCCTGTTTCAGGAGATATCGCCGCTGTACACGTACCGTCGCGAACGCGATGTATGCGCGTAGTCTCGTGTGTACGACGCACACTTTGCGCATCTGCTGATTGCATGTATATATATGTATATATATATGTATATATGTATGTGAAGAAGAATTTCGTACCTGGCGCACGATGTGACTGCCATTATTTTACACGTGGGAGGCGTGTGTGTGTGCAGACAAAAGATTACGCGGTTGCGGGTTTTTTTCTCGAAACATTTACGAAAGACGGGGAGAGATAAAAAAAAATACGGATCGGGTACGTTTAATGCCGGCAGGTGGGTACCTTTGACAAAGGAGACTGTGGCATGCGGGTCATCACATCGCGGCTCATAACGCCGACGACCTCAAAAACGTTTAACAATCGATGCGACGACGAGTTTTAGGTGCGATGACGCGCGCGTGATTCGGAATACGCGGCGCGGACCGCCATTGCGGTTATCGCGTCACCGCAATTTTTTTTTGAGGAAATTTCAAAGCGCCCGAAGATATTTCTTTATTTTCGTAAGTGCATCGAGCCGATCGTCGATTTTTAAAACAAATTTCGATGCGAACGACACGCAACGTACGACACAATAAACGATAACCGTTTGTCAGAGATAACGGGAGAAACATTAAGAGCGACGAGCGGTGCTCGCGCTTCGGCAATTTTCGTCCAAAATATGTGTGATAATTTACGCGACGTTGTTTTGCAACAATGTGTTTTTTTTTTTTTTTTCGAAAATGCGCTGACGATACATCGCGATCGTTTGAAACGTTACTGATAATAGTACGATAACTGCATTTATTAAAGATAAAGGAACAAAGTAAAGCTGATAGATGAATTTTTTGCACTTTTTGAATTTTTTTTTTTGTTTTTTTTTTTTTTGAAAATTTTTTATCGTAGTTTGAGATAAAAATGTCTTCGCAAGTCTCTCGACTGATAACGATAATTGCTCGTCGTGACTCGGAAGCCGAAGCACAAGTAGCGACAATGACTAATTATTTTTGTAACTTATCGTTAACACGATCGGCGTAAAGACTGTATTCACGTATATATGTCTTCAACGATCAATTTTTCGGACGTTTTTTATCGCGTGCGATCAAGAAGCGTGAAATTCTTTACGGCTCACTGTACGCGTATATCGTACGAACGATCATTCGAGCTCTGCCCCTTTTCATCGATCGATGTGTCTATTTGTTATGTTTGTTTCGTAAAAATAAAACAATGGACTGCCAAAGATGTCGAGCGCACGGTTGACATGCGGCTGACGTTCGTTTGCCGTTAGAATGGAATGAACGAACGCGCGATCAGCCGAAGGCGAGTCGGTAATATAGGAAAAAAAAAAAAAAATACGCGGCGCACACATATAGATCGCCGGGAAAATCGATAAGTTCGAGATAACGTACCGGACTTGCGTCACAGGGGTACCTACGGGTCTATTACATGTTTGCGTGTAGAATGTGTCTATATAATAATAAACCCCGAAGCGGCCTCTTGCGATATATTTATGTACGCTTAACGTGACCTCCTAAGCCGGTGACCTATGTTTCAGCACATACTACGCGCGCCTCGACTCACGCAATTACGATTGTATCCGTTCGCGATAAAATAAAAAATAAAAATAAAAATAAAAAACGAAGCTTTTTCTTCACCTGGAAACAATCTTATCGCGAAGATCGCGACTGGGAATCGATTTTTTTTTCGACTGTATACCCCGCGTATGCATACCTCGCGTTTGTGCGGCAAAATCATTTTTCACGAACGATCGGACTTTCCGGACGAAAAAATTCCCTTCCACTCTCTTTCTTTCACGACGACAAGAAATTTTTTTTTTTTTTTTTATATCGCGTTTTTTTTTCTTTCTTAGAGAGCGAAAGAAAATAAAAATAAATTGTTACGTATTACGAAGAGTTTATAAATTGGTGCGGAACGATGAATTTTCCGGATTCTACACGCCACAGCGGAGGCACGAACTCTGTTGTTATTCTGAGGTTAAACATACCGGAGGCTTTGAACTATCTTTAGAATTATCGATGAAAAGTCTCCGCGATGTTCCCGACCTTCGCGGGCGTTCGCGCACCTCGGTGGGTGTTTATTGTGAAACGGGACGACGGCGATTTTTTACTCCCGACAGCAGGTAACTCCGTTTCGTATTCGAACTTAAAATTTAAATAAAAAATTTTAAGAGAGTTGAAATTTTTTTTTTAGGTATCCAATTTTTGTAAATTATTAAAAGTAATATTTAGATAATCTTTCATCGCTTTTACACAATTGAAATTTAATGTACTGCACCGTCAGACAATACTAAAGCTATAAAACTCATTTTTGGTAAAATTTCGTCGCACGAAAAATGAAAAAAAAAAAAAAAAAAATTGTATCGGTAATTATCAATGTTAAGCGCCACGAAAAATACACAAACTTCGCGAAAAAACACTACTTATTCGATATTTAATTAATTTCCAGCGGAAAATCAGATTCGGATAGATTTTCGGTAATTTTCCGATGAGATAAAAATCTGAAAAAAATGATTTCTTCCAACGGAATTGCGAGCATTAAATTTGCATAATAATAATTGCAATAATTTGTTAAAAAATGAATAAAAAAAAAAAATTCTTTTTTTTAGTGAAAATTGATTTTTCGATTTATCCGAAAACATAAATTTTTTACAAATTTTAAAATTTTTTGAAAAACTTCGAAAAATCTTCGATATTCGCACTTTTAGCTGAAAATCTACCAATACCCCTTTTTTAATTATAAAATAAAAAAATTTGCGCTAAAACTGAAAAAAAATAATAACGCGATGATAACTGTTTCTAGAAACGTTATATTTGCTTTAATAACATCGCGAGTATCGGACAAAAATTCTGACGTAAGAAATCCGCTTTGCGGTTGAAAACTCCAAAAGGAATGAGAAGCTTCCTTCCGGTCGCGTTGATTCATAATTATCAGAGGTTTAGTCACGCTTTCGAGACCTCCGCGCCACTGATTCTCTTATATAGAACAAACGCTTCTGAATTCCTTTTGCATAAATAGATTTTTCATTCCCGCTGCGGAGCAGAGACGCGTGACTGCCGTCTGGGATTATCGTGCGAAGGTCTCGGAAAGAAAGTTCAGCTTCTACTGCCCGTACAATCCGAGAGTGAGAACGGAAGGCGAATCGATATTAGATTGCGCTCGCGATCGGTGCTCGTGAAGGAATGCGAGCAGTAGGACAGGACACAGACAAGAAAAGCGTTCGCACACGCAGACGCGGACCGTGTAACACAGCGAGCGGTAACACAACTCGCGAATCCTCTCGCGTTCTCAATAGCAGTATTGCGAATATGGAGCGAAAGTCGTGCGCTCGCTGACTATATGAACGAAAAAAAAAAAAAAAAAAAAAAAAAAAAAAAAAAAAAAAAAAAAAAAAAAAAAAAAAAAAAAAAAAAAAAGGTATATATATATAGTAATAAGTATAACATTTGCGCGGCGATTTATATCACGCGGACACGTCGCGATTATTATCACCGAACGGCCGATTAATTCGACCCGTGAAATCTGTTCGGCTAATCAAACATCGACTGTGGTTTGCAAGTCATTCATAACTATAGACGCGTATCAAATTTACGAAGCGTAAGCGAACGTTTGCGAAGCGAACAAAATTTAATTTTGACGACAGACTCGCGGAGTTTTTTGAATGGCGCGCAACGCTTTGCGGCCGCAACGAGTTTTATTTTTCAGACGCCATTAGAACGATTGGGATTAAGAAAAAAAATTTTTAAAATAACTCCACCTAACGGCGGTTACGGCTCATTAAATTCGATTGAATTCGATCGGTTTCCACGAAGCGGAGACCACGTAATAAATATCCTGTTACGATTTTTTGTTATTGTCAATCGCGCGATTGACATTTTAAAGATCTGAGAAGTGCGATAGCGTTATAATTTTGCTATCAAAGTAACTGTGAGGAATGACGCGTCAAGTCTGCAGTTCCGGAAATCGTCGAAACAACGGCTTTGCCTCACTATATATCAGATTTTCGAATTCGATGGATTTTAATTAATTAATCATATTTACCGAATCTTTAGCTAACTGTGAAATATTTCACCATTATTCGCCGTAAAAACTCTTCATAATCAATTAAAAAAATATAAAAATGAAAAAAAAAAAAATCAACAAATTTTTTTTAAATTGGAATTTTCATTTTAATCGAAATTCAAATTAATCGGAGTTTTTTCCCGATTTGTAAAATGATTTAAAATTTTTTGCAAATTATCCACTTTTCAATTTTTTTATTTCCGCAAATTTTTTTTTTTTTTTTCATTGTTGCAAAATACGAGTATTTCGTTAATAAATATTGACGCGTGAATCTCGATAACTGTAACATTTTTTAAGAATATTTTTTAAAATTTCTTTCCTCGTAAGATAAATGGATCCGAAGACTCGGGAATCATAAAACTCATAAACCATTTCTTCCTCTCATTCATTATCATATAAATGATTACTGCAATAACGAAGGCGAAGGCATACAAAAGATTTTTTTTTCTTCTATTAATCCACATATAGCTTCGCTTCGTGTAGAGTTCATCCGATGAGAGATCCACAGGCGAGACTCTCGATAAAGTGAGCGCAGAGAAAGAACTTCGAGTCACGTTTCTTCTATATCGAAACTGATCTATTCTTCTTAGAGCTGTTGAAGCGCTGCAGCATCGGCAGTGCACAACGGCCGACCAATGCGCACGAATCTGTTTAAAACGCCTTTCGATGTAAATCGTGTTGGAGGCTCTCAAGTTCAATCCTCTGACGGAAGGAAAACAAGAACTGATGTTCGAAGGATCTTAAGTAGAATGAAAAAAAAAAAAAGTTCGTGGATCGTAGCGAAGATCAACGAAAAAAAAAAAAAATTCGTGGATCATAGTGAAGATCGACGAAAAAAAAAAGTTCGTGGATCATAGCGAAGATCAACGAAAAAAAAAAAGTTCGTGGATCATAGCGAAGATCGATGAAAAAAAAAAGTTCGTGGATCATAGTGAAGATCGACGAAAAAAAAAAGTTCGTGGATCATAGCGAAGATCAACGAAAAAAAAAAAAGTTCGTGGATCATAGCGAAGATCGATGAAAAAAAAAAGTTCGTGGATCATAGCGAAGATCGACGAAAAAAAAAAAAGTTCATGGATCATAGCGAAGATCGACGAAAAAAAAAGAAAGTTCGTGGATCATAGCGAAGATAGAAAAAAAAAAAGTTCGTGGATCATAACGAAGATCGACAAAAAAAAATGTTCGTGGATCATAGCGAAGATCGACGAAAAAAAAAAGTTCATGGATCATAGTGAAGATCGACAAAAAAAAAAAGGTCGTGGATCATAGCAAAGATCGACAAAAAAAAAAAGTTCGTGGATCATAGTGCAGATCGACGAAAAAAAAAAAAAAAAAGTTCGTGGATCGGAGCGAAGATCGATGGGGAACGAAAATGGAGAGATTCGACGCGCGCATCTAAAATACGTTTAAAGCCAAAGAAGAAAACGCACACGTGCAAACGAGAGACGAAAACAATGATAAGGAGTTTCAAGATACGCGTAAGAAACGAGTGGTGTGTAGTTACGATGGTTAGAAAATGTTATGCGCGAGAAACGCGGAAGAAGAAGGTGAAGCGCATCATCGTAGAGATACAATACGCGGTGGATAGCCGGGTGTACCCAGCAGCGTTTAGAGAAGTGCAACCGCGCGCTTTGCCGCGATAAAAGCATCGGGTATATTATTGTTGAGGAGCAGTAAGAATAGAAATGGATGGAAGGCTCGAGAGGAATAAGACGACGGAACGAAGCGCGGTATATAGAAGTGGATAGAAGAATAATAAGAATGGAAGAGATGAAAATCTCGCGAACGAGAAAACGAAGAGAATAAGAGAGATGAGGAGATGTTCTTGAAGCCTTTGAGGGCCTCGGGGGCTCGTAGATATATTTATACATATAAACCAACGTCTCTATAATATTATAGTTCGTACAATGTATGTACTTTAGTACGCGGATACGAAGAAAAAGATCGAACAGTAAAATTAAACTTTTAGTATCACAGCTGCAGCATCTCGTCGGAGGTTCGATCTGAATAATAACAATTATAGAGCGGAGGTTCTTCTTAATCATAGACGGTGATAGAAAAAAAATGGCAAACAGTACGCGAAAAAAAAAAAAAAAAAAAAAAAAAAAAAAAATTCGCAGAAATAATCAGATGATAATATGGCTGATAATATTGTAGACTTTAATTTCAAACTGTCGGGTAAAATCGTATGTACGCTTGAATGACTCTGTGGGTCATAAACGCGGACGCGGATCCGCGATGTTTGCGAACACATCTTGCGATCGCGCAGATCCTAGAAATGCTGAAACTGTGTCATTATGAAGTTATTACACGCGGCGGTTTATCCGGCGTTCGAAAGAGGGGAACCGTAACGAGTGGATACAAACGTATGTTTCTCCGGTTTACCTGCTAATTGACGAAAGTAGGTGACTGTCAATCGTAATAAACGTGAGAAAACCCGATGTGGAAAAAAATTATGGATATCGCGATAAATTGTTCGGAGAATCGAGTAACAGATCGGAAATGAAAAAAAAAAAATTTGTAGATATATAAAAGTTCGAAAATCGATAAATATCGTATTTTTCGATCTCTTTCGATATTTTTCTGATCGATATATATTTTTTCCTGATATGAAAAAAAAAAAAAAAAAATCAAGAAAAATTAACACTGTCGATAAAAAAATAATATAACTCGTTTAATAAAAAATAAATTACATTTTTCGATCTCAATCGATACTTCTCTCGTCGCTATACGTATGTATTCCGATGTGAAAAAAAAAATAAAAAAAATCGACACGTTTCGGCTAAAAACATAAAATTAATTAAAAAATAACGAGATGTATCTTTCAGTCGACTTAGTCGCGATGAATGGGATAATACGAATTCCTTCAAGTATCGTGAGAATCTTCGCGAAATAAGTGGCAAGAAAAATCGTCGTCGGTCGTAAAATATCTTACGAAAGAGGAAAAAATTACGATAAAGACGATGAAAAAAAAAAAAAAAATTAATCCATAGTATACATCGTATAACGCAACAAGGTTTACGCACCCGCATAGTTACGCTCAGTGAAGTCATTATCGGACTTGTGGCGTAAAAAGAGGCAAAAAAAAGAGAAACAAACGTGAAAGTGCGGCTTCTACCTCTATCGGAGTCTCGAGGGCAACTGTGATAATGTCGGCGCGCTCCCCCGGGGCGAGTCATCGAGTTTTGCTCGAGGAGTCGTAATAAACGTGTGAGAGTAAGTAGAGGAAATGCGCGAGCGCATGACGAGAGATGCAGAGGCCAGTGCACCGTGTGCTCCTCGCGTTCGCGGGGACTACTCACGCGGCTACCAAGCATCGGCCCGCCGGCGCTCTCTCCCTCTCTCTCTTGTCCTCTCTGTATGCGTCTCTCTTTCTCTGTGTGTCTCAAACTCGTCGGACCTTCTGTTCTCCGGGTACACACGTGGCATTACGTCTGCGCGACGACTTTGACGCGTCGTCGTTTCAACAAACGCGGAGCGTCGTCGTCGTCGTCGTGCGACACGTAGCGTGCGGCTACTTTTCGATAAAAACGAGATACAGCGAAACGTGCTGCGTACAGTCGATAGGAGAGATCAAACGATCCGTTGTTGAAGTACAATGGAAGTAATTGCAAAGGAAATCGAAAAAAAAAAAAAAAAATTTGTGTCTATTTTTTTTTTTTTTTTTTTATTACGCGAATTTCGAAATAAATTTAATTTGGAGTTAAATTTCTATTTGTGAAGAATTCTAATTAAAATTCATCAATTTTTTTACCTCTGACGTCATTTTGTACTAATTATGGATTTTCGATGATTTTGTTTATTACAAAGCGTATTTTTCGCAAAATAGTTCATTCGAACGATTGTGTTACTTTTGAAATGAGAAACATCTGTGTTGACTAAGTAATCAGAAATATGGAATTATGAAAAATAAAAAATCGATTTTTGTCATTTTTTTTTTCGTTGCGTCAGTTATTGCCGCAATTTTTTTTTTTTTTTTATCGTTCATTTGTTTAGTTTTGACATTTTCACGATAAGATTAATTTTCTCTCGAACGGCTCGAGTCCCCGAGGATTTGCACTCGAAACTCATTATCCGATGTACTGCTGCCATCAGGCGAACAGACAATCCACAAAAGGCATAACAACGATTTGTCGGAATTATGTCTTCTGTATTTGAAAATACATAACGCGTCCTTAAGATCGCGCGGCAGATGTTGGTTAGTGTGCTAATCATTTGTCTCGATGTATATATGTATATATATATATAGTCAGCAGTAATATACCGTTAAACCGTTTTATATATCCAGAGGCGTAATTGCGGATAGGCAACGCGCGCGCAGCTAACACCGTATCTCAACTCTTTATAAATTCACCTTTTCCTTCTCCGGCGAGTTGTACATATATATTCCTCTGTACGCATCGCTCGCTATGGAAGTCTTTGCGGGTATTTGTTATATTGCATATACACTTATAAGCAAAAGGCCAAAGGCTACGAGTGTTTACGATCCGAAGGTCCTTTGAGATCGCGAAACGCATCCTAATAACGACATATCTTTTCCATTAGCGTATTTTGCTCCAAATAAGGCTGAGATTATTGAAAAAAATGAAAAAAAAAGAAAAAACGCGGAGATAGTCGAAAAAAAAGAAAAAAATCAAAAAACGCGGAGATAGTCGAAAAAAAAGAAAAAAATCAAAAAACGCGGATAGAGTCGAAAAAAAAGAAAAAACTCAAAAAAATGCGGGTAGAGTCGAAAAAAACCAAAAAATTTAAAAAAAAGTGCGATAGTTGGAAAACCGAAAAAAAACACTAAGTTGTCCAAAAAAACTAAAAAAAAAACCGGCGGTAGTCGAAAAAACAAGAAAAAAATTGGAAAAAACGCGGAGATAGTTTAAGAAATGGAAAAAAAAAATTAAAAAACGCTGATATCGCCGAAGAAACGAGAAAAAATTGGAAAAACGCGAAAATAGTCGAAGAAAAGCAACAAGAGTCAAAAAAAGCTGAGATAGTCGAAAAAACGCAAAAAAAAAATTTTTTAATTTTGAGATCGTGGAAAAGAACGCAAAAAACGCTGAGATCACATTGCGATAGTTGAAAAAAAAATGCCTAAACGAAATAGAAAAGAAAATGACTCGATTTCGAGGCGATCGATTTGTTCACTACTCAGAGGAAGTTGCTGTGCTTCGTCGCCACCGACGAGTGGGAAAGAGGACGACGAAAGAGGGGGAGGGAGAAAGATGAAAAGAGAGTCACGAGAATCGACGGTGGCTGGGCGGCGAGAGCACGAGTTGCTCCCGTGTGGACTCCGATCGAAAACCGGACGCGACCGCTCGAGCGATTCAGGAATCCGAGACGACGAACCGAACCGAACACGGCGACGACGACGAAAGAGCTCCACTTATCGCGGTGCGGAGTAAGGGAACTCGAGAACGAATCTACTCGCGCGTGTCTCCGACATCCGCTTTTTGTTAACTCGTGAAATTTATCGTCTACGCATTCATTTTTAATTTTATTGACGAATTTTATTATTCAATTGGTCGGCAAACGCTTTCGAGAAACGAGACATTTTGACGGTAACGATTTATCGTGCAATTATGCTATTTGTGATTCGAGATTATTATTATTATCACATTGTTTATTATTTTTTTTAATTTACGTAACAAAAAATTGCAACACAAATTAATCTTTTACACGATATATATATCGTGTATATATATATCGTTATTGATATTACATATATGTAATATCAATAATCAAAAAAATGAAATTTTTTGATATTATTTGGAGTTGAAAAAAAATTTCAGTTAAAATTTTTTTTTTCTTGATAACAATGTACGCGAAGAAAAAAATGAGAAAAAAAAAAATTAAAAAAAAATTTAACTCAATTCATACGAAAAAAAATTGGGAAACTATATTATTGATTTTTTACCGTAATAACGATCGATGCAAAAATAAAAAAAAAAAATAAATAAATAAATGAACAATAATGTAGAACAGAGGCCTCGATAAGAGAGCCGAAGGTTTACACCTCGTGAGAATCTTATCTGTACCTTTTTTTTTTCTCGTTCATCCGCATCGGGGGGGAGGTACCACGCGCGGTAGTTGTTCTCCCCGATGATTTATTTCGTAGAGTTCATACCGCGGTGGCGGTGGCCGGTTGCCGCGGGAGAGTAGATGAGCAAAGAGGAAGTTCCGCGCATACAGCGAAACAGAGACGGAAAATTGAAAAAAAAAAAAAGCCATAAAGAAGGCGAAGAGTCTCTGGAGACCGCCACCGCCAACGCCACAGATGCGCGAGAGAGGTTCTCGGATCTCGAGAGATAAAGTTTCTCTGGAATTTCGAATCTCATTGTTTACCGCGATGCCTGCGGCATTGCGAGCTAAGAGAGCAGTAAATACCGTCTCACGTGTTCGCATTTGACGAGATATGCGAGAACATTCGTAATACAAAGTCTGCAACCTTATCGTCGCTCTTATTCCGTTTTTATTGCTTTTATTTTACGATTATCGCATATTAAAAAAAAAAATTTAATAGAATATTTTTCAAATTCCAAATTTTTTTTTAAGACGCAAATTTTCGATCATTAATAATAACAAAATAATAATTTTAATAATAATATTAAAATATAAAAAGTTAATAATAAATAAAGTAATAATAATAAAAAATTATTAATGATTTATTAATTATTCAAATTATTATTATCATTATTTATTTATTTTATTAATTTACTAATTAATTATTTAGTATAATTTTAAATAATTTTTTTTTATTTTTTCCGATTAAATAAATTAGATCGCAGTTGAAAAACATCGCGGTAAAGGTGAATTTCGGCGGCAGCTAAAAGAACGCGCGATGCCGCGAAAGCTTCGTAAATATTGCGCGCAAACGCACGAAGTATGATATAGTTGTTCGAGGAGTTGGTGTCGTCCTATAGACAGGCTGTATACACACGAGTGGGGGGTGGGAAACGTTCAAAAGCATCACGAAACGATGCATATAGGGTACATATATATAGCTTCTGTTCTTCTGTTCTCCTGGTATTTCAGCTATCGAGACGTTTGCGCAAATCGTGTTGCACCGACTACGCGTACTCGTAGCGCGGGTGGACGCGCCCGCGCGCCTTCGCACACTTCGCGATTTTGCGGCCAGCTGCTCTCTCAGATTCGCGGACGCGCTTTGTGTTGTGTATGTCTCTTGGATGGGTCGCGCGCGTCGCCGCCGAACGGCGACCGACGCGGTGCACAACTCGCCGCGTCGCCCCTACGATGTCCGCGCAATTCGCGGAGTTACGCGAACCGCGAAGTAGGAACTTCCTATCCCATTTCCGCGTAAAAATTTTTTATTTAAAAAAAAAACATCGAAAATGTATCAACTGGACGTTCGATACACGAAAATTTTTTCGAAGAAAATGTTAATTACTTTAATTAAAAAAAAAAAAATTAGTCTTTTTTGTTTTTTGTTTTTTTTGTTTTTTTTTTTTTTTTTTTTTTTTTTTTTTTCAAAAAATCGTCTTATTGGATCGTAAAAATAACGTTTAATTATTAGTTAAAAGATATTAATAGGCGAGCCGCGTCTCAAAATAAAATTTTTCCAAATTTCAAATGTCCATAATAATTTTTAAAAAATCATTAATTTCGCAATTTTTTGTCAATTAATCGAATTACCAACTCTGCGTATACTAAAATGTATGAAACTATTGTCTTTTTCCCGAAAAAAAAAAAAAAAAAAAAATGTAAAACTAATTTGTTTTTTCCGTGTTGAATAAATTCGTATCGTAGTCGCGGTAAAAAAAAAACATCACGAAAGGAATGTAAAACAGATTACGAAGTGCGACACTTCGTTAACGACCGGATGTTCGATAATTATTAAAATTTCTATCGCGTGTAAAGCCCGCCGAATGGCGGCGAAGGCCTCGCAAGCTGACTTCGCCGAACATCCGGAGTAGTAAGATCGATCGATCGACTACATTCGACCCGTTTGATTATTCTGCGCTCGTCTATCGATCCCGGATACGATAAACCGACGAGTTTCGCTATTATCATCGTTCCGAAGTTTATATACAGTGTATTATTTCCGGAATCTATAGAATGCAAATGCTAATTCATTCATGTGGTATATAGAGCTCCTGATGCACCTCTGCTGCGCAGCACACGATGCATTATTGGCTAATGGCGCTGCAGGCGGCGCTGCATCAATTTCCCACGCTTCGGTGCAAAGTTGCCGCAGCAGGGAAAACGTTTTTGTTACTCTCGCAGTCGGAAGCTGCGAGAGACGAACTCAAGTACCGCCCGCTCTTTGTGTTCTGTCTCTTCGCGTAAATACTATAATATTGAGACACCGCTATACTCGCCGAGAAATAGCATACAATCCGCGTATGTAATTTGTAATGAGAACGTCGTACAGAACCGACACGGGGGGCGCGTGCACTATACTGCAACGGGAATTTCAAAGATACGATGAGAATTGATCGACTTATAAATGTTTCTGGCAATCCATTTTTTTTTTTTTTTTTCGTCAATAGTAAACTTGCATTCGAAAATTTACCGGTTAATAACATTTTTTTAACCCTTTCGCATAGAAATTTCATAATTGAAAAAAAAAAATTAATTCTCTCATTTTCTTCGTGACATTTCTCCCATTCAGAGTTTCTTGAAAAATAAAAAAAAAATTTAAATGTCTGATTTTTTTTAATTTTTAGGAGATTCGGTGGTCAGTTTCACGGAAATTTTTTGCTTTTGTTTAATTTTTTATTTAATTTTCTTTATTTTTTATTTACATCGGAATTATTTCTATATTTTGCATTTTCTGTTATTTACATCGTAGATATTTATTTAAATAAAAATACTGCGATAAATATTTCTTAAATTTTGCAAACACTGAGATTATACGAATTTCAAGATAACAGAAAAATTTCACAGCTGAAACTCGTATTTGACCTCATCGACGACCTTTCTTAACAATATATTGATATCGACGAAAAAAAAAAAAATGATAAACATTTCGTGACTAATCGATTTATGGCTTTTAAATCGTTTTAAATACTTCGAGAAATCGAACGAACTTCCCTGTCCTCTAACGACGCATAATTAACGCTGAACGGGAGATTCCCAATGCGATCTAACAGTGAATCACCTTAATTTTCCCCGTCTTTCCAGTTTCGTCGACCGGACAATTTCGAACGGTTACTTGCCACGGATATTCCGACAATGGCGGTAAAAATAAAGATATAAGAAAGAAAAAAAAACCCGAAGAATAAAATAAGCCGCGACGAGGCACGACAAAGAAATCCGTAACTCCGTTGTCCGCAGCGTGAGAATATCGCGAATTTGTCGGTAAAAAGTACGTATAGCTAAACTTCCTAGAAACTCGTTCTCTTGAAAACCTCTTCGTTTCCAGACTCAGGGAAAAAAAAAAGAAAAAAAAAAAAGTACGAAATATTATTATGCAAATTCAACCGGACCAAAGAGGCCGAACGATGCCGCGAAATATACTCAGAAAATCTCTCTGCTTATAACACAACGAGAGCAAAAGAATATAATAATGGCAGACATTTAAAAAAAAAAAAACAAAATGAAAAAAAAAAAAAAAATACTAATTGGAGAATCGTAAGTTTCGCGAAGTATTCACTTAGCAGACTCTTTCCGTTTTTTGAGTTCCGCGGCTAATGGGCTTCTTGTATCGATCTTTTTTTTTTTTTTTTTTTTTTTTTTTTTTCTTTCTGTAGCCAAGAAAATTGCAGTCTGAGAAAACGGTCGATGCTATTGTAACGCAGTGTACAGAGGCCGCGCCGCGCCCTATAGTGCTATTTGCTGGTCAGCAGCAGCGGCAGCCGCCGCATGATTCTCAGTTGTGCCAATTGAACCGTGTTGCAGGCTGGTCGGTTACTTTTAATTGTCCTTAACGAGGTTCTCTTTGGGTCTTTCGTATTGCTCAGCGTACAGTGCGAGTCTATCGAGAGACAGCGCGAGTAAAAGCAAACAGACAACGAGAGAGGCGGGAGAAGTCGTTCAACAATGGCTAACGGTTCGGTCATCGCGTATAAAGCACCGAGGAGAACCCTAAACAAGAGCCGTAAGCCCGGCGGCTCCAACTTTCCCATTGTTATATCTTTTGCCGTCTGTATTCTTCATAGCTATAGGCATCACGAATCAACTCGATTCCATTGACGTGCGAAACGTTAAACTTTTCTTCGTAAGAAAGAATTTACGAAATGAGTGCTAATTACATCGCTGAACTTACGAGACCCGCGAAAAATAAGAGATTAATTTTGATACTTATGTTTCTGATACTAATTGCAGTGGAATTCGAAATAAATGCATTTTCCAGGCAAATGCAATTATTTGTCAATTTATCGATGAAGAAAAATCGAATTAAATTGAT
The DNA here is from genome assembly GCA_964006125.1 of Cryptus viduatorius. NCBI lineage: Eukaryota > Metazoa > Arthropoda > Insecta > Hymenoptera > Ichneumonidae > Cryptus > Cryptus viduatorius. Next base: position 18,562,825 of record OZ023225.1, on the reverse strand, counting down.
CGATTAAAACAATTTTTATCGAAGCGGTGGTTGAAATTATAATTTCAAAATCGTCGTTACGTGAGGAAACCTATGAGATTCGCGAATAATTAGACATTTTTTTTTTCTTACATTTTCGCTACTAATTTTATTGAAATTCAAAGAAATCCATTGCATTTTTGTCACAAATTATTTTAAATAAACAATTTTCGAAAAAAAAAAAAAAAACATCGATTGATCGATGGAAGCAATTTTCGTCGGGTTATTTTCAAAATTACTGGCGGTCAACACAACGATTATAATATAAAGATATGATCGACGAGCGGATGACAGATAATTATAAAAGTGGAGCATTACAAAAATGGTTCGTAAAAAAAAAAAAAAAAAAATTTAAACCCATTCGATCGTTGAGATTAGAGAAATGCGATTAACTGATTAGAATCAGAAACAGTTGTTGGACGAGTTTCGCGAAGTTTCTTCAAAGTCAGGGTCGACCGGAAGTCTTGACTCGGACTCATCCGCGAACGTTATTATGTGGGCCAACGCGCGAATCGGAAGATCGCAATCTCTGGACTCTCATATGTTCGGATCGGGAGCAGGTGTTGCGCGGGAACGAAGCAGAGAGTAATGTCCTCTTCGATTTTTTTCGAAAGGTTGACGTACTTTGCGGCACGTGACCGTACATTTTTTTTCCCATAACTCAATTACAAAATTCTTTAATTCAATAATTCGTAATTTTTTTTCGCGAAATTTAAATTTAATTCGACAAATTTTTGCTCAACACTCCGTAAAAAAAAATTCGTATTTTTGTGCATAAAGCGTAAATGTCGCTTTATATATATCAATTAAATAAAAATAAAAAAATTAATAAAAAAAATTTTTTTATTTTTTTCTTTTTTTTTTGCATATACTTTTGTCCAATTAGCTATGCATACGGTATCCATATGGAGGGTCTACCGAAGGTACTCTCCGCGAATTAACCTCCGATCGACAGAGCGATTTCTTACACACGTCTCCTATAGATCGCTGCTCCACATAAAAGATCGCGTTTCTCAGATGCTACGGCGTTCGTCTCTGTGCATTGCGAATTATACGGCATTCATTCTTTTGCCGGCCTCGTGACATTATGCAGACCGGGTGCTACTACGCGATCTCTATAGCACCATATAGCCGAAGAGATATACGCTACACACGTATACCTCTTGCATATGCATGCGGCACGTTGCACAGGAGATGCGATCGCCGGCGTGCATTCTTCCGTGACTTTTCAGAAGCTTCACGCAGCCTCCTCTCTGCTTCGAGTGAAACAGATATGCATATATATACATATATATACCGATATATACCGATATATACCGATATATACCGATATATACCGATATATACAGTATACATCGCGAAGGTAACGGTCACCAAAGCTTTGCAGCATTAAAGGGTAAACGTTCAGATTACCTTCGACTCGGAGGACAATACCACCCACGCGCTCTTATATGCGCTCATCCGTAGATCGATGTAAAAATAACATATCTATGAGTCACGTTCGCGATCTCAAACAGTGAAATAACTCGTTCCACGCATCATTTTGCTTTCAATTATCGAGATATTTCCAAATTCGCTCCGACAAACATAATTAATGCTTACGAGACTTTGAATAATGACGAGCATTTTTTTTTATCGTAAATATCAATTAGGTTGCCGATCGATTGCAATAGTTACGAAATTGATCGCAGTTAATGATTTATGATCTTTAAGTAGGACACGAGAACCGCCATTTTTTTTTTTTTAATAGATCGATTTAGTACTTCAAACTTTTTTTTTAATAATCGTTTAACCCTTTAAAAAAAAAATTTAATATGAAACATTATATCGTGTTGAATGGATTATAAAAAAAAATGACTCACCGCTACGGCGACATACTTCGCGATTTTTTTTTTTTTATGTTTTTTTTTTTTCAATTGCTTCTCTAAGCGAAATAAACACTCTATGAAAGGTAACGAGAGAGAATTCTTGTAAAATATAACGTAGTTTCGTACTGTAAGAGATCTCTCGGGAGGCTGTGACGACCGAGTCACGACCGCGCAGCAAGGATCGCGGCGCTCCACTGATCGTGCAGCGGTAGCAAACAGGCTTCGCCTCTGAGTCGAAGGATCACCGAGGGACTCTCCGTACGTACAAATATACATATATATATATGAACGATGCATGTAACATTGCGAAAGTTTCACAGTGATGCATAATATACATATATAGTATGTGTATCGTATAGCGCAGAGCACATTGCGCGACGCGGTAGATCCTCGTCGTCCACCGCGCAGAAATGATCGCGCAACCGCGCATACAGGCGGCGAACAACTTCAAAACTATAGTGCAATGCCTCTACAAGTATATCGATGATCTATCGAGCGTCGCGCGCTTCGAACGTTACGCGGGAATAATACAAAGCCGCTAATAACAGCGGCGGAAGAACATTTTCGTTGGTCAATTTCGCGGAACATTGGGAATTGATCGATTGCGCAACAATGGCGTATAGATAGATAGTTAGTCTCAATCAGCGGAAGATTACACAATTACGAACTCACCTTGTGGCAGCAAGAAATTATAGGCGGAGTATTATGCGGACGGAGGCTTCCGGTATAATCGAATGCAACGGGAAAACACTTTTGAAATAATCACAGACACGAGTAATCGAAGAATGAAGGCGTTTAAGGGGTCGGAATTGAGTAAATCATTTTTTTATGTACTTTTTTGTCACTTTTTGGAGCGGAGATTTAAAAAAAAATTGTTTGTTTGTTTGTTTTTTTTTTTTTTTTTTTTTTTTTCGACTTTTTTTTTTAGTAATATTTTTGTTTATCGCGGATTACGAGAGAAGAGGACCTTCGACAGGATCCTCTCATACGAGGTCGGGAAACCGAACGATACTGTGTGCTCCCGCCTGTCGCCACTCTATAGACCGATCGAGGCTACTCGCCTCCTCTCCCTTCTCTGCTCTTTCGCTCAGTTACCCCTACTATACGGTCAACACGCGACTTTTCTCCTACCCTTCCGCAATGTTTCTGCTATTACGATACTTCGATACTCGTTAAAATCAATTTTTTTTATCCCTGTGACGCGTATGAAAATTTTATTTTTAGATTAAAATTCGTTGAGCCACAATTCGGTTTTCATTATCGTTGGAATTTTTTTTTTTTTTACAATACAAAATAATTTTGAACCGTAGTCGATGGTTGGAAATAAATTTTTTTTTTTTCACGGGGCGATTTTTTCGACTATTCTCAACGTTACGATTATAACATTTTATAAATCCGAGAAGTTGCAAAATTTGTTTAAAAACAATTTTTCCAACGGATCATCCTGTAACCCGATTTTTTTTTCGCAGAAATTAATTTGATAATTTTTCCAAAACGATGCAAATTTTTTAAGAATTTTTTTCAATATTTCTAAAAAAAATTATTTAAAATGAAAAGTCACGAATTTTGGATATAACTTCGGAGTAACACTGCGCATATAATTAAATTTTTTTTTTTTTTTTATCTTCGATAGACAAAAGTTCATCGTTGAGAATATTGATGGGTTTTCGCGCGTTCGTCGTTTGCTCGTAGTGAGTGAAATCGCGAGCGTTGAGACGCCGTACTTATCTATATATACTTTCCGCGCGTCTGCGCGTAATAGATCGATCGTATAACGATAAAATTAGCGATTAATTAGGAGACTCCGACCGATTCTCGGACATTCCCCATGAGAACGCGTCGTACGTCTGTATTATAAACAGTTTACGTTTCGCGTTTAAAACCATACGAGTTGCGGGGAGTCCCGAGGCTATTCTCCATTAAAATGTAAAGACGTGACTCATCAGTGTAAAACCGGTGAGCTACCGGAGCGGAGTAATTCACACATACGCCGCTCGTTTCATGTGGATATACACTCAGTACCGCTCAGTACCATATATTTTATTATTTTCTTTCTTCATCTCTTTCTCTCTCTCTCTCTCTCGCTCTCTCCCTCTCTTTCTCTCGCGAGGAGCAACGATCGTTTATTTATTCACCGCAACACGTATAACTATAACACTATTTAAAATTCGCCGCCAATTCCTGTTATCTTACGGTAAATTCTACCCACGAGGAAACGGCATAGAAACTCCGAGTCTTTTGGACATTTTTATTTCCCTCGAAGAAACAGCTAATTTTATAATTAACGATTAATTGTGTAATTAACTCGTACGATATTATAATTAAATTTTTATTATTCGAAATTTCTTGTATTTCGTTCGAAGGAAAATTATATTAAATAAAAATAAAAAAAATTATAAATAATAATATTGTATTATTAATAATAATTTAATTATTATTTTTCGAATAAAAAATTCGAAAAAAATGTTTTTAATTACAATTTGATTTTTTAAAATTTTATTCAATTTTTAAAATATATTTCGGTGAATTTGACGCGATTGCGTGCGTTCTTCGTCATCGAACACAAATCTTATTTCGTACGCCGGAGCGTAGGTTTGGCGAACCGAAGATTTTTACAGCTAAAAGAGGAGTCATTCGTTAGTATGCGTGTTTTTCTTCTTCCATCCTACACTGTAATTATCGACCTCCTTCGATTTTTTTTTCTTCACCTACGATTCTAATTGGAAATTCTTCGGTTCCGTCCGACAAGCTACACGACTCCGCGGTTCTTACAATCGGCTTCAGCCTTTCCGTCGTAATTCTTTCTTTTTCGTTATTTTTTTTTTTTATCTTTCGCGTTTTATTTTTTTTTTTTTTTTTTCGGAAACCCTTACTACTCGGAACTGAAAATTTTTAACTATATACCCGCGTCGATCGCCGTAGAACTTTCAGACAGTGGGTACCGAAAGATATATATCCTTCGCTCGAAGGTGCTGCCGGTAGTTCCGCTCCTCTCTCGACGTGACTCTCCCACATTCGGTCCAACCTGACCGCATTCCTCGAGGAAACTGTCTCTCGACCTCTCGCGCTTAGTAACTCTCTGTCTTTGATGGATTTTCGGTAACCGAACTATTTCTTCGTTTCGATTTATTTTCTCGATCGATAATCGTGATGTACACGAATTCGGGATTCTTATTCGCAATTAACTAAATTCACTAATATTCATAATAATAATAAGAATAATAAAAAATAATAATAATAATCTCCGAATTAATAATAAATATTATAACAATCGAATACAAAGATATACAACGAAACTTCCCGAACAAAAAAAAATTGTCGTATATATCGTTTTGATTTTCCAAAAATTAATAATTTTTTTTTATTGATGATTTTTTTCCGAAGATATATCGTAGCCTTCCAAATTTAATTTACTACGGAGCAATATCACTTGAAAAAAAAAATAATAAATAATAATAATAGTAATAATAATTAAAATTGATATCGGGATCTCTGGAGAAATTTCAATTAATTATGAAATTAATCAATTTTCACAGCGCTCGAGTTTGCATTTTTTTTTTTTACGATTTTCTGGGAGACTATAAATCGCGATGAATTTTTCGCTGCGGTATAATTTACGTTTTTTATAGCATATTGCGCGATTGCGTGCAGAAAAAACATCGAAAAAAAAAAAAAAAAAAAATTCGTATAAAATATCGGCAACACAACCTCTACGATCGCCAAGCGGAACATTTTCTATTATTGATAAAAAAAAAAAAGAATAAATTGGGATCCGATTCTGGGTTTGTGTGACGCGTAGCCGCTGGTGCTGAGGTGCGGCTGCATCCATAAATGCATATGCGTAGAAACGATCTCTGGCCGCTGACGCTGTGCGGTTTAACGAATTTATATACTTTCATCGATGCTGCAGATGACTCGCTGACCCAGTGGCCTCGAGTCCTGCAGTACCCAACCGAAAGAACACGGAATGCCACATACCCATTCAGCAACACGATATTATACCACTTGGAAAATGTCAGATGCCTCCCCCTCCCTCCCCCCTTTGTCAACGTGCAGTAACGGTATATTTCATCACTCAACCCGACTGACCGGAAGTCTGTGGCTGAGTGAGTGAAGACTTGTGACTTCCGTTCGTTAGAACACGAAGCCGCGAAGTTTTCACTGTTCGCAAAATATATATTTCGCTCACTATTATTTCGTACAAACGTAAAAAAAAAAAAAAAAAAATTAAAAATTGTAAGAATTTCAATAATAATAATAATTTTTTTTTTCCTAATAATATTTTATATATTTCATTTTTTATTAATTTTTCACAAATTATTTATATAAATTTTATTTGCGAAAAAAATTGTAAAAAAATGAATTTACGAACGAATTTATAACGAAGTATCGTTTGTAGATCGATAATAAAAAAAATTGCACCGCAGATTGCAAAATTTTTCGCTAAAAAAAACTCTCACTTCCGTTTTCCAGTATATTTTAATAAATTTACCGATAGCAATCGATATCCTGTATTATATACATCGCAGACATATTAAATAACCGTCGGAATTTCGAAATGCAAAGATTCTTATCAATCGTCGGAAGAATTTAGAAAGCTTCGATTTCGGTGTTTGTATCGAATCGATTAGTCGTTTTGCGCTTCGCGCGACTCGTTCACAATATTTTTTTTCGTAGCTACAGCGGGTAAAAACATCGAAGCCCATCGGCGTATCGGTCTCGAGAAATTCCTGCGTCTCCTTCTCGCGAGCCGCGAGATACAGTCGAGAAATATAAGAGAGAGAAAGAGAGAGAGAGAGATGCGGACGAAAGCCGAACGGAGTGAAAGAAAGACGAAGGCAGAAAAATTCAAACACGGAAGCGTTGACCTATGACCCGAAATTATCAACTTTCAATCTACTAACCGCCGGTCCCAACCCTTCTGTCGAATATAAAGATCGACGATGAGATACATCAACGCCGTGCGGTGCTGATGCTGTAAGGCGCGTGTGCAGTACGCCTCAAAAAAAAAAAAAAAAAAAAAAAAAAAATACAAACGACAAAAGAAAAAAAAAAATACAAGTGAAAAAAAACGAAAAAAAAAAAAAAAAAAGACGAAGGAACAAGAAGAAGCGTCAAGCCTCGTGAGTTGCTACCGTAGACCCGATGTTCCCTGCAGTCTGCGACCACATCAAACATCACGTGTCGATTGCCTCCCTCGCCATTCCACCCCACGAGGAAACACATAGAATTTTATCATGTGCGCCGTAACAAAGTAAACGCGTGTGTAAAAAAAAAAAAAAAAAAAAAAAAAAAAAAAAATAAACACTTTGTTCTCGTTGCACGTAGCGAGAGCTACGAATGGCTCGTGCGTAAAACGAACAAAAGAAACGAAGAGAAAAAAAAAGCGCGTGCAATGAGTCAGAGGCGCGAGAGGCGCGCGCCGGATAGAGACGGATGAAACGCGAGGATATCTCCCACCCCCCCCCCCCCCCCTCCCTCTCCCTCCCTCCCCCGCCGATGAATCCTCGAATCTTTCGACTACACGAACACCTCGCGGTGTTTTTCTTTCGATGTTGTTACCCTTCACAATGGAACACGTCGTCGCATGTACCTCTATATTTTCGTATTGTGTTGCATACAGCGTACCAGTAACTGCAAAGCACATGTGCACGAGATGTTCTTTACAGTTGAGTTTTGAGACGTGGAAAACAATAATATAACGAGAGGCCAATGCCAGTCACAATAGCACTCATCTGTGACTCCAATTCACCGTAATAAAAAGACGGGAGGGATAAAAAACGAAATTCATTCACGTGTCGTCTTAAATTGCCGAACTCCACGATGAAAAAAAAAAAATGTCGAAAAAATATATCGATGATGTAATTATCGAAAAAATCGAAAAAAATATATCGATAATATAATTATCGAAAAAATCGAAAAAAATATATCGATAATGTAATTATCGAAAAAATCGAAAAAAATATATCGATAATGTAATTATCGAAAAAATCGAAAAAAAAATATCGATAATACAATTATCGAAAAAATCGAAAAAAATATATCGATAATGTAATTATCGAAAAAATCGAAAAAAATATATCGATAATATAATTATCGAAAAAATCGAAAAAAATATATCGATAATTAAATTATCGAAAAAATCGAAAAAATATATCGATGATGTAATTATCGAAAAAATCGAAAAAAATATATCACACAAAAAAAATCGAAAAAAAAATCGTACGATAACTCGTTACACCCCCCAACAATCCGATCGAAATAGACTATTATTTCATTAAACCGTTTAAAATCGATTTATTATGATTAGCTAATTAGCCAAGCACTGCATTTTGATCGCAAAAAAATTATACGTTTATCGAATGGGCGCTAAAAAAAAAAAAAAATTTCCTCCGCCACTTATCCGCGTAATAATTTGATAATAGTTATCAGGAGCCATTATATAACGTCTATTCCGCGCGTTGGGATCGATAATTATTATTAATATGCGAACGATTGTGATTTATGTGGTAGAAGAGGGTTACGGAAAATAATTTATCGATACGCGGAACGCGAACCTATCGGAAAATCGATGTAATGTATACTTATAACAACGTATGCCGCGAGTTAAGAGCACATAGAGCCGTCGTACAACGTATATGCGGGTACGTCGAGCTGCCGAACGCGTTCGCGAATGCTGACCAATCGATCAACGTCCGGCATCCCTTGGATGACGTTAACGAGTGCGCGAGAGGATTCCTCGGGAGTTCCGATGTTCATCTATGCCGCTGCACCTGCAGAAGCGTATTATATATCTCCGCCGATCGGGCGACTAGCGAAGAGTCTTGAAATCTTCGCGGAATTTATAGAGTGCACAAGCGTGCGGATAGTTAAGATTTTTTTCTTCGATCTTTTTTTTTTTTTTTTTTTTTCCGATTAATCGTCACACGTGCGACTAGTTATTAAGAATTTCCACCGCGATCTCTCGTCGATCGTTAAACTATCGATCTCTCGATTATAATTGAATCGATCGAAATTTACCGCCATTTTTTTTCGTATTATCAATTTTTTTTTTTTTCAACGACAATAACAATAAAAATTGCATTTTTTGCGAAAATGAAGAAGAAAAGTATCGCGAGAGCAAAGCGAGAAAACATCGATCGTTAGACTATCGATCTTTCGACTGTTGTAATTGAATCGATCGAAATTTTCCTCCATTTTTTTTTCGTATTAACAATTTTTTTTTTTTCAACGACAATAACAATAAAAATTGCATTTTTTGCGAAAATGAAAAAAAAAAGTATCGCGAGAGCAAAGCGAGAAAACATCGATCGTTAGACTATCGATCTTTCGACTGTTGTAATTGAATCGATCGAAATTTTCCTCCATTTTTTTTTCGTATCATCAATTTTTTTTTTTTCAACGACAATAACAATAAAAATTGCATTTTTTGCGAAAATGAAGAAGAAAAGTATCGCGAGAGAAAATAATAGCTTTACAATTCCGCTTTGAAGAAGAATTCGCCGTAACGATGCTTGATGGCTCGTTAAATCTCACGCGCGAACATCCGAAGAATTCCGTTGTTTTGCGCGATAAAGTAAATTGAGATAACGATATCGTAGCTGAGGGGAATATTCTCGGATATTTCGCGATGTTTTTTTTTCCCTTTGCACCCGTGCAATTTAGATTTTTGATTAAATTCAACGCTCTCGTCTCGAGTGATGCGGCGCGAGAGATCGATAAATCACGTTGAACTCTTTATTCGTTTTTTTTTTCAATGCCGCGGGATAAATTTGATATTTTGCTGATTCACTTCGCCGTCCGTATGCACCGGCGAACGAAGTGCAAGTGCACCTAACGTCCGAAGCGATGTTACGCAATAATAATGGAGTTGAAAGTAAAATCTCCAACAGGTGTTACCATAGAATAAAAGTGAAGATGGAAAACACGCTGTGCGAATAAATTTCTCTCTCTCTTTCTTTCTCGACGCTCCGTGGCGTGGAAAGCGAAATTGTTAACAATTTCTCGGAGAAATATACCGACCGACCGCCGCCGCCGTGCGCCGGTACCTTCGAAAGTGCGTGCAATGAATTTCGCTTTTTACGAGTTTGCGGCATATATATGTAGAGTACGCGTAACGTTCGCGAGGCGCTCGGGACTCCCTATTGTTACCGCTCCAGTAGCACGATTATCATTTACTATCGTCTAACGATCCGTATTAAAGTACATATGGATGAAACAAAGCAAACGGCGGAAGAGGGGGGCAAAGAAAATGTGAAAATTACAGAGAGAGTCGTTCAATAAATCATCGAAAATTACGCATAAATAAATAAATAAATCGACTGAATTATCAATAATATTTTATTAGCTATTTATAGATAATAACTTATTTAAAATACGGAAAAAAAATGAAGCAATTTTTTCAAAATTATATTAAAAAAAAAAATCGTAAAAAAAAATTTAATTCCTTTAAAGCCGAAGGTAATGGTACCTTTACAGTTATAATCTAAAAATAGATAATAATTTATTAATATTTTTAAAAATTTATTTATTTATTCATTTTTTTTACGTGTAAAGTGAATTTTACTTAATTTTGATCGGAAGAATTATTAATTAATTAATATTATGGATTGCTGAGAATGTTGAATAATTTTATGATTATTATGGAATTTTTTTTTTTTTTTTTTCGAAAACGACGGGTATTGAAATGATTAGTGGGGGCGCGCGAGTCAACGAACCAACGGGCGAGCGATAATAATGTGACTTCCGGTCCGCGCCAGTCGCTGCAGTTTCTGCGCGGTACTGGTCTCTCCTTTGGCCGTATTATGTAGTACTTACTACACGCGACGCTAAACAAAACGGATGGGGTAAAAATCATCATTATGCCTGCGTCGGCACGTACAGTACGTTATACGAATGGTATAAACTCGGTGCGCGACAAGCAGTATATACGTACATTCGCTAATAGCGTTACGGACCGGGCGCCGAGAATCGCTATGTCGTTCTTTACGCACGCACGCACCTCCCTTACGTACACCTATTCTATAGAGAACATCCACAATAATCCTTTCGGCACGTACGCGAGCTTTTGTTTCTGTACTATATGCGCGCGCAACTTTACTAAGCCATTGCTTTACCAGACGCTCTTTATCTACGAAAAAACGTACGGAAACTCGATACATACGTATTTCTACGTAAATATATACGGGACGGCATCGTCTACGGGTGAATATCTGTTTTTACACGTAAACGTATTAAAGAGAAAAGTTACGATAGTTGTAGCAGTCGCGCGAAATTACGATAAAAAAAAAAATTTTAGATCGAAACGTTTCGTAATTTGATAGATTCGATGTGTACGCGAATTTAAAAAAATCGATTCTTCTATCGAATATCCGTCACGTAAAATCTTTTTTTTTTCGTATTTCTCCATATCGCAGCAAAACGCGTAAAATTAGTTTTTTTTTTTTTTTTTTAGATCGAAAAATTTCGGTAATTTTCAAGATGCGATGTGTACGTTAATTAAAAATGTCATATTTTCAATCAATTCTTCGTCATGTAAATGTATTTTTATAACTGACTCGTGTTCCCCCCCATCGCGTTGAATAGTATATATATAAATGGAGCAGTGAATATATGTTAAGTGGTACAGGAATTCCGACCGGATGTGGGGGACCGCACCTGGCTGCTACCCTCATGTCTACCGCATAGACGAGGGGAACTCTACAACCCCTCCGTGTTTAACAGAATAGTATATATATATATATCCGCGCGTAAAGAAATGCAATATATGTACCCCACGATTTAATCGACTCCGTAGGATTGAGACAATCCCCGAGCAATTTCTCCTCCGGCACTGTACTCGAGAAATATCTCACGGTAATTATTAATGCTCTACAAGATTGAGATTATTCGCGGAAAAAACTGTGCGTACGTCGAGTTTCTAGCAATGCGCGGAACACGATTCGTAACGATATTGTGTTTTTTTTTTTCTCTCGATCGCAATTGCACGGTTGTTTTACAGTTTCGATATCTTTATTATTATCGTACCTGTCAGTTTTTATTATTCCGAACGGTTGCTGTCACTCGCGCCCCCTTTCCCTGTTGTTGGCTCAACGGAGCGTCAATTGGACGCTATTAATTCCGAGTTTTCACTTTTCATACCCGCTGCGAAATAGTTGACATACTAAACTCGAAAGAATTTCGGGAATTTTACGATTTTTCTCGAAATCCCATCGAGAAAATCATGAGATAATGATTTTTTTTTCTTTCGCAAGTTAAAATACGACGAAAATATGAACTTTTCGTAAAATTAGGTTAAGATACGTCGGAAAATATACTTTATTATAATAGAAAAAAATTTCATCGTATCGCTGAGGTAATCATCGCGAATTATTTTTCAATCTTTTTTTTGTCATTAGTTGTCGTAGTTAGTATTTCTAGCGTAAAAGATTAATATGTTGAATCCCCGGTGGGTGGCCATCGAACGGTTCTCCTACGACTCCTGACAACGAGTGGAGAATTTCGCACGCAATGTTATTTTCACGAGTCTCAAGGATTCAATAATTCATCGGGAAATATTCAAGACAAACGAAAGAATGCATTTAAAGAATTCGAAAACGGAACATCCATTCTTGATGAGAATAACTGATCGGTATCGGAAATAAGAATAAAAAAGAAAACAAATCGGTGACGCGGGACGCGAATTTCACGACGTTGAAATTTTATACCAACGTTTATAAAATAAAAAACTCTTACCTTATTGTTGTTAAAACTTAACGACTCGTAGTCCGAGTCGACGTAAAATATCGAATTCATCTCTTTGTGAAACCACATAGCTTAGCGATAAACACTCGCGCACCGAATAACAACAACAAACAAACAAAAAAATGTTTATTGAAGAATTACGTTTTCAATGTTTCGTCGGTGCAATTTCGATACCGAGAGCCCGGGAAACGCGATTGGGGCGATTAAAGTCACGCGTACACCGTGCATCGATAAAATAATTATTACGATCGAACATTGTTTTCTTTCACGCGCGATATTCGTTTTTTTTTTTGTTTTGCCGGCGTGCAACAACGGTCAACTCTCTTTCGTGGTCCTCGGAAAACTGGAAAGCGATACGTTAAACGTACGATGCTCGAGAGGCTCGCGTCGCGACTTTTGCCTCCTATATGTTATTCTCGACGACAGCGTGCGTGTTCGCGGTGAAGTACGCAACGTGTCCTATCCCCACCACTCTCGGGAACTAATGGAAAGCCGCGATCTGGACTCTACCGCTATGGCTTTCTCTCCCTCCAACGCGTCGATTAACGAACGTCGGCGAATAATGTGACGAAAGTCATCGTCACTCAGATGCAAGATTTAGTTTCGTAGCGTCATCGATCGAAAAAATGTTTTTTCCGCTAAAAGTTTAGATTCGTCGATTGGGCTATGAGGAAAAAGAAGCGAAAGAGGAGGGGATTGACACTGACGTTCGGTTATTAAAAAAAACACGATCGCGATCAGCTGTTTAAAATTCGTAACGCAGCATGTGACAGTAATAAAAACGAAATTTTGACGTAAAATCCCATACGATGATTTCGTAAAACTCTCGCAAGAAAATGATAAATCTTAAGTGAATTCCAAGTATATCGAAAAATTCGTAGTAATAATGGCGGGTGCGACCCTCCTTACGACTAAAGATCCTCACTTCATTCCCGGGTATTTTTGCGTACAAAATGAAACCCCGAAAAAAAAAAAATGAAATTTATTTCTGTAGCAAAATGTGTTTTGCATCAAAAAATGTATTAAATTTTCTTCAGATACGCGGGTTATTGCCCCCAGTATCGGTTTCGATGTGGCGAAACATACGGAGGACTGACCCACAAGTTGCTTCTTGATCCGACCATCGACCATGCGGAGACGCTTATTCTATCCAACAAATCGACCGACGACTACGAGGCAAACTTCCTTAATTTTTTTACCCCGAAATAATAATAATAATCTATAATATCCTAAATGTTTTTTCTCAAAAATATGTTGCGAAAATAAATTTTTATAAATATTTCCGAAAAAAAGATTTTTTTTTTCTCGTATTTCGTAAAAATAAGCGATTATCCCAATAAAATATAAATAATCATTATCGTTGTTGTTATTTTTTTTATTATTATTTTTTATACGCGCAGGTGACGAGGCCATCAAAAGATGACATAGACATCGTGAATGCGCGTTTCAAGCGAACAGATCCATTGTTCAAACACCCGATGATACCCGGTTACGAAGGTACGTTACACAGTTTACACCTTCGCGCAGTCCGTCCCGACCTCGAGCACCTCTTTTCGCGGGAGGGTGGGGGGCGAAGAATAAACGAAGGTGTCTCGTTACCACTCGAGTAATTCGAGATCTCTGACCTCGTTGCTCCGAGCTCCCGTACCTTTGCAGGGTTCGTTCCAAACCTTAACGCGCGAAATGGCCAAAGATTCAGCGTTGAGGCGACTGAGGCTCTCGCAGAGTTCGAACGACGACAGCAGCGAAACCGAGAAGCAGCCAATCATCTCGAAAAGGTGACGGCACTGCAGAACGAACGGGGAAAACCTCGCAGTACAGAAGATCGTCTGGTAGTCACTATTTTTATTTTATTGCAATTTTTTTTTTCAATTTTTTAGAAAATAAAAAAAAAATTAAAAAAAAATTTTACAAGACTCAAAAACTTCGAAAATTTTTTTTTTTACATTTTGAAAAAAAAAAAAATTTATAAATTTTTTTTTTTTTTAATTTTCTTTAAGGACATTAATATTGTAATGAGATGTAAAAAAAATTCAAATTTTATGAGACGATCACTCCGGAAGATCGTAAATGTGAATTTTTATTGTTCGCTATTATTTTCGCGCAGCTGCTGAAGAGCGAATTTCGACTTCCAATGATAACCGTTCGTCCCGATTGCGTCGGTGTAATGAGAAATCTTCCGCTCGACGAGCAGTGCGAAAGACCTCGCGATCATTCGCCATCGCCGTTCTTCATGGAAAACACGAATCCCGAAAAATACCTCGTCAGCGGTAAGACTCGATACTCACGGTGACCCACTTAATTATATAGTTTACAATACGAATGTGCGCTGTTTTTCGATCGAGTGGACTATATGCTTCTTTCTTTCTTCCCTTTCAGTTGTTTTGGTTTTTCTACTCGAAATTAATAACACGTCAGTCGTCATTAGTCACGTCGTAAATAATTCAATTTGAGAACTCCGCGCATTATGTCGTAATATCGAGAAAGAGTCGCGTAATATTATCCCAGAATTGCGTTTTCTCTCTGAGATAAAACTGAAGAAACATTAATTCGGAGATAAATTAATTATGGAACTCACGAATAGCGAAAATAAAATGAGATATTCTTTCGTTCGCGAAAATGCAAGAAGTTCGTATTAAATCAGAATTTTTGCTCGAAATAAAAAATATTTCGATGTCGAGTGATTTTTTGAATATTTTTTTTTTTTTTTCGGAAAAATTTGACTGAAAGTTGGATAAAAGAAATTTCATGAAAAATGAGAGATATTTCGTGTCAACATGATTTTTACCAACAAAAATAAAAATAAACAAAAATATATTTATTTTGGGACGAAATTTGAGGGAATTTTGGGTGTAAGAAATTTTTGCGAAAGTAAAAAATTTTTTGGCGCCGTGTGATTTTTTAAATATATTTTTGTCCGAAATTTCAGTTATCGCTGAAAATAACGCTTTTGCAATTAACATTTGACCTCAAAATTAAAATTCGATGTGCAGATTTCCTTATTACCGGCAGTGGGTACATATTATATTTTTTTAAATCTCGTTTCACTTATTTCATTTTTTTTTAAGGATACGCTGGACACATACCCTACGGATACGCGCATTTCGGTGCCTCGAACGCCGCACAGACGAACAGTGCGCTCTGCGACTTCACGACGAATTACCGCGTCCGCCAGAGCACCGAGTGGGCACCGGCTACGATAACTCGACCGGATCCGCCGCGTCTCATCCAACCCACGGAAATATATCACAAACACGTCGGTTTGCTACCAAATTATTTCGGACACGTACCCGGCGCCATTCACCGGTAATTCGAGTTCCGACAATAAAAATTTGTTTTTCTTATCGACGCTGGAAATTCGAGAATTTAAACTTTTTTTTAACGACGTTCCCGAAAATTCGACAAACTTTTTTTTTATCGACGTTTCTGAAAAATCGACAAAGTGAACTTTTTTTTATCGACGTTCCTAAAAATTCGAAAAAATTATTTTTTTTTAATCGACGTTCCTAAAAATTCGACAAAATAAGTTTTTTTTATCGATGTGCCTGAAAATTCGACAAAATAATTTTTTTTTATCAATGTGCCTGAAAATTCGACAAAATAAATTTCATTTATTCCCGACCACTCTATAAAGTTCACATTCCGTACCTGCGAGGCGGGTGGAAAGTGGCGAATTGTAATCCAGCGGGACGTAATTAACGGAGCGGGCAATAAAGTGCCACTTTATTGCCCGGCGGGAAATAAAGTACTACTTTATTGCCCGGCGGGAAATAAAGTACTACTTTATTGCCCGGCGGGAAATAAAGTACTACTTTATTGCCCGGCGGGAAATAAAGTAGCACTTTATTTCCCGCTACCGTAGTACTTTATTTCCCGCCGGGCAATAAAGTAGTACTTTTTTTTCCACCGTATGTTGTTATTAAAAAAAGTTGTTATTAAAAAAAATATCAGTATTATAATTTATATACGCACGCCCTCCCGTGCCCGTACTCCGATGCCCGAGAGGTGCCCGAAAGGTGCCCGTACTCCGAGTTAACCCTTTTCGCCGTCGCATGTACGGAATATAAACTTTATAGGGTGGTCGGGAATAAAGTAACGTATGCCACACGGGAGGAAGTGCTTTTCACCTCGTGTGATCACAGCCCTCGCTTCGCTCGGGCTGCAAACCCCACTCGGTGGAAAACACGCACTTTCCTCCCTTGTAGCATAATGTACTATTTTTTATCAACGTTCTGGAAATAATTGAACGATTAAAAAAAATTCTTTCTTCTCCACAGATTCGGTAAAACATTCGGCGCCGATACGAAAGACGCGAAGCGATGGCTACGCGGAGACTTTTCCTTATAACGGCGAGAAATTCATCGATTTCTCGGTGTACTGTAGAAAATAATTTTTTTTCAAAAAATTTGCTCGATTAAAATATAAACATCTTTTTTTACTTCACGTGTACGTATATAAAAAATACACGAGAATCAACAAAAACTGTACAATCGAATATAACATTTTTTTTCTAATGTGTTAAGAATAAAGAGGTGCGTTTTTTTGTCGCGAAACGACAAATTAATAATCCATTCCGTTCCGAGATATAATATTTACAGCTTACGTTTCCTGTTTTGATTTCCATTGCAGCAAAGTCTCTGCAGCTTTCTGCAAATTTTCGTCTTTCTGCAAAAATGAAACGAAAAATCGGTTAATCGACAAAAAAAACTTTACATATTTACAAAAATATATTAAATTACAGTATCGATATTATTTAAAAAAAATTAACGAGTTTAATTAAAATTAAATATTAATTTTTAAAAAATGTCATTAAATAAACAAAAAAAAATTATATCGATACTCGTCGGTGAAAAAAAATGCTTTTGTTACCTTTATGAAACAATAGCGAACGTTGTCCTCTCCAAGGTATTTGTGCTCATCGCTGTAGAAGGCGGACGGCGGTATTCCTTGAACTCCAACGTTCTTCGTCATCCATTTCGTAAATCTGTAGTCTTTGTTGGCGTCGGTCTCTTCTTCGAGACGAACATTTTTCTCGAGTGCTTTCCAATTGGCAACCATGAAATATCCGCCTTCGGGAATCGTCGGTGCCATTCCAACGTCCGTCAAGAACTTCGCCATGTAATCGCGTTTCGGTAACAATTCTCTCGGGAGACTGTGAAAGTAGCAATCCGGTTTGCCGAGTTTCGCGAATTCCTCTTCGAAACCGATCGCTACGGCTTCTTGAGTCGGTGTTGTACAGGTGTACAGAGAATTTTGATGAACTATTTGCAAATTATAGAGTAAATTTGACGGTCCGTAAGCCCAACCGATCTTCCATCCGGTTACGCTGAATGTTTTACCGGCGGAACCGATCGTTATTGTCCGCTCATACATATCCGGCAGAGTCGCTAACGGGAATAAAAAATAGACAATTAAAAAAAAAATCTTCGAAGCAAAATCCAAAAATTACAAATTTTTCCCATTCTTATAAAAAAAAAAAAGTATTCTTGTGAATTTTTTTTGATAAATTTATCATCGCACATTTTTTGTTTTTAGGTTTCAAACTCTCACTTTGTCGTAATAAAAAAAAAATAACTTAAAATTAACGTTTTTTCGCTTTAACGAGACCATTGATAATAACGAAATTACGTCTCACCGATCCTAATGTGTTTCGCGGGTTCGTAGACCATCCATTCGTAAACCTCATCCGAGACGACGAGTACATTCCATTTTTTCGCCAAATCGGCGATAAATTGCAATTCATCGAGTGTGAAGACTTTGCCGACGGGATTGTGAGGAGTATTGATAATAATTCCTTTGGTTTTCTCGTTGAACAAACTTTCCATTTCTTTTTTGTCGAATACCCAATCAGCCGAAGTGACGGTACCGGTGGTTTTCGTCTAAAACATTAATTCGGTTTTTCACGGTGATAATTTCGCAGCTATAATTTCGTTGCGCAATTTTTATTGGCGTTCCATCGCATGGATTACCGGTTTCAAGGGTATGAATCTCGGAACTCCACCGGCGGACGAGACCATCGGTACGTAACAATCAAAAAAAGGCTCTATGATTATCCATTCGTCTCCGGGACTCGTGTGGCCTTGCAGCGTCGCGTATAACGCTTCGTACGCTCCGGCGGTGACGATGATTTCCGTATTCGGATCGATGTGTCGATTCAAAATCTTTGAATACAGTTTGCTGATAGCGTTCACCAGACGCGGATGACCCTGTAATTACGAGAGACGATAAGTAGTTTGTTGTCCTGCGAAATAAGATCGTTTGCAGGGCAGTGAGACTTGTTAACGCGGTATCTGTTTACGCAATTATTTTATTATCGTCACTTATCGCGGCTAAAGTCGCATTTAATAATTTTGTCTGTAGTAACAGATAAGAAACTTTACGGAATATATAGGGACTTTCTCAAGCTTTTAATGTTATTTTAGGAGAATTATTATTTTTTAACTAATAATTATTGCAAAGTATAATGGCAATACAATGAAATTTTTTTTTTTAATACGAATCTTTTTTTGAGAAATTTATTGAACAAATGAATTTCTTATTAAGAATTCGACTAAACTACAGGTGTACACATAATAAATAAAAATAAATAAAAAGAAATAAAAATAAATAAAGAAGACTTACGAATCCTCTGGTGTACTGATTAAGCAGAGGATTTTCATTCAAAGCCGTTGACGCAAGTGCTTGCGTAACATTTGCCGGTGCATGAAAATCCGGAAATCCTTGTCCCAAATTCAGCGGCTTGTATTTCAAAGCCAATTGAATATATTCCACCCTTAAAAAAAAAAAAAAAAAAAAAATCGTCAATAAAATTATCGATTTCATTTCAAAAGAATTTCTCTGCATATAATTTTGTTTTTACCAAACGGATTTGTCGTTTCCCTTGAAACGAGTTGGCGGATCGAACTTTGACATCGCCGCTGCGCTTCCAGCCATTCTGCAAAATTGCGACGAGAAACACGGAAGATCTGAGACGATACTTTGAGCAAAACGTTTGGTGACAAACATCTGAAAAAAAAAAAAAAAAAATTTATTATAGAAAAGTAGTAAAACTATTATTTACCTATGACGACGTCTTGGAATAACTCAATGCTTACAAACTGCTCGATCGTCAAAACCTGACGACAGTTTGTGGCGACAAAACAGTTGCGCATTGCGATTCGCAGACGTCGTGTTGCAACTATCAATTTCGGTAATATTGCCTCTCGTAATAATTCAATCACAGAGGTAATAAATGATTATAGCGTTTTTGCGGCGCTCTGCACGCCGTCAAAGTCTTCGAAACGTTCACTTGGGGATATTAATAAATGCATTCGTTCGTATGTATATATACCGTGTTAACAGACGGACAACTTTGAAAGACGATAAAACACGAGAAAAACCACGAAACTCACAGCTGCTCAACGATTAAACGTGTACTCATCGCTTGCAAAGCACCTACTGTATTTATAAATATATGATAAATCTACATATTCGATCGCTGAGAAACAAAAGGGCTTTAACCTCCGAAGCCTTCTGCACGTATATACTTTCGAGATACGACCTTTTGCTTCTCAACGATGTATTTATGCGGTGGCGGAAACAATGTGACGCGCGCAATGATAATCGTATCAGACACTTTTAATAACTTACATAATATAATAATTGAACCACGTGTGCGGGCGTTTGCGCTGTTACAATTGTCGATGAGAAAAACACTTATTTTGTTATTTTCGGAAGCAATGAACTCGGAAGACGAAATTGGACGAAATTTGCTGATCGCAGAAATATGCGACGGAGATTTCGAATGAAAAAAATCAAATTTCCGTATAGAAAGGCGATTGGCGAGGAGATACCGCGAAATGCGTTGTGGTGGTGGTGGACGTGGTGAACGGGTTCAAATAATCTGACAAGTGTCTCGGCGCTACGACCACTGGTTATCTGACTATCATGTTATCTACATTGCGAAAAAGCAACGTGTAATCCGCACGTATATATACGAATATACTACGCGCCGGTGTCGTCGTATTTCAACGACGCGCTAAAGAATGTTTTATCATTACGGAATAACATGTAAATTGCGATGAACATATTAAAGAAAGCCTCATTGTGTTTAAGATGATTTTGATGGAAATGGTAATAAGATCGTAACTGTATTTTGCTAAGCAAACAGCTGTTAGAGAGCCGGTAGTATCGGTAGTATGCAGCTAAATAATCGTATCTACCGACTGTCGACAGTAACGGTTGCGCCGCGATTATCAACATAGCTGAGTTGTAGAGGGCGCCCCAACATTTAATTCGCGATCCCCACTACCTGTCGGCAAAATTACGGGGGGAGAAACTCGGTACATTTTGATTTTTATCTACATCAGCCCCCCGCCTATCAACTCCCCAATTTCACTACGACCAATGAACAGCGACCACGATCCTTCTCGTGAAGCTTTAGACGTCTGCTAGAATGGCAGCATCAACATTTTTGTCGGTGTTATTCCTTAATTTAACGATATGTGTAATATTAACTATCGCCGGGTAAGTCAATTTTATTTTTTCTAAACATTTCTCGTTTCATTCGTAATGATGGTAATAAAAAAACAAAACAAAACCCACAGACATTTAACTGTTACCAGTATTAACCTCGACGGCAGCAAACACTTTTTGTCACTTTGCTCGCCGCATCTGCCAGTTATATTAATATATTTAACAAAACACTTATCTTTCGTATTATGCTCGTCATTTCGAATGATCGTTTGCTCATTTTTCACGAAGTTTCGTTTAATACGATCGAAATCAACAACGACATTTTCATTATACTAAAAATGGTTTGCAGCATACGAAATGATTTTGCATAGTTAGAAAAATCGTATAAATTAAATTTGTTACAAAATACGTGAGAAAAACGAATTTGGGCGGAGGGATTGCATTTGTTTTTTCCTTTTTTGCAGGAGAGATTTCTACGGAATTCTCGGCCTTTCGAAAGGCGCGAGTACTCATGCTGTGAAAAAAGCATACAGAAGAATGGCAAAGGAATTGCATCCCGATAAGAATAAAGACGATCCGGACGCGTCGCAGAAATTTCAGGATCTCGGCGCCGCTTACGAGGTCCTCTCGGATCCCGAGAAGCGCGAGATGTACGATAGATGCGGCGAGGATTGCCTGAAAAAAGACGGAATGATGAACAACGCGGATCCATTCGCAAGTTTCTTTGGTGATTTTGGCTTCCATTTTGGCGGCGAATCGCACAATCAGCAGGAATCACCGAGAGGCGCTAATATCATTATGGATCTCTCCGTTACTTTGGAGGAATTGTACAGCGGCAGTTTTGTTGAGGTATAACACAGTTTTTGAATAATTATGACTGATTTTCTCAAAATTTTTGTGAGAATAATTACGAAATTTTCATGAAAATAATTAATTAATTTTTATGAAAATAATTAATTAATTTTTATGGTGATAGTTGATCTTAAAACATCATGTGTGCTGTTACAGAGTTACAAAAATATTTTTGCCGTTTTAGAATTAATTCAAAATTAATTCTAATTAACAATAAAAATGAATACACGAAATCTAAAATGTTTTTACGTGTCTACAGATTACGAGAAACAAGTTGGTCATGAAAGCCACGAAAGGTACGCGAAAGTGTAACTGCCGACAGGAATTAGTAACGCGTAACGTTGGCAACGGAAGATTCCAAATAATACAACAGGCCGTTTGCTCCGAGTGTCCGAACGTTAAGTTCGTAAATGAGGAAAGAACTTTGGAAGTTGAAGTCGAACCGGGAATGGTCGACGGTCAGGAGACGAAATTTACGGCCGAAGGAGAGCCGCACTTAGACGGGGAACCGGGCGATTTAATTCTCAAGTGAGTAAAAATGAATTCCGTAAATTTTTTACCAAACAAAACATCGATGAAATTTTTTTTTTTTTTTTTTCAAAAACTAATGAATGATGACTATTTTTTTTAGTATTGCAACTCTTTCAATGATAATAATTGGAAATTTTGATATTTCAGAATCCGAACGCAACCCCACGCGTTATTCGAACGCGTCGGCGACGATCTCTACACGAACATCACAATTTCGATGCAAGACGCGTTGATAGGTTTCACGATGGATATTAAGCATCTGGACGGTCATAAAGTGACGATAGTACGCGACAAAGTGACGAAACCGGGTTCGCGGATACGTAAGAAGGGCGAAGGTATGCCGAACTACGATAACAACAATCTTCACGGGACTTTGTACATCACATTCGACGTCGCGTTCCCCGATACCGATTTCACGGAAGCGGATAAGGAGGGTGAGTTGAAAATTATTTTTTTCTTCTTTTTTTTTCAAATCCAAAGCTTACAATTTTTTATCGTCTGAAAATTACGATTTTTCGGTTCGATTATCGATTTTTTTTTTATTCGATTAAAAATCGTTATTTTTCTCTTTCAGCGATAAAAAAACTATTGCAACAAAGTTCGGTAAACAGAGTCTACAACGGTATACGAGGTTCATAAATTAGGTGAAAAAACAGCGTATGTAAAAACAAAACGAAAAAAAGACAAAAAATAACGAAAAGAACAGATACGACGTCGCAGACTCTTGTCACGTCGTAGAAACGACAGTGTCGGCGAAACTTTCCAAAAAAAGCATAAAAATAGTACTATGCTACGGAATTAAAGCCGTTCGTCGGACTGTACGACTGTAAGACGCGAAATATTCGCAAACCATTACGCCTGGTAAGCTTTTCTTACGTACAATATTGTTTTTTTTTTTTTCGTTCTTTTCTAACGAATACGAAAGACTGTGGAAATATAGCATTTGGATACGTATCACTCAGTGACTCACAGTGGAATCCGCTAAAACGGGTCACACGTACAACGATAACAACGCGTGAAATTCGGATGCAACAGTTTTGACGATTATTCGCCACAAATGTCGCCAATAAATTGTATAGATAAGAATGTTTTTAAGTAATTTAAAGACAAAACGAATTTCGAAATATAATATCTATAGTAAATTATTACAACGCCGTCTCTTCCCGACTAATTCGATTCCAATTTCTTTTTCCTTTTTTTAATTGTATTTTTTTTTTTTTAGAAGTCTTGAAAAATCATTAATGATTTTTATTACATCGGAAGATTTTTCTCGTGAGGAAAGGAAGGCGAAGGATCATTAAAATGGATCTTAGATCGAAAAAAAAAAAAAAAAAAATTAGATGAATTCGTTTGCGCAATCGAACGAACATTTTTTTTTTAGAAATCTCGAAAAATCATTAATAATTTTTGTTACATCGGAAGATTTTTCTCGTGAGGCAAGAAAGGATCGTTAAAAAGGATCTTAGAACGAAAAAAAAAAAATTAGATGAATTTGCGCAATCGAACGAATTTTTTTTTTTATCGATTTCACGAATAATACGCGTATAAACATTAACAAGAAATAGTCAACATTTATTTTGAAATGCTACAAAATATCACATCTGTGTTCAAAATCGTCGGGGATATGTTGCGCGTCTAACGACAGTAGCAATACAGACGCATATTGAAGTCGTCGACACAGGCGCTCTGAGTGCCGTAAGCGTTAAGTCGGCTAACAGTACCGACGAGTTTGTTGCTGGTGTCGTTGCGTCTGTGTCTTACGGATCCCTCGAAAATAGCACCTCCGGGTTCAGTCTGTAGGGTAATCGTATAATCGATCCACGGTGCGCTTTTATCTTTGCTGTCCTCGTCGTTGCCGCTCCACATTTTGGCGTCCATTACGCTGTTTAACTTGAGATGCGCGCATTGACGATAATTCTTCACGAGTCTGTTGAGTTCGTCAACGAGAAATTTCGTGGCGTTCTTAACCGCCGGATCGTCGATCGTAACGTTATTACTCGTGTGGCACATACACCAATGTTCCGGAATTCCCGCCATGGAACAGGTGCGATGATTAGGTATCGACAAAAACCAACTTATGCCTCTCGTAACGTTTCCCTCGTTGAGCGCTTTATTTCGAAATCTCAAAGTTTCGTCTCTGATATTTCGCGGATTCATAATATCCAACAAAGTCTCGTGAAGATCGAAGGGCGTCGTGAGACTCGCAGTATTTCTTCGTAAATTCGCGACGGCAATCGGATACTTGTTTTTCCACCATTCCGGCAATACGACGAAAGCAAAGGGTAAACTACCCTCCATTCTTCCCTGGTAAGTCTGTCGAAACTCTCCCCATCGCATCCCGTGATCGCTCATTACAACGAGCGCTGTGTTATTCAACATTTTCTTGTTTTTCAGACGATTCAACAAATCGCTGTAAGAATTATCGCCTAATTGGGGATAATTGAAGAAATCGTGCGTCAGACTCGCCTGCCAAAAAAATCCGAAGTACCGATCGTCGACGAATTTCGTGGCGACTTTCATCGTGTAATTGAGTAAATGATCGAAATTTTTTCGCGTACCGAGGCACAGATTTGAATTAAGTTTATGCGTGTTGCCGATATCGCCCTCCGCGGCGATGCAAAACGGACGAAGATAATAGTCCGTCGGCGGATCCCGAAATCCCGGCTTCAGATAATTAAATGTCGTCATGGAACACGCGTCCTCCGCGAATATCGTACGGTATCCCAATTCGCTGAAATTCTTCCAAATAAATGGACAATCGTCGAATGGCTTTTTAGCGTCTCGCCAACACGATTTCTGCAACTCGTCGGTCGACATTCCGCTCAATACCGGAACGACGTTTGGATATGTATTGTCACCGACTTTGTTGTAACCCATCATTTCGAAGGCTTCGAGAGCCTTTAAGGACTCCACGGTCTTCGGCATCATCCGGTGAAGATTCAGTCGCGATATCGAATCCAATCCTACGATCAGCAAACTTAACCGATCCCCGTCGATTCTTTCTTGAGCGCTGAGACATCTTTTCTCCGTTTGATCCTTTCGCGGTACGAATGCGTGGTAATCGCGATATATCTGCTTTCCATCCCGAAAACATTCGACTTTTATGAATTCCGTTGGTATTGAAGCGGAACCCGCGAATCGCGTACATTCGTCGCCGTATCTGAAAAAAAAAATGTTTGAAAAAATTTTTTTCACAAGTCGTGAGAATCGAAAAAAAAAAAATTCGAAAATTTTTTTTTTTCATTTTTCTTGAAATATCAGGAAAATGATTTTCTTGATGAATATTAATTATAGAAAACGTTCAGTAAAAAAAAAAAAATTAAAACATTTTTTTTCAATTTTTTTTTCCTAGTAATATATATAGATTACTCAGCGTTAGCGATAATCAATGTTTATCAGGAAATCATTTTTATCTCGCGACACGTAGAATGGTACTACGACCCCAATGATAGGCGTGGCGGTAAAAATTCGGAGATGTCACATTTTTTTATCTGCAAACTGCGCAGTTTTCGTTTGACCGCTCGAAATATTAAGCGATGTTGAGTTTTCTTTTTCTTTTTTTGGAACGCTAATTTTTTGGAAATGGAAATTCCATATGGAAAAAACAGTGTATAAAAAAATATATTAAACACAAAATTTTTTATATACTCCAAAATTCAATCGCAATATAAAATTTCTCGACGAAAAAAAAAAAAAATAAAATTAAAAAATAAATAAATGAAAAATTAAATTGATTAATTAGTCAACTAATTTTTTTTTCGATGCAAAAGATATTTTTTTTTCCATATATTTTTGCCATATGCAATAATTGAAAAATATTTTGAAAATGAGAAGAAAAAATGAGATATTAATTTGTTTTTCAAAAATTTGCGTCGAAAAAAAAAGATCGATAAATTTTTGACTGATATTTCGCGAACGCAAAAAAACTCATCAGTCGTCGTTCGGTATCGTATGTATCGTAGGAATACTTACGATACAGCGTTATCTTGGTCCGCCTTTCGATAAACAGGGCGCCAACAACAATCGAGCGGCTCGGAATCGTTATAATACTGATTAATGGCTTCGTTATTGACGAATATGGCGGTGTCGTTAGAATCTATCAGCGGTAATTGATTGCCAAATTCGCACTCTATAGGTTTTTCGACTCTCACGTAGCGTCGGCTCAGCGAGTCGTGAGGATCGATCGCGGCGATCCGGCAGCCCTTGTTGCTTACGAGATATCCGGTTATTTTTGGGTTCATTAAGGGCGCGTGTCCCTCCACGAAATTATCTGAAAAAAGATAAAAATGTGTGAACAACTTATCAATCGATCGGAAAGGCAAATATGCAATATCGATCGTTAACGCCGCTCTCCGATAAAATGAGATACATTTTCGATGTTTTTCGATCGAAAGCGGTGGAATTTTTTTTTTTTTCGATCGTTAACTCGATACTCGGGACTCACTTCGTATTGCAGTTGCGTTGACGAAATGAGTTATGCGAAATTGTCCCGTTACGAAACTGTTGATTACGATCAACGAGGCTAACAGAAAACCCAATATTCCCAGTAGCCATGTTCGCACGCGTACACCGCTCGTTTGATGTACGGCACTCGAACTCAGCCGCGTCAGTAACGTTCGGTCATTTTCCAATGATTTCCTTCCTCCACGAAACACTACCTGTTTATCGAAAAAATTTTAGGCATTTTTAAAAAAAATTTCTATACGCATTAATCGTATTTCAATCGCTTGAAAAAAAATTAATTCGTGCGAAACGTTTTTTTTTTTAATTCACTATTATTCCCGCGAAAATACGGTAAAAATTCAACTTTATGAAAATTAAAAAAAAACATTTTTTTTTTGTATATGTCAATTAAAATGATTAATAATCATAAATAATATCAATATTAACAATAATAACAAAATTCATAAAATTTTTTTTTTTTTTGCGAAACTATTCCATCATCGATCGATGTATTAAAATCGCTAAAACCCGCGAAATGTTTTCAAAGTTGTGTGCATTTAGTGAAAATGTTTACACTTCCTTCGTATTTTTTACGCGGAAATAAAAAAAAAAAATAATAATGCATTGACGTTAAAAATAATTAAAATAAAAAAATAAAACATCGAATTGTTATTATCGTACCTCGTCGCTGGAATGAATTTCGCGCATATCCTAGTGGACCAGTGATCTCTCGGCGTCTTATTGTCGATATCCGTTACGATGCACGATGCGCACATTGTCTTACGGATGGGCGAGTGTCACGTTAATTAATCCACATGGACCGGCGGTTCGCGCGTTCTGACATCGAGAGCTGCGCTATCGGACCGAAGTCGCGTATTGGACTGTGGATCTTACATATACTCTTATACAGGAAGCCGCAACGGCAGCTTCTTATCGTTTCTCTCTCGGATTAAAAAAAAAAAAAAAAAAAAAAAAAAAAAATCAACGAAAAATGATAAGTCAACGAGAGTCGATGAGACTTTCAGTCAAAGACCTTTCAGTTTCGCTCTTCACACGTTACCGACTGCGCGATCGTTACCCATATATAAATAATTGTTTAATTGATTTACGACTCCGCGTAAAAAAAAAAAAAAAAAAAAAAAAAATCTCCGCGATCTTTAGAATCCTATCGTCTTATCAATAAACGGCGACAATATTTTTATTTATTTATAACATCGACTATCCGCGTTCCATGCGTATTGACCATACGATGCGATTTCGAACGAACGAACGCGCGCATTTTTTTTTTCGCCCTCACGGAGCGCTCATTTGTTATCACAATGTCGTTACATCACAAGTCGACAAATTCGCGACTTTATCGAACTAATCGATTCAAAGTCCCCTGACGCTTACCGACACGCAGCGGTAGGCCTTTGCGACTAACAATAGAAAATGCAAAGCTGCGCTTAATAACAACACGCAGATTGATCGATATATATATATATATATATCAACGATAATTCGACGCACCCAATTAGATTTTCCTATCAACCAACCGGAAGCTTATGTTTTTTTTAGAACGAACACGTGGATCGGGAACGCGAATGTTTTTGAAAATCTGTCGGATACCGGAAGTTCCGTTTGATAAGAGATTTCCGTTTTCTCATTCGTATTTTTATTCTTTTTTTTTTAATTTCATTTACTAACTATAAATATTTAGGCAGCTGGAAGCATATGTGTCGTGAAACGTAAATAATAACAATGCATGTTATCGTAACCTATCGTAACTCAGTATACGACAGATAATACGTGATATAACGTAACTTTGAAACAATATTTTGTATACAATTAAAAAAAAAATTTAGTCCGATGGAAAGTCGTTTTTTTAAGCCGCTATTTCACTGAATGCGCCCGCGCGATCGATTTTTTTCCTCGGATGACATCAATTTCGACGATTTTCGAAATTATAGGGTTTTCGCGACACTTTTTTGGTTTTTTTTTTTTTTTTTTTTTTTTTTTTTTTTTCGCGCACCAGACGATAGATCACTCGTTATTAAGGATACGTCTTGCGATTAACGGTGTTTGGTAACATCGTTTTGAAATTACGATCAACGGGGCTCTGCGAGATCGCGACTCGTGGAGGAGTCCTCCGCCCGAGCCGTTCGGCAGTTTTGGGAAGGACTGCGCGAACGAGTCCTGGGGGTGTATTGAGGGTACTATCGTGGGTCGACCACACAGGCGACGACGATACGAATCTGGTCGATACAAGAGCGCACGCGTGCGGGTGGTTTACTTCTCTCGTCGACGTCGTTCACGACTTGAAATACAGCCGGAGAGCTTCGCGACTGCGGGCCGATCACCCACGTCTCTCGCGTCCCCGTCGCCGTCGAACACATAACGTCGTCTCCGTGGGGATGGAAGAGGGAGTTTTTTTTTTTCGTTGTTCCGTTCTCATCCGGACGTTCCGGCGACGGTAACGAGTCGCGCAGCACGGCAACGAACTCGTGACTCGATTATCGTCGATCGTTAATAGCCATGCAATCGAACTTTAATGCTTTTTCGGTATGGAAAAGACGATGAACACGAGGCACACGAATATAAAATACTTTTATGCTTATTGTTCGTCAAATTATTTTCGATAAGCGATCGATATCGTGATACGGGATAAAATGATTTTGACAATCATCGAAAATCGGCGCGGAAATTTTTTACGAAAAAATAAAGATACTATCATATCTAAAAAAAAACACGAAAACATCGTTCGAAATGTTGGAGAGGCAATAAAAAAAACATTAATGTCAATATATTCAATGGTTTTATTTATTTTTTCATGAAAATTATTTATTTCTTTTACATTTTTTATGAAATTAAAAAAAAATACATTTTTTTATCAGATATTTTTTTTTTTTTTATGAGATTTTCCCTATTTTTTCCATTTTTTACTGATCCACGAAAAAATACTAACGATCTGCCGTTTTACGGCAATTTCACTTGCAAAGCGATCGGTATATATGCACAGTTACTGTTTGCCTACAGAAGTCCACATCCGCGAAGCCTTTAAATCGATGCAATACACTGTTTTTGTGGAGCTGTTTGGTGAGTTTAGTAATTTTGCGATGCGATTAAAGCGGCGCTATCGCGGCAACGTGTATTTTCAGGAATTCGCGTAAGGAATGCGTATACATAAATATTTTCCCGAACCGCTCGATAAGTCTCACACTGAGATTATGAACAATGCGCGATGTTATTTGCATCTATATCGCTATATCAACGATTGTTGAACTCTTGAAATCTATATATATCGTTTTATCGAGCGGAAAAAAAAATTCCTCTGACGATTATTTCCGAAATATCAAATGGAAGAATCAATCGGTAACTTTGTATTTCGAAAAAATTTCACTTATTATCTTATCGATCGTCGAAACACTCGAAACGATTTTTTTACGATAAATTTTTTTTAATCAAATAAATTATGAAAATTAATTGGTGTCAAACGAATCTCTGCTGCTTTCGTGAGAACGGAAGATAAGTGTTTGCGATTGTACGGCAAATTAACGATCGTGCGATTTTTTATTGACGAATGCCGCGTCTTCTGTGGCGCGCGAGAATTTAACTCCGTACAGTGGTCCTAATTCTACGCGATTCTTATTATAACGACTCACTTCCGCCGGTGTTGTATACGTGTCTATTGTACATATCGCACAGCACAACACGCCGCATTGAGAAATGTTTTTCAACCGCATGCGAGAGATGTAACACGCGAATGAAATACCGCTGAATATGCATCATTGCGCAATTAAACAAATCGTATTTTCACAGCGGAAGAATAACAGACTAATTATTTTCAAATACTTCGAAATATAATTGTCATTTTTACCGAACAAAGTCCACTTATTCTGTGGAAATTATTCGAGACTTTCATCGTGACGATATTTCGGAGGAAAAAAAAAATATATCGCGAAATATATCGATGATATATCGAATGTATTTGATTAGCAAATCGCATAAAAACACAGAATTGCATATATTTCGAATATATACCTCGCGCATGCGCGGAAAAACGGTCAGAAAATTCTTTAAAGTTCCGAATGATTAGAACGTATTACATAGGTGATGTGCGCTGATTCGCTATTATGAAAGATACACTCGAAAGATGGAAAACGATTTTTTTTCTTTTCGATCGATTTTTTTTTACGTGATAACTTGAAACATCGCGTATCAGTTTGGATTCAATTTCTAGTACAGTAACCTATTATTTTGTATGATTTTTTAATCATTTTACTTACGACATGTATAAAGAAAATTTAAGACGATGCGATCGAAATAGATAAGAATCTTATCTTCTCATAATCGTTAATAGCGTAGATAATTGCGTATTAATCTTTTTTTTTCGTGAAATTATCGATGTTTTTTCAGAATAGAGTAAAACTCGATGACAACGAAAGCAAAAATTTTATCGGAGAATAAAAAAAATGTCGTCAGCAAAATTCGAGGACATCTTTCGCCGAACCTCTCAAAATTTTTTCGGAGTCGGTATCGTCGTTATATCGTTGCCAAGTGATTCATCTTGTAATCAAACACCAAACTACACTTTCATTTCCGTTAAAAGTCAATGATAGACGACGATTGATCTAATCTAATCTCCCGGCTTTGCGCACTTTTATCGACTTCTCTTATAAATATTTTAAACGCGCGGCCTTCGAACTATTTCGAGGCAAAAAAAATCGGCATCGTTCCTCTATCTATCGGCAAATCATCACCACCCCGATAAACGTAAATAAAAATAAATGAAAAAAAAAACCAAATCCTGGGAATTATTAATTTATCGCTCAACTAAATTCGAGTCGTCGAAATCGCTTCGGAGATTATCTGTGGGAGACAAACGTGTAAACGACGAAAATAAAAATCGTCGATACTGCGACTCTGTAACAAGCAAAAAAACGAGTTACCCGATGCGTAACATTAAAAAAACGTTCAGCGCGTAATTAAAGTTTCGAAAATTTGTATATCTCGAAGGTGTCGCGAACTGTAATCGTTGGAATGTATTTTCAATGACTACAAAACGTAAATAAATGTATTAAAGTAAATAAAATAAATAAAATAAAAAATAAAGTAGTTAAAGTATTAAAAAAAAATTGGGGCGATTTTCATAAAAAAATTTTCTGCGTTTTACGCAAAATGTCGATAAAACTTTTGCGAAAAATATTTTTTGACATTAATTTTGTTATCCCACATTTGACAAACGGTTGTTACTTTGCCGCAATCGGAAATTTCAGAAATCTGCAAAACAGAACCCTATTTTACCCGCAGTCGGTTTACCAAACTTCGGTAGTAGCGAAAGGGTAAGATAATCGCTGTGGAGAAAAAGGAGTTTTGAAATGTTTACCGAAACACCTGCTCACCGGATACGTAGTCACGTGCATTGAATTTTTAAATATCTGGTGAAGGGAAACAACAATTCTATATGTTCGACCGAATCCCCAATTCAGTAACAATCCGAGTCGCAATCAAAGCAAAACCACCAAATAAAATAGATTCCGGGATTTTTACATCGTTTTAAAAAATTTGTTTAATAGATTTTCGATTTTTTTTATATTTCGAAAATATGTTATATATTACGCGTAAAAAAAAAAAAATTCACGAAACTCTCTCCTGCGTCGTTGACTCGCATCCCAAAAAGAAAGGTGACGCCAATAATTCACGTTGTCGGAAGCGATTCAATGCCATAAGTACCTTTTTTCATCGTATTCTTCCATTACATGTATCGTAAATGTGGCGTGATGAGACCTCGTCGTAAGTTGAATTGCTCCTCATTGGTAAAAAATTCCGAACAGCTGCGCGTTGTAACGGAATGCAAGTATAACGGCCGAACCGTACAGCGTTAATGTAATTTTTTTTATTATTATTCCAATCCCGTTCTCTATCGTTAAAGTTCGAAAGAGCTGCGCGCGCATTTGATAAACACAGTGAGAAAGCTGCGTCGAACGTCATCATAATAATAATGGTTTATTATTGAAGTGATATAGATATAATGATTCGTAACGTATTTTTAACTACAATGGTACGTTTATATACTAAAGTTAGAGTCATATTTATACACGGATTATACAATATGTACAGAAACATAAAATCGTAAGCAACACCATTACTTCTTTCTTTTCATCGTTTTGTTTGCTTTTTTTTTTTTTTTTTTTTTTTTTTTGGACAACGATTTCACCGTTTTCGTTATTCACAGGACTGACATATTCGCGTCGCTAATTAATAATCATAATATAGCGGTGACGAGAGATACGGCACGATGTATCCTCGATACACGGATTCATTGATTTTCGTACGTAATTGTCGTATATAAATACAATTTTTTTTTTTTTTTTTGACGCTACACATTTTATTTTTTTTTATGCCTAATAAAAAAAAAACGAAAAAAAAATGTTCCTAATACCTTAACCTGTGTAAGTAGAGTCGGATTTCGACTCGGGTTTTTTTTTTTTTCTTTCGTCGCGAGTAATATTTACAGTATGATATACTTAATTTTTTTTGTATTTCTTATCTATATTCTCTTTCCGTTTTTATTTATATCGCAAATTGTCTTTCGAGGATTCGATCGCTTTGCCGATAGTTTTTTGCTCGAGTCTTCGTCGAGATTGCAGGCGGATAAGACGTTTGCGGGGACACTGATTTTTTTTTCGGTTTGTTTACGCGTTTATTATTATTTTTTTTTCTTTTTTGCTTCATTATTAGACATACTTTCTGTTTTGATCGGAACGCTCTTGATTCTGTCTCTCGTGTCCGTAGTCACGTAAATTAAAGATTTCGCGATTTTTTAAATCGATTTAAGAGGACAAAAAAAATGATGCAGAAATTTTAAAAGAAAACGAAAATTAGTGAGAATTTTTTTTTTTTCTGCAAACATTTTTTTTTATTTATTTATTTTTTTTTTTATCGATCCGATTTAATAACTCGTCGAAGCCTCCGATGAATGGCAATCTTACTTACGTCTATTTTCCAATTCTAGCCGAACGAATTGCGAAAGAGAATCGGTAGTTTATACAATATAAAATGAAGAATACAGCACTCTTAAGTCGCGCGGATGTGAGTTTAAAGTTCCTCAGTTGATTATCACGTCCGCGAGTGCATATTGAAATTTTTTTTTTTTTTTCTTTTTCTTTTCTTGTCTGTTGTTTCGTTATGCGTTCAATTATAATGCAAATTACATTTATCTAAGCTAAGGTATTCGAGGATAATTGGATTTCGCGAGTTCCGTACGATGCGGGCAAATGTACATCAGCTGTTACAGTAATGACTACGATCTATGTAATTATACTGTACCGGGTTATATTTTTTCGTTTACCAACCAACGTATAAATATATTTTGAGAATTTGTATGTTTTTTTTTTTCTTCGATTTTTTTTTTTTTTTTTTTGGAAATACAAAAATTGTATCGATATGCTTAATGCGCCGTTAACTGACGTGATTTCACTGCTCGAAAGACGGTTAAGTGTGTTTAAGATAATTTTTACGAAAATTTTTTGGGCTCACGACGAAAACTACGGAATTGTGGACATTTTTTTTTTCCTTCTTTTTCATTTGGAATAATGTCGCGTGAAATATTAATCGAAAGTCTTTCGCTCACTTAAAAATTGATTTTGAAGATTCTAATGTGGGATGCGCTTTGATTTTTGTCTTTGGACAGGAATACAAGTTTTTTTTTTTTTTATCGTAATATGCAATATTTACATTACCGCGTTCACACATTTTCCAGATAGCACACTGAAGCGGAATTTTTATTTTTTTTTCCTCGAGAATTATAATAACGAATGCATAACATTTTTAAAATAATTTTCGAAGAGATTTTTGAACTTTAGAAAATTTTTTATCAAAAATTATTTTCGAAGGATTTAAAATTTTTTTTCTCGTAAACATTCAATCGATTCCGGGAAAAAAAATATTTTGAGTTTTTTAGATTCCACAATAAAAAAAAAAATTAAAAAACTATACGAAATTTATCCCGAAGCGCGTGAGATAAAAAATTTAATTAATAATTTTTCGTTTTTCAATTTACCATTTAAAAAAAAATTTTTTTTTACCAATTAAGTTTGCTTTCTGGTCTGCGCGATTATAGTCCACAGGTGAAGGGAATGAAACATAGAAATTTTTATCATTTGTAAAAAAAAAAAAAATGCACGTACCAACGCAATTCTCCGTAAATTAGCATAGCGGCGAAGGAAAAATACGCGTTTAGTAAAATAAAAAAGTATGTAACGAAACGACAGCTGAAATGATTTTCCGCGGTGCAGGTGAATAAATTGAACGTCGACGTCGCCAACGAGGGCGACGATACGAGTTGTAAAGAGTTGTCAGCGGTAATGAAAAACTAGTAGCGAGAAACATTATACGTAAAAATGTTACAACTGTGTTTTTTGTGATAACGAAGTTAAGATAACGCGCGATTGCGTTTTTATGCCCTCTGTTTTGTCGTACGCGCGTTTGCGAGCGATTTTTTCGATCTTTTTTTTTTTTTCTTTTTTTTTTTTGTGGATACGTGTGTTACATCGTCATGATAATTCTCATATACAATAATTAATTTATTATTATAATACTATGATACAGGATATAAGTACATTGGTTTAGTGATTGCAGGCTGCTCCTCTCATATCACAGCGAGGGGCGCTGCCGGGCCCGCCTTCTACTTACAAGTACTGCCTACGGATACTTTCTCCATTTATTCTCTCACATTTTAATCTCTCGATCTATTTTCGTTCTCTCACTTCTCGCTGTTTCGTTCCGATCGTTTATTCGATGCACCAGTTATTGATAATTTTTTTTTTACTTCTTTCTAAACACAGATAATTAATTATTCCATAACATCGCGTTTTAGCGAAAAGATCGATAAATCCAAAAAAATCAGTACAACATTTTTTTTTTTTTTTTTTTTTCGTGAATAAATAGCTTTAATATTTGCACTGTGAAGATTATTGATTCCATCGACACAATTTTTTAAACGCGGCATCATTTTTTATTCGATTCTCGAAAATTTCAATTAAATTTTTGAGAACGCATTGCATTCCCAATGAAATGTAAAATTCGGAGAGAATTTTTAAGATTACCGATGGGAAAAAATCTAAAAAAAAATCGAACTTACGGAAAGTTGATTCGTAATTTTTTTCCGATTTTTTTCCAATTTTCGAAAAACACATTTTTGGAAATTTGAAGTTACTTTTTGGCATTAATATTACGCAAAATTAATGTTCTCAGTACCTTTCGTATGATTGATTTTTTTCAGATTTCTTTCTCATCGGAAAGTCTTCGAAATTTCTTCCGAATTTCACTATTATCTGAAAAAATAACGATAGAACTTTCGTAGTCGCAATGGACTCGAAATTTCGTCAAGTCGATTGATATAGAATTTCGTCAATTACTGGAGCATTAGTTTAGCAACGATACGGCGCAACATTTATTGTATACAAATCATCGATTCACACGGTTTCTCTTTCATTCGACACATTATATATATATATTTATATATATATATATTTATTTTTATTATATTCATATGTATATATTTATAATAGTTATATATACCTTTTTTTGTTTTTCTTTTTTTTGCAATAATTATTAATTATACGATCTTTAGATTCTATATGAGGGGACAACGATTCATCGATATGGGATGATATCGTATCCATAGGGGGATTCGTGTGGTCGGAATAGCGCGACGCCACGTGTCTTAC
This sequence comes from Cryptus viduatorius, assembly GCA_964006125.1. Lineage (NCBI taxonomy): Eukaryota > Metazoa > Arthropoda > Insecta > Hymenoptera > Ichneumonidae > Cryptus > Cryptus viduatorius. The sequence continues at coordinate 18,526,206 of OZ023225.1, read as the reverse complement.
GGCTCGAGGCTTTTGTCTATTATGTATACTAATCGTTTTTTTTTTCGCCCGAAGCTCAGTCTAGGCGTCGCGCGAATTACCATCTCGCGCTATTGTAGCGTGAAACGTTCCGATATCCATCGTATAACGAACGTATTATTAGTATTGTAATGCAGCCGCGTGTATTCGATGATTTTCCGCTATTCGCAGTGATAAATTACGAAAAAAAAAAAAAAAAAAAAAATTGTCGAAATTCGTCTCGCGAATACGGAAAAACTCGTTGATCAAAAGTATTTCGATGAACGTAAATCGAAACACGTGTTTTTTTTTTTTTATACATTTTTACGACTAGTGTGATAATAGGAACATTTTGTCTTCTTCGGCCGGTTGCGAAATCAAACGACGCGGATATAACATATATATGTATATATATATATTTTTTTTTTTCGATATATATAATATATATGTGTCACTCGACAGGTGTAGTGTATCCTGTTTACCACGCAAAATGAAAAACAAAAAAAAAACTATACGCGAAAGTATTTTCATACGCCGAACAATCGAATATTTTCACATATATTTTTTTTTCTTATTTTTTTTTCCGATGATTATCCTCGTTACACATGTAAACCACTGCGAGAGTCACCCGTCGCATCGTTGCTAAAGAGTTTCGCGATGCATTCGCTTTATTTTGCATTACGATGCGATGGAAGTTAACGCTCCTGCGAGTCGGTGAAACGCATTTTGGGGGGAAGACTGCTGTTGAGGACGTGAAATTGGCGTTCCAATTCCATTGGAAAATGCATCATATACCTCGACAAAGGGGTAAAAGAGGGGATCTCTTGCGAGATATATATCTTTGATTCCGGCGAATATTGTCCTCAAGAATTATAACATCGCGGATCGGGAAAAAAATGCGATTCTTTGTATTTTTTAGTACGAATGATCGGAGCGCATCACTCGAGAGGAAACGATATCTCTCTGAATTATCGGGGCTTTTGGGGGCTTTTCTCGTATTTTAATATCGTTGTCACCGATGTCAAATACTTGATATACAAAAATTGCGGAGATTTTTCTTGTTTTTTTTCGCCGTTTATTAATTATAATTATAAATAAGAAATATCGTCGGCGTCGATGCCGAAGGGAGTTGTTCCCTCGAAATTTGTTAAAAAAAATCTTTTAACTCAAACAATTAATTGTTTTACCGCAGTAACGACCCTTCGACATTATTCCTCAGCATTAAAAAAACATTTCCGCGTTTCGGATTCATTTTTTTTAGTCCGCATATCAATATTTGACAAAAGTGACGCTACGCAACGTTCGTAACGAGAGTTCCAATTTTTTTTTTGGGGCCGATTAGACGTCTATAGTATACGGTAAATTACAGTATATGTATAGTTAGGACGAGTAACAACAGTCAGACTATTCACCGCGATATATTTTACGAGTGTTGATCTGAGTGATTCACGATGGATGGGAGATAAACGAAATTTTTCGTGTCTCACGCGGCAAGTCCTTCGCCTCGCGGTGCCGACGGTGGCGGAAGCCGCGCCGACGGCGGCGTCGGATTATTCTCCGGTCGGGACGGTCCCTCGCGTTCGAAGTGATGCTGAAGCGACTCGCCGCTCCACGCCGGTACGCTGGCGGAATTTTGATTGCCGGTATTCGACGACGGAGTACCCGGCGAATGGGACGGCGACGGTGTCTGAAAAAGCATCGAACCGGAAGGTAGCGACGATTTTCCGTCGCCAAGTGGACCGTTGCTGGGTGCCATCGGTTGCTTTTCCAGTGGAAAACCACCGCCGCCGTAAATCGAACCGAAGAGACCCGCGTATTTGCCGGCGCTCACCGGATGTGCGGGTAAACCGTTGTTACTTTGAATCACCGATATCTCGTTCAGCTGTAATTTAAAAAAACGTTATATTATTATCCATTGACATTCAATGAAACAATCTTTCAGTTAATTCCGCGAAAATCATGAAAATCTAAGCGGAAGCTGTGAGGAACTTCAGCGAAGCTGACAATATAACAAATTCATTTTTTAATTTTTCTTTTCTTTTAATTTTTAAATTGTCTTCATTTTTGATATTAGATTCACGGAAAGTGTATCGCAAAATATATTTTCGACGTATCGAATACGTTTCTGCAAAAAAATTTATTTCCGGATATATAACAAATTATATGATTAATAAAAAAACCGAATTTAATTTTTTTTTTTTCATATGAGATTTTTCACTTTTTTAACTTCTAAATAAAAATTCGATGCAAAAACCTGCACCGGAAATGAAAAAAAAATATTTTCTGATGAGAGGCAAAGAGTTTAGGAAATTAATGCTTTTTGGGATATTATCGATTATCGGTAATAAATTCGATTGAATTAATTCCGCGGATACGTACTTTCTGTTGTACTCCGTTAAGGAATGGTGCGGGTAGATATGGATAAAAGAGATCCGGTCGGCGTTGAAGAAACTCCGAGTCTTTGCTTGTGATTGGTAGAGTTGGGAGATCCAAAGACATGCGTCGCCCTCGTCGCGATGCCCCGTTCGTCCACATATGGGTTCCCATGTGAACCTAAATAGCGACGAAAGACAAAAAAATTCATAAAAAATTCCTCACTTCACCTTAAAAGCCTTAAAAAAATATCCACGAATCAATATTATTATTATTTAATAATTGCGATTGTTAATGCGAACCGACGCATTGGCGTTAGTGCACAAGCGATAGCGTCTACACGAGGATTTATTAGAGGTCTAAATTACGATTTCGAAGGATATTTCCGGTGGAAATTAATTTCCGAATTTTTTTTATCGAGTATAAGTGACGGTTCGGTTGCGTTCTATGTATAGCGGATCTTGCAAAATGGCGAAAAGAAAAAAAGAAAAATAATTTGTTTAGAGTTTGTTTAGCGGTACCTTGAGATTGCCTTTGGTGGTGAAGGCCTTCTGGCAGACGGTGCATCGGAAAGGCTTGTCGCCCGTATGAGTTCTCATATGAATCTGGAGCGCCGAGGACGAGGAGAAATTCTTATTGCAAACTTGGCACAAGTGTTTGCTGGACATGCCTGCAAATATCACACACACGCTCACACCTAATTTTCTGCATACGACACCTTATACGACGCGATATATCGCGATATACCGCGATATATCGAAACTATCGAAATTTTACAATTTCACGATACAGACGCGAAATTTTGAGAGAATTTCATCGTTGATAAAATAACAATATAGACTTTTAATACATTTTCAAAAAATGAATATTCGTGGTGAAAAAAAAATTATTTGCGTAAACGTCGAATTTAAGAGGGTATATCGTTACGCGAGTTCCGAGCGAATTTTTAATGCTTCCCGATGGGATAAAAATCTGAAAAAAATCAACCGTACAGAAGGTCCTATGAAGATTAATTTTGCACAATAATAATGGCGAAAAGTTATTAACAAATTATTTTGAAAAAAATTGTTCGGCGAATCTTGTGATAACTTCATTTTTTTTTCGTAGAAATCGATCGGTTTATTTTTTTGAATACACAAAAAAAAAATTTTATTTTCCAATACTCTTTTTTTTTTAATTAAAAGTCACGAATTTTGGATACGCGTCCACGCGAACATATTTCGAAACATCGATCATAGATTTTCCCAAAAATAAAATTAACGAGAATTAGAAGAAAAAAATTTCAAAATTCATAAGTCTTTGAATAACTGAACGATGCGAATTCACAAAAAAAAAAAAAAAATAGGCTGCCGTACGATTCCTTAAACAATTTTTTTTTAAACTAATTTGTCAACAACTTTTCGGAATTATTATTAAGCAAAATTAATATTTTTAGTACCTTCTGTATGGTTGATTTTTTCAGATTTTTATCCGATCGGGAAGTCTCCGAAATTATCTCCGAATCTCTCTTACGGCTGTAAAAGTAACGATACATCCTTAAAAAAATGAAAAACACGTTTTCGTAATAAATTATTTATAATAACTTCGATTTTACTGTTAATAATCGAATAAAATTCGTCACACGAAAAATGCAAAAAAAAAAAAAATTGACAATTTCAAGAAATAAAAAAAATCGAAGTATTCTCTCGAAATTCGTATATCTGCGATAGTTATAAAATTGAGCGGAAAGATGAGTAAAAGGTATGCGAGTGCCTCGAGAAGCTGCGAAAAAGCGGGTAAACTAATTCATCGTATCTAAGGAAAGATTTGCAACCGATGCGGGGGATCGTGTTTATTTTTTTTATTTTTTTTTTTGGTATTAGAAAAATTTTCAGAAGTTATAGCTTGCGAAAGGGTACTTACTCGGCCTCTTAGGGGCGGGAAGATCACTTTCGGATGGCGATCTCTTGACGGGTATCGGTGATTCGATAGCGGACGGTGGCATCGGAGGCGGTGGCGGTGGTGGAGGCGGCGGAGGCGGCGGCAGACTCGTTTCATCGACGCACATTGGACTCCTCGAACTTTCGAGATCTTGTGATTGTTGTTGTTGTTGTTGCTGCTGCTGTTGCTGCGGCGTTTGCTGACCGGATTGCTTTGAGTCGCTGAATAAATGCGGCGGCATGTCGCGGATTTTGTGGGTCAGCATGTGTTGCTTCATGTTTCCCTGTTGACCAAAGTTTTCTCGGTGTTTTTAATCGATTCGGCGACTCAATCGTCACAATCATTAAAATTTCGAGCGAAATTAAATTAAAACTAAATATTCGACAGCCTAATAACTATTATTCCGATGAATATTAATTTCTCACTATCCAAACAATTAATTAAAAAACGAAAACTGATTTAAAAAAAAAATTTAAGTCTCGTAAAAGTGTTGCGCGGTCGATTTAAATTTTTTGCGGACGAAATTATTTGTTAATGAATCAAAAATGGATTTTATAATAATTTTTTTAAATTAGGTAATTTAAGGGTGGAAATTTTCGGGGTTAACGAAAGTTTTTCGCTTTTTTCTATTATTTTTCGAAATTTACGAGAATTAATGATTTTGATTAATTTTCGTAAATTTGTGATAATAAATCGAATATGTAATGATTTTCTCGCTCGGGAGGTTTTCTTACCAGGAGGACGTGGTCCGAGGCTAGAAGTCCGAGGGCGGGGGGCATCAGCGGGGGCAGGCGGACGGCAGCATAGGCAGACGTCAGTCCCCGCCCCCCTCCGGTCCCTGTCCGCCCACGGGTCTTCCGGTCCTCAGTCCGCCGCCGCCTGTTCCGTTTGGGTCTGCTATCCTGACTTCCGGCCGTCAAGCTACCACCGCCAGGAGCAGTGGTACCCCCGAGCGAGTGGTAAGCGGAGTGTGGATTCGATTGTAGAATCCCAACGGTAAAGGGATTTAGTTGATCCACGCAGTTACACGTTTTCACCCATGTGCCGTCACTCTGAAATTTACGCACCGTATACTATACAAATTTCAGTCACCCTTTTTTTTCTATTCGTTCTGTTTAGACGCAAAATATACGTCGAGCCGCGTAATTAAAAAAAAAAAAATTTTAATCGTAAAAAAAAAAAAAATATTGATCGATCGATCATTAATCGTTGTTTTTCGCCGCAATAAAATATCCCGAACGCAGCGAATCATTTTTTTTTTTTTTTTTTTTTTTCGTTTAATAATTATGATATTTTCGTTAAGATTAGCCGCAAAATAAATGTGGAACCGAGTAGTGAAAAAATAATACATCGTTGAAAAAAAAAAAAAAAAAGTTATCCTTCGATCATTAATCGGTGCTCTTTACCGCAATAAAGTATCCCGAACAGAGCTGTGAATCCTTTTGTCTACCGGAAAGCTTATCGTGTTGAAAATTGCGAGGCGAGGATCGCTATGTAGAGATAGTTCCCTTTTTTTTTTTTAATTTTACGAAACAAGGTATGAGACTCGAAACCCAGCGATTTGCTGGGATTTTATTCACGCAAACACTTCGGTAGGAAATTTCACGAACGATAGCGGAGTAGATAAATAAACGAGGGTCGGTCGGATGGGGAACCATGCAAAAGTAAGTGAGAGTCAGAGTTCAGTGAATTTTGTTGTTTTTTTGTTCCTTTTTTTTTTTCTTTTTTTTTTTCTTATTCGTCTCTACTGTTACATTAAAACAGCAGCGTGGCAAACTGTTCAACTTTGATCAGGAAAGAGGCAACGTACCTTTGTCGAGAATCCACGGTCGCAAATGCTGCATTTAAAGGGGCGCTCCTTCGTGTGGCTCCGATAGTGAATCTCCAGTGCCGAGTTACACGCGAATGTCTTGTAGCAGATATTACACGTGGTGTTGCCACGTACTGCAAACAGATCGTGCCAAAGTTCAATTATCCTCGTTCCACCACGATATAACCATATAATACTGTATATAAAACTACATATTGATAGAAAGATTTATCGAAGAATCTCTATTTTTTTTTTTTTCGTCATAAATTCTCGCTAATTTTTTATCTCGAAAAAAAAAAAAAAAAAAAAAAAAAGATCGCGAATAAGATTATCCTTAACGAAATGAAATCTCTCTAATTTTTCGTGTTTATTGTTAGACAGACAGAAATAAATTCGCTTCCACGTCGATAACGACTAACGATTACGATACTCATTGATTTTTTTCGCGTAGCTGCGGTTTTTTTTTTTTTTTTGTTAACTATGTCTATTAATTTTTTTTTTTTTTAATCGTCGTTCTCCGAGTCCCGAGAGAAGTAGAATAATTCCGTCGGCTTTCCGTGAGACACGTGTCCGAGTTAATCGCAAAAAGGAATGGGGGTGAAAAGCGTCAATGCATAAAATTCAATGGTTGTACAAAAAACAATTTATTATTTTTCGCTCCTTACATAAATTACGCGGGAAGGAAGAATCATCTTGTCCAGTCGAATAAATCGAACTAATCATAATAATTATGCGGTAGATTTTCCAATGATGAATTGCGAATAAATTTTTTTCTTTACTAATTAATAATAATAATAATAATGATAATAATAATAATTAATTAATGATACAATGGATAATATCGCATCGAATCTCGTGGATACACGCATCATATACTTTTGTCTATCAAATAATTCACTAAAATCCGAGACAGTTATATCGGCAACGATAGCGAGCGTAAGAGTCCAATAATTATAAGTTTCTTGAATAATAATAATAATAATTAAAAAAAAATAATAATCTTCAGATATAAAACTCTCAGAGACATATTGACGGTCGCGCGGACCTGCGATATTAATATAAAATTCATAAATATGTGCAATAAACGCCGCCGTCGTAGAAAAAAAAAATTTCTCGTTACACAATAAATTCATTCGATTCATCGATATCGACGAACAAATAATACGCGATAAATGCCAAAAATTTTATCGAATTTTTTTCGCGCCGTCTCGATGAAAAAATGTGTATTGTGCGCAAATAAAAATATATATCGCGTGGAAATGTAGAAAATTAATTTTTTTTTTTTAATTACACAGATTGGACAGACAGAAAGAGTACAAGAAAAGATTTTGTGTGATTGTGTAAAAAAGATAGAGAGAGAGAAAAAGAGAGAGAGAGAGAGAGAGGGGAGTGCGAGGTCCGGCTACACCACATGAGGAAAAGTTTCAAAAAAAGGTAATTTGGATGCAGAATTTTTTTTTTGCACATCGACAAGTACTCTTTACCTTTTTTTTTATTATTTCACTACGACCACAGTGAAGGGCGGTAACGAGGCTACCAAATACGAAGTGAGACACAAAAAAACAAATTGCTTCTATCTCGCAGGGTAATAATAATTTTTAGTAATTTTCCATTGAAAAATACGAATAAATCAATTTTTTTGTCTAAATCGGAGGTGTAGAAGTGGTGAAGGAGGGTGTAGCAGGAACTGCGGCTCGCCCTGGTCGCTAGCAGCGCCTACCTGCTGGCCCTCCGACAGCGAGGCCGAGCGGATTGTAGGTGGAGGATGCTGCGAGAACGGCGGATGTCGTTAGCGATGCAAGGGGTCCACCACCGCCGCTGCCTGGACTAACGGCGTTCATCGACGGCCCTAAGTTCGCACTGCTACCACTGTTTATCGTGTTGCCTGTGGTCTGTTGTGCGTTATTTGCGACAACATTCGACGGTCCTGAGGTGGATACGGCTTGCAATAAGCCGGCAAACATGCCGAAGGTATGCGGATGATGTTGCAAGGTCTGCGGTGGCGGTGGCGTTGAAGCGGAAACGATGGACGAGGCGGGTGTGGAAGATGCGCGGGGTGTTAGATCGAGAGGAGCGCCACCGGTGCTGGTTGGTGGACTGGTTGATTTTTCGCTGCCATTGAAGCGATGAATGGGTGGTGAACATCCGGAAGAATTGTTCATCATCCCGGTGGAAGCGGTGGTGGTTATGGTTCTAACTTGATTTTCAAGAGCGGCGAGGGATGTGGAGAAAGTTGGCATAGCGGTGACAGAGGTGGAAACGTCTTTTCTACTATCATTGTCATCGTTGTCGTTGGGTTCGTCGTCATCAGGTTCTACGCTCGTTCTATCGCGATTCATGTCTTCGCACCTCTCGTCGTCTTCCCTGCGGTCCTCTTCTTCGTCCTCCTGATCTTCCATATCCTCGCTATGGGTGTCTTCAAGATATCTCCGTTGTAGTTGCGCCTGTTGCTGTTGCAGTCTCAACTGATGCTGTTGGTGTTGTTGGTGTTGCTGATGAAGGTGTTCCTTCGAGTCTATGTCGTTCTCGATGGAATGGCGATCGAGGGTGTGGTGTCGCGAAGGTGGAAACCCCAATGGAAACCCCGGACCGGCTGGATGTAGACCCGGGAAGCCTTGTGGCAGAAACGACGTTAACGGATGATGAGGATAACTCGGTGGAAATTCGTTAACTTCGGCTGCCTGTATCTGCTCGGGACTGAGATCCGTTGGTTCGCCGGTGTGAAGCCGTATGTGTTGTTGAAGTACCAACGCATTCGTGAATTTTTTGTGACAAACCGGACATTGATGAAGTACCCGTAGCGGTGGTTTCGCACGATGAACACCCATATGAGTCTTTAAATTTCCTTTGGTCGTAAAAGCTCTGCCGCATATCTTACACTTGAAGGGACGTTCTCCGGTGTGCGTTCTGTAATGCATCTGTAACGCGCTTTTGCACGATAAGACCCGATGGCATATGACGCATTGATTCGGATCCGTTAGTTTGTGTTCGATATTGTCGACGAGCTGTTGAAGTTTCGATGTTTCGGATGTTTTCGTTATCTCGATTAGGCTTTCCCACGAGTTGTCGTTGCTGCCGGGACGCGGTAATAGACTCGAATAGATTGCCGGATCCCTCGCAGGATCGATCATCATCTCGTTGCCGGTAGCGCCGGTCGGTGTGGTTCCCGCTGTCGACGATGGATGATGCGGTAAGTGATGATGCGACGGTGGTCCCGGAAAGAGAATACCAGCGAAGGATGTCTGAAGGCTGCCGCTACTCGCGCTGCTGCTTGCCGGCGATGCCCCCGGATAACCACCACCGCCGCCGGGCGTTGTTCCCTGTTGTTGCGCCAAACGATTGATACCCGAGCCGACACCGCGACTCGAAAGATTCTCCGGTTGTTCCTCCATCTCCTCGTCGGCGTCGATCATCTCGCCATCAGCCTCAAGGCGACCGCTTATCTTGCTGTCCATACTGCAGTCTTCGTAGGACTGCGCATGAGAAATTGGATGATTCGCCGGTGACGGTGAGGGATTCAGGTAACGCCTCGAGGTTTCGTCAAACTCGTCGTTATCCTCATCGGCGACTTCTTCGGGCTCTTCCGGTTCTCTCTTGGGTGTTATTCTCTCTTCGCCGTCCTGCGACGGCGGTCGTTGCGGTTGATATTCCTGAATCGGCGATCTTTGTTCGATTTTTATCTCTTCCCGCGGTGATTGTTGCTCATTTGTCTTTTGGATCTGTTGTTGTTGTTGCTGCTGCTGTTGTTGCTGCTGCTGTTGTTGTTGTTGTTGTTGTTGTTCGTGAAAGGAATGATGCGAATTCACCTGAGCGCCCGTAGGTCCCGGCGAATGTGGCGATATTGCCGGTACGTTAATGGGTTTTGTCAGATTCTCCGGTATCTCCTGATCGTCGCGATGATTAACGATTGGAGGTCGATAAAGGGGTGGCATACCGGACATTGCAAGACTCAGGGGTAAAGGTGGTTGGGGCGGAAGAAAGCCGTGTGCCGCTGCTGCAACTGCCGCTGGATGAAAGTTTCCCGCAGCGGCCGCTGCCGCTGCAGCCGCAGCTGCATGATGCTGTTGCTGCTGCTGTTGCTGCTGCTGCTGCTGTTGCATTTGCGGCGGCGGTGGTGGAGGCGGTGGGGACGGCATCGGCCTTTGACCCGATGCCGCTAACTGCTGAAGTAGGGGAGGGTGGTACTTGTCGAGGTGTTCGGGCACAGGATTCGGATTCATTTTAACGTGTGGAAACTTTGCAGTGTGCCTCTGAAAGTGGACCTTGAGATTTCCTTTGGTGGTGAAACGGCTCCCGCAGACGTTGCACTTAAATGGACGCTCACCTGTATGGGATCTAATGTGGATCTGTAGTGCCGAGTCGCTTCCAAAGACCTTGCCGCAGTAACGGCATCGATGCTTGAAGAATGGCTCGCCACGGCCACCGCCGGATTTGGAATCGTAGGGCGATAGACGCGATCCTTTGCCACTACGAAACGCAAGTTCGTCCGCGAGGTTGTTTGCGAGAAGTCCTTGACTCGCGTTGTCCAATACTTCTTGGGCGCGTTTTTGGAGCATCTCGAGGGTATTTGGCTCGTGCAGAGGTGGCGGATCGGTGTTCGTTATTATGGACGAAGCGAGGGACGAACTTATCGAACACATTTGCATCTGATGCGACATTGGCACTGGTATTTGTTGACTAGTCGCGTTACTCGTCGTCGCCGGTGATACGGCTGACATGGTTGAGGTTGCGGGCAGCGGTAGGGATATTGGCGATGTGCTCGACGACAGGGCCGGTCTTTCTTGGGCCGTAAGACTGTTTGGGGTCAATGGCGAGGATGACGGCTGATGATGACTCGGTGGACGCGAAGTTGGTGGCGATGTTAGACTCGCCAACGATTTCGCGTGGATCAACGGCGACGGCGATGATGATGCGTCTTTGCTTGCGGTGCTTGCGTCTGCGGTCGTCAGGCCTCCGATCAACGGAACTGTTTCGTTTATCGGACCGCTACTGGTACTACTCAATCCTTGTTGCACCGGACCTACCGGCTGACCTGCGTGCGTTATTGAGAGCTGCTGCTGCAGTTGACTTATCAACTGCAACTGAAACACCTGCTGATGCTGCAGGGTGTACAGTGTGCTCTGCAACATTGCGAGATCCTGCAGCGCCGCTTCGCTGTCCGCACCACCGGCAAGCGCCGTCGCCGCGAATTGTGCCACTGCGACTTTTGTGTTTTGCAACGCCTCGAGGGTAACGTGACTCGTACCCGCCGGCGGAAATATTCCTCCTGCCGCAACGGCACCACCCCCACTCGCCGGTACACCTTCGCCGATGAAACTGTTATTGTTCTCGGCGTCCTGACGATGACGCATCTGCTTTCGCGAACCCTCCTCGTCCTCCTCGGGCTCCTCGATCTCGTCGACGATACCCTCCTCGTCGTCCTCCTCCATTGGCAACTCCTCGTTTTCACGATCGTCCTCGTCACCGTGGTGGGAACGCGACGATGTGAGATCAACCGCCGTGTCGTCAACGACGATCCCACCAACGACACCGACGCTGCAACCACCGTTGGTGCTCTCCTCACCCTCCGACGCGGAATCATTTTCTTCTTCTGTAACACAAGAAATAACGAGAATTTTCGTCAGTACGATTGCTTCGGTATAAGGAGTTTGTGTGGTTTTTTTTTATTTTGCGAGATGAAAGGCGTCGAAAAGATCGAAAGAGCGTATTTTTGCGGTGTTTATAAAAAAAAAAAAAAAAAAGCCTTTCCGATTTTATTCACGCGATTATTAATTCAGAAGCGAATTTACATGCTAAAGATTTTTTTTTTCTGCTTTCTATAATTTTATTAATTTAAAAAAAAGTTTATTCTCAAAATCTAAAAATCGAAAAAAATCCATCGATCAAATTTAATTCTCTAAATGTCTTTCTAATTTATGCGTTTCTAATATTTCGTATTAGTCATTGAAACAACGTATGATTTCTAAATGTAATTAATCGATTTTATTTTCGTAATTAAGATTTGCTAAATGAACTTTTTTTCGTAATTACAACATTTTTTTGAAGTTCCCGCAAAATATATTGAAGTTATTATTATTTTTATTATCGTCGTAACGTGTTGTACATTCGCGGATTCACAATAAAAAGTAATAAAACGAACGAATTTCTCGTACGAGAATACGAGAGACGAGAATGCGTTTTACGAGTGAATCTATTTTTACGTATTGTCATAATATAATTTACACGAAATTGTCTGCATATTTTCAAAAGTGGGCGGATCGGTGAGATGACATTGAAATAACTTTATTTCAATTTTACGCATTTTTTTTTTTTCTTATTTTCGTAAATTTATTCGTTGTAACGCGACGTTGTCTCGAATATTCGTGAAATTCTTATGAACTCTTAACTCGCATAAACTTTCAATAATTCTTCGTCTAATACGAAAGGGGGCCTTCGCAATCTAATTATTCACGAGCTGAGAATCTTCTCATTTATCTCTCTCGTTATATATATGCTATATATATATATGTGCCGCGAGCGGATGCGCGTTTCGCATCGAAGAGCGTTAGTCGGAAAACCGGCGGCGAAGAATACGTGAGTTGCCGGTTGTTGGATAGCGCCAAAGCCCCTGCGAATGGTGTCCCGACCCACATGAATGAAAATTATTGTTGTAACCGAAGTGATTCTTTGTGTAAAAGAGCCGCGCGAAGAGCCCGAAGAATTGTCTTCGGTGAAATTTTCGCTCCGCTTGTCGTCACTGACACATACATCGCCGATCTATAGACGACTCGCAAAGGGTACACAAGAATTCTATACATAAATGCATCTCGGTGTACATTGTTGCACCTCTCTCATCGCGTCACTCTATAAACTCGAAGTTTGGACTCAAAAATTTTGTGGAACGAACAAACGGCATTTTCTTATCGATGAAACGATACTTTGCCCTAAATCTTCGCTCTCGCAATCAAATATCCTGAGGATTCACGATCGATAATAAAATCGAGAAAATTTTTCGTAAACACGAAAACGACGATATTATATCGCGGACTATGAGATTATTTCTCATTCTCCCAATATTTTTCACGACAATCACAAGGAAACCAAATATTATCAGTCCGATTTCTCGAGTCGATTATTATATCGCGCGTAGTCACGTTACGAAAAATATCACCGATATTATCAAAAATTATGACTTAAGTAAAACGTCTGCTAAAATTACGAAAAAAAAAAATGATTTTTGGAGCGCGCGAAATTTTTTTTTTTTTTTTTATGATTCAAGCCGCACGTGTCGCAAAATCGGACTTTTATCACATCACAACTATTGTCACCGAAAAAATAAGTAATAAATTTTTTTTTTTTTATTCCGAAGCGAAAAAAATGGTAAAAACACATATGAAACTCGCATACCGGAGTATCTCGGCGACGAGTATCCGTTTGTTAAGCTTTGTTGTTCGTTCTGACATCCGTCGCGTCTTTGCTTATTGATGCCGCGATTCTCGAGTCTCCGAGTGATGCTCCATCTCATAAGCTGCATTGTACACAAATCGTCGTACGCCGAGGGTAATATATTATCACTACCCTCGCCGGTTGTGTTACGCGTAACACACTATTTTTAATCCGAACCGCGGAGCGAGATTCCCGGGTGAGTTCCCGCGGCATCCGTCGAAACGGTGGTAAAAGTCTTTTAATTTTTTTCTCCGTCCCACCAAAAGGGACGCGAAAACTCACTGATATCACTTTTTTATCATTAATAACTCCGTTTCGATAAAAAAAAAAAAAAAAAACTTTTATTTATCAAAACTTTTTTTTTTCGCGTATTAATATTCGTATATTTAATATAAATAAATATATCGATAATTGCCGAGGCACCGAATTAACGATCGATCGCGTGCAATTTTTGAAAATCGTCGGAATATAAAAAAAAAAAATGTCAATGTTGTCAAAAGTTAAAAAAAATGTGTTCGCGTTTTCTCTTTGCCGTCGTCGCCGTCGGCGCTTGACAGTCTGACATCCAGAAAGGACGAAATGCAACTGATCGCTCGGGAAAGAAGCCGCTTGGGCGTAGGTACGGACCGGCTGGTGGCGGCGCCGCGGCTTATGCTCCGTTCCGTAAATCCCCACCCCAAGCGCACAGCCCTCTCCTCGTTTTATCTCCGTCTCTATGGCACTCGCGTTAGCATAGCGTTTCTCTCTTCTACACCCCCACCACGCAACCGGAATCGACTCCTACGCGACTCAGTGTACAGCCGACGCCGATACCTCCACCAGCCAACAACGAACGGCGCCTCCACCACCACCGGCGTTCGCCTCGCATTCGCTTTTGCTTCGCCCTGCGGCTCTCCGGCTCTTCGGCTGTTCCACCACCACTACTACTGCCCGTTACCTACCTACTTGGGTTATGACAGGAGGGGCGTTGCGATTCATAAATTAGGGGGAAATAGGCGGAGCCACGACGAGCCATTCACCGTCGAGTTTATTAATTATTATCCAGACGGGAACGTTCCACCCCCGCATTTGCTCGTATAACCCTCTCTTGCCGCTCTCCGCTTCGCTTACAAACCATCCATTTCTAACGACCTTACGGAACTGCACCTACGCTACGTACGAACACACTGACGACTTTCGATTGCATTTTTTTTTTTTTTTTTTTTTTTTTTCGATCGTTGGCAACAAATTGTACCGATTTTTTGTAACTCTTTTTTAAAGTTATTGCTTTTCGATAATTAAAAAAAAAATTTTTGTCGATCGCGGAATCGATGTATTGGAGTCATTTAGACGTTGACTATCGATGTATTTGAAGATTTGGGTCAATCGGTTATCGGGAGTGTGTAAAATTTTTAGGTTTTTTCTTTTTTTTTTTTTTTTTTTTTTAGGAAAAATAATTTTTTTTATTTTAGGGGATTTAGGCATTGGTTTTTTTTCGTGATTTTCCGTTCGTTCAGTTATTTTTATGTTATTTTTAGTTGAGAATTTTTTTTTTTTCTCGATACCGGGCGAAGAGGTTCTTTTTTCGGTCGACGAACTTAGCGGCGCGATTTCGATTGGAGTAAAAGCGGCGGTAGCGTCAGTTGCAGCATTGAGAGCGGTCAGTAACCGGATGAATCCGCGTACGCGAGGAAGTCGACGTCGCGAGTGTTGCCGGCGGAACTGTCGTAACTTCCAACGAATACAATAAGACGATGTTGACGAATGGGTCAATAAAGAATATTTAACAATGAACAATAAAAAATTAAGTTTTATGTTATTCCGAATTTGAAATTGAAAAATTTCTATTTTTTATTGACAATTTTACTGCAGTCGACTTATCGATTTTTCTGTTCGATAAATCGCCGAACGTATATAGCTGAAAGTACGCGTACGATGAGATTAACCATTCCTATGAGATTGAAGAATATATAGTCCAAATAATTAGATTAGAAACTGTATATCGGATGCGAGTAGATGAGTCACGTCTTTTATGGCTTCCAGTTCCATGTTATCAATCTTCACTTTTATATCTTCTCTGACTCCCCGACAACATGCAAAAGTTCGTATAAAAAATTCTTTGCAGCTGCGCACTTCGAGATAAAAAAAAAATCTTATATATAATTTCGTTCCGCCATTGAATATTTTTCGAAAGTTTTCGTATGTAAAAAAAAAAAATTTCGCTCCAAAAAAAAACTCAAAAATAATTCAAAATTGAATAATTTAACGACTTCCAAAAAAAAAAAAATTTGAACCGTATTTTTTTAAATTTATCGAAAATTAACTTTCATATCGGCAATAACTACGAAAACTATGAAAAAAAAAAAAAAAACGAGATGCAGCGGCACGTGGCCTCAAAATTTATTGGGCGCAATAAATAACATTGTAAATATAAATTCTTCGACTGCTGCTGGTACATTTGTTGCGTACCTGCGCCGAGAATTCAGCGATGTTAAACGACGATTTATGACGAGAGATGTCATAAATGAGTTGTGAAAATTCGTGTGTAATTGTGTACGCGAGACTGCGATAGTGTTGGTTTCATCCCCTCTGCGGCAGGACGGCGAGACTATATACCTACACCGGTCTCTCTACTACGGGTCAAGGTTACGGGAGGCCGATGAGTTTTTCGGTTGCGCAACACTCTGCCGCTGCTGCTGCTGCGGCTGCGGGTCTGTGCCGCTCTCGTCTGTTGTGCGCACGAGCCTCGCGGCGCATTCCACAAGCCTCTCGACTTCCTTCTGACTTTCCGGTCAAAGTTTTGTCACAGTATCCGCCAAATATATCATTTTCTTAATCCCAAAATTACGAAGAAATATACAAATTCATCGTGTATTCGCCGCTTATAAAAATTGCAATTTTTTACCAATATCTCCGTAACTTCGCTTGCGTACTAAAAAAAAGTTTATTTTCAGCAAAATATTTATTAATTATGAAAATTACAATCCTTTAAATTATAATAATTCCTTTATACATTATTTATATTTTATTTAAAAATTTGATTTTTTTTTCAATTATTATTATTATTTTTTTTTGTAATTTTTTGTAAAAACAATTTTTTAATTTTAACAAAATAAAAAATAAATAATTTCCCGAGAATAAAAAAAATTTTCATCGAGTCCGCAATTTTTTTTTTTCATCGCTTCCACAGGTAAAGTTTTGCCGACCGGCTGCCTGACTTCGGCCATTATGATTCCGTTTGATGATTTATTGTCGCAGCTAAATCATAAAACTTTTGGGTTCTCCGTCGCTCCCGCACCTCGTCGATCTTTTACTCAGCGTGGTAGCTATATCGGCAAAGTACAACGCTGTGTAAGAAGAAGAAACGGCGCGAGGAGCGGAGCAGCGAGGAACAGCATCGACCGAACCTGTCTCCGGTCGAAGGTCTCTCGTCCTTTAGGACGCGAAGACGACGACTTACTGACTTACGGACATAAGGCAGAAAGCATCGTCCCGGTAGGCCGAGTAGTATAGTAGCATATATACGTAGCGACAATGGTGAAAATGGGTCGGAAGTCATAATTCACGAGCGGAGCGGTACGTCTCTCCGCGTCTCTCGCAGCGAGCGCTGCTTCGTCGGAGGCAAGAGAACGGCTGCCGAAAGCACCGGAGTCGTAAGGTTTCTTCGTTCGTTTATATACACATATATACATATATATACAAGTATACTATCCATATACTCGGTCCGCTTTAAGGGTATATAAAGACGTGCCTACGACTCCTCGTTTTGTCTCCGGTTTCCCTCATTCCACTTCCAAAATTTCGTGTTTTCTCGCATTTCACATTTCTCTTACGCGACTCTCCGTCGCGTAAAGCCGAATACGAAATTTTTGGTAACTTTGTCGTCGCGTATAAACGCTTCACAGTTAAGTTTTCGGATAGAGAGAAACGGAGAACGAACGGATGAAACATCCGGAAAAGGGGGACAGAAGGGTAGGAAAGGCTCTCTAACGGAGTAGAGAAGTCCGTCCTGTATTACCGATTAAGATCTGCGACCCGAACTATAGACGACTCCAAAGTGACTTCGAGAACTATGGTATGTCTTCGGGACTATATATGGATATATATATAAGGTATTATGTATATCGGAGTCGACGAAAACCACCCTTCGAGAGTATCGCGTAGTCAGGCGACGGTATCCGCTTTTAACTAATCGATAATCTCGATGTGTATCAGCTGAACTTTTCCGAAATTTATCGACAACTCGGGACGGAGATTTTCGACGGGGTAAATTATCTCGAAAAATCTTTATGCGAGAAATTAACATCGAAAAAAAAAAAAAAAAAAAAAAAAAAAAATTAAAAATGTATCGAAGTTCGAGAAATTAACATTTTTGGTTAAAAATTCAAAAAAAAGATATAAAGATCGAAGATAATTTTTTTGGGAGTTAAAAAAAAGCTGAAGAGGGGAGGAAATGGTCTCTGGTTTAATAGCGAATATACTGTTTCCATAAGACTTATAATGCAATGGTACAATGACGAGAAGCAGAGAAGAGAGCGAAGAAGTACCGCGAGGTAAATTGCACGTGGCGCAACGTGATTGGCTCCCGCACCTGTCTCCTCGGACCGCCCTCGCAGCACGTAGAGTGACTCTGCGGGGATAACCGAGCAGTGCAGGTATACCGACGTTAATATACGTATGTAAGTGAACGGGTATAACGCGGTGCGCCGAGTGGTGTGATTCGCTTTCTACGTATGCGAAACGACTGCATATGCGAAGGTACGCGCGCTATGGGGTTGAATAACTCCCCGTTGCGCACGTATAGTAGCTATTCTCGTACTTAAATCTGTGTATATTATCCCACCGAGTTAGCTATTCGCTCAAAGTACTTATCTTACAGAGCGCGAAATAAATCGAAACTAAAATCGGAGGTATTCCGCGCGAAAGCGCGAATGGCACAGTGATTGGCCGCTTTAAGAACGAATTTAATCGTCTGAATGGATTAATACGAAATTTCAATGCGCAAAACGAATGAAATTACGTCTAAAAATGTTTTTTCAACAATCCAAATGTTACCTTACGTTGTATTTATTATTACGTTAAACAGAATTTTGAATTTTTTTTTTGTCGATGTCTCAAAGTTTCAAAATAACAAAAATTAAATAAAATTTTGAAATTTTTTTTTTTGACTTTACGAAGTTAACGGAAAGTCAAATTTTTAAATTTTTTTCAAAATTCGTCTATATAAACTTTGTTAACCTTAAAAATCGGTAATTTTTTCCGAAATCGACAAAAATCTCGTATTGTGGCCAATGACTGTACCTCTGCGTTTACAGCAGCGTGTCGTGGTTTACCGTCAATGCGTTACTGTGCATACAGTTGCGAATCTCCTTCTTCTCGCCACGACGACCGCGTTCGCCGTTCTCCATGCGACCACATAGCAATACAGACTTATATATATATACATATATACATATATACATATATACACAAGTAGATGGAAACGCGTCGCGTTCATTTACGTGTATATATGTACACGCGAAACGTGATGTATGTATAAAGCGTATAGGCATCGGTGTAATGCTCGCGGGTTGTATGTAATGAACCGCCCCCCGCACTCCCACCCCAAGTGAGATGCACGTCCAACGGCGGTACAGAGAGACGATAGTATATTCGCGGCGGGAGTAAACGAGGAGTTAGGGGAGGGCACGAGATGTGATGCTGCAGAAACGAGGCGGAGGGAAGGAATGATGAGAAGGGGGAGTCTGCACCGCCGGTACTGACTCCCTGTGTACAATTCTACACTTCGCGAATACGTACACAGATACACGTAACTATACCGTACCCTGTATCTCCTATTGTGAGGCGGGAGGCTAGCGAGAGACGGCTATGTACAGCTAATTCATCCCCGAGTAAGACGCCAAGCCGCAAGATGGAAGACTTCTATCCACCGCGCATGCTATAGTCCCGGTAATTCTCCGGTGTATATTGTACGTCGTATTGTTACCCTGCGGAGCGATGTACGTATATATACGTCGGATTCGCGCGGCTCTCGGTGCATTCGTAATTTTTCCGAATTTCTTTCGATTTATTTATAAATGTATTTAATTTGATGAAAAAAAAAACAAAAATAAAAAAAAATGTGAAAAATTAAAAATCGGGCGATAAATTTCGGATTTTAATGACGACTTCGTGAAACGAGAAATTTTCATGAAAATATTGAATTTTATACATAAAAATCATTTTTGGAGATGATCAAAGTGATAGTGACTTAGAGAATTAAAAAAAAAATCGATCTAAAAATCTCGAAAAAAAAAAAAAAAAAAAATACATCGATATCGGTACCGTGTCAATTCCTGGTGCATGTTTTCGACGATCGAAGAATCTACAACTCGGTAAAAAAAAAATAAAAAAAAATCGATAGGCCGATCGCGAGGTCAAAGAAACGAGAGGTCTCCCCCCTCTTCCTCCCGATGCGTCGGTAACCATAGGGAAATATATCGAGTAAAGAAGGGCAGAGAAGAAATAAAGTTTCTTCGCGAGATTCTCTAAAGTATATACACCACCGCCTAACCCACGGATTTACACCGCGTTCACTCTATCTTATCGAATACGCGGACGCAACATAACACACAACGAACGAGAGGCTCTCTCGCGTATACAGCGTCCTCTATGCAGTCCCCTTTTCGTTCGAGAAACATTTATTTATTTGCAAATGAATAAATAAGGGGGGCGATCGATTCGCTGCTCAGCTCTCTTTTCCCCTGTCGCGAGGTTTCCCTTCGTCTTTCACGCGCTCTCTTACGACTTTTTTTTTTTTTTTTTTTTTTTTTTTTCGCTGTCTATATACTCGCGAATCGACAACGAGGACACGTGCTTTTCGTCCTTTTCTTACTCTCGTAACCGCGCGAACCCGTTGCAACCCCCAACGAGTTCTCACGTGTCTTTTTCTCGTAGAGCACACAGAGCTATTGTCGATGTCGATCGAGAAGGAGTAACCGCACTCGCTGTTCGCTACAAACTCTCCGTATCGATAGTCTCTAAACTATAAAGCTTCCCGAAACATAACCAAAGGGTTTATTCTGATATAATTCTCTAAAGAGTTGGAAAACAGTGATCGTCTATCTCGTTGCGCGTAAAAAAAATTTATGCGCAAAATTAATAAAAAAAAAAAAAAAAAATTGTTTTAATTATACAAAAATGTCGAATTCCATATATTTCGAAAAAAAATTTAGCGCATACATTTTTTTTCGAAGTATACAAAATTCGGCATTTTTAAATTAAAAAAAAAAAAAAAAATTAGAAAAAATCGTAAACCGATCATAATCGTCGATATATTTTTTTTCAAGACGGATTTTTTTTTTAATGATCGAAAAAATTTATTTAAATAAAATGAATTTTATTTAGCGGCCTTCCGATGGAGCTTTTGATAGGCTAATATTAAAATGAACGTAGAAAATTTATTCGAATGACGATATATTGATTGGTCACTTTTTAAAGGGACAATAGCCGAACCGTTTATCGCTACGGGGACTCCACTTGTGCGGAGCGGAGCGACGAGAGACGGTATACGCGATCCGTGTCATACGTGGACTTGTTATCTCTTCGCGTCTCGTCGTCCCGCACCGGAATCGCATGATCGTTCCTCTTGTCCCTCTCTCGGTCTCTCCCTTTCCTTTAAGCAAAGTTGGTCAGCGATACCCCACGACACAAATTCCCTGTACAACGCGAGTGTAAGAGGGTTTTAATGTTACCGACACGACGGTTGTACACTGAAACCAAAGCGTTTTCTCCCTCCGCGGGTTGCGAGACCCCTTTCGACGCACATATTTATCGTTTATTCGAAATACTCGATGTCTCGAACGAACGCGATCGGCCGGCGAGTTCTCGCGCGCGCGTCTGATGCTCACACGCGGCATATAACACTCGCGCTGTTATAGTCCCCCACCTTTCGAATTTAAGCTCGAATTTCGTTATCGGTTTCGCTACGCGGGAAGAGAGAGACTCCTCTCTCACTCCGTCGGTCTCGTATTATACCGCGGCGGATCGCGAAGAGACAGAAAACGGCTGAAAAAGCGAAGAAGATGCGAAGACAAGCGATCGAGAGAATTTGCGAGAGCGTCCGCGGGGCTCCTTATCGGAGTTACTACGGGAGAGAACTCTCCGCGTCTCTCGATGTCTTGTACAATGAAATTTTTCCGTTTTTTTTCTTTAAGGTTCCAACACTCGTCAACGATACGCCGAATACATCGATTTTAACGGCATGTCTTTGATGCGCGAATCGATTAGACTTTTGTAAAAAAAAAAAAGATCGCGATTTCTTGAATTTTAAAAAATCTTTTTTATTTCGTAAGAAAAACGTGAATTTTAATACATTGTTACTAATTTTTATTGTTTTTACGCTGAAAAAAAATTACTCGATGAATTTCGAGAATGTTGTGTAAAAAAAAAATATATATACGATTTCAATGTTTTATGAATTTTAATTTAAATAATAATACGATGCAAATAGTTGCCGGTATCTTTCTGCATCTATTAATCTCCGTCTCGGAACGGTCATAACGCGGACGCACGCATGTCAAAGGATCGACGGACAGGAGGCGGCATATCGAGGTCCTGCGCACACGCGTATATATATATATATATATATATATATGCGTGCGGCAAACGCACATCCGTACGTGAAGCACGCCTCTGCTTCTGCCTTCGGCTTCTCGCTTATCCCTTTTCTTTCTACTGGCATTCTCTTCGCTTTTTCGTACTCTTATACTTTTTTTATTTTTTTTTTTTTCGGGTCTCTCTTTATCCCCTACACGACGAGAAAGATAGCGAGAGAGGCCTTTGCACGCTCTGTTGTCAAGAATCTCGTGGTGCTCCTTTACTCGTACTCGACGCGTCGTTATTGCTCACCGATGATTATTACGATTATTACAAGTCACGAGGTATGAGGAGAGAAAGAGTCAGACAATTCTCTTCTCTCCCCCCCCCCCCCCCCCCCCTCCCCATCAATTTCTTTTTTTCTATCTCGTGTTCCGCACTCTCTCGCGAGTGACCGAAAGGTAAGTTCGTCGTCGTCGTAAAAATTCAAGGGCCTCATAAAAAAAGATCGGAGCCGCGGGGCCCCTCGACGCTCCGTTTCTTAATAAGAAACTTCTTCGCGTGCGGCTCTCGTGCAGTCTACTAGCACTGGACGGGGATAATAGTTGCGAATGCATAATGAAGGCACTCGGAATTTTTTTTTTTTATCTCGAAAATTTCTATTGTTGAATAATAATAATAAAAAAAAAAAATTTCGATCGATTTTAAGTGATTTCGGAAGTAAATAGTCTCAATGAAATTTACTCCGAAATCGTTGATTCGTAAAAAAAAAATTTTTGAAAATTTTTTTTATTCTTCGAAACTTATGGTAGAGTTGGAAAAAAAAATAGTCGGAGAGCCTTCAACGAGTATATGAGGCGAAATGAGGTCCCATCGTGAAAATTTAAAGAGAATAGTGTGACGCAGCGATTAGTTACGGTTTCGATACACTCGCGTGTGTAACTCGACCACTTGGTTAACCCAATGCTCATCTCGCGCTTCGCTGGACCCCAGAATCCTCCCTTCCTTCCGTCTTATTTTAATTTTTTTTTTAATTTTTGCTCTTTTTTTCGGTCTCATCTCCGTCGCTCTCGTTCGCGAACGTTTTTCCTTACCGTTTTAAAGGCTCGAAGCCCGAGAGAACGTCTTGGCACTGGCCTCACGCACCGCATTAACGTGCGCGTGCGAATATATAACTATGTCTTGTTTTTTTTTTTTTTTTTTTTTTTTTTTTTTTTTTTTTTTTTCGTTCTCTCTGCATGCTGCGCGCATGGGTTCTGTCGACGATTTAAAGCCCCGAAGGCTTCCTCGTCGGGCATCACACACCGGGGTCAATCTGGCGGCGCTAATGCGACGACCGAACCCGCGGCTCATGCCTATTTAATAGACTTCCCAGCGGTACGAAGCGCGTTACTACGCAATAATTGTTGTACGGTATACGATTGTACGGTTAAGTTGCAACGAGAGAGAAAAAGAGCGCATTAAACTTGGACCAATTCTCTGGTTAATGCAATTCCCACGTTAGCCTCTTTCTCGATGCTAAAACTATATAACTGTGCGAAAAAAAAAAAAAAAAAATCGAAATTCAATATTTACGGGAAAAATTGATTGGGAACGACGAAAGGAGTTTTAGCCTATAAGAAACGTTGATTGCTTTGTCGGAGCCTCAATTTTATCGATAACTATCGATAGAATTCTGTGGTATTGTATAAATCGAATAAATTCTTCACTTATCGCAGCTGCGCGCGCGCGCATGCGCGAGTTCCACATTCTTCAGTGAAGTGGGAAAGTAACGTTAATGAAAAGGGAATAACGAGAACAGAATCGACGAGTTGGGTGCATTATTTGAACGGCTTGCAGTTTAGGGAGGTATCGTTGAAAACCGGATTGTTGGAGTCCATCGCTTGGCTACCAGTGATTGGCCGCTTTATAATGAGTTTTGAGGAAATCGCATCGCAGCTATAGAGATAAAACGATATCTCTACGACTGGTGACTTCATAAGACGCTTTCAACTTAGTAATTTTTTTTCCACTATAAAATTTTTTTTTTTTAATTTTACTCGATTTTTGAAAAATCTTAATTATCGCTGAGAAAAAAAATTATTGAACCAATTAAAATGGCGCTTGCGGATAGCGAAAAAAATATTCGATTAATCGAATGAAATAATAATCATAGTAACGAAAGAACTATCGATTTAACTAACTGTTCACACGATTAATTAGCTATTTATTTTAATTATCGAAATATTTATTTCGCTACGCGTAATCGCCGATTTAGTTGAAATTTATTACAAAAAAATTACTAAACGCGTTACTAAACCTAAAAAAAAAAAAAAATCGCTAAATTTTCTCGAAAGATCGAACAAACGATTTTCTCGTTGAGTTCTCGTTGAGAATTCATTACGAAAAAATTACCAAAACTCTACTGTAAAAAAGAGAAAAATTTGTTTAATTTTCACGAGTGGCCAATGACTGTGCCATCGTCTCCCGGTTGAGGCCGGGGGACTCCTCAGCGACGGGACTATACGCGGATATAATAAACGAACTTACAAATCCATCGGAGAATTGCAATGGCGATGCCGATAGATCGTGGCAAACGTTAACAATATAAATTGAATAGCGTAACGCGCGTTAGCGGCGTACATAGGAACACGTGCCGGCGCTCTCATGAACGGGACAATGGTCAGGAAATAATAAAGGATTTTCGCCAGTAGCTCTCGAATGCGAGTACCATAACTATTGCAATACGGCATCTCTCGGGTTTCGAGTTCTGCGCGATGCGTGGGCGTTGATTATCGTCAGTAGAAGAAGGGGAAGGAAACGGAACATCACAATGCGTTCAGCGCACTTCAAGCATAAGACGAAATGACCCATTACCCCAATTTTTCAGGATTACAAAATATGATCCCCTCGTAAATACGCCACAAACCTCACGTTAACGTCAGCGCATGTGCAGTTCCGTCAGATTTGACTCGCGTGCGCAACGATTTACGAAAAGAAAAGCCGCGGGGATGGGGACACAGGTACGACAAAGCCGTACGCGGCGCCGGAGCGGGGGCGAGTTTTCCGTCGATATAATAGCGAATAAGGGATGAAAAGGGCGAATGAGGATTCAATCAATGGAAATTGGTGGCCGTGTGTCCTTCTAATGTGCGTCGTTCCGATGCCCTCGAAAATTTCTACAAAAGGCATTTTTGTAGCATGCGATGTATGGACCGATGGTCAGCATCCCGGTTTATCTATATCCTTTTGCTCTCTTTGTCACGAGGTTTTTCTTCGCTGGTCGATGGTCGACGAAACGAAACGGGCGCGTGCGATGTTAGCATCGCGTATAGCAGAAATTCTCTCGAATTCTCTTTTGCCGTCTCTCCTCGTTCTCGAGGGCAGCTGTGCGCTTCGAAACGCCGGACATTCGTATACTCTACGCGCGTATATGAGGGCTCGAGGCTAAACTGTATGGCTCTCTGCGCTGACCACCCCCGCAGCTGGACTCTTTTAACCGAGTGACCAGCAGCCGCCCACGCGTCCCAATCGAAACTGGACAATGGGGCCTTTGCATGCATTGCGACGCTGGAGTAAGAGAGCATTTTAACTGATGAAGGATACGCATGCGTGCGAATGCACGAAAGAGAGAAAGAGATACAGCCGTCGGTCATCAGAAATTATAGCGCGGAGTAACGCCTCGTGTTATGTATGTACTGTACTGCGTTTCGATTCATTTCGATTGTATGCCATCTCCTTTCGTCTCACGTGAACGATCGGCTTTCGGACGCGTGAAAAGCCACAGCTCTCAACCTAACTGCGTACCAATTCTAACGCTCTATGTTACCAATCGTAATTGAGCTTCGATTGTTAAGTGTTTCCTTCCGTTAGATTCTCGTATTGCTATCGCGAATTGGACAGCTGAATTGATTGAAACGCTTAAGGGGAAGGCGGACATCGGGAACGATCTTATGTCTATCAATTATTGTGGCGTGCAGAAGAAATGAGAACGGTTTTTTTTTTTTTTTTTTTTCGTGACGTAATGAGATTACTGCCGAAGGATTTTTTTTTTTGATGATAATAAAATTGTAATAAATTGATGAGAAACTTAAATACATCGAAATGAGAAGTAAAAACGGCGAAAAAAAAAAATAAAAAAAAATGAGTGAATTTTGAAGAAAAAAAAAATTGGGCGAAATGAAAATCGCTACTGCAGCTTTTTTCAAAATATTTTTGAGATATGCACGATAATTGAAATAAAAATTGTCGAGCGATGAGACTGATTTTTTTTTTTTCGTAAGTTGATAAGACATCGTATTATCAAAAGGAGTAGAAAAAAAATCGAAATCTTATTTCGGGGCAATGAATTTACGGCGCGCGCCATCTACTCGTATCGTCATAGAGGATACGCCTCGAGACCGATCTCCCAAAGTGTCCAATGACAAAAAATTTGAAGCAAAACACCGACGATCTCGTCGCCTACCGTCGCAGAAGGCTCTGTGCGCGTGTCGCACCGATTTTTTTTTTTTTTTTTTTTTTTTTTCAAGCGGCTTACGCACTCACAGACGCACGCAGACAATCAGTCGCGTGGGATACGTAAGAAAAAAAGATTATATGCCGGAGACGCGTCTGTCTCGAGTCTCTCCGAGAGGGACGACGCGCCTCCGTGATGCGATAAAAATTTGAGGGCGAAAAGTTGAAAGTGAGTCAAATTTCCGTTTGAAATATTATACCGGATATGAGTTCAGGATTACCGAGCGGCAAGAAATACTCGCAGCTGAAATAACTTCACAACAATTATAGAATATAAGTGAATAGAAATAAAAATATACTGACTTATAGTGATTCGACGAAACGTCGTCTAATAAGTTCGAAGTTCAAAGAAAATTCGCAACATTTTTTGGAATTTTTTTTCGCATTAAAAATACGAGAAAAATGGTATTTAATGAAACATCTGATGATTCGCTGAGTCCTATTATTTTTTCTAACTTTTTTAAATAATTTTTTTTTTCCCCGAAATCCCTTTATTATTATTTTTTATTATTCAGCGCCGATTGTTCGAAAAAAATCGGCAAAATTTCTACGGTTTACCGGTAATATCCACGAGTGAAAAATCGGATCATTAATTCGACGAGCGACGATGGGAGACTTTCAAAATTATTATTGTCTCGAAAAATGACAACCGATTGTTGCTCATTGTTCGAAATGCCGAAAAATCGGCAATTTTTCGACGGTTTATCGGTAAAATCCACGAGTGAAAAATCGGATCATTAATTCGACGAGCGACGATGGGAGACTTTCAAAATTAATATTGTCTCGAAAAATGATAACCGATTGTTGCCAATTGTTCGAAATGCCGAAAAATCGGCAAATTTTCGACGGCGTATCGGTAAAATCCACTCGTGAAAAATTGGATCAGTACTTCGACGAGCGACGATGGGAGACTTTAAAAATTATTATTCTCTCGATAAATGCCAACCGATTGTTGCCGATTGTTCGAAATGCCGAAAAATCGGCAAAAATCCGACGTTTTATCGGTAAAATCCACGAGTGAAAAATTGGATCAGTAATTCGACGAGCGACGGAAAAAGGGTGTAAGACTTCCGTATTTGAAAGGTCGCGAGGGGGTAAAGAGGATCAAGCGAAGTCGGGTTGTACGAATTTCGAGTCCCGGCATAGGTTTCTGTTCGGTCGGGTTGACTGTGAAAGCACACGCTTTAGAAGTTGTAGAATGTAAAAGAAAAGCAACAAGAGTCGGGTATAGAGTCGGTAGGTATTGGTGACCGGCGTGTGTTGGGGTCGCGCGACCAACCCGGGGGGTTCTTCAGCCCCTTCGGCGCACGGGGGTGGCGGCTGCAAAGTGAGACGACAACGAGAGAGGGATGGAGAGAGAGAGAGAGAGAGAGAGCGCAAAAGAGGGAGAGAGTGGTACAACGACGTTGAATAGTTAGTGTATTCGTAGGGTGTGTATCGAAGGGAGATAGTCGACGAAATGAAAGAGAAACGACGACTGGATGGCGCGTGCCGTTCCGACACCCTCCTTCAGTTTCAGGAGGGGGTGTGTAACACCCATAAATAAATAGGGTTTCCCGTCTTCGGTTGCCGCAAGTCCCCTGCGCGGGCGCGCGCGGGATGTTCTCGAAAAATAAGAGTGAAGAGGGCAAAGGGAGCAAAAATTGAAGGGAATATAGCAAAACTGAGGGAGAAAAGACGCGGCGATGGAGAGCAGAAGGGAAAGTGCCCGTCACTCTCGTGTATATCAAGCGAGAAAGAGCTAAAAGAGACGAAGAGGGCGCTATCCCTCTATGTATATTTCGTTGTACGCGTATTTACGAGGAACGCGTTATACACGATAACACGTTTGTCTCTCCGGTTGGCGAGTTAAATTCTCTCTCTCTCTCTCTCTCTCTCTCTCGATCGTGTACTTATCTATATATGTATTCGGGAGCTTTACGAGAATGCAGGCTGCGTAAAGCCCGATGAGAGCGAGAAAAATAGATGCGTTTCGCGCGGCTCGACTCACCTCTCTCTCTCTCTCACTTATATTTACGATATATGTGTAGAAACGCTGGTTATTGGTGTATAAGAAAAACCCGTCAGATAGCGTTATATTTTTAGAAAAACTCTGGTAGATCCCGCAGTCCCACTATTTACATATTTCAGGAAAAAGAACGGAGTTTGGGAACGCGCAGCGACGAGAGTATTTCATCCAGAAATCCAAACGACAGGCCCTGTTGTCTATATGCATTTCGAGAGCACATATTCCACGGACGAGAAAAAGAGGGGAAAAAAACGAAGAAGGGGTCCCGTGAGAGACGCGCGCCTATCTATAGAATCTCGACGTTTATCCCTCATTACCGAAGGAAACCCGTGAAATTTCTTCCAGATCGACAAAACGTAAGTCAAGAGCTTAAGAGTGTATATAAAAGTCTCATTCCCCTGAATTTTCTATACAAGAGTACGAGAAAACAACGACGAGAAAACGCATTTTAAACGGACGGAATAGGAGGGGTGAAAAAATAAAAAAAAATGTTTTATCAAAAATTATTATTAAAAAAAAAAGTGACGAAAAAAAAAAATTATAATAATAATAATAATCGAGGTGATTGCCATTTTTTTTTTTTTTTTTGGAAAAAATCTTCGATCGAAAAAAAAAAATGATAAAAACAATAATAATCGAGATGATTGCAATTTTTTTTTTTTTTTTTCGAAAAAAATCTTCGATCGAAAAAAAAAAATGATAAAAACAATAATAATCGAGATGATTGCAATTTTTTTTTTTTTTTTTTGCGGAAAAAAATCTTCTATCGTATTATTTGCGAATTTTTAAATCCCGTGGTAAATCATTTCTCGCGATTATAAATCTCATGTACTGCGAGTCTCGATTGTTTCGTGGATTATCATTTAATTTGCTTTTTTCCCCTCAGTTAAGTAAGTTATTTGTTATCACGTGCGCGAAACGAGAATACGAAAAATCGATGCAATCTGAGAGCCGTAAGCACGAGAGTGCGATGCAACTTTTGCGAGCGCATCTGCAACTGGTTTCGAGTCGTGGGGAGAGTCGCCGAATGGGGGGGAAGAGGCAAAGATAGTTTCCTCGATATGATAAATTGGCTGTTTATGCAAATTATACGTTAACCCGCTCTCTTGCGGCGCCCGTGTGGCACTATAGATATCGCGCGAAAACACGGAATGAGAAATATATACGCGTGTATCCTATATATGCACTTCGGTTTTGTGCGGTTTGTGTGTCTCGTGCCCTCATGTCACTGGGTGTTTACATAGGAGCTGCGAGTATCGCGTCCCACCTGCGAGGCATGTAAAAAGGTGTCACGCGATAATCCTCGGTCGAGTAATTAAATGCCTCGAAGGTACGTCCTCAGGTTGATTTTCCAGATAAACCATCGACTACCACACTACGACTTGCTTTACGCGTACGCTTCGTCGTCGTCTCGTTCTGCGCTTCGTGTTCATTCTACTCATTTATACATATATATATGCTGTATACATATATTTTACACGTATGAATATACATATGCGCATTAAGATCGTATTTACGCGAGACGACGCGTCGACGAGTCTTTCGTGCAATGCGTGCGTACGACATTAACGATAACATCGATATCATCGACTCGCGATAACGATAACTCGCGATCACTGTCACTGTGATTATGTAGATTCGAGATTATACTTTTTTCTCGAGGTAAACAAACTTTTTTAAATTTCTTACGCGTGATATGAAAAAAATAAAACATAAAGACATAAAAAAAAATTTCATAAAATTTTCTCGTAAAAAAAAAAAAAATTTGAAAAAAATCGAAATTCGAAATTCTTCGAAAAAAAAATTCGTAATTTTTAAATGTAATTAATATATTAATAATATAATTATATTTTACAATATATTCGTAATATATAATTTTTCGACGAAATTATATTGAATATATTATAGATATATAAAAAAAAAATATTTCGATATAATACATCGATAATCGATATAATATACTTTTTTCCGCGAGGGGTCGCCGCGGAGTTTATTTGTTGATTTTTTTACAGCTCTCGATAATCCGATAGAAAGTAGAAAATTGTAGAAAACTCTATTGAGATCGCAAAAAAAAATTGGTTTGTGTTGCAATTTTTAAAATATGTTAATGAGGACTCACGATAAAAATAACGAGATGACGTTTATATTAATGGGATTAAGAGCGGTAGCCAATCGGTTTGGTGAAAGCAACAAGAAAGCAGAGCCGCCAGTGCAACGGCGGTAATAGAAACTCTTAGAAACGATCCGCCGTGTGTTTCGCTATTGAATAATTAGACATTGCGAGGAGATTCGCGAGTGGGTAATTTTTTATTTGTTAATACGGTATTCCGGTACTGTAAGCTAAAATTCCGATGTGAAATTCATGAAATTTCCATTATTTCTGTAATTAAAACTCAAACTGCGCGAATGTGGACGCAAAATCGTCGAATTTGCGTCGAATTTATACGATTCGCGTAAATAAAAGGTTCGTGTAAATCCGCACGACGACGAAGAGTGCAACGGCTGCAGACAGAAAAGATCGAGAAAAAGAGAAGCGGAGGGAGAGAGAGAGAGCGCTGCGGTCGAAGTTAGAAAAGGAAACAGAAGTCCGCTGATATATTTGGCGTCGTAGACGTACACCAGAAGCATTTTGACGCCAGACGACGAATTGTTATGCACGCGGGACACGGGAAAGATACTGGTCGGTGAGGCATGCGGTTAATGGAACGTATCTGCGACTCGTAGAAGGGTAGAAGATCGCTGGAGTCGAGTGTGAGAAAGTAAATTAAGGGGATCGAAGCGTAAAGTTGCATCTTTAAGATCGAAACTTCGAGATCGATCTTTCGAGATAAGAGATAATATATTCATTGATGACCCATCGATATTTTATCTTTCGATAAATCGTCATTTCCGAAAAAAAAAAAATCAAAATTTTTAAATTGAAAAAATTATCATGCAAATGCGTCAGAATTCGAATGACTTTTTTCAAATACAAATTACGAAAAAAAAAATCGATTTTTTTTTTTTTTTTGGAAAAAAATTTTGGAAAAAAAAAAATTTGTAATTTTTTTTTATCGGAACTCGAAATCGAGAAGTACTTTTAAAAAATTATATTTCAGTTGATATATTTAAAAATACTTCGCGCTATTTTGTTCGAAATTATGGAGAAATATTGAAAGTTTAATGCGGAGTGTAACTGTATGCAATTGGTGGACTCACGGGAAACGAGAGGTCTTTGACAACACAGTAGCTTTACGGTTGTCTTTCGGATAGTGCACACGACTCGGGTATACATTTCTCGTTCTCGTCTCGTTTACGGCAAAAGGGCAAGCAGTACGCACGTACGCACTCCACGACGACGAATACGACGACGACGACGGAAGGACGTCCGCATTACGAGTAAATATTTGAAGATCTCGAGTCGTTTCGGGTGGAGAGATCTCTCTCCTCATAAAAACCGCGGGACACGAGGGGGAGGCACGTACGATCGACGTGTGCGTTCTCTCGTCGCGGCGTCGTGCGGACGCCGCATGTGCGGCGAGCCTCGCAAAGGCAAATGCTCGGGCGTTATACACCGAACAACCCTATGCACGCGAATCCTTCGTTCCTCTCTTTTTTTTCGTCATTTTTTTTTCGCTTACTTGACAGCATCAGTAAGCGCACAGACCGCGATTGGCTTTGCGAGATAAATAAATGGGACTGCGGGGGAGTTTACGCGGTGTGGAGTAATGGCATGTGGTCATAGCTCTCGGAACATCTTGAGTTTGTTAGGAGTGAAGGGCTTGAAATATAATTTACTGCACCGCGCGTTTTACTTTCTGGTAATTGATTATTATGCCTCGAAAGTGTTTAGTCTGTTAATCATTTTTCGTAAAAATCAACTTTATCATTTCGAACTTTTTTTTATAAATCTTCGATGTTTTCGATATTTTTTTTTTAATTAATAATTTATTATTATAATATATTACGATTTATTTATAATTTTTTTTTCTTTTACGATTTATTAATAATTTCTATTAATATAAATAATTTTTTTAATAATTATTAATTATTTCGTAAAAATAAAAAAAAAATTCATCTCGCGGCAGTCAATTTTTTTTTTTTTTTTTTTTTCAAAAAATGCAACATCCGGTTTCCAGGATTTAGCATATTATACATATATACGACCAATTTATATCTTTATATACGTAAATATAGTACATCCCCTTCTCTATTGCATCGTATTACACGAAACGCGCGCAATTACGTAAGTGCGCGGAGATCTCGTTTCGCAACTCGGCAATTGTGAATCTGTATATTTTTTTTTCATCGATGAGCCCCAATATAAATACACGTATAAATAAACGTTATATACCGCACGTTTCCGAGATATGAAAGATAAAATACCGTAACCCGGAGAGCTATGACTGCATTATCTAAACACGAGCATCGCGAACCTCATTTTTTTTTTTTTTTTTTTTTTTTTTTCGCGATTACGAAATTTACGGTGAATTATATCGAATTAGCATGTTTGCGACGCTATATAGCTGCTATAGCATTACAGCTCATCGATGATGATATCGAAGCACACATAGCCCGTTATTCTATAAAACGCGCTAATGATAGCTCCGCTAACACACGAGGGGCTTCCGTTTCCCTCCCCCTACTCTTTCGCCTCTGCAGCTCGTACTTTAATCCATATAATACAATGCAATAACGGGGCGCGCAGAAATGCTATACGAGAGCCATTGTGCGGCGACGAATCGCATCGACAATACCAACAGATCGAATACGCATACATTTTTTTTTTTTTTTTTTTTTTTTTTTTTTCGAATGATATAGTTCCGCCTCCGCCGCGAATCGATTCGATGCCGAAGCCTCATTCTCTCCCACTCTCGCGCCGCGCGCCCATAAATAAATTTAATATTGTTCTTACATTCGCGATTGCGCAACGAGCAAAGCGTATTGGTGCATTAATGCCGTTCGTCACGGTGGACGAAGGCCGAGCCGCTGACTGGCTTCGAGTTAACATAAATATTTTACGCGCAACCCGTGGAATCGTTTCGCGATCAACCTTTTCAACGATTTGATGGATACCCCCGACGGTGCGCCGCGGAGAAAAGTGCAATTGATAGTAACAATATATATTTATACTGCAATAGTTGCCGCGTTTGCCGTTATTCTGTGTCGAGAAGTCGCCGACTATTTTACATCGTTTAAGTGTATTGTATTTATTTCTATGTATATATATATGTATATAAATATATAGCATATGTATATAATGGATATACATACAAACGAAGCCGATTATAACTCGCGGGTCGCGAGGAGGACGTCGAATTCTCAGACACAGCATAGCCGCGCATTCTTCTTCACGATCCGTAGGAAAATGAGTTGTACAGAAATAGTTTCACAAGGGAGAGAACGGGAGCACAGGGGCTTCTCGTTACGTGTTACGTACATTCTATTACCAGTGATATTTAGTATTATATATCGTGTATTCTGCACCGCCATTTTTTTTTTTTTTCGTCGAATTATTATGAATTTATAAAAATTTTCGACTTCTAAAGTAATTCGCAAAAATCATCTCTCGCGTTGCTGATCGCGATGTATGCGCAATAATAAAATAATTTTCAAGTCGATTGCGTTGATTAATAATAATAAAAAATAATTACGAATTTTATTTTTTTCATTTTTTTTTTTTTATTTTTATTATTGTTTTTTTTTTTATAAATTAATTTGAAATTTTTGAATTTTTTTCGGAACTTTGACTTTGGAAAATTTTGAGGATTTAATGGATTCCACGTTCCGAGCTGCACGTAGGCATGAGATCGATTAATTGTTACAAGCGGAAGACGAGACGCGCGGGAAAGAGTCGGAAAGTTTCGAAAAGACGAACGGCTACGTACGGCTCAATCGTACTTTTCGATGAAAGTTATGACCGATAAGGGAGATAAGGTCTCGCGATCTCCGGGGACTCTACGAGACTCGGAGCTCTTTCGTGGTCTATTTTTTGCAACTGGAAAAGATAGTACAGCATCGCGTTGGAGGCACACGAGAGTACGAGAGATCGAGAGAAAAAGAGAGAGAGAGAGAAATGGTATAAAGAGAGAAGAGAGAACGCGGTACGTAGAGACTTCTACGCGGATCTCGCAAAGGCATTATGTTATATGGGTATAAATAACCGAACGGGAGCAATAATACGTAATAATATATCAGACGGGATTTTAGTGCTGCAGCTCGGTCGCTCGGCCCAACGGTCGTAATTCATAGCGCTCACCCACCGCAGCTTCGCTTTCGAATTTCTCGCTCTCTCTCTCTCTCTCTGTCTCACTGATTCCGCTACTTCGATATAACTAGAGAATCTTAGGTTTTTTTTTTTTTTTTTTTTTCCGCATCCCTCACCCCCTGCGAACGTGTAGGTACGCGAGAGCGTCTCGATCGACTACTCGATGTAATACTCTATGCCTCTCTCGCGATCACCGCGACTCAAACACACATACGGTGGATCACGTTCTCGTCGAAGAAGAATTTTTCTGGGATACTCTACACGAACGATCCGGGAAGGTCGTAACTACGGCTGATGGTTAGTAGATTTGCGAGTTAACTGATAAGTTGAGTCGTGAAAAAAAAAATCGATCTTTTTAATATTATTATTATTTCGCGACATTGCTTATTCGAAAAAAATAAAAAAAAAATTATTGCCGAATTTGGAAAACGAAAAATTTATTCGAATTTTCGATCAATATGGAAAATTAAATTTCTACCGGATAAAAAGTTTTTTTTTTTTAAATCAATTTTTTCATCATTATTATTATTATTTTGAGAAAAAAAAATATTTTTTTTTTTAAATAATTTTTATAAAAGGATTTTTTTTGCCGATTATTCGAGAAAAATAAAAAAAAATTATTGCCGAAGTTCGAAGACGAAAAATTTATTCGAATTTTCCGTCAATATGGAAAATTAAATTTCAACCGGATGAATAGCTTTGCCCTTGTGGAATTTATCGAAGACGAGGAAAAAAAAATAAAAAATAAAAAATAAAAAAAGAACGAAGTCGAGGAAGAAAAGTACGCGGAGGACGAGCGCCGAGGGTAGATGGACTCGGCGTTGGTACGAAGCCAATCCTGTAATCGCAAACAACCCCATCGACTACGCAACGGCCGGGAGTCTCGTGCTTCCGCTGGATAGTCAAGTTAGGTTCACTTACAGGGAGAACACGCCGAGAGCCGGAGAGAGGGTTGGGGGCGGCTGAGATTTCATCATAATAATTTTCCAGTCCATTAAGCCGCGCCTCGCCGCGCCGGGGGACCCCGGGAAGCGTGAGTTAGTAGTACCCGCGCAATCTGTGTTCTTGCATAAGAAACTTGACAAATCTGCTTCGTCAACTATGATCAGTCCTCTGGGGTCAACGGGGTAAACGCCGACATCGGAACGAAGTCGTGTTTCTCCATGCATAGTAAAATTCAAACGATCGAAAGGAATAAATTATAATATACGACATTGAATAATGTTATCTTTCGGATATCGAATATCTTACGACGAACAGAAACAGCATACGATTTCACGGAATTAATTAAATTCTCGTCTTTTTAGTAAAATTTTCGAATTCCTAAAAATCGTCTTAAATAAATTTGAAAAAAAAAAAAAAATTTTTGGTAAACTTAATTTTTTTTTATCGTATTTAGGAAAATTTAGATATTGGCATTAGAATTTTTCATCCCTCTTTTCACCCTTTCGAAATAAAAAAATATTCCTTAATTTCCTTTCGAATTTTTTTTTTTTTTTAATCGCCTCGTCTCGATTTTAGCTATCGTTTTCGGCGTTCTATCGGCGGAAAAAGCTTCGGAATCCAACACTACGCTGAAGATACAGCAGAATCAGAAGGTATAGATATCCTTTCCAATATTTACAGTCTGGAAGCGTGCCGAGCGCGGCACCCGAGGCATTAATATTATATTATATCAATGAGCAAAGGGGGTGGAGGGGTATATGCCTCGGAAAAAGAGACGGTGAGTTTTGGCACGAATTGCGGTGTCGGAAGATGCAGGAAAAGGTTTTGAAAAATCCAGTGTTATGAGGGGTTGCAATGGCAAACAGATATCGGCGCCACTACGGTGATTCGAGGTTTCGCGTTGCTCCGCAAACACTTCGCCCTCCGGGCGCCCGGAGGCAGAATCGAACCGGAAGGGGGATGATGATGCTTCTTGCCTCTCATACCACTCGCCGCTCAACCCCTCTGTACCTTTATCACTTTTCATCCTCTCTGACTTTTCGCCCCCTTTTCCTTATATCATCGTACTGCAAACCCGGGCTATAAGAATCTCGTGGGTGAGGTCGCGGTTCAAATAACCTGAGGTTCGAGGTCCGTATTGCCATCAGATACATTCACAATAACTTCATTTTTTTTTTTTTTTTTTTCAGCCCTTAAAACCAAATAGTTTTCCCCGTCGTTACTAAAAGACTGCTAAAATCCGTACCCTTAGACTTGGCATTTTTTTTTTTTTTTTCAACCCTTAAAACCAAATAGTTTCCCCCGTCGTTACTAAAAGACTGCTAAAATCCGTACCTTTAGACTCGGCATTTTTTTTTACGACGAAATCCTACATATCGATAATATCGGTAATCATCGTAACTAAAAAAAATACGATAAATACCTAACCTAAGGATGTGAATGTTCAGGAATATGTAGATAAGAAACACGAGCAGAAGAACACGAAAGCCCAGTTGCTCTCCGTTTCCTCTGCTTTATTCAATTAAGGAGGGTGTATCGCTACAGTCCCATCTAAAAGTGCAATTCCGAGCGATTTTTAAATATTTCGCGATGGGATACGGAACCGAAAAAAATTTAGCAAATGGAAATTCCTAAGAAGATTAATTTCTGATAATAATAATCTCAAAATATTATTGATAAATTAGTTGAAAAAAAAAAAAAAAAAATTTCAACGAAATATCCGGTTTATTGATCTGAATATAATTCTTTCAACATTTTTCTCCAAATGTAAAATTTTTTTTATTGATTAAAAGTCACAAATTTTGAATACGATTTTGAAAAAACATTGCGAATTACGCTAAAAAAAAATTCGGGACAATTAATCGAAAATATTCGCAATTATCGATCAAAATTTTCCCAAAAACGGGATTTTCGAAAATTAGAAAAAAATTCTAAAAAACTGCATATATGCATTCGAAAAAATGAACGAATCGATTCCGCTAAAAAAAAAAAAAAATCGATTAGTTACCGATTTTCATCCGTTCGGAAAGTCTTCGAAATTTTCTCCGAATCCCACTTTTGGCTGAGAATGTAGCGCTACACCCTCTTTAAGGGTAAAATGGAATGGTAAGCAGTGTATAAGTAAAGCTGAGCGTCTCGCAAGGTCAACACGCCAATAGTCGAAGTAGCAGTGGAAGAACAGTCGCGTCTACATCGTCGTAGTCGTCGTCGTCGTCGACGGCGACGACGATGACGACGACGACGACGAGAGTCCCTGACTATTTTCGTGCCCATTTTTCATGGTGCCGAGGCGTGCGTGTCAGAAGCGATCGACCAACTAATGACCCAACGGCCTATCGGACTGGTGCATCGTGTGAAGTTTTCGTTCGAAGCAGAACGCAATTCTCTCGTTCTCCAAATGCCTCTTCGTTTTTCGTTCAGGTATTCGTTCTATGCTAACGCGAAGACCATACAATTATCCATACACGATGGCAGACCTAATTCGTTTTCTCGTCCAACTGATTCAACTGATCCAACTCTCCACGATCCCCGGAGGGCTTCCGTGGCGGTCGATGATTCCTTCGCTAATACCAAACTAATACGAGACAGAGGAACGAATTTCGCTGAGGAGCGATTTGCCCGAACGACGCGTTAAACGGGTCCCAACATCGCGCTTGATCCGCGCGCTTAGGGTCTGTTTCTCCGCGTCTCAAAAGTGAGAAGGAGAAACGGCAGACGCGTTTAAACGCATCCCCATCAGCTTAAGGCCTCATTTTTGCCAACGCAGAAGTTTATTTTCGTTTAACTCTGTTCTCCATACGTGAATGGAGGTCTGCAAGGGCTGTGCTTGTTCGTTTGCTACAGAAGCTGCAAAATACGGCAATGTATGCGTGGATTTCCTATAGGGAGGGCGTAGCACCTGTCTGCTTAATCAACTGCCCCACCAGTTAGCACTGAGCTGCCGGAACGGCAAGAATATCGCGTTTTTCTCACTTTCTCTACCTACCTATGCTGCAAAATTCGACGCCGAAACGGACGTCGAACTTCTGAAAAATTCGCTGTACTTGCGGCCTGAGATCGAAGGGTTCTTCGAAAGACTTAATTAAACATCGGCTTCAACTTAATACATATTGCCGTATAGATCGATGATTTTAAATGGCTTTACTTGTACGACTGTACGACAAGGCACCTGACTCTGCCGAATGGTAAAATAGCGTTTGCTACGTGTACCGGTGGTGTATGAGACCCGCGGCATCCGCACCTGTCCGCGGCACGGCGAATCTGCTTTGGAAAGTCCCTGAGGTGTACAGATAAATTTCGCGGTGGAAGAAAAATGTTTGCAAATAAACTTAACCAAAGGCCGTTTGCCGCGTGTCCCGTGTGGAAAAAAGTATATCGATACATTTTTACGAAACATTTTTTTAATATATTTTAGGATATATTTCCGCAATATTTGCGACTAAATATGTAAAAAAATGATATTATTAATATATAAATTGTAAAAAACCCCGAATTTCATATATTTTTAATATATTTCTGATTTATTTTTTGAGAAAATTTTTTATTTTTTATTTTTTTCAAAAATAATCAAACTCCGTGCAATCGAAATAATTTTTTTTCGACTTTCGTAACTGTAAGATAAATTTTCCAGTTACTGATAAATTCTCGAACCCGCATATTCGCTTCACGATTGGGGAAGCCGACGGTAGAAGAATATAAATTATAGTAATTGGGACACTCGATCAGCGATTGGTAAAAATCATCGATCGAAAAAAAAAAAAAAACATCGTTCACTAAACAATAAAAAAAAAATTAAACGGCTTCTCGAATCGAAGATTTCACTTCGATAATACGATAAACAGTGAGAATGGCGCATTAAAAAAAAAAAAAAAAAGATGGCTAACGACACATCGACGATCGTTTCACTCGTGACGCGGCCGTCGGATCGAGTCGGTGAAGAGGCGCCCGTTCGCGTATATATCCCATCGTGTGTTCCACGTTGCCCCGGACCACGGAGAATCTACGAGGATTCTATTTTCGATGCGACGCGTGTGCAACGCGGGACAGTATAGCAGAAGCATTTCAGACGAATAGCCGGGCATACAATAGTGACGTGTTCGATGTCACCGCGGTCTCGCGGTGTCGCGCGCGCGTCTGGTCGCGCGTGAGAGAGAGGAAGAGAAGAGAATAACCGTAGAGTGAGAAATCCAAGAGACACAGAGAGAGGAGAGAAAAGAGAGAAAGACGGTAAGTCCAACTCTCTTAGTATTCTTATTATACATATAAGTTGGAAGGAGAAAGCTCTCTCATCCGCGTTTGCAACATAAGTTTGCTTAAGGGTGCGGATGAGAATACAGATGGACCGCGGAGGAGGGGAAGCGAGATGAGAGGGGGTACGAGGGGTCGATAAATCAGCGCGCGGACGCGACTTCGAACGCGTAGATCACGTCTATCTCGCTCGCTCCTTCGGGCCTTTTGCCCCGCGGGGACACAAACGGGATACTTTTTATTTTCATTTAACGCGCGCGCGCGCGCGCGCGGGGAAGCGTCTCGAAAAGCGCCGAAACGAAAATAGCATAGGGAACAGAGGCGTCCCGCGCGCGAACGAGAGTCCGAGAGATCGGGGCCCTCTGCATTATAGTCTCGTCTCGAATATATACATCCGTATGGCTCTATGTAATGAGTTATTCGGTGCGTTTATATAGAAAAGTCAGTGCCGCGATGTATATAAGCGTTTTCAGTAGTCGCGTAAAGTATACTATATGTATATTTAAGTATATAGCGCGGTATATCTATAGTTTATTTCGACTTTTAGCGCTAAACCACTGAGTGTGAGAAGCTTTGCGGATGTATAATAAACTGTATATTCTTTGCTTCTTTCCCGAGGAATCTCTCCGCGATGTGTGTATTGTTATGTTGGTACTATGTATAGAAGGAACCGCGAAGTATTATACTGCAGTGAGCAATGCTACGGCTATGCAACACCCGATGTTCCGCGCGCGATGAGAGTCGTACAGATACGACCGCGAATATCTCCCGTGGTAGTCGTATATACTATACCCCCCGTGTGATATCCCATGGGGAATTACTGAAACATCCGCTCTCGTATATATCCCATAACGCGTATACTGTTTCCTTCCTATGCTACGGACTGTTACTATCCTCGTGGATATCCTGCGTGCGACTGATACTCCGCACTGTTCGGATCGTGCGAATTCCACGCGGATATTACCCCTTCGAGATTATGGCTTATGTATTATAATTGGTTTTCTTGAATTTTGCATTCGTGAGGATTATTGTCGACGGAAAAAAAATGGCGGCAAAATTTGCTCTGTTTTACGATATTCTCGAAAGGATTAGTCTTTTTTTTTTTTTTTTTTTTTTTTTTTACGGCAATTAGTATTTATTTTAATATACTGTTTTAGGAGAAGAAAAAAATTTTTAAATTATGAATTTTTTTTTTTATGAAAAAATGTTTCGTTAAAACAACGGATTTTTGAGAAAAAATGGATTTGGCTATTGATTAGTTTCGTAAATAAATTTTTAGTTCTTCCAACTCAATGTTATTATTATTAGCGTATCGAATCGTTAGTGAAGCGCAGGATAATCAGCGGACTTGAAACGCCAAGAAACGAAATTATGTTTCAAGATCCGATTTTGGGAAAATTCGCATTAAAATGTTAGTATCTGCGGAAAAAAAAAAAAAAAAAAATTTTTGTTTTTTTTTTTTTTTGAGGGACTAAAATTTCTTGTTAACAGTTTGCAATTTCAATAAAAAAGATCGATATAACAAGATAATCGGGATTATCTCGTTTCGATGCTTTATATTACCGATGTCGTATACGAGGACTATAATTCCGGCGAGTAGCACGCGCCGCAAGAAGCACCGTTTCTGTAAGGCATCACGCAGGCGAATGTTTGTGTCTTCCGTTGGTGAGACGACAGCGTGTAACGATATCGATATCGTTATTGAGCAAAAGGTCCGAACGATTTCATCGTCATCGTTGCCAACGACGACGTTGAGAACTGTGTCCGGCTGTTGTATAGCCGGGAGGCGCGCGAGAGCTCCCGAGCCTCTCGCGCGCAATGCCTCCGGGGAATCCCCCGCGAGATTTCACGTTTCGATCGTAAAACGAACATCGGAATCGAGAGAACCCAACGATCCAGGAACTCTCTTCTCTCCGCTTCCTCGCCTCTTTCGGTCGCTTCGTGCTGAATATTGGTAAAACGACAGCAGCGCGCCGCGCGACTCGGCAAAAGATCGCTCCGCACAACGGAGCGATCTTTTGTCTTACGACCTTCGCGTCTTTTCTTTCCCTCGTACTGTATATGTCCGCGTGACATCCTATCACGGAATATCCAGCAGGTATTATACCGCACGTGTGTGGTCAACGACACGTATATTTACAAGGTAACCGTACGTGTGTGTCTTTCCGGAAGAGGTATCCGAGACGAGACCACGTAGTCAACGTTTCGGACCAAAGCACCTTTATTCACCTTCCACGTTTCGACAAAAGTGTCTTCGACGGAGTAACCCTCTTACCCGTTTAGTATCCGACCACCGACACTGACCACGAAAAAAAAAAAAAAAAAAAAAAAAAAAAACTGATGATGCGGTGGTCGTTGCGTGGGTGAGCGCTCGAGATAGCGCCGCGCTGGATAGTAAGATAAAAGGACTCTCGGGTGCTTTTATTTCCGAACTCATACGCTCGACACACGAAGAATAATAGCATAACAGTGTGCCGCTTCGCAAAAAACCGTTTTGCAATAAATAATAAATCGATTTTCGTTAATCCAGAAAAATCGCAAAAACATCGAAAAAACGTTTAACGAATTTTCATTAAAGTCGCTATCGAATTTTTTTTTTTGGATTTACATATATTAGAATTATTCACGTGAAAAAAAAAATATATTGATAATATATTTTTACAAATATAAATAAGAAATTACATGATTAATATATTAATTATACAAATTTTATTGATATATTAATTATAAAAATACGATTAATATATTAATCATATAAAAACCCCAAATTTCATATATTTCGAAAATATTTTGGACACAATTTTTTTTTATTTTTTTTTTTCACGTGATTAGTTCCTCACGTCGCGAAAACGCGTTTTTAGCGATGATCACGCAACGGGTGAAGTGAATCGACGCATCGGACAGTCGTCGGGTTTATTGCATTTTATTTGGACGGCACTCATCGTTAACGGCTATATAGTGGTGTCGGTTATTATATGGTGAAGACGAAAGGTGGGAGAACGGAGAAGTGTTCGCCGAAGATGCGAGACCCGCAGTTATAGCCATAGAGCGTAAAGGCCGTCGATCACGTTGGCGCGACAGTCATCGTAGCATAAAGCCAACGATGAGGAGGAGGAAGAGAAGGGATGAGGAGGAGGAGGAGGAGGAGGCGGCGTATGACGGCGAAGAGGACGATGACGACGAAGACGACGAGCCGTGGCTAATTGCCGCACTTTAACAAAAAGCTCATTCCCGCGTGCGCGACCGCGAGAACACGCGAGAACGCGTGTATATACCGGCGAGAGATCCGAAGGCAGCGCACGCCGCTCGCGTGTATATACTTACGACTGTGTATCGCGCCCTGTGTGCTGTACACAAACTAACATAAAACTCGACGAGACTATCGCACGCGTTGTATTTTCATCGTCGACTTCGTCGAGACTTTTGACGCCGGACGCCCGGACGGGACCGTCACACATGGGCTTTTGCTATCACGAACAACATATGCACCGATTTTACCCTATGAGTTCCAAACTCGTAAAAAACCGAACTATAAGAATAAAATTCGTAAATATGGAAATTAAAAAAAAAATCATTGAATTCGAAAAAAAATCCGATAATACCCATTTTTCCTCCGATATATCGATGATTTTGAAGAAAAAAAAAATGTATAAAATTTATAAAAAATTATATGATCGATGTATCGATTGTACAGAAATACCGAATTTCATATATTTCTAA
The DNA here is from genome assembly GCA_964006125.1 of Cryptus viduatorius. Classification (NCBI taxonomy): domain Eukaryota; kingdom Metazoa; phylum Arthropoda; class Insecta; order Hymenoptera; family Ichneumonidae; genus Cryptus; species Cryptus viduatorius. Next base: position 18,482,463 of record OZ023225.1, on the reverse strand, counting down.
TATATTTCGCTTATTATTTTTTTTTTTTTTACGTTGATTGACAAGTTTTTCATTATTTCTCGTTTGCTGTTTCGCTGTGTTGATTTTTTTTTTTTTTTTTTTTTTTCGTTTGCGATTCAAGCAGAAATTCGCAACAGAACCGTCTGATATATTCGATGGACTTTACGCGCGTGTAAATCTAATTCTGTTGACACCACAGCGGCCACTGGGAGTCTGTTCCATTCTCTTTGGTGCTTTACTCTCTCTCTCTCTCTCTCTCTCTATATATATATATCTATCTCATTCTATCACAGCACGTAATGCGGAGCAGGTGTCGCGTGTACACACGCCGGACACCCTCTGTGAGCTATAGGCGTTTCTCGTGCCGTTGGCTCTCGGTGACCGAGAGCCATAAGCGCGAATAAGTACGAGAGGGATGGAGGGATGTATATAGGAAACATCGGGGTAAGAGACACTCTCGTGTCCGGCCGAACCTGCGAGGGATGCCGACTAAAGGTGAGAAACGTGCGAGAGCCGCAAGCGACACTCCTTTAACTCGGATTTATTGCAACGCGGAGGGATACTCGCGGCGAACTAACTCCGTCGTCTCTGCATTATATTATCGTTGTTCGATACCCACAATAGACGAAGTTTCCTACACAACATTTAGCGAGAAAGGCATCCAAGATTCGCTGTGTGCATCGAACTTAATTGCGAAAAGATCGAAAATAAAAATCGCGAACTTTTGCGCTTCGATCTGTTTGATTAACGCGCGAAATTTTTATTAATTTTTTTTTTTTTTTTTATAAATCCCAAAAAATATATCGGAAATATATGAAATTAAGGGATTTTTTCAAAATTAATATATTAATCATATAATTCGTTATATATTCTGCCGAATATGATATATTTGGAAATATTTTCGATATATCATATTTTTTACGATAAATTTTTTTTTAGGACTAACATTTCGTGAATTTCGAATTTTCGGCATTTTTTTTCATTATTTCCGGTTACCATTACGCAATTTTACTGTAATTATTGCCTTTTTTTTTTTTTTTTTTTTTTTTTTTACGAAATAACTGCCGATAATCGAAACTGCATTGAGAAATCGCCATCTCGCGGAAGATTTTTTTTTCTCGTTAAATCCATCGACTATAATTACACAGAATGATACTAAGAAATAATAATAGACGTTTCCTCTGTGTCTTTTCTCACTGTATCGATATAAGATGAGAAATAAACGTGACACGACCTTTCGGAAAAGCGTATTGAAAACAATCGATGTGAACATCGCGTACTATACATCGTATCTACAAGCAGCCATTGTACAAAATCGATTCGTTTTGCGCTGTCAATTACAAATCGGTCTCCGGGTGTTTTGTTGGCGCGCGATGAGATCGTGAATAGCAGCGACAGCACGCGAACCGATCGAACGCCAATAGGGCAAAAGCTCCGTTTCTTGAAGCAGAAATCGCGAGAATATCCGCCGCGCAAACACACAGCGCGGAGGCATTGTATACCGCAATTATTCGAACTCAATACACGATACGCGGTGTCTCCGGAGTTCGCGAAACCAGAAATGCTCGCTATCGAATTTATAGTCATTGACGAATAAAAGACTTTTCATCGACTTCGGGAAAAACGTTCGTAAGGATTTATATGGTTCGCAATTAAAACGAAATGACGAGACGAAAGTAAAACGCGTCGAAGAGAGATACATCGAGTTATAGACTAACGTTGCGGACCGCCTATGAGGTATAAATAATTGCCGGACGATATCTCTCCTCTCTCTCTCTGCTCTCTCTCTCTCCCTTTTCTCTATACTCGCAGTTTAACTTGCCGTCGATAAGCGACACAGAAGCATCGCGAGAGCGCAGTTCGAGCGGTTCGCGAGAACGTTAACCGGTCTCCGACTCCCCCGAGACTCAGAGCCGCCCGTTCCGTCCGTCCGTCCGTCTGTCTGTTCGCCGGAGAGCACTCTTTACCGGTAGAAGTGCTTATATGCTTCTACTATATACTATATATGTGTATATTATGCTATATAGAGAAGTTGCAACTTGGATTCTGAACGACGAGATAATTCCTTTCCCGTTACCGTGCCAACGCGCAGCCATATTATATTCTCTCTGTACTTACGATGTTTTTTCTCTCATAGACGACGTTGGAGATCGTCGTGTCTAACAAAATTTGTGTGAATTTTTCTGCGATCGCGAAATTTTTTGAGGATTTTTTGCCGTAAGCAGGCGATTCGCCGGCAAATCGAGGAAAATCGTCGTAATTATTTATTTAAAAAAATGTATTATTATTAAAATTTTTTTTTTAATAAATCATAAAATGTAAAAAAAAATAATTTTTTTATATGTAGTCAGGTAATTCGTCGGCAAATGGAGGAAAAACGTTGTCATTATTTATTTAAAAAAATTATTATTATTATTATTATTTTTTAATAAATCGTAAATTATTAAAAAAAATTAATTGTGTTGATTAATTAATTAAATTAAATTGAAAAAAAAAAACTGCTAATATTTTATTGTCAGCAATGGATTTTGCCGAAGCGATTTCGTTGAGTTTATGAAAAGCAAAAAAAAAAAAAAAAAACAACGATAGCGGGAGGAACGACGGAGACAGGAAACCCACATAGAGGAGCGTATAACCAGTCACAGGTGACAGGACGAGGGAACGTAAAATTCGATATCCCGGTGTCCCGAGCGAACAGAAACGAAGAAAAAGAATGACGGTTCGTCCGGATGACAATTTGTCAGACCGTTCGCCCCCCCGCGCCGCCCCTCTCTGACCTGCTGCTCCTTCGGCCTGAGGCCGCGAGCCTCCCTTTCGGTGTACGCCGCGGTCGCAGGAGCTCATTGTCCTTCTCATTGTCTGCGAGGGTATAATCCCCGTACCGCGGGCTTCTTGTTGCGACACGACTGATGCAGCAAACTTACGTCAACGACCCGATAGGGAGGAACGCAACTCGGAAAAGCAGCGCTCCACGTGCGCCAAAAAGACGCGACGACGAAGCAGAAGACGAAAAAAAAAAAAAAAAACAGCTGAAGAAAAGATCGGACGAGGAAAAAAAAGACGAAGTTGTGTCATCCAAAAAGACGAGAAAACTAACGCAGCATCCCGCGCAATGACGAAAATTGCGAGGGATCATCGCTCCACCGTAACGGTGCGATCGCGAAAAAGAAAACGCTTCGTGTACCCTAAAGCATTTATAGATATGTATATATATATATCTACGTCTATTCTTTTTTATTTTCCGTTCTTTACGCCGCCATAGTCACGAGTATACATCGGGACAAATTTTCCGCAACAATAATTTCGAATGGGAAACAGTGGTCGCGGTCTCTCGTTCGTCGCATTGCTTCTGCGCGCGCGACCCGCGGGCCCCGGGGGTTAAAACGTATTACATTTTAAAATGACAAAAAGGAAAGCGGCTAATAATGGACGGGCTATGGGATAATATGAGAGGCGTATGGTTCATGGTGCACATGTATACATGAACTTTTTTTTTTTTTTTTTTTATTGTATCGAAAGGACGAAGTTGTACGCTCTATGGTCCAATATCGGATTCTTCGTGTCGCGTATAGGTAGAGACTATAGGGAGGGTATATATGTATATATCTCTATGGTATGGGGTGCTGCTACTGCTGCTACTCGGTGCAGTCTCCCGAAAACCCGTGTGTAAACACAAACTCCCCTTGCGGACCGGTTTACTGTGCTCTGCTGCACTCACTCGGCCGCTTTCACTATAGACCCCCATGTGTAGACCTACGAGGTTACTATATACTCATCCCTCGTGTCATCCTCTGTGAATCGAAACTCGCGCCACCACTGCGAGACCGCGACATCCTGTCATTTCCGCCTTATGCTAAAAGCTACGCGGCTAACTAAGTTCTGCGGATTTCGGGGGAAGTTTCTTCGGAATAAGTACCGTTCTTCGGGGCGGAAGATTTTTTTCAGATATGGGTCTCATTTTTTTTTTTTTTTTTTTTTTTTTCCGATTGAAATTCGTTTCGATTTTTTTTTCTGCCGATTTTTCTAAAATCGATGCGTACTTTCGTTAATGCTGAAATTTTTTTTTTTTTTTCGATTGAAATTCGTTTTGATTTTTTTTTCTGCCGATTTTTCTAAAATCGATGCGTACTTTGGTTAATGCTGAAATTTTTTTTTTTTAGAATTTGTCGCAAATTTTTTTCCGATTTTATTTAAGTCAATCAGTGAACGAATAAATCGATAGGAGATTTATCGATTTTTTCTTTTTTTTTTTTGGAATTCGCGATCGCAAAAAATATATATCTTATCTAAGAATATTTAAAATAATATAATATATAATATAATAATTTTTTTTGGGGTTTTTCGCGATGGCAAAAAATATATATCTTATCTAAGAATATATAAAATAATTGCCGATTTTCTGATAAAATACGAATTTTCTTCGATCATTTTTACGCCGCAAACTTTGCGTCTTATCGCGAATGCACTAAAAAAATTTCATCCCCAATAAAAAAAACGGGGAAAATGGCGTTGGATATACAAGGGCGGTAAGGCTTTGAGCTATTGGACGATTGGACAGACAAATAAACGGGTTAAGTGGTTAGGTATAGGAAGGTCCCGTCTGCCTGACGGAGTATATAGTATATTATACTCGATTATAATACACGTGAGAGAGGCGTGCGCTTGGAGGCCAAATCGAAGAGAGACGAAACGCGAATGAGCTGAACGCGCCACGTTCTCTCGTTTTCTCGCTCGTCGTCCTCGAAGGGTGTGCATAGGTATGAGTTAAAATGCTCGTTTCGTTCACCGCGAAAGAGAGAGGGAGAGAGAGAGAGAGAGGGCGGTAAACTCTCTCTAAAGAGAGCGAGAAAAGCAACGAAGGTAAAGGAGGTACGAGGCACGTTGGTTTCGTAGTGCACAGAGAGAATAGTCCATATATATATACATATAGGTGTATATATACGTATATAAAGTACATATACATAGAGCGCCGGGCGACAGTCGAGGATAGATTGTTATTGGCTGAGGAGGATTCAACCCTTTCCCTTCTTTATGACCCGCCTTACTTATACGTAGGGTTTACCTTCCGCTCTCTATGTTCTCCCACATCCCCTTTCCCGTATATAGATATATATATATATGTGTCTCTCGTATGATATGCTAACGAGCACACGTCCCGTCTACGTGCAGCTCTATATATACACACGAGAGAATGAGAAAGAGAGCGAAACCGGTGGCGCCCAGTTATATATACTCGACGAATACCGGACTGCTAAAGCGTCGAGGGAAGCAGAGCGCAACCCCTCGCTGCAAGGGTTGACGAGGCGGGCGCACGGACGAACGAACGAACCGGGTTAACCGGCGGGGCGACCGAAGGTTGGTTCGCCAAGTTAGCTGTACACCTATATAAGCTGTTTTAACGTCTATATACATATAGATATATGTATATAGCCACTATATACATACGTAAATATCGATGGGGGGAATATGGACCACCGTTTTTGCAGGGATTTTCCATTCCATGTCAAATCGCATCGGCGTATTCGCTACTTTTAGTTTACGTGTTCTTTATACGTGTCGATATAAATTTGGGGGTTGTAAATTTCGATGAAATCTAAAAGTTTCCCGTAGCGTAGAATTTGCGTTGTGTTACTACTGAGATGCAGGAGGAAAGCCATATATGTTTGCTAAGGGTTCGTATGAAATCTTCCAGTTCTGCAGTTTCATCCCCTAACGAGACTCTCTCTCTGTTGCTAACTCCACCCCCTCCGTCTCGCGCTCTCCTGCCATCGTATGCTTATCTGACTCGCGTTTCCTTCGCTTGTATACCCCCTATGCGAACAATTCCTCCCTCGCGAAAATCCTCATTCTGATACGTCGGGTCGCGGAGGGTCGCGCATACGAGACGTATCGACTCGAATTTCCTTGCGCTTTGGTATACACGCGGATTGTCTCGGAATCGCATGAAGTCTGTTATATCAATTTCAGCGGAGTTCGTGTGTCTCTGGGGGGACCTGAGTAATTTTACGTTTTATTGAAGTTAAAAAATTTTTTTTTTTTTATTTCACGTTAAGTTTGAATTTTTTTTTATTTTACGAATATTTTGGTATTTTCGTAATAGCAATAAAAAAATTTTTGTGGACATCAAAAAGTTCGATAAAAGTACGTATTTAAAAAAAAAATTTGTTTGATTGTATAATTTTTTTTTTTTTTTGAAGGCGTAATTTTAACGATACCGTGTAAAAAATGCAAACAAATTGTTAACCCTATGCAATAAAATAAATAAAAAAATTTCGTGTTCACATACGTTTCCAGTATTTTTTTTCATAATTCCGAATTTTTTTTTATTATTTTTAGGTTTTTTTATTTCACTTTCATTTTTCGTAATATTCGTAACCGGAAAAAGTTTGTTAAAAGTATAAAGATTTTTCACCGTCTAGACGCGCGCATGTTTTTGTATTGAAATAGATAAGATAGAATAGTAAGCAACACATTCGTCACGTTGCCATGAGGACATAAAAAATTACAAAAAAAAAAAAAACGTAAGCCGTTCAAAATAGCTATGTTTCGTGTGTTCAAGAAGACCGATTTCGTCGTTTCGTAAATTTAAAATCGTTATCGCAACTTGTAAAAAAACATATAATTGACAATGGTTACTATGTAAAAATGTGGTCATTGAACTGAGAACGCGCATAAAAATTCACTTTGGGTACATAAAACGACGTGTTATGTATGCCATTTCGTCGGATTCTCGGAGGCCACAGATAAGGGAAAAAAAATGAAAAAAAAAAAAAAAAAAAAAAAAAATGATAATAATAATAAAAAAAACGGGTTGAATATTGCGGAATATAAAAACTACGCGAGTTCCTCGTAAGAAAAATATTCAGCTTTATTTTCGTTCGTTATTTTTATTTACTATATACGCGGATCCCCTTCCCTCGTCTCGTCGGTGGCGAACGGAACGATTCCGTGCTTAACAGGGGGTTGTTGGGGAACGTGAATATACAGCTAAAGCATCAAAGACTCAACTTTAATAATTGTGTATTCACTGGACGTGAAAGATAAGAATGAAAAGGTGTCCGGAAACGAGGAGTTGATTATAGCCGAGCCTCGCGCCGTTGGACACTGTTATTTTATTCCTCTTGCGCCGCAAACACTAACCTTTATCTTTCAACGGCTCTATCGCCACTGTCTCGTTATTATTCGGTAATATAACCGCGGAGGACTCTCTCGCAAACCGCTGCTATATATGCATATTAGTTACGTTTAGAGTCTAAAATATTTCTTGTCACGATTTTTCTCAGAATCTTTCGTTATCACAGCTCACGCGAGTTTATCGCCTCGAAGTGAAAACTTTTACAAACATTAACTCCGCAAGAAAATCCAATATATCGCGAAAGTGGATGGGACGCAAGGAAAACCCGTGAAATTGAAAAAAAAACTTATCTTCCGTAAAAAAAAAAAAAAAAAAAAAAAAAAAAAAAATTAACCCCTTTTTTTTATATTGCATACATTTTCACGTTTATTAAATACAATAAGAAATAAAATCCATAAAAAAAAAAATTATCGCACGATGTTTTTTTACAAAAAATAAAAATTTTCGAAAGACGAATTAAATGATAAGATAATTATAAATAAAAAAAAAAAAATTTCAAGAATTTTATGCACACTGAACATCGGCAACGCGTCTCAATATAACTCGAAGCACTGTAAGAGACGATGAATTAAAGATACACGCCATTGTACCTTCAACATCGCGACCAGTGTGTACATCGGATACGCATGGAGGGAGTAAAGAGAGTGAATGCGGAGAAAAAAAAAAGAATTCGAGATGCTAATCTCCCATCGCGCGTACCAAAGGGGGGAAAGTATGTGCTAATGCGATCCCGTTTAGCCAAGTCACCCGGAAAGCGGGACACCCGCCCTGCTTTCCGTGCGAAGCTCGTCCTCCGCTCCTCTCGTTCGCTCTCTCAACTACGGTGCACCGACGTGCACCAGTCTTTCAATGTGTATTTAGTGCGCTATATATACACAGTATACATATATTCTGCAGTTGAGTCGATGTGTTCATACGACCGAATGCGATTTTCGCATAGACTCTCAGCGGAGCCGATCATAACGTACAACGGCATCGACGACAATGACAAAACACGATGAACAGATCGTCGGGCAGATCTACCGATGTCACTATATCCCGTTGTCGCATTGGGGTAAAAAAATCCCCCTATTAGTTACTCATCAGCCCGGAGGCGTATATATACCGCTTCGATCGCGTTGTCGTTGTTGCGGCTTATGTACCAACGGTACCCGGCGGCCATTGTCGTTACGATTGTCATTATTTTTGCGACTCCCTGTCTTTACAACGTGCATCGGAAAACCACTCAACCGTAAATATTTTCGACATATTGGAGCAACTATTGTCCTAATACCGCGCAGCTTTCATATACGTTTTTTTTATTGCCAACAATATATTTTGTACAAAGTGCCATTAAAAAAAAAAAAAAAAAAAAAAAAAAAAAAAAAAATGCGAAATTTCGGCAGTAAAATTTGTAAAGCTTTTGGGTGAAAATTCCGCGAGAAAATAGTCAAAAATGGTAAATAAATGGTATTTGATGGAATTGGTCATTAATATTTTTAATGACCAATAATAAGAAAATAATAATAATAAAAATAAATGTTCGCAAATGTGAAATTACGAATTAAATAAAACAATTATTATTATCATTATTATTCGGAAAAAAAAAAAAAAAAAAAAAAAATTATTATAGTTTTTTTATAATAATAATAATAATAATAATAATTTTGTTTCAACTAATTGGAAATTGTGTATTGTACGTATCGCGTGTGCGAACGGACGTTCGGATTCGCGTCGAATTTGTAATCTCATACATATTCCTCGATCGGAGGACTGTGGGTCGGTGGTGCTGGTTACCGGTGCTGCATGTACCGAGAGAGCTGCACATAGAGCAGCGCGCGGCCATTAGTTACAGTTGTTGCGGGTCAGCGTACTTCTCCCGGGACACGAGGACTTTTTTTTCCCTCCTTTTCCATTTTTTTTTATTCACTTTTGTACTCGCGACTCGCGTCGAGGGTACTTCGTCGCTCTGACAATTGCTCCTCTATTTCTTTCGTCGCACTTTGCCGACCTTTTTATAGGCTTTTATATTCGTTCGGTAAAAAAAAAAAAAAAAAAAAAAAATTGACACGAGTTCAATGGTCGACCGATAAAAAAATTACGAACCGATCGAAAATCGATGAAATTGCCGATCCAATTGGTGAAAAAAAAAAAAAAAAAAAAAATTCATGAGAACGTAGAAAAATCGAGTAAATTTAACGAGGAAACAATCGGAAAGCTCGGAGAATCGTGACGCCGAGCTTCGTATCGCAGTTGCGAACTGCATCTCGAAGCTGTTGGCCTCGTCGTCGTCGTGCGTTTCAAGGGCGCGGAGGTGGGGAGCCTAAGATATCCCCGCGACGACACCTACGCTACGTTCGCGTAGTCGAAATAGCGACGACAACGAGAGACGAGAACGAGAACAACAAGAGAATGAAGACGACACGAAGGAGGAGAAGGAGAGGATGAGAGCGAAGAGGGGAATAGAAGTGGAAGCAGAGGCGTCGCGGCGCGTGGCGTATCTTGGCGATTCCGCCAGCTGTCTCACCGCGAACGAGCGTACAGGAGATGATACATCTATAGACATACATTTTGACGACATAATTCGTCCGGTAGTTTTCATATATACAGATATATATATACGTATATAAATTCTGACGCGAACAAAGTGTGAAGGGAAAATACGCTCGCGGTTTACGCTCTATTTCAACGCGAATGAATATCTGAATCCATTCGCTAAAGATATGCAGTTGTTAAGCGGACTTCAGGTGCCGTTGTCAATTTAGTAATAATTAAGACAACGCAAGGATTAGTGGCTATTAACGAGAACTTGAAGAAACAATTCGTCTGCAATAGTCTCACGAATTTTACGCTGCGAACTTCGAAGAAACATCGGACAGATTTATCGCGAACAGTTTCGCGATCGATTTACGACGAATTTTGGCAAAGATCGAAGCTACAAATTCCGCGAGCGAAACTTTAATAATAAATCTGCGATTTTTTTTTTTTTTTTCAATTTTTAAAAAAATTTTTGTAAAAAATCGAAATCGAAAATCGAATTTTCGATCGATTTGGGACAAAAATATATGAATAATATATTAATTTCGGTGGATATCCTTTGTTTCGATTTAAAGCGCAACCGATTTTTCGTTTCGCAAAATCGGACCAAATTATTTGCCGATTGCGAGAGATCGAGTCGCATCCAAAGTTCCATATTCTGCATTTACCGCGATGTATTTTCTGCGATAGTAAAATTGCAGATGGCGGAACTGGGTTGCGAAATCTGTTTGAAATATCGATGAAATTACAGTTTCGAGTGGTCCATACGCGACGCGCATAGTGCGACAAGTGAGTCCGTCTATCCGACAGAGAAAACTACTAACGTGTATCGAGGATGGAGTGAGAAATGATTAACAGAGAGAGGACAGCAAGGCGTCGGCTGGCAATAAGCCCGGGGGTCCGCTTAGGTTCGGGTTGAGTTGGTTATTAAGCAAATACCGCCCCATCCGACATCATGCCGTCCGCGGGTTGGACGCGACGTTATCCATTTACTGCGTTTGCCCTCTCTTCGTTCGCGTCGCGGCAGCGGTTGGCCCCTTCGGTGGTTGACACTAGTGGCGGAGTGGCGACTGATAACCCTTTACCTCGTCGTGGTGTCAAATAATATGAGCCCCTTAAACGACGGCTTTTGATGTGCTGACGGTTGGGCGAACATTTTACGCACGCCTCGGCTCGCGCGGGACCCCCTCCGGCCAATTTGAAATCGTCCGCCACTCCGCCTCCAACCCCTTCGCCCCACCGACCCTCTTTACGCATTCTCTCGCAGAGAAATCACCCTCTGCCGCCTTTACTCGAGAATCCTATGTACCATATAACTACTAACACTTCCGTAACTTTCGGATGCTGTGATGCTGATATTCCAAATCTAGAATCGCGTATCTCCGAACCCTAATTCGCGCTTTGCCTCTGTCTGTTACGGTGCGTTTTGGTCTCTTTTACCCTTTTCGATGCTCTTATGCATACCTCGCACCCAATATACCCGTCGGCTTCCCTACGCTTATCGCATCGGCAGTCCCTACGTCATAATCATCGTCTCACCCTCCCACTGCCACTGGGGGGCGCTTTCTCACTGTCCCTTTAATCGGGAATCGCATGATTGCGATTAAATACGGGAGTAGATGTGACGATTCGAAATTTGGAGGTTGAAAATTCTATAGTGAAAAAATTATTAGTTTCCAGAACTAATAGTTATCTCGGTATTTTTTAAGAAAAAAAATAGTATATTATGTCACAAGTGCGTAAAATACACTTTTACGCACGAGTGCCATTCGATCGCTACGAGTGCGTAAAATAGCATTTTACGCTCGTGGCGCATACGATATCTGTTTATGCCGTATTTATAAAATTTATGTGTGAAAATTTTTTTTACGCATCAAAAACTGTGTGTAAAATCGGCTTTTACGCACACTACATAAAAAAACTGTACTATTAATTACCATGTTGATGGGTTTCAAATTCTTAACGTTTCAAATACAACTATTTCTCAATTAGTCCGACAATTACTTCGAAAAATCGTTTAGAGTATTCAACTCCGATTTTTACCGATTTTCATTCAAAATTTCGTCAAAAGCACTCGTCACATCCAATTTCGGTAATTCCGAAAAATTGGGATAAGTAATGTAACACTACGCGAGTCGAAGAGCACAGGAAACGCAATGTACACTACAGTACAGCATATACAGTATATCCTCTCGCATCTCGCGAACATTGAAAATATCTTCATTTGGCAGCGTTCCAATTGGGCTGCTGCCCTTCACCCATGCCAGTGAACGATGTACAAAATTGCTTTCCCTGTCTTTAAAAAAAAAAAAAAAAAGACGCCTACTTCGACGCAACGCTGCGTATTCATTATTGAGTGCCACTAAACAGCTCCGTTCACTCCGTACGATCAAAATCACAGATTCAAATTTGCGATGACAAAGTTGCAGTATGGAAAATTTATGAATCTAATAATAATAAAATTCGCGCAGCGCATGCGCAACGAGTTTATATGGGAGGCTAAGTTAGTTAGAATCTCGTCGCCTCGTGAAATTCAGGATCTACGTTAGCCATGTGAGTTTATAAACGCGAGGCGTTGCTATTCTCCAACGCGTCTCTCTCTCCCTCTCTCTCTCTCTCTCTCTCCTTCGCTCTCTCTTTCTCTCTCTCCACCCCCTTTTCTTAAACGTTCTACGACGACGTTTCTCGTCGTTCTATCTCGTTGATTCTTAAACGAAGAGGAGACTCGAGCGCGTGAATGAAAGTTATGACGACGAATATGCGTGTGTGACTGGAGCTACGCTCGCGCATCTTATATGCCTCTTCACGGGTCTCTTTCTCGTAGTCTCGAAGCCGCCGCGGCTCGTCCAATGTACGAGGGTCATTGAGTAAAAAGACCGAACCGGCTGCGGCGATGGAGGAGGGCTCTGTGTTATTCTCTATGTTCCTTTTTTTTTTTTTTTTTTCGTTTTTTTTTTTTTTTTTTTTTTTCTACGGCATATAGTCCCAGGCATATCCACTTACACGCGACATTATGTTGGTGAGCGCACCGTGTTTTCTGTCCGCAGGGTTTTTCGCCTCTACTCCTCTGTCTCTCGATCTTTCTCTACATTGGGACCTTCTATCCTCGTCCTCTTCTTCCTCATCTTAGGGAGATTCAGATCAGATAAAATCTCATAAGCATTCTACACCTACGGGGGACTATAATATAATATTATATGCTATATAACGCGAACGACCACATTTATTTTGTCCTTAACACGAGTCACGATAGCTACACCGGGACGCGATGTCGAAGAAAAATCGCGGGGTCGTTCCGTGAGATGATCCTATATGTGTGTCGCGGAACATTAACCTTCCGACTGTCTTTGAATTTTTTTTTTTTTTTTTGAAAAACGATGTTTTGGTTTATTTTCATGAAAGTTTCGGCGAATTAATTAAATTTTAAAAAATGAAAAAAAAAAAAAAAAAAAATTTGGAGCGGAAAAAAAATGAAGTGCGAACTTCGAAGGTCAAAGATTAATATATCGCGGTATATGGAAGGAAAGATTGTCAGGTCACCGTACGCCCGTGACTCACGCGTTACTGAAAATGAATATGCAATTGTTTAATTTTTTTTTTTTTTTTTTGCCCAACGAAATTTTATGACGCAAATAGATAAGCGAACGATGTGTAACACAATCGGTGTGTTTAGATGTCGCACGCCGTATTCAGATATATTGTAATCGGTCGATTTGGGTTCTTTTTTTTTTTTTTTTTTTTTTTCAAGTTTCGTAATACACTTCGACCGACTAAGAGAGGAAGAAACGCGACTGTGGGTTGTGAGAGTGAATAACCGAGACGGACGTTCCCGGATCGCTAACTTCCGACGACGCACTTGACTTTTGCCGGGTTATCGACCGTGAAACGAGACACCTGCTCCGCTCCTACTCCCGGCCACGTCGACTTCGACGAAATCTCACTATCTCCTCCCTTTCCCTCTTTCGCTTTCGCCTACTAGGCTCTTCGTGGTTGGCGCACCTTAAATTCGTATCAACGCAAAAGAGACATCGCAAAAGGTCTGAATATTCTCGAACACGAGATATGAAAGAAACAGAAAAAAAAAAAATCGATCGATTGTGTCCCAAAATTTTGTTTCGATTTTTTTTCGACAAAATTTTTCATAAATTTCGAAAGATAATTTGTCCTTCGATTCTTCGGAAAAGTCTGAATATTTTCGGACACGAATTACGAGAGCAAAAAAAAAAACAAAATTCGATCGATTGTGTCCCCAAATTTTGGTTCGATTTTTTTGGAAAAAAAATTTTCGTGGATTTCGAAAGATAATTCGTCGTTCAATTCATAGTAAAAGTCTGAATATTTTGGAACACAAATTACGAAGAAAAAAAAAATTCGATCGATTGTTTCCCAAAATTTTGTTTCGATTTTTTTGGAAAAAAATTTTTCGTGGATTTCGAAAAATAATTTGTAGTTCGATTCTTCGGAAAAGGTCTAAATATTTTCGAACACTAATTACGAAAGAAACATAAAAAAAATCGATCGATTGTGTCCTCAAAGTTGAATTCGATTTTTTTATGACGAACGTTTTCATGTATTTGTGAAGTCGATTTTTTGGTCGTTTCATCGCGAAACGTTTCAAGTAAATTCCACATAACGAGAAAATATGACGATGTCTAAAGTTCCGGAGCGGAAAAGTTGCAAAGAATCAGATCTCGTAAAAGGTGGAGAAAGAATGAGATAGCGATCGTCGTGTCTTCGTTGAGGCTATAGGATGGATGATACCGCTGGTCGGGATGCGAACAGTCGCGGACATTGAAGAAGTTTTTGCAACGAGACCACGACGAGAGAGTTTGAGCGAACCGCTAATTGGGCGCGGAGGGCGATGCGAAGTAGTAGAGGCGCTCGCGATTCGCGATCGAGCGAAGTCCGCTTGCAGCGAAGGTATACATCGCAGCAGCGAGAGCGGCACATATGGAGGATCGCGAGCGGCAACACAAGGCGAGTAATTTGTTGCCAATTTCACGTTGATGCTTCTGCCAGTGATATTGATGGTCAGCGAATTCGTGCTTCGCGCCGAATGCGAAAATGCGAGAATGCGAAACGGCAATGAGAGGGAGAAGCGGAGAGGACGAGAAACGGGAGTGACTCGGAGGCCGGCGATCGCGCTGCTGCTGGATACGGCATACCGATTTTTGCGACACTGTGACAGCAGCCAAAGCATTGTGAGGTTTCTGTCCACGAAAGCTGCGCAAGTGAGACGGAAGGACAAAGAGTGAACGATAGTAAAAGACAACTGAAAAAGAGGAGAAGCGGAGGATGGAGGGGGTTGCGAACGAAAGGGAGACGGCGATGGAGAGAGAAACGACGAAGAATATGCGGGCGGCACGACGATCTCCATTTCCGCACCGCGACGCCCTCGATGCATCGAATCCCTACGCAACAGGGAACAAAAAAGCCTCAAGGGAATCGCGAATATCTCTCTCTCTCTCTTTCTCTCTCCTCGCGCGAGTCGAAAAAAGAAAAAATTAAAAGAACGATCCACTGGATGAGAAGAACTCCGATATAAGTGTTTGTTTAAAATATCGTTCGGACGTCAGTACCGAAGAATTCGAGTCCTCGGGATCCTTTATATGGGAATTGGCGGACGCGATCCTTCGATCGTTTTTCCGTCTCTATTTTTTGTGCCTTTTCACAGTTCTCTCGGATTCTTTGATATATCGATATGAATAATACGAAGGAAGATGAAAAAACGAAAAAAATATTCGCGTTCATTTTTTTTTTTTTTTTACGAACAAAATAACACAAAAATGAAACGCCATTTTTTTTATTCGTTGTCACAGCAGTTACCGATCTCCCTGAGATATTCGAAACCTATTCTCGATTTTTGAGAATTTTTTTTTTATTTTTTTTTTAAGTCTTTCGATTTTATAAAATAGCAAAATTGGAGCAGATTTTTTTTTTTTTTTTTTTTTTTTCGAATTTCTTATCATACCTGTTGACGGTCTTTACGCGACATTGGGACACATTCTCGATTTTCCGAGTATATTGACTTTTTTTTTTTTTTTTAAGGTCATTCGATGGCATGGAGTTGATTAATGTTTTTGCGATAGAATTTTCAATTCGCCTTAACGAAGGTGCGAGGATAGCGTGCGAATATCGAAAGCGATTTTCACGTCGTACATTATACCGTCGCGCGATGTGTCGGCCGCGCGAAACGAGCGTTGAGAGACGACAGGATAACGAGATGGAACATATAAAGAACGATGATTCACGAAGACATTGAAATATCGTGATTTCTTTAACGCTTTAACTATTACGGGGATGTATGCCTGCATATGCGAGAGAAGCCGACGAGTTTCCATGAAGATTCGAGATATTCCGCGGATCGTTGGTGCGCCGAGTCTTTCGCTTCGGCTCACCCAGGATTTGCCCCGACCGCGGTGCGTGCAGCTTTCAACGCACCGGAATGATCTATACCACGCGAGATTCCGAGAGATCTCGACTGACCGCGTGGCGGTACCTTACGCGTCAGCCACCAATGGGACAATTACCCACAGCAGTATATTTGTATAGCGACTCGCGAGCAAAGAGACCAATTTCTCGATTCCTTCAACCGACTGCATTCTTCGCGTAAATAATGGAGTAAATTTTTTTTTAATTTCAATCTCATTAATTCTTAACAATGTAAATAATTCTTGAATTTCATTCGAAAAAAAAAAAAAAAAAAAAAATTCCAAAATTTACGAAATTCATAAAATCAACTATAATTATTATCTTTCGATGTATTTCTTCCGAATTTAAGATAATTTTTCAATTAATTTTTTTTTTTTGCACTCCGCGATTTTATACGAAAATAATTTAATAACGAATAATAATTTTCATAAAAAATTTTTTTTTTTTTTTTACTAAATTCGCCGATTTTTGAAAATTGTCGATTTTTAACTATATTCGCAATTTTAAAAAATTTTTTTGTGGTGAAATTGATACTTTTATTTGAAACTTTCAATCGTTTTTGTAGCCTATGAAAGTCGCCGCGCCACAGTCGGCTGCTTTTTGTACGAAAATAATTACACGAGTTATTAGCGTTCGCGGCACTTTTTTTTTTCGCGTTTCCTTGGGCAAAACTTTTTATTGGCAATCATCTTCATGCCTCAATTCGTCAAGTAGCTCTGTAATTTTCGGTTGTCCATCATCGGTGAATTGTTTTCGAGGTCCGCGCAGCGTCGATCCTTGCGGACCGCGCGAAAGTTGGCCGATATCACGGTCTCTGTTTATACGCGTTATGGTACCGCATTGTCGCGCTATGGTATGTATTTGCGAGAGTTTCGCGCAAAACATTGCGCCCTTCGCGCATTCCTTCGGAGAAGAGCGAAGGTTGCCAATTATCGTGGGACCGACCGCGCGAGCGGTATAACAGGGGAAGACGTGTTCTTTTCTGCGGTGCGCGAAGGCGGTTTTAATACCGCACCGCGATCCTCCGTATGACGGCTCTCATATTCTCGGGATATATATATATATTTTTTTTTTTTTCACGTATTTCTATCGCGAAGTCTACAAATAAGAATCCCACAGCCCTCCGGAAGTTCGCGGCATTAATTTTGATATTAAATTTAATCGCTGATGAGAGAATTTCTCAACAATTATCGACTAAATCGGCGCATGCGCACGCCGAAACTAATATATCGTTCATTGAAAAAAAAAATCGATTTTTTTTCTCTGTGTATTTTTTCTCTCGGCAAATAGCGATTTATTGATTTTTTTTTTTTTTTTTTTCCGAAAATAATATCAGATCTTTTGCCCTCTTTTCGTCATCTCGCGTTCGGAATCCCCCGCAAAGCATTTCGAAATAATACAAAACAATTGTCACAGTCGTGAGGTCTTTCACCGGAGTGATTCCTATATATTCACGAGATCACTACGAGAATCGTAAAGATTGAAATTTATCAGAGCTTTTGTTATATTCGAAATAACTTGGAAAAGGATTTTTTTTGTCTCACGTGGGAGTGAATCTTCTGCGGGGTAAACCACCGAATTTTTTCTATATTAATATATCTCTCGGGTTTTCGAAGTGTAGGAAATCTCTTCGAGTCTCGTGACGATGAGAAAAAATAAAAGAAAAAAAAAAAAAAAACATGTGACTACTTTACTACACGCGATAATACCGGTGCTAACGCGCCGCCCAACCCATTGCATCCTTCGCCGGGGGTCACCCCGCTGGTCGTTGGATCGCGTGCCAAAAAAAAAGAAAATCTCATGCGAGCGATCATCCTTTTCCCCGTACGTCGTCATCGAAATACCCGACAACTCTGCGTGAGTGGCGTAAAAAAAAAAGAAAAAAAAAATAATAATAATGATAATATAATTTTCAATACATCTTCGAATAAAGAAGCTTTCGTCGCGGTGGAGGCTTTCGCGAAATATCCAAAACATCTGCCGCGACAAAGCCATTTCGCTGGAGTCGTCGGGATATAATAATGATATTCTATATTTAATTCGTTTGATTCCCGAAATCAACAACTTCCAGTCTTCGCATATATATTCCTCGTGATATTTTTATTCCAACAACTTTTACGAAAACTCCAAATATTTCATTAAATTTTTTTTTAATTTGGAGTAAAAAAAAAAAAATTCGAAGTTATCGTCGATTTTCCAAAATTAAAAAAAAATAATAATAAATATATAAATTCATCGATTTTTCCGAAAAAAAAAAAAAAAAAAAATTACTGTAAATCCTTCGCTCGAAAGTCTTAGAAAAAAAATCGAAAAAATTGATAAGATTCGCTTTTTTTTTTTATTTTCTCATTTCCGGAACGATAATTTACTCTCCGACGCTGAGTTCGATGTTCTCGTGCGAGTTAACGATTTTCCCATTTGCTCGATTCCGTTCAATTTGCACTGTATAACGAGACTACGTTATTGACGCTGTCGAACGAGAAAACACGAGGGGGGCGTATGGATGGGGTATAAGTTGTTTCTACGCTCGTCGGAGACGAAGGATGCTGCGGGGAGGAGAAGACGAAGACGAGTCGCAAGCCGGCAGCGTCACGATGGCTACTCGCGTGGAGAAGTCCTTAGCGTTATATAGTATATAGTATATATATACATAAAGCTGTAACATCGATAGCACAGAATCGAGAATCACATACGCACACCTCGGGACGGTGCATAACTCGAGAGATCACAAGTCCCGCGTAAGCGAACGCTGGTAACCGCATAGCGTGGTACATCGCGTTATAGGAACGAAGAATGATAGAAAAAAAAATGAAAAAAAAAAAAAAATAAAAAAATAAACAGCATTGGAAAAAAAGTAAAGACTACGAGGAAAGATAAAATGAAAGAACTCTTTTGCGGATTGACGAACAAACGTCGTCAGTAGCGCGAGCGAAGCTCGTCAAGAATTGCGGTACCCGAAGAGCAATGTCGAGTTTCCAATGGAACGCAACAGTCTCCCGCGAGACAGGAAATTCCCAGAATTTCCAGCGCGGAGAATACAGATGTAACCTGGAAATTCTGGTACAGTGAGACGAATCGATCACAATTCTTGTCGCTTTCTTTTTTTATTTTTATTTTTTTTTTAATTTAATTCTTCGAAGTCTTCATTTTTCAATCAATCAATCGATCAATTAATCGCATTTGGCGAGGCGTGAAGTTTCTTTTTTTTTTTTTTTGTCGCGACCGGATGATTGACAGTTACTTTCAGTGCTCGAGGTATCGATGTATCGAGGAGCCGTATGATGGAAGAGGCGAGAAAGCGGTTTGTTGTGGATATTTGTCGAGAATAGAGTTTTAATCGCCGATCGACTCGGTAGCTGTATCGATAACGGGAGACAATCGATTTTTTTTTTTCCACGAAAAAATGACAATGAGAAATTTCTCGATGAGCGGAAAAATCAAAATAAAAAAAAAAGCTCTCAGAAATATTTTGAACACTTCGAAAAAATCGGCGAAATTCCCGATTACGTTGAACTCAACGAAAAATAAGAAATAAATCGATGAATTGTGTTTGGAAATTCTCCTCATAATTTTCGATGTTTACGAACAATAAGCGAACGGAATCCTTTTTTTTTTTGACTTTCGTATTTTTTTATTTTGTGTATTTTATATAAATCTCTCGGAAAAATCGATGATCGGAAAATCGGTAACCAAGAAACTCGGTAACGGAGCAAAATCGATTTTTTTTTTACGAAATTCCAATGGCTTTTCGCGAATTCCGAAAAATATTCGTCCTCTCGACTTCTCGGCGCGGCGTGCCGCGAAATGTAGTTCTTTGGGGTTTTTTTTTTTTTTTTTTTTTTCGGGTTTTTTCGCACTATACGACGGAAACTTTAATAACTTCGGTAAAAATTGTATTGTCACGAAAAACTTGTGTTGTTCTCTCGTGCGAAAAAAAATGTTCGGCTCGTCACAGTCGAAAGTTTTGCTGTGCATTATTGCAAAACATATGTACAACGGTAGTTGGTCTCGTTGTCTATTAATATGCAGCGGGTGTTAGTCGGACGTTTGATGGTTTTCATTTGCCTGTCACGAGTCAACTCGTGACACCGTCGGGCGGCACTTCCTTAACCGTATAAATATATTTACACCTTGTAAACCTCACGATCGTGATGATCGTGCAATAGCGCGTATTAAATAATTTACACCGAGCGAATTCATAATCGTATTCACACGAGCGAACACGATATATATAATGGAGCGTTGACATAAAATTACTATCCGGTCTTTTTGTTTCTTTTATTTTTTTCCTTCTACTTAACTTTCCGGTTGACACGATTATAAATTCGTCGTTTTTTATTTTTCTATAAAATTTCGATAATAAAATAAAAATAAAAAAAATGGATATTAATTTTTTTTTACTTTCACCTTTACGACGAAATAAAAAAAAAAAATGGGTATTAATTTTTTTTTTTTTTTTAAGTTGTCGACGAAGTAATAAAAAATGCATAAAAATAATAATTAATATCCATTTAAAATTAAAAAAAAAAAATTTTATTATTATTTTTTTTTTAAGTTGACTTTACGGAAGAACATCGTTCGTAATTTTTAACGCGTGGAAATTTCGGATTGTAGGTTTATGTTGTCCCAAATGGACGAACACTTGTTCACCGAGTACGGATTTACTTTTAGTATACGGAAAACTATGCTCTACCGGTGTATAAATAGCCGTAGACCGAGGCGCCGACGGTCCAGAGAAATGTTTCAGCCGCGAAGACAGAAAACACAAACGAGAAACATCGCTACGAATTCTCGTATGGGGCCTCCTGTTTATCGTCTCGCGAGCATTATTCGTGATAACATGTAAATTAGTTCTCGACATCGCTATACCATACTTCGCTCCGAAAAAAAAAAAAAAATTAATTTTTTAAGTTATTATTATTTTTTTCGTTAAAAAATTAATGTGTGTTGAAATCAGTCAAATTAAAAAATAATAATAATGTAATTAAAAAAAAAAGTTCAATTTTTTTTTTTTTTTTTTTTTTTTTTTTTTTTTTTTTTTTTCAGGTTATAAAGGAAATGTGTAAAATGACATGTTATCTAAGCGGAAAACTTGAGTTGTACCAAATTTTTTTCTTTTTACGTAAAAAAGGAAAAGTGTATTAAAATCGCGCGATCTGCGGGCGGAAAGACAAAGTCCGCGGGACTTCCTTTAGGCAGTTATGGGTTAACGTGTGAATGAAAAATAAAGAAAAAAAAATAGTTAATCAATGTTCATTGTTTCCGAAGTACGATTCATTCACCGACTTTGTCGCAGCTGGTTAACCGATTGCATTAGAATTTTCTTTATAAACGTTTCACATTATTTGTAACCCGAGTCACCGGGAATTATTTCATTCGCCGGTGGTCTCTCCTCGTCCTCGTCGTCGTCGTCGTCGATGCGCGTGAAGTAAACACAGGATATAGTTTGTGTTTTTCATTCACGCGGACAATTGATCGATTCGCGTCAAATGGCCGATTAATATTCACCATTATAATTGTTATGCGAAATAATGTAAGAAGTTAGTTAAGTTACGCGACTGTTACACCCCGAGAAACGCGCGCGTCGGGTCTTTGCGCTTCTCGGCGTATTTAGTTATCCGTATATACGTCATAAATTATTCGTCGAGTGAATTCCCGAATGAATATTCAAATATTTTTGAGGCTTACGCGAGCATCGCGTTGATCAACGACGGCGACGTATCGCGCGGCGTGAGCGAAGGCCGAGAAGAGATTATTCGCGATGATTTACACCGCGACTGCCCCCCTTAAGATTATTAACAAACTTCGTTCGCAAAAAAAAAAAAAAAAAAAAAAAAAAAAAAAAAAAAATCGAAATGTTTAAAATCGCAGCTACACAAGAATTGAGCAATGTATCAGCTGTTATCTCACAACGTGTCATATTTCGAATACAATATGTATAACTAATATGCATAAATCTAAATTTCGTCGGGAATATTATACTTCCAGATTTCAGAATTCCCCGATATTTCCAACGCACGCGATGCAAAGCATACGCTTTAAAATTGACGATACACGATAAAAAAAATAAATAAATAAATAAAAATACAAATAAAAAAACATTACTTCGACGAATAGTTACGAAACGTTCGAGAAAAAAAAAAAATAATTTAATTTGAAAATGAATTGTTTTTCAAATAGTTTGACGAGTGCAAAAGTTCTGAATGAAATTCCCACGACACGACCACCGAGGATAACATATTTGACCTCTTTTCCGATAGAATCCTCAATTTTAGAAAAACAAAAAGAAAAAAAAATGTCGGTAACTATGCGTCACGAACGTCTCAATTTAATTACTTATAAAGTTCATTGACGTTCGTTTAGATTTAATTTTTTCCTACTTGTCGCCAAACTGAATAGTCATCAGTTTTGCGTTGAAACGAAAATGAAAAAAAAAAAAAAAAAAATCAGCGCCATTGATAAATTTTTCTGTAATAAATTATTATTCATTTATCGATTGCATTTCGCGTAAAAAAAAAAAAAAAAAAAAAAAATTACATAAAAAATATTTACGAGTGAACGGTGTGCGCGGAAAGTTCTGCGAGAACATTAACCGATCAGATAAAAGACAAACACACCATTTGGATTCGAGTGTCTTGTCAAGCAAATGACTTATCGCACGAAAAATTGAATGGGAAAGATTTTTTTTTTTTTTTTTTTTTTTCCTACAGCCATAAACCGTCGCGTCTCGTCGTAATATTCGAGAAATAACTGCGAATATACCGCAAACCTGAGGTGTGCGATTCTCGGGACGTTGTAACGTTATAGAATAAAGAGGCCAATAAATAACCGGCAATAATCGTTTTGAGTTAAGAACTCAACGTGAAAGAGACACGCGAATCGTTTATATGGTTTTTCGGTCGAAGGAATAATCACGGAGCGCTAAACGCGGCCACAGCGACAAGATGTAGTATAGCGTATCATCGGGAATAATTGACTGATTGGCGTGTCATTAAGGAGGCGATCGTCAAAAAAACCGGTCGGAAAGTTATCTCCGAACGCCGGAAACAGCACACAAGACGACAGATTCGAGTTAAAAACTTCGAAACAGCGGCCGGTGCTGATTACGATCGGCGCGAGTTTCATCGACTTGAAGAATTTCTTATTCCTCGTATTTTCGTGTATCTGTAGACGAAATCCGCACGGAGGATATTTTATAGTGCGACACGATGTCTAATGTCTCTAATGCCTAATGGGGTTATGTTATCGCGATATGAGAAGCCAAACGATTAATATGATTTCGCGGAAATATTAATATTAAGACGATGCATCACAAAATTTTATAATTAACGAAACACTTCGATAAAAAAAAAAAATCATTAGTCAGCGCCGAGAAACGTCCAATTAAATTATATGAACTCAAAACTCCGAATTTCTGGATATTACGAAAATTAAGTTGATATACTTAATTTTTTAATAAAAAAAAATAATAAATTCAAATTATTTCATATAATTAATTATTTTTTTTTATTCGCCGTCTTAATTAATTTGGACCAAAGATTTTCAGTACAAACGATACAATTTTATTTTATTTCGATAAAAAATTGAAAATTTTTATTTTATTTAATTTTCATGAAAAAAAAAAAAAAATGAAGTGCTCCGAGTCTCGCGGAACTTTGGAAATCGATATATTTAGCTGTATATATATCATTTTCTAAATGATTGCCGATTTACAACGCGAAATGCCTCAGTTTCTCGTGCTAATCGTCCACTTCGCGGCTCGTCGTGTCTCCGCGTAATATCGCGGAGAGACAACTCGGAGGCCGGAGGCGAACGCAGAGAGAATCGTCCACCGAGTAGAGTCGCAAACGGCAACTGATACGACGCCAGAAGTTTAAACCGCAGCATCAGAAAGCCTGTTAACTCGCGATATCCGATTTTATTCCTAACGTCAAAACTGTTATAATCCGACGACTCAATTCGCAAGTTGGCGAGAGACGATTAATTCGACGGAAATTCGCTGGTGTTTTGATATTTATGCAGATAAAGAAGACGCGCGTATAATTCACCGCGTAAAGGATCCAACGAATGAGTTTCGAACGGAAGACGGAAGGGGAGAGGAGACTAAAAAATGTCCTGTAGTTTTCGAAACGTGCAGATTAATTTGAATGCAAAATGAATTTGTATCTCATTTTGTTAAGTAATTAAGTGATTTTGTTTTTCATTTTTTTTTTTAAGTTAAAAATTTTTTTTTTTTTTTTTAAATCGTAAAAAAAAATTTTTTTTTTTTAGATCGTAAAAATTTAAACATCTATACGCGGATCTCTTAAAACGCATTCGTAAGACTCTTATTGTTTGTATCGCGAGAAAATTTCGTATTAAAACGATACGATCAGTCCGCGGATAATTTTGAGTTCAGACTTCGAGAACACTCTCCGGTGTTCGTCGCGGAACGTACGCCAAGGATACGATAGTCTTTCCTTATAAATAAGTCATTCGGAGAAACAGCGAGAACATCGAAAAGCTGCTTTTCCGATCTTCGGCTCATTTCACGGTTGGCGTTTGAACGCGCAATCGATTTCGTTCTAATCGCTCATTCATCTGATAGGCCGACGTTCCAATTTTCACTCACGAGACGATTTCCGCGTATCACAACAGTTCGCGAACTCAATCGATGCTAATATGCGACCTATGATTTAATTAAGACGTTTTGCGCGTCGAAGATTCTCGAACTCTTATCGTAATTATATTCGCGACTATAAATGTTTGTCTTCGATGTAATGTCGAAGTTGTTGCAGTCATTAAAAAGTCTTTTTCGAGATAAAAACTTACGAGACATTTTTTTTTAGTGTCATTGCACTTGCGAAGTAAAATTTAATAATAATAATATTAATGCGCTCGCGGGATAAAAAAGTCTTATCGAGAATCGCGCGTATATGTTGTCGGAGTTCGCGCCAAACAACTATATTTACGACTGTGGAGCAAAATCATGTTTTCTTTTAACGACTCGCGAGAATGTAGTCGAAACTCATACGAAATTCAATTACAAATTGATTTATAAACCGTACTAAAAACAAACTATATTTATCTTCGCGCGATTTCGAGACATACGTATCGCTCAAAAATCTTTCAAAGTCGATGATTCGCGAATAAAAAAAAAAAAAAAAAAAAAAATCTAAAATATGATTTTATTTCTCAACTTCGAAGTTTTTACGGTTTTATCATTTATTTCACAAGAAAAAGTTATCGCACTCGTATTTTTTTTACATCTCCCAAATCTCCAAAAATGTTGTTTTTTTTACGATTTAAACGTTTAACCTAATATAACGAATACTCATCGAGTACGCGGTACTATCCCTCCGAACAATTAATGTGTCCCCTCCATTCGAATTTCTCAACAATAACCGCCAATAAAACGTCACTAAACAGTTCGCCTATCGTAAATTCTAAAACCGCCGACAGCCCGACGATTTTCGCAAAAAAAAAAAAAGTTAACCTAAAAATCGTATTATTCCGTAATATCGAAGTATTTACGCTTTCGATTTTTTATTTTTCAAGAAAAATTAATAACGCTCGTCTTTTTTCGTAATTCCCACCGCCTCCCGATTTTTTTTTGCGTTTTTAACGTAAAACATCGCATAAGAAATATCGGC
The DNA here is from genome assembly GCA_964006125.1 of Cryptus viduatorius. Lineage (NCBI taxonomy): Eukaryota > Metazoa > Arthropoda > Insecta > Hymenoptera > Ichneumonidae > Cryptus > Cryptus viduatorius. The sequence goes on along the minus strand of OZ023225.1, from coordinate 18,456,747 downwards.
GAAGAGTACGCATACGTATTTTTCGTTCTCATTTTTCGCTACGATCGAAATATCGTTCGATTTCAATAATCGTAAGAAAAAGCCGCCATATTGATTTTCGATTGACTTTGAAAGTGACGCGAATGTTTTTCGGCAGTAAGTCTTTGGGAAACGAGAGTTGCAAAAGCTGCGGAAATAATCGGAGAGGTGATCGACTTACGGGTTTCATCTTCGGGCGTTCCTACGGGATTATTCCGCAGCGATCCCTGTACCAGTTCCTCCTCAAGGTTGGCACGGCTCGGTCGGGCCTGCTTTCTCCGTGACATCCCTCCGGGGTCTTTCCCACTTACACTCCCACTATCTCTCGCACCTTCCAGCTTTATTCGCGTAATAACCGTGCGAATTATTCTTGCGTCGATCGTCGTTTGTCGGGGGACGGCGACGTGTACGCGTCTCGCCGACGGGGTACACGCGCGATCGCGTAACGCACGTCCAGCTGTAGAGCGGTTGAGCGGCGCGACGCGTCCCGGAAGAAACTCACAACACCAAACCGCTCGTCTCTCGTCCTTAGCCCGTGTCTCTCGTTCAACTCGTCACGAGGCACGCGGCGAGCGGCTCTTCTCTTCTCGCAACACACACCGCCACTCTCTCTCGCAACAAACTCGACGTTTTTTTATTTTTTCTTTCCGTGTCTTCGGTATTTCTTCGCTTTCGCTGTTATTATTCTCGTCCCGGAAGGTACGAGACACCCCTCGTGACTGAGGGCACGAAAACTTCGCGATGTAATTTCGACATCGGCACACGCGACACTCATCAAAGTCCCTTCGTTAATTATTCCGAAAAAATCGTAATAATTTAAATAATAACAACAAACAGCGAGAAATATGAAAAATCGTTTTATTTTTTTTCGTATTTTTTTATTTTAACTCAATACAACGTCGAAAAAATACACTCGTTTTTTATACGATTGTCACGGATATTATAAGCACTGTCAGGGAGCAACACCTCCCCTCGAAAAATCCACTTCTTTAACAATTCCATACGTTCGGCTATCGATAAACCTCCCGATGTCAATTTTTTTTTTCTCCTTTATTATTATTATTAATTCATCGATGTTTATTGCCGATTCGTAATCATCGAGTTATCCATGTGCGACGTATTTTATCACTCCACTGTCAGAGAAAAACAAAAACAGGCGAAACACGACGAATAGGGATCGAGTGTGTGCCGTTGCGGCAGAATCTGCCGACTACCGCGGTGGGACACGGTGTCGATTGTTAGAGCTGCTCACTGGCATCGCACGTGTCTCCGTTCACGGGACTTCGTAAAACTCGTCTTCTCGTAGTTATTCGTTTTTCGTCAACGTTTTTTTTTTCTTTTCTTTTATCTCATTGGCTCCTCGATGTTTTTTATTTTTCGTTTCTTTACGAACACTCGTGAATTTTTCAACCGGCAAAAGCGCGCATAACCTATCGACGCACTTTGTTCTCTCGATGTTTCGATGTATTTAATCGAATGAAAAAACAAAAAGTTCTCGTTGCCCGAACAATCGCGATGAACGAAACAGAAGTAAAAAACGTTTTTTTCACAGTATCAACGAAGATTTTCGTGTTTTCGCGGTGTCGCGCGAATGTTTGCACTCGACGATCGCTCGCGCGACGCGTGTGTCACACCGTCGCCGGGCTGACTGTAACTGTTCTGCCCTCGTTGCGGCTACTTGTGGTTCCGAACCCGGTACGCCCCGTGCAGACGGACCGAATAGAGTTACCGGCTCACGACAATGCCTCTTAGCCTCACGACGAATTTATGAATTATTATTAACCGTCGTCGAGATTCATCTGGCGGCGATAAATCATTGTGTGCGCCGCGGTGCTCGCGTTCGCCTCCACCGTTGGGCTATTATACCGTATGTATTCGCCTCGTCAATCTCGCGGCGTCGTCTGTACCGCCCGATCGGTTTCAGAGCCTCGAAACGGCGAAAACCACGTCGCCCCCGTCTCTGCGTACTACAATACGTACTTTCGCACAAAAAATCTTCATGTGTATCCCGTTCTACGTGAATCTCGTACACGTCTTTCCTGCGTTTTCATTTTTCACTACGCTGCACATACGTATTATTTTATTTAATTTTTTTTTTTTTTTATTTATTCGGTATTACATACGATATATGTACACCAAAAGTTTTTTTGTATATATACATGTGTACTCGTGTTTGTTATGTATATGTGCAAAGTTCTTATGTATGTGTATATATAAATATATATATGTTAGTGTGTGTGTCTCTACATATATATATGTATGTATCTATATATATGTGTATATATATAGGATCTATGTGTATAATAATCTCGCGAATCCGCGGCTCAGATGCCTCGAGTCGGCCGGACGACGGACGGACCAGCTCTGGGGCCTGACGTCGAGACGCCCCTCTCCTCCGCCCTCTCTGGACGCGCGAGATATACACACGAGTCAGAGTAGGGGAAGGGGTCCCTGCGCGCGCTTTAACCACCCCTCCAACCGTCAATTCACTCGCCTTCACAATATCCCCGTCTCTCCCGCGCGCACACACACACGCGCCCGTTATTTTCCCCACCCGCGATATTTCTCGATGTTATATCGCTGTCTCGCTCCCTCCCGCGAGCCGCGAACAGCGCGCCGCGCGGCCGTACCTCCCACTACTACTATCCTTTCCACTACTCCCGCTTTCACCGCCGTACCACTTCCAACCGGCAACCCACTACCACCCGCGAGACACAACCACCCTTCGAGAAGGATTCACCGCGAAGGTCCACCCTTGCAGCATCGACGGCCCTCGAGCAGCCGCTCACGTTGGCTTTACGTATTTTATAATCGCCTCTGCCTCACTCTCCTACGCGTTGTCGAAACACTCGCGCACACGCACTTCTTCGATCTTCGTTACGATTTTTTCGTTTTTTTTTTTTTTTACGAAGATTTTGATTTCGCGATGTCAATTTTTTTTCGGAAATGTGAAATTTTTGTTTTGGCTTCTTATTTAATTTTAGGATCACAGGAATATGCGGGAATTCTTGCTTTTTGAGGGTTTCGTGATGTTTGCTGTTTTGTTTCTTCGATATTTCACGATTTTTGCGGGATTTGAGATGCCGCTACGGTGCCTCGATGCAGCAGGAACGACGACGTCGTACGACACCCCAAACGCTGCTGCCTCTCCCCGATTATTATTACGAGGACCAGTCGCGAGAGTCTCATTATTCCGCCGACTCTTGTTCCTCCAGTTTTTTTATTTTTTTATGATATTAATAATCGTTTTTATGTATTTTTTAATTTTTAATAAATATATCGTTTTTTTTTTTTTTTTTTGGTGTTGCGATCGTAATTATTATCACTGATAAATATGTAATAATACGCGATGAGAGGTTATACGAGGTTTAACGAGGGACAGCGACTCTGTCCACCGTAGGAGACTCACGTTGAATGAGTCCGTGAGCCGAGCGTAATTCTCGGACGGTCTTTCCTTCTCTATCTATCCTCACGCGCGCCGTCTCTCTCATTCACGTTTGTCCGTCCTTCTCGCTCTCACTTTACGCTCCGCGTACGGACCCTCTGTCTCTCTTACGTTCTGTCTTATTCCCTCTACTGTATGTGTGCGTTTGTGTTTATTTGTGTTCGTCCGTGTGTACGTGTGTCTCCTCTCGTATCGTTCGCGATCCCCCACCACTTCGGACGAAAATCGAGGCGTGGCTAAGCCTCGATCTCCACGGGCTCCGCCTCCTTATGCATTATTATCGCGAGTGAAACCCACTCGCGTATTCCTCACTCTATGATTTTATATGCCGTATCGGCGTGAATATTTCACACCGACCTCGATCCCTACCACTTCGATATGCGAAAGCTTCGTATCTACGCTCATAGTAGGGCTCTTCTGCACATCCGATTCAACGAGTGTACATGTCGCATCTTCGCGATCCCCTCCCCCCATAATCCCGCGATGCTGGTGCTTTACATCTTCGAAAACGCATACCGAAGTCTTTGGATTTTTTACGAATTATCGATTTTTTGAAAATTATCGTAGATGTATTTTTGAAAAAAAAAAAAAAAAAAATTTTTTTTTTTTTCGTGCGTTTTTTCGAAATTTTAAAAAAATTGAAAAAAAAAAAAGATTTTTATTGAATTTGATTACATTTCGAAAATTTCGAGATAAATATTCACTTACGTTCGATATTTTTTATTTTTAAGGTCATTATTATCGTAGTCCACATGGAAAAAAAGTATATTGCAAAATATATCGATAGTATATCCGATATATTTTTAACGAAAAATGTATCACGAAATTTATAGCAATTTACACGATTAATATTAATTACATAAAAATGTCGAATTTTATATATTTCCAATATATTTTTTGCGTATACTTGTTTTCACGTGGAAACACTCGCGAAGCGTAATAATCTTTAATTATGTAATTCTACTGTAAAAATAAAGAATGTCATCACTTTTTTATATTATTTGTTTTATGTCTCTTATTCTCATCTTCACTTTCATCCCATCAAAATTATAGTTTACATGAAAAAAATACATCGCAAAATATTCCAAAAAAAAAAAAAAAAAACAAACTGTAAAAACAAAGAATATCATTGATGAGATCGAAAAAATCAAATTTTCGAAATCGAAAAAATTCGATCCTTTCGCCGTGTTTATCAGTGATTAAATTTTTTTTACATAAACTCCTAAAAAAAAAAAAAAAAATTTTACAAAACATCGAATTTATCGATGTTTTTCCGACAATGTCGAAAAATGGTTATGTTTACGAGGAAAACGATTACTTCGTGGCAATGAAGTCATCAAAGAGGGACTCGACACGGTGCGCTTTAGGATCACAATCCCTATTCGGAGTTCTATGGTTCACACAAAACTACGAGAAGTGCGCGCGAAGAGTTGAATGGTGAAACGAAGCGTGAAGAAAAGAAGTGGCGGTGTTACGCTACGAGAGCCGAGAGAGTCAAACCATAGGTTGTGTTCCTGTCAGTCGTTTGTGGGGGGCGCGCGCGCGCGCGCGCGCGTAAGGGGATTCCCCGTAGCAGCAGTACAAACGCGCGTTGCAAACGCGGCAGGTTTTTCGAGAGGGTCTATTCACAGTCTCTTGGTGCGTTTCTTTGGTGGTTCGTCCCGGTAGAGTCGAACGAATACCGCAGAGACGGATACACCCGCCCGCTGACATAGTCGCGCTGGTCGAGGATCGCGCATAGTCCGTTATAGGAGTCTATTATACGGGCAGTAAGAGGAGCGAAGCGACGGAGAAACGTTGAGCGAAAGAGTGAGAAAGAAAAAGAAGAACGAAAAAAAAAAAAAAAAAAAAAAAAAAAGAAAACACAGAGAGGCAAAGAGATATAGAGGAAGCGAAGAGAACAGGTGGGCCGACGTAGAGGAGTCGAGAGAGTCGATTCAGCGAGGGGGGCGTTCTGGTGCACACTTCGTGGAGGGAAATTCGCGCGGCCCGAGAGCGGCGCGGGGGAGTAAACTGAACGTCGGAGGGTGCGATGGCCGAGGTGGGGGCGGAATATCTCGCTCGCTGAGCAACGAACGAACGCAAACTCGCGGAGAGAGTGGGGTTTCGCCGAAAGGTGAGCTGTTATACTCGGACGCCGATGAGTGCCGCGAATATACATATATATGCGTATAATGTATCCTATATACGGAGATTGCTCTTCCGCAACGCCGTGACGATGTATGAATGAGTTTTCAAGACATTCTAATGAAATTACGTACGTCTAATGAAATTACGTATGTACCGTACGATTTTTATGATTTTTGCGATAATAGCAATAATACATCGAAAGATCGAAATAAAAAAAATCGATCGAAAAAATCGAAATAAAAAAAAACCTAATAATGCATTTATTTTTTTTTGTATAAACAATCGACACCTTTTATGGAAAAAAAATCATATTTTTACGCGGTAATAGTGATTTTGAAAGGATTTTAAAAATATCGAATGAATCGCGAAACGAAAAGTAAAGACAATTATTTTGCCACGTAATATATGATTTACGATTTCATCGCAACATTGTCGCGCGAAATCGGGAGATGTATAGGTCGAGTATACAGACTCCGGGGATCTCACCCGATGGTGTTTTAAAAGTATCCGGACAAAAAGCTTTACGGCTACATCGTGGTTGGGTCTCGCGCCACCCACCAGACACTTTGCCACTAAATCAGTAAGTCCTGTCGCGGGATCTTGTGGGATACGTGGCGACTCCGGGCGGAGGAGAGGAAGAAGAGAGCCGTTTCTCTCTCTCTCTCGGTGTCGTCAGGAAATTCTTTCCCGCGGCTCTCATCCTCACGAGAATCTCGTGAAGAATAAGAAAGAGGAGTTCGCCACGGGATAACTCTCGATGGACCGGAAGAAGAAAAAAAAAAAAAAATCACGAAAAAAAAAAAAAAAAAAAAAAAAAACTTCAACCGGCACTAAAATGAAAATCTGACTTTCCGTTCCCCGATATACCTCTCCGTTTTTTTTTTTTTTTTTTTTTTTTCGTTATCGGTTCGACCGTCGATTTTCGGAGTCGTAATTTTTGCGTAACGACCTTTCGGTCCTCTGACGGCCTCTTCGACTCGGGAGATCCTTCTTCCTGCCGGCCGCGTGAGGTTTTCAGAAACGCAGGTATACTAGAAACGAGGAAAAGAGTGTTGTCGCGTGAAAGGCCTTCCCGTCGTCCTTGTGTCTTCGCCTATATACACTCGAGAGCTCGTCGGCTCCTCGGGGGCGCCGGCGTTAAGATTTGCACCTGCAACCCGTGACCCGTTGAGCCGTCGCAGTGACTATCCTACTCGGTTTCTCGTTCGCTTTTGCTTCTCCCGTTTCGTTTCGTTTCGTTTCGCCACCTTTTACCTCGTCGATTCGATTCACCGGTAAGATCGACGCAGCGGCAGATTTTACACGCGCGCCAACGGCACCCATTCAATCGGTGCGTTTGGACGGAACTTCCCACACTTAGCGATTTTATAAGGCACACGCGTTCGCTAAGCCTTCTGCTCTGTCGCATACTATTATACGGGGATTCGACGAGCGGCACGAGTTCCGAAATACCTGAGGCTACGATTCATTCATACGTTCGAAAGTCACGTGGAAAAAAAGGATTCGCAAAAAATTTATTAGAAATACATGAAATTCGGAGTTTTTACGAATAAAAAAAAAAAGAGTTCAAAATATATTCGATATATACATATAATAAATATTTTTCGCGATAAATTTTTTTTCGATGTGAAAAGTTTAAAATGTATTTTTTTTTAATTATATTTTACAATGAATTATGAAATGACGAAACACCGCGAAATAAAACGGTTTTCATTTTTATTGTTGTGGTTTTATTTTTATTTTTCAATTATTATTATTATCACACAGGAATCTTATATTCAATTTTTTTTTTCGATCAATGTATTAAAAAATTTTTTTTTCGCGAAGTTTGAAGGTTATAAAAATTACGAATATCGTTATCAGTGATAAAGATTTTTTTTTTTTTATTTCACACGTATCGAAAGAATTTTTTTTTTTTTTTTTTTAATTTATTTTTGTTTATTTCGGAGCCCTTGACGGGTTTTTTAAATGCATATATATCTATACGAAGAGTTGAAAATAGTATGCACGCTGAAGTGTTGACGTTACTCGTCTTTCTGTTAGTCCGTACCTCGCCGGTTAGTAGAGGGGAAGGGGAACGAGCAAATTGACGCCATTTAGATTGCGTTGAGTTCAATTAGGCGTCGGGCGCGAGTTCGCGATCCTCGAGCTCCACGAGAGGGGAAAAGAACGAACGGATAAGCGGGCAAAGTTCTTATATGAGCGACCGAGGTGCGCATTCCATTCCTTTTACCTGGTGCTCCGAGGCTTCTCTCTAACAGCTCGCGCGCGATCGCCCTTCGCGTATATCCACCTGATACTATCAGAGCAAAAGCGGCGGGAGGTGGGGGGGCCGTTAAAAAAAACTCGATATCCAGCACGAGCTACTCGCGAGGCAACTCGCCTCGATTCCGGTTATAATCAGTCGTCTTTCGTGATTTATTCGTCGACGTCACTTTTATTCGCTTTTATCCGTAAACTCGAATCTCAAGAAAATTGCATTTCATAGCTAAACACGATAAAAAAAATTTTTTTTTAACTCTATTTTTATCGATTTATCGTCGAATCCCATTAAATTGCATTCCTGACTTATCCTCTTTTCATTTAAAAAAAAAAAAAAAAAAAAAAAAAAAAATCGTTTTTTTTTTCGTAGTCACGGAAATAAAAGTAAAAATATTTTTTTTTTTACCCTTTAATCGCTAAAAATTTTTATTATGAGCAAAAAAAATTGCTGAATTTTTTTTTTTTTTTATCGAATATCGAAGGAGAAACGTTCGAAATTTCGGAATAAAATACATCGACGCTTTCGTTCGCGAAAGAGAAAAATTGTACGAATAATTTTGAATAACTTGGAATTTCTGATATCGCGACCATAAAATCCATTATATTCAATCTGTGTGTCGTTCTCGGGGATGGAATATGGAGTTTGTAAATCGTTCGAAAATACCAAACCGTTGAGAATATCGAATACATACGGCCATATATCCGAAGAGGTTGACTTTGGTACCTTTGCGATCGGCAAAGACGATGCGCCGCAGCAGTTTGTTCCTCTCGCATATTTTCCAAAGCAGAACGGGGAGACAGTGCGGAGGACTATACATTCGGGGTTTATGGCTTTCGAAGCAAAAGAATAGATATGACGTATTCATGAGGATGGCGCGGGTTTGTCAGGCAGATGGCCGAGCGATAGCGGCGCTTCGGATCCTCCTGGTCCTCTCACCCCCGCGCACCCCCTCCCGCGATGAAAAACACGAAATATTTGCGCGCATCTCCTCTGCCGGTCCTTTGGTGGCTTCTCTCGGTCCGCTAACCGAGGCGACACCGGACCTGTTTCCTATCACCTTTCTTCGCCATTGCCGAGAGGAGAGATGATCCAACTCCCGCGCGACGACGACGACAAACGAAGACGAAGACGATGCGATATTCTACCCTCTTTCCCGCGCCTCTGCCTAATGTTTACTGCATCGCTTTCTTTCTATAACCCTCTTCCCGCTCTGTCTTTCTCCCCCCCTTTCGTACCCACCGCGACAATAAAATCTCATTCGACATCGATTTATATCGCGGGGACATTCCGATATTTCAAGACGGGCGCGAAATTTTTTTTCAAACGTTACGCCCGTTCGCTCCTCGTCGGCTTCGTGTGTATTCGAGTTTTCCATTTTGATAAATCGCGATTTCGAATTTTATTCTCGATGTGTTTAAAATTTTTTGATTTTTTACGAAATTTTCGACACTTTTTCTCAAATTTTAATATTTTCAAAAATTTTGGGTGTTTTACCATTTTTTGATTTTTTCGGAAATATTTTCGAATATATTTGCAATTTTTGCATTAACAATACGATATTCGTAAAAAACAAAAAAAAATCTTTCGTTAAAATTAGATAACATAATTGAAAAATAAAAATCAAAAAATATTTTTACTTTGTTTTATAATTTTTTAAAATTATTTTGAAAAATGTTGCAAATCACAGGTAAATACGTGAAATCGTCAAATATTTTTATTTTTATTTTCATCATTTTTAATCGCGTATCCGAATCGAAAAAAGTAATCTTCGACACTCAATTTATATCGGTCACTACTACCCTCTGACTTCTTTTAATCGTTTCCGAGCACTTCTCGGTTGCGCTTCCCTTACGACCGACGTTTCGCATCAGCATCGACAAGTGCAACGACTGCGAATTCGCTTTTTATGCCTCCCGTTCGCCACCCCGTTGTAATTTCTTTCTTCGTCCTTTTCTACGGGTCTCTCGATCGTTGTGTTAAAAAAAAAAAAAAAAAAAAAAAAAAAAAAAAACGAGTGAAGAGTGTTGCCGCTCTCGGTATATATACGTCTCGTCTCTATGGCGTTCCTCCGCGGCACACACCAGCATTTCTCTTTTATTACACTCGCAAACGATCGTCTGCGATTACGCGGGCGCGACAAATAAAATAACGTGATGACGACGACCGGCGAATCGGTTGCTGCTGCTGCTGCTGCTAGTAGGTGCATCAATGGCACTGCGGTATTACTATAGGCGGACCGGAGCCGCCATACAGAAGAGTTAGGAAAGTGCAGCATACATGTTCGCACTCTGCCTTAGAGGATCGCGGGTCCTCTGAGGAGAGTCCGAAGAGCAGCAGCAGCAGCAGCAGCAGCAGCCGCAGCATCAGTGGTACAGCGCACCCAGCGAAAGAATCGGGAATGTCAACTCTCTCGGACAGTATATAGCAAGCAGTGACGTTGCTTTATGAGTCGCGGGGCTCTCGCGCGAGCAGCAGCACTCCCCGCGGTCAGCGAGCCGCGCGAGTTGTAAGTATACGGGGAACGTCGGTAAAGCCGTATTTGTTGACTCGCTTGTAGGGCTTTTGATCTCTTTAGAATGCGAGATGTCCACCGGTTGACTGGTTGTCGACGACAACTGCGACCGACGCGCTTCTTCCTCGCGCGCGCGACTGAGATACCGCGATACGCCGATCTCCGGGTACTTTAACTTATATCCACCAAAGACGAACCGAAATTGCCGATACAAAGCTAATCTTTTTTTGTTCTCTCGAAATTTTTCACTTGCGATCGATATTTACGAATTTTCGACATTCGATTTTGAATTCAATTAAATTTTTTTTTTTTCGGAGTTTTTCCGATGGTATCGTAAAATAAAAATAAAAAATTGAAAATTTTCTATAAAAAAAAAAAATCGTCGTAATTTTTTTTGGCTCGTAGTTAAATAGTTATGATTTTAATATTTAATTTTTTTCGCGATGAATTCTGAAAATTTTTTTTTTTTTTTTTATTCACGACAAAACGCGATTTTCGATACGATTGCTAAACGCGAACTATAATAAATCGCGCAATAAGATGAAAAAAAAAAAAAAAAATTACGTCACCAAAGACCGATCTTTGCTATGCGATTTTCTCGACACTCGAATAAATAAAACGCAAACCCGATTCGTTGGAAGTGAAGTGCAGCAAATCGAGCGGTTTCGCGTAGTCAGTAAAGTGCGGCTGCTGCGCTACCACCGCATGCGTTCCTCCATATAGCTTTTACACCTGTATATCGTGTATATGGCGGTTTCCACCTACGTATATGGGGAGACTGGTGGTACGTTTGCTGTATCTGCACGACTGCTTGGAATCAGGCCGCCAGCCAAGATCGTCATATCCCGACAAAACACAAACTGACAATGACGATTATAAGTAAGTGGCTGTGCCGCACACATCACTGCTGGACCCGCGCGGCGCGCGCAGCTTCAATGCTATAATCGCGCGATCTTTTCCGATGATGCGCTTTGCTTCTCTACGCGCGCGATCTATCGTTTTATACATATATAAATATAGTATATAACATATATATGTATATATACATATATATATATACAGAAACGCGACTGTGGTAACGCAGTAAGACGCGCGTCGGCGCACACCGAGGAGAGCCATCAGAAGAAGAAAATAAAAACGGGCGTCATAACGGCTCGCCATATCAAATGGGCCCGGAATACCGAGCAACTTTTTTCCGCCATTTTTTTTTTTTTTTTTTTTTTTCATCTTCGTCTCTCGCCCCTGTCCTCTGCTGCCGTATCGCGTCAGGCGCACCGCTCTCTTTATATTCTTCGAGTTTCTTCTTCGTCGCCTTCTTCGTCGTTCGCCGCCTCCCTGAGCGATACGTCAGCTTTATATATACGATGTATATAGCTGTATCCGAACAGTCTATACACCGTATATACATATTATATATACCAGTCGAGAGGAGAGCAAAGAAGCAACGATACCTGATGTACTTTTGAACGTTGGCGCTCTCTGCAAATTCATAAGGTTCTTTCTACACTTTGGTGACTTTTTTTTTGTAAGATCTCTCGATCCTCTTCACCTTTAGTTTCTTCGAGATCTTCTTCTGTTACCGATCCTCTTTTGGCCTTATGGCTCTCGTACAACACGAAGGTCGAGACTCGACCACAGTCCTTATGGCTTTATGCCTCTCTATGGTACACTTTTATATTTCCAGTTATTGCGAACTGAAAAGTCCTGCGGCGATCACTTATGATACTAGAAAATGCGAAAAAATGAAAAAAAAAAAAAAAAAAAAAAAATTATATAATAATTTAAAAAATGTAATTAAATAAATAATAGTTCGAAAAATGATAATAATACAGATTTTCATTATTATTATTATTTGTACTATTATTTATTTAATTATTTTTTTTTTATTGTTATATATAGTTATTTTAATTTTCTTTTAATTAACAAAATATAAATAAATAAATAATGATACGCAATTTGTTAATTATAAATAATTAGCATTTTTTACGATTTGTATTACATTTGGTTTTTTTTTTATTGATTTTTATTTATTATTACGAAGCGGTACCATCGGTCCGATGCACGTGCGTTTCGACTTCTCTTCTTTCGACGATCGTCGACAATTCTCTTCTACACGTGTATTTTCCTTCGACATCAAAGTCTTTGGCTACTTTTTGCGTTTCCGCTTAGCCTCTTATAGAGTATAACGCATTGGGAAGGTCGTTCCACAGACGGTACACCGTTACAAACGCTCGACTAACTTCTTGTGCTCTCCGCAGCCGGAGGTCGAGGTAACGCGAGGAATTCGATAAGACGAATCTTCGCAATAATTAAAAGTACGGAATTTCTACGGTGCGAATGTTTGCTTCGTCTTGTTAATTTGTGATTCTTGAGAATCTACAAGTTTTTTTATGATTTTTTTTTATCGCGGGACGTTTTTTTTTTTTTTTTTTTTTTATATCGGAGATCGCGAGGGCGTGCGGATCGCATGTGTCTCTTATGGGGTGAGTTTGCTGCTATACGGGAATAACGTATATATACCGCGGAGGCAGCGCGGAAATCTCTCAAAGGATCTCTCTTCGAACCGACGACCGAAGATCTTTCTCCGTCTCTTTCGTTAGTTTCTTCCAGTTGGCTAATGAGAATTCATGTGCTCACGGAGCAGCGCTACGCTGTCGAATGCTGCGGCCTGTTGCCCGCTGCTGGCTGCTCCGCGAACGCAGCGAGCGAAGGCGTGCATCAATCAATTGAAACCTTCGATCGCATAAGATTACCTATTATCCCGACTCATTCTACGAGACACTCGAATAAATATCTATATTTCTCGACGCAATTATTTATCGCCAGGTGTGTCTCTGTTTCACGAGAGGCTCTTCGTTACGAATAGAGAGTCGCAAACCTTCTATACATCGAAAAAAAAAAAAAAAGTCGCAATTTTTTTTTTTTTTTAAATTTCCGTTTTTTTTCGTTTCGTAAGAAAAAAAAATTAATAAACTAAACAAAATAAAGTTAATAAATTTTTTTTTTTTTAATATTTCGTATCGATTTTTCGTTAAAAATCACTTATCTTCTTCGTTAATTTAATAGAAAAATTAATTATTCTACGATACGACTCAGTAAATTACGCGGAATAGTGAGAGAGCAGCAGCAGTGTCCTTGCAGCATCAATAAAGGCACATTAACTCATCGACGAAGAACAATAACCAGGAGCCTTCCACTCGTCTGTCCTTCGCGTATCGTCTGTATTGGCAATATAAAGATAATGATAATAATTCAGCATCGTCTGCACTCTCGTAACTCTCAGCAGCAGCGAGGAGCAACGGCAGTAGTAGCATTGGAGTAGAGGACCGAACAGTAGCGACACAAGAAGAAGAAAGAAAGAAGAAGAAGGTAAGAGTGCTATAGTGTGTATAGAGTAGAAGAGACGCCAAGGTTGGCGAAGGGGGACCCCGCCGGGTCGAACGATCGCGGATCTCGGTCGCATAAATTTGTTTTAATTGCCAGCGACGTTACATTTTGCTTTAATTATGCCGCATTATCTGGGAGGTAAATTAGGTAGGTCCAGTTCTCGGTTCGTCTTACCCTTCCATTCTTCCATCTTCCTCCGCTATCTCTCCGTCTCCTCCTCTTCGTCTTTCGGATAAAACGATACATTTTTTTTTTTTTTTTTTTTTTTTTTCGATAAAAAAAAATTCCACCCACACAAATGAAATGTACATCAACACACCGAAAGAATTATGCAGCCAACTATAAACACGTACGATCGAAAAAAAAAAAAAAAAAAATGGAGAAACTGCACTGCGAAGGAGCAACAGGGATGCTGTATGGACCTCGTTGGTTCTGGCAGAGTTCGACTCACTCCTTCACCTTGGGATACTATCTTTCGCCACCCCCGCCGCCGTCTCGTCTCCTGTTAGCTTGTCTCCTTCGCCTCCTTCGATTCTCCTTTCTCTCCTTCATATATTCTCTCCCTCTCTTCTTTCCCTTCATTCTCTCCGCAATCCTTCTTCACCCAGTAGTCATCTCCTCCCTCCCTGATTTGCTCCTCTTTCACTCTTTGTCGTACCAAAACCTTCGGCCTGTGCGCCTATATATATAGTGTATAGTATAAAATACACTATACTACGAAGATGCAAACCTTCTTCGTCAGTTCCCTTTCGTTTATTCTTCCTCTTTCCCCAATTCCGTTCGTTCTTCGGGAACCCGCGAGAGAGCGTGTGACAATTTACTCGGCCGATCTTCCCGAACGCTCGCAGCCCTTTCCTCCCTCACAAACCCCCCCTTTCCTCTCCTTTGACGCTCCTGCGGATGCTGCACCCCTTCGTCCCTTCGTCCCCTTCGTCCGGAAGAGTCGTTCCTCTTTTACTTCGATTCCTCAGCCTCATCTCCTTCGCAACTACCGCAGCATCCAGCATCCAGCAGCCAACCATCTCTTCCCTTCTCTTCTCTTCTCTTCTTTCTTTCGTTCTTTCGTCTTCTTCTTCGTCGTAAGGAGCAGCAAGCAGCATCAAGCAGCAGCATTTCACCCTTTCTTCTCCCGTCCTTATACCTTATGGCCGCGTTATTTATGCCGGGTTCGGCTAATAAACATATGAACGCCCGTTCCTTCCCACACATGGATGCTGCGCGTATATAGTCTCTACTGATATGTGGTATTTATATATACATGTATACATGTATATATATGTAGATATAGTCTTTCTGGTCGCTTAGGGTTCAGAGAAACGAAACTCACGCGCAGTTTTCATGGGCGACGGACAGAGAGGAAGAGTCGCGCGGGCATTGTCTCGTCTTATTAACAGCCGGCAGGACGATATATCTCGGTATCCCGCGCCGTATTCGTTTTTTTTTTTTTTTTTTTTTCGCCTTCTTCGCTATTACTTTTTGGTCTCTTATTTTCCCCTTTTTCTCACTTCTCTTCGGGTGCTTTCTCCCGTCTTTGGTTTCTTCGTACGATATGCTATTCTCGCGTTCGTCTCGCGTGAACTCTCGCAGGACGAATGACGGAGGAGGAGAACATCTCTCGACACCTCACGGATGGGATTCTCGTTGATTTTTTTTAACATCGAGACGCGGAACGAGAAAATGTATATATGAGAAATGGAAACAAGAGGGAGGATGGGAATCGGTGATAAGGGGGATACCGCGTGTCATAGAGACCGGCAAATTCGCGGGGCTCGTTATACTATACACTCCATGATACTTTTTTTTTTTTTTTTTTTTTTTTTTTTTTTTTTTTTAAGGTTCTTATACTTTCTCAGCCACGAGAAGACACGATTTTTACGAGCCACGGTCACGGTGTGCCTTCTCGCGTTTCGTGGGAATCTTCGAACGCGAGCGCTCGCGACGAGAGCGTATAATTCTCGAGCGATGGAGAGGAGACCTCTCCTCTCCACCGCGAGAGCTGAAACAACGAACGAATGAATTCTACCATCGAGGACCGTGAGGCGCGATTATTCAAGAATTTTCGCGAATCTCTCTCTCGCGACCGAGCGAAGCCCGCATTATAATGTATACGGAACACGAGATGAAACGAAGAGTAAGAACGGTCATTGGGAGTTGCGAAGAGGTCGATTACCTTCTCCGATTGAATGTTGTGTAATGTTTTTACAGGTTATGTATATATATATATTTTTTTTTTTTCGATGAATTTCTTCGTTTATCGTATATTGCGATCTGCTGTCCACAGTTGTCAAACGTTTGCAGGGATTTCGAAAAAATTTTCGGAAAAATCGCTCTCCGATCGATAGACTTCGAGACCATCGGAAATTTTAAGACGAGAATTTTTTCTCGCAAATATCCGTTTGCCATTACGCATTCTTCAATGCATACATTTCTCTCATAGGGTTTTTCGAAAAAAAAAAAAAAAAAAAAAAAAAATTTTAAATCGAAAGATCGCGATTTTTCGAGATTTCGAGAAAATCCAAAAAAATCCATACATCGCGAAAAAATAAATGACGACCAGCGAAAATCGGAAAAATAAGTAGAAAAGGCCTATGTACGGAGACGATGCGGCGAAAGTAGTGAGAAAGGTGCACAAGGAAGCGCCGTGTGTGCCGAAGCAGACATACGGACGTTAAGGGGGCGGGGGGAGGATAAGAGATCCACGGGTTTGCGAGACGCGGAGAAAAATGGCAAAAATCAACAACGGGAGAAATCGGAGCGAAAGAAGGATATGGCGGAGACAGAGATAATAAATAACGTGAAAGATCGAATGAGCACACGAATACACGCGGAAAAGAGGACCGAAAATCGTCGTCGCGAATATATGTATATATAGTATATAGATATAGAGAGAGAGAAGAAGGAAGAGAAGAGAGGTGAGTTTGACGGGAATGAGCACCTCTCGGTCGACTCGACTCGCATCCACTCGCGGCTCTCTCGCCGAGGGGTCCAGTTTGTAAGAGCGACGCGGCCGTGATGTCAACGAATATTTATTTAATTGGCTGGCGGCGGCGGCAGCGGCGGTCGGTGCGACCGGCGAATGCGGCTGCTGTGTTATGCGGGGGCGATCGAGGGGCAGCGAGAGGATTGCTCTGCTGTAGTCCTGTGGACCACTGCAAACGAATGCATCCGATGAATTCACGGCCTCCGACGCGTAAAGCGTTCCGGATAAGTATATAGTATCGAAAGACTCTGTGATATGCAATATCCCGAATTTAACTCCAAAATTTCGTCTAAAAAATTTCGCCGCTAAAAAAAAATAAAAAATTCGAAAAAACAAAAAAAATCACTCAAATCTTTAATTAATATCTTTATAAAAAAAAAAATGAAAAATTTCATTTTCTGAATTTTTTTTTTTAATAAAGATATTAATTACAGATTTGAGTGATTTTTTTTGTTTTTTCGAATTTTTCATTTTTTTTATCGGCGAAATTTTTTAGAAAAAAAAATGAAAAATTTCATTTTCCGAATTTTTTTTTTTTATAATTTTTTTTTTTTTATTTCATCGATTTACATTAAAAAAAATGACTAAAAAAATTAATATTTTTTTTTTTATTTTGCATCTGAAAAAAATTGAAAAAATTATATTAATTATTATAATTGGGAAGTCAACGCTAAAAATCGAGAAAACATCGAAAAGCGTTCTAATATCATCAACGATATCGACTGCAATTGCTCTCTCTGCTCCAATCCTCATCTCCGCATTACGAAAGGTTCGGTTGAAAGACTATCCACAGCGAAGTGAAAGAAAGGTCCCTTCGGACGTCGTAGCCGTTCTCAATCTCGGATAATCGTTGTACACCGCTGTTGCACTCCACGTGGATGCGTCGCAAAGAGAAAGACCGCGGTACTAACTTCGATACTGTATGTTTCTCACCAAGACAAGCGACGATCTCGATGAGTGCGGCGCAAGTGGACGAGAGAAGTGCCTTCTCTTTCCCCGTATGCCGCGGGGGTCTATAGCCGTATGATATAGATTTATGTCGCGAGCGGTCAGCTTTGCGTTGTGTTGTAAACGAATAAAGAGTGTAAAGAGGGAATAGAAGGTAAGGCATTGCGCGTTGCCGGCAGCGGAAAGAGTATCACGCAGAATCCCCGTCTCCGCGATGTATTTGAAAGAGAGAAAGAGAAAGAGAGCGTAAGGGAGAGAGAGAGAGAGAGAGGGTGAGGGAGAGAGGGAGAGAGTTAAAACGACGATAAAATGAGAAGGAACGATCGAAGCGAAGAAGCTAAGGGAACATAAGAAGGGATGAAACGAGACGGATCCGCAGGGATGCGCGGGTCGGAAGGAACGGCTCGTCCTCTTCGTCGTTCTCGTCGTTCTGCTTCCTCGTCTCTCCCTCCCTTCGGAATATACACACGAGAATCCGGAGCTCTCGTCGCAAAAGGGATAGAAAATTATATGCCGAGTTAAGTGAGAGGAACGAAGCAAGAAAGTGAAAGAAGGAAAGGAAAAGGCGAGAGACAGAGATCGCAGTGAGCACACAGCTTCCCTCGGACCGCGGAGTGATTTGTGAAGACGCTCCCGCAGCCGTAATCACGTGGGATCTCCGCACTGTCGTGAAATAAGAGAGAACGAGAGATCCAACGAAACGGCTGTGAGAGAAACTCTTCCGAAGGTTCGAAAGAGAAGGAAAGAGCGCGGGAGAGCGCGAGAGAGGAACCCTTTCGCCGCGATGAAAAGGAAGGGATGTATATACGCGAAGGATATTCGAATGCTTAAGGGGAATAGGATAAGAGAGGAAGAAAGACACCGGTACTTTGGCTTCGCAGCGGTTAACGTCGAAGTGTGCTGCTGCGCGGGGAAGCCGCAGATTCTTATTGTTATTATAGCGAGTGATGGGCGTTTCACGATCGTGGCATGTTTATGCGTTCAGATTCGTAGCGGCCTTGAATTGCATTGCAACCGCGAGATCAGCTACAGTCCGCGGAGTGCCGGAGCGAATGGCATCAGCAGCGAACCGAGCAAAGCATCCGAATCGGGGGACTTCGTCTTCGTCGTCGATGTCGTCTCGTCGTTCTCCCGGAGAACACGCAAGGATTTCGCTCTACACTTCTATATATACTGACTACCGATATACAGTGTATCCTTTCTTCATGTCTGAGGGGCTTTTGCCGTTTCGTGAGTTTCGTACTCCGTCTTTGTTCAGTCGTTGTCTTCTTTCGTCGTAAAGCATTATATATATGTATAGATTTCGTCGCGTATGGTATAGTCGCGCTGTTTTCTGTCTTTCGATTTATTTTTGTTTATCATTTTTTTTTTTTTTTTTTTTTTTTTTTTTTTTTCGGAGGTTTCGCGAGTTCCGTGAAGTCAGATGAGACGCGAGGGAACGAGAAGAGGGCTCTCTATGGACCGCTGTGAGATCGACCGCGCGGGCGTTCTGAGATACCGAACGATCCACAGCGGGGAGTGACGCGGTCCGTCACGAAGTGTCGGGGGTGGTTTTTCAGTTCTCACGAACGGATAGCCGCGAAGAGAGACTCGAGAGGGAGAGGACTTCGCTTCACCGATTATTGCTCGCGTGCCTCGTCGAAGCCATCGGTATTTCTTTGTAAGACCTTTGGGATCGGAAATTCGAAGGGATTTGAGGAACGCAATCAATGTCATTGCGCAGGAATACAACATGATCTTCAATTTTCTTATGAATTATTTCGATAATCGAAAAAATTGATTTTTGAAAAAAAAATTTTTAGCCGAAAAAAAATTATGGTACATTTTTTTTTCAATTATTAAAAAGCTCTGCAAAAAAAATATCGTGTAAAAAAAAAACACGATTCAGGTAAAAAAAAGGGTTAAAACGCCATTCACAATTAAAAAATACACTGACTTCGTAGATTTTGCGTAAAATTTGTATATTTTTTTCGATTTTGACAAATAAAACGTAAAAAAAAAAGATCGTGAATATTGTGTGTAATTCGTAAAAACATAATAAAAATTACGATAAAAAAAAGAAAATAATTAAAAAAGTGTTAAAAACCGATGTAAAATTTCAAAATAGCCGGCTGCTCGCTTCGTAAATTCGTCGTAAATTTTTTTTATTCGATCCCAATCGAAAAAAAAACCTTTTAATAAAACTCCCGAAATTATCGTCTGTGGGTAATACAGAAAAAAAGAAAAAACGAAATATCGTGTCAAAAGAGTTTGCGTGAATTGAAAGGAGCACGCGATTCGGCTAATAATGTTTTACTGCTATATATACCGTGTCGTGTTTACGTCGTCTACCTTGTCGCTGGTTCGTTTCAACAGTCAACGGAGAGAGTAACGGATACGCAGACGCGAAAAGCATAGCTGGAAATAAATTCCCGTCGTATTTGCCGTTAGGGGTGTGTTTATGACGTGGTTGTTTGCAGATGCTACATTATAAAGAAGCTGTGCGTAGTGGTGCGCACGGGGACGATGTGGGTACGCGTGCCACGATGCTGCCTGTCTGTGTCTACCGTGCCGCGGCAGTCGCAGTGAGCCGCACGGACGAGAAGCACGGCGGTGACGGCTCAGGGCGTGGCAGGGCCGCAGGGTGCCCCCGTCGGGAATAAATTATACGAGCGGCAACGACGAGGGCAAAACCAGAAGCAAACTGTATTCCTGGGGTGCGCACACCCGCCACGCCAGTTATTATTGCCTAATAGATGACCAAACAAACGGTGTTCACGCCTACCCTCTCCCAATAACGTACTTTTGATTAAATCACTTTGCCTTACGGTAGCTAATACCCGCATTGCATGTGTCATCGTATTATATTATTTAATAGAGTTGTAGATCGTAGCTGTACTTGTAGGTTAGAACGCTAATTCGATTCGATTCGATTCGATTCGATTCGATTTGAGATTCAAGGTCACGACTAATAACTCCGCGATGTTACGCGAGTTTCAGAATATATTGTATTGTTTTGAAAATAAAGATTCGATCGAGCGGAGTATCTCGAAAATATGCGAAAAAAAATGGGGAAAGGTTGAAAAAAAAAATTTCGATATCTCGAACGACTTACTGTTTCGATGTTTTCTTCGCGCAGTCGATGAGATATCCCATTGGAATTTTCACAAGAAACACTGCCGCGTTTTTTTATATTAATGAGCGATGTTTATCATAATACCGCGAAGTGTCCGTATATTACTGATTTATCGAGTTTTATGAAGGATTCAAGATATTTATCGTACATTCCGTTTAGCAAAGGTGACACTCACGGTTCGAGAATTCACGAGTTAATCGAACTGCAATACAAGTTTTCGCACAAAAGAATGTGAATTTTCATTTATTAAAATAATTGGACGGTAGACGAGATTATTATTTCCGGATGAACTTGACGCGGC
This sequence comes from Cryptus viduatorius, assembly GCA_964006125.1. NCBI lineage: Eukaryota > Metazoa > Arthropoda > Insecta > Hymenoptera > Ichneumonidae > Cryptus > Cryptus viduatorius. The sequence goes on along the minus strand of OZ023225.1, from coordinate 18,435,648 downwards.
GATTAGTTCGAAGTTAACCACGTAACGGCCGGCGACACGTCGTACCGATCAGCTGACGCTTGCCTGAGGGCCCGAAAGACGATCGATGCGACGCCGAGCGTCAAGATTCGCGACTGTCCCCCGCAATTCCTTGCGCTCGCGTGTCTCAGCTGAACCGTTAATTTCGCGGGACCCCCAACCGTCGCGCGGTGTCCTGGACTTTAGCATCGATGTTTTTGGTTTCAAAAAAGTTGTAATCTAGTAGTCTAGTAGTACTGTGTACGATTTTTTTCGCGTTTCGTTCAATAGTGTTACCAAATGTTACGACGATATATTACGATTAATTGTTTAACGTCTTTTCACGATCCGTGTGCCGTATACCGGGACCCCGATTCTGTCGTCGCAAAAATATCGAAATAATGAATAAAAAAATCGTTTCGTTTACTCAGAAATGATTAATACGAACCTGCAGACAACTTTTTTTATGCAAATATTATATTATCTCAAGTAATTTCTGAATGGTATCCTACATAACGTGATTTTTTTTTTTTTTTTTCGATTTTCAAAAAATTACTGTCAAATTTTTATCTTTTTTAAATGTCTCATTTTTTCGTATAATTTTTTTGACGTCACTACGTGGCATGAATCACTCATTAAACGCGATCCGTCGGAGTAAACTAATTCGGTTTTCGATCGTTTAATATAAAAAGAAAAAAACGATTTAAATAGATCGAGTTTTGTGTTATTTATCACATCGAGTGTCGAAGTGTAGTGAAATGAAAATAGTTTTCCTTAATTATTAGTAGTGCACAGTGTATTATGTGAATATTCCAATGGAGTTATCGAGATCGATACATCGAGAACATCGAAGTAGTGAATGACATCGAAACTTTTATTTTACGCGATCCTTTTGTATCTTATCTTTGATTACGAAATCGATTAATTTTGTTCCAAAATTACCGTTACTACACTGGTGTACCAGTAGCGGTTACGAGGAAAAAAAAAAACTTCGAAATTTTCGCTTAAATAAAAAATCAATCGAAATTCCTGCTTATTGCTCGTAAATATTAACGAATGAAATTATTACCTTTGTCGATATGAGAGTCACTGGACATCACGAACTCGTTCTTTTCATCCTTCGCAATGGACACTTGGGGTACACGTGCTATCCATATACATATATATATATATCGAGTAAAAAAAAAATGAAGCGCCCTCTGTCTTTATTCTTCCTTCACTTTCCTTGTTCCCAAAGACACTTTATGACTGCATTAAGCATCGGGGCACCGGTAGCCCGAGCCTACACATCGAAGAAACAAAAAACACGAGATGGCGCACTGTCCCCTGCTGCATTAACTTTCGATCCTTGTATGCGCAAAATTGATCTTTGACGTTGTCGTGCGTACGCCATTTTTTTTTTTTTCTCGAACGATTATCAGATATCGTAACGTTCCGAAGAGTCCGGCTGTTTCGTTCATATCGATCGAAAAATCATCGAAAAAAAAAAAAAAAAAAAGACACGGGACAGTTAAAACGATAGAGGGCACGACAACGAGGAACGTTTTAATCGATCGCATTGCAAGATAAGTAGAAGATACTCGTTGCACTTGTGGCCCCGTCGGCCATTGCCTGCGTCGTGCACTTGGCTCTCGTACACGACGATCGACATCTCTTCCATCTCCTCTCTCGTTCGGGGGCTTCTGTATTGAATATAATAATTTAATACGGAGAACTGTACGCGGCGGGGCTTCGACCGCTTCGGACGATCGGTTGCTCTCTCGCGGGGCTCTCGCGCACGAGCTCTCGATGTAATAACTGAAACGTTCTCCCGATACACACTTGTGCGTTTTTTCGTTGCGCGTATGTATATATATATGTCGTGCGTTCGACGAAAAATGTTAACGTGTCTTTCGATTCCAACGCAAACGCTCGCGCGCGCGCGCGGGGTTTTCTGCGATGGAAATATTTACGACCTCAGCTTTTTTCGCGACCGCCCCGCCCGCGGGATCGCGTTGCGTATGCATTAACATCGTCGAGAAAACGACGCACCAAAAGACTCGTTACATATAGATGATAAAATGTCGATACCTTTTCGGCGAGAGACACATCGCCTGACATACGATATCGGAATGGCGTAAGCCACGCGTTCATGCAATGCTTTGCAACATTATGAATTTTAAAATTGAGGTTAATAATCGCGAAAAAAAAAAAATTTCATTAAAATAAAAAATGCAATTAAATTTTTTTTTTTTTTTATAAAAAATGCAATAAAAAAAAAAATTTCGCGAAAATTTAAAATTTCGTAAAAAAAAATATTTCGCGCGTTACATTATCGCGTAACACCAATATAAAAAAATTGAGTTTACGAATTAAAAATTCGCAAAAATTCCGCGGAGTTGAAATTTCCGATTTTTTTTTTTTTAGATTTTTTATTATTTCAAAACGTTTAACACGAGCGATAGAAAGTTTGTTGCAAATTCGATCGGATAGCGAACGATTTTTTTTAGCACTTTTAATTCGTAAGAGAGCCGTGAAAAGGTACGACCCGCGGGGTCCCGAGTTGAAGTGAACATAGAGAGGTATTGTTTTTTTTTTTTCCTTTTTAAACAATGCGCTCGAGTCCTGGACGCCAGCGGGATAGTCACGCGGTTGTGAACTGCGGGGACAACCCGGAACGCGCCGGGCGCTCAACGGCATTTGTATATCGAGACGATAGGTGGAATTAATTAGAGGTATCGGTGGTATCTCTCCGCGTCATTAGCGAGCGTTGCCTCTCGCGTACTTGTATTGCGATTATACACGTGTGTCGTACGTATATAAAACTATACTGCGACTAAACGGCAAATCTATAGATATATATACATAAAAACATATATATTCGACTGGGATGTATGAACGGCGAAACAAACGACAGAACGATATACATATAGCGAAATTTATGGTCCGAGAAAATAAAACCGACTTACGATACGATATAAAGCGATACTCCGTTTTTTTTTTTTTTTTTTTTTTTTTTTTTTTAATTATCAATCCGAAAACTCCATTCACACGTCCTTTGGCATCCCTTACCCCACGCGTCGGTCACGTGCAGCAGAATTGTAATAAATTCCCCACGATCGGCGACGCATACGATTTATATACTATACGCAATACTCGGGACATCGATGTATAATCGAACACGAGCAATAATGATTTTGAAGATAAAAATCATTAATTCGAAAAAAAAAAAAAAAAAATTATTTATAAATGAACTCGAAACTCGATCTCGGAATGAATTCACGGCGCGCTGTCTATAGAAGACAACGATAACTCGTTATCGGCGATTCGCGTTCGCGCGCCGCGGGGTGTGCGACGAGACGAGGAGGTTAAGTCTGTTTATTGCAATCAGAGTTGCAGATTTTTCGTATTGTAGGCATTTCTTGGGTTTGAAAAAAAATAACGTTTTTTTTTTTTTTTTGAGGTATTCGTATACATATATATTCAATTTTACAAACATACGATCGATAAAAATGAAAATCGTAATTTCGAAGATCGCGATCTATCCGCAGTTCAGACGGAAGAGCGTATAATCGATTTTTCGAAACCCTTAAACTTCCGTCACTTATTTTTTTTCATTGCTACCGAGAACTGTGCTTTTTGCCGTAACGTCCTATTCGCACCGCGTGACAAAAGTGTCTACGATTATCGATGGATCGCGCGGCGCGGGTTCAGCGCGGGGCCCGTGTCATTGCGCTTCCCGCCATCTCTTTTTGTCTCATTCACCGGTGACCCTTGTTGGGTCAGCGGACGACTAACGGCCCCTGTAAATCCCGATGAACCGCGCGCGAGAGCGCGAGAGAGGTAGAAGGTCCGCGCGCGAGACTGCGGGACACCCCCCGTGAGTACGAGTCACCGGGACGGGCGAAAGAGTGGAAAGAGGGGTCGAATAGGCGGACCGGGCGGCGAGAGGCCAACGATTACCATAGACATGCCACGCGTTGATTATAAACATAATTAAAAACAACAACCAGCCTGTCCTCTCTGTACCTTTTAAACGTATGCATCTCATCGCTTCTCTATGTTCTGTCGTTCTTTCTCGCTTTCGCATACACCGACACATACGCGCAAACATCGCGACGCGCGGTTCCCCGCGTTCTTTCGTGTGTATATATCGTTGATACTGAACTCTTCGGATGCTGCAGCTGTATCGGTCTCCGGACTCAGCCGCAGCGCTCGTACTACGACCAGCAGCAGCAGCAGCAGTAGCAGCATCGATGCCGGTGGTCCTACGCGTTTCACTCTCGCTTCTCGCTCACTCGATAGTAATCCTACGAATCTCGTTCGCATCGACAGCATCTCTCCTGTTGCACCGTGTCCCCGATTCCCGAGGGGGTATATATTTTAAATTACGCGCGTATTTTTATCATTATTATTTTTTTACGATCGTTTTTCTTCGATCATCGATAGAGGTTATGTATCGATGTATTTATACATCGGCGTCGTCAATTATCGATTCTTTATGATTCGTTCAATAAAAAAAAAAAAAAAAAAAAAAAAATTCGCGATCTCTCGTCTCGATCCATATATGTTTCATTCTCGAATTGTTGCACTCATACTTTGTCGATCGTAATTCTTTATTATTCGTTCAAAAAAAAAAAAAAAAAATTCTCGATCTCTCGTCTCATCGATTCACATACCTTTAATATTCCAATTGTTATACCGATACTTTGTCGAATGAAATAAATTCTTCTCGGCATTTTGATTGTCGAAAAAAAAAAAAAAAAATTAGTTCACGAAATTTTACGATCTCCTCGCGAGATTTTTTGCTCGAACGATCTTTTCAAGTTGAATACTTTGCGCGAAGAATTATATTCGTATATCAAATTGCACGTAGGAAGGTAGTGGAGAGGTAAATTTTTATTCACGACGAGGATACATCCGAATATCAAACGAATGTTTCGTCGGGAGAGACGATCTTCGTAACGGGAGGACGAACGGGGGGGTTGGTGGGGGAGTTGGAAAAACATGGCAAATCGTAAAAATGTCAGGTATGGGACAGTGACAGTATTTTACCGTGGCAATTAAATTCGATCTTAGAGGGAGAAAGGGGATGAATCCTTGTGGTTATATTATTTTTTATTTATTTTTTCTTCGACGATCGTGGAAACGAAAACGCGCGCGCGGGTGACTATGTAAATTTTACTAATGCCGTACAACGCGAGACTTTATCAAAAACTGCGATTCTCAATTCGAATTATATATGTATATATAAATAGAATTTTTTTTTTTTTTTTTTTTTTTTTTTTTTTTTTTTACCTGACCGCCCCGATGAGAACGACTGAGTCTATTCTTGAACAGAGCAAATAATATCCACACAGTCAAAAGCGGTCTGTTTTCCCCCCTTATGGTTGCTGAACTTGTGATGCCGCGGGTCTCCTCTTAGGCTCCTCCGCGTGGACCCCAATTTAGATTCTTACGTGCGCTATATTTCAGTTCATCGTCCCACGTAAAGATCACTATCGTCGGTCCGTAGACTCACACAGGACTCTTATTCTTTTCATCTCCTTCGCCCTCTCGTGTGCCACGATCGCGGATGCTTCCTGAAATACTACCGATGGAATAAACGAGATGGACGCTCCTCGGTATATCTAATTAGTTCAAGTGCATTAAAAAAAAAAAAAAAAAAATCTAAAATATTTCGAGAATAATATTTCTCCGATTTTCTCACAGTCGGCGGGGGTGTCGTAAAAATTCTTGGACACTGGTTTCGTCTTTCATGTTTTTTTTTTGATATTATCTCAAAAAGAAAATTTAATTTGAAAATATTCGTTCGTAAATAATTAAAAAAAAATGGGACTCTATTCATTAAAAAATTATTATATATACATTTTTTTTTATGCTTAATAATCGTTTCTGAAAAAAAATCGTGAAATTTGACCGCATTGACGTCGAGTTATATAACAGCAAATTTATTGATGTATATTTTCCGTATCGAAGAATTTTCTCAATTTTTTAAAAAATATCTCCGAAAGCAGTAAAACGATTTGAAATTTAACACAGATGACGATAATATAAAAAAATTATTTATTTTTATAAATTTTTCAAAAATTTATTTTTTAAATAAAATTAATAAAATTTCGTGGCCATAACTCCTATTTAACCTCATCACGAACCCCAAAAAGTAAACTAACCTTCCTAACATTTTTTTTTTTTTCATTGAAACTTTGGCGCCAAGAAACCGCGTCTTTCTCGATAGCCAATAGTAGAGTCGATGTACTTCGGCGATCTGATCACAATTATCCGTCTCGCCGCGGAGTCCGGAGCCTCCCTTCGCCTCCACCCCCTCCCCAACCCTTCGGGTTCTCCCTGTTCGCTGTGTACCAAAAGGTGTACCAAAAACTTTGGCTCACCCACGACGAAAAGTCCGGCGTTATACTCGCAGGGACACAGTTTCGCATCGCATGGCGGGGTAAAGATATTGGTATCGCAGGTAGGCGAATGTGGCGGCGTGTATAATACGTGTATAATAAGAGTATAATAAGAGGAGGACAGGTAGCCATGGGTTAGGTGAGCCGCGGAGGGTATAAGAAAGTTAGGAGTATAAGCAGAAGAGTACAAGAGGAATGGCGCGATTGGATCTTTTTCGATCCGCCCAACGCAAGGGTGCGGGAGGCCGGGCTTCACCTATGACCCGCGATCTTCACTCCTTCGGCTGGACGATTCATCTCTCTTCTTCCAACACCCTGTTGCACACGTCTTTTCTCAACTGCGCCTCTCTCTCTCTCTTCACTTCCTCTTCTTCGCGTTTATCCTCTTATTTTCCGAGAGTCTCTCAGCGCTTCTCTCGCTCTCTCTCTTTTGCACATTTTGCTCCTTTTCTCTCTTCTTCACTGACCACTTAAAGTCCCACCATTCTCACGTCGTTCTCCATGCGCAACGATTCCTCCCCCTCTCGACTCGTCCTCTCTTCGTCATTCTACCGTTCGTGTTAAGTTATTTTTTATTTCTCTACTTAATGCGAGAGGGGGCGCGCGATCTCTGCCATTTTGTATGTCGTGCGTCGACAAACTTTGCGGATCTTTTCTCAATTACATTGTCAGCTTTCAGTCGTTCAGGATACTCAGTTTTTCAACTTTTTCCTCATTTATTCCAATTTTTTGTTTTTTTTTTGTGAGTACGAAATTCAAATTTGAAATATCCTCGAAGTTTTTTTTTTCGAAGCAATTACCACAAAACCCGAGTCTCCGACGTGAATTTTACGGAAAATTGACAAAAGTTAAAGGGTATATCGCGATCTTTTTTTTTTTTTTTTTTTGACGTTACTTTTCGGGGATAAAGTCATTAATATTAATATTTTTTTTTGTCATAAATTTTTTTTAGCTATCGAAGACGACATATCATTCAAATTTTTATTTCAAAATTTGCGTCGAAAAGATCGAACGATCAGTGTCCATTATAATATTCCCAATTCTTCGAAGTGTAGTCACCAAATCGTTATAACTCTCGTCCCCTTACGCGAGACTTTATAATTGATGGAGTGGTAAAAAGCCATGAAGTGTGGGAGAAGGAGAATAATAGTCGGAGATGAATAACTCCATATAACTTTGGATAAGTCGTCGTAGCGTGTGGAATACGTGTGTATATACTTACGGATCCACCCGACTGGATGGTCTCTTAATACGACTATAAACCCGCGGATCTCGCACGGTAATAATAAAGCGATAATAAAATGAAAAGTAGTGGCCAATCGTCCCGCGAGACATGCCGCGGGGAGTTTATTACACGTTGCCATATTATAGTGAAGCCGACCGACCCATGCGGCTCTCCCGAAGTATCCTACAAGCGATACTCCGACGTTGTCCACGTCTTCGTAGAATGGATTTTACGAGTATCATATCCCCCGAGAAGAATCTCAAATCTTGTTGTCCACTTATTCATAAGTATACTTATAAAAATTTATAATACGATGGAAAAAGAACTGCATGGCAGTTAAAAAAAAAAAAAAAAAAAAAAAAAAAAAAAAAAAAAAAAAATTATTTTGTGGACCGAATATCCACAGAGGGGGGGAATTTATAACAATTGTAGCATAGCGAGAGGATCGGGAAGAACCACTTTTAGGGTGACATGTATATACAGTTTTGCTACTCGCGATGTTTCGATATAATACGCGGGGAGTAAAGAATACAAGGAGAGAGAGACTCCTCTCCCGACGGTAACTCATCGCTCGAAAGACGACGTACGTCGGGGGGCCCTTTACGTCAGATTTTAATTTTAACAGCCGCAGTTCGGGTCCCGTTTATGGGGACCAGCGTATAATTTTATCGGTTCTCCCGATCTTACCGCAGGCTCCGCCCGGCGAAAACACGTATGCGTATGTGTGTGCGTATGTAAGCGCGCGCCAAGGGGAAAAATGAAAGTGTCCCCTTCGGGCTGCTGGACGAAAGAATCATACGAGACGTTGCTATAGCTATAAGTTCGTTTGCACGGGATTGGTCGCGGGAGAGACACAAATATACACACATTTGCGAACAGCTCCTGCGGAGTCTTCGAGTGTTTCCTGTGTTGAAAGCCTGGAAACCTTTTCGTATCTTCGTGGAGCCCCGGCGAGTGAACCTTCGCTGGGTAAACCGAAAGGGAATCCGTGGGATGGAAAGGACCCCGTAGCCGACCGCGTAAAGCGGTGAAGACTCCTTTATAGATTCGTAGAATGTTGTAAATCAACTGTTAATGGGAATAGTGAGAAAGATATGCGGTGGAGAAGCGACTGGGGTGTCAAAGGCATAAAGAGCTTAAGACAACGGACGTATGGCGATAAAGATAAAGATTTTTCGTATATAAAGTCCGTCTCTTGGATGCGCTCCATCGGCATCATAGTCGTCCGCATGTTTCTTTAAGATGCTTTGTTCTCCCGATGTACGGAAAGATACATCGTCGACTTGGAAATGTTCTTGAATATTCAATCTTTCGATAAGAATGTCATCAGCTATCCTGGAAATGCCTAAAAATGGTTGAATTCTCTCGATAAATCCAAAGACCATCTTTCGAGGTCTGTTTTTCATGCGCATGCGCACCAAATCCGCATGTTTCGTTAAGATGTTCTCCCGCTGTACGTAAAGGTACATCGTTGACGTGGAAATGTTCTCGAATATTCAATCTTTCGATAAGAATGTCATCAGCTATCCTGGAAATGCCTAAAAATGGTTGAATTCTCTCGATAAATCCAAAGACCATCTTTCGAGGTCTGTTTTTCATGCGCATGCGCAGTAAATCCGCATGTTTCGTTAAGATGTTCTCCCGCTGTACGTAAAGGTACATCGTCGACTTGGAAATGTTCTTGAATATTCAATCTTTCGATAAGAATGTCATCAGCTATCCTGGAAATGCCTAAAAATGGTTGAATCCTCTTGACAAATTCAAAGATCATCTTTCGAGGTCTGTTTTTCATCCGCATGCGCAGTAAATCCGTATGTTTCATTAAGATGCTTTATTCTCCCGCTATACGCAAAGGTACATCGTTGACTTGGAAATGTTCTTGAATATTCAATCATTCGATAAGAATGTCATCAGCTATCCTGGAAATGCCTAAAAATGCTTGAATCCGCTTGACAAATTCAAAGATCATCTTTCGAGGTCTGTTTTTCATCCGCATGCGCAGTAAATCCGCATGTTTCGTTAAGATGTTCACCCGCTGTACGTAAAGGTACATCGTTGCCTTGGAAATGTTCTTGAATATTCAATCATTAGATAAGAATGTCATCAGCTATCCTGGAAATGCCTAAAATGATTGAATCCTCTTGACAAATTCAAAGACCATCTTTCGAGGTCTGTTTTTCATCCGCATGCGCAGCAAATAGGAGGTTCCGCAGTACATTCAAAATCAGAAACGGCAACCAAAGTCGAAGATTATAAATCCCAAAAGGAACGTTATGTGGTTAGATTCCGAGTTGTCTTGTTAAAACAGACAAACGTTCGACCGAGAGATGCGGATATGGAGTGAAAAGAGGAGTCGGGGTTCGGTTTATGTTCGCGCGAAACTCTCATGATGTACAACGGAGAGTCTCGGTCAATCATTCGCGTAGGGCATATAATTGCGAAACTGGGAAAACAGCGCCCCACACACCGAATCTCGCTGCGCTCTTCCCACATGCCGAATCGCGCCCGCCTACAGCGAAATCAGAGTCAGCACATCATCAGGGACCCCGGTTTGCTGTAGCAGCGGCGTTTTGCACGTCATAATATTTGGAACTGCCGGGAAAAACGCCCCGCGGGTCTATACCGACGCGTCGGCTGGCATACATCTAGTTTTCGACTCTCTGTCTGTTTCGCTGTCCGATCTGATCATCGAGAGCATACGAGCGTTTAAATGGTTCTCTTGTTATGTACGCCGGCGCCGGTAGGTTCTCATTGTTACCACAGGTTCGTCTATGTCACTTCTGACTCGATTTTGATGGAAACAGACCATTTCCGGTCGACTTTTGATTATTGATCGAAACCTTGTTGAGGTCATCTAAACCGAAAATCGGCAATTCCGGATGACGTATTTGGGTGCAAATGGCGACTCGGGTTTTTGTTTCATTTTTCTGCACGACGCAGAAGAGATCTGATCATCATTTGACTTCGCCGATCCATTAACGTCGAATCCATTAAAGAATTCGTACGCTTTCCTAAGTAAAAGAAGATAGTTAGCGATCTTCTTAAGGCAAAGACTCCGCACGTCTTCCAGTTGCCACGTCTCCTTCGAACCTCCTGCAAAGAGACAAACGGAACGAGAACAGTGTGGGTCCACTGTACCATCGTAATCGGCGCGCGCAAACCCTGGAAGGATGTTCTTCGACCTCTGCCGATATTCCCGATCCGGCATAATGTTTATGCCGATAAACAAGGCGAGGTTGCGGAAAAAGTGGGTATCGCTTTAATGCAAGATGCATGCCTATATGTACGTCTCAACCCAACTATATACACTGTATATAGCATAGTGTACATCTCGTTTGAGAGTATCTTCGATCGAGAAAGATCCATTCAGCGCCCATACGATCGGTTCACTCTTTGCCGATGATTTGTCAGAAGGGAAACGAAGAAATTCCGTTTAGGGAATGTTGGCGTACGACTGAATCCACAAGATTCTCTCCCTTTGGACACCACTTCGTCGTCCCGATCTTTGCCGATACTTCGAGACTTTGCCTATAGGTGTCCGGCTGTTCGTGTCTTTTGTCGCTAGCGATCCTTTCGAGATAGCAAATCAGTAGAGCATCAAACTGCGCGTTTAGAATCGTCAGATAGACCACTTTCCGGAGTCGTAAACGCGCGCATGATCGCATTACCGGATGAGCTGAAGTATCACAATTTCTTCCTGTCTTCGTTCGCTTGATAACCAACTATGACGGAAAACTCCCCACCCGGTTTTGCCGGACGGCTCGCACGTGCGCGGAACCCATCGGCGACTTCGCGACTACTTCTTTTGTTGATCTTCCGCAGTCGGGTATTTAATTGTGTGATCCTTTCTTGGTCTTTTTCCCCCCCGACTTCTTCGCAGACTCCGCAAATCTCCCGGGAGTCGAGGACATTGAAAACGATTTCCATTATATCGAGTAAAATGACGCAAACGTTGGTAGTTCTGAGTCTTTCTCCGGGAGATCAGGTAAATCGGAAAAACGTGTTTTGACGCATTTTTTTCAATAATTCCCGATACGACAATTTCCAAGAGCCTTTTATTAGAATTTCGATGACTTTCGGCCTTTTTAGACGTCTTTTAAGTGTTTTCGATTTTGTGGGCTTAAAGCTCATCTTTATGGTCATTTCTTATCGTCTTTCGGCGCCGAAAGACCAATCGATATGATAAGTGACCACTGCAACTGCGGTCCATTATTTGGTCCGTCTGGTGAGCGGCGTTTTCAATGAAATTCATAAATACATCGACTATAATGGAGTGAAGTTGGTAGAAGTTGATGCAGAGGTATAGATGGCCTTTGCTGGTTGACCATTGCGACCGCTGCGCGGCAGAACAGCGCGTAGAATGTATACTGCAACGTCCAGTTTAAGTGCGAGCTTTCCGTAGATAGATCGCGAACGAGGCACTCCTCCGCGCGTACGAGAAGTAGAATAAAATGGAGGAGGAGAAGGACGAGCGCGCGGCGGCATACCGCGAACATGAGTCGTACAAAAAAAGATAAGTCATTTTTAACGAGGTAGAAGAAAGGGCTCCACGGCGGAGAGGCACGACTCTCGCAGCGAGGGCACGAGTGTCGCATCGCGATGCTCGATTAAAACGAGAGTCAATAAATATAGTAGCTAGAAACAGGCGAATACGCGAACGGGAAAAAGGATAAATCGATAAGAAATCGGATGAAACGTACATGCGAATGAAAATTAATCACCGACTGCGAGCGCTCGACAGATCGGACAGTAAGAAAGGTTTTGGAATGGTGACGATGGGAGGTATGATATAATTTATCTGTTACATTGTATGCATTTGTTTTTGCAGCTGACTTTATAAATCACGCAGATTAAAAATTTTTTTTAATAATAAAAAATTTTTTTTGGACTTATAATTTTTTATTTTTTTCATTATTTGGCTATCGTAAGTTATTTTTCGTTTTAATAATTTAAAATAATAAATTTTCAATTTCATTTGTCAATTCAATTTATTTCGACATTTTCAATTACATCGATTTTTTAACTACAAACAAAAAAATTATTTTCTCAGTGTCGATTTATCTCTCGTCAATAATAAAAAATGAATAATAATCAAAATAACTCAACGAGTGAAAAATACATTTTTCGTTTTTTGGAAATTGTATAAAAAAAAATGATAACATCTGTCTTCTTCCGAACCGAATGAAATTTTTTTTCGTCGTTCTCATAAAAAAAAAAAATATTAATTCCGCTCTCGCGCACATTTTTTTCGTTCGGAAATGCCTTCGATATTTCCAAAGAATCCTTCAAATTCGTGTCATTTTTGAGTTTCCGGAAGAGGGGTGGGGTGGGGGGGGGGGGATTATTTGCGACAAACTTTTCCGTCGTCGTTGTCGTCGCAATGGGACAGCTGCGAGATGATCCGTTGCGACAACGATGACAACGAATGTCGTACACAGCCCCGAGGACACTTTTACCCGTCGGTGCTTCGGCGATATTACGAGAGGCTCCTTCATCATTCGTCGAACTGAGTCAGGCATGAATTTTCGTGCAACAAGTTGTTCGTCCTTTTTGCTTACGAGAGTTCTACAAAGGCGAACGAAGCACGCGGTGTGCGTGTCTCTCAATAAACGCGGTGCTTATATACGCCGCACGTTACTACGCTACTTATTTGTACCTCTGCCCGACATTTCTCGGCCAATTCTCGTGAATACTGTGACGCTATGTGCACTATTTCTATGCGTACCTCCGGGGGTTTGGGACGCTGGTTACGGAGCGCCGAGGTGGGTCCGCGGCTACTCCTCGTTTCTCCCTCTAAACCATTTACTTACGGATCAACGAAGCGTTCAAAATATTGTCGCACGTTTGTCAAGCGCCCCTCTTCCCGTTCCTGTCCACTCTTCAGCGATCGCGACCCGGTGCTTTGCTTCATCTTAATCCGTGATTTGTCCTCGCGAAGCCCTCGTCCTATTAGGATCGCTGAGGGTAAGTGTATCCAAGGTACACGCCGCCGGGGATGATCTTCCAGCGTGTCTGTTGAATTTTTCTTTCGGCGAACCGCGCGTTTAAAAACCGCCGAAGATTCATCTCTCGCTAATAATAATCGCGATTTCAGCATCACAATTGCAAGAGGGAAGGCGAGAATAATGCTTTTTTTCTCGCAGCAGTTCGCATATTAGCCGCATAGAAAGTATATTCTTTGACGAAGAAAAAAACGAAAGAAAAATCGAAGGGCATTGATAGATCGTAACGGATCGTCGATCTATAGAAATTATGGTTTTTCATACAACTGAAGATTTTTTTTATTCCTCGTTATTGTAATTCGAGAGGAAAGGTGGCTATTTACAAGGATGAAATAGAATGAAGTTTCGTCTGCGGTTTAGTGCCATTAAACCGCTGCGAGCCGTTCTACCGTCACCTCCAGCGGCTACATGGAAACATTTTTGAAGCCGATAAATCACAATTAATTAGCAGAGCGTAATGATGTGGCATGTCGGCTCCAATTGGTATGAGTACCGCGGTGCGGGGCGCGGAGAACGCCCCCTACCGGCGCTATAGTGCAAAAGCCCGAGAACGTCGATGGGCTCTCTGTATGTGGACTGTTAAGAAGCCGAAGGGCGTATCTCACATCATTTAGCATTTTAAAGCGTATGAAACGCGTCCTTCTGATCCTTTTAGCCGATGATACGGGCATCGCGCACGCGGTCACACAAACTCAAAAAATAACGATGTATTATCGTGAAATTGCAAGGGTATCAGTGCTGTGGGTTTAGAGGAGAGGCAATGTGTTGGTTTTGCAGGGTTTCCATGTAATGAAAAGGCTAAATGCAGCATCCCAACAAGCGATCCGATCTTCATATCACCGCTGAAACACACTGTACCGCTGTAGCAGGAATCGTTGAAAGATGTATCAAATTTTTTCAAAGCTCTCGAAAGCCAATGAAACTCTAAAAAATACCAAATAGATTCAAACATCTGATCCTCCAACTAAATCCTCGTATCCCCGAGACTTCGTTGCAAATCAGCATCAAAAAAAAATCATGACGCTTCCGAAGTCATCCTTTCCGCGGCGTAAAAAATGAATTAAAGAAGCCAATCATGAATATTCGTGAAGGTTCGGATCTTGAATTCTGTAATGCCTTCAAGCAATTTCGCGAGCTGAACGGCTATATATACTATATATCGATTCCTTAGAAGCGACTAACGACCGTGGACCGCGGCGTGGTGGTTGGGTTGCCGAGTGCCGCGAGAGTATCGGTGAATCATCGACGCCGCGTGCGCGCGGGCCTCTTCGCGGTTGTAAGCATCACGAGATGCATCCGAAGGCGTAGGAGAGGCGAAAGACGGAGTCCGAGAGCAAAGCACGAATATTTCTATCCTTCTCGTGGATACGCGAGTTCCGAGAATTGGATGTAAATCGAGTCCGCACCGCTATATTCCCCTTTTCCCACCGAAAATAATGGTCTAACTATTCAACGAGAGGGCTATTCAAGCAAACGTAAGGGAGTAAGAGCTCCCGGAGCAAGCCGGAGATAACCAAACGGAACAGGGATACAGATAGAGCAAAGCGGACAGCGTGTGGTGAGAGAGTCCTGTGGACCGGGTGCATAGCGTGGAAGCGCCGAACAGCAGGCCGGTAGCGCGGAGGTGTTAATACAGAGGTCGATCTCCAGACTTGCCTCCTACCAGTTTCATGCAATATGCGCATGTTTAACTGACCAAAGCTCTGTACCGCCACGGCCGGTGTTTCCACCTCCTGCCTCCACCTCCCTACAGGATAGAGAGTCCACTCGTGCCGCACCACCACCCGTTTCACAGAGAGAAACAGAGAGGATAGCCGGTACCGGGTCCGCAGTGTTGCTGGACTCCAGGAGGGTGGAGGGTGGGGGGTGGGGGTGGGTGGGGGGCAAGCGAAAGGGAAGCTGTCCTCTGGTCCTGCTGGTGAAGAGCTCGTTGAAGCGATATACGTATAAACCGTACACCAACTACCATGGTGAACGCATGGACCGGTCCACGCGCGGCTAGCTTTACTTTATTTATACACCGGCGCGTATACTCTACGGACACATGCCGACAGAACGGGAGCATGTATAACAGTGCGGTATGTGTGATAGTTGAGGCATAGAAGGTACATATATATATATATATAACATCCATATAACCAACTGTGGAAGGACCTCTACCATGAACCGTCGAGTCGCAGCAACTGCAACGGCAACTAACGCTAGCAGACCCGAAGCTAGCCGTGTAAATACCAAACTTGGGGAAACTTTGCTACCAAATGTGGGAACAAGAAAGATAGATAGAGAAATAGAATTAACCAGACGCTTCTGCGCTGAACGTTATTCAGAGAGATACGAATATTCCGTGGATATCCGGCTGTCCAGGCTTCTGGATGGTGTCGAATTAGGACCTTGGCAACTACTTGCCTTATTCAACAAGGCGAACCTACAGAATTGTATAGGTCTAAGTTTTCATTGCTTCATTTGTCAAGCGAATGATTAATTTCCTACCAAAACCCAATTGAGAATCAATGAAATCATTGGAAAGATCGAGATATGACGGAAATGTTGCCGAATTCGGAACTAATGCAACACTGATGTTGATTTTGGGTTAAGGGAATCAGACACAAAGAGTTACTGAGCTCCAGATTTGTATGTACCTTAGTTGCCGGTACTTCACATGGACGGAGTTCCCACCCCCCACCCCTCCCATCACCCCTGCTTGCCACACTATATACTCTACACACTCTATATACCAGAATACAGACTTCGTCCAGTGATGTCCGTTCGGTACTACCCGAGGCTTCTGGTGTTGCCGGACGTTTGGGTCAACTTTGTTTGCATTGCCTGGCGATGCATGTACTCTGCTGTGTCTGCACTAGGTGCACTGAGGCCGACACCGCCGCTGTGCATAGCCCCAACGTTGCAGAGCCGCCGCTGAAGCGCTTCTTGATGCAAACTGCCCATTTGCAACTACAATCATCTCTCCGGCGTCGAATCGCTTGGTCCAGGATCCCCCGAACGTTGCAGAGGCTGCAGGTTTGAACCTCTGTCCACGTTCGTCTCTCCTGTGACCACCACATTTCTGTCTCTACCATGCGCTTCTGTAGTCGAACTACCGGTCGCAAAACCCCATGCTGAACGCGGCCGCACACACTGTTCCGCGCTTCTACTATACTATCTATATACTCGACCGCTCTCGACGCTCCGACGACGGTCTACGACTACGCAGAGAGTAGCCTATCCAGTAGTGTATAAACTGACCACACTACTACCTGGTACCCGAGGCACCGTGTGGTACCGGGCCGGGTTGTTGAATAACAGAGTGAAAACAGCCAAGCTGTACGTCCAGAGAACTACCAAAGGCCTCTCATGCCGCGCAGCTCTTGCATCGCACCAACAGACTCTATCTGTGCGAACGAAAACCTGTGTGTGCCCTCACATCGCAAACCTCATACCTACTACATCTCTTTCCTCTACCGTTTCCATTTGCGCACAACCCCCTTTGTGAAACAAATGCTTATATATGTATTCTCTGCCATTACGTCGCTTTATCTAGGCACGAATGTAGGTTTAACATCGCAAAGGGATTACTCTGCGCTCGCGCTTCATGATAATATCTTGTTTCACTTGGCTCGGCGCGCCAATGCGCGACAACCTACCAATGAGTAAACGTCATAAACTTCCATAGCTGCCAGATGATGTTTTGGATTGAAAAAACGCTTGTAGATCGATCTAAAAGGAATTTATTGGTAGAACTAAGAGTTTGATGGGACATCTGTTTTTTCAGACAAAAATTGGGTTTTCTTACTAACTGTTAGTATTTTTTTACTAAGTGTTAGAATTTCTTACTAACTGTTAGAATTGCTTACTAACTGTTAGTATTTTTTTACTAAGTGTTAGAATTTCTTACTAACTGTTAGAATTGCTTACTAACTATTAGTATTTTTTACAAACTGCTAGTATTTCTTACAAACTGTTAGTACTTCTTACTAAATGTTAGTATTTCTTACAAATTGTTAGTACTTCTTACAAACTGTTAGTACTTCTTACTAAATGTAAGTATTTCTTACAAACTGTAAGTACTACTTACAAACTGTTAATACTTCTTACTAAATGTAAGTATTTCTTACAAACTGTTAGTACTTCTTACTAAATGTAAGTATTTCTTACGAACTGTTAGTACTTCTTACTAAATGTAAGTATTTCTTACGAACTGTTAGTATTTCTTACTAAATGTTAGTATTTCTTACAAACTGTTAGTACTTCTTACTAAATGTAAGTATTTCTTACGAATTGTTAGTACTTCTTACTAACTTTTGGTTTTCCCAACTAACCGTTAGTTCTTCCATCTAATCATTTTTTTCAGTGCAGCGATTGCAATCGGCGAAGTTTGACGGAAAATACATCACCACTGACTAACGCCGTAATTTTTTTAAATTCTAATATACATCGATAACGTGGACGTCATGCGACGTCTTGGTGTCGTCTTTCTCTTACGAAGACGAGATGATTCCTTGACAATGAGATGTACTGTGCGCCGAGAGTGCTGAGAGGTATATGAAGATTCCATACCGTTTCTCGCAAATGTTCGCGTCGTATGTTTTGCGAATGTACATTACGTCATCGGCGTCACTGTTGCTCCCTCCGGGTATCTCCTCCGAACGATCATCGTTCCGGGAACGTAATTTTCCGCCCCACCTACGTAATACGTGAATATATGCTGGTAATCGGTTAGTCCTCGTGCAGTTAAAAGACCGGATTACCAGGAATATTCATCAACGATCTGATTACACCAATGCGAGAAGGGGAAAGAAAAAAAAATTACACGCGTACGCGAGACTCAATATTCATTCTCATCTGAGTCGAGCGATCTTTCGTTGAGAATCTCGCTGAGGTAATCGATCCTCCCGATCGATTGGATAATGCGCCGATGTTAACGAGAACTCGAATATTTATTCTCAGCGTGTCACCATTATTGGAAGATTCTACATGATCTCGGAATAGACATACATCGATTTATAATGCAACTGTTATCGAATAATTTTAAGCTTTAGCTACAAATAGCCCATTCAGGTCGGTGACCGGAGCTCAAAATATTTATAATCTTTTGTCCAAAAATTGCATCATGTGAAATTTCACGCGCGTCTGCATACCACAGTAGAATTTTAGTCCAATTATAGAAGTTTCGATGATTTCGAGAAATCGAAAAAAAATTTGAAAAATTGGAAAAAATTTCGAAAAATTCTAAACAAAAATTGTAAAAAATTTCAAAAAATTCTAAAAAAAAATTGAAAAATTGTAAAAAATTTCGTAAACCGTAAAAAAAGGTCTAAATGCTGAAAAAAATGATGAGTTAGAAGAACTAACGATTAGATCTGCCAACTCATTTTTTTCTATAAATCGAAGTGCACTTTTAATGACTGATTTTTTTTTTAAGTCAACTTTTACGAATATTGGTAATACAAAGATTCCGAGGCACGTGTTCACCTTGAATAGCAATAACATGTCGGATTCACAGTCCGAAACGCCTCGTTATTAGGGCACACGACAGATGTGCATCGAGATAAGGGATTAAAAAAAAATTCGGTAAACTTCAATCGCCATTCGGCAAAAGTTCTCCGATCGATATTTTTTCCTCCTTCTTCAGTATTCGCGTGAATATAATCGACTGAAGTTCCTGGTAGCGTGGCGGGGAAGTGTCTGCGTGTCGATACCCCGTCTTTCTATCGTTTCTTCGTCAAAAAAAAAAAAAAAAAAATTCCTCCCTTGTATCGCCCGCGCAGATTTTTTAAACTCATACCCCATCCTACGATTTCGGGTCTCGAGAAACGCGACGAAAATTTCTTCGATCGTTCTCTCGCGTTCGCGGGAACAGAAACAAAGAATATACGCAGCAAGAAAGTCCGAAGAACGAGAACAAGTTAAAGGCTCTCCCTCTTCATCTATCGGCGAAAGTGGGAGAAGGATAACTCCACAACGGCGTTGAAGACATTTCCATAATATTCAAATGTATAAAATTCGCGTTTCGGGCGGAGAACAAGCGAGAAAGATGCTCCGGGAGATGGTGGAAGAGGGGGGAAAAAAGAGGGTTTCAAGAAGCCCTGCAGCGCGGTTTCGCGTCCCGGTATCCGAGAGAGCGAATCGCGCGGGTGCTGTTGGTGGTGTGCCGTTGTGGCGGCGCGATGCCACGCGGACTCCTCTCTCTACCACACGAACGTGTCGCATAGGAGGCTCGGAATCGCGCCCGGCTTGGTGTTGCTTGCTGACATATTTATCGGCGACCATGCCACCTGCAACCGCGTGCGCGCCGCCGCCCGATCGCGGGCTCTTCCTCTGGCCGCTGGCATTCGTACAGAGAGCTCTCGGGCTTCGCGCGCAGAGGGGCAACCAGCCGACTGTCCAGAATGAGACGGAGAAAGCATAAGCCGACCGATAAACGAGAAAGAGGCAAGAGATGTCGTATAGCGAAAGTGCCGAGTCGCGGCGCAGTGTTTTGCCCATTTGTATCCCAAACGTAGCGATCCACACCCCGGGCCTCGGTCCGCCGGCACCTTAACGTCCACCGGATAGTTCTCTATTCGGGTTTTAGTTACGTAGACATCCCTCACCCGAACCTCCGCAATTCTCGACCGTTGAACACTTCCAGGGAACACCCCGACTGCGCCTGTGACCGCGCAGTCCGCTTTGCTCCGTTTTACGCGCTTCCGATTTAAATACGCATCGTTGATATATATTTATCTATATGAAAGCGAATGGTCCCGAAGACTGTCCAATGCGTGGAATGAGAAAAGAAAGGGAGGGATGACATATTAGCGATTCCTCATTTCGCGCGCATGCGCGGCAGCATGCGGACGAATGCAATCGGGTTATAGCGTTAAAGGCGAAACCCTCCCTACCGCTCCGAAAGGATCTTAAACAGTTCGAAGATTGTCTATTTTTTTCGTTCCCCTTTTTCCACGCAATACAACGCAACCCCTTCTTCAGTGCCTACTTCGTCGAGACTGTCGGACATTTGGACAATAGCCGATATACGCCGCTATATTTCGTTTTCGCACGAATACGCAAAAGAAAGTGCCGACGTCGCGCGATCTATAGATCTTATTTTTACTACCGTTTGTGCGATTTTTTTTTTTTTTTAGTGCGTTGTGTTTCGTATCACAGAAACTTAGAATATATGCACTTTGATCAATATCTCTTTTGCGCGAATTTTTTTTCGTTGCACTCGCCGCGACTACTCAGCCGTTTGCCAACTCGACGGATCATTATAAATTGCTGCGGGAGGAGCTATTTATTATTTTTTCTGGAAGTAGGATACAAATTTCGTTGATATTATACAGTTTTCGTGTTCTTTCATTCCTCTTTTACCGCAACGACCCTTAATTGCTCGAAGGGTAGCGAAGCGCGCCTTTCGAATTATTGATATTGATGACTTATCTCCGGTGATCGATAAAAAGTCCGCGAGATATTTAAGAATCTTTACGCGGTTTTTTCAGGATATTATTTATGAAAATCCACTCAAAATGATTTTTTTTTACGATGATATAGTCAAATACCCTTAATTTTCGTAAAATAACGCAACGAACAAAATGCCCGTAAAAGTACGCCGACGGTTCTCAGCTTTCTCGATCTTTCGCGTAGTTTCGTTCCCTCGTATTGGTCCCATCCGCCTCTTCTCTTTCTTCTCCTTTTCGCTTTCTCCTTCGCTAAATCTTTTGCGAGAGCGGCGGCGGCACGATGATATATATCTCGGGTGCTAAACGGCCCATTGTTCCCGGTAGCCACTGACGAATTTGTATATGTTTATAATGGCAACGCCGCGCGGTACTTGCCGAACGTCGAGGCGATAAAGAAACTTTCGTAGGATATTACATACCGCCCCTTTGCTCGAGGAATATACAACGTGTATTCTCGACTCGCTATTACGTACGAATGCTCCTTTTTTCTCGGTTTATCGCACTCTTTTAGTCTTCATATCTCTCAACTGGGAAAATTCTTTAAAAATAATAACAATAATAGTGATAATAATAATAAGAATAATAAGAATTTCATTTTTTTTGTTAGTAATTAATAAAATTAATTTCCTCAATTTTACTTCGATATCAAACTAAATTTCGATCGGCAATTATCGATCGATTTCCGAAAATGAAAAATTAATTTTTTTTTTTCGAGAAAATTTTATGGGGGTTGCATTTTATTTCGGAATTATCGAATCACGAAAAATCGCGTCGATATTCACGAATTCAAATCGGTATCCTTACGCCTCCACACATTTTTTGTCCCGATAACTTTTTTGTCAGTTTCCCGAGTCGTGTGAAGACCTCCATCCCCTTCTCTTCCCCCCGTCCAGCCGCGAAGGATCTTCATCTTCGCCCGCGGCGCGTCTACGCGTAAAGCTATTCCTCGATGCACCGATCCATTAATCTGACGCATTCCCGCGCTGCCGTGTGCAGCGCAGTCGTCGTCTTCGTCGTCCCGATCCTCCTTAAGCTTTACGCGAAATTCCTGAAGCTGTTGCCGAAATAAAGTCCCCATTCCTCCCTCCTCCGCGCTTCTCTTTCCATCCCCGTGAGAGTATAACGAAAATAAAAATAAGATCTTCTCTAACCGACGACAACGGCTCTACCACGACTTATAGTCCGCGATCTTTGGATCTCGCGGAATCTCGCGAGTTCCTCGCTTCGACTCTTTCGCGAGAACGACAAAAGGCTCGGAGCTTACCGTTTCCTCCTCCTCGAGTTCTCTCTCGTAGCGCGTCTGGGAAGCCAACGATGGGACAAGTTTCGCACGCCCCGCCATCAGAAAACTCGCCGGGGTTCCCCGCTTCCTCTCGAAACTCTTCGAGAGGACATCCTATTATTTTTTTAATGCTTTAAACGTATTCCATGCTTCGCGGTCGCGGTGTCGAGAGGAGAGAAAAAGATTGAGAATAAGCGCGGAGCTTCGCGAAGAAAAGAATGAAAAAAAAAAAAAAAAAAGATCGACTCCTGCGGACGTAAAAGTGCGAAGCAAGAACTGCATTCGAAGATGAGAGACAAGGAAATAAAATATACCTCAATAAGTATATATACATATATATACCAAAAGCGTGAGAAGAAGAGAGAGAGATTTTTGGAGAGAAAACACGACGACAACGACGACGACGACGGAGAGAAAAAGATTTATATATATAAAAGTAACGAGAGAGAGAAACAAAACGCAGGGAATGTCGGGTGTCGAACCCGCCGCGGATTTACGGGACGCTTTGTAATACCGCCTTCCTTCCTCAATTCAGCAATATACCCTCCTAACCAGCAACGATTTCCTCGCGACTCTCAGCGCGCGCAACATATTCCCTTCTCTACTTTTATCTTCGTAACTCTTTTATTCGCCGTTCGCTCTCCTCTCAGCTGACCAAAAGCTTCTTCTTTTCTTTTTCATTCTTCCTTCGTTCGCATGAAACTCTTCGGGTACATTGGGGGGGGGGAGGAGAAGGAGGGGGGGGGGGGGGTGGGATGGTACAGAGGACAGTAAGAGGACCGCGAGCGCCCAGCATCCGACATCCATTTGTGCAGCGCTCGCGGGTGCGTCTTCGCTGCTTTGCGCTTGACGTTCATTAACCCCCTTTGCCGGGGCGGACATCGCGAATTCGACATTTTTTTTGCGGTACTGAACAACTTGTTCTGCTTTAGTTATTCCTTCGTTTTTTTTTTTTTTTTTTTTTTTTTTTTACTCTCTATAGAAGAGAATTTCGATGTATTCATAGATCAGCGACTCGTCTTCGTCTGTACATTCGCGGAGAAAAAATGACTCGGGATAAGTCATAGCCACTTAGCTTCTCGTTTCTCATCGCAAAGTACGAGATTATGGGTCGCGGCGTTTGTGCATTTTAAGTGTCGTTTGCGTTATATTGCACTTCTCGCGTCCTTCGATCTATAGAGCAGAACACAGCACTGAGAGTGGCAAGTATCGCGTTGCGCCGGCCGCTGCAACCGCTCGATCGAGCGTCGCAGCTCTCATAAATCCCGTTTATGGAAGAAAATGCATATAAGCTAAAGAACCAGAGGTATAACACCGCCGGCCTACACACGAGAGAAGTTTATACACGGGTTTGTTCACTAACCGAGTGGACTATACCGAGAAATCTCGTGTGTGCGAGACTCGCGCGAGATATTCAAGAAGCGAAGAACTCTGTTGAGCGCCGTTTTTTTTTTTTTTTTTTTTTTTTTTTTTCTCGTATATATCTCGTAGTAGTCGTCGTCTCGCGGGTCTCGCGAGACTCTAGAGAGCCTCGTCCTTGGCGCGATCCGCGAGAGTTCGAGAGGAACGCTATAAGGCCTTTCGTTCTGATCGCAAGTCCATCGAGAACTATGCGATTCTTGAGGAAAAATCGATAATAGGGGAAATTTATGCTTTTTACAAATCGGGACTTGCAAATTAATATTTTTTTGCAATTTTCGTGGACTAAAACATTTTTTTTTATGCAAAAAAAAATTCGCAAAAATAATAGCGGAATTATAAGACATTTATAAAAAAAAATTAAAAATTGAAATTTTTTGATTTTATAGCTGTTTTTTTTTTATTCGGAGCGATACGGTGGTAAAAAAAATATATTTTCAACTTAACAATTCTAATGAATTTATTTTTTATACATTTCCATAATATGTAATAAAAAATATTACTATATATTACTTTTTTTATTATGGACTATAAATATGAAAAAAAAAAAAAAATCGAAAATTTGTTAAAAAAAAAAAAAAGAAGTTTATAAAATTGTTTTATTTCGCAACTGTGTCGTTTTCCCCCACATTGCTGTTTGGCACGTGTCAAATGCGCGGGAGCTTATGCACGCGTGCCGAGACTTCGATCGGCGAATTCACGTATATAGTCGAATCCATAGGAAAATCATGCAATATCGATTATGCGTAACGCGCGAACGTTTTTATTTACACCGTCAGCCAAAAGCGTCCTTTTT
Source organism: Cryptus viduatorius (assembly GCA_964006125.1). Taxonomy (NCBI): domain Eukaryota; kingdom Metazoa; phylum Arthropoda; class Insecta; order Hymenoptera; family Ichneumonidae; genus Cryptus; species Cryptus viduatorius. The sequence goes on along the minus strand of OZ023225.1, from coordinate 18,411,102 downwards.
CTATTTTTTTTTTCTTCCTCTTCTGAGTCCGCGCCGTTTCTCGGCACATTTTATATCCATAGAAGGAACTGGAGCACGCGCCATATAGGCATCGCGTTTACACGCGGCGTTGCGGATTGTGAATAAAAAAAAATCCTAAACGCGGTTCATGCGCGTTATACTGTGCAAATGATCGTTGTTTCTACATGCGGTGCGTCTCTCAACGGTTTTAATCGCGAAATAGCAACTGGCGAGAAGCGCGTCTCTCTCGTCGTCGCTGCAACATTTTCCTTCTTACTTCTGGTATTATCTCTGCCTCCGTCTCATTTGTACTCCGTTGTCTTTGTCGTCAAACTCTCGTGGAATCCAGAAGTGCAATAGCTCGGTGAGTAATTGGGAGTATCGCGGGCGACGAAACCCGGAATCCTCGTGTATTCCCGGTGTTCTCTTGCAGCACAAGCGGCAGCGGCATAGTAAGGAACGAATGCAGTAGTAGCAACAGAAGCGGGCAGTACAGTAGCACTCGTACGAGAGACACACCGGTAAATTGGTAGCGCGGAATTCGCCTGGTAATCTCAATGAGAGCCCTGCGATTATTGCTAATTACGGAAAATTCTTTGAACCGAAGAGAACGGAGCGCATCTCTCGGCTCTCGAGTCAGCCGCGTTCTATCTTTCTTTTGCTCGTTTCGATGTATCGCCCGAAGGGAGGTGCAAAAAAAAATGAGGCGATTTTTTTTTTCAGCTTCTCAGCTTTTTAATGGATCATTATATGAGACCGATGAGAAAACAGGACAGACGAGACGGAGATAAAAATACAGTTATGAAAAATGTATCGTTTATCGTCAATTTCACTATAAATTGCCGAAAAATACCGAATTTTTTTGAATTTTTTAAATAAATTTTCATACGTAAAACAAAACTAACAGATCGATTGCCGATATATCGATTGCGATTTTTTTTTACATTTCGGAGTTATATTTAATTAATTATTGATTTTTAGTCATTTTTTGACTAATACTTCGAATTTTTTCGTTAAATAGTTTGTTATTAATAATAGATGAACGAATGGAACAAATCGCAATTGATAAACAAAAACACGCGTCGGTCACGCGATCGATTTTTATGCGAGTAGAAAGGACGAATATACATATATATACATATGTATATATAACGCGATGATAGAGCCGTATCACGTTAGCCATTCATCCCCTTCCAGTTTCCGTCAATTAAACGTTTGACAAATAAATGGATGATTCGTTCGTCTGCGATACATTGTCTCGTTTATGGTCATCGGCTCTGTGGTCGCTGTCTCAAGAGGTCTCATTAACCACAGCCTCTCTCTACCGTCAATTATATAATAATAAGCTGATAATAATTGCATTGCTGGTTCATTGGCCCACCGGTCGTTCGTGAACGAGTGGACCGAATAAATTAAGGACTTACTTCCCTCTTACGACCCGCCCTCATGCGGACTGCTATGCATCCAAAGCATTTATGTCATGTCGAAACTGCATGCGGTACACTTTCTCCTCGTCTCTCTCATACGCCTGAGTCTCTTCTGCCTAAAGTGCATCTTTATGCATTTCTCAATTGGCGACCAATGCGCTGCGGGTACGATGATTTATAAAAGCCCGCGGCTCACTCTTGCAACTCAATTCATTGCTATTCATTGCAATCTTCGCGATGTTTTCGGGAGTTTCGAATCGAACTTTTTTTTTAATAGAAATTTCAAGTTAATTTTAAGTCAATCGAAATTTTAAGTTAATTTTAACTCAATCGAAATGTTAAGTTAATTTTGACTCAATTGAAATTTTAAGTTAATTTTAACTCAATCGAAATTTTAAGTTAAGTGTAATTCAATTGAAATTTTAAGTTAACTTTAACTCAATCGAAATTTTAAGTTAACTTTAACTCAATCGAAATTTTAAGTTAACTTTAACTCAATCGAAATTTTAAGTTATCTTTAACTCAATTGAAATTTTAAGTTAATTTTAACTCAATCGAAATTTTAAGTTAATTTTAACTCAACCCAAATTTTAAGTTAACTTTAACTCAATCGAAATTGTAAGTTATCTTTAACTCAATCGAAATTTTAAGTTAACTTTAACTCAATCGAAATTTTAAGTTAATTTTAACTCAATCGAAATTTTAAGTTAATTTTAACTCAATCGAAATTTTAAGTTAATTTTAACTCAATCGAAATTTTAAGTTAACTTTAACTCAATCGAAATTTTAAGTTAACTTTAACTCAATCGAAATTTTAAGTTATCTTTAACTCAATTGAAATTTTAAGTTATCTTAAACTCACCTGAAATTTTAAGTTAACTTTAACTCAACCGAAAGTTTAAGTTATCTTAAACTCACCCGAAATTTTAACTTAATTTTAACGTAATCGACATTTTAACTCAATATTCACACAAAAACCTTGAGAAGAACATTAAATAGTAATTTAGTCCTCCACGTGGCAAAAAAAAAATAATAAAAATTGTACAAAGTATATAGACTTGCCGAATCGATGCAAATGAGCCTTAAACCCCAGAAAATCGAACTCCGAGTCCATATAACAGAATGTATGCAATCGCAATCTCTGAATCCATGAATCCTTAAGACTCGTCATAAATCCCGACGAAATTGCTCCTAAAACTGCAACGATAATTTACGCGCAACATTGAAACAACGAGTTCCTACAAAGTCGGACACACGACGATGATAGTTGACTCGTGCAATAAATACATTCGTTATTTATTCGTAAAACGTTCAAAGTGATTTGCGATGTCCGGTTTCGCGTAGCGACGCGACACATTTTTTTTCTATCTATAAACTCGCGTAATTTTTGCGCGTAAAGAAATTCGAAAATCTCGAAGAAAAACCCAAATTCCCGTTCTAAGAACGATGATACCTCGTATCACTTGCGGCAATAACTGTATGCGATATGTTGCATCGCGAAGAAACGCGACTCGACTGGAGTCGCCGTAATTCGCATCGTCGCGATTTCACGCTTCGCACGTCGCGCAAGTAGCACGTATACCTGTGTCGGCCGAAGTTTTACCCTCAAAAGAATAAAAATAAAATGAAATACAAACGAATACTCGTACGTTATGTCCGCAGCAATCGCGAAGTGTGTAACTGTACAACATTAGTGTAGCGCACGAGATAAGACAAAGTTGTAAGACATCGTGTAAAATTCATCGGTTACGCGATATCCTTTTGAAATAAAAAGCGTCGTTACTCTTTCGGATAATCATATTACCACGTAAGCTTCGCGTATTGTATAATTTTGTCATTGAACGAAGCATACAGATATCGTATAGATAGCCGGGGTGTACGTCGAACGAACTCTCGCGGACTCTCGAACGGTGGTATGATGTCGAGAGGCTTTAATATAGTACTATATATACCGTATACGCGAACATACGGGGTATATGCACGGGGAGACACGGTTATCGTGATACCATGCGGGAGGTGAAAGTAATAAACATAAGTCATGCGTTCGGCGATCATAAATATTCGATATTAACGTTGATATGTTAAGAAAATTAGCATAACCGTTGGTCAGCGCGTTCTCAGCCGGCTATCGCGCGGCTTTCTGCTACCGCATAACTCGTACGTAGATATATTAGTTGGTTATACAGTACACATGGTATACAGCATATTTAGCCGTTCGTCTATGTGCGCGAGGCGCGGTAATACACGTATAAAACGGCAGTCATGATCCGCGGGGATATACACGCGAAATACCGGCGCACTTGCAGCAACGTTATTGCATTTACATCATTTTCTTGCATCGATCGTGTCCAACGACCGCGTCTACGAATATTTACTCTGTGCTGTGAATAGATCGCGCGTAAACGTGCAGTCATTGGCCCCTTAAGAATACTCCGAAAACTGCGCTTCGATCTTTTCACCGTTTAATATAAATAAAATAAAATTAATAAAATGTTAATAAATATATTTATTCATTATTTTTATCGTAAATTAATCGAATTAAATCGATTGTTACGCCATTTCGCGTATATTTCGCGCAAGTATCGAATTTTATAGGTTCATCGCGATCGTTTACATTGGCGATTCGAAAGCAGCGCTCGATAGCCATTCAGTGGCCAACGACTGTACTATTTTATGCATTGCGGTATGCAAAGATCGAGTAGAGCCCCAGCGACACATATTCACATGTCGACGAGACGATGATGCATATTATTTGCTCCGCGATCTCTTCTCCGTATCTCCGTGAATCGCGGCTACGAAATATGCAATAACGTTCACTCATGAATTCCCTTTAATCTCGTATATTAAACGTTTAGTTTTACTATTTGCTCGTTTAGAATTTTACGTAAGCGCATTGATCACAAGCGGACACCGTTCTTAGATCGGTTGAATAATATCCTTATAGAACTATCGCGATAATAACGTTTCTATCGTTTCAATGTCGTGCGACCGACGGGATCGTTTATCATCCGAGCGATTGTAACGAGACATGTTGAACGCGCATACGGAGAAGGGAGAGAATAATATAAGGAATGAGGAGAGAGAGAGAGAGAGAGACAGAGAGCGAGAGAGAGAGAAAAAGAGAGGCAGAGAGCGAGAGAAAGAGAGAAAGAGAGAGAGAGACAGAGAGAGAGAGGGAGCGAGTGAGAGAGAGAGAGAGAGAGCGAGAAAGAGAGAGAGAGAGATCTTTGCTATTCTCGATGGGATTATTATACTACTCGTTAGCCACAGCGACTGGGGAATCTCCGTTGAGGATGTAAGCGGCTACTATTACGGCTGCGAACGGAGCGGCTGAACGATACCGAACTCGAGTACGCGATTATTCTCTATACGTAAGGTGATGGAAAAGATGGTGAGGCGAGAGGAGAGCCGCGCGAGCCGCGCGGTAAAACACCAAAGGAGCCTTGTCGATGAGTTAAACCATTCGAAACGATCATAAATTCAATTTGATAGAACCGCGGATATGCTTTACGCGTTCCCCCCGTTCTACACGCTATGAACGCAGTCGATCGGTTGTGTTTTCTATCGATTTATGTTATTGCGACGCTCGCGCTTGCGATGGATTTTTAATTTCTCTCTCTCTCTCTCTCTCTCTCTCTCTCTCTTTCTCTTTGACTACGGCAATCGATTCGCTATGCGAATATTTCTATTTATTCGTATTTATGCGATTAACTATATCTATAACGCCGATATACTAAACGACTCATCAGTTTGTCGTATGCGCGTCGGATACCGAGAAAACGATTTATGATCGAAACTCATAAATGGAAGATCGTCGATAATTATTTCTTTCGCGTATTGCATTCCGATCAAATATTCATAAAAACTTCTGCACATTCAATATTCAGTGTATCATTACATACAATTCTGAATATCCGAGAAATTATCGTAATATTTTGCTGCTAACAAGCGAACGGACTGATATTTGCAACATTATAAAAACAACGATCGTCAACGATAAATTTGTTTTCCATTCGAACGAACGAAGCGTCACGACAGAGCGATTTATTTAATGCGATAAAAGATCGTCTATTGGTTTTCATATTATACTTATAGCGAAACATCGGCGCAACTCGACGAGACTACAGGAGAAATCCGCTTAACGTAAAAAAAAAAAAAAATCGCTGAAAAAACGAAAAATAACAATAATATATTTAAAAAATATTTTGTCTTTTGCCTTTCATATCAATGACGATAAATTACGATTTCCGAACATTAATTTACGTTCAAAAAATTTCGCGATTTCGTACTGAAAAATAAAAATTTCGGTAAATTAATTCAGATCCTTCCGTAGTTTTTGCCATTTACCTTAAAATTCCATGAATTCGTTTTTTTTTTACATTTAATACGATTATAAAAATCCCTATTATTATTATTATTAATTTATTGAAAATTTTATCGTCCGATTATCACGAGATATTTCCCGAAGGGATACATTAGCGATACGGCGACTCTTAAGGCTCTTAATTAGCGTCAATATAAACTTACGAGAGATTCTACTGTAAACATTGGAATATTGCTGAACACGAAGGATTATAAATCCACCGAGTTCTCTCGTTCATCTCGTGGTTATAGATTATCGTGTCGTACGTGCTGCAAAATTCAATGGGAGTCTCGCGGTCTTGTATCTCCCGCGTGGTTTTCTCATTTTCCAAGTTGGCGAGAAAGCGCATGTCGCGGTTAAAGAGGACGATAGCGTTGTAGGAGTACTTGGATACTCGGCGAGGGTAACGAGAGGGGGTTGGGAAGGGGGTGGGGGTGGGGGTGGGAAGGGAGAGATCCCCGATGATGCTAAAGCGTAGAGCTTGCAGCTGTACTCCGTTGCTGTTGCACTCGAACTGCTAATCGAATTCTGCAGGCGCGAAGCTTCGGCTCGAAGCTTTTCCTCGATTTCGTTCGCCGATCTCGATCAGCAGGCATTTTGAACATTTTGTATCAAACTGTATCCGTAATATAAGCGCGACGAGCAGTACGACGACGCAGCTACGACGACGTCGAGAACGACGACGACGACGACGACGACGACGACGACGACGACAACCACGGAGACGTCGTCGTCGTTGCGAAACTTTTCTAATTTAAAAGTTACCCGCACGGCCCTGACTTTCGCACTAGCAGCTCCGCTCGCCCCGGCCAAACAGGTATCTTTATTGCATTCAACAACATCGCGAGTGCCGCGCGCGGCGCAAAACCCCTCTCCACACACACCCTTCGCGCGAAGCCGATGGCAAAATCCTCTCTCGATTCACGAGGAGAGTTCTTCGCCACGTCTCTCTCACGTCGACCTGACAATTTCTACTTTTCTAACAAACGCATCGCGACAATTCAATTTCCAACCATCGCGAAAGGCTCGCGTCTCATCTCAAATCGGCGAACTAAGATTGGTACGAAAATTCAAAAGTCCGATACAACAGTTACCATCAGATGGTATTGCAATCGATGTTTCATCGCGAAACTAAAGCCGCAAAAAAAATTTTCAATTTTTCGAAAAAATTGACAATTTCATCCCCTTTAGGACTCATTGAACCCTTAAGTTTCTAAATTCAAAAATTGCTCCGAAATCGAAATCGTCGTATTAAAGAATTATCTTTAAGGAGCGCAGACGCGATTTTGGCGAAAGTATGAGTGCAGACGGGTCGCAGTTTAGTTAATTATTTCCGAAGTATAGAGCCTTTAATAACCGAAGGATGATACTGGATACGGCACTTATCTTCGACGTAACAATGATAACCCGTCGGTGCACCTATCGCCCTCGTTAATTTAAGGGTTTGCGCCGTACGAGGATATTACAACCCCCTGACGAGAGGTCGTCGTTTCGCGACTCACTGCGAATACTCGGTTACCTCCGCGCTGCCGGTTTCCGTAAGTTAACGTTGTTTGGTAATTAAACGAGTCTTATGTCCGCCACACGAGGGTAACTGTGGTAACCTTAGAGGTTAATAACTTTCGCTTTGAGTCGACTCTCTCGAGGGGTTGGCGGTGCAATGCTAAACCAACGAATATGATATTGTTATGGGGCTTTTCGAGTCCGTGAGCCCTTAACCCCGCCGTCTATATTGGCTCAGTGTGCAGTACACATTGCTACACAAACGTATACATCGGGACGGAGCACCTCGATGGCGTGCAGCTTCGTGCTCACCGGGTACACCGAACTCTACACCGGCTTATTAAGCCGCGTGCCACGCGTTATTAATCCGCTAACTCAGCTCCCACCCCCTCTACCATTCGGCGTTATGTTCTTAGGTCGAAGGAAACACGTATTCAAACCCTTATAACGAGGTAACCGGGTGGCGGATCGCGGTAAAGTCCCTCTACACGCACATGTGCCATTATCGCGGTGCCGCGGAGTCTACTTTAGCCAATTTTCATTGAGAACTCCGACACGCTACCAATTGAATACGATAATCCGAGATTTTTTATGATTATTATTCTCGATGAAAATAAATCATTTTTCTACTTTTTTTCTGCTTTTTTTTGCGTGAAATAATTTTTTTTTTAAAATAATTTTTTCGTAAAAAAAAAAAAAAAAAAAATTTGTATTTACGATCTGAAAAAGCAATCGTAATATTTAAACTCGAATTATAATTTTTTTATTATTCAGTATACCTGTTAATAAAATTTCGAAAAAAAATTTTGAAAAATGAATTATAATGATTAAATAAATAATAATAATAATCAATAATTTTTATGATATTTAATTTTTTTTCGCTTCGTAATTAATGACGATATGTTATAATTTTTTATTAAGATTTATTAATTCAGGTGATTTTTATTTATTTTCGAAGATTTTTATTTTTTTTTATTACCGTTACATGTAACGGCATAAGTCATTCGTGTCGATAAAACCATTGAGAATTATTGATTTTTCATATAAATACATCGATTCGCGAATTTACGACTACTTATAGAATCTCTTCGGCATTCGCCATATCACGCATGTTTTGCGGTGTCATCGTTAGAGATGAATTTATGAGTTGAGTTCCCCGAGACCCTCGGATACCGAGATGAACTTTGTGGCTGCAACGATGCCGCGTCGGACGCGCGCTTGTGTTGCGCGCGCGGCTTACGTATCATTTAGCCGGAGGAAGGGAGAGGTCTCTCGCCGCGAGCAAAGTGAATGGGTAATAAATGTCGCGATACCTTATTAGACGGTTTGTATAGGTACATACAGGCGAATAAAGTACGTTGCTTCTTTGGCGAAAAACAAATACATACACCGAGTGGACCGTCTTATTAGTCTCTCTACTGTATCATCCATAGATATAGTATATAACTGTAACGTATATGTATGTGAAATCCCCTCCGCGCGTTATTAATACGCAGCGTCTTTAGCCCTAAACGAGTAACCAGCTTAGCGATCTTATACACGATACTTCGCTCCAAAAAAAAAAAAAAAAAAAAAAAAAAAAAAAAAAAAAAAAATGCACAGGCCGACAAATAATTTCTGCATTACTAACAGCTTGTTTTACCATCGGTTCTCACGGCAAACGGGAGCACCGAATAATCTCGTAAATACGAACAAAATAACGAAGAAAACCGATCGCCGCGATATATACTCCGAAGCGATTAAACGGCGAGACTATTAAGAAATATTATCATTCCTCTTGTCGACATAATTACAACACAAGTCAATGAAAATTATAATGCCGATCGATCGATATTTATCTAAAATGGTGTATTTCAGTGATACACATACGCGTACCTTTGATAGTGGCATACAACGAACTCGTTAATAGTCGAGAAGCATATAAGTGGCTCCGCCACTTGGCGCTTAGCAACGCACGTGCACTTATTTCGCGAAGCATGCATTCGCGCCTATTACTTCGCGGGGTATATATAAAGCGCGTATATGTGTATATGTTATAAAGTAGTATAGTTTTTTCGAGGAACTTAGCTGATAGAGTTTGCAATCCCTCCTGGTAGCTGCGGCACAAATGCCGATGAACTTTCCAGCTGCATATATGTATTATTTACAACGCTCGATGCGCGGATGACGTGTATACGAAGATCGCGGGGTTATAAATGTTTTCTCGGTGCTTTATTAGCTCTTCGTACGTTTCGCTTTACATGCGGGCGCGAGAATGACGCTGCCAACTGCTGTTTAAAGGGATAGAGAAAGAAGGAGGAAGGATTGCTGTATATTACGGACACGAGGATTATATTCCGCGATCTTTTATATTGCGGCAAAATGCATACAGCGTAATACTCTAACGGCATTACATTTTATAACTTTGTGCACTGCGCAGCCCGGTACTGCGCAGTGCGGTACTGCGCAGCGCGTGCGGGAGAGACGAGGAAAATGTGAGAAAAGGACGTATATAATGCATATAGCGGAATATATGCCGGCGAAAGGGGGCAAAAGAGGGGTTTTACAACGTGTCTGTCAGAAGATCGCGGGACACTTAGAATTTAACAAGCCGAACATTATAATTATTATCGCCTGTCAGGCAATACCGGAATTATCGGCTGATTATTATAACCCGACATACGGCCACCCGAGTCATTAGGACACACTGTTGACTCCGATAGATTTCATTATTCCGTCTATAAATTAATGCGCAGTTACTTGATACTGTCGGACTGTAAAATATATATAGATATAGAAGCATCAAGGAGTTAATGCTATTAATTACGAGCGTTTGACGCACTTGTAAACATTCAATTCGACTCGTATCTGTAGATTAATGAAAATGATACGGTAATGGAGACTCTTTTTACGTGCCGATTATACGCGTTTAGCAGTAAATGTGGAATTTTTATGGAAGCCGTTTTTCGGTTTTTAAATGTTCGTTAATTTAAAAAAAAAATTAATAATTAATTTTCGTTGCATATCCGTTAAGAATATTCTGCTGAATCGGCCATTAAATAATTTCAATCGAATGAAAACGAATTAACGGAATTTAGAGATTTATTTTGTCCCAAATAGAAAAACATATATTATATTATAAATATATGAAAATCGGTGGAAATTATGGATGAAATTCAATTGTGATTAATATATTAATCATTTGATTTTTTATTTATTTGATAATTTATATTTGCAAAAATATTTTCATGATATACCGATTTTCGATGAAAATTTTATATTGGATTTTGAAAATTGATGTTTTTTTTCAAAAAAAAAAAAATATTTGCAAAAAATTTATTAGAAATATTTGAAATTCTACATTTTTTTAATAATAAATATACTATTTACGAAAAATGTCCAATTTTGCGAAATTATATCGGATATATCAGACTTATTTCGCGATATATTTTTTTTGTCATGTGAGATGAAAGTCTCGAGGTTTCGATTTTGATTTTTTTTTTCCGAGAATATCGAGGGAACCAACAAGGTCCACCCGCGTCATCGCGGCGCGGTAGTTCTGCTTTATGAGGTGTGTAATGTCGACGTCTTCTGCTGGGGGGACCATGTAAAGGCCCCACAGGAGACGTAAAAGTGAGGGCAACGTATGCAGTTTTACGGTATATCGTGAGCCACGATATCGATGGCACATATAGGCAGAAAATATACTCGCATAGGGTTGGTTACTCTTGCCAATGTCGGCAATCATAAAATTTCCACGTATACAGGATTATGGGAACGAGGAGGGGTGATCGCGAGCACTGGACGAATTTGCCTGCGAACCGGCAACTTCTTCTCCCTATTTCGGTGTTTATAACCGAAGTCGATATTATACTGTACACAGACTCCGACGTAGTCACAGTATGCGTAATATTACGTGTGGGATCAGGGGGAACGTTGTAAAAATAGTCTGTTAACCGAAGACATCATGTCTCGGGACTTAGAAAGAAATATTCCTCGCAGTGCCTATCTTACGAGAGCTTTCCGCGATATACCGATCTCTCTACTTCCGCTGTAAGAATTTATTACGCGAATTCGTGTATATAAAATAAGTATATTTTTTTATTGAAAAATCGGCATACTTTTCGCCTCGAAAGTTATTGCAAAACAAAAATTATTAATAATCAGCGGATAATGAGATTTTCGTTAGAAAATCGCCAAGTTCATTTAATTTTTTTTTTTTTCATAATTATCGTGTAATTTTTTTTTATGAATATGAATATTGGGATCGATGTTAGTCCACATGGCTCCAAGAACTCTATGCATTTGCTATTTGGAATTTCCAGCTATTTTATCGAATCACCGACGTCACAGATTTTGATCAGATATATTACCGGTTTCCGCCTCCGATGAAATACGATTCTGTAAATAGTTATGACAGGAAAAAATCATTAATCTTGCATGATAAACGGGTAGACGTAGATGGTTTTGCGTTTCGATTCGCGGAATCTTCCACGACGTATCTCCATATTCGACGAAATCGGCGGATCGGCATTTTCCTGTTGGGGATGTTTTATGAAATTCTACTTTAACTATCAATAGAAAATGTTTCTTATCAGCATATTCAACTAGCATTTGATTATTTCTATCAGCTTCAAAATTTAATCGAACACTATAAAAAAAATCGGTTGTATCGACTAAATCGGCGCTCGTGGATGGCGAAACCAATATTTCGTTAATTTATAGAAATACCTAAGTTACTCAACTAAATTTATGTTTTATTCCGATTTTTCCGATTTTTCTGCCAAACCGATTTTTGATCCAAACCGATTTTTTTTACGGGTATCATAAGAAAAAATGAATCTTATCAATGTCCCTTTTTCTCTTCCACCGAAAAAAAAAATTAAAAAGTCCTAAAAGTAATTATTATGAAGACGCAATTACCGATTTACGTACTCTTACCGATTCCGGCTACAATCCTCTTATCGTGACTATTCTTATAGCTAAACTCAGTTGAAAAGAATACTTCGAAGGCGTATTTATGTCGCGTGGGTGGATATATGCATACGTATGAATGTAGTGGTTCCGATTTGGGTATAGCATGAGTGCATGAATCGATCGAAAGGGATGGGGAGGGATGATTTAACAAGGACAATGGCACGTGAAGTAGTGCCACTGTGTAGGGGACCCGAGCCGATGCTCACGTTTCCTAACAACAGTCGCCCAATTTCACTCAAACAGAAGCCGATTAATTCACGGAGTTCAATTTAATCCGTTCGTCCGCCGTAGTAGTTTCAGAAAAAGACGTGTAAAGACCTGGCTGAGGGATGGAAGGGGTGGGGGGTGGGTTGGGGGGGGGGGGGTTGGATAGAATACCCCAGTGAATTTCAATAAACTTCCATCCATTATACATATTTTTAACTGTCAATCTCTTCGACAAGGCGAACGATGAGCGTCTGCCGAATAGAGGGCGTAGTCGCGGGGATCACGCGGAAGGGGTGTATAGGTCAGATTGCTCGGGGGGGTTAACAATGCATTCGTACAAAAGACGCGTCGAGGGGAACGCCGAGGCGAACGACGCCGTGGCAAGAGCGACCTGCTCGCCCTTTCGATTCGATGATGTTCATCTATGCTGCGATCGGCTCCTCCACGCACTCGCGTTTTTCTTCTAATGATTCGCATGCATCGCTGTCCCGTATCGGGCGATTGTATTTAACTGGACTGGGCTAATTATTACGAATTTCCAATCGTCGAGGGCAAATGTAAAAAGCAACGAGGAAGCGATTGAGTAATTGAGGGGAAGAAGGCTGACTGATGCCTTTCAATCAAAGACTGATGATACCGATTATTCCGTCGATCTGTTCTCGATGCATTGCAAGGAAAGGAAACAATGAAATCTGCATTCTGGACGTGAAAGATTCTCGTAGAAACGAAGTTATAGTATTGATCAAGTGGACCTGTTAGGGGTGTTTCTTTATTATTCTAATGAAAGTAATTGGATGAGAACCACTGAGATGCGGATAAGAAGAGATCAGTTTGATGATTGGGTTGATCCATGGATCATTAGCCTGGTAATTTTACTTGGTCTCGTTAGCCAACGTTTAGCCTTAGTAGCTGTACCTGAAACTGTAAGACATACCACCCTTATCCGCGATGACAAACGAATTCTCGTGGGTAATCAAAGGATAAATGGCAACCGGAGTAAGAAGAATAGAACGATCAGCTGACCCCGGGGCCTTGAACTATCAGATGTCCATTGTGAAAAGGATCTTCCGCAGCCCTGTCAGCTGTTCGATATTGCTGCGTTTACCCTCTGGAGGGATACGTTCAGCGGACTTACACCCTCCGCAAAGAAACGGAGTCCTTGCTATTGCTCTTTATTATCTTTCTTGTTTGCTACGTCGCCAATGCCTGCGTTCGGTGTCGGTTTCAGCACCGGATACAGTATACATGTCGTAGTTACGCACGCAATTGATTGGTCTCATTACAAGAACAATTACACTCTGTAATACGAGGTGTTTCTTTGTCTTAATCTTCATTGGGTGTATCAGACACCGGTATTCAGCACCATCTGCAAATGGCAATCGGCAAAAATGGTACTTTTGCTTTCTCACTGAAGATGTTCCGTTTTCACGTAAAGATTTTCGTAATTTCAATGTAAAGGTGTTCGGAATTCTTAAAAATTTCAAAAAAATGCATTTTTCGAGGAGCAGATTTCGATCTTATCGATCTTTCGCTTTTAACACGAAACCAACAGTAGTTTTGGCATTAAATTACGCGATTTGCTGCGATTTCGAAAAGGTGTTTTCCCGATTCCAGTGCTACGAAAACACCTCGTGAAAAGCTTTTAAACTCTTCGATCGTATGGCAGCGATAAGAGATGAAGAGTCAATTCAATTCTTTCGATAACTCGGGACTTTTCTTGACGTTATATTTTTTACATAGGTTCCGTTACAAGAATCGAATTTATCGTCAAAATCATATGTATCAGATACACTTCACTGTGTCGGGGTCGCGGATACCCGCCAACCGTACAAAAATGTTTGTCATACGCATGAATACACCTGGTATGATAATTTCAAACGGGATAATATACCGCGTATACGTTTATCGCGGTATATTCATCGCACGTATTACAACGCTGTTCGTGCCTCTTATGAGTAATGTAGGACGACAAGTCGGTAAAAAAAAAAAAAAAAAAAAAAAAAAAAAAAAAAAAAAAAATGAACCACGGAAAGGTGCACACACCGTGCGCGCGTTTGCCTTCCAAGGAATCGGCGTACTTTCGAATGAAAATTTCTCAACGGAAATGTAAGCATTTATAATCTCACGAGTGTAATCTCTGCCAGGGGTGGTCGTTGTTAGAATGAAGAGCTGTTAAAAGATAGAGAGCAACGAGCGAATAGATTCGGTGTATGTAAAGGTGTATATAGGTGTTCTATTCCTCGGCATCGCAATTGCATCTTGTCGCGACGCGACGAGACGCTCGACGCCACACGCAGCGTTACTTCGCGAAAGGGGCAGCAATGTCATTGTCCTGGAAAAGTGGGAAAGGCACGCAGAATTGTGTAACTCACGGACGAGCCGCGAACAACGATCGCCGGGGATTAGTAGAGGCGCCTTAAGAGATCGAGAAATAGCATAGAAGTCGCCTCTTTACGAAGTTTTGTAACGATCTCCCGCGAGACACGGACAGACTGGCAGACGGTCACTCGCGAGCTGCATCTAGATCCCTCCCCGGAGGCGTTGCGTTCTGCGATCTACGCGTGCTTAGCCTCTGCTAAATCCCGTGCACTCATCTCAAACCGATGTTGTTGTCCTCACCGTATTTTCCATCGTCGTATCTCATTTTAACGACTAAGCGAATCCACTTCGTCACACGCGCACTATATTTATGCGACGCGCGACTCCGACACAACTCGCGGAGATGCCTCGCTGCGCTAAACATGCATTATTAACAAATTAGCTAAAGCGATCGGTATCATTCGACTCCGATACCATCGTTTCGTATTCTTAAGAATCGAATCGTCTGAAAAATCTGTTTATCTCAATTTATAATCATTTTTTAAACCCTTTACCTTATGGAATACCCATCGAAATACGATCGATAGAGATTTTCCAGAACTCAAACAATTCGTATATCGTAAAGGGTAAAAATAATAAAAAAAATTTATAGACGTTTTTATGGCTAAAAAAAATGACATATGATAATATTTTCAAAAAAAGTTGATTCATTAATTTTTTTGATTTTTTTTTTTCAAATTTTTATTTCAATCGAAAGTATTAAAAATTCTCTCCGAATCTCACTTCCGGTTGATAATAACATTTTCCTTTCAAAAATTACTGAATAATAATTTTTTTTTGATCAGCTGATCGTTTTGATTCTAAAATTTTCTACTTTATCGTCCGAAAGATTGATCGTTTATTATATTCGGTATCTATCTATCCGCTTGTAAACGCGACTTGGACGCGAGTATCGGACGTGAGTTAGCGGTTTTTAGCGGATATGATGTTACCTTGAAGAATATCCTGACTAAACTTACCGAATGTATCATTGACTTCATCGTCGGTATTCCCGGTTTAACTCTTTTGTATTCCTTATGCGCTTATTGATGCTCTCTCTCTTTCTCTCTCTTCTGTTTCTCTCTACATTTGCAGCAACCCTTTCGCGAACCTACACGATCACTTTTGCAGCAACGTTCATCGTAACTTATATCGTTGCTCGTGGAGATCGCTGTAACGATAGGCGTACACGATCACTGGCACCAACGGCAGATTCTCTCTCGTTGCTGCTTCGTTTGTTTCTCTCTTTCGTTCTCAGACCAAAACATATATATATATACATATACAGCCATATAACATGTGTATATAAGCGCGCGGCTGCGAGAAAGAGCTCAGGATACGTCGGCACGTCTCGTCATTGATAGATCCCTTCGAGGCCACAGTCATTAATAATTCATTCATCATCATCTCTCGTTCGTTCAAGAATCAGCCGAACGAACGGCCGGACGGGGAGAGACACTATCGGCTCTTAGAATCGTCGCTTCTGATGCGTTATACTAACAGTATTAATATTATCTGAGATAAGGGATGAGATAAAATGCGATAGATGACATCATTGAAGTCGTAACAACAAGTAAAAAAAAAAGAACGAAGAATTATGCATTAGGAGAGTCGGTAAATGCGGATTATTTCTACCAGCATAATGCGAGGAATCGAAGCAGACGAGGAGAAAGATATTCATATCTGTGGCATCGATCCTCGAAGTTTCTATGGATAGAAAGGATACAAGTATCAGGATAACCTGAGGTTTGGGACTGCGACAGTAGCATCCTTCAGCTCAGCCTTCTATGTTTCCTTCTCTTTCTTCTTCTTCTTCTTCGTCTTCGTCTTCTCTTCAACAGCAACAGCAGCAGCAGCGGCAGCAGTCAGCAGCACTCTTTACTTATTTGCATATAAAGGCATTCCTTCGTTTCACAGGCTTCCCCTGTCGCAGCCACATAACTGTAAGTTCCGTCCGTTGACAGGATCTGCCAACAATCTGCGTACATGATTTGCTGCTCGTTTCTATCTCCGTCTCGTTTCCCTCCTCTCCCGGGTCTCCGTGTCCGTCCGTCTGCCTTATAGTTGGATGGTACGTTATGTATATCCTATCTATCTGTTTCTGCTTCTGCTGGTCATATCTCTTTACTTCGTTCTTAGTGGGCATTCGCTGCGCTACCTGTGCGCTTATATATCGAATGAATATGTATCCGTCGATGCGATTTCTATGTTTCTATACACCCCATGCTTAGCGGGTTTTTTTTCTGCTCGGTGGATAGATGGCTCGTTGAATTGCGTCGCCGTTCGTAAAAGTCAAGCGCCGAGTACGATGTCTGCGCTCTTTGGAGATTCAACCGGTGATCGGCATTCAGTTGGATGAATCGTATTCGATAGAAAGAAATGCGACAATTACTATACCGTTTCTTCGACTCAGGTTGATGCACGTGTATAAGATTCTTAAGGATGTTTGAAAGCCGAAGGCGTCTTTGAGAGGAGACTTTGAAAAGGTCGGAAAATAGTTTCCGCATTTTTTTTATAGTTAAAACGATTTTTTTTTACGAATCTCTGGAAAAGATGAACAAATTATGTATAGATTATGCTTAACAAATTTATATAGATCATTTTTAAATCTGTATTATTTATATAGATCTATAGATCTATAGATCATAGATCATAGATGATCTATATATCATTTTATTATATATATGCAATTCTGCGTATTGGTTATGTATATAATTTATATATAGATCATTTATAAATCTGTATTATTCTTATAGATCTATAGATCATTGATCATAGATGATCTATATATCATTTTATTATAAATGTCCAATTCTACGTATAGCTTTTCCTAAGAATAGAAAAAACAACGCTTCAGTCCGCGCGCAAAGGCCTCTATTCTCTCGTAGATCATTAGGATGTATCGATTGATCTTCATTTAATTGTCTTTCTGGCATCGACTCTCGGACGCTATTCTCTCGCCTTGAATATTAATTTCGATTGGAAACTTCCCATATATCATACACTATACGAAGATGCGTCCGTGTAATCGGAGAAACACCCGCGAGAAGTTTTTTCACATATTTAAATGGCGTTAAATATTAGGCCCACCGTTGTCGTAATTTTTTTTTATTTTTTTTTATTACCTCTTTTTATGTTTGTTGATTTGTTTTCTGCGCCGTTATTATGATTATTCGCGGCCAGTGGACCTCGCGCCCCGGGTCTCTCGATCTCGAAAATGATCGTGAGAAGACGCCATTCCCCCCGCCGACCGGATTCGCTCCAACCAACGGCTAAAGAGCACATTCATGTTAGTCCGAGAGTTAGGTGCATCGATCCTCCGGTAGGGCTTTTTTTTCGCTCGCAGACCATACGACATCGCGTTCTCACTCTCTGAATCATGGAAACGTTGAACTCTCCCTTATATTCCAATCTACCGGGAGCTTCTCACTTTCTCTTTGGTGTTCTCTCGCGTATGCTGTATATACTCTTTGATCGCGAGGGGGTGGATCCGGATTCGTGAATTGCGAGACGAATGCTTAAGATATTGAGGTATTGGACCGAAGGTAAAAGCATTCGGTATGTTTCGAGGTTCGACACGATAAGCACGAAGATAGATACGGCCAGAGGTATTGTACGCTTATTCTTATTATTCGTTTCGCCCCACGAGCGCGCGGAACCCCGAGCGTTGAAGAACACTCCACGGAGGAGTGCTGCAACTCCGCTGCAATTCTTTAGGTTCGTGCAGATTGACTCAAAAGTTACATTCCATAGGGTTTGGGAACGAAAAAGTAAAAAGCACTGCGAGACCCTTCGATCTATCGATATTTTTATTTTTAATCGAAATTATCGTGTGTCGGCTATGTAATGCAACGTGTGTCACGTGATTCAGAATTTGTTAGAAAAATCAGGACGAATACTTTAGATATCGAAAAAAAAAAAAAAATAGATCGAAATTTTAATGGTACCTTTTTTTTATCTTCAAATATACTGAGTCTAATAATATTCAATGCGAAGTATATATTGTAAAAAATATTTCTCATACACCATTTTTACGAGCTCACGATTTTTTGAAAATTAAATTAATTTAAAATAATTTTTTAATAAAAAATTCTAGAAATATTGATTTTCTACGAATTTTGGAAGTATGGAAGGGTTGATACGTGATTTAGGGGTTAATAACAATTTATAATTATTTTTAACGCATTTTCGTAATTTATTAATTAAAGTTTCGAAATTATGATTATTATGAAACAATCGTATTTTTTTCGTCAATAATTGTTGAACGAACCTGTAGAACTTCATAGATATAGTATCGTGACTTCCCAGGAGCCTCGGGGCCCAGAGAAGCCGCCCATGAATTTCGGCTAATGAGAACATTTGGAGATACGTCAGTTCCAGTATGCTAATGGCCATAGAGATGCCGATACAATTTCAAGATGAATCTGTCTCTGTTTCTCCGTGCTGAGTCCCCAGTATACGCGCGTACCATCCATACGGAGACGCCTTCGAGAGAGTTCCCTCGCGAGTCTCGTCTTCTCTCTTCCTCCCCCGTCGTTGACCAATGGCCCTCTGCGCACGAGACACTACCACTCTGCCGAACGAACCCTCTCTATATTAGCCCTCCGTTCCCCGTATATCTATTTTAACTATTCGCTTCGTGGAGATCGAACGATCGGTGCATCGACTATAGTTTCACCCGACCGGAGACTGTTATAAATAAATTCGTATTATGCATAATCCGACCGGACGAAAAAATCGTCGCAAGAAATCCTCGAGTATCTTCATCATTATCGTTTTTTGCCGATCGAAAAAAAAAAAAAAAAAAAAAAAAAAACGTGTTTCAAAAAAACCGCTTTCTCAGTCCCAGAAGCGGCGGGGCGACGTTTATCTTCGGGAAATCGTCGAAACCGCTCGACTTTGGCGCAACGGATATAGCAAAGTGCCGCACTTTTGAAAAGCTCTTCACAAAAATGCGGCGGACGGAAGAAAAAAAAAAAAAAAATTTGCCTCCGGAAGGTTGTCTCTTCCGCGATGAATTTACGATACCCCCGAAGCGAAAGTACTCGGGTAAATATTGTGGGGGTGTAGTTTCTTAAAAAAAAAAAAAAAAAAAATGTCACCATAGGGTGCAACAAGGGGTCGCGCATTGGAAAACATGCTGCGGGGAGCGTTGTAAATTATATTCAATACCGGATCGTAAAGTGGTTTCTCTCTCCTTGTGTCACGGTCTGCTGCCTTGACGACTCCGATAACCAGCGGTGGAGAGGTTCTCCGCGTACCTCGATGAAGTCCGAGGGTTTCTTTCGTTCTTCGTTCCCGCGTCGGTGTGCTGCTGGTCGTAAATCGTCGATGCGGCAAAGTCGAACACGAAAAGAACGAACCGTCGAGACATTGCATTTTTTTTTCATCCCTCAAAATCGGTCTTTCCGTAAAAATTGACCGTCGGAGTCAGGAAACTCATAAAAATGTGGAAAAAAAAAAATAAATAAAAATAAACTGTAACAATACCGAAAAGATTTTTCGCTATAACGTCGAAATCGGCGAGACGGCAATTTCGGAGATTTCGAGACCGCAGAGCTTTTCAATTTTCTCATTGTCACGAGAAAACTCGGACTGTTGAGGCGCACTGCGGTTTAAGTGAAGAAAATTCGTCCATAAGGGTGAAGTCAAAGCGGTCGTAAAGTCGCGTTCACACAGTAGCAGACAGAAGGGGGATGAGGAGGGGCATCGCAAGCAAAGATGCTGAGAGGTGTGAAAGCGCGCTAAGCTTTGTTCGCTGTTGATCCCTGTGGTGTCTCTTCGAGCGAACGATCCGCCCCTCTCCCGCCCCTTGACGATGTGTTACTTCCGAAATGAAATGTTCAAGCGACCTGGTCGAGACAGGGTCGCTATAAAACTTCGGTTTAGGTTTTAATTCAGCGACGAAACGCTACGAGGATTTATTGCGCTCGAGCGAAACGGCTTACATAAAGACGCGACTGTAAAAAAAAAAAAAAAAAAAAAAAAAAAATCGTGTATGTAGACATCGAACGGCAGGTGCTCCCTATATCGTTCGTCAGAAAAAAAATCACTACCGATAAATCATAAATACGATTTTTAAATTATTCCAACGATCCCGAGACATTTTTCTTTCCTCGGGCCCTCCGTCAAAATAACCGATCATTTTTTTTTACATCTCGAGATGACGGAGGGTCCATATCGTTGGATTTGTTACGAGGAGATTCTCGTATCTCAGTAGCCAATGACATGTCACAATAATCAATTAGGCAAGAGGAGCGTCGACATGCTTAATTCCCTGTTTGACTGATCGCCGCGATCGTACATCATAACCCTTTAGTCGGGACTAATATGCGTTAGAGCGTTTCACGACGGGAGTGCGGGTTTATTTTTGAACTCTACCGTGCGGCAGAGTGAACCCCCCGAGACGACGACGAGAACGACGAGTTCTGATGATGAATATCTTCGCGGTCGCGATTACGTTGCGCGGAGAAAGCCTACTGCTCGACTCTCGGCGCTCCGGTAATTCGTCATCTTACGGTGAGCACTGCGTCGGCTTCTCTACTGCGGCATTATTAATTATACGCGTACCGTGACGAACTGACCGCCCGCTTCAGCGACGCAAAGAGGTGATATACTTTGTAGGAGAAGCTAATTTGCCCACAGAATTGTACGAACCGAGACGCTGTTTCCTCAGCTCGTAACTCGTCGTAGAACACCGCTTGTCGGCTATAAATGTAATTGGCCACAGGTGTCGGGGATTCTTTACTTTTGTCAGACAACAGAGAAGCATGTGTATCGGAACAACCGACGAATTTGTTTGATAATAATAGACGTAGACATAGACATAAAATAAATAATAAGACGATTGCAAAGCCTATTTAGAAGAGAGGAAAAGAAGATTGAGACTATAGACGAGTTGGTCACTGCGCTTTCGAGGGAAATGCTATTATGTTTACTCGTACACTGTATATATCTACGAATTCTGCAGCACATAGCTTCGTTCGGAGACCAATTTCGGATATTCCATTGGGATATCGGAGTCCCGAAGATCGATTACTTTTCTCCCGTACTTCCGTCTCCGATCGTCGAATAATCGCGTATCCATCGTATCGGAACGTTGCCATAGCACATTTTATCAAATAAAAAAAAATTCGATTTTTTTTTTTTTTCGTCATTTTTTCAATGAATTTGAACTTTTTGAAAAATTTTCAGAATTTTTGATGAAAAATTTGTTGGCGAAAAAAAAAAAAAATCGTCATTTGTTCAATGAATTCGAAGTTTTTAAAAAATTTTCAGAATTCTTTATCAAAAATTTATTGCCGAAAAAAAAAAATAATAATTTTTTTTTTCTGTAAATCGCGTTCGTCTTTTTGTCAGTAAATCGAGTTAAAATTTTACAGGTGTTTCGATAATATATTAAACGAAGTGCACCCCAAGTTTGAACACTTTTTTCGCGAAAAAACAATCCTGCGAAGGTACCTTAAGGCTAAAGGTTGATTTATATCAAAGTTTCGCTTGATGAATGTAACATAATCCGAACGATTTCTTGACTGCTGCAACACGTATACACAGATGAGTTTCGAGTGATGTATAACACGCGCGGTGAAAACGCGGAAAGCCAATCGTACGAAGTACTAGATGAGCATCCATTCCTATCAATCCTCTGCATTTGTAACTTTTGGTCGGAGAGTTTCGGGAATTTTGGTGGGTAGGTAGGTTAGGTAGGTTGAAGGACCGTCTATATCTTTGGTCTGCTTCCCCATCTACTGTGGCAGCTATATGGAACCGGGTGAGTTACCATGTGTTAGCCGAAATATCTACGAGAGGAGTTTTCCCCGGCATAGAAGTGAGAGGATATAAATGAGCGTTGCGAGTCGACAAATCAAGAAACTATCGACATAAATAAATTTGTGGCCCGCCAGGGGTTTCGCGAAGCACATCGATGCCATTCCGGCTCTCGCTCACTCGCACTTTTCGACTGCCAACCCCCCCGCCTGACGTGCAGTAGAGTTATGAGGGAAATGGCAGCTCCTAAGTCAGGCAATTACCCACATTTCGAATACACGACTTCACCCCTCGTTTCTCGGTGCCATTCTTACTTTTCTCCAACACCAATCTTTCGAAATATATCCTTATATTCTTAAACATAATAGAACTTAAAAAAAAAAAAAAAAAAATTCGAATCTTACGTCATCGGAAAGCCGCCATTTTTTTGCTCCATTGACGACAAAATGGTAATTTTTTTTTCGAAATTATATTAATCAAAAATTTCTATTAAAAAAAAAGAACCCATTTGAAGCGATCGATCGATAAAAAAAAAATCTCTGATAAAACTTCCCCAAAAAATGTCTTTCCCAAGGAAGATAAAAAGCCCGAAAAAGGGGACAGAAGAAATCGAATAAAAAAAAAAATCCAGTTTGTCGAGCGTTTCCAGCGGGCGTTGCTCTCAGTAATTCCGGATAAGGACCATTCACGAATTATTAACCGTCCACCGGTGGTGGCAGACCAATGGTACAAAAGGCAGTGCGGCGCGGGGTGGTCGTCGGTACTTTACCGTGATTCCATCTAAATCTCAATTTTGGAGCGTCCTATACATATATACTCTATGGAATGGTATACATAGCTATGTATATATGTATATAGACGTGTAGTATAGCGAGGGTTGTGGACGAGAGGGCGCGAAAGCAACCCCCGCATCCCCCGCAACCCCCGCAACCCCCGCATCCCTTAGCCACCTCAGCTCTCCCGAGTTCTCGTCCCCCACGTTCATCCAGTGAATTACTTCGTTAGTGGCTACCTTCAGAGGGCTGTTAATTCCTGCAGGGCAGATTATACAGATAGGTTTATTGCGCTCGTGTCCCAATCTAATGTTCGTAATGCTCGTGTAGTCGCTACGCCTCTGCGAGCCTCGATTCCTCGGCTCACTCTTGCTTCAAGTAATCCCAGAAACCGCGCGAGCGCTGCTCGGCCACCCCATCCCCTTCGCCCTGCACCCCCGCGTCTGCCGACAGAATCTTCGTGTCGGCGTATCGAGAGGTCGGTGGATGGCTGCGCTTCTAAGGAAGAAACGACCATTCTGTATCCGAGAAACTCCCGTGACCTACGTGGTCAGATAACGAAATGTCCTCCCGCGAAACTTTGCTTTCTACACTCCGACTTTTACTTCAGCGAACTTCAACCCTTAACTCACGAGATCCCTGTCTTGTAAGGAGGATTACACTGTACAATCGTTTAGGCACGTGTTGCGGCTCATTTGAATCGCCGGAAACCAAAGAACATTTCTCAAGATTATCCAATAGTTGTCCGAAAGTTGTTTGAATCGGTTTTATGACTGTCCGCTGCGATCTTCGCGACATACATCACTGTCATCGACAATTTCGAGGTTTCTGCAGTTTATTTACCGGAAATGACTGACGAATAGTAAAAATTTGATGACTCAGAAGTAATGGTTGATAGTCCGGTAGTTTTGGTGATAGTTTTGCCGATTTTGATTATTCCGCCAGTCGGACGCGCAGATGAGATACTTCTGCGCAACGCTACCCTCCCGCAGATTCTCTTCATCACGCATCGCTAAGCCCGTTAGCTCCCAAAATTCTGGTAACGAGTTTAACGTAACGTGTCCAGTAGGAACGAGTGGTCAGCAGCAGCAGCGATGATTTAGCAGAGGGTGAGAGCAACGAGATCTGATTTTAATGGCTGGAAGACTGGCAAATGGTCCACCGATTGTTCGATCCTATAATTCGCGTTTCCACCGGCGACTGACTCATCCCATATAAGGGATAATGGAAAACCATCGCGAAGCTCGAGGTTTCGATTTGGAATTGTATTCGTTAATCTTCATTACCTTTTGGCAAGTGACGCGATCTTTTAAGGGCTTCAAGAACGCATTTATAAGTCTAATAACGAAGAATTCTCAGGAAACCGGCAATCGAAGCCGAATCCGCTTTCAATCACTTCGCGTGTATTAATCGATTAAAAAAAATTATACAGACGATTCAAAATGCAAATTTCTTTGCCTTTGAGATTACCTCTCAAGCAGAAGGCGAGAAAAATTTCAGGAAAGAAGAAGGTCCCCTTTTCTTTCCCCTTTTCGGCTAAAAGTATTATAACGTCTTCGGAGCTTTCAGCTTTTTCTCAGTTTACGTAACGCCACACCGCTATAATTACGCTCCGTTTTAATTAACTTCTCCTGAATTTAAACATTCGCCGGGGTATGCCGCTGCGTGCACGTCGAGAAGAGAAAGAGAGAGAGAGAGAGAGGGCGGTGGTTCGGGTTTGTAAAGGGCTGCTGCGCGCTGGCCGCTCGGAAGATTGGCATTCTCGCTCCGAGGGACAAGCAAAGCAACGTCTTTGTTCCTCTCGTTTTTCCTAGTAAAAAGCTTCGTTCAAAGTGCACCACTCGCTCCACACTCCCGTACATCCACAATTCTTTCCCAATTAATTCCGTTCCACTCGTGAACGCACTTTCGCCTTTTTTTTTTTCGCTTTTTCCCCCGTGATTAAGGTTTCGTATCGAAAAATTTGTCTCTCAATTAATTGACGGTGAAAAAAAAAAAAAAAAAAGATTCTTCGGGGGCTTTGAGGCTGTTAACCCTCGTTGCGACATAATTATGTCGAAAAACTTTCAGCTTTACTCGGATTTTTTTTTAATTTTTTTTTTTTTTATCTTTCGTTATTTATCGCGATAATGTTTCGTGACGAATTATTACCTCAATTTTAATGCAACTTTTTTTTTTTTTTTTTTTTTTTTTTTTTTTTTTTTTACGAAACTAATGCTTGAGATGAAAGATCGAAAATACCAGTGTAACGAAGTACTTCGATCGGCATTATAAAAAATAATACGACAACCAAATGGAATCGCGAAACTCAAGTCGATCTTTTGCTTATACTCGTTCGCTCACTTTACCAGCACAAGCGAAAGCCCGGCGAACGGGAGGCATTATGAATAAAGCAAGCGCTTAATTGCTTCTGGCCGGTAATTCAGCCGGCAATAACGCTGCTGGGGCGTTCCATAATTATGCAGTTAATGTCAACATTATTATCCTGTCCCGTAAGTCCCGAGGGCGATGCTGGCAGTAGCCGTAGAGAGAAGGCGAGGAGCCTTCCCTCCCCTTCGCCGAACAGTCTCTCGACGAGACTCTCGTGAACAGCTCAGTTTCGGATTTAAGCTTATGCATACCGTGTATACCACCGTTGTATCATCCCAGTCGAGGGAATTTACTCCAAAATCCGAAATAGGCGATACGAGAAAAATAATAACAATAAAATAAATAAATAAATGTATTATTGTTATTATTACGATTATTTATTAATCTAAAGAAAAATAATAATAATAATAAATAAATTTAATACATAAATAAAAAAAATAACCATTATTAATAATTATTATTATTTATTGATTTCATTGTAATTTTATAATGAAAAAATTTATCGATATACTTTTTTTTTTTTTAATTGTTTCGTTCGAAAACCAGACTATCTTATACGAAGAATATAGTTTTCGATTTTTTTTTTTTTTTTTTTTTTTCGAAGCGTTTTTTTTTTTTTCGAAAATACGATAAAAGGTATTTTTAAGTTGTCGGAACGGAAACGTATATGGATTGCTATTAACGATACCGATAAGCCACAAGCACACCCTTCTCTCGAAAAATGGGCAAATTGACGACCCATTCGAGGGAACAGTACAAACATTGGTTGAAACTTACGGCGGGGGGGAAAATCGAAAATAACGAACGGGGGAGGACCAGCGAGCGAGTCAAAAGTTGTTCTTTTCCACGGGGCTGTCGAAGGTCCTTGGAAAAAAGGTGAGCGGCTAATATCGTCGCGTACCCCAGCAACGACAGAGCCGTAGCAAACGAGAGAAATATACGAGTCGGAGATAAAGTTCGTTAATGGGTGAAAGGTTAAAAATAAAGCGAGAGAGCCACAGAAACGCGTAGGGCGGACCGTCATAAATCTGGCAATCCCCGGTGAGAAGCCCACAGGCGCATCTCTTGTTTTTCTCGCTCTCGCACTCTCGAGGCTCTCCTTCTTCTTTACCGCCCCGAAACAACTCCGATGTCCTCGACGATGAGAGCTGAAACAACCAAAATTCAACGCGAACGACGCGACGCTGCTGCGCCTGCAGTTCGTCTTATTCTTATTTTCCGATTTCGCTTATTTCCGTTCGCAGTGAATTTATCGATTTGTTGAAATCGACTTTTTTTTATCGATCGACTTTTCGGAGAATAGAGAATTTCCAAAAAAAAAAGAAAAAAAAAAGTTAAATGAAAAATGTTAATACGCAATCAATTTTTTAGACGACTTTCTCGAAGCAATTCGTTAATTTCGACGCTACGGACGTCTATAATTTTTCAAAAATTTCTCAATTTTGTGAAAATATTGTTTTTACTCCGAATCTCGTAAGCGCAGAAGGGAAAACTCGAGAACGAAAATAGCACGAGTCACAAATGGTATTTCAGGGGGGAGATCCTTCGTCCAAAAGGCGCGTTTACTCGTTTCCCGAAACTTTTAAGTATAATAAGAAACTGCGCACGAGGGGCAATGGTATATTTTCGTTAGTTACGACTACGCATTGGTTCGCTCTGTTTTCTCGAGATAATTGGAAAAGCATTTTAGCCCCAAGTTGACAATTCATTTTTCTGGAAAATTGTGATCAGTTGGGATGCAAATTCGGCAGTTTCTACACTACGAAATTTTTTTTTTTTTTTTTCAAAATAAATGTATCAAACGTGAATTTAGGGTTTTTTGGGAAGTTCCGTTGCAGAATCCGTAATTTTACAGTCGCAGCAATTATTTTATAAAATTTTTTTATTTTACATCGAAACATCGAATAGTAAAGTTTATCGGATTTTTTGAACGATTCTTACTATTTCTTTCGAGTCGTATCCGCGCGTATTGTCCGATTCTATAGAAGAACCGGCTGCGCTTCATCCGGATTCCATTCACGAGAGATCAGAGGGAGAGAAAGATAAGCGATATATACACGACGTCGAAGGACCAACACGTTGAATGGTCGTTCTCGTCAATAAACGCTTTATACGCAATTTTTATTCGAAATTAATATGCCATCAAATTATCGTAAATCACATTTCTTTTGTCGCTATTATATCGGTCTACCGGTCGACGGTCGTTGGTGCCGACACGATATCCACGACATATTTACCCCGAAGAGTAGAAAAGAAATGAACGCGATAGAGAAAGACAGATTTACCCGCGAAGGCAACATCGTGAACGACGATTTACGCCGATGGTCGCGCGCGTCGACGCGCTTTTTATTCTTTGTCCTCCGCCTCCTCCTCCTCCTCACCGCGACTTCCCCACAACCCCCCCACGACGGATAGTTTATGAGCGACGATAATATCTGTGCCAATTAAAAAATTCTTTAAATTCGCGGATCAAATCTCTATTTCCATCGAGAGGCTCTCCCGGCCGCGAAGAAGGAGCCTCTCGCGCGCGCGAAAGGATGCATTATTGCATCTGCATAACGAACACCACGAACGCGAGCATTCACCGCGACACAACATCGACCGTCTTCTTCTTCTTCTTCTTCTTAGATCTTTCGGAAACCTGAAAAACCGGAGTTCGCCGACTTCGTCGCTAATGTTATTCACGCGTTTGTGAATATCGCCTTTTTCTTTCGGTATCATAAAATGTCTCATTACTCCTCGTTCGCTCCGCGATTCATAATCGGAGCGCGAGATACAAGTATAATCATAAATTAATAAATTTGATCAAATTTTGATAAAGAAAATAACAGATTTTCACCCCAACGATATGCAACAGGAGGGTAACTTTAATTTAAGTATAAAAAAGAAATAATCGACGAAAAAAAAAAAACAAAAAAAAAATTTAATTATTTTCCCTTAAAATCGGCAGTAATTTCGGTAGAGAATTTTTTTTTTTTTTCAGTGGTAAAACGGCATTATGAAATCACTTTCTCGAAAATTATTTAAAAAACTATAAATTCGGGAGATATATAGTTTGACAATTTTATTTTAAGGGGAAATACAATTAACGTGAAAAATCGTAACGTGATTCAGATCGGTAAATTTTCGAGTTCGAGGAGCGCAGAATTTGTTGCATGCATATGCACTCTGAGTGCAAACCCCCTCCCCCCCTCCCCCCTCCCCGCGCACACGAATACAGAGAGAAAAAGTGAGTATAACGAAACGTACACTATAAACGCCTTTATATTTATCGTCACGCCCGGCGACCTCGGATAAGAGTTTAAGACCTCGCTGCATTATTTATTCGACTGTGAATCTTAAAAGTTAGCCGCGTGAAAATGATACCTCCGCGGCGAGTGAGTCGGGACGAATATAAAACGCTTGCGTACGCCCACGCAGCCGAGAAAGAGCGAGTCTCGCGATCGTACGAAAAGGACGAAAGCGAAAGATTCGCGCGAAACGCCTGTGGCTTCTTTCGTTGTCCCGAGGTGTACGACGACGACGACGACACACGGCAATGGGTGCCTCCTATAACGCCTTCGGATATTATACGAGGTCCCGTTCACACGTACCTAACACGCAGAATAATATACCCGTTCGCACGTAGGCTTTTACCTACAGACAGCGTGTCCGCGAACTCCGTTTCTTCACCCCAACGATTCCTCGCGACGGCAGAAACTACATTTCTGATTACACCTACACTACCGACAAAAATGACGCTATTAAAAAGCCGAAGTGAAAAGTGCGCACTGATCGTACATCGAAGCTTTGTCGACTTTCATATTCGTCTTTACGGGCCGAAGGACTATTCTCAACAAAGGGAAACTCGTCTATTATCGAAATAATGGAAAAGCAGGAAAAAATTTGAAATTTTTCGAAAATTCGAAAAAAAAAAAAAAAATCGAAAAAAATTAAATTGTGTCAATTGTATAATCACTTTTTAACAAATTATTAAAATTTTGATAAAATGGAGAAATATTTAAAAATTAGTTAAAATTTCATTGAAATCGAAATTTTTTAAAAATTTTGGTTGGAACGGAAAAATTAGGTAAAATTTTGTTAAAATCGAAAAAACGGTTCGAATTTAATTAAAATGAAAAAATTGTGAAACGTTATTATTAAACTTATGAAGCGTTATTATTAAACTTATGAAATTCTCTACTGCACGTTCTCTTTCACATTTTTTCACGATCTTTGATCCATTTATTCTGAAGGCAGAAGCCGCACCTTAACGAATTTCCTGAAATTTCCCTTTCACAATCATCCTACGAACTGTAGTTCTCTCTTTGTTGTACGTGCATTATACTTTGTACCATGACATCTTATTACGTTCGCGATAACGCGCGTGTACTACAATCTCCATAAAAAAAAAAAAAAAAAAAAAAAAAAAAAATCGATTCTTCTCTGTTGCCCGAGGGCCCTCTTCAAGCGCGAGAAATACAGAGCAGAATGCAGAAACGAGTGCAAAGCAGATCGTACGATTACGCGCGTGCGCCCGCTCCCCGAAGTTGCAACTCCGCGTCGAGCGCTATAAAATGCATATAATTGCCAGACGCAGCTTCGGCGGACGAATACCACGGGAACGATATTGGCCAACAACGATGATAAGATCCACTCGAATGTACACGTAACCGGCAACAGCACAGCCGCGCGCAATGGCATGAGAGTTCGGCGAAGAAGCCGAGAGAAAGGGAACCAGAATAAGGGATATAAGATAGTAGAGCAACTTTTATTCACAACGATTTTATCATGATTTGTGCAATGTGTCTTTTACAATTTTATGGGTATTGCGATTGACGAATTTATTAATTTTTTCTATCGTCTTCGTTACGAGAATCAATGTGGATATCCCCAAAAAAAAATCGTCTAATCAAAAAGATCGATGTTTAGGCATTTTTTAAATTAATACAATTAATTTTTTATTTTCAATATTTTCCCTCAAAAATCGATTGATCCGATGAAAAAATATTTCTAGAATTTTTTTTAAGGAGATATCTATATATATATTTTTTTTATTGATTTTAAAAAATTTCCCAGAATCGTATGTAAGGAATCGCGTTTTGGTTATTTTTTGCTATGCCACACGTAAAAAAAAAAATAAATCGATCGTAAATTTTTTTTGACGTCGTCGAATCAGCCGTTTGAAAAGCTTTTAATAAATGTGTTATATCGATCATTCGGAATCTCTAAAATCAATTTTCCCATCGATCGAACGAAGTAGTTTACGAAGAAGACGTCGAAGCAAAGATTCCACATTCACCGCACCTCCGCGAGAGTCACCAACTCACAACACCGCGGCTGGTCGGTTCCCCCTCTGTAGTACACGAAGATACTTCGAAACAGATATACTTACACACCGGTAGAATTGTTTCCCATCGATAAAGCGGTAGTACTCGACTCGGCGTATATGTGGATCGAAGTGAGTCGTAAACGAAGAGAAAACGGGACCGACTACGACGAGGTGCAAGCGATTTCCAATCGGAAACTACTGTTACCGGACGACGGTTGTGGGTACTACTATCGTACCAGCAAGGTGTTTGTCGTATACATTTAAACACAACACGGTATTATACATCCAACAAGTGATTTACTTCGGATAGATACGCGTATGGAACTTGATTTGCATTAAATTTCATGAGGTTTTCCGGAGTTTATGTAGTCTTTCTAACGCCGAAAGGGTCCGCGTCGTCTATACTTTTGTTTGGAGGCGATATACGTTCTTATGCCCTTAAACCATCGATATGGCGAACGGCTACTGTATGGAAATCATGCTAAAGCTTATTTCCGAAAGGATTGTGCATTCGTGTGCTGTGGAGCCGATCGCGCGAACTGTTTCTATCGATAGGGGGATGTCCGCCATTTTGTTTTTTTCTTCGATCTATTTTTTTTTTTTTTTTTTTTTTTTTCGAGGGTCGTTTTTGGTCAAATGCGCGGTTTCACACGTGACCACAATGACGCGGCTTCACTCACGGAAACTGCGCGGAGCGTCTTATTTGAGGTGCGACCGCGAGCACTTCGCGATTGAGATGTAAGCTTGAATTGAGGGGGGCAACTCAAACATGCACCTGTGTCAGCCTCGCGTGCGTTTGAACGATATCGAGCTCAATCCAAACTCCTCGTGGCTTTCCGAGCATTGAGCGGAATAGTGTGTTAGGAGGCAAAGCAAGAGTCGTGGTCTCTCTCTCGAGTGCCAACCAACGAACAGGAATCGAGAGACCGCAGCACGCGCCAAGCTCGTTAATACGATGCCGCCGCGTCTCTATTTACTAGACTTGTTTGATAGTCACGCTTGTGCGACAGAATTAAGTATGTGGTATCGTAATTTACTCGAAGTTGGATAGTTATCCAATTATTTCGAAAAAAAAAATTTCCCATTAGGATGAAGCAAATTTAAAAAAAAAACACTTTCAACGTATAAAAAAAATTATTATTGTTATTTTCGGAAATTTTTTTAATTCATCACTGATGAGTATTTTTTTACGCGCCCTTTGACTTTTTTTTTTAATACCGAATATTTCGCGTATTTTCGAAATCGGTAAAAACTTTTTTTTTTTCGATCGGTAACTTGTAGCGTATTACGTAAATGATAAATTTTCTATAAACAGACTGAAAAAATAAGAAGGGTATATGAAAGAATTTCTCATCAAGGAATTCCTTGAAACTTTTTTTTTTTAACATTAAATACACACATAAACGTGTAAAAAATGTGGGTTCCGAGGACCCGTTGACACGAAATGGTAATAAAACACACCCTGCGATGAAACAACATTTCCGGCTGCCAGTTTCAACGGGGGACCGAGTGGGTGAAAGCCCCGTGTCTCGCGGCCCGATGTAATATAAACTATACGCAAAGTTAAATGAATTCGAAATGATCGATAAACTTTATCATTGATCAATTAAACTTTGGAACGTGTGAGTGACGGGACTCGAGATAGAAGGCTGCCGGGGATAGCATAGCGAGGAGGAAGTGGATGGGGGTGCGTTCGGCAGGAATCCTCGGGAGTGTGTCTCGCTTTTGCACAGTGTTGCACGCTTACGGCTCTCTCGAACGGAGAGGGTGGCTTATTTAATGAACACTAAACGCGGTGCCCATGGCAGAAGCAAGACGAGAATAGCTGAAGCGCCTCTCAGCACTTTGTGAGATGTCCCGAGGCTAAGATGCTAAGAAAACGTGAGACCCACCACCCTTCGCGGTGCTTCTCTATGTACGGAAAGTGCAGACTTCGTCCGGAGTTCGAAAGATAGACGCGATTGATGCGCGTTGTCATGTTTTACCCGAAGTTTAAATTGCTTTTAATAAAATACATAAATAAACGAAAAAAAAGCGAAAAGGGAAGAGGTGCCATTTTTGGTCCTTTTTTTACCATTATTTGCGGAAGTGTAGAACTGAAAAAAAACGAATGAAATTGACGGAAAATCGATCAGTACATAGATTCGTGTGAATTCATTCAAAATGGTAAAATGGCCACAAAAATGGTCACAAAATGGCCATTGTCTGTGTACGGAAAGTGCGGACTTCGCCCGAAGTTCGAAAGATAGACGAGATTGATGCGCGTTGTCATGTTTTACCCGAAGTTTAAATTGCTCTTAGAAAAATACATAAATAAACGGAAAAAAAAGAGACAAGGGAAGAGGTGCCATTTCTGGTCCTTTTTTTACCATTATTTGCGGAAGTGTAGAACTGAAAAAAAACGAATGAAATTGACGGAAAATCGATCAGTACATAGATTCGTGTGAATTCATTCAAAATGGTAAAATGGCCACAAAAATGGTCACAAAATGACCATTGTCTGTGTACGGAAAGTGCGGACTTCGCCCGAAGTTCGAAAGATAGACGAGATTGATGCGCGTTGTCATGTTTTACCCGAAGTGTTACGTCCAAATCAGCATTTCCTCGGTAATTACGGTCAAGGAATATAATCCCTTTTTACACGTTTTGTACCATTGAGGCGCTTTATTTGACTTATTCCCTTTTCGAGTCTGACCTTTCGGAGAGTTACTCGGGATAGGGTACAGAGTGCGCCGTATTAATGATTTAAATACCCGAACCAAAAGAATAAAAATCGCACGTGAAAAGAGTCACTGTCTCGTAGTACGCATATAGTAAAGGCGTAGTAATCATATGACGGAAATGTTTACTATAAAATTCTCTGATAAGACGCCGTACGCTTGGTCCGTCTCGTAGTGTAATTTGATCCGTACGTTGTCACTGACCAACGCTCGACACACTACCTTAGTACTCCTTACTAGAGGCTGAAGAGATCACTTATTAATTCGCACTTTAATTTAAAGAAGGTATACCCTTCGATATTTATTTTATGATGATGATTGAAATCGGTTTAATTGTTGAGTAAGATTTAAAATAAATGTTATGGTGGGAAAACTTACGTTGGTGAATGATGAGTTAAAATAAAATTTAAATGTTGATTTAAATGTCTAATGTTGAATTTGATGAATGTAGTTGAAGATGATCGAGAATTTGGATTTTCTCCTTCCTTCCTTCAAGGTTTTCCAGTTGGTTGTGTGAAATATTTGAAGATGATGAAATTAACGATGAGATTGAAATTAACAACCGAAATTATTTAGTTCGGAATAAATTGTTTAACACTTCGCTTTGATTGTAAATTAAATGTTGAAATTTATTTAAAATGTTTCTCAGCACTAATACACTTTTAAGTTCACTCTCGATAATTTGGTTTATCGCGTTTTACAGTTTAGTTCCCATTATATTTTGAAAGTCTCGAGAAATCCTAATTGTTGTTTAAAGTTCTGACAATTCCCCGATTCGAACAATGTTAATATTCGTAGAAGTCAATTCACATTTTTATATTGTTTTTAAATTGTTGTAGAATTAATTAAACGTCAGAATGTTGTTTGATAAAATATCTTTGATTTAGATTATTATTTGAATGTTGATGTACTCTTTTCAGCCAATTCTCAACTATTGCCTTAACTATCCTCAATAACTGTTACTGTCCTCGTAATTATTCTTAACTCTTTCGACTGTTAAATATCGTTGACAACTTTTTAACTTAACTGTCCGTTGGTTGCTTTGGGTCTTGTATTTATCAACTGTCTCGGGGGGTCTCCTGGCCCATACTTCTCCTCATTGAAGCGTCTACTCCCACCGCAAGTAATTATCGATCGGTCGGTCGATGACAAGTATTAAATTTTATGATATGACAATTTCTGTTATAGACAATAATTTTTATAGCTAAATATTGCTAAAAATATTCCCCTTAATTAAAAATAATAATTGTCGAATTTGAATGAAAGTTCTACGATAAATACAAATAAAGATAACAATTTAACGACGAAGAACTTATAAAATTGATTTAATTATATTTTTATATGTTTAGTTAATAACGATGTGACCCAAATATTCTTTTTTATGCTCGATTTTAATATTATTAACGAAGTTTAGAGACCTTTTGATTATTATTAAAATGTTGAGATTATTTTGATATTATTGATCAATGAAATGTTGATGATTGACTTAATTGTTGATTATTAGGTTTTTAGTTAACAATTGATTATTAATTTATTGTTCGAGAAGTGCTGCACTCAATAGTGACAACGGTATTTTCTCGAATCGTCTCCTTCGAGACAGCCACACCGATTCTCTGGCTACACGCTTGTATCAATGCGTGAGCTGCATCGCTACTAGTGTTAGAGCGATAAGCAAGCGTTCGATGATCACGTGAAAGAAAAAGATTCGTATTGCCCAGGTAGTCTGGTTTAAGCAATGCGAATAGGTATTTCCGGTGGCGATACCACCCCTTTCGGTAATTCGAATAGTCACCAAGTCGTGTCCAAGTATGCGACCAGTACTATGCCAATGATTGAATATTTGGCTTTTACCAATTAACTGACGTTAGTTATTGTCCATTTATCGATTTTTTTTATACTGAGAGTCGATAATAAAATCACATGCAATGCGTGTGTTTTGGACTATCCTTCGCTCTACACCTTATTGTCTATTCTGTTTTCTCTCAAAAACGGTTATAAATGTTGTAAAATTTGGCTATTTTGAAATTAAGTCGGCGAATAAAATTTTAAAATTCGCCAGACGTAACAGAAGTTTAAATTGCTCTTAGAAAAATACATAAATAAACGGAAAAAAAAGAGACAAGAGAAGAGGTGCCATTTCTGGTCCTTTTTTTACCATTATTTGCGGAAGTGTAAAACTGAAAAAAAAAACGAATTAAATTGTCGGAAAATCGATCATTAAATAGATTTATGTGAATTCATTGAAAATGGTACCATGGCGACAATGGCCCCAAAAATGGTCCCAAAATGGCCATTATTTGTCACAATTACCCGAAAAAAAATGCAATTGGGCCATTGATAGCATACACTTTACCGTGATTAATAATAAATTTTAAAAAATGGCAAATAAACTCAACCCACGATGAACCGAGGCCTCGTAGCATAAAACCTTTTGAAGAAACGAAGGCGCAGAAAGGAAGGATGAATGACGCCGCGGGCACAGGTGAAACGTTTTACGATCTCGTCCGTTCGTTGGCTCTCATTCCCGAGGCACCATAGAGTAAAGGCTAATGAAAATATAAGTTGTACGTGATAGATTTAAATAAAAATAAAGTATAATGGCATCGTTGCTTGGCAGGGCGCCATTAAGAGGTAACCTTTGAGCCGACATCAGCATCAAGCAGCAACCTCCGCCCGTTCTCTCCTTCTCTTCCGTTCGCCTTCCTCCGCTTTCTTTCTCATATTTCGTTCTTTTTTACATCTCTCAACGTATCCCCTTCTCGTTCTCCCATCGTTCTCACTTGTGCGTTTTGCAGCGCTCACTCGATTTCTCGTAATGCTTCGCCCGTTCGGGCAGAAGCGGCGTTCGGCGTTCGGCAGCAACCCCCTTCGCCTTCGCGTTCACCTCGCCTCATCAACTCCCGCAGTCTCGTGTCTTGAATTAAGTATAACTAATATTAGAGGCGGTGCGGGAAGGGGGTATTCAGAAACTTTTAGTATTCATTGAAAGACAGAAGGAGGATGAGGCCGCCGTGAGGGAAGAGAAGAAGAAGAAGAAGTGGAAGAAGTAGAAGAAGAAGAAGAACAGGAAGACAGAGGTGGGAGATCGGGGGAAAGGCAGGAGCACTCGGCTCTTGGTGAAAGAACGTCTGAATAAAGGATGATACCCAACCTGAACTGCAGTACTACGGAATACTGAATAACTATAGTCATAGTGTATATGTAGCAGCATAGCGGTCCAGAACCGTCTGCACTATTCCAGCTTCTATCTTTCCAACGGCTACCGCCCAGCGGTTGATTACCGTCTTTTATGCATTTACATTTTCCCTTTTTTACCCCGTCCTCCAACTCCCTTCCCCTCTCCTCCCCCTTTCCTCCTTTCTCTCGGCTCATCCATTACTCTTTCTCGCTTCTCGGCTTTCTTCGATATTGCTTTTCGCTCTTTCTTCTGCGAAGATTTCTCATCGAGGACAACCGCCATCGGTATACGAGAGAAGAAGACTCTCCTCTCTTCGATCGGTATGAAAACTTCGAGGCCCCCTAACGCTTTCAATGCGCTAAATAGTCCTTTCATTCGAGAAATGAAAACGTTGCTAAAATGCTTTTGTATTGCGTTATACATTACTCGGCTCGATTGCCGATCGCTCGATGAAACTCGGAAGATAATTTATCGACATTCATTGAACTTCGTTTTTCTTTCATTTATTTTTGCATTTCGATTGTTCGGCGTTGCGAAACGGATGGACGATATTTATTTAAATTAAACAAATCGATTTTGTGGATCTGCAGTCAAATTTTGGTAAAAATCGATACGTCGATCGTCCGAAAATCGGTAAAGAAAATCGGTACCAAACTTTCTTCGCATATTGTGATTTTTTTTTTCAACCTTCGTATTCATAAAATCCGACGGCAATATTTTCGTTTCGAGATAATTTACGATCGCGCGTGCGATCGTTCGCCTCCGAGAAGAAAAACGTCGGACGACGATTCATAAAGAGATAATTTATACGCTCCATTCAATTTCTCGGCTTCGCCCAGGTAATCCTTATTCCTTGACGTTTCACTTCTACCACCGCGCGTGCGATACTTCAACGAAGGACCCACCGCTGGACCATCCAATTCCCCTTTTATACCTATTCAACTGTCTCTAAACTTTCTATTTTTTTTTTTTCATTTTTCACTTTCCTCGCAACAACGATCGAGCAGTTGTGACCCACTTACGGAAAATCTCACTTTTCAGTGAATAATAGTCTTTCGTAGAATTTCGAATAATAGACGAGAAATAGTACAGTACTTGGAATTACGGATACTAAAATATATTAATTTTCATATTTCCAAAATAATTTTTTTTAGCGTAATTTTTTTATTCAGCAATAATAATAATTTTTACTTCACTTCCTCAGTAAAAAAAAAAAAAAAAAAAATAATATGAATGCAAAAAAAAATTTTTCAACTATATCGATCGATAACTAACCAATTCGTTGATCGATATATTTGAAGTCAATGTTCGCCGATCTCGACAATTGATTTTCGCGACTTTTTCCATCGGATATTGTCTGCCAAAGGTAGCGATTAATTAATTTTTAATTAGCTTGATAAATCGATAGGTTGACGATCTCCCAGAAGGCTTGTCTCGTCTGATCGACGTTTGACGATACGGCAAATAGTATAAAGGGAGTTCGATAAAATCGAGCCTTGTGGCTGCGAGAGTCTCTCGCCGGCGTAGAAACCGGAGGCAATTTCTTCCTTATGAATCGTCGTTTCGAATGATTGGTTCCAGGAAGTTGATGTTCTTGCAAGTATTAGTACCGTTCATCTCGATAGACCGAAGTGTTTGGACCATAACGGAGAGAGCTTCGAGAGACACTGGAGTCAGGATACTGTAGTCCGGCAGCTCATGGAATGATCTTAGCTCTCTCCCCCTCCGTTTCAACTCTTTTTTTCTCTCCCTATTATGGTATTATGAACATTTAGTTGCGTCGTCATCGTTACAGCGGCCATCCGTTTTAAACCGTTCCATTGGTCGGTCTATAGCTCCATCCTGTGTGCCGCTGCTGCTGCTGCGGGACACGATGCTCTCCTATCGACCTTCGATCTGATCGCAGTATAACTATAAGGCATATAGACAGAGATACGGCCGATCGGTTACTATATATATACATTTATAGCTATAGATCGCTGTATCCATAAATGATCCTATTACAGAATCGATAACGACACGAGTCAAAGACCTCCGGCAATAATTATCTCCGGCAAAATGATTCAACGATAAAAACAAATCTGTCACGATCTCTAATTAAATGATCTACCAATCACAATCATAGTTTCTCTTTATAGTTCGATCTTTTTTTTTTTTTTTTCGAACTCGCAACCGATTTACTTAAAAATTACGTAAAATTTTTTTAATACTGAATTTTTTTTTATTTCATCGGAATATAAATAATAATAATAATAATATGCTAAAGAATTTCTTTAATTACTGTATACCGCATTAAATTTATAATTTATTCGTGGGAAAGCGACGATTCGAGAAATTTTGCCATTTCGAATAAAAAGGTGCGAATCGATCGTACGTGCGATTCGATCGCAAGTGAATGTAAAACTTTTCGGTATACGTTTAAGTCTCGACAATTCCATTGCCATGTTCTTCGCGCGCAATCATTTTGCTTCTATCGAGAGCGTATAATACCGCAACGAGTTCTTCTTCGCGCTTCGGAAAGCGCGTCGCTAACGCAGAATGCAAGCGGCAAGAGGATCGTCTCTCGATTGGATTGATCCAATCTCGTCGCGCGGACTTTTATTTATTATAGTATATGCGCGCATATACGCGGGAGCCGGAGCACCAGCAGGGTATTCGCGGTTTCCCGAAGTGAGCAGTTATACGGTTGGATCTACAGATCGCCCGATGCTCGCCTCTCGTTTCTTATTGTATGTTGTGCGCGAGGCTCGCCGTACGGCGAAACACGACGACGAATCGTAATAATATAATATCCTACCTTCCGAGAGGCCCCGACTCTTCGTCTTATTTTCTCCTTCTCTTCGTCTCCTTTCTTCATAGTGCGTAAAACAAGAGAGGCGAAGTTAAATGAAAAGAAGAGAGGAGCGAGTAGGAGAAGAAGAGATCGGTAGCGCGCATGTGTGTGCGTCTGTTTGTCCGTCGGTGACTATCCTTTTCTCGTCTTATACCTCTTGTGTTCCGGAGGAGAGAACCGGGGTATAAGGGTGTCGTCGCCTCGTTAATTGGTATTTATTATAATTGGGACTCGTATTTATCCGTTTGCTGGTAAAATAGAGGGACCGCGCTGAGGATGGATGGCGCGGAGGCCACTCAGACATTGCTGTATGTTGTATAGCGCACTGTGTATATGTGAGACCTCTTTGGTCCATGAAGAAGAGGATGGAGCAACGGAGACGAAGAAAAAGTTCCGAAAGAGTGAAGTGGGAAGGGAGAAAGAGAAAGGAGAGAGAGGGAGGGACCTTAATGATAATTCCATAACAAGAGCGAAACCCATTACCATCGCAAATGCCTTCCTGAAAATTAATGTCCTCCTCGTGGGAACGTTACGAGAGCGAATGGACGAGAGCGATAGCGCGAGTTCTAAACATCGTGAAAATAATGGTCACAGTTCAGGTGGGAGAGAAAAAAAAAGATAAAGGCGATATAACATATAGTCAACAGCCTCTTCCGTGGAAGAGGAGAAAAGTCCCTCTGAGCCTTTTTCCCGATCGGCAGGTAGACGTCCCGACCGCGAACAAGGTCAGCCGTAGAAACGTCACAGGGGTAACCTTTAGCCTCGAAAATGTGGCAAGTGAGGGCGTGATTTGGGGGTTCAGCTTCGGGGTGTTATAATTTAGCATCCTAAGCCGGTCCACGCGCCCATTGGGCCACCTGTGCCGCGAGGAAGCTGAAGGCACGTTAAGCCGAAAAGGAATCCGCGCGCGCGGACCGGATGCTGGATGATGTCAAGAGCTTTGGGTCCATTATTTCCTGTGATCATAAATCTGAGATCTGATCTTGAAAAACGAAAAAAAAAATCACTAGAGATCGAATCGTCCAGCGATTTGTTTCTCCTCGGAATCTCAATCGATGAAAAATCTCTGATAAGACTTCAGCGGAACAAGTTGCGGTGTCTGCTAAAGATTTCCGAGCAGACATCGGTTAGCATCGCGGCGAAGGCTCTTGTTTAGGAATATAATTGTATGGAATTCAGGACTTGTTACGTCGAGTTGGAAGTACACGACTGGTACAGAGGGAGACGTGTTGGCACACGGTAGAGGAGGAGTTGGAAGACACGAGAGGCGCTCGATCCATCATTAGAAGCGGAGTCAGGCGAACATGGAGACGTAGACGAGAGGATCGGTACACCAAGGTAGCGAACGACAGTTCTCGCCGATGGTTTGCCGAGTTATATCCCGCGTCTTGGACGTTGCTGATTTGTAGAAAAGTGGCATCGGACATCGTGGAAAGTCCGGCGCGATATTTCTCCGGAATAATCCTTTCCGCGGGACGAAGAATGGAGGATAGTAAAAGGTTCAGCGAAATTGAGAGGAGGAAAAGAGCACCGAGAAGAGTATATAACACGCGCGGGGCAAGGAGAGAGTGAGTTCTTGTAACGTTTGTTGGATACGCTGGTCGAAGCGGTGGAAGATGTAGCCAAACGCTGCAGAGAGTGCGCATCTGAGATCGCGTCGGTGTGACTCTCGAAGGAACGAAACGAAACACGCGCCACATAAATTGTCTCCCTGTCTCGCTGGGTGAAAGCTGGATTTGTTACAGTTTGCACTCCGCAGCGACGTCTAGGACCGGCCTTCTTGTTTTCTTCTTCTTTCTTCTCATCGTCTTCGGCTTTCCCCTCTTCTTCACAATTCTCCTTCGGCTCACTCACCACCTTTGGTATCCATCCTCCGGCTGTCTTATCTTCGGCGTATCCACCTATCGCCCTCATCCCTCCTTCTGCGTCCGGTTCCCTCTTACTGCGCACTCCGCTTTCATCCCTTTTCGCTGCCCCTCTCCCCCTTTCAACCTCATTATCTTGACTCTGCGTTAGCCCTTTTTTTATCCTCATTCTCGAGGAGAAAGACAGAAATCCGTAGTTTTCTTTTCTGCTTTGACTCTTCGACTGGTCTCTCGTCTCGTGGCCCTTTACCCAGCAGGTAGAGAGACTTTACACAGAAACGCACGTCCCTTCGACGATGTCCTTCTCGCCTGTCTCTTTATCCGCAGCCAGAAGGCACCGTTCATCCTTTCTCTCCGTCCCGCGTCCCGCGGAGCGCAACCCTCTGTCCAAACGACCGGGTAATTGGGTTAGCCGCACCAGTTTCGTTTAGTCTTCGTCTTCGATGTTTCTCTTCAACGATTCTTGAAACCCTTTCCCTTTAAACTGCTGGTACGAAGCCTTTTGGCTTCGTGACAACACGAGACGAGAGGAATTGGAAACTGTTTTTCTAACACCTCGTTTCGCGACGTGTTTCACCCAAAAGGGATCGAGTGCTTCAACGACTCTTTATTTTTGGGTCATCTAAAGACAATTAGCAGTTCTCGTAAAATTTTCGACGATTTTTCGATAATTTCAAAAATCGAGAAAATTTCTTCGGATTTTTTTCGCTACGGAATTCGCAGAAATTCGAACGCAGACAAAAAAATTTCGAAAAAAAAAAGATCATTATTGAGATGAGCGACGGGAATGTTTTCCTCGTAAACAAGACTTCGGATGACCTGGTAACAGTTAACATTTCTTGCTCGACCCGGTTAGCGCTCGTGTCTCGAATTCCGAAGCAATCTTCGCGTATCTCAAACGCAGTTACAGAAAAAAAAAAAAAAAAAGTACACCTTCAGCATTGTTGTTGCCCATGAAAAGTCCGTATGCAGAAACCAATTCGTCATAAGAACATGTCGGATAAAAATAAAAATTCTCAAAGGCGTTCGTCGTCGATGGTGATTCGAGGTATCCGGGTGCCGCGAGACAAACGCATATTTCGCCGTTCATCGTTTGTTCTTCGTTTTTTTTTTCTCGTTTTCGCTGCGTTCTGCGACATATATCGTTTTCGTCCTCTTCGCTCTTTAGCCGTTTCGCGCAGTGCGCTCTCGTTGGTTAACGATATCCGATCGCGCGGCGCGA
Organism: Cryptus viduatorius; assembly: GCA_964006125.1. Taxonomy (NCBI): domain Eukaryota; kingdom Metazoa; phylum Arthropoda; class Insecta; order Hymenoptera; family Ichneumonidae; genus Cryptus; species Cryptus viduatorius. Next base: position 18,368,249 of record OZ023225.1, on the reverse strand, counting down.
CGTTGTAAAGACGGTTGCACGGCCGCGTTCGCGTTTTTTTGCCCTCCGGGGGTTTAATCTCTTTCCTTCTCTGCCATTCTCTCGCTCCATCGATCTTTCGCATTCAGCTACTGTGCGGAATATGTCCGGGAAAGATAAAAAAAAAAAAAAAAAAAAACATCGTAAAGTAGTGGGGGGTATAGAGGAGCGCGCGAGCGGCACTCCATAATACGATTATAATACAACAACGCTCTTTTAATTCCCGGCATGCCTCCCCCCTTTTCGATTCATATAATTTCGATGCGCGGCGTTTATAGCTATACGGCATCGTATGGCTCACCGGTTGAAGCGGCTGCGCTGCTGGTGCTGCTGCTGCATCAGGACTGTCGGGCCACTAACAGGTGTCTCCGATATGGCATGTTGCTCGTCGCGGTCCAAACCCCGACTCCCTATAACGCCCGCCTGATACCCATACATACGATATCTCATGCGCTCGCTCGGTACCCGTGTCTCTCGCTTTGCCATATAGTGCCATAACGAGCAACTTAAGTCAGTATCTCATAGTGTGTGCGTTTCGCGTCGCGTAAAACGCTCCTTCTGTATAGGACACGAATACCACTGTACATTAAGCGCGAGCGAACGCGGGGCACGTTCCGTCTTACAGAGGACGTCGGGAATCGTCGGCCGTCTCGTTCGCTCGACTGGAACGAGCAATTCGTAAAACGATCTTATACACTCGCTGAGCCGATCGGTTAACAAAAGAGAGATAGAAAATGTCGCGTATGTGTTCGCGAAAGAAAGATGGAGCGCCGGGAGAGCACACCGCGAGAGTTAAGAACAGATACTGTACTCTGTAACCGCGGATAATGCTCCGTTTACATCGTTCATTGCGCTCAGGTGCGACGAGATGACGGCTAACTTTCTTGCCACGTTTTATCCTACAACGAAACATCTACATGCATATAAAGATACCATAAGCTGTGTCCGCGCGATATACATACGATTTATATATTAGCGGGTTTCGCGTGTCCGAAGCGCGAGTGTACCTGCGGCCCGCGGAATTTTAATGAAATCGGACAATATAATGTATGGCCGATGTTTAAATTAGGTACGAATCGTTTTATCGTGTACATCGTTACGGTAAGTATTATGGATTGCGTCCTGGAATTCAGATAATTTTTTGCCTTTTTTTCGCGTAACATTCGTCACCTATCTGTAGCTACTGTGCGCTCTTTGCCGCCTTTAGGGCGGGAAATGGAAGGGTAAAATTCAAGCTATGGGTATGAAATTTTGAGGTTATCTCGGAACATGTATCAGCTTAGTGTGTGTTAAATTTCAAGATGATTTACCGTCGCGTTTTTGAGATATTCACAATCAAAGTAATAACAGTCGTTCTATGGAAATATCGTTTCCATGTAAATTTGATGGAAATCGACGATATAATGCATGGCCGATTTTTAAATTAGGTACGAATCGTTTTATCGTGTACATCGTTACGGTAAGTATTATGGATTGCGTCCTGGAATTCAGATAATTTTTTGCCTTTTTTTCGCGTAACATTCGTCACCTATCTGTAGCTACTGTGCGCTCTTTGCCGCCTTTAGGGCGGGAAATGGAAGGGTAAAATTCAAGCTATGGGTATGAAATTTTGAGGTTATCTCGGAACATGTATCAGCTTAGTGTGTGTTAAATTTCAAGATGATTTACCGTCGCGTTTTTGAGATATTCACAATCAAAGTAATAACAATCGTTCTATGGAAATATCGTTTCCATGTAAATTTGATGGAAATCGACGATATAATGCATGGCCGATTTTTAAATTAGGTACGAATCGTTTTATCGTGTACATCGTTACGGTAAGTATTATGGATTGCGTCCTGGAATTCAGATAATTTTTTGCCTTTTTTTCGCGTAACATTCGTCACCTATCTGTAGCTACTGTGCGCTCTTTGCCGCCTTTAGGGCGGGAAATGGAAGGGTAAAATGCAAGCTATGGGTATGAAATTTTGAGGTTATCTCGGAACATGTATCAGCTTAGTGTGTGTTAAATTTCAAGATGATTTACCGTCGCGTTTTTGAGATATTCACAATCAAAGTAATAACAATCGTTCTATAGAAATATCGTTTCCATGTAAATTTGATGGAAATCGACGATATAATGCATGGCCGATTTTTAAATTAGGTACGAATCGTTTTATCGTGTTCAACGTTACGGTAAGTATTATGGATTGCGTCCTGGAATTCAGATAATTTTTTGCCTTTTTTTCGCGTAACATTCGTCACCTATCTGCAGCTACTGAGCGCTCTTTGCCGCCTTTAAGGCGGCAAATAGAGGGGTAAAATTCAAGCTATCGGTATGAAATTTTGAGGTTATTTCGGAACATGTATCAGCTCAGTGTGTTTTAAATTTCAAGATGATTTACAGTCGCGTTTTTTAGATATTCACAATCAGTAATGACTGTCGTTCTATGGAGATATCGTTTCCATGTAAATTTTATGGAAATCGACGATATATCGCGAGATTTAGATAAATTTCGGTAAAACTGACCACCAGAATCTCTTTAAGGGGTTCGACTTGATTTTCAGATTCTTTCGTAAAATCGACGAATTCGACTATCGATATTATGTCCCTCATTGACCGCTTCGACTCCCTACTCTCTCAGTGGAGCGCGCAAACGCGCGGAAACGTCGCCACAGAAGGAGAGCGGTCCATGTTACTCTCTCTCTCTCTCCTCCTGTATCCCAGCGCGCCTTTGTCGGTTCGAAAATCGTCCGAGATATCTCGCTGTAGTTGAGGCATAACGATATGACGGTCGCATATATTTTATGTATATAAAATCGCTCGCGAGCGGCTCGCAGCAGCAGTCGCCAGCATCCAGCAGCACATAGTCCTCACAGACCCGACGTTCATCTTCCACTCTTATATATATTATTCCTTCTTCTCATTCTTTCAACTTACCCCGTCTCCTTCATTCCTCGCGAAAGACACACGCGGATGTAAATCAGTGCTCTCCGGTTCTCTGCCTCTGTGATGACATGCGGTGACGCAAGGATAGTAGGACACGAGACCTTAGAGAGCGCGGAGCGCGGAGGCTTCGCGGATTCGAGAAGAGGAGATGCTGCTACAAATGTTTGCAAAGAGCATCGAGGAGATGATATCCCGTAGTAAAGAGCGAAAGAGTAAGAAGAATCCGTTGTTGAGACGGCGCGCGTTCTCTCGCCAGCATTATTATAAACGACTAACGTTCGTGCGTATACCGCGGGGGGTGAGGTAAAGGGGGGGATAAGAGAACCGCGATCAAGAATCCATGAGCACAGGGCCCATACTTCGTATCGTTCGCCGCATACCGTCCTAATATGCCGGCCTTCCTATTATTCCCCTTTGTCAGTTACCAAGGAGAGAGCGAGAGAGAGAGAGAGCGAGAGAGGGAGAGAGAGAGAGAGAGAAAGAGAGGACAGTTTCTCTCCTCCGTCTCCTTTGCCTTCTCGTGCCTTTGTCGTTGAGGAAAGCCGACTGCTTCCTGACCGCTCGTATATTATATCGCAATGCAACACAGGAATGCAGAGAACTCTTCTCTGCCTGTCTCCGTCGCCGCTCCGGAGACATAGCTTCTGTTCCACGTTTATTCTATATAACTACTACTAACGTTGCCATTCGCCACGCAACTTTGGCCAGTGCTCGACTTGCGATATTTTTGTTACCGCGATGACAGAGATGAGTTTAATGCTTTCCGAAGAAACGGCTCCGTGAAAACCGCCGTACGAAAGGCAACGTGTATACAGTAAAAGTGCGGGGAATACGAACCAACGTTATTAACCCCATAGAAATGACATATATACTAAAAAATATGAAAAAAAAAAATAAAAAATAAAAAAAAAATCCTGCGGCTAAAATATAAAAATTTTGCCGCGCGATGTATATTTTATTAAAAAAAAAATAAAGTGCGTAAACGCATTTTAGTTTTTATTTTTGATTTTTTAAATTTTATTTTATAATTTTTTCGAAATATTTATATGATATGTAAGAGATATAGAATTTTCTGTCGTCTTATATAAAGATAAATGTTTTATACATTTCGTCATATCCTCTATTTTTAACAATTTTTTTTGCATAACCTTAAATAAAATGTCCGCACGGATAAAAAAAAGTTAAGTTAAAAAAAGACGAAAAAAAAAAAAAAATTGCGAAAATTCTTTTTGCGGAATTTTTTTTTGCCGCTTCCGCTTCAAGTTGAAGTGCAGACGAGAGGCAGTGATCGGTGTAGCATCGCGCGATCAATGCGTCGAGAGTCCGTTTTCTCTATTTGGGAATAAGTGTAAAGAGGGATCCAACAGCGGCTTCGGCTGCGAGGGATAGTCAGTGGGAAGCGATAGCATTGAGGTCCGGGAGGGCATGTAATACGTTTAAAGGGTGAATAAGCGCGGGTACCGAGTACACCGCGAGGAGCGCGTTAAAGGATTCAAAGCGCGAGTATCTCGGTCGGGATATTTTTTTTTTTTCTTCGTTGGCGAAAACGAGAGCCACGCTGCTGGCCGCGTAACAGCGAGTGGGGATCTCGACGAAACGAGGAAACGTCGCGATTCGAGGCGCGATTCGGCTTGAGAACACCTGAAGTTCGACGGCGGTGTATAGACGATATATAGTTATATATATATTCTTTTCCGCGGTTCATTCCCCTTTCTCTTCGCTCCCGCTATCGCGCTACTCTTCTCGTCTTTGCGTTCATTTCTTTTATCCGCTGTCTCTCACCTTTCTACTTCTTTCGGCGAACGAGAGAGAGTTAAACGCGAGTAAAGAAGAGAGAGAGAGAGAGAGAGCGGGAGAGAGAGTGAAGAGGCCTGAGACAGAATTCCCTCTCGTTCGTCTTTTGAATATATATTTGCAATGCGCGCGCGAGAGATCGAGAGCCGCGAGAGTTGCTGCAAGAGACTACCGAAGAAGTGGTAAAGGAAGGGGACGGGGATGAGGCAGTAGAGGAGGCAACGGTGGCGAACGATGCTGCATAAATCTTCGGGTTTGGATCGAGAACTCGATCGAATCGATTCGTTATAGATGAGGGAGTCTCTCGCGCGCCGCGGACCAACGCTTCGCGTTAACCCGGCATCAGAAGCAGAGCAGCCGACACAGCTTCGCTCAGCCTCTCCGAACGAATTTCTATATAATATATATATATATACTTATATATATACGTTGTATATAGTCTCTTTGCTCAGGTGAGAAATTTCGCGATCGAGTAAATTCAACCGGCGGAGAGAGACGATCAACCGCGGTGAACACCGAGAGTAACGCGAGTGCCAATGTACATGCGTTTCTTCTGTCTCGATGTATCTCGGCGGTCCTTGAGCAATAACGTCACCGAGATCGAGAAACCCGCGAATCCGCGTCCACTTATTCTTCGAATTCGCAGATTCGGCTTCGTATGATTTTTTTTATTTTTATTTTTTTTTTTCAAAAAAAGTTTCCGTATTTTTTATGCTTTTTCCGTCTTTTCAGTGATCTTTTTTACAGGGAAATTGATGGTTACATTTTTTTTACGTCATTCGTTCGATCGAAATCGGAGAATTTATGCGTTTTTTTTTTTTTTTTCACCTTCGCGATCTTTCGCGATCTTTCAGATTCACGTTAATTAAATAAAAATAAAAAATTTCAAGATCACGTAATTTTATTTCCGATTTTATTTTTTCTCGATTTTAGGAATCGTCTTATCAGCAGAAAAATTGATGTTTCGAAATTATCCATTTTTATTTTTTTTAACGCACTTTCTGCGATCGAAAGCGGTTCGACGCGTTTTTTTTTTTTCGAAAATTCGCGATCTTTCGAAAAAAATACGACAAATCGTAATTATTATTCCGCCCATGCAGTTACACTGGCGCCGAGACAGATTTGTATTTATCAGTGCGGCGATTCTCTCTCTCTCCCATCGAGAGGCTATACATACATATAGTACACGCGGGTATCGTCGGTACAGTTCGTAGCGTCGAAACGACACCGTCACTGTGCTCCGCGATGCCGCTAAAAAAGTATCGTATACCACACGTATGCGTCGCCTATAGCGAAGATACATAGATGTACCAGAGATTGCAAGAGAGGCGAGATGCACGGCCGAGCAAACGTATAACGTAACGTGGCGCGAAACGAGGCGAAACGAAACGAAACGAAACGAGGGAATGAACGAAACGTTGGCTCGCCGAGTCGCGAGTTCGTTTATGTACATAGCTACGTATATATACCTATATATATGTATCTGTATACATATATATATGTATATTGAGGGTACAGAGAGGGGGTGGTATGCATAGCATTGCATCGCAGACCGGGGTATATCTCTCCGCGAGTTTTTTCCTCGTCGAGAGAGCGCCAAGCGACACTGTATGCGATGCGCCGTTCGTTGCGATCGCAGTCTCTCTCTCCGTAGCGTACGGCAATCAATAACTTTGAAACACACCGACGTTTGGGGAAACAAATTCAGCAAGTTGCTTGATTGGAAAAACCGTCGGTTGGTGTAGAGAGCGGGAAGGACGACGCGCTTGGCGCTGCTGTGGCGCGCGCGTGCATCGCTCCCTCGCCGTTTGAATGCGTTGAGCTTGTGATGCACCTATAGGCTCTGTGAAACTCCCTCATATAGAGACTTGTGCACCGTTTTCAGTCGGTGCCCACTGCTGTTGCATGCATCTACGCTATATAGATCACTCGCCAATCTGCCTATGCGCTAGAAACGTTGGCTGATGCGCGAAATGTCCCCGGCATCGGTGCCGTTTCCGAGAGTTTGCCTATATTTGTCTCGCCGGTGAAGCGCACACGTAGGGCGCGATTGAGAGCGCGACACAACCAGAGTGAGTGCAGATAGTAAAAAAAAAAAAAAAAAAAAAAAAAAAAATAGGAACGAAAGAGAAAAAAAAAAAAGTTGCAGCAAGCGAGAGGCGGGAAATGAGAGACAGTCAGAGCGGAAGCCGCTACCAGAAGAGAGCACAGAGAATGGTGGCATTCGGTTCCTATATGCAATACGTCTGCAACGGGGGAAACCTACGGGGCTGCTGCTGCATACTCGCGCCGCTCGCGAGTTTTATTTTCAATCCCAATGGGAGGAAACAATAACGGCTATCTCTGCTATGCCCCGAGGCACACCGGGCGGGATGACGCATTGTTTAAGAATTAATCGGAGGAACGGACTGTCCGCCCTCTCTGCCGGACTCCCTCTCGTCGCGCGCGTCCATCCTTCGCTTCTCGCATCGTTTCTCGTCTATATAACGCGCGGCCACCGGCCACGAGAACGCAGGCGAACGTTCGCCTCCAATTATTCCAGCGTGTTCGACGGGACTCACGACTTTTTCGCGTTTTTTTCAGTGCCATACTTTCTATAGGAATCGTTACTATTACGCGCTTTTTTTTTTTTTTTTTTCTGCGAAGATTCGACGCCGGTGAAGAGCACATTTTTCGGGGGGACAGCGACGACGAGATTCTGACGGGAGCTGACGGATTTTTTTATTGTGAATTATATATACCCGCTGCACGCGGGGATCGTGCTGAGGGAATAGACGAGACAAGTCGGGAGCGTTGGAGTGACGTCCGTGACGCATAACTCGCCGATTTGCCGGCGGATATTATATTTCAAGGCAAAGTAAAAAAAGTTTTATAAGAGTCGAAATTGAAATATTAAATTTTTTATAATAGCATTTTTTCGGCTTTTCTCGACATTTTCTCGAAATTTTCGGCTTTCAATGGATAAAAATAATAAAATTTGTAAAAAAAAAATTACGAAAAATTCGTCATGAACGATATATACGAAGGGATGCAGAAACCTAAAGGGAACCTATAGTTATATTAACAAACCCCTTGGAAAGGGTTGATTTTCGAAATTTTCATTTTATATACAATTAAATAGTTAACAACTTTATTTTCGAACAAAAAAAAACATCGAAAAAAAAAAAAAAAAAAAAAATTGAAGATTTCGCTAAAAAATCATCAAAATCATCTCACAATTTCGATGTAACGTATTAACAGCTCAGAAAGGATCGTAAACGATAGCGCTTAGTTAAGCCGATAGCGTTATCGGCGAAACTGTCCCCTGTAAATTTTCCCCGCATCGATAAAGCGATAGAACGAGTTTTCATAGAAGCAATTTACACATCCCGAGCCTCACATCGGCTCGGGTTGTCGATGTCTTCGCGTTAATAAAGTCAAGAGAAGTCTCTCATATCTGACGGTACGAATTGCCCTTTAATTCAGAAACGCCGCGATGCGAAACAGAATCAACCGCGCGAGTTACTCTCGTTATCTCGTTTAGTAATATCCAAGTGCGAAACTTACAGAACCGAAGAAAAAGAGAGAATTTAGAGGGGAAAAGGAGATGCGAAAAGATCGCGAGAGAGAAGGAAAAGGAGCGCTCGGTAAGTGTGGGGGTATCGATTCCTATCCACGATGTGGCGGTAAGCACCGATATTGCCAGTCGCCATAAAACGATTATTGTCGTCCGGAGTATATGATTATTGCGCTGTTATAACCACCGCGACTACAGGGAGAAAGAGAGAGAAAGAGAGAGAGAGAAACTGCGACGCGAAGTATATAGTATTTTGCTGCCCTACTGCATGCGGTCCGAGTCGCGGCACTCACGGCTCCGCGTCGCACATATATGCGCGAATGGTGCAAACATTCGTATACCTCTGCGTCGAACGATCGCGAACACATATGCACACTCCGGAGACTTAACTTTACACACGCCATTTCGAACATTGTACATTCCAACGGACGTTTATTGCGTCGACCAGTTCTCTCCTTTACCCTGACTTAGAATTTATGCTCGATGATTTAATTGACGACGCACCCCAACCCCCGTTTTCTTCTTTCTTTCCGCTAACGGAGAGACCGCTCTCTCTCTCTCTCTCTCGTACGCGTAGGAAAATAATCCTCGATAAAATATGAACCCCTCTCGTGCGCCCCGTCTCACGCGCTCATTCGCACAACACGTGTGCGCCCTTCGACTTCGATTCGCAAAACGTACGAAAAAAATTGCTTAACGCTTTATAATAATGACAATAATGTTCGAGGTATACGATTATATTCCCGAGTAAAATACTCAACGATTCGTAAGTTCATTTCGCTAACGCCGGGTGTTGTTCGCGGAGTGTTTATTCTCGCGTTTGGTCAGTGCCTTCGAAGATTTTCAGGACGATGTTCACTACACGCGGATTTAACTCGCAGAAAAACACTTTTCAACAGATTCTCCGTGTCGAAATCGATATATTTAGGATTCAGTGTTCAATTGAATATTGGAGAAAAATTCGAAAAAAAAAAAAAAAAAATGATCGAAAATCGATTAACTCGAAAATACCGGACATGGAAATCGTCATTTTAAGGTTCATTAATAAACGTTTAAGGTCTGCGATTTTTTATTATACCGATTTTGCGGCTTAATAGATCGATTCCTTACATCCTGACGTTTCGATTTTACTATAAATCAACTCGAAAATATTGATTTTTGACAAAGTTTCGTAACGATAAAGGCATCGGATCTCTCGGATGCAGGAATGGCGTTCAAAAGATGCAAAAATACGTGTCGCGTTCGATGTTTTAGACGATTTAAAATTTTTTTTTTTTTTTAATTAAAGTTTCGAAACTATCGCTGAATTCGGTCGTATCGAATTAATAGACTCGAATTATACACTTTCCATAAGAAACAGTGATAGATGAACGCTGAGAAGCTTTGTGATTATATCCATTTTAATCGGAAGGGCGAACCAAAGGGATACTACCGGAGTTCGTGTTGTGTGCGTTGCCGTGAGTGATAACGGATCGCAACTTCGCGCTCCGGTATAATCATAGATTCCGAAGTCGACGGTGAAGTTGAAACGATGGGTTTTGGAGAGGAAACGCAAAGGTAGCGGAAGTCGGGTATATAGAAAGCTCTATCCCTCTGTTACATTGTAAGGATGCGCTGTACTGCATACATATATATAGCACTATATACGCGGATAAGAGCCTTAAACTCAGTTTGCAGCGCGGATCGAAGTTCCTGTGGCGGAAAACGCGTAAACCTCTGCGTTGTGATTTTACCATCGTTCGAAAATTACATTACGTTACATTATTGAAATTTACATGAAATTTCTGTCTTCCCAATTAAAATACATTAAAAATAACTATATTTATATATTTCGATGAAAACAATAAAAAAAAATTATTTTTAACAAAAATTTTGAAAAATTTATTTTTTCTTCTTTTTTTTCGAAATTCTTATTTTTAAAATAATTTTAAAAAATTAAGGATTTTTTCATTTTTTTTTATTAAAAAAAAATCTTTATTTCGTTAATAATATTAAAAAAATAACGATTGTTTTTTTTTTTTTTTTTTTCATTATGTTATAATAGAATTTCGATAGTTTCTCGAGGTTTCCTTGCCGATCTTCGAAGTGCATTGATCATATTGAAAGGAAACAAAGGGGCCGAAAGAAATTCGAAAGAATACGAAGGACACGGGACATATGTATACGCAGAGATAGAATCGTAAAAGCTAACGGTTCTCGAATTTTCTACAGGGGACAAATACAAATGACGATGTGGTTTGTCAAAGATTTTCTTTGAAATTCACGAACCGTGTCAATATTGCGGATAAAGGGTACGAGTAGAATCGAATAGAGAGCTGGAAAGTCTTCGTTAGGACGGAACCTTTGTGAAACGTCTTTCTCGATTTTTTTTTTCTTCCGATTTTTTTTTTTTGCCTCTAACTATCGATCCGCATAGCCGAATACACACCTGCTATACAGCAACCTGTTATTAGTTTTTCAAAGATGTAATATTACCCGCAGTTCCTCTGGACTATTAAGGTATCGCGTTGCCGCGCGGTTCTAATTATACCGGTGCGCTTCCATGTAAAAATAAAGATCATCATTCCTCTTTCATTATCTCGTCGCGATTTCTCGCGTGATCTTTGATTTTTGAACTCTCGCCATGTCGTATTTCGATGATAGACAGTATAAACACACGTCTGCGAAAAATGGATGCTGCGTCTTCGGATCGCGAAGTATATAGTTCCGTAATAGCGAAATATTTTTATTAATTTTTTTTTTCCTATTTAAATTTTGGCGTATAGACGAATTTGTTGCTTTTGGAATGCAGGAAAATCCGAAAGCTTCGATTTACGGGGGTGAATTTTTTTTTTTTTTTTTTTTTTTTTTTTTCGATTTGAATTTCGGCGAATCGAAGAATTTGTTTCTCTTACAATGTAGAAAAATCCGAAGGCTTCGAACCGCGAAGGCAATGCGAGAGATGGAGCAATAAGAGGATGTCGAATTTTGTCTCTCATGTTGGTCGACTGAGTATATATCAAGGAGAGGAAAGGGGGCTGCATGGCTGCACAGAATCGCGGTACACGCGGTATACTACCTACAAGCAATCTCGCTAATGGCTCCTGCGTTGTCCCCTTCGCGAATCCTCGGTCCATCACGCGATCCTCTCGAATTCTACAACCGCTACCGCCACCACCCCTTCCCCCACCCCCTTCCATGAATATTTATTCGGTCGACTTGTTTGCTTCTATTAAAACTAATAAATTGAAACGCTTCGGTATACGTGAAAGCGGAATGTTGCGAGAAAGCATCACCACTTTAGAAATTCTACTCTCCACGGGATTTCTTGAAAGGGATGAATTGCGAGAAAAGGACTCTTTGAACGATGTAATACGCGTAAGAACGCGTGGCATTCAATTATGGCGGACCGATTAATTCATTTCTGGAAATATCTCGAAATCTTACAGAACAATTTTTTTATTCGATATAAATAATTGAAAAAAAAAAAAAAAAAATATCGTAAAAATAGAAATTACGTATATCATTTTTCTGGTGAACTGTTACGATAAAAATGATAAAAAAAAAAAAATAAAAAAAAAAAAACAAAATTAAAAAAAAATTTATCGTGAAAATCAGAATCAAGAATATTATATTCCTGACGCGCGATTATACTCAATTAACGCTTCAGCATCCTGTCAGAAATTATCGCGCTCCATACGCGGTAAGCATACGATAAGAGCGACGAGGGAGTCTCGACTCACCACAAACGAGGTGCCGACACTTATCGGCTTCTTTCAACTTCCCTTTTTTCGTCATCGACGCACACTCTCTCGAGGAGTCAACTACTCAAAAATGGAATCGGGATTCTTCCGTTCGTTCCGACGTGTTGCTTTCGTGGGCGAAGCAATGGGATAACATCAGAGAAATACGAAAAAAAAAAAAAAAAAAATTAAAATTATACCGAGGAAACGAGGATATTATACATCCATATTACTAGGAGAGGCGCACGCGTTTTCTCAGGCTGCCGGGTGCCGGCGGCTTGGCATAAGAAAACCTATTAATAGTTTGAAAGCACAGGGTGAATGTTTAGGCGCATAGCAACAGAGGGTCTATGCGACAATCCAGACGCGCGTACGTAAAATCTATGCGCCAACAGATTGCGGAGAGAGAGAGAGAGAGAGAGAGGCGCTGGGAGTTCAGACTCCGCGCCAACTGCGAGGAAACGGACGTCATCACTAATTAATAAGGGAAAAGCAGGAAGGAGCGAAGCACGCGCCACGGATAGACAGAGCTATGCATCGGATATGCGCGTTCGCTGGGGGAACTCATAGAAGTAAAGCACCCCCTCTGCGACCCCTTAAATTTTTCCTCTGCCCATCGGTAACGAGTATAACATTCGTGACGCCCTTTTTAGTGGAACTCGTATAACGATGACGACTGTGAGGTCTTCGACACTTCGACTAACACTTCGCGCACCCTTCGCTCCAACCCTCCCCCACCCCCTCCTCCCCCTCCCCTTCGACTCGCGCGTAAAGACCGAAATCCCGAACTGCCGCCCTCCGCTCGACGGACGAGAACTACTTTTGGCTGACATGAGACTTCAGGGTCGCGACCCTGAAACGTGCATTTGGCTCCATAGCGGTGACGAACCACAGGCCACGGGGTTAAATTATTTACACTGAGACCGCGTATCGACGGTGTATTTTTGAGCGCTCTATAGATTTCTCAGCGCAGTGGCTGACGCGATAAATCTTTATAAATTAATTAATAATATAAATCTAATTAATAGAAATTAATTAAATTAATTTTTTTGTAGTTTTTAATAAACAGCGCTGAAAAAATTAATTAAAAACGGAACTTATGCAGTAAATTTTAGTGCAATTATAGTCCGAAGATTTTCATCGAGAGAAAGTCTTCGTAAGTATCTGATGAAAATTGCGTAATTTCAATGTCGACGAAAATAAAGAACAAGTTGAGTTAATAAAAAAAAAAAAAAATTAAATAAAATTGATTACATCGAATTTCGATAAAAAAAAAAGTCAGACGAATTATATTTTCCTCTAGTGCTATCTAAGACCGAAATTCGTGGTTTTTGAGAAATCGCATTTTTTATTCGTGAAAAACGCGTATTTCGGGGAGATAATCGATAGATCGCGAAAAATCGGCCATTTTCCGATGTCAGTTTTTTCCCACTGTTGCCGCGCTACTGTCGAACTATTATTGAAAATTCGGGATATACACACAACAATACCGTCGCGGATGATGGGTTGGAGTGCAATAGCTCCACGGAGACAACTCTATCAGAGACTCTCGCGTAATCGGTACGGTAAAGCCGACCGGTTTGTTGTCATTTCTTTCGAAGATTTCGCAATAGAAATTGGGGTAAACCGGTCGGTTTCATCGTGCGAATAACACGCTAGAGCTGTATATATATGTGTACAGCGGAGCGAAACTACAGTACCAAAGTCGTAGGGGTGGGAAAGACGAAGCGGATGAGAGCGACGTCGACGGTGACGAAGAGGCGGAGGAAAGCGCGACGAGGCAGTCGACCAACCCCCGTGAAGCGAGATTGCCTTTAATCCGTCGAGATTTAATACGAGCGACAAATTTTCAGGAGAATTAATTGAATACGCTGGAAGAGAGGACGGGATTGGCGTCTCGCGGATTATTGTATGCCGGCCGGTTTAACAGCCCGCGTTCTATCTTTCTCGTTTCCTGTACTCCTCCGTTGCTTTTCAGAGAAAGTTCTTTCTCTCTGTCGACATTATATCCTCTGGCTATCTCGAGGATTCCCTTGTACCTTACCGACCACCAATACTCTTTCACCCTCCATCCCTTATCCACCTTTACTCGCCTCGATCTATCCTTCCTCGAGGGTCGCGCATTCCCATTTGTTGTATTTTTTTCCCCCTTTTTTGATTCACGTAGTCACAGAATTTTTTTTATTTTTCTCCTCTTTATGTTTCATCGTTAACGTAAAATTGAGAGTATTAAGGGAAAAAACCTAAAAGTAAATGCTGATGGAAGTGGAACACAGCGTTGCAATGGCTCTGCGAGACGAGGGATGATCTCGGAATTGCAAAGCGATTTTTTTATGAATAAAAACGAATCAGTAAAAAGCAAAGAAAACAGATCGCGTCTCGAAGGATGACGAGTCGATTTTCGCTCGGCATCTCCATGACACGTTCGAGGGTTTCAATTTTCACGAAACTTTCGACAAAAAAGTGTTTTCCTGTAATTCCGTCGTTTACATCGATAAAAAAAAATTTGAAAATTTACGATATTATAATTAAATTTCTCGGAAACATTGAATTTTTTTTTTTTTTTTCGAATTAAATGATTGAATTTGAGAGAAAAAAAATATAACGAGAAACGGCGTGAAATTGCGATTATCCATAATGGTTCATTCGAAAATCTCGTCAATCGTCCCTTTGCTCGCGGAATTAATTCGTAAATATTTCAATTTCGCGAACATAAAAGGATGTAAATTACATTTTTGGTCGAACGCCCACGAACGCGCCCCGAGGGTCGACGCGGCTCTGATGTACACGCGAAGAGACGACTCTGCGAGACGAAGCGAATGATACAGAACGCGTGCGGGAGAGTTTTAGCGACAGTGGAGTGTCTCCGATTGAGTTGAAGCGGCTACCGAGCAGTCTGCTTCGTCCGAACAACGCCCCCCTCCCCCGCCCCCGTTCTTAAGGGGTGGGATAATCGTTTTATTAACCAAATAAAATCGATGATTGAACGAGGATGATCGCGTTTCCGCGCAGAAGCCCCACCGACGTCGACGACGACAACGACGACGACGAGAGAAAGGGAGAGGAACCGTCCGGCAGATTCGCTTCTCGGGGGAGGATTCACCTTATTGACACAGATGTCACCGTCCCAAATCGTTTTGCGACAGCTAAACGCGACGGACCAAAGTTTCCGAAACTCAATTTATATCCTCATTCACTCATACCACACCGATGAAGCTGGAGAACGTTTTAAGTTTCGATTTGAACGCCCAGCAAAGCTTCAAAGCGAAGGCTCGTGAATTCTCTATCGGGTACTCGTCGGTGCGATAATAATTTTATACTTCGGGTGCTTTCATCGTGTATAATGTTTCGGTCACATCGAAGGCGCGACTGGTAATCGGCTTTAAATTTCGATCGATCCAATTTTATTGAAAATTTTTATCTGTTTTTGAATTTTTAGGGTCCTTTTTTTTTTTTTTACGGAATGAATTTTGATTTTTTTTTAAGGGGATTAATAGTCTATTTACGGAAATATAAGTCTTACTATCGATCTATGGTATCGATTTTATTAATAATAAAAAAAAATGTTTTAATTAAAAAACATAAAAAAATTCGACGATATTAGTCGTCATTTCTCATGAAAATGGTAAAAAAAACCGACTGGACGCTTCGATAATTCGATATATCTATTTAGAATCGTATCGACGCGATACTACGATTGATTTGTTGGCTCCATGTTACGGACGTCGCTGCTGCGTTTCGTGTTAACGTTTCCTGAGCGGAGACAGCGCACCGACAAACGGACGTGCGTTATATAATTGAAAGGACGATTGGAATTGCGCTGTATTCGATGTAACAACAATAGTTGGGACGGAGGAAATAAGGGAGACGACCATAGATCTATGAGGTGCACGTGTCATTCTCGTCGATTTTCTCCGTCCCTCCGTATCTTTTCATACAATGCACAATAATGCATTGAATGAAAATAACTCGTACGACGAAACTATCGAAATGATCGTTCTAATCGGAGTCCGAAATGGTCGATTTCGATTTCTAATAAAGTCTCAGAAAATGATAACCGCAATTTTATTTATATTTATATAAATAAATAATAATAATTATTGATTTTATTTTTAAATAAATTATTATTATTATTAATTAAAAAAAAAATTCTTGAAATTATACTAACAATTTTATAGACATTTTTTCTTTATCATTTTCACACGATTTTCACCTTTTCTGCCTTAAAAAATTACGAACTAAAAAAAATGTATTAATAGTTCGAAATCTTATTCAACGACGAATTCGCGTAATGTCGCGAATAATAATAATAATAAAAACAAAGATATTCTGTTTTTTTTATTTATGTCGGAAATACGTAACACGCCTTGTCGCGATGTAATTCAGAGGTTTGTAAAAACACAATTTTCGTATCTCGGTGTCCGATGGCAGAAATACGATGAGCAATGAAAGTCGCGAGTAAAAGAGCCCTTCAGCAATATAACAACCCACTCGTGTACGCGTGTGCGGATATGTTTAGCAAAGGCGCAATAAGGGTATTCGAGACGAAAACGAAATCGAAAGTGTTTTCGGGGCATATGAATGCATCCGAAAGGGCGCGAAGGTCGGGGATTGGCGCGACACGTGCCGCTGCTACCCCTGTTATGACAGCCCGTCGACACGGCATTTCCGCGCTCAGTGTCTACCCACTTGCATTCCCTTCGCGAGAGAACGACTCTCGCAGAGCATAGAAATGCCCGACTTCCGAAAAGATTTATCGAAATGCCACGTGGACCGCGTAACGCATAGGCATATGACAGTAATTTACCCTCAATTCGCGTGGGATTTATTTCTCCTTTATCGTACGAATCATTAGTCACGTAATACGCGATAAAAATAAATGTATAATACACGTCATTAATTGACGCGTAAATTTACCCAAAAATTATGAGATTATCGAAATATACAAATTTATGTGTTATTAATGTTTCAAATATTATTTTATCATTGAAAAAAAAAGACCGTAAAAAGAAATCGCATCGAAATAAATTGAAAATTGAAATTTTTCAAAAAATAAAAAAATGGCGTACGCGATATATAAAAAATTTCAAAAAATTAAAAATTTACGATTTTTCAAAAAATATAATAATATCGCATTCGATAAATACCTTAAAAAAAAATTTGAAAATCGACCATTTTCCGAAAACAGAATAATGCCGAATTCGATAAATAACGATAAAAAAAAATACCGAATGATCGACCAACGATAATTTTCGGCAAATCGATGACGTCACGGAGAGACCAATTTATCGTTCGCGACGATATCGATCGAATTGGATAAACGATTGAGTTAAAGAGGAAGCGAAGAGAGGAAACGATAAAAAAAAAAAAAGTAAAACGATGAATTCCGTCGCGTCTATTAGCCATATGTGACCGGTCTGAAATAATGCTAATAGAAATTGATGACCACAGCTCGGTCGACCGCGCTCTCTCGTTCCTCCCCCATCCCCTCCCCTCTCTTGTTTCCACAAAACTGCTTTGTGTCATCGAGCTGTGTGAGATATGACCAGCGGCTCTTGTCCTCGTTGTCGTCCTCGTCGGCTTATAACGCGCGTTTATACTCTCGAAACTGAAAGCCACACGTATATATATCGCGAGCGCTGAACAGCTGGTACCGATAGGGTAGAGGAGACACTCGGAAAGAGCCGAAAAGCGACAACTTACGATTCGCATCTGGTTATTTCGACCGAACAACGAGAAACTCTTAACTTCGAGATATGTTTAATGTAAAAGTGTCGCCGAGAAGTACCGTTATTTTTCGCACGTTATATTTATTGCTGTATAAAAAAAAAAAAAAAAAAAAAATTTTGAAAAAAAAAAAATTCTTGCAGCGAATTCGGTTTTTCGTGCACTCGACCGCAATGGAGACAGAGAAGACGAACGAGCGCCGTGTGCGGCGTCTACGTTCGTTTCTCTCTTTTAACTCGAATTAACATTCCCCCCACGTCTCTCATTTTCGAACGTTTCAGAACGAAACTCAATGAAGAATAAAAAAAAAATGTAAAAAGAAACGCGAGACAGAGAGACAATAAAAAAAAAAGTAAAATAAAAAATACACCGACGAGAAATGGTGGCCGTTGAAAGGTCCGAAATCGTGGGACCCCTATAACCCATCAGCATCGTTCGCTCGGTGAATGCATCAGTATTATTCACGCATGTTTATGTGCTCCGGCTATGCATATAATATACGAGAAACGTATTAACGAGACGGAGATAACAATAGTACGTATACACTGTCGATCCTCGTTGGAAACATTATTTTATGCTGCTCTGTCGCGTATAACGATGCGGGCGAGCGACGGGTTGAATTTCTAATCGGTTATATATATATTTCTACTGACTACGAAAGTCTGTGACAACGTATAGGGAAAAAAATAAATATATATTTTTACTGAAAGAAAAAAATGAAAAAAAAAAAAAAAATTGAGAAAAAAATATATCGATAGTTTGTGATTATCGAACTTTTTTCTCGATTTTTTTTTTTTTTTTTTTTTTTTAATGGCGATTTGGGCGGATGCATCGATGTATTTTCGGGTCAAACGGAAGCTGACAAAATGCGAACTTTTGAGTCCTGAGACCCCGAAGGAGCTTTGGCCATAGGTGAGACCACGTGTTCTTCGATGTTTTCTCCTCTGCGTTAAACAAGTTCATCGCGATATGTATCTTATAAATATAAATGAAAGCAATCATAGAGGCGCTGTGGACACGCAGAACGTCCGACGACTGCGCATAATATAAAAGTTTCGAACACACACGGGGAGGCCACCGACCTGTTACCATA
Source organism: Cryptus viduatorius (assembly GCA_964006125.1). Taxonomy (NCBI): domain Eukaryota; kingdom Metazoa; phylum Arthropoda; class Insecta; order Hymenoptera; family Ichneumonidae; genus Cryptus; species Cryptus viduatorius. Next base: position 18,349,410 of record OZ023225.1, on the reverse strand, counting down.
AAGAGGAGACGAGATATTATAGAGAGAACGATATTCCTCGTGACCCCGAAGACTGTGGGACAAAGACAAGAGGAAGAAGAACCATCGCTGAGAAGTTTAACGGTTAGCGGTAGTGCCATAACGTAGCAGTGCCTGAGAATTTTTTTTTTTTTTTTTTTTTTTTTTCGATGGACGAACGCACCCGGTTACGGATGTACGCCATAAATTGTGTGATTATGCCGAGTATAATGCGAACCAAATTATTCTACTCACCCCGAAAAAACGTTGAGCTCTCAGTTTCGTTGACGATGGCGAAAGAAAAATAAGAAAAAATATTCGGTTATACGAAATTTTTATATTCCTTAGTGTAACAATCGTTTATATTTATTTTAAAATCAAAAGGTTAAGCAATTAATAAAAATTATTAAAAGAATCAGAAGGTCTATAAATATTTTTTTTATTTTATATGTTACATGAAATTTCGATATTCCTTAATATAGCAGACAATAATTCGATTTAATAACCTCAGCGTCAAAGTTTAATTAATTAATAAAAATCATCAAAAAATCGAATGAATCAGAAACTCCATTAAATTTTTTTAAAATTTTATACGATAAAAAATTAATTTGCCGCGCACTATAAACATCGAGAAATTGAATTATAAAAAAATCTTGAAACCTCCGAATTACGGAGTCAAGCGAAAAAACAAAGATTTATAAATAGAATTTTTTAATTTTCCGCCCGAAAAAAAAAAAAAAAATTCGGGCGGAAAATTGATGAAAAAAAAAAAATTTTTTTTTTTTTTTTTTTTTCAAACTAATTTTTTGTACCTCGCAGTATCCCTGCCGCATACATATTTATACGCAACAGGCGCATTCAGGTACGCCGATGAGTACGTAAGTTTCCTCGGCGATGCATGATATTAGACTCTGTCGACAATTAGCTTTGCTAATTTCGTGCAAATAGTATAAATCTGTCTTGATGTTCCGTGGCGCGGTTGGTGTCCCATGGTGTACATGCGCAATGGTGAGCCGTCGCTTCCACGCAAACCGGAGGACGCAGAGAAAAAAGTCTCCTTTGCTCCCTTTCAAGGATCGCAGATAAAACGTAACCACTGTATATAAAATCGTCTGGATAAACGAAGGTGGAAATGATGTCTTGTAAAAATCTATTTTATCGGTGTTAGAATCTCCAGCATTGTTCTCCGAAGCATCCGCGCAATAGTATATACAGTATATATCGTAAGAGTGTATATACACGGAAAGGGCGCTCGGGGGCAGATAGCGTATAGGTGAAAAAAAAAAAAAAAATTAATTACCACATCGCTCACAACGTGTAAATCCTGTTTTACCTATGAGTTAAGAGTCTCCAACATAACCTCAAAAATTTCGTAAAAATAAAATAATAGATCGAAAAATTTCAAATTGCCGTAAAATTTGTTTCGAAACGGCTATACGATGTAATGCAGATTTCCGTTAAAATACGAAAGGAAGATAGCAAATGAGAACGGGAACACTTCCTCGTGTTTCTACGATCGTAGGACGAGCTGAGGGTTAACAAAAGCTACAATTTTCTGTGACTAAAACACTTATTTGCACGTCGAGTGAAATAGAGGAATGAGGAAATCCACGTGTCCCGCGTGTGTGTGTGGAATTGAGAGGTTAAAAAAAAAGGAAAAAAAAAAAAGAAAAAAAGGAGAATGGCAAAGGGACTGAGGGGGTGGAAAAGAGGGAGAATTGCTCAGGATATATCTATACGGTATCGTAGAAGAGAACAGAGGAGTCATGGCAATCACCATCAGAAGCACACTCCGCTCTCTTCTTCACTTATTCTATCTCGAGTTCGAGCGAACAGCGCCACACCGACGCAATCGACCCTCTTTACGTGCTGATTTAGTTGCGTTTACCAGTATTATACACTTCGTCGTTCATACAGTTGCGATAGTGTTGGTAGTTGGCACTCGTGTAGAAACAGAATAACGTTTCGTAAAATCCAACGTTTACAGGGGGTGGGAGGGGGCTGCGCCGCCAGTCAGTTGCGGAGTATAGGTTTCGTATACTGTTTAGTGTATAGGTACGTTTGGGTTGTGGTCGCGGGGCCCGTACCCCGCGCTGGTTTTACAAGTATAATGAGTCTTGCGCGCCGCATAACATTACATCGCTGCTTGCTCTGGATTTAGATTAACTGTTTACACGAGACAGCAACAGAAGCTACGAAGCAGCCAAAGGAGCAGGAGAAATAGTCACATAGGCGACCTCTAAGAGGAATCCATAAATTTCTGTCGATTCCGTAAAAAAAAAAAAAAAAAAAAAAAAATAGAAAACAAAGAAGATAATAAATCTTTTCTCATACATCGATAACATCGAAAACATCGAAAAAATCATTAAAAAAAAATTTCGAAAAAGTAAATGCACTTGGAACCCTAAAAAAATGCGCTACCCTTAAGAATTTTTATAAAACCAAAAATTTTAATTGAATTATATAATTGGTAAATAAATTATTATACATAAATAAATCACTAAAAAATTTTTTTTTTATGAAATAAACATTTTTTTTTTATTTATAATAAATAAATAGATATTAAATAAGTAAAGAAACAAATAAATTTTTTATTGATAATTCACAATAAAATTTATCGCACGTGCATTTTTCAAATTTTTAATTATTTTTTATTAATAAAAAAAAAAATTGTCATTTTCATTATTGCGATCTGTTTAATTAAAATAATCCGCGGTGTTAACACTTTCAATTAGTGGCGCAGATCTCTCCTATTCGCAAATCCGTTTTATAATGGCGAGATGTTTTTTTTTTTTTTTTTTTTTTTTTTAATTCTAAAGGTTCACAGGTGTCCGAGTCAATCTTTCTATAAAGCTGTATCGAATACGTTCGATCATCGTTTTCGATTTGCGAAGCGTTTTGCCGATGCTCCCGGAGGGGCTTTGCCATTCCGCTACTCGCTCGACGACTGAATAAGAGATAGAATTCAGAGAGGGTATGTAGAGCGGGCGATCGCATACGGCTGGATAATCGTAAGCCCGATTGCCGGACGCGGGGACGTACATCCGCGACTCGCGCGGTATTCCGCCGTCGAATGAATGCCCGGTACATTCGTTCATTCGTCCGATTTCAACGGGGGGTACAGAATCTCGTGTGTACTATAGCCGGTGAGCATATGTATGGAGTACAGTCAGCAGGTATACATCGTTGGAGGGGTGCGCGTGGATCCATGAGAGGATCGACGCCGTTCTCGTGAAAGGGCCTCGCGATAGTCTTTTCATCTTCGCGATAAAAATCCGCATAGAAAAAAAAAAAAAAAAAAAAAAAAAAAACAACCCCTACGAGTTGAAAGCACCGCGCAAACTCACGCACGGGGAATGCACAGGAATGAGCGAAAAAATATCGCGAGTAAGGCGGATAGAGAGGAGGTTAAAAAAGAGAGAAATCAGCGATATTTCGCTCGATAAAAACTGCCCGCTCGAGCGAAGGGTTTTGCGCGCCCATATTGATAGCATGAAATAGGGGATGAACGCGAGTTGAGCTCTGTGGTGTACAGACGCAGCGAACGAGTTGGACGAAGAGAGGAGTGAGGGAGGGAAGTGGATAAAACGGCTAACGTAAACGCGGAAAAGTGAGAAAGATGCATATATATAGAAACACAGACACTTACACACGCGTACGCGCGCGCGAGAGGCGAAGCCACTCACGGTCCAGTCGGTCAGCTCCAGCGGGGGTGGTTATGGTTTTGCTTCGTAGATATATGGCCGTCGAGCTCGGCGAGTAACGTGTATCCCGTTCGAGGCTCGCAGACTTTTACGAGGGACGCTTGGCCCCTTTATGGATATACGGTGTGCGCGCGATATGCGCTATACGGGAGGCTTCGGCGGCCTTCCCGGTCAGTCCGTAGAGTCCAGCAAACCTCGGGATATTCCGCTTCGACCGGGTGCTACATTGGCTCTCCGCTCTCAAGAACTGCACTTCTCGGAGATCAAAGACCCCTGACTTTTGGACGGACGAACTTGTTTCTCTCCGAACTCGTTTTCCCCGTCCATTCATAGACGCGGCGTCATACAAAAAATTTTCTATACCCAATTTTTTTTTTTTCTCCGAAAATTCGGCTTTGAATTTTTAAATAAAAAAACACGCAAAGGTTATTTTATGATTCCGTTCAAAAAAAAAAAAAAAAAATGGTTGATTTTTCTTTTCGGAAGATTTATGGTACTGTTTACATTTTTTCGTAAAATACGGGTGCGGATGTAATAAAAATCGTAGTTTTGTTTTTTCAGCGATTAAAAAAGAAAAAAATGGGGATGCGATGGATTATAAATAGAATTGCGGTGTTTATGCATTTATGCCGGTATGAGAATTACATCGAGAAAAATGATATTTTTCCTGCTGCCTGTACGCATATATGCGAATCCTTTTTCTGCCGCTTCGTATAAATCATTCTGATACGTAGTCGGAGAAAAAGTCGCCGACCATTATTGATGGTCAATAGCGGTATTATGCACGCGTCGCTGGTAGCGCAATCATGAATTGATTGATCGATGGCCGGGGTGAGAGAAAAAACATCGCGAGTGGGGTATGGGGTGGGGGAGGGTACGAAAAAAAGTCGGATAGAAGGACTGCATTACTGATCTCAGCGTAATATAAAACTCGGAACTTTGATCGATTCCACATACGAGGGTATCGAAAAAAAAAAAAAAAAAAAAAAAAAATCAAACATTTTCAGTATCGACTAAAATGTTTATTTTACGCGAAAGAAAATATAGTTTATCGAAAATTCATTCGACTGATTGAGATTGGTATTCTTCCACGTCGGAATATATATACATATATATAGTGCGTTACTCGGGATAAAAATACAAGGGATCGGTTGCCCAAGTGGGAAACCATAAGAAATGCTTCCAATTCTATTAACTCGCGCGCCGTCAATTGCGTCCGATATAACGGTAATGGATAACGTGCGCAACATCCACCAGAGTGGTACGCACACTAATTGCTCGTAAAGTATATATTTTTATTTTCTTTACGAAGAAAAACGAGTGATTATTGTTCATTGGAGTCATCGATGTATTGGATCAAAGAGCGAAACGCGGAAAAAAAATCGTAATAAAAAATCGATTGCGTCGGCGATTATTGTTTATCGAGTGATCGATGTATTTGATAACAAAACTAAACATAAAAAAAAATCCCGATATAGTTAAAAAAAATTCTTGTAAATCGAATTTTTCTAAAAATCTACTGTATCGACGTATATTAATCGAATCTCTTGTAAATATATACGAAAAAGCCGAAAATTAATAATCGCGCAATCGATTATCGAATACGAGAATTGCAGGTGTCGGATAGCCGTCACATCAAGTGTGTAAAACACAATGATCACCGTAAAAAAATGCATCGTAGAACAAAATAAAGACTGTTCGGAGGGGCGCGAAAGGGCATCACGTGCGCACGTGCTACTTGCGTTCGTCGCCCTACGCGTACCATTTCTTGTATCGCTCCGTAAGGGAGCAGATTTACCGTTGGGGTAGGCGGGGTGTTTGAAAGAAGGAGCAACGCAAAGGGGCTGTTTTCGTCGTTGTCCCCGAATAACGCAGCCACTGCTTATACACGTTGCCTTCCGTGTAAGAGCCCTCGTAAGCATCGGGAACGCGTCAAATTCTACGCGGACGCGATGTCGCACGTGGACATTCTCAGCTTACCGAGACAAATCCGCGATCCCCTGCATCGTATGCATAAGCTATTGAGCGGCTTTAAATTTATTAAAATGCACGTCATTTCGTAGGTCAGCTCTCGGCAAATTGCTTTCGGACCCTCGTAAGCGTGACGAGAAATCGCCAAGAAGCATTAAATTAATTACCAAAATCTCTAAAATCCTCACGCGATCTATAAGTCGATAAGTTTTTAGACGCCATCAATTTAAAAAGTGTACCATTGTTCTGTTTGCATATGAAAAAAAGTGCATTTTGCAAAATTTTTTTATAATATATCGAATAAAATATATTTTAGTAAAAAAAAAAATTTTTTTGGATATATCTATTTCAGAATATATTTTCGTGAATTTCTTATATTTCACGGTTAACATGTTAATTATATAAAAACGCCGAATTTCGCATATATTTTTATTATTATTATTTTTTTTTATTTTTTTTTTTATTATTTTTTTAAATTATTTATTAAAACGATAGATTTTATAATTATTTTTATACGCGACAATTTTTGTATAAATAACGAAAAAATACGAGAAGCGATGTTTGTACGCGTGGATTTGGTTGTTAGGCTCGTAAAATATCTCTTCGCTTTCGTTTCAACACGTTACGGTGTAAAAGTAAATATTCTTCGAAACTCTTCCCCTTCTCTCGGGTGAAGCATCATAATATACAGTATACAGTTGGCATATACATACATAACGGAGGACACCCCTTGTCGGGGTTCGCCATACGCACCCCAATATTGATATTGGAGTACAGAAGTACGATCTTAGCCTGTCGGCCCCGAGGGAAGCGCGTCGACGCGTTTATATTCGCACTTTGAACCCTCCCCCCCGACACACGAGCGGTCTATAGGGTTCGTCGTTCGTCTCTGCGCGCGGAGCCGCAGCGGTACCCCCGCCGGTGTATGTGTCGGTGTGTTGGTTCTCGTTCTTCGCTCATCTCGATTTAAGTCCGCTTATCGAAATAATGGTTACATCTTCATAAATATTTGTACGGGGCGCGACATGTTTTATATCCACGACAGCCGTGAAATCAGTATGGAAATGAGAACGGGGATTGAGGTCGCAGCGACTTACGCGCGCAGCACCCCGATGGGAATATACGCGTCACGCTTTTTCCTTTACCCGCCCGTTAAACTGATCCGAATAATATCGGAAAATTATTGCGTGTTACTCAAAAATAATAAAAACCCTTTTTTTTCGTAACATAAAAATAAAAAAAAATTAATAAGTAATTTTTTCGAATTAAAAAAAATTATATTTTTGGTAGCGAAATACATTTTTTTTTTCGTACGAACTAAAAATCGATAGTTTTCCATTAACGAAATAAAAAAAAAAAATGTCTAAAAATAAAAAAATTCTCGACTGAAAAAACATCGAAATAACATTTTATTATTTATATGTCATAGTTGAGCGATTTCTTCGTAATTTTAAAAAATTCTATTCATGAAGCAGTTGAAGATTTCCGATTAAAAAAAAAAAACGGGATAGCGATTTTTTTTATTTTTTCGAAATTTTCAAAGAATTCAACGAATAACAATGGCGTAAAATAATAATAATTATTCGATTGTAAGTTCCGACGCATGCGTAAGCATGTGCTATCGTGTGCGCCAACGAGTAGACACCGAGAGCCCATGAGCTATAGAATCTCTTTCCTTTCTCCGTGCTATCGTTCGCTCGCTCTCTTGTATATATACGTTTGAGCTCCTCGAGTTGCTTGCCTTGTTCCGAGAGACTGTATAAACATTTCAAATTAGTATTCAGATGCGCAGCTGTTGACTGCTCGGTGGCCGCTCGCTTTCGAGGGCTTCCGAGGCTTCGTTTAATTGTCAGGCAGATGCCCTCCTCCTCCCTCACTGACGGTCTTTGCATCGACACAGAGCAGCGTTCGCCCTCCGCGCCCTTACACCTTCACCGTTCGTCGTCGTGTCGTGCTGTTGCCTTTTCTCCTGCTGTTTTATTCCTACCGTCCGCCCCCGCAGATCTCCGCCTCTGGGCTCTCGATGACTTGACGACGACGACGACGACGACGACGACGACGATGGCGGCGACTACTACTACTACTACTACTACTCGCGGCAACTATTTCTCGATCGCTCTTCACCCCCTCCGGAGGGGGAATCTTCCGCTACCCTCGCGAGAGAGAGTAGCCGTTTCGTCGTCCCTCCGACTCACGTTATGTGTGACCGATCGCACCACGTATGGTTTCTTCTGTAATGTATATCTATCTCCCGCTATATGCTATACGCGTCCACCGTATAGCCGTATATCAGATACCCCATGAGATATATTCAGCGCCGTACCCACGCGCGCGTTTCTCTTTCGTTCTTTTTCCATAAAACGCAAAATTCTCGACGCCGAAAACGCGTAAGTGAATAATAACACAGTTGTGTAAGTTTTACACACGCGTATAAACCGAATCGGCAAAACTGTTTGTCGCCCCGCGTCCACTCGAAAGTCCTGTTACCCTGCGCCACTTTGTCTCTCGTAAATTAATTTGTTTAAGGGGGCTGAGTCACCTAAAAATTATTTTTTTATTTATTTTTTTTTATTTTTTTTTCTGAATGTACATGCGGTGTACTACATACACACCAAATTTTAGATCGAAATTTAAAAAATTACCGAAGTTAGAAGCATTTTAGTAGTGTTAGAAATAAATAATGCGTGAAAAAAAAAAATGCCGAAATGCAACACGAACAATGCCGGAATACCGCATCTCCGCATGTTTTTTTTTTTCTTCTAATAAGAAGAATAAGAAACATCGAGAAAGGAACATAAAAAAAACAATCGATGTCGAAACTGCGTTCGGTAGGTAACGATTTACCGACCAAAGGGTCGTTACGTCTAATCGATGCGACTCAGATTATCGCCGCTACCGCGCTTTGTTTTGAGTCTGCGATACACCGGCGTAATGTAGCAGCGATGATTTTTACTCGATTGTGTCAATCGGGTAAAAAACTCAGCTTGTAAACTCAGTGTATTAGTTATGTGTCAGTGTTTACAGTTTTTCCGAATGAACGGAATATATTCTGTATTTTTGCCCGCAATAGTGTAAAAATGTTTTTCACAGTGACAGTGTCGCAAAGCGAAAAGTCTCGCAGACTTAACCTCTTTTTTAAACGTCAGATTTGACGTAAGAGTATATTTTTTTATGTTTTAAACATTTTTTTTGCATTTACGACATTTGTGAAGTGAAAAAAAAAAAAAAAAACCAAAAAAGAAAATCTGATTTTTATGTGATAGAAAAAAAAGTGGACATTTTTATGTGACAAAAAAAATTTTTAAATAATTTTTTTTATTGCGGATCACCCAAGTTGGTTATTTTTATTAATCTGTGAAATTCATTTTTTTCCATTTTATTTTTCTTCGCTTGCCGCAGGTTTCAGAGAGAATGGCCCCACCAATTTTGGATTGCAACGGCTTATTTTCTTCGTAACAGTCAGTGTTACGGAACGAGTGCGGGGATTTTTCATGCGATCAAAAATGGATTTATCGCAAGCCATTATGTGAGTGGTTACGAGACAAAAAGTGGAAAAAGTGAATTTTTTGGTAGTTTTTAACTCATAGCTTCGCCAGCGAAGCTTCAAAAAAAAATCCCCGCACTCGTTCCGCAATAAACTGTCTAACGAAGAAAATAAGACATCGCAAGCAAAGATTGATGCTTTCGTTCAGTCCGAAAGCTGCGGCAAAGGAAAAATGTTTGACCATTGCGCATTACACCGGAATACACTGTAGGTCTCCAAAAAAATTCACAGCGGTAGTCTAACACATATATATTATGGAGGTAAAATGGAATTTTTCATTAAACTTATATATACTGCAAAAAAAAATTTTTACTTTTCGATTTTTTAGGTGACTCAGTCCCCTTAACAGACCGACTGTAATTGCCATTAGATTAACGTAGAGCTCTCGCGCGGTACACACTTTTCGCGATACAAAAATACTCCCGTTTTATAGAGAATTCGGAGTTAATAATGCATTTTTTCATTCGAAAAAAAAATACGAAAAAATAAAAAAATGCATTGCGATATTTAACGATTTCTTGAAAATTATTTTTTTCGAAATATTCACTATAAATTAACACTTTTCTCGGTGAATTTGTAGCGTTAAATCAGTGCAAAAATAATTTCTCCGATTAATATTGTAGTCGTAAATTTCATTGCGTAAAAGTATACGAAAAAAAAAAATTTATTGCGATATTTTAACGATTTCTTGAAAATGAATTTTTTCGAAATTTCCACTATAAATTAACGCTTTTCTCGGTGAATTCGTAGCGTTAAATCAGTGCAAAAATAATTTCTCCGATTAATATTGTAGTCGTAAATTTCATCGCGTAAAAGAATATGAAAAAAAAAATGTATTGCGATATTTTAACGATCTCTTGAAAATGATTTTTTTCGAAATTTTCGCTATAAATTAACGCTTTTCTCGATGAATTCGTAGCGTTAAATAGGTGCAAAAATAATTTCTCCGATTAATATTGTAGTCGTAAATTTCATTGCGTAAAAGTATACGAAAAAAAAAATGTATTGCGATATTTTAACGATCTCTTGAAAATGATTTTTTTCGAAATTTTCGCTATAAATTAACGCTTTTCTCGATGAATTCGTAGCGTTAAATAGGTGCAAAAATAATTTCTTCGATTAATATTGTAGTCGTAAATTTCATCGCGTAAAAGTATACGAAAAAAAAATTTATTGCGATATTTAACGATTTCTTGAAAATGAATTTTTTCGAAATTTCCACTATAAATTAACGCTTTTCTCGGTGAATTCGTACCGTTAAATAGATGCAAAAATAATTTCTCCGATTAATATTGTAGTCGTAACTTTCATCGTGTAAAAGTATACGAAAAAAAAAAATTTATTGCGCTATTTTAACGATCTCTTAAAAATGAATTTTTTCGAAATTTCCACTATAAATTAACGCTTTTCTCGGTGAATTCGTAGCGTTAAATAGGTGCAAAAATAATTTTACGGGTAAATATCGTAGTCACAAATTTCATCACGTCGCTGATTCGTGTTATCGAAGAAATTTCAACGCGAATAAAAATTTGATACAAGTTTCGTTCGTATTCGTAATTGATACCGTTTCCCGTGTTATCGCGATGGGAGAGTTACGCCGGAATATTCATCGTAATAAATATACCGCGGAGATCGATATATTAGCATTGATCATACGAAAACCGTGGGAGAAATGTGAAAGTCACTTAACAACGCGTACGGAACTTCCACAGTGGCGTATAAGAGTTGCAAACAAGTTATACGACGATCACGTTTCGATGTTTTTTCGTAACGGTTATATTCATCGGATAACATTGAATTCAAATCGATACGCGATTGAAATGATCGGGATCTTTGGTGACCTATCGCCTTTTCGTTTCGTTTCGTCTGAATAATATCGCTGTAACACTGGAAGCAAAGCGTATGGGGACGCGGAACATAATATAACGATATGCCATGGATTGTTGGTTATAGCCGCGAGCAGCGGCTGCGCGGTGCGCGGTGCGCGGAGAACACATTGGATACTTTACGCCTTTGCGCAGTTCGCGCAGCTCGCGCCCGAGCCAACAAACCTCGCAAATTATCATGTCGAACCAGTCGGGCATCGAGAGAGTTAAGAGTACGTGTCTCTCTCCCCTCCGCAAGGTTTCGCCTTCTCCTCTCCTCGATCTCCGTACGTCTGTACGGATACTTTATTGGAACGTATAAGTGCGTCCCGCGGACTCGATCGACCGTGCAACAGTCCATATTCTCTACTCTCCGCATTGTGGAAACTTCTCGTCTTATATACAACTTTAACGGGCCGCCAATAGGGAATCAAGTTTCCGTACGCAGTTTACATAACGTAGTACCTGTTAACTCCTTGTACACCACCCATTACCAAAGAGTCATTATTAGATGTACTTTATTGGATGTCGGCGATTTATTCAGCATCAATTTAATTCAAACTCGTCAGGTGGTGCTATCGCCAACATTTTATTATGAAAGCCCCTCGACATACGTTCAATTTATTTTATCGACGAAACATATCCAATTAAGTCCCTACCGCGCTTACGCGCCGATATTTATTGAAAACATAACCTATCGTCAGCGATCGAATTTTCATAACGATCGGAAATTTTATTAGAGACAAAATGTCGTCCGACAATTTTAATTAATAATAAAAAAAATCGTAAAAATAATAATAATAATAATAAGAATAATAATAATGATAAAAATTATAGTAATGATAATAAATCGACCGATCGATCGATATTAATTTCCGCTAATTTAATTTTCAACGAAATAAAAACAAAAAAAATTCAATAAAATATTGATAGCTTCAACGAATTTTATTGCGATTAGATAAGGTAGAAAACAGGTTTTTCGATCTGCAATTAAAGTTCACATCATCGCGCGTTTGAATAATAATAATTATTATTATAATTTTTTTTTTACGATAAAAGGATGAATAATTTGATCTGTAAAGCATCCAATTAAAGATATAACTTGATAACACTGATTACTCGATAGAAATTAACAGGTATGAGGAAAAAGGAAAGATTAATAGAGAGGCTGTCGTTTCGATCAGCAACGAGGTGGTATTTAGCCGTCTCTCGTCTCGATATTTTGACGAGAACATTATACGACTCGTGAAAAAGAAACGGAGAACCCGAGTGGGTCGACAGGTCGCAATTAGAATATTAAAACGCTCTCCCGAAATCTCGTCTATTATTTATTCCGGTATATCTCGTCGGGAGATGCATTCGAAGAATAATTATACCCGCCGATAAAATCGAATGTACGCAACGATTACGAAACTCCGAGTTATTTTTACAACGCGTATAAACGGCAATATTTGGATGGGTTATCTATGCTAAATTCGTCGTAAATCTTGAAAACTCCAAAATCTCAACTCCCGAAAAAAAAAAAAAAAAAAAAAAAAAAAAAAAAAAAAAAAAAAAAAAAAGATCGATAGATTAATGCGCCTGCGCGACTTCGTATTTGTCTGATGGCCTGATTTCTATTCAACGAAACATAAGATGATATTCCACAGACGGTTTCGTTCATCTATATTAAACGTCTGGACGGAGGGGGCGCCTTGCTGGTTGCGTTGCCGATGCCACCGGAAACGCAACCAAAGAGCGACTGTAACAGTGCAAAACGAGAGATTCGAAGGATACAGTGCGCGCATTAATTCAGGATGAGATGACGCGCGTGTTATGACTGTTACTAAACAGCGCGCTACGAAAACCGATGTGATGAACCAGCAGCAGCAGTAGCAGCAGCAGCCGCATCAGCAGCATCAGCGAAACGTTCTCCGTAGTCGAGAACGCGTTACTGCGCGAGACGCCGAGTTAAATAAACTCACGTTATTAACTCGGTAAACTTTGCTGAAGCAACAAATACTGTATCCAGGGATATAACTCTCGTCCGCGTTATATCGCGTATATATATGTATACATATATATACCGACGATAGCGCGCGCGTCTTTGAGAAACTAAAAGACTTATTGTCTATTCAGGAATTTCTTTGAACGATTTTTCGTTTACTGCAATATTTTATAACTCATTAACGGTTCATAGAAAAATCCGTTGATCTCCCGAATAGATCGAGCGACGGAAATATACTTCCGGAATTTTTTTTTATCCGCCGTTAACTCCAAATTTTCCGTTTAAATGTAAAATATCGTGAAAAAATTTCGAAAAAAATCGTATGATACTCCCGAAATTTCGTATTTTCGGGGTAAAAAAATAATTTTTTTTTAACCCCCTATAGTATCGTTGTAAAGGGTAAAAGAAATTAACGATGATTGTTGCCGCGAAAATATTTTTTCGGGAAATATTAATCAATTTTTCATCCCGCAGAAGGCGCACTTCCGCCGGAATCTAAAATTCCGTTTTTCATCGATCGGCTATAAAATTTTTTTAATACGATTCTACGAGTACAAAGTTTCGAAATTCAAATAAAATGCGCATTGGTATGTCGAATAAATACGAAAAAAAAAAAAAGATCGAGAAAATCGTGACGAGAACAATAAATTCGTGTAGTCGCAATTAATTCCGATTCTTCGGCGAAGTGTAACGAGGAAAGAGCGCGAGGGAAGGATGTTACAAATTGGCTTTACGAGGTAAACCATATTTTTCATTTTACGTTATCAGCGGCACGATCGTCGGTGTGTTGCGGGTGCCTCGTGCGGGGCTTTCGTTCATCGCTTTCCGTGGCAAAAGAGAGGATAGGAGAGAGAAAGAGAGAGAGAGAGAGAGAGAGAGAGAGAGAGAGAGAGAGAGGCCGGGGTGCGGGATAAGATCGGCGGAAGATCGTAGATCAAACACGTAAACGCACACGTTGCCCCGAGGGGGTTGGGCTTCGGTTTGGATTCGTGTTGTAGCTCCCCACACATCGGTTACATCGGTTGAGTTTCGAGACTTACAGTGCGCCGCTTATTATACATTCATTCCACGATAAGCGGAGCTCTGAGCGCTCACGCTTTCCATGATGGGTACACGAGTGAAGGGGTAGATATGTCCGCGTTATAAATGTTAGTATTATGCGGGAGGGCATCTTTCTCTCTTTAACTGAGTTGAAAACCCCGCGTTTCGCTTCTCGCAGCAGCGTCGACTTAAACTTGGAAAATCTAATTGCGGCAAAGCGAGAGAGCGACGGCTTGAACTAACGTCAGACAAAACGTTGCTACTTACGTATACATATATATATATGTATATATGTATTGTATATTGCAGCACTATCCCACAAGACCCGGACACGTAAATCAATCCAGAAGCTCGTCTCGCGCGTCTCGTCGCGATACTCTCGGTCTCTCGACGTTGCGGCAGTGATAAAATACTCGAGAAATCTTTTATTTTATAATTGCAATGTATTATTATTAACAGTTTTACAAAACGCTCCGCGTTCTTTATGTTATATAAGCTTATCGCGGCCTTTTATTATAATTTGAAGCGAGCGACTCGGTGCCGCGATGTATGGGAAAATAGGGGATTTTTCATACCAAACTAAGGGGTCGCAAAAAATTTTGCGGTGGTTAACAACTCAATGAAAAATAATGGAAGGCAGAGCCGTAACCTCTGAAATTTATCTTTTCAGTCGGTAAATCGGTAGGGAAAATGATTATTATTAAAATAAATTATTATTATTATTATAAATCGTAAAAAATATTAAATGAAATCTGTTTTTTGGACGACAATCGAATTACTGAAATTAATAATCGATAAAATTGATTCGATTTTTTTTTGTTTTTTTTTTTTTTTGTTTAATGGTAGTTGCAGCTTATTATTGCATAAATAAAAATAAATGATGCAATTTTTTTTTTTTCGGTGGATTAATTTTTTTTTTTTTTTTTTTCGTTCATTTACGCGGATTTGCTTTATAGTTTAAAAATCGCGATAAACTTTCCGAAAATGACGAAACATCCGAAGGGATGAATTAATTTTCGTAATACCGCGAGCTTTCACCTGTTTGCAATAAAACAAAACCTCTAAACTCGCAGACAAACATCTCGAATTGGCGCAACGGCGAGTTCGTAGCTATAGTTGCATAGCTTATGATGCACTCTCGCGTTGCACAGCCGCGATAAGTACAGTGCCTTCACATAGTTACGAGTTATTTCTTTACGATTCGCTAACCTCTGTACAGTCAGCAAACTGATGTGTGTCTTATAAGTTAACTGCGAGTAGATGAGACGATCGGATTCGATGCTATCGCTTTTTGCCACCCGCGGTTTCGCCTTCCGCTGTCGAGGAGTGCAAAAGTAGACGAGTGAACGGCGAGTGTAAACTTCGACCAACACCTCTCCTCTTTCGTCTTATACCTGTTTTTCCCTCCGCACTGTGGCGCGCAATCCTTTTCCTGCATATGGCGATCGTAACGAGTCGTATCGATATTCGACCACCCGAAGCACTGCAACGACTTCGCTCGACTTTTATAAAATTTTTACCGCTGTGAAGCGATGTATTATTATATTTATCATTGCGCGCGCCGATATAACAGGCGTCGGCGTTAAAAAAAAAAAAAAAAAAAAAAAAAAAAAAAAAAGTGAAATTCAAAAGAGTATCGTGTCGCTTGGGATGAATGGATGATATTATGGTGGACACACGATATTACACTTCCCGTCCACGTAAAACCAATGTTACGGGTGGGAACCCGACGGGACTCGATGGTCGGCGGTGTTTCGAGGCAACAGGAAAGAGGTCCACCGCAACTATCATAATACCGTAGTATCCGGGGATATGCGGAGCCGCGACGTGCTCGTCGACTGATTCACACAGTAAAACTTTAATACGAAATACCACGATAAATAGTGCTTCGCCGATCCTTTTACTTTGATAAATCGATAGTCATGCAAATCGATCGTCGTAGTAAAAAAAAAAAAAAAAAAAATGGGAAATTCCATGTAAAAACCCGAAAATCGGTTACCATTCAAAATTTTTTTCATTATTTTTCATTTTTCCATTCTGATTTCAAAAAACCGCCCCTTCCGCGATTAAACGAAACTTAATGAACAAATGACTAATCGGGTTAAGAAAATTCACCAAAAAATTCCGGAAGTCTAGTCATTACGTCTAAAGCATTTTACGATTTTTAAAACGGCTTAATCGATATGAAATCTCGAATACGGAAACATCGTTAACCCCACAAATTTTGAATCCTTTATAAATTTCATCGTGTAGAATAATTTTATTTCGGAATATTAAGGCTCTCGTGGATGAAGTTGCGTTGAATTTTTCCATTCCGATGTCAAAATCATTGCCCCATTCCGCGATTAAACGAAACTTAATGAACAAATCACTAATCGGGTTAAGAAAATTCACCAAAAAATTCCGGAAGCATTACGTCTAAAGCATTTTACGATTTTTAAAACGGCTTAATCGATACGAAATCCCGAATACGAAAAGGATCACTTCATGGCAATGGCGACCGTACAACACCCCTTCGTTTCAATCAAATTTCAAAAAAAGTTCCCTTTTCCCGATTTTGTCCATAAAACATCGTTAACCCCATAAATTTTGAACCCTTTATAAATTTCATCGTGTAGAATGATTTTATTTCGGAATATTAAGGCTCTCGTGGATGAAGTTTGATTGAAAGGGGTTAAGGTAAAGTTTGTTCAAGAGCCCACCTTCGCATGCCTTCCGTGCCACTGAGCCCTTGCGGCTAGCATCGTCGAACTTACCAACAGCGATGCACCCACGCTATTAACGCCGCGGTTACGTCGCGGTTACGCGGCATCAGCACTATACTCCTCCTCGTCTATGTATATAGGACTATAGAGGACTATATCGCGCTACACGGTTACCTTTTGCCTTTAGATACATATATATACATATATATATGTGCGTGTAGCGTATGCTTTGAGGACATTTTAAACTAAAAAGTGGCTACTTCGAGGTCTTACGGCTGTTTTGAGGACTGGCCTCATAATTTTTTACATGCAATGTATGCTTTGAGGCCAGTCCTCAAAGAAGCCACCCTAAGCGGAAAGTACAGTTTGAGGACATACCGAAAACCCGATGTTACTTTGAGGCCAGTCCTCAAAGTAACACACATATTTTTCGTATAGTTTGAGGACATCCGTTAAACTCTTAATTTTTCGTGTAGTTTGAGGACATTCGTTAAATTCATAATTTTTCGTATGATTTGAGGGCAGTATAGATATAAGTAATGCATACTGCCCTTGGCAATAATGCAAATGGTTATCATAGTTATAATTATGAATTTGCGTTATGTTGAAAATGATCGATTATTCTAAGAACGGAATTGTCGATAACATATTTTTCAGAACAATCAATAAATACGATTCAGTTCAATCGTATCTCCGGCCGTAATTTAGGTAGAAGTAAATCTTTAACTTATATTAATGATACCGTGATGCGATGATAATTTTTCAATTATTAAATTTATTCGTCCCAAATTTCTATCTTTATAATCTTTTAGGTTAGGGACCCATCGGTAAACTGAATCCGCAATACTAGGCTGACAATTTATTCTGATGAAAGTTTGAAATTGAATTAATAAATAAAGAAAAAAGATAGACGAAATAACATCGGCAATTTAAATCTACGCTTCTAATATCTATGAATTTGAGGTTGTGTAGCTGTGAAACAGCTACATAACCTCCAATTACAGAAATCGTCGCATATGAGGTCGTATAAACTAAAAGAACGTATACTTTGAGGCCATATGTTCGAGTCCTGGAACTGGCCAATACATCGGTTCAAAAACTAATGCATCGTTTAGTTTGAGGACCATATCTTGAATATAATGTATATTTTGAGGACAGTAACCCATGTCTCAGTTCGCATTCCTATGAGAGGAAAAGATTTTATCCTTCAGTGATATAATCTCTGCCTGAATAATCAAACAATTGGAGACCTTCTAAAACATTTTCGCTTTTTTCATGTGTAATATATTATTTTTGCACGTGAAAATAAATTGGATCACAGGAATAGGAAATATTTTTCTCGCACTCGACTACTCTTAAGACTTCATTCGGTAGGCAATATAATAGCGTCGACACTATTAGTGTCATTGCCAAATGCATTTATAACGATATCATTTTTTCTTTTTTTTTACATGATCGTATTTAGCAATGACGTTGATAGTGTCGACGCCATTATGTTGCCTACTGAATGAAACCTTAACAGTAGTCGAGTGCGAGAAAAATATTTCCTATTCCCGTGATCCAATTTATTTTTACGTACAAGAATAATATATGACACATGGAAAAAGCGAAAATGTATTAGAAGGTCTCCAATTGTTTGATTATTCGGGCAGAGATTATATCACTGAGGAACAAAATCTTTTTCTCTCATAGAAATGCGAACTAAGACATGGGTTACCGTCCTCAAAATATACATTATATTCAAGATATGGTCCTCAAACTAAACGATACATTAGTTTTTAAACCGATGTATTGGCCAGTTCCAGGACTCGAAATCTATGGCCTTAAAGTATACATTCTTTTAGTTTATACGGCCTCATATGCGACGATTTCTGTAATTGGAGGTTATGTAGCCGTTTCACAGCTGCACAACCTCCAATTCATAGATATTAGAAGCGTACTATTGTCCAAGGTACTATTGCAAGGTTTGCGCGCAAGGTACTATTGTCTTTGTATCAGACACTATATAAGAACGCATCAAAGCTAAACCGCTACAATCCATAATTTGTTGTGGTGTTCATCTTAAACATCGATACCTCCGATAGGCACGCTTTTCGAAGAAGCGCTCTCACAACTGCTTAAATGTATCCATATCCCGTTTTGATAGTCAATATTATAAAAAAAAATGTAAAAATAAAAAAAATTTCCCATTTTCAGTCACGCACTCTAAGCAATGTTATAAGGGTCAACGTGATGGCTATGGCAATGGTCAAATCTTATTTGAGTAACTTTTTCGAGGACATAGATTTCGAGTCCTGAAACTGGCCGATACATCGGTTGAAAAACTAATGTATCGTTTAGTTTGAGGACCATATCTTCAATATATAGTACATTTTGAGGACGGTAACCCATATCTCAATTAGCGCTCGTTTGAGAGGAAGAGAACGTTGTACCTCAGTCATGCGATCTATGTCCAGATATTCAAACAATCAGAGACATTATAAATTAACTTCGCTATTTGCACATACCATCATTGTTCATGCACATGAAAATAAATTCTATCTCAATACTAGGAAATATTTTTCTCTCACTCGACTGCTGCTAAGGCTTCATTCAGAAGGCAACATAATGGCGTCAACACTACTTATCAATGTCATTGCTAAGTACAATCATGTAAAAAAGCAAACATGATGTCATCATAAATGCATTTGGTAATTACGCTGATAGTGTCGACATTATTATATTGCGTTTTGAATGAAGTCTTAACAGTAGTCGAGAAAGAGAAAAGTATTTCCTAGTATCGTGATACAATTTATTTTCATGTGCATGAATAATATATGATATATGCAAATAGCGAAATTAATTTATAATGTTTCTGATTGTTTGAATATTTGGACATAGATCGCATGACTGAGGTACAACGTTCTCTTCCTCTCAAACGAGCGCTAATTTAGATATGGGTTACCGTCCTCAAAATGTACTATATATTCAAGATATGGTCCTCAAACTAAACGATATATTAGTTTTTCAACCGATATATCGGCCAGTTTCAGGACTCGAATCTATGTCTTCAAAAAAGTTGCTCAAATAAGAGTTGACCATTGCCATAGCCATCACGGTGACCCTTATAGCATTGCTTAGAGTGCGTGACTGAAAATGGGAAAATTTTATTATTTTTACATTTTAACACATACCTACAAGTGGCATTCTTCCACTTGAAACGTTCTCGCTACTATTTCAATGTATGCCTGTCCCGTTTTGATAGACAAATTGCAATAAAAAAAAAATTGTGCAATTTTTCCTGTTTTCTGTCACGCAGTTCAGAAAACGTTGAAGTTCACAAACAAACGATTTTTGCGTATATAAATAATAGCCCAGTGGCCCATACTAAGAACGCAGTTTCGCGATTAATGGTTATTGAGAATACCCATACGATTCGTTTATCGATCGTCACTGAAATTTGGGGTCCAACATAGGACTAACACGCATATTTAAAGAAGAGAATAGTAAAACGATATTATTTTTACACTGATGTAAGTGGCATGTCAGGTTCCTTAAACAGTTTGTTCTCAAAGTGCGTCTACATTCAAATAAACTTTTGTCGAACAAAATTGCAAAAAAGTTATTCTAGAATGTTCACGGTATCAACAAATGGTTGCTAGTGTTTTGAAAAGCTTAAATAATGAAATTTAACCAAATGCAACACGTTTTACATTTTGTATATATGTCCTCATAGCTATCGATACGTTGTTTTAAATGGCCTCATATATGCCATTCTGCAAACCGAGTCTCATAGCAGCCACTTTTTAGAAAATGATCGATAAATTGTAAACAAATGTATAGTTTCGATCGGGGTTAGTTGCATATAGTTCCAAATGGGTTCAGGCTTCAAACTATACTAACGGTTATTAATGTATATTTGTGTCCTCAAAGAATACGCTACGCAAATATATATACGTATGTATACGTATAGTTAAATTGTATATATAGCGAAACACGCTTCTCGCGCAACTCAGGAAGTTACTTATCTATACGCTTCGTCCGATGCCCCGACACCACAGAAGCATCCGCAGCACAACTACGAACTCGAAATTCTATAATACACACCTTCGCACCTACATCACCGACTCTTCCAACACCAGTGATATATTATTTAAGAGCGTTATGCTAATACCCGGAGCAACGCCGCGCCGCTTCTTGCCGCGAGTGCGAGAACATTATTTCTCGAAGAGTACCAACGCCGTCGAGACTGGAGCGAGGAAGACGGACTGCGTTTGCGCGCGCGAGAACCCACGGAAATCGTGGTGTGAAATGAATAATTTCCATCAAGACTTCAGGACTGTACAACAAATACTTTGGCTAAATTATAGCGAGGATAATATAATTATTCGTTTCGTTCCCACAAAGTTTCCGCTCGCAACGAAATATACTGAAAACCGGTATATTCCGTCCGATTCTCCAGAATAAAAAAATTTTAAGTTTGATTTTTTTTTTGGTTATACGAATCTGTTGATTCACTCGAAAATATTTCTGATTTTGAAAAATAAGTAAACATTTTTATAATTTTTTTTTTTTTCGATCCAAATTTATTAAATTCCTCAAAAATCTTTGTGGTTTTTAAATATAAACGCATATCTTACGATAATTTTTTTTTATTGTTCGGGAAAAATTAATTTCGAAAAAATATTTTTCAAATTATTTACGAAATAAAAATATTTTCAATATTGGAATTTTTTTTTTTTTTCGAATGTATTTTTTTTTTTTTGCGATCCAAATTTATTAAATCACTCAAAAATCTCTGTGGTTTTCAAAAATAAATGGATATCCTACGATAAATTTTTTTTTTTCGGGAAAAATTAGTTTCGAAAAATTTTTTTTCAAAAATTTACGGAATAAAAATATTTTCAATATTGGAATTTTTTTTTTTTTTTTTTGACAATGCTAAAAGTTTACCGAAGATAACGTTTAAAGAAAGTTTCACAAAGTCTCGAAAGCAGAATGCGCGCGACTTCCTGAGTGTATTATGAATTCGTTGGAACGGACGACGATATTGTACGTGTAGAGAGGCTTTCTCCAGGAACTTTCGGGATCCAAAGAAATCGATTGACACTGCGCAGTAAGATATACATATATGCTGTATTTATAAAGAGCCACAACGACTAGCAAAGAAGAATCGAACGATGGATGAACGTGCATATTCGTCGCACGTTCCCTTTACTCGGAACTTGATGCGGGCGTCTGGCGCATAGCACATCCGATTCTTAATAAGCGATCCCTTACCGTAGAGCTTCCCGGAACGCGATGAAAAATATGTTTTTGCGCGCATCGGACACGCGTGATACGTGTGCCGATTATATTATAACATCTACCGGGTGTGTATCTCGCATTGCGAATCGTGAGAAAAGGACAAACATAACTTCTTTCCGAATATAAGAACAACGAACGTCTTAATCGCGAAGTAAAACACTTGCGCAACTCTCCGTTTCATTAAAATCAAATTAACTCCAATTACGCATAAAATTCTTACGAAAAAAAAAAAAAAAAAAAAAAAAAAAAAAAAAAATGGGTGCGCCATTGTTTTTTAATAATTCTCGTAACGTATTTACGATGTAATTTCATTATAATTTGAATATAAACGATTGCGGATATTCGAGGGACGAGTCAAACGTTGAAATAAACGATCAAATCGTTACGTACCATATACGGTTTGGAAAAGAGATGAATTGTATAGATTTGCTAAATGGATTTGCCACGAGGCAAGGTGTGTGCCGTATAGCGAAGAGTTTCATAAATGGCGGCCCCGCCTCATCCGCTCTAATATACCGCGTTGACCGTCGATGCACCGACTCCAAACACGAATACGACTAAAGGAGGTCTCAAAACGGATGACGGCAATTTGTTTCTCTTTTAACAAAATGTGTTTTGCGCTCACAGATTATTGTGTCTGACCCCACGGGTTGTGCCCATCGGTTTTTCTACGTCATCGGTATAATATCGCGTCAATGTCGGGCGCGTTTAGCGCCGCTCTCCAAACCGGTGCAGCTAAAGTCATTAGCCACGAGAAGAATCGTTTCGTATTGAAACGATTCTCTCGCAACTCGTACGCGGCATCCATCCGGCTGTTATTATTAACTCGCGCGACTGGACATACCCAGCGAACGAAACAGTTCTATAGATATTCCATACGCACGCCTATTCCGATGAAATACCTAATACAACAATAGTCCCAATCATCGGCCATTTAATGGCAACAGCATTTGCATACAGGCAAATCTACGGTGAGGGACGGCGATTCGATAGTTTGGAAAAACACGAGAAATGGAAAAATTGATATCATTATAGTTATTGAGTGACGATTAAGATTTTACGGAAGTGAAAAAAATTTGATCATTGTATCGTAAAACATCGTAAAAAATATAATTTTTTTTTTCGAACTTGCAATTTTTTATTTTTATTTAAAAATTAAAATTTACGAATTTTGGTTCCGTTTTCGCAAAAAGATCGAACATATTTGCAAATATCGATCAAAAATTTCTCGCAAATCACGATTTTCGAAATTAATGAAAAATTTTTAGAACACTGTCTTCGGAAAAATTTACGAATCAAATTTTGCTGAAAAAAGTATCGTTGCCGGAGAATTTATCAAACTATTTTTTTTTTTTTTTAAACTTGTTAATAACTTTGTGGAATTATTATTATGAAAAATCAATATTTTTAGAATTAATTTATACTCAAATTTTTCATCACTTTATCCCACTGAAAAGTATTGGGAAATTTTCTCCGAATTTCATTTTTGGTTCGAAATGTATCTCCTCCTCAATAATTGTATAAAATAAAAAATTAATTATAATTTTCGCCTTATTAATAAAATAACAAAATTACGACCGTCTATGACCCTACAATTTTTTGAAAAAAAAAAAACATTCAAAGGTATTTATTTTTCATAGAATAGAACACCTGACTGATTTATCCGCTATCGTCCGATGACGAATGCATCGGCAACCGGACGCCTAAACTGTCCGAAAGGTGACTTATCGCGCTCGTTAGAGGCGCGACACGAGGATAGAGACCGTCCGGATGAATATAATTAATAGAGTATATTTCTAGCAGTTAGAATACACGAAGGTAAAGAAAGAAGCGTTCGCGTCGCTTGTGTCTGTGTGTGCGTTTGCGTCCGAACGGTCGAGAAAGATATCGAAAAGGATATATACGCGAGCAGCTGGCCCCCGAGGCTGGTCGGTGGCGAGCGATCTACACGTCGAGTTACACGCCACCCACGATAAAATTTGGCCGGACGCTCGCGTCCAAGTATAGAAAAGAATATAAGGAAGTATAAAACCGCGGGCGCTGCGCGGCTCCCGTATGAATTGCATGCTTGCGCACCACCGAGTAACAAGCGGTTGCGCGCGCAGCGCGCGCCGCCCTCGCCTTCGCCCGATCCTAATTCATATTCTTGCACCTGACTGACCTCTTATTCTTCTCTCGAGTCTCATTTAACACCCCCGCGGGCGTGTAGCGTTCGCCCGCAAGATCCGTTCTTTCGTTTCTCGTGTATACGCGCGTTATTTCTGTACTATAACCGATGTACAATCTCACCTGCGCCCTATGGAATATAAAGGATACTTTCTCACTTTCGTTTCCGCAGCGGCACGTGCTACTTTCGACTTTTACGGCTATGTTGCCGGTTAATTTTGTTTGTGAATATTATTAAATACGAAAAAGGGACAAAGATAGAGTAGCGCGATGAAGACGAGAGATACAGGTGCCGGTGCGAGTTTTACGAACGCTTTACCATTGTTTAAAAGATAAGAAACGATACGGTAACTTGAGGTGTGAATCGACGCTTGCGTCATATATTTTTACAGCATTTCTACGATCCCAGAACGCTGGAAATCGAAAAAAAATCGATTTTCGATGAATTTTAAATATCGACTAATTAGTGGTATTTGAAATTAATACCGTATCCCGAAAATCAATGTCAACCATCGTCCATATTTTTGTATATCGTATTTTATTTATAATAAATAAAAAATGATTGCTATACTGTTTTTTTTTTTCGGAGTATTAAAAAAAAAAAAAATTTTTGCATTTGCATTCGATATATAATATTCAACCCCTTTGATTGACTATAACTATTTTTTGCTTCTACTCGAAGTTTTTTGACGATATCACCGTATATATGCAACGAACAGCCCGAAGTCTACCAAATGGGATATCATATCTCAGGTGTCACAGGAGACAAATAATTGGGTTCCGACTCTCCGACGGGTGACCCATCTGATGAGAGAGAGAGACTCGCTATGCTAGAGACAGGAACCGAGCGGACGCACCGCGTTCTGTCTCCTCACGTGCGACTCTTCTTTACCGAAGAGGACAGTGGACACAGAACGTTAGGCACGAGTTTCGAATTAAAAACTCACTGGACAGGTGCTTTTGCCGCCAGTTAGACGCGAGTTTCCTCGTTTTTTTCGTCTTTTTCTCTATGTAAACCTATCGTCTCTTTCGACAAACATTTACCGCGTCTTCGTAAAACATAACCTAAAAATGCCATAAATTACGCGATTGAGGTTCGCATGTGTATCGAGCCGCGAGAACTATAGTAATATCGGTACTTCGGCACTTTTAACAGAAACCGATTCGCGCCTAAAGCGTGTAACCGAAAAGATTCGGAACTGCGAAGCGAATCGGATTTCTGTTGTTCTCCGGATGCGTTGTAACGCATTGCGTGATTTACGCAATTTCTTCACACTTTCGAAATTCAGGCAAATGAGCGGTTGTGTTGGTTTCGGTGAGAATAGAGACGTAAAAATACCGACCGTCTAATTAATAATCAAGCGACTGAATTAGTGAAGAGATCGCGTTGCAACATTGTTACATATCGGATTTCGCGTTGCAACATTATATACGTGCAAATTTATACCTCACTTTGCCTTCTGTGCTCTGTTTACGAATTTAATCGAATCGGTAATTGAATTTTCCAGTCGTCCGGATATTCACGAATTTGTTAGTTATTTGTGTTTAAATGACTTCATCAAATAATCAAAAAAGTAAAAAAAAAAATTGTAAAGTCCTTTCGGCGGTCAAAAAAATATTTTATTTTTCGAAACACAATAACTTTCGTATATTTCGAAGCAATAAGCAATAAATAAAAAAAAATTATACGATCTTTCGGATAATAATTTTTTTCATTTTTTGAGAATTTTTTTGCGTAATTCAAAAATTTTCGTCCGAATAACGCGAAAATCTTTTTTTTTTTAGCCGAAAAAAACCGAAAATTTTTATTTTTTATTAATAAATAAAAAATAATTCAATTGAAACTTAATAAATAATTAGTTGATAAATCGATCGATAAAACGTAAGCAATGCTTAGTGATCGTTATTACCCCCACTATCTATCATTCCCCGCGATCTCCGCAATACAAAGATGACGAGAATTCTGTAAGATCGTATGTACCGAATCGCATCGCGATTCCAATAATGCAATCGTTTGCGAATACATGGAACGGCATTCGCGTCGTCTGCAATACGACATCAAACATATACTATAAATATATACTTGGGGAGGGGGGCAATGCCATACATCGCGTGTGTATGGCATTGGAACTGAATCAACTGACCCGAATGCACGAGGCGGGGAGCGCGCGAGCGCTCTCGGCTTCGCGATCGCTTTATCAAATATACATGCGAACGGGGAAATCTCTCGTCGGTGAAATGGGGAAAATAGCAAATATCTGGTTGTTGAAATTGGAATATTCGAATTGGTATTCGAATTCATGGTGATCGATTTTTGTCGCTACGGTCGCGCGGAGTGTTTTCGCGTAAAGTCCAAACGCCGAATCCGCCATTTCTATACTCGTATTCGCGACGATCGCCGATCGATCGAAATCGGTAAAACGTTCGCTAATTCCGACGTTAAATTCTCTGCGATAATTGATTATCATAGTAACGGTAAACGTTACAACATGAAGAAGATTAATGTTCGGTCTTTGCCTGGAGCAATGCACTTTGGAAGACCGGTTGCCCCGCGAACATTATAGCGGAGGGTCGAGAGAGTCGGAGGCCCCCAACTCAGAGCATCGGACACACTTGCTTGCGAAACACGTACCGGTATCGTTTATGCACGGTTAACCCGAACATCCTCCGGTAGTGCGGAGGATATGCGCGCCCGTCCATCCGCACCAACGGGACGAGCATCAGGAGCGATCGAAACATTACAGTTATTGGCCACTCAGCCAGAAATCGGTAATACCGTAGAAAATGTCATAGGCGAGTAAACATTTAAATTTTCAGAAGTCCTATGAAATTTTTTTTTCAACAAAAAAATGTTTACGCTTCAAGAAAAAAATTAATCGATATATTTAAAAAATCGATATATATCGAAAATCGGAAAATCGGTATCGAGTTGCCGATTTTCGGTTTCTGATGGTTTATTGAGCAGCCAATCATCTTCTGAACTCTTATTTCAAACATTTTTTTTTTATACTTAGAGACAAATTTTAATAGAATAAATCGGTATTACCGATTTATACCGATTTATACCGATATCTCGAAAAATAGATAGATATCGATGTTAACGGTCACAGATATGCGATGCTTCGTTGAGTGGCCAATCACTGTGCCGATTTATCTACATGTGTTCGAAGGACGTAACTCGCGCTTCGATGAGAGACAAGACGCGGTGACCCGCCTCGACGTACGTTATGTAGGAAGCCTCGTGTATCAACGGGGTCAAGAGGGACGCGAGGCATATACGGCTCGCCGATGACTGGTAGGTAACATGGTTTCTGCATTAGATCGACGTGTTCTTCATTACGAACAATACGCAACTGTACTATAAACCAAGCGAAGTATAGCTGCAGAAACGGCACGAATGTAGGCGTCAGTGGCAGAGGAAACGTTAGTTGCTTCCTGTCGGCAATATAAGCGCAGAGGAAGCTACAGTACAGGACAGTAACTACTGAAATCCGGGTACACGCCGAGGACTCCGTTGCTATTTGAAGACGCAGGTGCATCGGAGAATAGCAAAGCGTGCTGTCGTTAGATAATGTTTTACGAGTTACTACTTTCCGCGATGCAAAATTGTTGGGTTCAAGAACAGCCGCGGAAAAAAAAATTCCGTTAATGGTCGCGATAGGCGTAACGGCATTCGAGTTTTTTTTTTTTTTTTTTTTTCAACGCATAAATAATTAACAATGCTGCAATAATAAGCAATTTAAACCCTTCGAATTGTCTTTTTATCGCCGATAAAAAAATTGAAAAAAAATCGATCGAAAAAGTGACAATACTTTCTGCTCGTATCTCATAGTTCGGTCCATAACTGAGGAAAAAGAATCTGTCGAGGGAAAAAAAAGGGAATTCAAGAAAAAAAGGGGGGGGGGGGGGGGGGTGAGGGGTGACAAGAGCCGCGTGGAATGAATGTCTAGCAATCTTGATATAAGTAATGCATTTCTTTTATGTCTCCGCAAGATAAAGAATAATGGATAGTGGACGAGCCTCGGGTTTGGGTCGAAGATATGATACTTTTCGCTCGGATAGAAATCCGCGGGGACAATAATAAGCCGTGAAATCCTCGGATATCATAAAAATATATTACCAAAGTAAGTAATAAAGTAATATTTTATCTCCTTGAAAAAAAAAAAAAATCAATTGCAATAAGAGACATCGTTCTTTGTTGCGATAAAATACGATAAAAAAAAAACTTTATTAATTCGAAAAAATGTATTAAAAATCAATGATTTTTGGCGCAGAAATCGTATTTATTTATTTTTTTTTTCGTGAATTCGAAATTAATAAAAAAAAAAAAGTTCCTCGATGATACATGTTTACCGTAAAAATTTTCGATCGCATGCTATTTCGTATCTCGACGGTCAACGAAATCGGTATTATTGATAACGACGGATGACGAGATAAGGATAACGTCGGGTCATCGGATAGTCGCATCTTCTCGCGTGTCCACTAACGCCGCGTATGATCTACGGCCACCGCCATCGCGGGGTGTATCAATAAACCATACGTAGAGAGTACACGAGACATTGTGGAATAAGCCAAAGCTATATACTGCCGGGACACATGCGATGGAAGGAGACGAACTATAGAGACTCGTGGGTGACATATGGCGGGCTCTGGGGCCGGAATCACCCGGATGGACGGGACTTGATGGAGTACTCCGGGCATTTGCCACGAGAAACTCCCCCCGCTTTCCCCATCCCTCGTATCCCCATCGTAGTCTCTTCTCCGAGCATCCAAAGCGTATATATAGTGTCCACTACAGTTCAAGCAGAAGCACTTGACCGTCGTCGCCGACCCGGTAACAGCACCTTTCCCATATAGCTGCACGCCCGCTGACCCCTGAATAACGCGGCTTTTCTCTCATCCGTCCATCCGCTCGGCGACTTCTTATCGAGGAAATATCATTTTATTTCATTTATGGCCATATTGAGAGAAGCGAAAGGGGAAGGAGGGGACGCAAACGGGGGATTCCCCGAAGTGAGACGCACGGCTGGGATCGCTTTTTCGCTGTTTTATGGCTATCTTTCGAGTTATTGATACATTTTTAGCCCCGCGTGTCACACGCTCGGACGAACTGGCGGCGTGCGTAGCCACACAACCCCCCACCCCTCCACCCCCTCCCCCAGCCACCCTCTTCCCGTCCTTCGGACTCTTTCGGACTTTTGCTGCGCCGCGAGCTCATGCTATCTCGATATACTTTGATACCTCTTCGACATTTTTTTTTTTTTTTTTTTTTTTTTTTTTTTTACGATGGAAAGAGGAGGCGGAGGAAAAATATTGCAACGTAACTCTTGCGAGGTTTATCGATAAAAGATATAAAGAAAATGGCATATAAGTTACTCGGAAACTTGGGGTATATCATTTCTTCTTCGGGGAATCGAAGTTTTTTTTTTTTTTTTTTTTTTTCCGATACTGAAATCTCGTTTATAAACGACTGTGATTCTGACATGTCAAATTGTTTCGTCATCGGTAAGAAATTTTTTTTTTTTTTTTTTATCGATGTTACCGCTTGCTATCAGTATCCGAAATTCTTTGATAGGTGTAACCGACGTTTATAGCAAAGTCGTTGGCAATCTGCTAAACGCGCGAAACGCAATAAAATCGGCTAAATAAAGAATTATCGCCTTGAAAAGCGCCGCGAAATCGTTAACGCTGTCGGAGTATCGAATGTCTTTTGCGTAAATTTATTTATCTGTAGTCGAATATAGCAGTTGGGAATCAAATGACTGGTGAACGAGAGACACGCCGCGAGCCGATCAAAACGAAGTGGGATATCGATCGGTATTCGATAGATTTCTCCGGATCCAACCTCGTTGTGACTAAATAGGAATATATCGACTTTTATAGAAATCCAGTCGTCACGGCAAGAGGCCGAGCGCTCGCCTCTCCCGGGGAGAAAACGTCAAAATTGATATTCCTCTCTCGCGCTCGCGCCTCGAGAGTTCGACCGATCGTTTTCACGTATAAAGTCAGAATCCGATATTTCACGTATATAACATGTATGATATACGTACATATAGGTATATAGCGTATATATACTTAAACTTTACACGATCGCTTTGTCAAAAAATTCTTTTTCGGTTTCATTGAAATTCTATTTTGTAAAGTTTCCTCGTCGATACATTGGCGAGAAATCTATTCGAGAGATTCGCGCGGTATGAGGCAATCGGCGGTACGAAATCTTCGGAATATCAGATTTGTGGATATACTGCATATCGTGATTTTTTTTTTTTTTTCGTAAATATTTCTGGTTGATTTTTTTTTATGCAATTTTATATGTTAAAAAAGTAAATTAAAAAAAAATTATTTTTATATAATTGATATAAATATTTTCGATATATCGGATGTATGTTTCGATATATTTTTTTTCGTGGGATATGAATTCAACTGAATACGAATGATTTTTTTTTTTTTTTTTTTCAAGATACGGATTATTATTGTCAGTGAGAATGTTCGACGCGAAGTATTTTTCTTTTGATACGACGTACGGAAGGCAAAGTCCATGAAAAGATCGAATTCCCTTTGCAGCAGCAACGCTTCGATGGCTTCCCGACTCGCCTTTCCCCCCTTTCAAGGCCTCGGGAATACCCTTCCCGTACGTTTTTATTAATAATACATTGTTAACGAGTCGTTGATAGATCGAGAATAGTTGTTGCGCGGTCAGGAAGCAGAAAATAGCGATCTCGATGGATGAGAATAGGCATAACGAAGCATCCCGATAGCGCATGCAGCACGAGAAATACGTGAGATCCCACGTACGTCGGGCTTACATACGTATGTACGTTTACCTCTCGAAGGGTAGGCAAGTATCTCCGTGTCTGTCTGTACGTCTAGACACACCGACGGAAAGGACCGCCCAGCATGTAGCTTCGACGTCGTAGAAACTGGTCGCCGTGAAGTAGAAGCGGAATGGGCAAAGAGCGTTCTACTACTACGCGTACGTATACTCGACAAAATAATCATAAAATTTATGCATTTTTTCCGAATTTTTTTTCACAATAATCAACGAGCAAACAGAACATTGTCATCCGTATATTTCCTCGCATTATCTCGGCTCTCGAAAATAAAAAATCTCTTTGATTCGAAATTGAATAAATCGATAATCGATTTTCTTTTTTTTTTTTTTTTTTTTTACGAAAGTAACGAAAATACAAAAATGGTACGATATAAGATAACTATTCTGTTCAGTGCGTTTGCAATACAGTATCGATGTAATTAACATAAATCGAAAAATAATAATAAAATAAAATTCACCGTTTATCAATTTTTATAAAAAATTATCAAAATATAAAAAAGACGTATTTTTTTCATTTTAAATACGTATTCAACAGTTGTGATTCCAAATTAACACAATAAATAATAAAAAAAAAATTTTTAAGGGATTTACGAAATTTAAAAAAATGTACGATATAAGATCGCAAACTGTACAGTTTCCGTACAGTAAAGTATCGGAGGTTTAACCAGCAGCACGTTCAAGAGGCACGCATGACAGGAAAATATGGAGCGAAGTGGAATTCCACGAGCGTTCAACTCTCAGCTCTCGATTAGGTCAGTCCGCTTATAATGTCAGTGTATATACGCTGTATATACTGTTGGGGATTTCCCCTTCTCACCGGTATACATCGCGCAGACCACTGTCCTCCGATCCGCTGCGTTCAATACGTAAAAACTTATGTATATGTATGGTATGTAAACCTTATTTTGTATTCCAGGAAGCGCGTTCTTTCGATATTTCCACGGTCGCGAGGTCTGAGGGATCTGGCAATCCTCAGACCTGGTGGACGGCTTGAGCATTGGCCAATGTCTGCCGAACCGTTTCGTCTGTGACTCCGCGTTGCTTCCGCGATCTTTCTCCCTCTTTCGTTGTACAGCAACGTCTCTCTCTTTCTCTCTCTCTCTCTCTCTCTCTCTCTCTTTTATCCGCCGCGACTTCGATCCCAACCCCCCCACGGGATAGACGAAACGTGGAACCCTCCGAAAACCAAACTCTCGTTGGCAGATCCGCGACTGCACGTTCGCTCTTATTTCTATCGCGTGCTACTTCTCGCTTCGCGTGGCCCGCCGCGGCCGCGCAAACCCCTTATTGATGCCTTTTGGGGAAAAGTTTGATAGGTTGTTTCCTGCGATGTTTCACTTTTCGTTTTTCGCGAAAGCTATGAAATGACAGTCGATCTTTCGAGTCGATTTTTCGAGAATCGCGCGACTGGAAGAAAAATCCTCGTTCGTCGGTGCGGTTGATAGGAGGAGAGCTTTCGCGTCGAAACGGACGAGAGACGCGAAGGGGAAACTTGAGATGTACGGAAAAACACTCGCGTTATGCGGTCGTACGGTAGATTTGTGCACAAAAAAAATGTCGCGAGGCCAGATGCAGGAATACAAAGGAGGATCGATGCTCCAACGTCAAATGTAACAGACGAGTCGTATCTCGTGGGAATACCGCGAGGAATCGGAGTCGTATATAAATATAGAGAATACCAAGAAATCTTTTTTTTCCTTCCGTGTTGTCACCGAGGATCTTTATCAGTTCAGAAGTTTCTGATATTTCTTGCGGCATGAAGATTCATAGACACGTTGATCTGCTTCCCGCAAAATTGCGTATACTATCGAATTCGTTTACAATTTTTTATTTTCATTCAAAATTTCAGTTCGCTCATTTTTTGCAACATCTGAAATTTTACATTTGTCGTAAAATTAAATTTTTTTCAAAATTCAAATTTTTCGTAAATTTTTTTTTTTTTTCAAAATTCTGACTTTTAGCAAAATTAAATTTTTTTCAAATCTCTAATTTTACAATTCTTCGTAAAATTCCAATTTTCAATTCAGTACTCAATTTCAAATTACCAATAAAATGTAATTGAAAAAACGTTCGAAAAATTCCGTTTCAAAAAAAAAAAAAAAAATTACGCATTTTTTTACGAAGCGAATTACGTAAAGAAACTAAACAATTGCGAGTGACGAATTTTGAAAATTTTTGACTAAAAAAAATATCAATAAAATAGTTCGTATAAGAACGAGAAGAACGAGCATTTTTTTTTTTTCAAAATTCTGACTTTTCGCAAAATTAAATTTTTTTCAAATCTCTTATTTTTCAATTCTTTGTAAAATTCCAATTTTCAATTCAGTACTCAATTTCAAATTACCAATAAAATGTAATTGAAAAAACGTTCGAAAACTTCCGTTTCAAAAAAAAAAAATGGCGGATTTTTTACAAAACGAATTATGTAAAGAAACTAAACAATTGCGAGTGACGAATTTTGAAAATTTTTGACTAAAAAAAATATCGATAAAATAGTTCGTATAAGAACGAGAAGAAACTTCGATATCGATATCGAAAGAAGGACGAAGGGGTGTCACGTGCGTCCTTGCAAGGTTCGCGACCGGGTCCTTGGAGCATCACGATCCCGGGAAACATAATATATGTCTGCCATTCGTTCTAATATGTGTATTACGTACGCATTCGCGAGGCGACGATACGAATAGTGCATAGCAATCTAACGATCTCGATCGTCGAACTCGCGTACGCGTTTGGGTCAACGAGTGGGTGTTTTTCGCACATGCGTTACACCGATTCTATGTACGCTATATATTACGCGCTATAACGCGAATCTCGAACGATACTCGGGGTGTGTATGGAACAAACTGTCCGCATTATACACGTAAGCGAGAAATTAGCATGCGCAGCCCGAGCGTTTCGTGCTCCGACAGCCAGAAACAAAAACAAAATAAATAAAAGTAAAAGAAATACGAGAAAAGAGCAAAAGAAGAAGAAGAGAAAGACGACGAGGAGAAGGAGGGCATTTCGTCCCGAACACGTCACACGTTCCCACACTGTGTGAAGTCGCGACCGTTATATATAAGAATGCAGAGGTAAATTTTCCCCGCCATCGAATTATCAGATATGTACAAATACGCGCGCATGCGCGCGCAGCTACGTCTCACCTATAGTCGATCATAACCTCTTATCGGCGGCATCGAAAGATGTTACTTGATAGCGATAAAATATTTTCTAAAGGTACAATTATAATTATTGCCACTAAAATTATCGCCATATAAAAAAAAAAAAAATATATTTATTAATTTTTTTTTTGATTTTTGTTAATTTTACCATCGGTCGATAAAATCGTAAAAAAGCCCTTAATTATTTTTATTTCCGTTAGATAAGGTATCATAACAATAAATAACAATAATAACAAATAATAATAATAATAATGTTCGATACGATTAGATCGATAAAAATTGATTCATCGGTTTCGTTTGATGCGCAACTACAACCCGCAACTACATACAGAGCACATTGAAGTTCTGGTTAAGCAGAATACTCCGCGAAAGCTCAAGAAAATGCTAAACATCGAAAAATAAAAGTAAAAACGCACAACAAAAGAAAAAGGGGTGAGAGAATATGCGATAGAGGATACACTGCGCGAGAGCGCAGAAACAATGCGCGGCTAACAGGGAACACGGAGGGTAAAGAGGAATAATGATAGAGAGACAACGATTGAGATTGAGAGATCCAGAAGCGAGCGGACAGAAGAGTAGGCGCATAACTGCGTGGGTAAACCATTGTAGAGACGCCGCGAAACAGAAAGAAGAGAACGAATAGAGGTACAGAGAGAGGCGAATGTAAAGAGAAACGATTTCATGATTTTCCATCGATACCATACCGATGCTGCGCGTAATACTCGAAGGTACGGGGCGAAACGAGAGGGCATTATTGGTAGGGCAAGCGTTGGATTGAATAGCAAGCGACCAGGATGTCATTGTTTTCACTGGTGCAGTAACTGCACTTCGGTGAATGCAGCAGTTCAGCCTCTCGATGCAACTAGCGACTGTACGCCCTTTGCGCACCGGTTGGGCACTTTCTCGGAGATTTTTTCTTCTTATTCTTCAACGCCTATACTTTAATACGACCTCTATGATTTTTTTTCGAAATTTTTTTTTTTTTTTTTTCGATCGTATAGTCTCCTCATCTCCTGCATCTTTTATTTTATTTCTTATTTCGTTTGTTTTTTTTTTTTTTTTCTTATCTATCTCTCTTCTCAATTCCCGCGGCTGTTTCTCTCCCACGCGCAGTATCGCTGCCCCTTTTCTTACAGCGTGCGAGCATTCCAGCTCTCTTAGCCACGTCCACCGCATACTTACATATCTTATGTCTCCGCAGCGTGCGCGCAACTGAGATTTTTTTTTACTCAGCCGCGACGAGCGTATAGTATAATATAAGGTGTACCGTGTATATAGTATATATCGGTATATATTGGTGGGTAATAGTGTTGGGGTACGTGTTAGCACGCCGCGGCGAGACGGTCCCGTATTGGTCGGCACGTATACGGTAATTGCAGCTGCGAAAGGGAAAGGGGTGGGAGTCTCTCGCGAATAGGGTGAAATTCCCTCGAGAGTTTATATCCAAGTTTCGCAAACACACGACAATGATACTCGGTATTTATCAATTTATTTTATAATTAAGTTCCATTTTAATGGTTATTCGATTATAATTGTTATGTCATTGCCGATCGACGATTGTCATGCAGCATCCATTTTTTTTTAAGACGATTATTATCATGCAGCATCCATTTTTTTTTTAAAGACGAAACAAGTCGTTTGGGAATACAAAAAAATGGCTACGCGATGTTTATTGCCGATTTTTAGCGTTTCCTGTCGTACAGCATCTCTACACGGTCCATTTTTCAACCCCGAAAACATTACGAATTTTTTTTTTTTAAACATCGATTTCAATTTTTTCAAAATTTTTTTTTTTAATCTACAATCCAATTCTCCGGAATTTCGAGTTGTCCTGCCTATCCGATCGGCAATCGTATGGTGTTTGAAGGGGGGAGGGGGGGGGGGGGGGGGGGGGTCGACACAGACGCCAACATCGTAAAGTTCGCCTCACTCGGTTTCGCGCGACTTGTAAATTCTCCCGTTGGCGTTTTAATGGTTCGCACACACGTACACCCATACGAAATCGCAAAAAAAACGAAACGTGAGCGTCTATATATGTCACCCTGAAGCATTAATAACTCTTCTCAGCCACAGTGAAAGGCTATCGTCGATTAATTAGTCGCACTTGCGCGCTAACCCGGGCTCTTGGCGAACCTTCGTTAACGCCCCAGATTCGCTCCGGTAGCGCGAGATACGAATAAACCACCAATACCCACACGGCGCACACACGTGTGTGAGTCCTGGTGGTTCCTTGCATGGAAATGGAGATTGCCGATTCCTCTCTCCGCGTATAAAAGATAACGTGAGAAGGATATCGATATTCTCCTCTGCTCTCGATATCGACCCCGCAAACGCTTTCACGCTCCTTTTTTTATCTTTTTTTCTTACCCCCACCCCCTCACCCCACCCCCTACCCTCCACCCTCCCCTTCCCCAATTTCCTTTTATTTTCTTCTACGTAACGTCGATTTCAAGCAACAAACACACTGTTTATTTCTAACAGCTCGAACCTCGGCGCCGTTTCTACCGGGAGACTTATGTGTTTTAATTTTCTGCGGAATTATTCGAGCGCGTATCGTTTATCAGAGTGAATCTAGGAGAGGGGAAAGTCGGGCCGTTGCCGAGGGCAGGACGTACGTTTTGCTTGTGGAAAAACGTTTTATCCCGGGGCTCACCCTCTAAGCGAGGAGAACCTGCACGAGACACGACTCCCCCTCCCTCCCCCTCTCGCTTACCTAGCGGCCCGCGGGGGAGGGTCGGGGAGGGTGAGGCTTGGGGCTACTATACTAAGCTTTCGTATACATAGGTTGCACAGTGCGAGACCCGCACGCCGAGCCTAATTTGTGTCTTCCTTAACAACTTATAATTCAAGCGCGCAGACTGGAACCAAACTGAACGGTCGCGGGACGCGCAGAACTACGCCAACTTGAACAACGATAATTATACACTCCATCCTGGCGCGTGGTGTGCCCCTCAGGGGCTTCTCTATCCCTGTTTGCTCTCTACACTATACATATATATATATATATATGTATATAACACGACGCGCTTTAGCTTACCTGGATCGCTGCTTGCTTCGCTCGCCGCCTTCCTTTTCTTTTCTTTCCTTTCCTTTACTACACATTTTCACCCGGCAATGCTCGCCCCCGCGTGCCCTTAAATTTGGTCTTATTTATGCTCCGGCTAATGTATTCAACTCCTGCCTGCTTTATCCGCGAGCCTAGGATTAATCTCGACGAGAACTCCGGCGTACACACGAGAACGAGAACTCTTTGCAATGTTGGAAACTTATCTACCCCCTTACTACCCCTCTACGAAACGTTTCCTTGTGTCTTCCCTCGTTTACACGCCGAAAGAAAAGTTCAACGAAAAACATAAAACCTTCCGCGCGCCTCTTATCGTCCCTATTTTTCGTCTAAATTTGCACTCGGAACAAAAAAAAATGGACTTCTGAAAAAGAGTCGACTTTTCGAGATTTTCGGATTATTATTATTATTTAAAAAAAAATTGAAAAAATTTGTTGCGGGCGATCGTAGATGTGAATTTTTACAGAAATTATTGTTTTTCACTTTCTTTTTTTGTAATCGTGAATGACAATTTTTTTTTTTTTTTCGATCTTTTGGATAAATTTTTTTTTTTATTATTACTTACAAAAGTTAATTAAACTCGGAATTGGACGAAATTTCACTTCGGATTATTATTATTAATAAACAAAAAACACAAAAAATTTAATGCGGACGATCGTAGAAGTGAATTTTTACCGTAATTATTGTATTTCACTTTCTTTTTTTGTAATCGTGAATGACAATTTTTTTTTTTTTCGATCTTTTGGATAAATTTTTTTTTTATCATTATTTACGAAAGTTAATTAAACTCGGAATTGGACGAAATTTCACTTCGGATTATTATTATTATTAAAAAAAAACACAAAAAATTTATTGCGGACGATCGTAGAAGTGAATTTTTACCGTAATTATTGTATTTCACTTTCTTTTTTTGTAATCGTGAATGACAATTTTTTTTTTTTTTTTTTTCGATCTTTTGGATAAATTTTTTTTTTATTATTACTTACAAAAGTTAATTAAACTCGGAATTGGACGAAATTTCACTTCGGATTATTATTATTAATAAAAAAAAAAACACAAAAAATTTAATGCGGACGATCGTAGAAGTGAATTTTTACCGTAATTATTGTATTTCACTTATTTTTTTTTTATCGTGAATGCCAATTTTTTTTTTTTTTTTTCGATCTTTTGGATAAATTTTTTTTTATCATTATTTACGAAAGTTAATTAAACTCGGAATTGGACGAAATTTCACTCACCCTCGAGGCGCATAGCTTTAATTTTACAGTTTGCGGCGGTGGGTATGTATAATTTAAATAGGGGATTCGCGAAGTACGGTAAGAGAGACAAAAGGGGATAGACGAGAACGTTCGCTGTTGCAGTCTTCCACCCCCACCCCCTCCCCCACCCCACCCCCTCCCTTCACCCCCTCTCCAGACGGAATGAAATGAAATCTACAGCGCGGTAAATTAAAGTGCTTCGTTTTAATACACAGCTGTTATAGGAAATACAACGAGCTCTCGACGAGTAAGCGCGGAGTCTCCTACATCTTATCTTGCGGTGACTACCTTATTCCAGTCTTCCGCGCCAGTGGGTCTTTTTGGCCTTCGCTTGTCTCCTCGTTTTTCTCTTTCTTTCTCTTCTTTCCATTCCCCGCTTTTCGTCGTCCTGCACTTTCATCCTCGACCCACACACTGTATACCTACACGTTGATACTCAGTAGGCAAAGATTTATACTACCGGCAAGTATCGTCGTCGCGATGTTTATTGTATCCTTCGCGGCAAAAATATTTAGCGCGCAATTGAATATTAATTAAATTTATTTATAGAATATATCCGCGAGAAAAGGAAAAAAAATAAAAAATACGAATGAAAATTCGAATTTGTCACGATGATTTTCATATTACGCAAAAATTTTTCGAAAAATTGGTACATCGATTAAAATCGACTCGAAAAATTAATTAATTTCATATTAAATCAACAAAAAATCGAGTATAATTTACGGAAATTTTCGATCTTTCGATCATTCGATCCCATAAAAAAATCTTCCAGGGAATTATTTCGAAGCCTAATCTTCTGAATAATTAACGAAACGAAAATTAAAAAAAAAATTTCGTCTATATATTTATTTCGATTTATTTTTCGAGAACAATTTCTAAAAAAAAAAAAAAAAAAAAAAATACGATGCATCGGCTGCATGCGAATAGATGCAAAATAGTAAAGAATTCACGTACG
This sequence comes from Cryptus viduatorius, assembly GCA_964006125.1. Taxonomy (NCBI): domain Eukaryota; kingdom Metazoa; phylum Arthropoda; class Insecta; order Hymenoptera; family Ichneumonidae; genus Cryptus; species Cryptus viduatorius. The sequence continues at coordinate 18,309,873 of OZ023225.1, read as the reverse complement.
CCTTCGCGAGCGATCAGTCGTCGGTGAGAAAGAGGCAGAGAGTTGATGATATTCAAATTTTCACACGAATAGCGGACGAGCCTTTAGCGGGCTTCGCTAAACGACTGTCACGATAAACACTCGCGATCGTTCGTTCGTGTAGATTTTTTTTTTTTTTTTTTTTTCATTACTCGCACAAACGACAAAGCCTCCACGAGGACGCATATTATAGGATGTCGCGATGGGTATTGGTGTAAGTGCGAGAGGATAAAATTGTTATGCGAAACGCGGAGAGACAGCGTAACGGTACACGCGAGACAGGAGCTCTCGAAGCGTTCGCAAACAATTCTCTCGTCGTGTCATTGTGCCGTCACACACAATGCAAGGTTATTCATTTGATATTCAGTCAACGACGTCATTACTATCGTTAGATAGAAATCTCTCGTCGAGCTTCCATCGGGAGAGTGTGAAAGCCCGTTGGGGTTTACTTCCCCTCTCTCCGCGCTGCGCAGCCTCATTGGCAAAGCGAGACGCGACTCTTCACGATCTGCAACTGCTGATTCGCCTCGTCTTCACACTCTTATACCACAGAGGAATCTTCTCTTTCCCTCCGATCGACGCGGATGCACACGCGTGATGTGATCAAACTTTTATAACGTGTCAATTACTTATGCAAACTTGTTGCGGTCTATAGGTACGGCGAAGAAAGAGTAGTCGCGCCTACACCTACGCGAGACATCGTGACAGATTTACGAGACAAACTCAATTAACGATGATATTTTCATTAACTCCATAGTACATCCCGCGGATCTTAGTTATCATAAAACATCGTATTTCTTCGTCGAGTACATTGAATACGCGAAAAAAATCGAATAATTGTAAGTAAATATGCGCAGGCGCGGCGCTGAGGACGCGTGAAAAATTCTGAAAAATAATTAGCATTTTTTCCGACTATCGTAAAAAATTTAAATTTCTTTCTTCGATAAATCGAAATTTGTGAAAATATTTTTTATCAAAGATTTTTTTTATCCCAAAAAAAAAGATCGAAAAAATATGAATTTTTCGGAAAAAAAAAAAAAAAAAACGAAACGAAGTAAGACAGCAGCTAATGGCGGTACCCAACGCCGGTGGGTAATAAACAACCGATTTTTTTTTCCTTGTGAGATTAAGACAGTGGTAGGTAATTTGCGGTAGGGGTGGCAGAAAGGGGAGGGGTTGGGGTAGCAGGGGTTGCGCGAAGGATAGGAAGGTTTTCTCTGAGGCCGAGAGAGGGGTCTCTCTAATATACTTCACTCATAATCATTAATCACACCGGACGAAGGAGTCTGACCGGAGCGAAGCGACGCGGTTCTATGGGGATCCGCTGCCCTCCGACGCACACAACCACAAAACCATACATATCCTCAGCGTATACGTAGAAATATAGTACTGGACGTCTCTCGTGAATTTCCGGAAACACGTGGAATACCATAGTGCAAATTAATCATTCTCAACCCTCAACCCATCACACCATATACACTGTTTGCGATATCCAATGAGTTAGTCTCCGAGATGCTTTTTTTTTTTTTTTCTAAGAAACCTTCACAAAGTCCTGATGAATTCCGACGATATCGCCGAAAAAAATTATTAAAAAAAAAAGGCCTTTCGACGAAAAGATCGATGCATCACAAACCGTAAGCGAAAAATCTCCCGATCTCCGGGGAAAAGGGGTTAAATTAATACATTTTTTTTTAATAATAAATAAAAAATGATTATTAATAATTTATTAAATAATCAATTAATTATTTTATTTTTTATGTTTTTTTTTTTATTAATTAAATAATTAATTAATTATTTTTAATTGTTCCAAAAAATCGGCTAAGCGGATTTTTTTTTATTTTTTGTTTGTTTTTACGCGAACTGCAAATTGTTGAGATACTATAGTTGATCTCACGGTGAAATGCGCCGTATATACGGTGCATACATAGTCAGCAGTCTGTGTGTATATATACAGCTTTAGAAACCCAGATGCTGACCGGTCATTAATAAACCGGAGCCATTACCAAGCGACCTCTGAATTCGCATGACCGTGTATACTGCTACGCGCAAATCCAAATGCTACTCTACGTTCTGCAGTTTGCGAACGATGCTGCGCTGAAATTGGTAGTACGAGAGACGAACGCGCATACAGCCGGAGGATCGAATCGGTACCCTCAATTTCCACCCTTTCATAGAAATTCACCCCCGTTATGTCCGCAAACGGTCAGATGCAACGATGAACTATACGATTTCCGAATGAGAGTTCCGAAGAATCGGTTTCTTTTTACCCCGTCGAGTATAAACGAACGTACGGCGATGTACCCTTCTTGCTTAGCCGCTCACTCACTCGACTCAGGCCGCCGAGGATAGTTAAGCAGTTATAGTGTTGCGGTCCTGGTATGTCATTTATAAATGTCCTCGCGAAACGACCCGTTCGTCCATCTCATCCCCTAAGCGCAGCCATTAAAGTCAACTACCGGTACACGTTGGTATAAACCGCGTGCGCCGGACACTTCAACCCTCCCATCTCGCCCGCCAAGCATAGAACCACCCCGTTTGTCCCCAACACGGGAGGGACACTTAGTTAATGAATTCTTGTCGAATTAGACGCTCCGACGAGACAATGTCGAATCTCTCGTCTGGAAAGAGCAGAGCTGTCTCGTTCATTGTTGAAGGAGAAATTAGACGGTGGGAAAATGGACTTTCGTATGGATTACAAATTTCCAACTATAATTTTTTTTTTGTAAACAATAATTAGATTGAACCATTGGACCATTCAATTTTTAAGGGTTGATTTCCCGGAAACGCGGAAAAAAAATTTCAAATTTCATCGCCGAATCCTTTGATTCTTCGTCTTCGAGATTTCGGAAAAAAAAATAATAATAATGGCGAGAAATGCACTTTAGGGGATGTTGCTGAGAAATTTTGATTTTTTAGTCGAGCGACGGCGCTACAGTCGCGGAGAATGGAGATTGAGATTTTTACATGATCTTTTATATGGATCTTCGATTTTTATTGACTGACTAACATTTTGAAGTTACTAAATACCAAAAAAGTGATTTTTTTTTTTTTTTTTTTTTTTTCGGATAGAATCAGATATGCATGTCGTATTCATCGGCCGACCATAACACGCGTGATCGATCCCTTGTTTTTCTGACAAAAGCCGAGAAAGATTGAAAAAATGAAAATGGAAAATAAAAAAAGCGAACATCCGAAGTAGAAAAACTTGTACTTGTCACGCGATAGATTTGGCGACACCTGTTACTGCGGCATTTGATCGATTGAGACTCGAGTTAGACTTCGAGAAAAATAGTGTTCGCTTTAGCATATACAAGTTCTCGGCGAAGGGTGCGCGGCGCGCTCTCGCGCTCTCCGCTGGTAGGGTAAAAAAAATGAGACGACCAGTTATGCATGGCGCGAAAGGCGGACTTTATATACGCATATGGAGAACAGTAGAACTGGGAATAGACGGATCGACTTGCGTTACGACGTGCCACCGGCCCGCAGAGAACCACAGAATACTAACACGGTTTTCCTCTCAGAACTCGTTCGCGGATGAACAGGACTGCTCGCGACGCTTTACCGAGCCCTTTCCGACGATGCAGGAATTTTCTATTTTCCGTTTTTTTTTTTTTTTTTTTTTTTTTTTTTTTTTTTAACAATTCGCTATCGTAGGATTTATGTTTATTTTTAATATTCATGTAAACATTGATTGTCGAGTAACTTTTCGTAATTTTAATGAGACTAATACTTCGAGACAGAAATTTAATTTTTAATAGAATATTTTACGATTTTTCGATTTTTCACCCCTTAGTATATGTTTTTTTTATAATTAAGTAGAATAACCAATAAATCGAAAAAAAAAAAAATTGTGGAATTCTGCGGGGAAAATAATAAAAACAAATTTTTCTGCATTTCGAGTCGAAGAATTCTTTCTCATCCGATGTCCAAAGCTGACTGACATATGTGACGTTCCTGGTTCGGCACCCTATTCATACATAGCGCTGTATTCCATTCCCCTCGACGTATATACCCTTTCGCCACAAATCCTACAAGTCTCAATCCGAGGCTTTCGATATTCGAACATAAAAATCAGCTTTATTTCGACATGTTATACCAAAGCTTCGGGGGAAGAGAGAGAGAGAGAGAAAGAGAGTTATCGCGAATCGAATGGATTTCTGCAAATCCGAAAATGCCTTTGGTTGCTCACGAGGATGAAGAATGCCGTAGGTGCACTATCTCTCGATCGTGTCGGATCGTTGAAAAACATATCCCAAATCTCCTCTATCCAAGAATCATTTTTTTCCACAAAAACAAAAAAAAAATATAAAGGGTTGAAGAATTTCAATCGATGGCCCGTTGGCAGCGTATATGTATATATATGTATATAACCGTAAAAATATATCGGAAACTTCGACTCATTGCACCATATTGCCAATAAATACCCATTTAAGATTACGAAAAAATATGAAAAAAAAAAAAAAAAAATTGTCGTAAATTATTTTCAGTTTCGAAAAAATTTTTTTATGCTACGCGAATGAAAAATTCAAGTATACGAAATTGATTTGGTGCCGCCGAAGCAATCCTCTCTCCGGTTGGCTCGACGCCGCGAGAGAGCGTAACGATTGCCAAATTTTAAAACGACCTATAAATATAACGAGTTTATCAATGATTCACGATATCTATCAATGTATGAAAGTTATGTATAAGGGTAATGGCTATTGCTACGTCGATATTCTTTCTCCTCGTATTATCGTCTATATAGCATAATTTCCTGTGCGATAGATAGAAAGAGGGGTTGCTTCGGGCCGCTGATTCCGGAGTCTCGCACACGGGAGAGCAGAAGTTCGGGGTTGCGGCGTCGATGGACGGAAAACCCGAGTGGCGAGCACCCATATTGCGGTTCGAATGTTTCATCAAATATTGAAGCCGCGTCGTGTGCAGTACCACTGGAGTTTCTATCGCAGATATCCGCTCGAAAATTCATGTTGATCGTCCTTTCGGGAGCCGCGCGAGAGTTTCGATTGAAAAAGCTCCGTTTTTTTTTTTTTTTTTTTTTTATCTTCAGAAACATAACTTTATGAAGCGTTCAGATGTAACGTTGGGGTTGACTGGGAGGAGGGCGCTTGGTTCGTGACCACGTGAATTATTCCCAAACGGCACGGGAACCTCAGGATCTCCGATACTAAATTATTTTAAGGAACGTATACTTCACTTCCCCACCCCTCCCCCTCCCCCGACTTCTCCCCAAAATGAATTATTTATTTCTGTCCGAAATCAAATATTCACGATATTTTTCTAGCACTTTATAAAGCTGAAGCGTATAGATGGGGACATAGGATGAAGCGACAGGGCAGACGAGTCGCAAACGTTGGTATGCAAACCGTGAAAGATAGACGAAGAAATAAAAAAGGGGGGTGAGAGACAAGCATATTTTTTTTCATATGAAATATTAAAGGGTTTTTCACCCCAAGAAGGTGTCGTTCCCCGAGGACCTTTTTCCTCTTTTACCGCAAACAGCGATCCTCCACTTTTCCTGCTATCGATGCCATCGACATTTCTGAAATGTCTACATGAGCCGATTGTGCTTTCGGATTTCATATAATCTCAAAAAAAAATTATAAATTTGTAAAATAGTCATTCTAACTGACAATTTTTTCTCCCAACTCGTCATTTTTATTAGTCTACGAAAGAAATTATTCCAATTGTCGATCAGCTGAATTTTTCGATCTTTCGATCTTTCGATCTTTTGATCATTTCGACAGCTTCGACTAACCGTCTAATATCATCGTTAAAAATCACTCTATAAATATCACAGATTCCGTGATCCAGCAGGTCGAGTATCAAATTGTCCCCAAGGGGGCCGTTTATATTAAGTCCCCCCCCCCCTCCCCCCTCCCTCTCCACGCGTCCTCGATCTCCGTGTACTTCGCCGCGGTCATTGACTACGCGAAGCACGCGTACCGGTTCGAAATTTTTATACGAACGAAGCGATATTGAATTACAAATTTTCCGTGGATTGTCGAAGAATCGAAGAGAGGAGGCGGATAAGTAAGCCTCAGTGTGCTCCATTTGTAATACAGCCGGTGAACACACCGAGGCGAGTGGCACGTACGTTTCTCGATGGGCGCATGCGGCTCTCTCGCGACTCCCTCCGCAAGCATCACATTTCTCTCTTCACTAAAATATGTCTCGTTTATAGAAACGTGATGGTACGCCAAGAGAGACGAGTGCGTCGCATATGTAATTCCTACTTAAACGATACGTCACCATTAAATTACCCGCAATATGCGAGAGGCATTAACAAATTTTAAGTGTACAACTCTACCGCCACCTGAGAGGCATCAATTCTAAACGCAGCAGGTCTTTGCCTCCATATTCTGCGTACTTATTTTCCTCCAACCATATTTTTCACCGTCTTCTCGAAGGCAAATGGAAAATGTTTCAAAGCTAAAAGAACAATGGATAACGTTGTCGTTGGCGCGATGAGTCTTTCAGGTGTTTCCTGAGGCTCCGCGTAAACCACTCGCCGGATGTGTTACGCTGGGTTCACCGAGTTAAACATCGAAAGGCGCGGGTGTCTTTAGCTGTTAACATCGTCGAGAGAGGGCAATACGTTTTAACCTTTTGTTGTTTTTTTTTCTTCATTTGCACCTCTGGATCACGTACAGGGTTCACGGTACTTTCTTCTGTATATTAGGTACTCGAGTTCCCATAAGCTACGAGCTTTTACAGTGTGAAAGAGGAGGACATAAGGCACTTTTAAACGAGGGGAGTGGTGTCGGTCATAGCTAGTAGCGTCCAGAGGAGGAAGAGAGCCGCGCGAATGTCTGTCGTCCGACGAAGCGCGCTAAAAGGTTTCGCGTTCCACTCGCCCCGAGTATCGTATAACTTCCGGTACATTAAGTACATTACATTTCATAGTAACTAACCTTCCATACGGCGTATTTTCATCGTCAACCAGTTGGGGAATTCTGCAAACCAGAAGAAACCCCCAATGAAGTTAATCCGGAAGCCGAGGAGCGCAGAGTCCAAAACCGCAAACGGAGATTATCGAAGTAACAATAATCGAACGAACCGAGTCGACGTAACCCGGTCTCTTGGTTTCCCCACCCTAAGGATTGCTTTGGGCGTCCAATGAGGTGAATTTCTAACAGGAGAGGCTTACGCCGCTATATGGATCGGTCCACGCGCCATTCTCATCGTTTCGGCATAATCTGCTAGCGGATTTCTCGTTCGGCCGCTTGATCGTCATTCCTTATTCGATCCCCTACTTTCGAGGTCGTAACACGCCGGTTGGTATCAGCTTTTGTATGTACGTACAACTGTTACTACGCAGAAGTTAGTCTATACAGGGATAAATCCACGAAGGATATAGAGCCGTACCATCGGCGTGAGAGAGGATTCGAAACTGGTGTATACCACTTTGAACATTAGGGACTGCTTCTGACTTGGTCCATCTTGGTGTAAAGGCAACAAGACCAATTGCTGTCTCTATTCGGAAGAACCTTTTGCTCGAATGTAGAAGATGAGAGTGAGGGAGAAAGTCCGACCGTAGAGTTCGGGCCGAAAGACGATACAGTTATCGTACGAAAGCACCCACCCAGCTTCAAGAATCTCTCGAGAACGAAGGAAGGAACCGAATGCACGACGTAACGTTACATTCGGTTCCTCAATGGCTAACTCGAGTTTCTCGAAGTACGAAGTCGTCGTTGAAGCCGGGCTGGTGGCTCGGTGGACCTCTTCGGTGATGCCGAATCCTGGGGGTACATATAGAGTGAACCCGCAGTACCGACCAGCACCTCTTACTTGCCAATAGGGGTTGGAAAACCCCTCATTCTCCCTCTCTATCTATCTATCCCCTGTATCTTTATCTTGCTTTCTCTTCCTTCCCCAAGCCTCACTAGAGTTCCCTTCACCAGTCGGTCCGCGCATTCGAGTGTCCGGTAACTCGGTGATCTCCAACTATCCTAGAGGATTACCAACTATTCTCGAAGACGAGGCCATTCGGGATTAGAGCGGAGGACTGGTTTATCCCCTCTGCTCAGTCTTGGACTACGAGAAGCAGAAACAGCAGTAGCACCACCAACGCCACCCAACCACCACTACCACCACCACCACCACCACCACCACTACGTAACCTTCCCCCGATCTTCTGCCTTCTGTGGACCGTCTATAGAAGCTCCCGCAACGACAGCTTTACTTCCTGACCAGGAGCAACTCCCTTTCCAGACTTTCAAGCCGACTACTACTACATACCACTGTAGAGGAGAACCAGATAGTCTCTGTCTTTGGTCCATCTTGTCTTTCCTTACTAACCACGATCGCCCATCCACCTCCACCTGCCCTCTCCCATTTCCACCCCACCCATCGCACCACCGAGCCAATATCAATTATAAGAGAAGACAAAAGCCCGCAATCACGCCCCTGCAGACCTTAACGGATCAAAGGTCTTCCGGCCTCCGGGGCCTGCAGGATCAACAGTTTTTAGATAAGAAAAACTTCAATTAACCGAACGTATACGAACGCACCCCCCTTCGGGAAAATCATTGCAGCTATGTTCCTCTGTCCGCCTTGCAGTTCCCATCAGAAATGGGATTATTGCTGGTGGATTGGCGGAAATATCGACGACGAGATAACGTAATTCGGTTATTGTTCTTTTTCTCTCGATCGCTAGGTATTCTGGGGGATGATAGCGGGGAAGGGGATGAAATTTGATTTCCGATTTTTTTATCTTATTTTGGATTTCGATTGGTATTAAGGACTGCAAGACAAGGACACTTTTCACGACAGATTTCGCGTGTTTGGGTTATTTTTCGGAGAAATTCGGCACCGGATGAGGGTAAAGATAAGTGTCGATTGAGAAAGGATGGGATTTTCGAGAATACGGTCTTTCAGTTGCATCTTTAAGATACCGTATGTTATCGCGCGCGTCACTCTTACGATCGTAAAATATCATTTCTACGCGTCCCTTCAGCTACGAAGGTTCGAGGACGTCGGTGGGTCTTAAGTGGCCTTCGCGGAAGGAACGAGACTCTGGCATTAGCCTTGCAAAGAATTCTCATAAAGCCTAAAGTCGCGTTATAGTTTAGTCTATGTGGACGAAGTTAAAACACTTCCTGTCGCGGACCCTCATAACTTCATATAAATGCCGCGATGTAAATACGCACCATAAGGCACCAAACACTCGGCGAATGCTAGTCGCCTGACCGCGAATGGTCCGCATACGGACCCGTAGCGTTTTATACAATCGTAGAAACCGCTACGACACACATGGCGAACATGCAATGTCAAGGTCACCGGTAATACGATATAAATTAAATAAAAACAACGAACATTTTTTTTCTTTTTTCGAAAAAAAAAAAAAAAAATTCTCGTAAATTCGAATTCGAATAAAAATATATTTCACGCAAAAAAACACATATGCAATGTCAAGGTCACCGGCAATACAATATAAATTAAATAAAAACAACATTTTTTTTTTTTTCGAAAAAAAAAAAAAAAAAAAAATTTCTCGTAAATTCGGATTCGAATAAAAATACATTTCACGCGAAAAAACACGTATGATATGACAATGCGATAAGATTCGATATTTCGCGAGTGGATATTTCGCTCACCCCGAACCGTATGACCGAAGGAAAAACCCGAAGTTTTCTTTCGCTCGTAAGCTACCACTACCAAGAGACTTCTCAATTACGTTCCTTGACCGTGATATACGTTCGTTGTATATATATAGTCTCTCGCATCCGACCCTATAACCCCATGGATTCTCATATGCACTTAGTTTTCATTGCCGGACCCCGTCCTATGTAATATAATATGTTTCGTAGTCTGTTGCTCCCTACGGTACAGTGTCTCGCGGTCGATCTCAGCGCTTTTCTCCTCGCTGCTCCAAGTGCTCGTATTGCATCTGAACCTCTTTTTCTTTTCTTTATTCGCTCTTTTTTCTTCTATTCACTGTTACGCGAAAACTTCAATTCTTTCGCTTTCTTGTTTTTCGCTCTTATTCAATTTTTGTTGATTTCGAAAATAGAATTTTTAAGATTTTTTTTTTTTCGTTTTTCGCGTAAAAAAATACGAAGACGATAAAAAAAAAATTCGCGATATCTTAAAACTGCTTTTTTAAAAAAATTTTTACCGAAGTCAATGTCCGGATTTTTTTAATTAAAAAAACCGAATTTTATATATTTTAAATTTATTCCTAAATTTCTTACATTAATTTTTTTTTTTCCTCGGGGATTCATCGACACCCTAATAAAGAAGCAAATATGCGTATTCCGATGTCCAGCGGCGACGTGAACATTAAGCAGTATAGAAAACGCGTTCTATAGCACTCGGAATCTCGCGTGAAACTCGCAATAAGTCCGTAAGCCTATTTTCTTCCTGATTTATGGTAATCCGCACCTGACGCGCACCAGCGTATCGCCGAGTGCATCGATGGGGGTAAAGCAACCTCTGGTACACGCGAAACGTTCGTAGCACAGCATTGGCATATGTCTGTTGCGATAAATATTTCACGCCTTAGCGTACGATCTCAACAGTGGTGGTGATGGTCCACCGGACGTTATTTTTTTTTTTACGGGGGTTGTTACCTCCCTTCGTGCACTTTAGGACCAAAAAGTTACGCAGAACCACCGGAGAAAAAGAGTGTCCGATAGAGAAAAAAGGGAGAACAGGGGGGGTGGGGAAGGGGTGGGTGGGGGTGCGGCGGGGTGTCGGAAAACATCGATACGCTACTATACTTCGCCGAGGGTGGCGAGAGGGTGAGTTTTTTCTTTCTATTATACTGTGATTGTTTATTGACGAAGTGGGCTCTCCGGAGCGGCGTGGAAGTTATATGGTCCGAGGGTTGCTGACCGATTCGGGACATCTATTACTTTGTTGTTTGCTACTTTCGGGACCCGTATATACCATACGAACATACATATACATAGATAGAGACATAAGATAAATATAAGTAGAAAGGGAGAGAACGACGCGCGGACGTGCTGAATATCCGATTCTGTAGAGTGCGTAGTAGTAGCGGTCTTTCATGTCGCGATAGGGAAGGAACATACATATGTGCGAATAGGGGTGCGTCTTACCCCCGAGAAGTGTGAGGTAAACTCGGCGAAAAGTTGCCAAAGAAATGCCTGCGATCGAGAAAAAGAGGCTGCGATTTTCTGGAAGGTATATATCGATTTCGTCTATACATCGATTGCTAAAAATCAGAAGGGCGTATCTCGCGTTATTTTCATATGCAAAGCAAAACGCCGTACTTCCCTCTGTTTCTCGGCGTTCGATATAGACGTCTATAAGAATTTTATCAGCTTTGCTGCCCTTCAAAGGCATAGAAAGGGACGAAAAAAAGTGATCGGGGAAAGAAAGATAATATGCTGTATACGGTGTAATGTGCTATATATACACTATACAAAAGGGTCGACGAGAGCGGGTCAGTTTTGTCCCAAGTGTGCAATGCTCGGAGCTATAGATCACGCAATATCAGTTGTCACACGAGCCGAAACGTATCGTACCGGTGCCGTTGTACGGCTGGCCAATGCTTATACGAGGGGGTCGAACGACGGAGACGTCGGCGCTAAGGGGTGAGGGAAGCCCTCCTTTTACCCCGACGAACTCGACTCTCACTGCTACACTCCTATGTGGATCTGTGTATATGTGCTTCAGACCGAACTGGACACTGTCACTGTCCCCGAAGTGCGAGTGATGACCCCCGAGAGACTTACCCCGAGCTCCGTAGCTACCATGCAAAAATGCAGAAAAAAAAACCGGTCCCGTTCCACTCTTCGCCGTTCTTTCCATATACTTTTCGATCGAATTTTTTTTTTTTTTTTTTTTTTTTTTTTTTTTTTTTTTTTTTTTTTACGTCCTTCCTACACTTTGGACGTTCCAACTCGACCATTCATGGGCATAGGACACATAAAACGGAATATGTAACGAGAGCCACGATAATTCAAGCTTCCAGCCCCCCTTTCCGCGGCTCATTACACTTTTTTTATTTTCCTCTTCAAGCTTTCCGGACTTTTTCGATTCTCGTTTTCGTCCTTTTTTTTTTTTTTTTTATCGTCTCGACAATCTTCGGACAGTGACCATTTCGTTGGGAAGGGGAAAAAATAAATTCGGGAGGAGTTTTCCGAGGGTTCGATATTGTTTGATGCCTCGACGACGAGGCGCGCGGCGTACGCGCGCCCCACACTCACCAAAAAGCATCAGACACTTTTCCCTGCAGACCGTGAATGCGAAATTGCGCTCACGCTTTGCTCCACGATTCCCCGATTCCTTTCTGACTTATTTATGTGATTGCCTTCGGCCGATGTAAAACAATGTTACAACAACACCGCTTTCGATCCGCGGAAAAAAGGGGATCGACGTGGATTTGTCGAGAGTTTCTCTATAGTCCAATGGGAAAACCCGAGTGCACGCGTAAATCTGTTGCGGCGATTGTACACTCGGATCGGCGTAATCTTAAATTGAATATCGTATTCTTCATTATTAATAGCGTAAGGATTTTTTCTTTGACGAAATTAAATGAAAATTTTTACGATATTTTTCGTCGTGTTGTCGCAGCATTAAACGGAAATAAACATTAAGGTCAGCGAACGAAAAAAAAAAAAAAAAAAAAAATTCATCGAAGAAAAACCTTTTTTTTTTTGATAATTTATTGATATTTATTGAATTTTTTTTTTTTATTTTAACATATTTTAGAATTAAAAGATCGCGAACGTCGATCCGAACGATTTTTAATTGGCAGCTGAAAAGCAAAATTCTCATCGGACTCGAGAATATCGTAATGCGATTTTCGATAATCGAAGCATTTCGGTAAATTACCATTGGCTTTGGGGGTCTCATTTGCGCGAATACGATATATCCGAAGGATCAAATTTATGAAGCGTACAGCTAACAAGTGGTACTCGGGAACGCGTGTGCGTCACGAACGTCCAGATGTTTCAGATTTTCACATCTGATTCGTTCTCAACGGTAAGACTGGTTTTGTAAAGCTTTTCGGGTAATGAGACGTTTCACAGAAATATTCTTATTAAAAGTTCTCCGACACGTCGCTTATTATCGCTATGTCACGTTTCTCGCCGTTGTCCACACTTCGGATCTCATCGGAAGATCGCGCGGCCACCGCGAATCCCATGCATATTCAACGCATATGCGAAAATTCTTATGCAAATTTCGCTCATTTCTTCAACCATTTTTTTTTTCATCTCAATTTTTTTTTTTTTTTTTTTTTTTTTAATAAAAAAATTACATTGGGATCTAAAAGTCACGAGAGAGAGAAGGAGCCGAAAACATCGCGGAGGATAGAAGATCATTCGGTGAATTCGGTAGACAAAGCGACAGAGATGGCTAAAATTAGCCGGAACAATGCACGTGGCCGGATTCAGCTAAGTTGGAGTGTGTCGCCCCGCCATACCCGGCTCGAGCCCCTTTCTCCGACACCGGCGTTCCCGATTCCTCCTCTGACTTCTCCGAGATATCTCTTCTCTTTCTCCTCTTCTCCGTCTATCTCTTCTTCGACTCGTTTCTCGTCTCTTTTTATTCGACTTTCTCTCTATTCGTTAACTCTTCGCATACGCGAAACGCACTATTGCACTAAGGTTCGAGTTTTCAAGAGTCACCGAGGTCGCGGCATACATTTTTTTGTTTTTTTTTTTAATTTTTTTTTTTTTTTTTTACCGTATTTGTCGTCTAATACCGCGATCTCTTTCTTCGCCTCTCCGGCACTTTCACAGACATACTATTTTCATTCCATTATAATCGAAAGCGCATCGGCATTTCGCGCGAACGCCACAGTCCGGAGATCAGAAAGAGTTTTAGAATAGAGCGAAGAGAGGGCCGGTTCGGTGTTTGTCGACGAAAATTGTTTCGCCCGCCGAAGAACGAAACGAAACTCTATATATCGACGGCAGACGTCGACGGGCGATGGGTCGCGGCGATGCGCTCTTTGCGTATCTCTGCGTATATGCGTATGTGTAAAGGTATACGCAAGACGACGACGCATACCCGACGCTATGAGAGAAGCTATCTATAGACAACGGGGCACGCGATGCACTCAGCGAAAAAGCATCGCGCGCACCACCCCTTCTTCGTCCCGCGCACGAGTTTCGCTCGAGTCGCAAGAAGCGCCGCACTTATAGATACTATAGACCCCTAAATGTAGCGCGACATTTTTTTTTTTTTTTTTTTTTTTTTTCAGTTGAAAATAAATCCGAATGTTCGCGAATTTTTCAAATTTTTATTATTTATTTCTGTTTTATCGCGACGCAAAAATAGATCGATACTCAATTTCGGACTATTTTATTACGAATTGCTTTTTCTTGACTTTCGTTCGATAATTCGAATTTTTTTTTTTTTTTTTTTTCAGTTGAAAATAAATCCGAATGTTCGCGAATTTTTCAAACTTTTATTATTTATTTCTGTTTTATCGCGACGCAAAAATAGTTCGATACTGAATTTCGGACTATTTTATTACGAATTGATTTTTCTTGACTTTCGATCGATAATTCGAATTTTTTTTTTTGAACTTCGAGTTCGTGACTAGCAATTTAGTTTTTTATGGGGTGTAATGCCATTTTTTTGGATGCAATGGATAAACTTGTCGATGTTATGGGTTTTATTTTAAGGATATACCTGGCCGCGAGTAAGTGAACCTCTCGAGAACTTTTCATTCCGTTCGAGTGGGTTGTTCGTTTATCCGCTCACTCACCCTGCAGGGAGCTATCGCTCGACGAAAATTACTCGGAGGGGTTCTCTTCTGCGGCTGATGTTGCTGCTGCTGCACGGATACATCTCATGGAGAGTTTGTAGCACGCGCTTCGCGAAAAGTTTAGAGTTCAATTTGCCGTAAAATTATTGACGGATGTTTGAGATCGCTGTTTCGCGGAGAGTTCGGATCATAACGCTTCGCGGATTCGTCAGGGGAGTCACGAGATTTCACGGGCTGAGAGTCCCTCGGGGTAAAGATGGAAAATCGCGGTATTGTGATCTCGAAAAAAAAAAAAAAAAAAAAATAGCATCTCTCATCCGAATCATTACCGCGGCAACGTATTCATTTTTATCGGAAAATGCTCTCGAGAATCAGTCGATTTTTATTAAAAAAAAAAGGTTAAATTTTTTCTTGTTTATTTCATAGAAATAAAAAATATATAATGTAGAATTAAATATTATTAATTAAAAATGTATTAAAAAATTTAATTTAAATTAAAATAATTTTTTTTTAATTACATTTTTATTTTAATTAAAAATAAATATTTTTAACTTTATTTACCGTCAAATCAAATTGTCGAGAAAGTGACTTAAAAAAGCAAATTTTCAAAAATTTTTTTAACGATTTTTTGATTTTTTAAAAAATAATTCTCCATCGAAATAGAACGCCGAAAAAGTTTCGAGTGCCCGTTAGCATGCTAATCGTTATTGAGGGGTCGATAATCAGTCGCGAAAGTACCGATGATTTCTCGACTCCTCGTAGCGCAGAGCGCATTCACCATTAATGCCGCGTGGGTTCATTAAAATGGCTTTCATCCCATAATTTATATAAGTGGAGTTTCCTAAGCGCAGTATCCGCGTTGCATACCTTTTGTTACAGGAATCGCGTGTCTCGAAGTAAAATTCAAACCCTTTGTATCTCATAAATCTGTTGCGCGATGACGAAATAATCGACGCATCATAAAGCCGCAGAGAGAGGCGCTGTACATTTATTATTGGCGTAACAATAATAAATAAGCAGTTGAATATCAAAAGATAATAACGCGGATGAGTAGGTGTAACAAACGTCTCATAAAATGTGACATGAATGGATTTATAAATCACTCGTAAGATCGCATCGTCGTCGTCGTCGTCTGTGAGGTCTCGTAGCGCACACGACGCATGACTTCGTATATAAATGTCGTCATAATAACGTCGACGAATGTTCCTTTGATGTTACTTCTTCGCGGGATCAAATAATATGTGTTTAATAATCCGAAACCGAAAGCCTCAGTCTCGAAAGATTTGTGTGCGTCGCCGCGATGACAAATGAGACTGTTGACGCATTTTCTTAATCCGCGTCTAAACGGGTCAACAGCGAGCATTTTGTCATCGCTTTCTGATCGTTGTGTTTCGTTTGGCTTAACGGTTACTTGCATCGTTTGAGAACTCATGTCTGCTGTCTCGAGATCAAAGAAAGAAGGGGATGGAAATAAACGATCGAAATAATAATGAACGTTTACGTCGGGACGAGTTATGAAAATGTCATTTTCGGACGACAAATTATTGTTTCGTATCTAAATTTCAGGGTGAAAGTGCTGTTGGAAATGCCGGATCGGAGTTTTAAACATAAATCCACTTGAATAGTTCGCTATACTTGGTTTTTATTTATTCCTAAAGAAAAATCTGAACCCCATCTGAAATTCCAACCCTATAACGTCAGACACCGATTTGCTGGAGGAGCATTCATCATCGTTCGCCAAATCCGACGATTCTAGTGATTTTCGTCATTTAGGGTGTAAATCGGCATCAGCATGTTGGTGACAACATTATAGAAGTTAGCCATGTTGATTGCTGTCCAAAATGGACGTCGTTTTTGAGGTCATCGTGTCTTGAAACGGCTCGGGTACCCCATTTCAACCCTATAACGTCAGATGACGATTTGCTGGAGGAGCATTCATCATCGTTCGCCAAATCCGACGATTCTAGTGATTTTAGTCATTTAGGGTGTAGATCGGCATCAGCATGTTGGTGACAACATTATAGAAATTAGACATGTTGATTGCTGTCCAAAATGGACGCCGTTTTTGAGGTCATCGTGTCTTGAAACGGCTCGGGTACCCTATTTCAACCCTATAACGTCAGATGACCATTTGCTAGAGGAGCATTCATCGTTCGCCAAATCCAGCGATTCTAGCGGTCTTCGTCATTCAGGGTGTAAATCTGCATCAGCATATTGGTGACAACATTATAGAAGTTAGACATTTTGATTGCTACCCAAAATGGACGCCGTTTTTGAGGACATCGTGTCTTGAAACGGCTCGGGTACCCTATTTCAACCCTATAACGTCAGATGACCATTTGCTAGAGGAGCATTCATCGTTCGCCAAATCCAGCGATTCTAGCGGTCTTCGTCATTTAGGGTGTAAATCTGCATCAGCATATTGGTGACAACATTATAGAAGTTAGACATTTTGATTGCTACCCAAAATGGACGCCGTTTTTGAGGTCATCGTGTCTTGAAACGGCTCGGGTACCCTATTTCAACCCTATAACGTCAGATGACCATTTGCTAGAGGAGCATTCATCGTTCGCCAAATCCAGCGATTCTAGCGATCTTCGTCATTTAGGGTGTAAATCTGCATCAACATATTGGTGACAACATTATAGAAGTTAGACATTTTGATTGCTACCCAAAATGGACGCCGTTTTTGAGGACATCGTGTCTTGAAACGGCTCGGGTACCCTATTTCAACCCTATAACGTCAGATGACCATTTGCTGGAAGAGCATTCATCGTTCGCCAAATCCAGCGATTCTAGCGATCTTCGTCATTTGGGGTGTTAATCGGTATCAGCATATTGATGACAACATTATAGAAGTTAGACATCTTGATTGCCACCCAAAATGGACGTCGTTTTTGAGGTCATCGTGTCTTGAAACGGCTCGGGTACCCCATCTCCGTATTTGATGGTTTCGGGTTAAAAATGATCACCCCGTCATCAGACCCGCGTTTCTGCCTCTATCTCTATTTGGCAATTTGTTTGGACCTCGTAGGCTGCTGATAATCCAGTGTGTGAATTCCTGTGAGTACACGAAATGACCGATCATCGCCGTGGCAACAACGCGGATATTACAGTTCGCCAACGAACGCTGACTAATTGTTGGTCGTGTCGATGGCGGATGGCAGAGACAGGGCTGACATTGTAGAGTGAGATCGAAGGCAAGTGAAAGCAATAGAGCGTTAGTACGTTGTACGTGTCGGGTAGGTACAGCTATGACGACGATCGAGTGGTATGGAACCCGCGCGAAAGCGGCCGCAGGAAAGGGGTTTGAGAGGAGAGCAAGCTTTAGGCTGTATTCAATAGGGTTGCTCTTTGCTCGTCGTTCGTTCGTCCTCCGGTGGTGCTGGTGCTATAGGCGTCGAACAGGAGGACGAGGGGGATGAAGGAGCGGATGGGGATCACCATGAACGAGAGCTTTTGCATTAATGCAGATGTCCTTCGCCACTTCAAAGCCGCGCGATCGCGAGTGCCGCCTACCCGAACCATAAACACACCAATTACCATCGTAAAGGCCTCGACCAGCGTACCACCGGACGAAAGGTGACTCGTGGTCCGGTAGGCGAGAAGATGGAAAAGAAGACGAGATAAAACGGTGAAGATATAGATCCCACCGTTAGAAAGACGAACTTGAAGCGATGGAAAGGCTCGGGATAAACAGGCAAAATAAACTTTGTTACCGACTGATGGAAAATCCTGGGATTGAAAACTTTCGAGACTTTCGACTCGGATTAATCAGATTCTAATGAAATATATGGCGAAAAATAGGGTGATGTTCGTAATAATCAGATTTCAAAAGATCGCGGAGATAAATCTTCGAAATATGGACCACAATGGCGAATCTTTGATGCCGCGATGTTTTTGAACGAGAATTCGAGAGGGTTGAATAAACATTAAGCTCTAGCGACCCCTATGAAGTCGACACGTACCCCATTATTCCAACCCCGTGTCTTGAGATCCGTACGTTTTTTTGACATTTACCAAAGAAGTGCCATAATGTACCAAGAATACAACTGTACCGAAAGTATCAAAAGTGTATGTGACTCTGGAGCTCCGCGTTGAAGATCCCGCACTCTACGGTGTTATACCCACTGCGGAATGCACCGTGAAAGAGGAGAAGTATAAACCGCACCTAGAGACTGAGTGAGAAGGGCAAACGCTCGCCTATGGAGGTTTATCTTCTACTTTTATGTTAGATTTATGGGAAGGCAAATGGAAGAAAAACATGACTGGCGCGCGTGTTTATCGTCGCCGTGCGCTCTTCTCCCGACCGGAGGCTCCGCGACTCTTCGTAGTATTCTCCTTCGGTTCTTTCACTTCCTTCGCTTCCTTCTCGCGTTATTCACTTCGTCGCACACTTCTTTCGACGCCGAATCTTCATGAAAGCGCATGCAGTCACTTTCTACTCCGTAAGAAACGACAAAACTGAGAACACTTCGTACGTCGGCCATTATCTCTTCTTCACTGTCTCCTCTGAGTGTTTCCATCACCTCGTCCAGGTGACACGTAGAACAATAATTTCAGAGGAGCTGTGACTGCTACCCTTAGCGTCTTATATAGTAAAAATATGTATATTCACCACGAAAAAACGACTAAATTCGGATTTTACTGAAAATGAAACGCGAGATTCGGGAGCGATAAAGCTAATTGGAAAACCAAGAAATTATTATTATTATTATTATTATTAATAATAATATTAAAAAAATATAATAAAATATAAAAATAATAATAAATAATAAAATTAATAATAAAAATGATAATAATAACAATTATTATTATTATATATCTTGCGATAAAAAATGGCGACACTTTTGGCAAAATGGCGACCGACAAAAATATTCCGCGTAAAAAAATGACGAAGTTATCCGGAATTGAATGATATCGTCTCGCGGCATTTGGTAAGATTCGGAAGCATCCTATTTCGCAATAAAGCGTTAGGCGGGTGATAACATCCAGCATCGGGGGGAATCTAAGGGCTGCAGATGTAATGCATTGCAGTGCGGAGCCGCACGGTGGTAATTCGCGGATGGGTGAAGCAAGCGGGTGGATGCCTTTCCAGTCCCGGGTGGCGAATGTGGTCGTTTTCTTGGGGTTGTATCTCGGACTCTCCTGGCTGCGGGGTTTCGCCGGCGAATGAGACGAAAGGCGCGGAATGGGTTAAAACGGTACGGATAAAGTGAGTTAAAGAAAAGGTAGAAAAAAGAGAAAAAACAACAACGGATTTCTCTGCTGTGAGGTTTTAATGCGATAGAAAGAAAGGGCGACGGTGCAAGAAGAGAAGAGAAGAGAAAGGCGTACCGTAGAGTGAAGAAGATGAAGAAGAATAGAGGGAAGAAACGTACGGGGAGAGGGATATAGCGAGGATCAGGCCGTTATTTAGTTAATGACTATTCTCTCGCTCTCTGGCTTCGGGGCGAAGGCGTGCGGCGTGGAATACAAGATCGTGTTTGAGATGCTCGGCGTGCTGTGTGCTTCTGCTGCTGGTGTATGGGGCCTGTGCTGCGGATCCGGGTGCCTCCGGACCGGACACACAATTCCACGGGGGCATTAGTAAAACCGTACATCGACGTCGTCGTATAGTCGTCGTAGTCGTTCTTCTCCTGCTCTCTTCCTCTGTCTCCTGTTTCTCTATATAGTATGATAGTACGATGTTCTTTGGCAACCTATGTCGACAATACCGCGAGAGTATCGACGGAATTGCGCGGGTATTTTCTATCCCTAACGTGTCTAAAAACGGATACGCGTCGGAAAGTATCGAAGGATATTTTCCCTTCTCTATCGAGTGTTTTAAGTCCTAAAGGACGATAGTAAAAAAATCTAAAAAAAAATTTTTAAAAATAAAAAAAAAGATCGAAAAAATTTTATCCCAATGGTTGGTCCATTTTTTTTTTCAACAGCATCCCAAGAGATTTCGAATAAAAAAAAATCGGATCGAAGGAAAAATTTAAGGGACATCGATTTTCGCGCGATCGATAGTAGCTATCGATCTTATTAGCTTCGTTCATTCGTTCGTTGGTACATTCCTAAGCCTATCGTCGATTCGCAATTGGTATTGTTTGTAGCAATTTGTATCTCGAAGAGGAGACTCACGAAGTCGCGCATACGTGCCGGCGATCGGTTACTCGCGGACACGAGAGGATCCTACGGCCTCCGTTGAGCCAATGAAGGAGGGACGAGGCGAGGGTGAGAGAAGGGTTTCTGTACGATCGAGAGTAACGAAAGGGAGAATAAAAAAAAATTTAAAAAAAAGGGAGAAATACGAAGCTCAGTAAGACGGTACGATAAGAATGTAGGAACAGAGAATCCTCGCACGAGGCAATGGGTATAAGTATCGTTTGTACCTCTACCCTATAGTATAATAGCGTAAGTCCGTCTCAGTATGGCTCTCGTAACACAGGCCGATTGATCGTCTCTCTTTTTCACTCTCGCGCAATCTATTTATACGAGGAGAAAGGGAGAACGAGAGTCGTTGGGTCTCTTGTTTGTCGTATTTGTTCGCTTCTTCGCCTTCTTCTTCTTCTTCTTCGTGGTGCTGATCGCGAATGCGCCCACGAAGGATCGAGAGAGAAAGTGCGTCACATGGGGGAAAAACGGTACGTACACTTTGCCGCATTTTTTATGATTCTTATCTTTACGCTTAGAAAATTTGATAAAATCGCTTAAAAAGTTATATTTTCGAAAAAAAATTTCGTAAATTTTTTTTTTTCATTATTTATTAATAATTTTTTAACACACTGAAAAAAGAGTTTATAAATAGTGAATATAATTATTTTAAAGTTAAATCTCCTGATTAACAAATTTATAATTAAATACCGCGAATTGCGGCAATTAAGATTTGTTAATTATTAACTAATTTAATTAACCAATTTAATTTTTTTCGAGTAAATTGATATTCATTAAAAATAACTAAACATTTCGGATTCTAAATTCAGGTAATTCATTAAAAAAATTTAGTCTTCAGAATTTAAATGCCCTTAAATTCCCAAATCCACGTGCGATCTCCTCGGGATAAATTAAAAAAAAAATCAAATATTGTTGCCAATCGCAAGTGCTCCGTCTTTCCCCGTCGGTAGCCTCGTCGTTTGTTGGCGCGCGGCACACGGGCGTCCGGGAGGCGCGAAGAGGACCAGGGAGGTCGTGAGGCTACTTCGCTTCAGCGACGCGAAGGAATACGAGGCGAAGGGGGTGAAGAGGGGAATATACTGTTGGCAAGAGAGTTGCGGAGCTCAGAGGTAACAGAAGAAAGCACAGCACAGGAGGCGCCGGGTATAGGAAAGGTTGGGGTGGAGGGAGGAGGGCGGGAGGGCGGTAGGGAGGGAGGGAGGGGTTCGGGGGGCTAATATCGTAACATCGACGAAGCCGAGAGTCGAGTCGCGGGATTCGAGCGACTTGGATGTTTAATTAGGAGCCAACGAAGCCGAGCAGCAGCAGCAGCAGCAACAGCTAAAGCTACGGTAGCAACCAGCGAGTTATACGATCGGCATCATTGCTGCCTGCGAGAGCGTAAGAGAGCGACAAAGAATAAAACAAAACTAAAAAAAAAAAAAAAAAAAAAAAAAAATACGCGAGTGTAAGAAGAATAAGACGAAGAAGTGTAAGAAGTAAAACCGTGCGCTGCGGAGACACGGAACTCTCGCGAAGCGAGACAGCGATAGAAAGAATTCTCGCCACTGTACAAGCGCTTCTCTCGCTCCCTCTCTGCCACTCCGAAGCTATAGAAATATAGACACCCCCGCTACAGAAAACTCATCGTCTTCTTTTCTCCTTTCTACTGTTTCCTTCCCCCTTATTCTTGTCCTTCTTTGGGTTGCACAGTGCACATAGAGCCTCCAGAGGTGAAGCCAGTCACCCCCTTCGGAATCGGCGCCTCTTCTTCGCTCTTCCGCGCCTCTCGTCCTCCCGAAGCAGCGAGCGCGCTTATCCACCTTAATCACCCTCCGGCAGAGAGGCGCGGAGCGCAGAGAGTTGAAACTCGTGCGAAGTTATGTACATACTATATATACATATATATACCATACATATACATATAAATATATATAGTATATACTTAAACGAAAAGAGAGAGAAGGGAGAAAGAAAAGAATCGCGAATGCCAACATGCCAAGGAATTGTTTGCGATTTTGTTTTAGCATCCACTCTCTCGACTTCGCTTGCGCATTTCTACTACTGGCAAAAGGGCTTCAGTTGGAAACTCTCTTCATGCTGTTGAACCGTCGGGGTTCACCATGGACACCTTGATCGCCCCCATCGATTTCTCACACTCGGCACACTCTCTCGCATTCTCTCTTTTCATCCCTTTCGCTCTTTTTCATTCTTCATACTGCACACTACTGCACCATTCTCGCACGCCTCTCGCTTCTCTACGTACGGCGATTTCATTGGTAGAATGGGGAGAGTGTGTGAGAGAGTGTAAGAGAGAGAGAAGGAGAGAGAGAGAGAGTGTGAGTGCGGGATGGTGAAAAATAAAGAAGCGATAGAAGAGAAGAACGCAAAGTAGCAACGACGCTACGTGCGGCAGAATGAGAGAATCTTTGTACACATACAGGACACATAGACGAACTTCGTGATGTGTATAACGCGCTGTGCAGTTTGTAAGAGGCAAAGAAACGAGAGAGAACTGCGGGAGACAGATAAATGCTTGGAATTAGTTCCCCGTATTGTATCCGTCGTACCGATCCACCGGGCCTCCGGCCAACTGCCCCTTTCTCTCCCTCTCTCTCTCTCTCTCTCTCTCTCTCTCTCTCTCTCTTTATCCAACATATCGCGACGTTCCTTCTCTCGTCTGTACCTCAGTTTATATCGTTTCTTCTCATTCTCACTGTCTCGACTCCATCACCTCGACTCTTTCTTCCCAATGCTATAGGACGTTTTCTTCGACGCGGCTATTCGCTTCGATCCGATAGCGAGATTAATCCCGGAATCACCAATCGCTGATGGCGTTCGCTTTCGATTTTACATTTTTTTTTTTTTTTTTTTCGATCGAGAATTTGGACGAAAAATGGAAATTATTTTTAAGGAGTGGTGACAAGGGATGAAATCGTATTTCGGGCCGATAGGGAGATTAATCCCGGAATCACCAATCACCGATGGCGTTCGCTTTCGATTATTCATTTTTTTTTTTTTTTGCTTTTTTTTGGAATGAAAATTTGGGCAAAAATGCAAATTTTTTTTTTTATTTAAAAAATTTTCGAGCAAAAACATTGATGCAATCGACCGACGTTGTTGACATTTTAACTTACAGAAATAAATATGATTTTTTTATACCAATTTTATTTTTCATAAAAAATTATTTTTTGATTCGCAAGTATTCAGTTTTTCGGGTGATGCGATTTATAGAAAAAATGTTGAGGACCGACAAATAATTTTTTTTTCTCGCTTTACTCCGTCACGTTTTTGTAATTTAATTTTTTTTTTTTTGAAATCCACTCGATTTTCTAAAGTCGAATGAATTTTCCAGATTATTCCATTAGTCACGAGAGCGTAAGGAAGGAAGGAAGGGAAGGCTTAGCGGCGCATCTCCTTCTCTCGATCCCGATAGTCGAAGAGAGTCGATCATATAGTAGCGGAATAGGAATTCGTTGGGAAAAACGAGAGACGCACGAGAGAGCGTCGGAATTTTCAGTAGCGGGAGCAGCGCAGGGGGCACTTTAAAACGTAGAAGCCGTGAGGAACGGTGGCGTCGTCAACGTCGACGGTGGCCATCGTGAACGAAATCCACACATTTACGTTGCTTGGGATCCGAGAGAAGGACTTAGAGAGCGAACCGGACCTTTCATATATATGATAGAGATGAGCCATCCGACGGTGGAACGGCTCGATCTCGTGTGTTGGTGGTGGTTACGGAGTGGGCTC
This sequence comes from Cryptus viduatorius, assembly GCA_964006125.1. Taxonomy (NCBI): domain Eukaryota; kingdom Metazoa; phylum Arthropoda; class Insecta; order Hymenoptera; family Ichneumonidae; genus Cryptus; species Cryptus viduatorius. The sequence goes on along the minus strand of OZ023225.1, from coordinate 18,285,275 downwards.
TTCGACCGTACGAGAAACTGTGTTTTTTTATTCCTTCGTTTTTTTTTTTTTTTTTTTTTTTTTTTTTTTTTTTTTCTCCCAGCAAAATGTATGAATCGTGTTGTAGAACGGCTTTGAGAGTATGCGGCTAATGGCTCCTGTGGAGGAGTTCTCTGCCTCTTTTCTATCTCCCTATAGGATATATATAGTATTCTCGTTCGCAGCGCCTATCTCTAGCTCTCCGCTACTTCTCGTCTGTTCCATATACGTATATACCATCATATGGCACAACGCCGCACCCTTAAATCCACCCCCTCGCGCTTTTACTCGCTAACTCACTCACCGAATGCCGCTGGGCTCTTCTATCGCTCTTCTCGGAGCTTTTCGCGATCCTCCTCTCATCTCGTCGGCCGTGTGGCAACCTCTTTTCCTACCGGACCTCCTCCACCCCTTCCTCCACCTCCTCCGCCTCTTGCGCACATACCAGTTCATCACTTTTACCCCCTCAGTCAGTCTCCCAGATCTCCGGCGCTCACTTCCGTACAAAGTGGATACACAGGAGTCAAGGCGTGGATGTGGATGTCACGGACATATCGACATTGTGAGAAAACACAGACGCGTACATATATACGCGAATGAATTTCGGGGGTTCCGAGGGCCGCGCGATTGCCACCTCTCCAAACTGCGGAGGCTGATGGTGTCAGTTAGAGCCGTTAGACGGGAGTACACCAAAAGCTCATGGAGGCTCTCGCACTCATACGTTTCCCTCTGACCAACAGAAATCTCATTTCATGCCGGAAACCCCAAAAGGGATTAACGGCCGCCATTTTACTCGGGCCAACAGGAGAAACGTAGATAGAGTCCGATTTTAACTTTCGCGATAGTCCCGCCAACGTATACACGCCGAAACGGGGGTGGAAAATGTACACAGATACGGATGGGTGTGAAAGGTGCAAACGGGTAGTGGTGTGGCCACTGGCGAAACTCATCTACCGATATAGAACCGCCTATTAAACCGATTACCCACGGGCAAGCAACCCTGAAAAGGCTTCGCCCTCTCACGCGTCGATCTACCAAAAAGGGTTTCTCCTGGGTTTTGTTTTCAGGGAGAGCAGAAAACCTGTTTCTATGGAAATCCTCGAATCTATGGGATACCAACCCTCGGCGAAAAGCTTGAAAATTTCAACGAACCAACCACCCCTACCATCCGACACTGCTTATTTCTGCAAATTACATGCTAAATCATCTTTTTTTCTCGACTTCAACCCGAAATCTGGAGCTTCTCTTCCCTTATCTACCGCTGACCGCTCTTTCCTTCGTTCCACCTGTTTTCTCGGACTGTGCAACGAGGGAGGGTACTCTTTTCAGCATTTTTATACCTTTCACCCTTCGCATATATTCGGGTGAAAAATCGGAAAAAATAAAGAATTTCGTTCACTCGGATAAATCAAAGGGAAAATATTATACATATTAGGCAACTCAGCTAAGTGCCGATGGGGAGGGCTGCAGCTTCCCTTATACCGGATGCTGGGAAGGGGTGAGTAAAAAAAATATATTCATTAAAAAAATTAAATTTTTCAGAAAAATTCTCCGATGCAGTGGGGTGAAAAAATTCAACGGGCATTTCTTCAAGTTCATCGGGAATTTAAATGAATGTAAAAAATTAAAAATAAAAATAATTTATTAAAAAAAAATTGTATCACTGTCATAGTATTTTTTTTTTCGATTTTTTGTGTACTTTGAAAGTGAATTCAAAATAAGTTATTCGATTTACAGAATGAAAAAAAATCCTTCGTATTCTTTCGTCGTAACTATGTTTCGTAAATTTCGTAAAAAAAATAATTAGCAAATAAATATAGAGACCTAATTTACCGACCGAATTAATTAAATTACAAAAATGTCCGACTGAAATTCCTCATTTTTATCGGAGACCTCAAAGCAACTGATTAAAAAAAAAAAATTATCGAACAGAGATTCGCGCGATGTATATTCGATAAGTCGCCATATACAGCGATCTTCCAGTAGAAATCGTCTTTACCTAACGAAATAATGAAACGATTATACTCGCGTTCCGAGATCTCCCGTTCCGTTTCTCGCAGAAGCCTTCGGCTCTCCGTAGATTTATCAATTATTAAAAACACGTGTCTCCCGCTGGGGTTGCGTGGCACGAGATGCCGCAACACCGTCAAGCGAATCTGCTCTCTCATCTCGCCGTTTCGTTCCACGAAACCTGTGTCGCGTTCGGAGTTTGCGATTCTACAGGCCCCGCGAATGCCGCGGGACGCTCGTCGGTATTACGGCATCCCACGAATTCGATAGCCGTCTATGATTCTCATTTATGTTTTCGACAGAACGTAACAGTAGCCATACATTGGTACCACATGCGAATTCGAGACGCCTGCGGAGAACGCGAACCGAGCAAAATCGGTAGTGGAACAACGATGCGTTTCGCCATATGCGTTGCGCTGTAAACTTCCCGCGTTAATGGTAATTGCGTTATTAAGGGCCTCCGAATTCGACGGGGAAAAGGGAAGCTATGGAAAGTCATATGAGAATGAAAAGTCGAAGGGCGATCGGGAAGTGGGCGACGGGGCCATCGAAACGAGCGTTTGACCCCTCGATGACCGCGGGGATGATGAAAATAAGGGAAAGTACAAGAATCGTCGTCGTCCAGTGCAGCGAATGCGAGAAATCGACCAATAGGAGGAAATATACTGCAAGGCGAACGCGTGGGTGAGTACTTCTAACGTCATACATCATTAGATCGGAACTTTTCGGGTGCTGCTGCTCGCCGAGAGAGGCAGAGAATTGTTTCGACGAACTGCCGTAGCGGGAGTTCGGGAATCGCCAGATGCTACATCACTGTGCCGCGTAACTCGTCCAAAGTGTGTGCACCAGTCGAGAGAAAGAAAGATAAGGGGAGAAAAAAAAGAGAGAAGAGAGAACGTTGAGTCGACCCAAAGCTTTCGTTACTTCGGATGTATCATCTCCTGGAATGGGTCACTCTTTCACGCTCTCGAAACATCTCACGATTCGCCCTTTTCGCAATAATGTAACGAGAGATATATGTGTATACAGTCGGGAGACTGTGATAGCTTGACGATCCGTGAGAATTTATATAAGGAATTGCAATCGGCGCTTGTGATACGCGAAAGGAAAAGGGTTTGTGTTTTCGTATCGCATTACCCTCGAGACACGATGTCCGAATCGACGAGTTCGACAATCGAGTATTGTGTGTTTCAGAAATAAAGTTTCGAACAGCTTCGGCGTTTTTTGCATCACATTTCATTTTGTTATACGAAAATTTCATTTTTGGATTTTTTTATTTATTTTATTTACATTTTTTTTTCAATTTGATTCGAATTTGGATTAACCAAAAAGAGTGAAATAAGAAATCATTTTTTGCATATTATTTTCGAAAAATTCTGACACTGAGTGACGAATGAATCTTTTGATTATATTATGAAAATGACAATTGATTATTTCCGTTTTTTTTTTTTTTTTTTTTTAATTCGAATGAAATTCTTAAAAATTCTTAAAAAATTTAATTGGATAAAAGATCAAATAATTAATTTTTTTGAATCTAATCAAATTTTTAAAAATTCAGAAATCAATTTTTTGTATACAAAAAAAAATGTCACTAATGGCACTTTAAATTTTACGAGTCTTTTTCTGTCGGAATTTTTTCACCTTTTTTTAAGTATCCGCCGAATCGGACATCAAAAAATACATAAACGATGTCCAATTCAATGCGTAAGTGCCATTTTTAGTCCTCCGTTCGTAGCCTCGGAAAGCCATTATTATCGAGATATCGAACTAATGGTAAGTTAAAAATAACGATGAAAGTTCCTCACATCGAGGGCTGTAGGGCTCTTTGGCGAACTATCAAGATGGCGTAAAGTTCGAACTGCGGAACAAGGGGAGGGGGAGGGAGGGGGGGCTTTCCGGAGATTCGAACGATCGGTCGGCAGTGCAAAAGCGGACATAACAGTCGAGGGAAGTTGGGTGGACGAGGTTAAAGGACGAGAAGCACAGCAGCATAGGGTTCTCTCTACTCGTGTCTATTCATGTAACTGACCATAGCGTACGAAATATATGACTGTGTGGATCGATAGTAACTGTACCGTTATACCGCGGTGCTGCTGCTCTGGCGCTGATGATGATTGCGCGCCCACATGTTCAGAGCTCACGCTCGTCAACTACTAAACTCGGTCCCAAGAGGAATTAAGAGAAAGATAGAGAGAAGGGAAAAGCGACACAGAGGATCGAGAAACGGAACAGAAGGGTGGCGGTGGCGGCGCGGAGGGAGAAAAGGGGGTCGCGGATGAGGAGGAGGCCGTTCGATTTTGAAGTCCACTCGGAGCGATGGACCGTGTGCCCTTCGTCCGACGTGGCGCACTGTACAGATAGCAGGAATAGTGTGGAAATGGACGACGACGCGACCCCCGACACACACTCAGCTCTTCGCTCGACGAGTGGCGGCACCCTTGACAAATCAATTCGGACATAACGTTGTAAACACGATGGGCCCAAAGACGCGAAAGCGAACAGAAACGACCGAGAAGCGAGAGGATAACGGAACCGAATGAGATCAGAGAATAGAGAAGGACAGATACTTACTGCTGGGCGTTTGCACTGTCGACTATGGGTTCTATCACTTCGATACTTGGACTCTCTTGAATCCGCGTTCAAGAGAGATTCAACGTGAAGTATGTGTCGGGTTATTCTCGCGGCATACGATGGACGAAGTACGGAGATAGTTCGCGGAAAACCCGATTTTTTTTTTTTTTTTTTTTTTTTTTTTTTTTTTTACGATGTTTGGAGACTGTATTTGCGAGACGGTCCGTTTCTAGACATTCCATTGTGTGTCCCAATCGAAATAAGGCATTTAGCGCAATATATAAAAAATATATTTATGACGATATATGACGATACAGAAAAAAAAAAAATTATTTAAAAATCGTATATCTTGCGGAAAAAAATTCTATATCTCACTATATACTTAATTTCTACGCAGATACCCTATGAAACCCTTAAATTAAAAAATTTACGTTTTTTCTTTTTGAAAATTATTTTTTTAGTAGTTTGTTATTTTTTGAGAAATACGTATAATTATGTTGTTTTTAATTTAAAAAAAAAAAAAAAACATGTAATGTCCATTAATATTTTTATAAAAAAAGAATGTACATGTTACGTAATTTTTTTTTTTTTTTTTTTTTAATAAAAAAAATGGACACTGAACCACGCAGCAAGTAGTTTGATTGAAGATTTTTCAATATGCGCCTATCGCGATAAAAATCAGAACACATTCATCGTGCTATTTAATCACATTCAGTCCTTTCTTTCATCTCGTGCACCAAGTGTTGCGTCGACATCAGCCGTTGCATCGGTGCCGAAAGCCGTGAGGCACGAGATGCTCCGGCAAAAATGTTATCGATGAACATCGAAGAGGCACTCGAGAAACGTTCGCATTTCAAGAGCGAGTAATTGAAACGCCAGTTCACTCGGGAGCGGTGGGAGAGGGTGGGGGGGGGGGGGGGGGGGGGGGGGAGGATTAACCGAGAACTCGACGAAACGTTGCCGATCGGACGCGTTGAAAAATAACGAAATGGACGTTGGACGCTCGTCGTTTCAGTGTCTCCTGAATGGAAAAAGATTGCAATCGACTCGTCAACATGAAAAACTTCGCCTCCGATAATTCTGATACCCAAAAAATCGCACGGTGCGCCTATTAAATAAATTTTTTGATTTCTTCAATATAACAACAAATCGATTGGTATACGAGGCATTTTTAGCGCTGTGTCCCAATTTTTTTTTTTTTTTTTTTCGAAAAAAATCATTCACCACTTTCCCTATCAAAATGAAGAAACCCAATTTTTTTTCTCGTCCAAAATAACTCCGAATCGATTGATATACGAGGCATTCTTAGCTATAATGTGTCCCAATTTTTTTTTTTTTTTTTTTTTCGAAAAAATGATTCACCACTTTCCCTATCAAAATGAAGAACCCAATTTTTTTTTTCGTCCAAAATAACTCCGAATCGATTGATATACGAGACATTCTTAACTACAATGTGCTTCGATGTTTCTTTTTTTTTTTTTTTATTTCTAATACGAGAAATGTAATTTCATAAGTGGAATCCTGCAAGCGGGAGCAAAGGGTGGTTTGGGGGTGGGGGGAGGGGGTGAGGGGATTAGATAGTACGAGGAGTATTGACCAGGAGTGGTAACAGCGGTAGGAGAGCGTACAGTAGGTAGAATATAGCAGCAGACGGCCGGGACACGCCTAGACATAAACCAAACAGAATCGTGTACTACGTCCGTGGTAAGCATATATACGTCAATACGTGTAATTCCAACAGGGAATGGGTAGTGTGGTATGCCGTAGAGATACTCCGCTCCGCTCTCACCAAAGCTTCGATATAGCAAGTTTCGGGTATATAGCGGAGAGCGGGCGCTACCTCTCGCGCCGGATAACGCCGGTAGGTACGGTTCGGGCCAAACGTTGCCTATTGCACATATACAGTACACTCGATGGAGTATACTACTGCTATGGAATGGTCAGTTCACGAGAGAGCGAGACACAGTCAGAATTTCATGGGGTTGGGGGGCATTTGGTTTCGGAGCGGCCGTAGCTGCGGACACTATGGCCTTCCGTGGGATACATAGTATAGACCGGACCAGGATTAGTGCTGATTGGTCCAGCATTGGCGTGATTAGAGATGTTATCAGGCAACCGGACCAAATGCTATCCCTCTCTTCGCTTTAGAAGCGCACTACCAATGCCGCAGTTACGTGTTTGACGATTCAATACCTTTTTTCGTCATATTGTACGGATTTTCTTCTATTTTTCTCGTCATCGCGTATAGTCGGAAAATAGATCGAGAAATTTCGGGTCATTTATTTATTTCGAATTTATTTCGTATTTTTGCTCAGCGACTATATTTTCCACGATTTTTGAAGATATTGACGCGAAAATTGACTTCAGACTCGTAAAAAAAAAAAAAAAAAAAAATTCCATTGATATTTTTTGCAATAGCGGAAAAAATGGTACTTTACGAAATGTAAAAACGTATATCTGCGATATTTTCGAAAAAATTTGCTCAATTAGATCGCGAAATATGATTAATTATTTACGAAAAAAGACATTGCGATATATATCGATTTATATCGAAATCGTGAAAACAGTTTTCGTAGCCAATAAGAATCATCCATTTCGATTGTACAAAGATACACCCAACCGTAACTACTTAAATGCGCGCGCATTCGCGAACAATCAACTGTGCGATGAGAACATAACCTGAAAAATGACGCGCGAAGCGAGCGCCTTGTTGCTATGATATTAAATATGCAAAAGAACTCCGATTTTCATGCATATCTTATATATTTTTATCGAAAAATGGTATATTACGGATATATTTTCGAATATATGCTTTTTTTTTCGTGTGGAATAGAAAATTAAATTACGATACATCGATGACGAGACACGAAAATCTATCGGAAGCAAACGATCCCCAGGAAACGTGTTAAATTGTCGCGTAAATAAGAATACCGAGAAAATAACACGAAAAAGCTCTCAATACGAATTATTTTGTTTTCCCACCGAAAAACAATAGCCCATCATATTGCTAACTAATTATATTCGTTTATGAGGGTCAAATCGATGAAACCGTGCAACGGTCACATCGCGCGGTCAGCCGGGGAGTGCGCGGCGCCGCGCGTCTCGACTTCCAATTAGCAGCTTATCGCTTATAGGTTTTCGATATTTTTTTTTCCCTATCCTGTACACACATCGAAACGAAACGAGGGATAGAGTATCGTTTATCCATCGGTCAAGTTTTCAAAGTGAACTGTTGTGTGTCCCACAGTTATAGTCCGAACCTCTCGCATCCCCGAGAGGCGCGTTGTTGATTTTCAATCGTTCGCCGCTACTTCGCGACTCGGAGATAATTACTATTGATACAAAAAAAAAAAAAAAAAAAAAAAAAAAAAAAACGGCAAAAGATTTATCGACGATTGGAAATAGTTGGGAAAAACCCGATAGGCAATTAGGCTGAAGGTACACGATGAATAAAGAATATAAGTTATTCTATCCCTCGAAATCGTCAAATTAAAATGTATCTCTTCGATTCTTCGCTCACCGTTCGCCGAATGGACGAACGTTTATATCCGAACGGTCGCACCGCGAACGGAGATCTCGTGAACCGCCGATCGAGAAGGGTACTAATATATATGAGGGGGTAAAACAAAAGGCTCCGACAAACAACGAACGGTGATGTGTCTATCTGAAGGGTTGTGGCGTTCGTTTCGTCGGTTCTTCTCACTGCTACCGCTGATGAGAATACGGGGGTTGCGCAGGTCACGTTGGAGATGGGAGAGGAAAGAGAGGGTTGCGCCACCGGTATACAGACCAACCGTAAGGATATATTGCGAGGCTTTTAGTTTCGTTAATGGCTATCCTCGCAGACCGATAAGTGCCGAGATCTGTCTCTCCACCTCTGCTTACTTTACACCTATCGCGACGGTTCTACGAAACTTCTTCCCTCCCGCGTTGCTTTCAGCGTCAATTCGGATAAAAAGTTTTATTTCCCAAATTTTTACCGTTAAATTCCCAATTTTCATAATTTTTCAAAATTCATTCTTCGCAATGATTTTGCCGAATAAGTTTTTTCCAAAAAAAATTTTAGGCAAAAAAATCAATTTTTATTATTTTTCTTTATTTAATTTATTTTTTTTTTGAATTTTTTATACATTTTAATCGTAGAATATGATAATCAATTTTTGATAATTAAAAATTTTTTTTACCCCTTTTTTCATATTACTGGACAGTTTTCAGCGTAAATTTCTACGAAAAAAAATTCGCCGAATTTTTTCGAATTTTTATTTACTTTTTGTATGTATTATTTTCTAAATATTTCGATAAATACAAAATTCATGAATTTTCGTCGCTGTTCTATTTTCAAACATTTTTTTTTTTTTTTTTTTTAAGAACGAAGAATGCAAATAACATCGGTAAAAACATCTTTTGTCTCGCCGTGTATCTCATCCCTCTGTGCAATATTAAAGCGCAACTTATTCGCAGTTCGTTTTTTTCACCGTCGCTTTTGCGAGTCGCAGCGAAATAGCTTTGTCTCCCGCGGGTCTGACGCTCGCGAGATTCCCGACAGACGTAATTGGTTAATTATAAGATAGTCGAAGAATGCGCATCGTGAGATTTCGCGAAATGGAAATACGATCAGTTAAAAATTCACAACAATTAACGAACCAATCGAAAGAAAGGACGTGGATTTCAAGGAGTGAAAAAAAAAATGAACTTTAACCGAAAATAGATCGATGAATTTATCTTGGAAGAAATTTTTTTTTTTTTTTTTTTTAGTAATTGACCCAAATAATCTATCTGGACGTATGTCGTAAAATTAAAATAAGATAATTGGGTCAATCAATATCCATCGCTCTTAATTAACGAATTAAAGCTTCAAGATTAGCGCTGCGCGGTCCATTATTTGTCATCGTTCGCGTCGATCGTATCGATGATATATTTTTTTTTCATTCTGTTTATCGACATCCCTCATCTCTTATTCGTCAATCACAATTAATAAATTCGATCGCTAAAACGGTACGCAATCGCGAATTGAGAAGAAAGACAGCTTCGCTTGCTTTCCACTGTTTCTCGAGAGTGTGTTACGAGCTATGGGTATATATATCGATCACTCAGTCTCCCTAACCGATCACTAATCGCTGCTGTCAGTCATCTTGCCATTTTGCTACAGTGAAGCGCTATTAGCCACCCTAACGATGGAACACCAGAAGAATCTTCATCCCCCGCACCCCATCCCCACCCCCACCCCCCGCACCCCCTAATAGTAATCTCGTACCGACATTATATTCGATTGACGCCGACTACTCTCATCTCACCTCCTCAACTCGCGTTCCACTCATCGAGATAAGACGAAAAAAAGAGCGTTATCACCCGGAAACGAACCACAGACGACTTGATCTAAATTTCAGTATTATATCAAGTAAAATAATTTCTAAAATATTTTTCAAAATATTGCATTTAAAAAAAAAAAAAAAAAATCTGATATCCCGATAAATTTTCTCTGATTTCGCTTTTCCCGAAAAATAACCAAAAATCGAAGACAAAATACGATTGAATAAAAAATCGTAAAAAAAAAATATTGTAAATAAATTAAAAATAAATAAAATAATCAATAACTAATTATATTAAACGGAAACGAACCACAGACGACTTGATCTAAATTTCAGTATTATATCAAGTAAAATAATTTCTAAAATATTTTTCAAAATATTGCATTTAAAAAAAAAAAAAAAAAATCTGATATCCCGATAAATTTTGTCTGATTTCGCTTTTCCCGAAAAATAACCAAAAATCGAAGACAAAATACGATTGAATAAAAAATCGTAAAAAAAAAATATTGTAAATAAATTAAAAACAAATAAAATAATCAATAACTAATTATATTAATGTAATTGAAAATTATTATTATTATTATAAATAAAATAATTAATAATTAACCAAATTAATTTTTATTGAATTATCTTTTGCGACAATGTTTCGTCATCGCGATCTATTGGTATCCGAAAATCGATATATTCGCATCGATTTCCTTTATCTTCCATTCGATTTGTATTTCACTGCAGCGTTTCCGGTTGAATCGCTACAGCAGTCCGGCGATGTCAACCGCGGATACGTACTCTCACGAGCGTAGAAGTCCTCATTCTCGAATGTTGCTGCTCTCTGTACGTAGAGTCGGTCGGATATACGTACGTAGATAGAGCATTGGGCATCGCAACAGTCTATATACTCATTTGCCGAGAGGGGGGAGGGGAGGGGGTGGTAAGGGGGTGGCGAGGGGTGGGGGTGGGTTTGCCGTGGATGCAAACGTAACTATAGTACGGTTGATGCCACTATGTACGTATCCGCGGGATCGGAGGCCCAATGGACAGAGGCTACATACACGTACGCTAACGTGTTCAACGCGCTAACAATTCAGTCGCGGTTACGATGCTATTTAGCTGCTCCGCCACGCTGATTACTCTCCCATGATGCTACTGGTGATGTTGGCGCTGCTGCTGCTGCTGCTGCCGTTCCTACTGCAACTATCCCCTTCCCCACCCCCTTTGCCGCCCCCTGCACCCCCTCCCCCTCCCTTCGCCACCTCTCGCCGCTCTCCTGCTGCGTTGGCTACCAATGCAACGCTGCAGTTGATGCAACGGCGGTGCATTGGTAGCGAAGCACGCATCGCAAGCTATACATATATATAGGGGATTTAATAGGAAGATCAAACCTCTCCCCGCGTCGGTACGTCCAACGTTATCTATGGAAACTTCGAACCTCCGCCTCCCCCGCACCACCCCCCACCCCCCACCCTCCACCCGCCGCCTCTCTTACTACCCCTTCGCTGCAGTTGCAGCTGCAACTGCAACTGCTGCTGGCCGTTGTAGCCTTATCGTTAGGCGCTATTATACTGATCGAAAGTGCATCCACGCTGCGCTGTGCATGCATCGCGCATACCGCATTCCAAATAGCAGAAATCGAGGCTGTTGATTAAACGTTTCAACATCTGTTTCTAATTAATTGTTTTTTTCTTTTTTTCGTTATTTTTTTAAGTGCTTTTAGATTTTGGGGAAATTTGGAAGAAAAAATTGGATTTGGGGATTTTTGGTTATCGTATTTATCGACGAATGGTATTTTTTTTTTTTTGCGAAATTTTTTTTTTTTTTTTTCATTTCGGCAGATTTTTACGATTATTTGAAAGAACTACAAAAGAAAATACTTAAAAATCATTTATTACTTTTGAATTTCGAGACGAAGGGAATTTTTTTTTTTTTTTTTTGATATCGGAATACGAAATTTCGATTTTTTTTTGCGCGATAAATCGTATCATTTATATTATTTTATAGCTATTATTATTTTTTTTTTCTATTTATTCGTCTGACCGGATCCACTCGACGATTCGATTGACCGATAATTGCGCCTACACATCCGACGTTATTGTCGAATGGGGCCGCGCGTTCGCGGAACAAAGTTACTCGTTCGACGATTGTTGCTCGGACGTGCGAAGGCGCGATGTGTTGGCCGCGCGACGACGACCCCGGGAAACCGTGGCGATCCCGACGCGCAAAGAGGAGCAGCAATAAAGGGCGAGTGTGTTTATTTAGGCTCTTCAATTCTCGCTATCTCTCTCTTTTACTTCGCTGCCTCGTACTCTCGGCCACTCCACGCGGCCTCTTGTCGAAGCTTTCACGCTTTTCCGCACGTTACCCCCTCCCGAGAGCCCTCAATCCTTTCGAACTCCACTTCGAACCCGAAATCGCGAACCCCAAGAAAAAAGCTATAGATTCCATCGAAAAACCGGCATAAGATCGAAACATCGAAAATTCCGATCAAAATAAAAATCGACATCTTTCGACGAAAATTCTCTAATTAAAAAAAAAAAAACATAAAAAACACCGCGTCGACGAAAAAATGAATTATTCTTTTTTTTTTCCGAGAGTTGAGAAAAATTCGTCGACGTCATTTCCGGCGAAGTAATAATCACGAAGATGAGACCCGAGAGGCGTGACATGATATTGCTTATTGATCGCATCGAGACGCAGCGTGAACACCGAAACCTCGGAGCGATAGAACGGTGTGAAAAATAAAGAGACGAACGAAAGCGATTCATTTTCACACAGTGGACTGTGGTTCGTTCGAGAAAAGTTGGAAAGAGATAGAATTTAACGCGGGAAAGATGCCCGCGGTTTTTTTTTTTTTTTTTTTTTTTTTTTTTTATTCTCGTAGAATCTTCTAGTCGTCGAGCAGAGAGAAACGAGATAACGATCGTCAAGGATGTGCCTTGGCACAGCTTTGTATGAGAACGAAGTGGATGGCGGAGAGAGAGAAAAACAAGAAGGTTACAGTCAAGTCGCACTGAAGTGTAATCGATAAGTCTCGAATGTTTTTACTCGATACTGAGTTATATCGAACGTATCGGCAACGAAGTATAAGTAGTAAAATAGACGCGCAGCGAAAAGGTTCATTTTCATTCGTTTTCGTGATATAAAAGATTTACGAGATTTCGTAAAAAAAAAAAAAAAAATGTCTCAAAGGCCGGTAGCGATTTCCGTTCGATTCAATTATTACTTCGCGCTTCACTGCGCGAAGATCGATCCTCGACATTTTTTTGTAATTCGAATAAAGTTCGAAGAAACTATTATATAGATATACACGACTGCATGAATTATTCAGATCGCGGGTATTAATTAAACAGCGCCATCTTAATGAGAATAACAGCGGAGCTCTCGAGTGTACGTATTTTCATTAATCTTCGCGTCGCATCTTTCACGATGTTCGCTCTCATTACGAAAATTGGATAGAGAACGAACGATTATGTTGTAGGATACGTTGTTATAGCGTATTTTTATATTCAAAGTCACGTGCAATAGTCGCACTCGTACGTTCGTAAGTTCCGCGAGTCCGAGTCTCGAAAATAACCTATAAATGTCGCGGATGTTAACAGTCGAACGAGCGCGAGATTATTTTACGAAATTACGAAAACTACGCGATGGAGCGAAAAATATAGAAACGAAAAGAAAAAAAAAAGATTTTTCGACATCCGAACACAGCAATGTTTTCACAAGACGAGAACAACTGAATCGTGTAGAAAAAAAATACATCGATGTTTTGTTAACGCGAAAAATAATAATTTAACACTTGAGATTGAGTACTCGGAAACACTTTATTTTAGATGAGATGATTTTTTTTTTCCGTTCGACTCGCAAACGGTGAACATGACGACAATAAACGACGATACTGGACACGTAACGCTTTTTTTTCCGAACGCTTCGATGTTTCGATCTAACTGAATTTTTCGCCGTGTACACCGCAACTCCGTTTATCCATTTCCTTGCACTAACGAACGTATTGCACTCGTTAATATTAACGTTTATTATTTATTTATTCCCGGATTCACGGAAAAAACTCGATACTAAGATTCGCGCGAAGTTAACCGCCAAACGACACACGTCGCATCTTAACGCTCAGCTGACGCGTGGTGGCGTGTTTACGGGCCCCGCGTACGATCGATGCTACGACGAGCGTCAAGATTTGCCGTTGTAACCATAAGTTCTCGCGCTCGCGTGTCAGCTGAGCCGGTAAATTTCACGAGAGCCTCCGATTCTTACGCGATGTCGTGTCGTTTCGCGCTGCAATTTTTCCGCGAGAAAAGAATCGTATTTATCACTTTATTAGCCTCCATTTTGTTTTTTTCTCGCTGTGTGTCGTTTCGCCGTGTCTCGCGTCACTTCGCGTTCAGTGCAACCGTTCATTATTCGCGAGCAGTTTACAGTGCATTGTGAAGAAACAAAGATACGATTGTGAAATTCATCGAAAAGTTCGAAACATCGAAGTAGCGAGTGTTATAAACCCTTTTATATTTATATCTTTCGTAAAAAAAAATAATTCGATCCAAAATATTTTTTAGTGGTTATGACATTTTTTTTTATCGATCGCGAAATTTTGCGAAAATACGAATGTCATAATGTACGCAATGCGTTTTGTTCGTTATATCGTTCATGCGAACGACGCGATTAATTATATCTCGCGATTGTGTATCTTCTATATATACCATCTATTCGAGTTGTGGTCGAGCGATGCAGTAAGGAATAACATTGGAGAGGTATAGAATAGTGTGAAAAGAATAAGACGAAGAAAGCAGTCAGGCGCGAGCGAACGTATTATATTCCAGGGAATACGAGAGAAGAACCTTTCTCGCACCTCTCTCCCTTCTCTTTGTCTCATGGCTCGCTTTCGGCGTTCCCGCGTCCTTCTTGCCTTCGCACCAAAACGATCGCGGCACGCCGCGCCTAAATCCCATTTTCACTTCCTCCAATAAGTCACGGTACATTTAGCATTCTTCGCAGTTATTCTCGTATTTCTTGTTCCACGCCGTACACCCTCCCCCCCCCCCTCCCCTCGCCCCCGGCCTCCGAAACTTCTTGACGCTCATTCGCGTTCTAACATTCAACACCTCGACATATCCCTTAACATCCTTCGTCCGGTTTATCCTTTGCGTCCTCGTGTACAGCTACAAGCACGTGGGCCCCCTGAACCAACCCGAGTTTCCATGACAGGACTAGGATTCAATTTAGTAGAAACACCTATAAGCGAGTCTCTCGAATGGTACAGTGGTTCTCAGATCGAAGAAAATTTCCGATTTCATCATTTCAGAAATCCATAAAACCGTTAAAAATTATTCCGAAAAAAAGAAAATTTCACAAAAAAAAAAAAACACGAACGATCGAAGAATAGATTTAAAAATCGTCGAAAAAAAGGAGTGATTTGAATTAAAATTGTATATTAATTTAAAAAACCCGTTATTTCGAAAAAAAAAAAAATTTCCCAAAAAAAAAAAACGATCGATCGAAAAAATTGGTTTGAAAGTCGTATAAAAAAAGTCGTTATTCGAAAAATCACTCCGAAATCGAGAATGACTTCATTTTTATCAGTTGGAAATCCACAAAAAGGTTGAACGGTTATTCCGTAAAAAAAAAAAAAAATGGAAGGCTACAAAAAATGGTCCCAATCGATCGAAATCCATTAAATTTTGTTAATACCTCAAAAAAATTTCGAAAAATTGATAAAACGCTAAATAGAAACGAGAACCCCTTGAAGGTATCTGAATATTATCGGAACGTAGCATCTGCGGCGAGGTGCGGCCGATCCGTTCCCCTGCAATACAGATGAAGAAGAAAAATAAGAAAAAGCGGAATAAAAACTAAAGAACCATCAGCAAGAAAACAAGAATAATAAAACGAATAGAATTCAACAAGTCGTCTTTTCATACAGGAAAAGTCGCATTAAATCGTTAAAATCGTCGTAACCAAAAAAAAAAAAAATCAAAAATATACATATATATCTTTAATTCGAAAAATAAACGTAAAAATGTCCCACCAAAAGGAAAATTCACGCATTTGACCGCTATACACCAAACCATTAGGTAAACTCTAAAATTCGGCGTGACGAATGAAAAAAAAAAATGTCCCAAAACATCGAACGCATTAGACCGGTATACACCAAAGCATCAAGTAAACTCCAAAATTTGGTGTGACGATCGAGAAAAAAAAAAAAAAAAATGTCCCAACCGAACGCAAAGGGTCGCAGTTGACCGGTAGATGTGCGCCAAAGCATCAGGTAACCGCTTCGAGAGGTCCGTTTCCCTTCCTCTCCGCGAGCGCCTCATCTCGCGCGCTTGTTAATGACCGGTGCCCCCTAAATCGTGACCATTTGTTTATATGGTGTCGCGATGGTAGAGAACAAGCGCATTGCCGGTTCGTAGGACGATAAATCGCTCACTTCTCGATTGTAATTTGACGTGACAAATGGCACGATGTAAAACGATAGCGTTTCTCCAGGCTGCGCGCGCATACTATACATTATACGGTACATACGTGTATCTTACGACAGATGCATATGAATAAGTGCAGTAAATACGGTACGACGACTTAAGAGACATCGCGGAGGCCTCGCGTATGCAGTCATACAGATTGCTTTAAAATATGAGATCCGCGGCGGCCCTTCATCGTTCGTCGTTAAAATAGATCGCGAGAAGATGAATCGCGGGGGCGCCGGATGCGCGCGCACGCCGCTCGGTCGCTCCGGCGATGAGTCTCGTTCTCCATCGCGCGTTCTCTAAGCAGTATGCAGCTTTTGCATGGTCTCTCGTTTACGGTGAGTGCGGGACACGTTCGCATACCTTTGTATTTAACAACGACATGTACGCGTAAGTCGAACACGGTGGTCCGGTTGATACGTACCGAGGGTACGGAATGAAAAGCACGTATCTTCGTTTGGTACGTCACACGAGAGAGAGACTTCGTATGCGCTACGGTAGTCCTCGTCGTCGTCGTCTCGGCAGTCTCATCGGAGTTATATACTATAAATCCTGATGAGGAGACATACGCGATCGTTGGGACCGCACGGTAGAAGGAAGAAGTCACCGGCATCGGCGATACGCGCCTCGCGTCCGCTAGAATACCGGCTGATCTTCATGATGCTTTTGTATTTATTTTCGCGTGTATATGTCGAGCCATCGGACGAAAAAAGCAGTAAGGATCCATCGGCAGCTTCCGTTTAAAAAAAAAAAAAAAAAAAAAAAAAAAAAATCGGTTTTTACCGATCATACGTGCGGTACACTCAACCATTTCGCGACGCCTGTTACGTGTAGCGAGGTGACTCGTCGGAGACGAGAAATGTCGAAGGAGAGTTTTGCTTCATCTCCGCTGTAGGTAGTCGGGATAATAACTGGTACTTTGGACATTGATTCATCGACGAAGCGTCTCGTACCTTCGAAGGCTCGCGGAATCGGTCGATTTCAAAGCTTCGCCCGCATAAAAATAAAAATTATGTGGAAATTTATAAAAAATATATTTTTATAAAAACGATAATTTTTTTTTAATTTTTATACTTTTTTTTAACGATTTTATACGTCGGATAAATAAATATATATTATATAAAAAGATCGATAACTTGTATACATATATATATATTTCAATTTCGCGGAGTCGCGAATTGTCACAGAAACGAATTTCGGTGCGAAATTCCTGCGGTTCGACGAGAGCAAAGTGATTGCAAAGGGTCGAAGTGTATCGACGTGAAATTTCTTCACGATTTTGATCGGTTCTGATCTCACGCACGGCCCATCGTTAATTTTAAGATTCGCTATGGATTTATTCATCGCTCGATCGTGAAACGCCTCGGAGGCCGAAAGATCGAAACTTTAGTTCATTTTTTCAAGAATCGATATTTGACGGAGCGCATCAACTGCGTTGAGTCCCTTTGGAGAATTTTTTTTTTTTTTTTTGGTTACGCAAAAAAAAAAAAAAAAAAAAATTTCGAGCGGCGATGAACGGTGAGTTTATATTTTGACGAGGTACTCATATACTCTACAAAGTTATACCATACCGAATGGACCTCTAAAAATCGTTGCCCTCTGAAAGGAACCCGAAATACCGAAACCATTATCCCTCCCGTTGCGGTAATAATCGGAGCATATCTCGTCTCTTCCATCCCTTGGCGTCTCAAAAGAAAGTTTAGAGTTATAAACCACCGAAAAATAAGACGAAAAGGCCTGCAAAGCAATAAGAAATAAAAAAAAAAAAAAAAAAAGATCGAAAGAAAGCCGATGTTGCACAGTAGCCGTTTTGACGAGAATATGCTTTCCTCGCCATTTAGATGCGCTCGTTATAAAACCCGAAGTGGTTTGGATTGCCTGCGACCGACACCTGGAAGAATTTCCTTTGGTTCATCTCTCGTCTTTGCCGGTTGTTCTTATATCGTTTTATCTTTATCGCTCCCCCGACCGACGCAATATCGAAACCCCACCGTAGCCTTTCTCGATCCTCCGCGATCGGGGGAGCGAGCGATATGCGCGTCGTCATCGCCATCGATTCCTCACTCGGAGGCCGACGCTGCCACCAAAGCGGGACAGGAGCCGATAATAATGATTCTCGATATACCCTTTAGCGCTGCTGATGCATCCTTCGTCCTTATATTCCCTTTTCTTCTCACACTTCCATCTCTCGATCTTTCGACCTTCGCATCGTCTGCCGACTCTCCGATCAGCTCGTCTCTTGTCTCGATGCCGTTCCACTTGAAATCCGAACTATATATTCAACCCCCCCCCCCCCTCCCCCCCTCCCCCTCCCCCCGGCCTCCTATCCACGCGATCGGGCCATCGTCGCGGCTTTGGAGTTCTTGAGGAACCGATTTGATGCGCCAACGACGCCAGTGGTCGACCCTCTTCGTCGTTTCTTCTCGAGTGGCCTGCATCGATAAACCTACCGCGCTGATGCTTTCGACCCCTTTACCAATCCCTACTCCCCACCCCCATCGGCTTCTCGAGCTTCCAGGGAAATGGCAGCAAAAGTTTTTGCTTTTATCGTGGCAAATGGATTTTCGATGAATCTCATATCCGTCCCGTGGATCAAATCGCGGCGAGGTATTCGTCTGTGAACTGGAATTCCTTTGCCGGTTGCATCGCGATACCTCTATTGCTGCAGTGCAATTTTTTTTTTTTTAGCAATTAATTCTTTATATGCGCTTATTTACGATATATTTACGAAGGATTTCGACTGCGCGTGGAATTTATATTAATTATTGTACGACGAAATTAAATTTTTAGTAAAGATACAATTTTTTTTTAATTTTCTTTAAATTTGTGATAAATTTCTAAACATCGAAAAATTTTAGGGTTTTGGGCTCAAAATGGAGGAATTAAAAGAAAGATGTCATTTTTTTATTTTTTTATTTGAAAAAAATTTCTAAACATCGAAAAATTTGAGGCTTTTTGAGCTCAAAATGGAGGGATTACAAAAGCGATATAATTTTTAAAAAAATTTTAATCAATTTGAAATATATTTCTAAACATCGAAAAATTTGAGACTTTTTTTGCTCAAAATGGAGGGATTAAAAGAAAGACGTAATTTTTTATTATTTTTTATTAATTTGAAATAAATTTCTATACTTCGAAAAATTTGAGGCTTTTTGGGCTCAAAATGGAGGGATTACAAAAGCGATATAATTTAAAAAAAAATTTTAATCAATTTGAAATATATTTCTAAACATCGAAAAATTTGAGGTTTTTTCGCCTCAAAATGGAGGAATTCGGAATTTCATCAAAATTAAAATCGCTTCAAGCAGATAAAAAAATCTCCGTATTTCAACACGACAATTAGCCCCGCAAATGGGTTCGTCGATTGTAGCGATTCGTTTGCAATAAAAGAATTGCCGGATGTCAACATTATTATCGACTCGCTGCGCTCCGCGCGGCGTGTGTGAACCGGACGCATTATAATAACCTGCGCCCGCAAGAGGCGCCAATTTGTCGTTTAAAAAGCGCATTTGGTTTTTCGGATGTAACAGGATTTCTGTTTTATTCGATGTTCCATCGAATTGCATAAAAATCGATTATCGACTTTACGCCGATCGTAATGCAATGCAATGATCGTCATCGATATTTCACTGTAAGCGCATTAATACAAATACATCGCGACGACTATACAGTAAATTAATTCGCCGAGTAATTATCGAATCCTAATGATTAATTCATGTTACGGATTCTTTGTTTAACATCGGAAACTTTCCGAATATAATAATTTTCACGATCTACTTGTCGCGGGGATTGTGTTCCGTTGATATGCGCGTCGAGCCAAATGGGTTTGCATAATTTTAACGTCATTGTTGTAAATACGGTGTACGGGGACTATGGGCGCCGTTAGCGACAAACGGAAATAGAAATCTGGCATAGCGAATGTATCCGCTCGTTGATATATATAGATATATATATATTTGTATACACCGCTATAATACGCCGCCTATAGGCTTCTACTGCGCGATATACTACTGGATACCTACTAATGTATGCTGCAGAACTCTGTATGCTTATGTATATATGCACCTGCGCACCAATTCCGAGTTACAGTCGACCGTATACCGCATATAACGAGAAACGTTATCGAATAGCATTGAACGGGTGCGGCGAAGCCTGTCGCCTCGCGCAGCACATCCAATGTATTCTATACTCGTATATGATACCGTAGTAACCGGCGCCGAAGTTTCTACAGAAAAACGAAACACCGATTTCAGTTTAAACCCGCAAAAGTACGTGACTTCTTCTTTTTTGGCTTCACACTTCGATTTTTCAGCGGCATAAATTACGAAGGCGATGACAAAGTTTCGGTAACCTCGTCACAAATTCATTGCGTCCTATCGAATCGATGTCTCGCATTTTTTTTTTCGTTTTTTGAGAATTTTTTTTCAAAATAATAATAATGATCAGCAGCATTTTTCATTTTGTTTGAATTTTTTTTTACCGATTTTCGTTAATTTTACGCGCGATACTTCGTAATTTTGAATGCAGCAAAATGGAAGAACGCCGTAAAAGGGAATATGTAACCGGAAATAAATAAGTAAATAAATAATTTTCAAGTATTTTCGATCAAATATCTAACGTTGGAGCAAAAAGCAACATCCGATTTAGCGTTCGCTTCGTGAGTTTCATCGTTTTCGTGAAACCGCGTTATTGCGAACGCTCCGGTAGAATTTCTGGGCTTTGGAGCATTGCGCTCGATTGCACGGCTGGGTCACCGCGATGGGTCCGAAAGACGCGGAACCCAGTGGTCGGCTACAATCGGAGAGCATTCGACTATCGACGAGGTAGAAGAGAGAGTGCTGCTACTGGTGCTGCTGGTGCGGCTGGCAACAGAGAAGTGCAGTACCGATTCTTGTTCTGCTGGAGCAACGATCGAAGTGTCCTAGTGAGATCCGCCAAGCGGAAGTGACCTGACCTCATCCCCCGAAACCTTTCGAACGAACGAACGCGTGTCCAAGCGCCTAGTAATCGTCAATCCGATCAGCCGGAACCTCTCGAATTCAGAACCCACCGGTCAGTGGCCACAAGTATCTCGGCCCTCCGCGTCTGTTCTATACTCGTATGCGCTGTCCGCGTAGATCTCCTTCGACTACCAATCGCGCATTTAGCCAACCGAACCGTAATCCCTCGAGGACTCTTCAGACAATCTCGTTGCCGTTGGAGGGTTCAGGTTTTGGTATATATCCGAAAGCTTCTGATGCTTCGGATGCAACTTCTAACCGATCCTTACCGATCATCGCGATTACAGCCGATCAAATGATGACTTCGATCCAAAAACCGGAAAATAATCATTTTCCCGACACCCTTACCAAGTTCACGAAGCCATATTTCTCCACGATCGTTATTGTAGAAAATCGAGTTTCAGACATGCTTCGAAATCGGCAATGATTGATATGAATCGGTACGAGGATCTGGGTGGTCGGTTTCGCGTAACAAAACCATACGGTTCTGGAGTTCCTACGGTCCCGAAACCGTAGGATGATCCTCGCCTTACTGGTATTAACATAAACAATGTCTCGGGAGCGTATGCACGCGCGCAATTTCAGTTAGTCCCTTTGATTTAACTGGCTGAACAAGCAAATCTTCACCCTGCGCAACAAAGCGATAGAAGCAAATAGAAAGAGCAAAAGATCCGCGGCGAGGTCGGCAAGAAACGAATGCTCTTTACTGGGTTGCCCCTCGCTGATGTACGCGCGCTTAGACGCCCCTCTCTCTCTCTCTCTCTCTCTCTCTTTCTCTACCCGTTCTCCGTTTTGTCTCTCCGAACACTCGCTATTCTCTTTCTCTCTTTCTCTATGCTATATAAAGTCGTTCACCCCGATTCAGACAATCTAGTGTCTGCGCGCGGCTGCCGGCTAACCCGGGAGTGATCCGTGATTGTATTAATATCACAACACGCCCTGGCAACGCTTATACATCGTTCATCTCGCTTCCTCCTTCAACTTTACTTCCATTGCCCTTTCCGTCTTTTACACTCGTCCCATTGCCACTCTCTTTGCCTCATCTCGACGCTTTAACTTTCTCACTCTTACGAATTCTCGATGTAAAGCGCTATCGCGGAGAGTCCGAACGAACGAAATGAAGAAGGACACCGATACTTTCGACCCCCTCTCACCCCCCCGCGAATTTATATACGATCATCGGTGGCAACGGCGCCATTCTGACACGACCTGCAGCTAAAATGATCCCAAACTCGTGCGAAGACGAGATGACCAATAACAATAAGATCTCATTGGTTGGCTTACCGGGAACTCGCGAAAGTCGAGTTAAGAAGGGTGTATCGTTATGTTCGCTGCCAAAAATTAGTTTCAGACAGAATTTCGAATACTTCCCGATGAGATTACAGTCTACAAAATTTCAATCGTTCAGAAGGTTCTGAGAACTTTGATTTTCCAAAAAAAAAGTTCCAAAATGTGATTAACAAATTAGTTAAAAAAATTGTTTAACAAATCGACCGGAAGTCGAAGTTTTTTTTAGAAATGAAATTTCTAAAAAAAATTTTTTAATTTTTAAAAATTTCGGAAATGAAAGATATTCGTAATTCGTGACTTTCAAGTCGTTAAAAAAAATATAACGTATACCCTCCGTATGAACGAATGGCAATAGGCGCACCGAAAAAAATGACGCGTTGGGAGAACTAACAATTAGCTGACATCGTTAATAGAAGAATTCTTACAAACCATTGTTTCCCATAAAATAGTTATCTCAATTAACCAGTCGTTTTGTCAAGTCGTCACTTTTTTCGGAGCGGTTTTTACATTTCAAGACTTTTTCCGATCGGAAAATTTCATTACGAAATATGTCGATCGAAATTGAATAAAAAAAAAATCTAAAAAAAAAAAATAAAAAAAATTCTAGAAAATTCTAGAATAAAAAATGGAAAAAAATATCGCTAGGAAATTAGAGGGTGTGGAGCATCGAAGTGTTGTTGGATGAGAAACGACAGAGTCGCGACTAGATGAGAGATCGTTCGATAGCGGTACGCATGTGTATGACGAGACGACGGCGGCACATATCGCCGCGGAGGCTCCTCCGATTGGCTAATTGGGAAACCCAATAGTTCTAAATTAATCGGTATCATTAATAGCACGACGGGACAGTAGCGGTAGGAGGGTGCGGGGTCTTTCACTCACGTAGAAGACCTCAGCACCAGCGGCAAAAGCCAGCTGAGTAAAAGAGTGAGGGATCGAGAAGCGAGCGTCGAGCGAAACATTTAAGAAGTCGGCCCCGTGGCATTCCGCCTCTGTTAAACGAGAGAGCGAGGGATATAGAGAGAGAAGAAGAAAAAAATACGAAGAGGACGCAAGAATAAGAGATGAGAAACATCGAATGAGATGGGGATAGGAAGAAATAGTGATGAAAAAGCGAGAAAGAGCTCTCGCGGTACCAAAAGCTTCGTTGACTTACCACGCGCTCTATGAGTGTGTATTAGAGACTCTCTGCTGTCTCTCTGAGCCTCCGAAATCTAAATTTATCCCGAACGATGGATGAACAATGGTTACATAAATAGAACAATATGCGTGCGTACGTGCGTGCCGCACAGCAGCGCGAGATCGCGCGCGCGCGCGAGAGAGAGATGGCGATTCGTTCAAAAGTCACGTCGCCGTTCGGGGTACATCCGCAGGAGTCGATCCGCGAGTTTATAC
Source organism: Cryptus viduatorius (assembly GCA_964006125.1). Lineage (NCBI taxonomy): Eukaryota > Metazoa > Arthropoda > Insecta > Hymenoptera > Ichneumonidae > Cryptus > Cryptus viduatorius. Next base: position 18,261,218 of record OZ023225.1, on the reverse strand, counting down.
CGGAGAGACATCCCACCAAAGCTCAAAGATACCGAAATGCCACCCCGCCCTACAACTCCGCACTTTATTTTCCAACGCATCGAAACCAATGCGGACAACTCAACACCCCGAAGAGCCCGCGATACCCGCGACGACGTGATGAGCGACGATGAAGGAATCCTAATTGTGTACTCCGCGATATATAGTCCTCTTAACCCTTTCGCGAACTTTTCTGCAATTCCGCGATAAGGAAAGATTCGGTTGAAATTTTTTTTTTTTTTTTTTATTGGTCACAAGTATTTTCGTATTGCGCGATGGATTTTTTAATTTGATGATTTTAGGAGACGTTTCCTGCGACCCGAATTAATTTCGATTTTTTTTTTTTTTTTTTTCGTCGGCAATTCGAACACCGCGACTGTCCTATATCCATTCCTTTTGAAGTACTTTATTTTTTCGCGCTTCTTCGCTTCTGACCTTTTCCTCGAATTCACATCCTCTTCTTCTTGTTTTTCGCGGGAATTTGTTCCCTTTTGTTTCTCTTGACACTGAGTATTCTCGTGGGAATGTATCCGAGTACACGTAGGATAGAAATTTCTCTCGTTTTGCTCGCTCTACGGAGCTTCATATTTCGGTTTTGCATGCATTACGATTTTTTTTATTAATTACTCGAACGGCGCTATTTACTTCGAAACATCGATGTAAAATTTAAGATTAAAAAAAAAAAAATTTTTTTAATCATTATAATATATTTTCTTCCATCTATTCGATAATATTAATTTTGGATCAGAAAAAAAAAAAATTTCTCAATTATTCCAAAGTCGATCGACGATATCGGCGTCAAAAAAACGAATCTTCATTTTCGGCAGAATTTTTTTTTCCGCGTAATTCTTAAAATTTTTTAACATTTTAGTGATAATCTCACATTCGTCGAATTTGGAGTCGAAAAGAAAAAAATAATTATACGGTCCGAAGTTGAAATTTCTCTCGTTTTGCTCGCTCTGCGGAGCTTCATATTTCGGTTTTGCATGCATTACGATTTTTTTATTAATCACTCGAACGGCGTTATTTACTTCGAAACATCGATGTAAAATTTAAGATTTTTTTTTAATTTTTTTTTTTTTTATCATTATAATATATTTTCTTCTATCTATTCAATAATATTAATTTTGGATCAGAAAAAAAAATTTTTCTCAATTATTCCAAAGTCGATCGACGATATCGGCGTCAAAAAAACGAATCATCATTTTCGTCAGAATTTTTTTTTTCCGCGTATTTTTTAAAATTTTTCAACATTTTAGTGATAATCTCACATTCGTCCCATTTGAAGTCGAAAAAAAAAAAAATAATTATACGATCCGAAGTTGATCGGTGATACGAAAAAAAAAATGAATTTTGCTCTTCGGTAATTTTCGTCGATCCGTCTTCCGCGACACGCGAAACAAGCGGTGAAACATATTCGCGAATATTTCCGAGATTAGTTAACATTGTCGATGTTTCGGTATTCCAAAAGACGGTATGAACGACTGACTCGTAGAGCAATGTGCTCGACTGTCACGACTAGTCGCTGATTAGAAAACGAGAGAGACGCGCCGCGGTTTGCTGCGAGACAAGAAGTGTCGCGAGAAAGGCGATCAATTATAACCGCATAATTCTGTAACACGTGTTGGTTAGCTATGGTGACGTCGGTATGAGATACCCGTCGCATAGCTCATTCGTGACTCCGACTCGTCTGTACCGATGCCAACTGCAGGCGGTACAGTATTTTCGCGCCTTAGTTTCTTACGCCGCGAAAAGCGAAGCGGCGGGCGTCGTAGCGCCGTTGCATTATGGCGCAACGTTTGGCTCTCCACGCGCCGTTTCACATTCACCCTCCGGTTTCTCTGAATCATTTGATTTTTTGATTTATTCCGCGTGCCTATATGATGTTTATATATCGTACGAGGCATACGCATCGCATGATTTATTAAGCTCTTAAAAGAGTCATTATTTCGGAAGAAAATAACACGACGCTTTCTCGCATTCGCGGGTTTCGTCATCCTCCGCGTTCACGAACCCCTGTAAGCGGAGGCGTCACAGCTGATACACATATACAACGCACGATGAACGCATACACACTGTTAACAATCATTCCGAACTCTGATAGTTGTAGAAACCTATTATTGGATCTGATTTATAGATTTGTTTAGTCAGAATTTTCATAGTTTCGCAGGACCGCCCCACGAAAACATTGTTTACACGGCAACCGTCTCGTAATGCTTTCGATGACGTCGTACATTACAAAATTATCATCATATATACGAAGTTTTTATTTTTTATTGCACTTTATTCTCATTTTTAGTCGATATATTTTGGATTCCTCAGTAAATCCGACGAATTTCGGAATCTCTCGTATTTCCTCGATTTTCTATCGTAAAGTTGCATTCCAATATCGAATAACTTTGAAACTAAAGATAACATCAAAAAACGGCGAATTTTATTATTAATTTCATTCGGACGGAAAAAAAAAGAAAAAAAAAAATTTCGATGTTTTTACATAATTTATATATTAATAATATAATATTAATTTTGTTTCTATTTTTTTACATTAATTATAAAATTCGTTAAATCTGCGGTCATATATTCCGAAATATATCCGTAATGCATAATTTTTCGACGAAATTTTTTTTTTTTTTTTAATCCAAATCCGAATCCGCCGAATTCTCGAAAAGTGACGAGGATTTTCGAGTTTCGTGACCTTTTGCTCCGAAAGGTCTCGCCGCTTGTGTTACGACAGAACAGATGCATAAAACATCCCTCGTCTGCTCGCTTCGTCATCTCGTTCTCCCTGTTTTGGTTTCTTCTCTTTTCTCTTCTACTTCTCGAGAATATCATTGTTGATTTTACAGCCTCCGCCTCCTCTTTTCCGGCTTATTAAACGTGTCTTTACAGCAGTTTGAATCCTTCTACATTGTTATTCATAATGGTAGCAAAATACTCGCAGCATCCCGCGTATATACCAACCAGTAACCTCCACCGTATCTTTCGTTTCGCCAGTTAATTTGCATCGCTGGATGGCCGCAGTTGCTCGCGCGAAGCACAAAGCTATAATTATTAGTACGCGCCGTCTGCGCGTCTCTAGACTTTCTCATTCTCATTTATAAGAGGGCCATCACACCGCGCGCGCTGCCGCAGACTCTTCGTCATCGTCTTCTTCTTTTTCTTCTTAATCTTCTTCTTGTTCGTCGTCTTCCTCGTCCTCTCTGCTAAACTCGGTGCGCTTCTACGTTCATAGTATTTCCTATTCTCGCGTTTAAACTAAGTCTATAACTGCGATTGTGACCAACTGCCGGGCGGTTATACACCGCGAGTTTAGTGGCTCATTCGCGATGATGAAAATTCCTCGTTTCTAATCCGCGCGCCGACGACCCGCGGAAGAGCGCGACCCGCGCTCGACGACGCCAATTTGTTTCTCTCTCGCGACTCTCTTCGGTCGCTTTACCCCTCGTAACATCGTGGTAAAGATATCCGGGTCCTCTCGGGTCGAGACGACGGGTCAGAAGAAAGAGCCAATTTATTTATGAAATTCATTCCGTTTATTACGTCTTTACGAAGCTAAATCCATAAATGTTGAAAAAAAAAAAAAAATTTAACGATTCTAAGCGGCATAATGGCGGAGAAAAAAATCAAAAAAATTTAACTTTTTACACATTTTAGGGTTATTTACGACGAGATTCATAGGCCTCGAAGTCACATCTTTTCCTACCCTCGTCTTCATCCCCTCGTTATTTTCATCGGAAGAAATTTTTTTTTTTTTTTTTTTTTCAAACTCGTAACTTCATTTGTAGAATAAAGTAGCATATGCAAAAAGTATCTATGCTTTGTGTCTAAGCAATGCGAACCGAGGGTTAGTGCGTTCCGTAGCGGGGTGCGGAATCGATATTGGCATAGACCCTGAAGGGTAGTCGACTGATTGCGGGATCTGCGGGGAGCCGAAGACCGTGCGGAGAAGCGTAGAAGTAGTGGAGATACTATAGGGTACTTCGTAGGGGGTAAAGGGCAAATTCTATGTATGGTCCAACCGGCTACAAGGAGATATAGACACGAATAGACGGACACGCAGCGGCAGCAGCCGCCGCGCGGAGCCGCAGATGTGTGTATCGCGTATATATACGTATATACATCGTTTTTTATACCTTCCCTCACACACACGAGATACGTTTCCGAGATACGAAGCAAAGGAGAACTTGGCAATGGGAGTGCCATCTATTGGTTTTCACGTGGACTTTGGTCGCGCGATCTTTTCCTCTTTTTTTTTTTTCGTCGTCTTTTCCCGTAAAAACGGCGCTCTTACAAATTCCACGCGTGCACGCGCGGTCTTCCTCCTCTCTTGCCTTCTTCCTTCCTTCCTTCCTTCCTTCCTTCCTTCCTTTCCGCAGCCAGATGTCTCTCTGGCAAGCGAGACAGCGTTGAAGCACGACGCACGCTTGGACTCTTTTCATTTGCTTCATCCTTTCGTTCCTCGCCGTGTCCGCGCACTCGACACGGAGACTCCTCTCTCTCCGCGTCGATTTGATCGGTATTTCGAGCGGCGATGAAGAAGAACAACAGCGCGAGAGAGAAAATCGTGCCACCGAGGAAGCGAAGGAATGAATCCGAACGATTATATATCCGAACGGATTCAATGAATCTACGAAACTTTTTAAACCCCAACTACCAAATTGCCTTTCGACGATTTAATTGGTATTTTTATTGCGATCCATCGGGATGCGTTTACCAAATGTGGTCCTAAAACCCTCCCGAGAGATATAACCCCAACGAAAGGACTCGCGGATCAGGTATTATTATGTACTGTAAAGGGATTGTAAAACGGCGATGCCGTATGCGGAGCATAAACATCGAAGGGATGCTGGAGAACGCGAAAAGAGAAAACAATGAGACCGTATCGAGGGGCGAAACGGACGCGTGCTGCGGAAATCTTCGGAAGATTTTATGTTGCAGCTGTAGATATACGTTTGACGTATGGACTGCGGCTGGTCGACTTTACTCGCGATGCTTTTTCGTATATTTCAAGAAATGCGCATTGGCTATAAAATCGAAAAGGCGATCTCTACCCGCGAATCCGCGACTTTGGTTCGCTTTCATGTGCGCAGCTAGCAACGCGCGCAGCAGCTGATTGTATTAAGATTTACGTACGTTCGAGAGAAAATTTGGATAACTTTATCTACGCGTTTATCATCAATGACGGAAATATCTTCGATGAATCAACACGACTATTCGTTATCGATGTATAGACAACTCTAACGTTGGGGCCGTTTTGCGCGCAACGAGAAACACGTATTCTATTTTTGGTCACATTAAGTGTGGAAAATATGTTGGATAATTCATTTTTACGGCAAAGATTCGTCTGATAAATCGTATTATCGACAGGTGTTCAGTTTTGTAGTGACGTAAAATGGGCGGCGATTTGGTGCGAAAAAAAGAAGAAATTCGAGAGTTTGAAATGTTATCGCCAGCGGGTTGTTTTTTTCGAGAATGACTTCAAAATTTAGGTGAACATTGTTTAATATACTGTTCAAACACCTGTAAAATTTAAATGCGTTTTACCGTCCCGAATCCGAGATATTAATTCTTGAAGTTGGAATGATTTACACGTAACCTATGGGTATAGCGTACAGCATTGTTACGTTTTAAATCGTAATGTTAAAACTACACGTCAGAGGTTTATAAAAAACTAAAGTGTGGTAGAGAAGGATTAGTTGGATACTCTGAAAAAAATTAAGGATCATTTACCGGGAAGTTTTAGAAATGAGGACTAATATCGCATTTCTCACAAAACGTTTACTTTGGTCGGCGTGTCGAAAATAATCAATATAAAGATGTTTTACGGCGGTAAATTATACTTGATCTTTGATCGATCGATTATTACCTTAAGTCGGTCAAGCGACACTAAAAAAATGGTAAAATACATTTTTTGAATTTGCTGAAACGATTATTGAAGGATTATTTTATTGAAGGAGTTTCGATCAGTTGATCATCTTTAATAGCATCGCAAAGGATAAAAATCTTTCTAACAGTTGATACATCTTTTAAGGCGATGCAGAGAAAAGAAGAGAATAAGATTTTTCGGGTTAAAAAAATGGCAAAAAAAAGGAACACAAAAGTTCTCAATCTCCCTCTCGTTGCTGGTCCTTGTCGCAGAGACGAGAGTTGACAACGACATTCTCAGCGGTCCAATAAAGAAAAGAGTGCTTCAAGTCCTTTCCTTGCTGTCCCGTTCTCGTGTCCCTCGAGAAACTGTTCCCGTAGGAAGACCAGATTTATGTGCAAAACTCCCGTTCCAGGATATACACCACCGTTCACTTCGCTCTCTTTCTCTCGCTTTCTTCTTCTTATTCGTCTGTATCTCGTATCTATGGCTCTCTCGCTGGGTCGCTCTCGTGCGAGCTACACTTACCCGCTTGACGGAAATGCAGGAGACGATCCCTCAGGACACGGGGAATATAAAGTTCGCTCCCGCGCCAACGATCGGTGAATCTGCATGTCCGTTTCATTGCACGAATTCTGGTTCTCCTTCGCCCGGACCGTTCGGCAGCACATCCCTTTTTTCTTTTTTTTTTCGATAAATAAATCTCGACGGGAATTCCGTTGCGAAATTGGAATTTTTGAAATATGCAATTGTAAACGACGAAATTTTTTCGCCCGTCCAATTTTTCTCAGTTACTGTCCAAAAGTGGACGTGCGACACGTTAATCTTTCAAGAAACTCATAAAAATAAGATCGCGATATCGATTTTTCAACAGATTGAAAAATATCTCAACGAGTAAAATTTTCGTATGTTAAATCGGGAATACCGAATATATGTTTTCCATCTCTTTAAAGCCGCATACACGAATTTAAGATCAGAGTATTGATCGTTGCGAAACTTTATCAAAAATCAATATTTTTGAGTTTAATTATAGTGAAATCGAAACGTCAAGATGTAAGGAAGATATCTGTCGCAGCAAAATATCGATACAGTAAAAATTCTTAAAATTACACGATTTTGAAGACAATCAAAAAATATTGATTTCTAAAAAAAGTTCTATCTTGAAATATCTTTAAAAAAAATCATGAAACGCTTTCTTGGATTATTTTTCTGCAGTCCGATGGACCGAATGTCCTTAAAATTTACTGATCATTATTTCCGTCCATCAAAAACTTTTTTTATTTTTAAGTTGTGCTTCAATATTCTGCTGTATCTCTCATTTGCATTATATAGTCTCAATGCTTTAGCATATCGAAAATGATCGATAATTCTTATCCAGTACTTTCCATTCTCGCGGGAATTGGTCCGAAATTTTCAAACAATAACTTCTCGCCGTACTTTAATCGATGAAATATTCAACGTATTTCGCGGTAGTTGAAGTATTCAACATCGTGGAAATCTCGGTTTCGCTCGTATTCATCGCAAACTCATCCCATTCCTTCCGGAATTTTCCTCTCCGTCTTTCGTCTCGTTGGCGCTGTTGTGGTGGTTTCAGCCGGTGTGCTTCTCAAATCCTCGCGAGAAATTGATCTCATCCACTTACCCGCGAAGCCCTAATGTTCATGAAAGCATAATGTTGTCGTGACACGTTGCGGATCGTCGTATCACAGTGCGGTACTACAGAGAAGCGTATATAGCGTTGTAGCGGAGGTTTGCGGCATCGTGGAATTTATTTTCTCCGAGTAAAATTGTGATACACACGTGAAGCATGGAACGGTCTATCGTTGGGAGTATATCTCCGAAACACACACACAGAAGCGTAGAGAGGTTGAAATTGCAAGCTATCGGGTGAGACATGCGGCATCGGAAATACGCGAATGCGAGATAAAGCGAATATAATCCGATGTACGATGGGCGAAGGTGGGCACAGCAATGAACACGGTTTCTGTCTTAAAGTCCTCAATGATTCAGCGGTCCCAACGACCACACGAATGCGTGTGTCGCAGTGTTAACGTTGCTCATTCGCTTGTTGGGTATACAAGCCATACGATCGGCATTGCTTCGCCTCCTTCGTCTATATACTATACATCTATACTTCGCAGTAGCGTAATAAGAATTTCTCCTCTCGTCTCGTTATCTCTTGCCGAGCGTGAATCCAGTCGTGCATATAAATCATTCTACTTCCCCGCAATTGGAAGCATTCCAATAATTAGGATTGAGCAAAAGGGTCACGAGATATCAAAAACACGACGAGACTTTGTCATTTGATTAATTATTCAAAACTTAACGATAATTGAGTCTTCAATACTCATTAATTTTATTGATTATTGATATTTTTTTTACTTTTTTGATCAAAAAAAGTAATATTTTTTATTGCATTAAAAAAATTATTGATCATTTCCGTTTTCCGATGCCGAACCGAATCGCAAACTTTTTAAATTCAAAATCGTTTAAAAAAAATTGACACGTACCTACAGACGGACGGACGAAAATGGAAAAATCTTTTTTTCGAAATATTTTTGATGTCAACATTTTTTTTTTATTTTAATTTTTCGATCGATGCACAGATTTTATATCGACCAACAAATCGGCATTGAAACGCCGATCGATAGATCGTGAGCAATAGAATAATAACAGTAAACATGGTTACAATCATATATACGTTTACCTCACATATTATGCCGGTTGGCTGCTGCTGCTCGGGTTTTCATGGCGGTAATAAATCTGCAGTAAACCCGTCGGACAGTCGCCAGGATCGTTGCCATTGTATATATTCGCTATCACGTTATCCCGAGCAGTCGTATCCGTCGTTCGCTATATAATACAAAAGTTCTCATTTTTCTCGATTAAATTCCTTGCACGCGCGTGACACTTAACAATATCGTGAAAAGAAACGCGTATAAGTGAGAGAAGTAGCAGTCGAAACGATCGACGAGAGAGCGAGGAGAGTCAAAGCGTTGGGAATAAGAGAGAATTTTATCGTAAGGAAAAGAAGGAGGAGGAGGACGCGTGCATTTTATATATCGGTGCGTCACGCCTTTCACGAAAAATCACCGGGCAAAAGGTTCCCAGCGTTGCGCTCCGCTTGCCACCGGCTTCTCTGGCAGCTATACTCGCGTTACCAACGATTTGAAAGTAAGTAAGCATCGTTGTTGTATTCGTCCATCGCGAGGTAGAAGCATCTCATTTAATAGGCAAGCGTTAGCGTCCTCGTCTCGTACGTATGTACGGCATGAATTAGAACGACTCTACGATGAGATGGTAATAGCAATGAGTTTCTTCAATACTCATACGTGTCGTTAGTGTCTTAAAATCCTATACATGAGTTTCATAGATATCCTAATCGATTTACCGATTTGTAGACGATCAAAAAAAAAATTCATTAAAACGGCTCCAAAAATCGAAAAAAAAAAAAAAAAAAAAATTGAGTTCATTTATTTTTATCGCCGGATATTCGGATTTTTTGGCAGAAAAATTTCCGATTTTTTTTTTTTTTTTTTTTTCTTAGACGATCAATCGTTAAATTACGACGAAACGCATGCATCGTAAGAACGGGTCGTGTGGAATTTCAATAATATCAAGAATCTCGAATAGGACCGATAAATCTCTCATTCTCCGTCTCGAAAGATAAATTTTCCGTAAGCAAAAGATCCACTTTGAGTAAAGCGAAAAAAAAGCGCAAAAAGAACGGCCATAATTCGCGGTTAATAAAGAGAAGAGTCTACGCTACTCCCACACTGGCATTTCCTCTCGACTACCGTGTGTAGAGAATTATGACAATGAAAAAAAAAAAAAAAAAAAATTAAATAAAAATGCAGTGGCCTTCGGCTCCGAGGACTTACGCTTTTTTTTTTTTACTCTCGGTGACAAAAATACGCGTAGATTAAAATACTCGATCGTATATACCGTGCGGCATGTAGATACGCATACGCACGTAACTAACGAGAGAACATAGACGATAGTGAGAAGGAGAGAAAATGAAAGAGAGAAACGCGATGATAGTGTTGGAAGAACGAAGAAGACGACACGAGCTCTGGTCGATTAACGATTCCGCACGCGATACGAAGACGCGTGACCTGGACGGTTCCCACGCGCCCCGCGACGCGGAACCCGCACCGCGTGTGATATCGATGTGACGTGTCAAATACGTGATCATACTGTAATGCACGGTGTGAGAGCTAAATAGCCAAAGGGGGAGATAAATAACCCATTGGAAATTACCATGTTGAAGCGATTTCATCATACGAAAAAAAAAAAAAAAATTTATTTCGATCGTAATTAATTATATATCGAATATTTTTTATTAATTTCTATGCATATTAAAAATAACAATATTAATAATATAATATAAAATAATATAAAAACGGTATTTTATTATTATTATTTATTATATCGTAATTTTTTATATACTTATAAGTAAATATATAATATACGATTAAAAAAATATTATTATTATTTTTATAGAAAAATAACAACAAAAAAATAATAATCGCCAAATACATCATTTTCATGATTGTAATTTTGACTGTACGCATGCGCGGTCGGCTGTCTTCTTTTTAGCGTTTGGTGTCCCGAATACCGATAAGCGGTTTATATATACCCCGATATTGCTTGGTTTCGAATCGCGAAATCTTTAAATCCTTCTGGTTATTCCCACATCCCCCCCCCGACGAACTGACACGATTTTTTTTTCTACCTCATTTTTTTTTTTTTTTTTTTTTTTTTTACTCGCGTAACACGCATGTAGATATGGAAATTCAATAGAAGTATATTAAAGTTAAAGTGCGTCACAAATCATTTTGTATTCCCTCCTATCGACAGATTCAATCGGCAATGATGTATGTTACATCGTTCTAAGATTTATACTTACGCGACGATCGCTCATGTTAGTGCGTTAAATCGCGACGATAATATCGATAAACGGAATGGAAATACCGCGATCAAACGTCATAATAATTTTTCCAATAATCCAATCACTTAATCGACGATTAACGACAGTCATCGTTGTCTTGTTGGATTGTGAGTTATTGGAATACAGAATTCTGATTACCATTGTTTCCGGTGCGCAACCATTCGCCTCTCGCGAATATCTCGCTGTCTCGTTGTGTCATTGATTTTAATCGGGACGACGTCGTAACCTTCATTAATCGCAATCCATCAAACGCAGATATTTGCACGTATGTTTCATGTAACAGAGCCGAGCGATTAGAGGAAACTGCGAGGCTTTGACTTTCTAAAACTTCGATCTTTTTTGTAAAAAAAAAAAAAAAATTATTATGATTATTAATTTTTTTTTTTCGTTATTATTTTTTTATTATTCATTTTTGCTGCCTGTTACGTGCTGCATCTCTTTATTTCACTATTATTATCATTATTTCCATGAAAAAAAAAATTTTTTTTTTTAGCTAAATTAATAGCTAAAAAAAATTTTTTGGCTGAAATAATTGCTAAAAACAATGTTTTTGGCTAAAATAATTGCTAAAAAAAAATTTTTTTCAGTCAAAATAATTGCCAAAAAAAAATTTTTTAACTAAAATAATTGATAAATTTTTTTTTTTTTAACTAAAATAATTGATAACATTTTTTTTTTTAACTAAAATAATTGATAAAAAAAATTTTTTTTTAGCTAAAGTAATTGCTAAATTTTTTTTTTTTGTAGCTAAAATAATTGCTTCGATCGAAAGCAGCGCGAATTTTTATTATTATTTTATTGATTGCCGTCGGACTTTTCCAATAGATCGTATTTTTTTTTTCTTTTTTTTTTCAATGGAATAAAAATTGTTGTTATAATTCCGAGACAACGTGAAACCGTATGAGGTTACATTTGTAATGCGAGTTAACCAGAACTCTGCTCGAGGCATTCCGTCAGGTTCGCGTTTCCCAGATCGAAATAATGTTATGCGACGAGCCCTCTTATGATCGTAAATATTAAGAGTCAGGATGCGACGAGGCATCAGGTAGAGAGAAGCCGTTTGCTACTTATAAAAATATACCATAGCGAAGCTCTCGTCGTTGAAGAACATAGCGAAGGACCGTTAGGAATCCGCTCGACCAGCACCCACTCATCCAGATATACAGACGGTACTCATATAATTCGTTATTACCATCAGCGCGAGCGACGAAAACTGAATACGAATACGACACGGAGTTTCTACATAACTACATATGTATACAGGATGTATATGAACATAAGTATTTCTCGTATCGTCGTTCATGAAAAATGTATATGCACTTCGCGTACGAACTCCGGGAGCGATTAACATTTATATTATTAAAAATTCGATCTTTTATTTAATCCGCGTGCGGAGTTCGAATAACACGTTTTATTTTATACTCGAATAATAAAAAAATGAAAAAAAAAAAAAAAAAATTTGAAAAAAAAAAAAAAGGACATATATATGTATAAAAAAGGTCAACGAATATTCGCGAATTGGAGAATACGACTGGAAGTTCGATCGCTAAATCGAAGTACATCCGGAACACTCGGGAGCGACCGGTATAGAGAGAAGTACCATTCGTCGCTTCGTGTGTCTGTTTAAACCGCGAAACCAGGTTCGATAAATCGAGAAGCAAATGGGTCCGGAATACAAATAACCGAGACGTGACCTCGAGCACGTCGTAATCGAACGTTCGCGAGCCGCGCGACATTGAAAGGAATGTAAATGCGCGTTATGAGAAGTTCTCGGCCCATTTCCGACACACGTCGCGATCATAAAAAAAAAAAAAAAAAAAAAAAAAAAAAAATGCAGATATATTTTCAACAGTGCTTAAGTAAAGGTCATTTAATGTTAATTAATGAATTTCCATTGAATGAGAATTCGCAGCGGGATGATTTCGCTCCGAGGGACGCACCTGTAGAAATGACTGGTTTAACGGAAAAGTAATTTCGGTCGATATAATTAATAAACAACTTTGGACCATTCTTGGGACACAAAAAACAACACATGAAAAAAAAAAAAAAAAAAAATGAAACATGAAATTTTTCGTTTTCCTATAATTCGCGATATATTCGGTACCATATATTTGACGAAAATAGATATATCATTCATATATTCCGCGATCTATTTTTTCCGTAAGGATGAGACGCACGCAATAGAATATCGTGTGATCGGTATCGATTAGACGCCATCGTAGAATCGAACGTTTAACGAAACTACCAAATCGCGACTCTCTCTTCCGGAAGACATCGAATGAAACAGCTAAAAACTTGAATCCTTCGTGGCAAAAAGGAACAGAGCAAAGATTCGTAAGAATCGTTTCGATTTCTCGATAATTCAGGCAAAGACTTAGTGGTTCACGGTAGTCGATCTCTATCGGAGATGCTGAATCAAAAATCGATCGCGCGGGATCGCGGGGTCTCTGTAGATCGCGGGACGCAGAGGGAGAAGTTGATCGTTGAAGGCAGGAGGACCACCAAGATCGGTATGAGGCGAGTATCACGCCGGTGTCAATTAATGAGACCGTTTGGACCCCTTTCCCCCTTCGTTCTCTCTTCTTTGTCGTTCTCGAGACTCGCGAAAATTGGTATAGTTTCGTCGTACAGAGAGTATAGGCAATTGGATCGAAGTCGCCATCGGGAGTCTCGCGATCGGCGCGAGACGAGTGAAAACCGAAGCCGAAGGGATCGATACACAGTCGCGAAGTATCGACAAGAAGGAGACTGAGACTACTACTCATCGAGACTCGCGGAGCTATGGTTTTGTCGTTCGATTCCCGGTAGTCTACCATAATAAATACATAATATGCACATAAAGGCGAACCGGCGCGATCGAAATGATCAAGCGAAATCCTCACTCGAGAGTCATTCTCGGGGCTGCGCTCACGGTGGGTGGCGGCGCCTTCTCTCTGTCCCCCCAACGAACTTCTTCTCTTTTCCATCCCTCCCTTGAATTATGTTCAACTTCCAGCGCGATCTTTCCTACGCGAGTCTCCCGTCCGCGCTATCGCGCATCGGGATCAACGTATAATTATTCTCTCTCCTTCTGCGTCTGCGCGATGCCGATTTTGCCGGTGCAGGAAAAATTAAAGAGCTACCGGTCTTTTCTCTCTCTCGGCACGTCAAAGTTTATCCTTCCGAACCTCGAGAAACCGCGAAAAAGCAACCTGTTTTATTTACCTAATTAATAATCATTAAATGTTTTTCGCTTTGCGGTTTTTTTTTATCGCGATGCTACGCTGCGCGAGAGCCGTCCGGTTTTGCGATTAATTTTGCTTCAGTATCTCTTTCTCTCCCTCTCTCTCCCACTCTCTCTCTCTCTCGAGTTTATTTAATTAACGTTCGCCATTTAATTATATCGTATTTATTTTATTTTTCCGCTCGCGGTGTGTTAATGGGACGGTGCAGTTTTGTCGATGATGTACGTGAATATACGCCGTCACACTGGGAGGTTCGGTAAAGAAATGAAATAAAGACGATAAACAGCCGCGCGAGCGGCGACGATGACTGCCGGTAGAAGATCTAAGGGGGGTTTTCGTTCGACCAACGCGCGCGTAACCGAGAGCTCCGCAATCTTGAAATCTCTTTGGCGATTCTTTCCCTCCGACGATGAGGACGTACCGGATCGCGAAACGCGACGCTCGCGGGCTCTTCTCTTCTTTTACAGATTATATTTGTCTTCTGGACGTGCATTCTGCCGCTTTGTTTTTGCCTAAGCGTCGAAGGGACCACCGCGCGAGATGAAGCTGTCTCTTCTCCTCTTCCGACCGATCTATCTCACTCCCTCCTTCGATCATTTTTCTCTCGATCTCATATACCTAAATCCCCGACGATTTCGCTTCTCATTCTCGCGAAGATCCTACGAAGAATCTTTCCTCATCACTCTAACTCACTTCCTTCTTTGCTACCGCCCTTTCCGCGCTTCTTGTGTGACCTTTTCTCAAAATCGAGGGACACTTGGCGATTAACCCTTTTCTGGCTGTAGGGTTGTCGTTTTTTTTTTTTTTCGACGAACGTAGCGGATGAAAAAAAATTTTCTCGATTTTTTGGTTTTTGGAGTATTTTTCGAATTATTTGAAATAGAATGAGAAATAAGAGGTTCAATCGAAAAATGGATTAGGGGAGAGTGTCACCGAGAAAAAAAAAAAAAAAAATCGGTTAAATCGACTAAATCGACGATATCGAGTGGCGAAACAAATCGGTTGACAAATCAAACGAATTTTTACCGAAACTTCACTTTGTAACGAAAATAATAATAAAAAAAAGACAAAAAAAAACAAATTTCAATTATTAATTAAAAAAAAACGCGCGTATTATGCGATTTTTTTTTATTTTTAAAAAATTTTTATCGGTCGCGCAGCTTTTTCTGTGACGAAGAATACACCGAGCGATTCTTGCCGATCGAATAAATCGTTCGAAAGATCGAAGACATTTCGATGATAAAACAAAGCTGCATTCGAGAATATACGTTCGAGTTTCGTAAGGTATTCACCGAATTAGCGAGAAAACCAGAATAACGATGAATAGGGATTCGAAATGAGAGGGATGAGTCTCTTAATGGGATATACGCGCGAGTGTCGATGAGACTTCGACAGGACGATCGACGTTCGTCCGAGAAGTCCGTCAAGAGATCAAGGATCGAAGAGAGAGATGGGGGGCGAGGGGGTGCGCTCTCCCGAGACGCGAGAGCTTTTTACACGACGTGCCAGTAATTTACAGTCGGTCATTCAGCCATACATGGCGGCTTCGATCGGTGGCCTCGACGATACGTCAAATTAGCCCATATATCATGACTTCTTTACCGCTCCATCGATTTATGTCCGTTCGCATAATATAAATTATTAAATAACTACGCGCCCGTGTACTCCGCGCTTCTTCGACGGGACTGTGTATACTGCGCATGCGTGTGTCCCACTGTTCTCGCTTATTTATCACCGGACGACACGTGTGCAATGAACAGAGATAGCAAAGCCTCGCGGAGAAATTAAGAATGCAATTTAATTAGACCGATACATATGTGACCGGATATCGAATTTAATTCGTCTCCGACTCACAAATCATCGCGCAAATACATCGATGTTGACATTTTTCTGTTTCTCGAAAAAAACAAAAAAAAATCTTCGATTAGTTATTTTAATTATTCTTTTCTATTTAAATATACATTTCGACGACAATTTTTGTAAAAAAATTATTTGAACTGCTGAATTATTTTTATTAAGTATTTTTTTTTTTTCAATTTCTTCGCGATATCGAATTTTATTGATTTTTGACTCGCGAACCATCGGATAAACATATCGATGTCCAAATTTTTCTGTTTCGAAAAAAAAAAAAAAAAATTACGAAAAGCAGAAAAAGTTATTGGAAATTTTTATCGGAATTTTTTTTCGAAATATTGGATTATTTTATTATTTAAATTTTTTATTGAAAAAAAAAGTATATTTTTTCATTTTTTCCCGAAACTATTTGCTATCGATTTTGATTTTTTTTTTTAATTAACAGTTTTCAATTTATCCGTCAGTCGCAGATGAGTCTCGCGATACTTTCTCGAATCCTTTCAGCATAACGAATCTTCAATAAATTGTATTCCTTGCATGGGGTTGTTATTGTAAGTGTCTCGCCACGCGCCAAGCGACAGGGAGTCCATCTGTGATTCATTATAATCCCCAAACTCCGTCCCGATTTCACGGAGCTTACAGCCGATCTGCATGTCTATCGACTATAAATGTTTCCACTGTCACACAATAACGTATATAACTCTAAACGCTATAAAAAAAAAAAAAAAAAAAAAAAAAAACGTGTGACTTATTTCGGGAACATAAATTTACATTTGAAATGTTCACGAACTGCGGATTTTCTCATCACGACGTTCATAGCGCAATCGAAATTTTACGGAATTAAGAAAGACGAACGCGAATTCGTCGAGAACGATAAATTGTATCGCGACGTGAATAATCAGTGACAGAGAAAATAAAGAAAAAGGGAATCAATATATCGAATGTAAGATATATTGATAGAAAGTCACGTGACCGACTTCTCGCATCGATGTTATTTTTTTTTCCGCGCGCCCTTCGCGCGATTCATCCCTCTTGGGTCATCCGACGATCGACGGGGGTTGGGGGTTGTTTTTGGCTGAGAAAGAGGAAATGAATCGAAAGAAAGCGACGAGAGAAAGAAGGAGAGCGAGAGAGAGAGAGAGAGAGAGAGAGAGAGAGAGAGAGAGAGAGAGAGAGAGAGAGAGAGAGACAGAGAGAGAGAGAGAGAGAGAGAGAGAGAGAAAGAGAGAGAGAGAGAAAGAGAGCGAGAGAGAGAGAGAGAGTCTTGTCTCATTTCACTTTACAAGGGGGATTTAAAAATCGAGGATACCTTTGACAGCTATTGCACGGCAGTCCTGATCTGTCCCTCAACCTCCCGCGCCGAAGCCTCGGATAGCGGAGTTTCGTCGAACGAATTAAATCTAAAATATACAATAAACAAGGATACAATCAATAACCGAGAAGAGAGAGTCTCTCGTCTCGCGTATTCCCTTCTGCTTTTTCTCATCCCCCTCTCACCCCCTTTTCTGTACCGAGTTCCTCGCTTCCTGAGGGATCCGACTCGGGACGTGATATGTCGGTAATTAAAATCCGTTACGAAGCCCGGCGGCGCGAACCCTCACCTTATCGCCGGAGCGTTCTTCTCCCCGTATCGGCGTTTCTCGACGCGCCACTCCTCGACTTTTCTTCCCGTGGAAAAAGTATCGAAGGCGATTCGAACGAAAATGAACAAAGAGAAGTAAAGAAAAAAAAAAAAAAAAAAATTACGAAAAAACAAGGGAACGCTTGTCGAAGAGAACCAATGCGAAGACTCCGAGATGAGGGCAAAGGGGTTGAAGGACGGGAGGGTAACGCTCGTCGCGTATACGGGATTTACGCTAAATTGTGAAAAATGATTGCGCCCCTTATTGACGCGGGTCTCGAATCGTCGATGCGCGATAGCCATTAGTGACTGTGAAATTGTTGCTTCCCATCGTACGTACACCGCTCGAATACGTAATCAGCCGACGAGGTACCCGAACTCCACGAGAGAAGTAGCGGAGGAGATGAGAAAAGGAAAGAGTGAGGATACCGTTTTTCTCGCCCTCGCCGCGTTCATCTCACTGTCGACTGTACCACGTACCCGTCGAGCCCTCTTTTTCGGTCGAATCCACCGGCGCGACCTGATGTTCCACGAGAGGATGAGCCCCGATCCGCGACTTCCTCCCGTCACTGAGCAGAGGGCTTTTCGCGATACCAAACCGCGTGTCCGTATATATACTACCGACGTACCCATAACTCGGATTTATAAAGCATCCAACAGACGTCTGCTTCCGTTCACTCAAACAGCTTGACACGTTCGTCTGTTTTTATTTGACAAGCTGTTCTTACTGCTAAGTCTTCGCTGCAGAGTCGATGTAATCGCGGCACGTACGCTCGTGAAAACACCAACGGGATTATCGAATTATAGCGAATTTTATTGGTTTCGAATAAAAATCTTTATCGCTGTTATCATTATTCTAATACTTGTAGAAATTATTATTATTATTGAAAAACTGCAATTAGGCCATTTTTTTTTTAATTTTTCAACATGGCGTCCGGTGGTCCCGGAACTTCTGAGAGATTCTCGGAATGTCCTTAAATCTCTTCGTTGGTCCTTAAAATTTTTTTTTCCCCTTAAGTTTCGACTTTTTTAATACTTTTTCAAATAAATTACATCAAATTTGATTGGTTTTGAATGAAAATTATTATTATTATTATTATCATAATAATTGCGTCATTTTACCTATTTTTACTTTTTTTAAATATCTCTAATTTTTCCGAAAATTTTCTGGAAATTATTTTGAATTTTTCGCAATCCTTCTACCGAATCCCATTTAAAAGATTTCCAAATATCGGTTTTGCAAAAAATTTTTTTGAAAAAAAAAAAAAAAAAAAAATTTCGATGTATTCGATTTCTATGAATTTCTATATTCATCACGTTGATTCTCGGGTAACTCCGCACTCACGGCACATGCGCAGTAACTCCATTGAATAGCATTGAATTTTGTCGAGAATTTTCCACGTTTAAATTGCTTATGCTGAATGTGTAGAACGGTAAAATCAGTGAATCGCGGAGATTAATCAGCGATCGATTCACGTTGATTATGAGTATAAAAGATTGTAGTATATCGCTGAATATGCCTCTTCCGGGCGTCCATTGTCACGAGGTCCGCTCGACTCGAACCGTTCGTTCGCTGGCTGACCCTCGAGTGTTAACCCTTCCGGTCATTAGGCCCGAGTCTGCCATCCTACGGATAGATATTACACCAGACGCGAGCTGATTATAATAATAATACGAAGCGTTGCGGTGGCCTGCGTTCGTGTGTCATGTAAATTCGATTGAATTAGCATATGAATATTGATTCCCATCCGGTACAGCAAATACAACAGAATTAAAAAAAAAAAAAAAAAATAGAAACTGTCCGCCAACTCTGTGACTCAATTCATAGTTTTCCGCGCAACCGTGGAAATTCGTTGTGTAACATCGCGCAAAGCGATTAAAGTTTCGGTACATCCGAAGAAACGCTCCCATCGAAAAGTATGCCGAAAAAAAAAAAAAAAAAAAAAGATCGCGATAAAGCTACGAAAACAATGAATATTCTTCAAAGACCGTCATAAATTAATGGCGCAACGTTTATTATTCGAGCAATGAATTTCGATGGACGATAAATTTTGTCATAAAATCAGAATAAAGATGAATAAAGGAGCGATAACGTGTGTCCTCTCGCTGCTGGATTTCGCGGTGTAGTCTCGGCGTCCGCGGGAGCCATCAGTTCGGGTTTAATATAGAGAACGTTTAAAAACATTCAGGGGTTCCCTCCCGCTGAGTTTCGGCCCCCCCATCGACACCTGACAGGCCCCTTGCTACTACCTACAAATTACTTTACATCCCATGGACCTCGGATGCTGCGCTCTTGCGAGAGCTCCGACAACATTCTCTATCGCGGTCTCTCGTTCTCCCGCATCTTCCAGAAGCATCGATGGGATCGACGAGATGCGGAGTTCGTATCGGAGGAAAAGGGAGGGAAGGGAGAGAGGGTTCGGGAGGTTAGGGGTGGAGAAGGGGGGTTGGGGCTTCAAAATATCGGCAGCAGTAGGTAGCAGTAGGTATGGACAAGCCGCTGGTCCTTCACCTTCCGCGCTCTCTTCCTCCTCCACGCGGTCCAACATATACACCATCACGCTGAGGCCACCTACGGATCCCTTGCATAATTCATTTATCAAGTCTTTGCGTCACGTGTCGCCTTTCATTAAATGCTAATTCCAATTACTCGAGTCTCTCTCGCCCGCTGACATAATGCCGAATTGGTTCGCCGTCGAATAACCCAAAGCTGGTAGCGCGCGCGACTTATCAACGGATGACCAGTGGCATCAATGTCTATTAGGGAGGATTGATCATTCTGAAAGACGCGGAACATCGAAGAGATAACTGTGCAAATGAAATTTCACGTCTTTAACGCATATAACGCGAACGGAGAAATTTTTCGAAAATGTCGTATGTTTCGCAAAAAAAAAAAAAAATTTCGAAAATGTATATTTCGTAAAAAAAAAAAAAAATCGAAAATGTATATTTCGTAAAAAAAAAATCGAAAATGTATATTTCGTAAAAAAAAAAAAAAATCGAAAATTTCATATATTTCGTAAAAAAAAAAATTTAAGGTTAAAGGACGATTTTTTTTATAATTTATTTACGAAGCCTTCAGTTATGATTCAAAATTTTGTTTCGGATTGAAACGGAGTTCCCGGAATTTAAGATTCTCATTAGTCGTATTGCTGTCGCCGTTCCGTCGTTAATACAGACTCTTAGCATCCCGACGATGGTTATTCGTCTGCCTTCAGTAGAAAATTCTAAACATTTCAGTTATGGTTTGATCGGGCGGCATTATTAAGCTTTATTGTCACGGAAATTTTTGTTTCGGGTTTCTCGGAGTTCGGGAGGACGGACCGCGTTCCGATCCTCTCGCACACTCTTTTGGCTGTTTAGACCGCCGTTTGACGAGCGGTCGTTCGATCAGTCGGCCACATCGACGATAGGTCCCGTTATCGGCTGTCCTTCTCAGCGACGATGAAGGTAACGATCCTTTTGATGCCTCATCATAGCCACTGCGTGCCACACGGTGGACCACACATCTTGACACCGTTGAATTCCAGTAGCTACATTCTGTATGATGGATCGAGGGAGCTCCGTGGAACGAAAAAAAGCCCTCTGGCTCTGTCCATTCCTTTCCACGAAATACGCGTCTCCGTCACACACGAACCTTCACTCGATCGCCTAAGCACGCGAGGTTGAGCGGCGAAAGATTTATTTATTTATGAAGATTTTCGATCGAAAGACCGGAAGGCAGGATAGCTATCGTCGAATATATCGAAGAATCGTTAGATTTTTATTTAATTTAATTTATGAATTGATAGATCCGACGCGGTGGAAAAAATTATGAAAATAATATTAATATTAATATTATATTACGATATTCATGAACATTAAAATATTCTTACGCGGAAAAAAAATATTGCAAAATATATTTTTTTTCGAAAAAATTATATTTGACGATTTAAAAAACGCGGATTTTTATATATTTGAAATTTATTTTTTGCATTTTTTTTTTTCATTGAATCTTCGAAAAAAATGAATTTCAAGTCGCGTGATCACATTTTTTTCTTCAATAGAAATAATTGACAAATCGTTATCTCGTTTAGAACGATCGGCCGCATCGATGAAATAGCAAACGAATTAATCTTGAAAGTTTAACTTTTTCTCCGATAAAGTGAAATAAAAGTGCAGAAAACAGTGATTTAGTAGTTAAATGAACGGAAATGAGGAAATAAGTGAATCTACAACATTCTCTCTATAATTATCGATATAACTTCTCGAGAGAATCACATCGATCTTTTTATTTAACTGTTATTAAACATAATTAATACATTATGCGTCATTATTATATTATTATAACGATTATGAAAATTTATTGTATTCTAAAAAAAAAAAAAATGTATACATTTTTATCGATTTATCACCGATTCGATACGACTAAAAAAATCGGCAAATCAAAAAATCGTCAAAAAAGCGCCCCTACTTATTCAAAACGAAGTTTCCACCGCCTGATCCCGTATCGCGTAGTCAAAGTAGCTGCGTGTCGAAGGGTTGACAAGTTAAATTTCGAATTATACCATAGGAACCGATATTCCGAACCCCTTTAGCGTTTCGGGAATTGCTTCGGGATCCCAAGGCACCGGCGCGACATACATACGCAAGGGGATTGAATCGAAGTGCGACAGATACTGTTATATAGAAACGTAACGCGACAATTTCTCGGTGCATTAAGAGGGGCAGAGGGAGAGGCGGGTAAAGGGGCGAGCAAAATAATTTCCACGGTGGAAGATCGGGGGAGAGACGAAAACGTGAACGCGAGAGCTTACATATTTTATGGGGATTCTTGCATATAATTTTACGGCGCGTTAGATCGACGATTTGAATACGGCAGCTGGATAAACAGAGAGCCGCGATGCTCTCGGTGGGTGAACCGAAATTCGAACAACGCGTGTGCGAGAGAAAGAAACGGAACTGAGAGAAGGCGAAAGTGACGACCCCCCTCTGGGGGGTCGAAAAAGAAGGGGATGGGGTTTCTGCCGTCGCTACTGCCGTCGGATACGGATGGAGAAAACGCGCGGGTCGCACAGGGCAAATACAAGGCACACGTTCGTTCTTTCCTCCTCTTTCCCGTACTTGTCGTCGAGGTTCGTCCTCATTCACGTTGTCCACCGGAGTCTCGTGTTTGCACAGCATGCGTTACATGTGTCCATACGTGGGGAACCCGCGAGCGGTGCCCTACACACAGTAGGCGCGATCTGACAATTCACTTAAGTCTCTCTATCTCTCTCTGCCGATCCCTATCTACGACGATCGTCCTCGCTACCGCGCTTTACAACTACCGTACGGCGGATCCCTACTGATTCACCGGGACATTGCAACGGCAGTTGCGTTCACCCCGTTTAGCTTCTGCGCTTTTTGGATCACCGCATCGCGAGAGGGTTCTCTCGGGATGCGAAATCAGAGAAATACACACCGAACACACAGAATCTTAATAATTGGAAACTCGTAAAGTTTGTATAGCGGATATATTGCCATACGATAGCCTCAGCGCCATCTGGCGAGTGCGTTACCGATGGTATTCTTGAGGCAAAAGCTTCGGAGCGCTAAATACATCGGATTTTCGGCTTTTCCATAAATCGCGCGTTGATTCTTCGAAAGTATTTATATAAATTCAAAAATTGATTTACTCGAAGATTTTTTTTTATTGATTGCATTTTTTTGAATTTTTTCAAAAGTTATCACCACAACTGGAACAATGGCGATGAAAAATGATGCGTTTACTTTATGGCCTCAGAATCATCGTACGGTAGCAGTAGTACCGTTTGTTCCGTTAGCGGCCATTTTTATTTTTTAAGTACTTCATTTTTATCGCTTATTGATTCTTCCGAAGTATTTATTGAAGTAAACAGAATCATGAAAATCGATGTCTTCAATACGATTTTCGACGATAAATGGCCAATAAATGGTACGTCTGGTACCGGCATATCATTAATCCCAAATAAATACTTACGAAAGATAAAAGTGACGAATACGAAATCCGAAAAGTAATGATATTTGCGCGATTTTCCGAGGCGGGAACTTTATTTGAAATAAATTTCCTCTCCGAGTTAACGTCACATATCGTACGAATTGACAGTTATTTTCTCATAGAAGTATATATACTATCAATTGTTATGGTGCGCTGTATTCCTGACGCCATTTCCAGATCCGGTCGAATCCCTCCGAGATATGTACGTCACATTCCCCCTATTGGCGTATCCGCGTGTATATCGTAACTTAACTATATCGATACCATGTAGAAGACGCAATGTCTAGTCGCACACTTACACGCCGCGTTGCGTACGAATGCGTTCGTTCAACACGCGTACGTCGGGCTGTGAATCGAGAAGAGAGAATCAAAGTAACACACAGAGAAAATCCCGAGTCAGACTCGATGGCGGAGGCATCAGAAGGAAAGCGGTATCCCCGGGGAGCATCAGTGCGCGTCGTATCCGGGAGAATCCCGGGGCACACTGCTGCTTGTCCTTCCCTTTGATTTATGTCCTTATAAATGACGTCACTCTTCGGTAACGTCCGGGTTATACGCTTATATATATATATATCGTCGACGCGGGGCTCCAGCGCACCCCTTGTGTGCACAAAGGATCCATCGCCATATTATACCGGGCGTAGCGTATATAAATGACCGAAATTGGGACTTATTGTGTTTGTCATCGCGGGAATATCAGTACTGATTTATGATGTACGTGTGTTTGTATATGTAAAACAACAACGAACTGTTAACCAAAGGGAGTTTAAACGACTCTACGGGGCGCTCAATCATTCGAGACTATCGCTCGCGACACCGAACCCCGCGATCGAATATCGATTTTTTTTTTTTCGAAATACTATTAAATCCAATCGATTCAATTTTTTTTTCGATCGCCAATATTTTTAACGATTTTTTTTTTTTCGAAATACAATTAAATCCAATCGATTTAATTTTTTTTTTTTTTTCGATCTCCAATATTTTTAACTATTTTTTTTTTTCGAAATACAATTAAATCCAATCGATTTAATTTTTTTTTTTTTTCGATCTCCAATATTTTTAACTATTTTTTTTTTCGAAATACAATTAAATCCAATCGATTTAATTTTTTTTTTTTTTTTTCGATCTCCAATATTTTTAACGATTTTTTTTTCTGCCCTTTAACTTTTTAATTATATTCATTTTGAATAAAATTTGCTGCAAATTGATAATAATTAGTCTAACTTTTCGAATAATGTTTTATTCGAAAAATTATTATCGAACTCGTTATTCGTCTTCAATGCGAAATGTCATTCTTCATTTTCACGTCGCTAATTTCATTTGTTAATTTATAATATAATATATTACTCGAAAGTTCTAATACTCTTTCTCCTAATTAATTAAATAGCGTAGAGTTAAACTTCTTAAGCTCCCGGTTTCGCGATTATATTGCGTCCCCATCCCACTCGCTGCTTCCCGCACCAAGTCGGATCTTCCAACAAGTGAATCAGAATTTAGCGAGCGCTCGACTAAAATAATTGAATTTAATTTCACGCCCGTGGTACGAGGGGGCGTAAAGGCGAGTAGACTCGGCTCGTCGCATTATTCGTCGAGCATTCGTATAAGCGAGAGGATAGCTATAACGGAACATCAGCAGAGTTACAGCGGGGGGCGCCGGCGGATATAGAAGCCCCGCGGACGCCGCGTTGCACTGCGACGCAAGATCGATCGCGGCCTATTATCTTATGATAATCCGTGGGCGTTCAGCTCGAATTAATCGAATAGGTACAATTTCATAATGGCTGTGGATGCGTCGAAGTCTCGCGGGGATTCCACAGTCCGTTATATAGCCTCCCGAACGCTATATATACCGTCGCCGCACAATGCTACGGCGCGACGGAGGGAAGGGTGATGGAGAAACGACGCTGAGCTGCCAAAGGGATGAGGGAGGTTAACGCGATTCCGCTTCGTATTCTCGCGCCTATAACTCGTATGACATAATTAAATAATATACGAGGCGAGAGAAGCACAGTCTCCCTTAAGGCAACGATATTCCGGTGCCGAGGTGTAGCGAAATGCGACGGCGAAGGTGAGCGGCTGAAAATCCTGGAAATCGCGAAATTAATTTATAAAAAAAAAAAAATTTTAATAAAAATATTTTTTTTTTGGAAAAATTAATTTCAGATAAAAAAAAATCGACTTCGATTACCTGCAATAATTGAAATAAGTTAAGATAACATTTTTTATTTACGAAAAAATAATTTTTGTGAAAAAAAATTTGTTTTCAATTTTTTTTCAATATATTTGACTAAAATAACGTTGCAATAAATAATCCATGTAAGTTAACCTAATTTTTGCAACGAATAATTTTATCGACGAATAAAAAATTCGTCGTTTTTCGAAAGTGTTTTCAAGATCGACAAATGTATCTGGAAAAAAAAGATTATATAGTTACTTCCGCTGAAATGCTCGTAACTTGTATTTTTCAGGACAGGTGTTCTTATAAAGTTTCGAGAAAATGTCTCCATTTCGTCGCAGCATTCGAGTTCGATATATAATATACCCGCTATAATTCCCGAGAGAAACGCGATTCTCCACGGATCCGTAGTCGCTCTCGTTTCGCGTAAAGAAGGGTTCTCTCGTGTCCCTCGTGTTCACGACCCTTGCGCCTTTCCTATGTCTCTCTCTCTCTCTTCGCGCCTTTATTCACCCTCGTAAAATAACGCGCTAGTCAAGCCAATACATTTTGACAATTCTATTTCGATTATTCCGTCTCAACGTGGACAGCTGCTGCGCCGAGTATAGAAAATAAACTCGAGCCATTCAGGTTATTCACTTTATATGTACAACCAGTAAATCCAGTCGTAATGGCAAAAAAATTCTCCGACATTCACAAACAATTCGAAAAAAAAAAAAAAAAATTACGAAGAAAATTTTTTTGAAAAAATTAATTAAAAATTTTGAAAACAATTTTTTTTTTAATTTATTTTTTATAATTCTCAAATATGGAGACGGGGCAGAGTTTCGATGTTATGAGATAAAAAATTAATTTTTTATAATAATTTTTAATATATAAAATTTTACGCGATTTTCGACAAATCCTCAGATTTTCACCGTATGGCGTATTTCACGCGAGTTGTGGTTTCCGAATGTCCCGAAGCGATCGTCGTTCGGTCGAACGAACGAATTTGCACTCGACGAGTTCTCGAATCGTTCGGTGTAACATTTATTTATATATATATAGTGTAGATAGGGAACACAGGGAGAACGAGAGCAGAATCTCTCTGCACACATAATCCGACACACGGAGTGCAGAAGAAAGACTGTATAATGGACCCTCGCGTGGTACCATTGTGCGTATCATCCTGACCCTGGTGTATTATAATGTAAATATCACGTTTATTCCCAACAGACGGGACGGAGACAAGTGTCTCTGTTCCGATTCTGCTACTTCACTACGGTCCCTTGACACTGCAAAGCTGTGTCACTTAATCATCGTGAGTCTCCGGCGAGTGGATCATCCTGCGCATACAGCTCGATCAGACGCACATTCACACTCTTGTATACAAGTGATAAGTCTTACGATTAAATCAGATCAGCTTTTCCATATTAAATGTTGATAAACAGAATTTCGTGCTACAGAAATATTTTATCAAAAAAGAATTCCTAAACAATAATTTCCATAATAAATGCAAATGAAAATGGCGAATGTGATGTTTCGATGTATTATTGAAAAGATATAAAAAAATTGTGGTCCACATTCACCCCCGCGATGGGAAAAAAAGTATATCAAAAAATGATATATTTCATTAAAAAATGAAAGAAAGAAATTAAGAAAATATATTTCTGCAAATATATGCGTAATATATCATTTTTCGAAAAAAAATATATTGGATATATCATCGACGTATAACATATCAAAGTATATCCATACACTTTTTTCCGTGTGGGATGGTCTCGTAATATTATAAAAAAAAAATTCAACATTTATTTTTCCGATTCCTATTGCTTGTCGCGATCTCGAAATATCGAATGCTACGAAACGAAAGGACTTATTGCATGATTTTTAAAATGCAATCTAAAAAAATGGTGATCCGCCATTTTGTTTTTGCATATTCGATATTATAATTTCAGCAGATCGTAAGTAGCAAACTCATTCGCGATCTAAGTGCGTGTCTTGTTAACCGATCACATCGAGCAAATGTTATACTGTAAACAGGGTATAGTATAGTATAGCAAAGCGTTTGTAGGAGTCTTCTATTGTATAAGGCGACAGAAACCAGAAACCAGAATCCAGCCGGCGATGACTCAAATAAGGAAACAAACCAGGCATCGAGTCCGAGAGCTACTGGATCGCGAACGACTTAAAAAAAAGGAACCCGGTGGTCTCGGGAGCGCGTGCCATGGTAGAATCCTACCGGAGAAGAGACCTAAGAAGCGAAGTGAGCATCTCGAGCTCCGCGGTCTGTTGTTCTCGGACACATGTATCGTGACTCCCTATAAGGATACCGCGCAAGCATTTGCCGTGAGAGGGCAATCGCTTTTGTCACGTGAGTACAATATATCCCTGTCGAAAAGGACTCCGGAGATATTCTTGGTGTATTGGGGATGTGAAGTTCGCTGGACCAAAGCGCTTAGATACATCTCCTATGCGCCGTCGACATCACCCACACATGGTCCAGTCGGCTGGCTGGACAAACGCGTTGAGGAATATATATTGGATACCATACAGTAAAAGTACACTGTACAGTGTCTATAACCGTATAACTACACCATACGTTATTGGCGCACGCATACAGTAACTGGAAACACGGATGTAGGGTGTGCGTTCAAGAACTTAGGGTTCGGGGGTTCGCGGGATGCTGTGACCCCTTGTTCACCCCCTGTTGTTAATATTTAGGGTAGCGACGCGTCCTGAACAATGCTACAGTGTCACAGGAGACTCCATCCCCCTTCCCCCCCCCCCCCCTGGTACGAGCAATACGCCGTGATCATTCTGGGGTGAAAGCGGACTTGGACGTTAACCTGTTTCAGTTTTAGCCCCAGTTATAGCACAGCTCCATCTATCCTAGGCGCAGATTTAGAGAAACGTTGGAAATCATTCCCGTTCGCTTGCGTTCAAACGTACACACCTCTGACTCCTTTACACTGGTGCCATTTATATGTATGATTGAGTGGAGCAGCGCAGCATCCGCGATCCCTCGGGTTATGATTAATGGATCGTCCCGCGTATTAGCACCCACTTGCCAGCGCGAACCCTCGGTTTGCCACCCTCCGTGCCGACCCTCCGGCATCCACGGCTTGTAGATTTACATTTAGAATTTGATAATCTCTCTCTCGTCCATTGGGGACTGATTGACTTCGCGTTTCTCATTGATTTCGTTAGGTTTCTCTCGCCTATCGAATTATATGAAGCATTTTAACCATATCACTGCGCGATGTCGGAAAAAAATGATATTCCTGGAATTGTCGTTTGCTGGAACGACTGAATCAAATTGTTCCGATTGTCCCGAATTGCTGGCGATTTGTTTGAGATACTGAAGGACGCGCGTCATAGATCGTGAACAATACAGCGCTTGACAGTGGACACAACTAACATAAGGGCTATTATTGGGTCCCCGGACATCGCTGGTCAGGGCTCCGGTCAGTGTTGGACATCTGCTACTCTAGCGACTGTTGCCTGATCCAGTGGGAGTCCCAGTGGTCGTCATCATCATCGTCGTCGCATTAGCATCGTTTCCTGATTGACCAACACACTTACTTGACTTGATCATCATCATGCAATTTCGCGACCTTGTTCAAAATCGCGCATCCATTAAATTCACATTTAGCGCAGTTTTAGGGTTTCAGATATCTTTGGCAATTCCTATTGTGGATGAATCAGTCATTTTAAAAAAGTTTGCTTTTTCCGATCGGCATCTCGTCAATAAAACGACAATCCCTCCCGCCGCCAATCTCGATCGATCCATGCGCCGCCTTTTGCCGTTCTGCTCTCTTGGATTTCATATAATATGCGCAGTAGTTCCCTGTCGCGATTCGATAGGATATACAAAATTTATTCCGTGGATTTACGGCATTATCCAAATCACCCTGCGAGCTCAGTGGCTCAGCCCTTCCAAGCAATTCTCTACACGGTAAATCCAATGGGCACTTATTATGATGTGACTTAAAATCAGAGTTGAATAAACGTGCCGCTCCCTCGGCTTTCGAATTGCGCATGCGCTACAAAATACTGTAACGCAAGGATAATGAGGCATAACGAAATCATGCAAATATATCTGAAAATCAGTCGAGCAATAAAAGTTTTACAGATGAAGAAACGCCAGCGAAAACGAACGGTTGGACAATGAATTATAACCAAATCCAAGTTAACGCTGAATCCGACTCTCTCTGATCTTTCTCGCCCGCTGAGCTACTTTTAGCGATTCCATATACGTTTTCTACGCTACGCGTCTGTTATAATGAGTCGTTGCGTTTCACACGTGGCTCAGGCGAGAAAACAGGTAGTCACGGATATTATACTGTAGCGAAAAGAAAAAATAAGCAACCGACTAGCGGTAGAAGTCAACGCATTCGCAGAGATTGCTATCCGAAAGAACTTATATAAACGCAGGAAGCTCATTCGCTGGAATCGTGCGTGCGCCTGCCGCGGACTTTGTCGGGAGGGGGATGGACACCATACATACATATATATAAATGTATGGCTTACATTTTACCTGTGAATAAAGAGCGAGAGAATGAAAACAAAACAAAACAGAGGAAACGAAGAAAGATAGAGTGCGAAGCGCGTCCGAAACCGACATCACGCCTGACGACTATGATCCGCATGTCAGATTAGAGGGCCAACGTTTTGTTTCACGATGCCCGGCAATCTTCTACGCTCCACGGAACGTACGCACGTTTACATTCGCAACAATTTATGTATAATTGACCCAATTTGACGAAAAAAAAAAAAAAAAACATCGCGAAAACAACTGCCAATACAAATTTCCGCAATGATAATTCGTAACGATGCCGGATTTTGAAAATCTTTGAATGATCTTAAAAAAAAGATTTCTAAAGGACCAATGATGCTGAGGACCTATGATTCTCGGTTTTCACAGTTTTGGTATTAATACCTACCATCTTATGTTCCCTTTGACCTCTACGCATGTCTGACGTTACTTACGAAGGTAACCTGTCCGCGATGTCTTTGGTACAGTGATAGGCGTGAATTTTACACTGCAACGAGAGCGCATGGTATTTTGCACTCTTCAGGCCATATAGCTACCTATTATTATGTTCACCATTACGACAGAAGAGTATCGCACGGTAAAAAAAAGAAAAACGAACGGTCCGAAGACTTGAGGAGTGGTCGATCCCCACAGGCATTTAATTGACGAGTGTCCGATGGATTCACCGACAGATTTGTTGTTCTGTTTTCTTCGGGCCGTTCGTGAACGAAAGAGAGAGAGTCTTACGTCCGGTTGGCGGCCACACGAAAAGATAAGTGCCGGTGTTATATGCTCTCGTTGCATGTACATCATGCGAGGGTTATTTGATTTCGTGTCTGAAAAAAGTGCTTCGTGCTTCAAGAGAGAAGAGAAGCTTTACATGCGCGCATTTTCGCTCTTTTCTTCGTTCGCAACATGGGCGACGGGTGTACATATCTTTGTCTCGCAGCTCTCGATCTCTCTGTAGCAAAGAGAATTGAGTTCCCTACTCATTTCCTTGAGGGCCGCGAATTTACCTGCTACACCCTTATTCAGCCCCTCTTCGTCACTCCACGCGTCGTTAGTCTGTCCTTCGCTCGTCGTAAGCCATTCGAGTGCATCAACGAGGATGCGAGCGAGCGAAGCGAAGATGCAGGTTAAAGAATGAAGGGAAGGGTGTAGTAGTGCACTATAAAGCAGAGCGCGCGCACCTAATGGTCGGGCATTGGTATTTAGCTGCTATAGGTATACTATACCTAACGTTCTGTATCGCCAAGGTGGCGTGTTTTGCGGTCGGCACGCAACCTTTACCGACCATTCGTAATCCTCCGCTATACGTATACCTTGGCATTCGCGCTATCGATAGCAAATTTGCAAAAGGGACAAAATTTAACGAAAATATTTACTAATCAAAGCCCTTTTGCTTATTTCGGGTTCAAAACTTCGTTATGACGATATTTTTTTTTTTTTTTCGAAATTTCGATATTAGGGGTTGAAATGGTCTGATATGATGATTTCTTCATCAAAAAATCCAATTCAGGATGTCGACATTACTCATCTGATGGCCTATCGTTTTAGAATTAGTCATTATTATTATTATTATTTATTTAGGGTAAAAGTACCGTTTTTGGCCATTTTTACGAAAATTGGTCCTCATTTGCCCACACGCTACGTACCCAACATTTGCGCTACGAAAGCATTGTTATTATTATTATTTAGGGTAAAAGTACCGTTTTGGCCATTTTTACGATAATTGCTCCCCATTTGCGCACACGATACGTACCCAACATCAGCGCTACGAAATTAACCGGTTACAATGGGAAAACCACCCACGAGCTATTGGCCGATGAAGGGCATTGAACGGGAAAAGATTCAGCTACGCCGATAGCATAGCGATTGGCCTTTTCGTGTAATGCCGAGCAAAACCGTGGGGCTCGATGCCAATGCGCACGCGGGTTCTGTACGATCCCGCGGAGCTCGCTAGCGCGCGTCAGTCGTCTGATTGACAAGCCAGAAAGATTTACCCGCGATTATTATGATCGTCGAGCGGGATCGGTGATTCGTTCGGCTCGTTCTCCGTCTCGTTTTATACTAAAATTGCCGGGAGGTCGGTAGGAGGTCAGCGTTAATTATAGTGGGGAAACGAACAAGTGATCCGGGGTACATCTCTCGCTCTCTCACTTTGGTTCTGAAAGACTCTCTCTCGTTCTATCTTTGCTGTCTGTCTCCCTGTTTCCGAGGATATCTATCCGTTTATCGGATCACCATCGGCTCCGTGCGCCCCGCTCACGATTCATGGCAATTCAGCTCTATGCTCGATGCCGCGCGTTTGCGAACTCTCGCGAACGAACGAACGAACGAGCAAAGCGTGCACCTCGGACACCGACGGTTAAAATCGGTTGTCTACTGACGTGAACGCACACGGCCCGTCGACCGGGACCACAGGTAGTACGTTTCTGATTCTCTCTCTGGCACTGGCCTCCTCCTCCGCCATCTCTCGCCATCGCAGCGTTGCAATAAAAGCTGAACGGAATGGGCGACCGAACAAAGAGACCCGGGGATCCCATTGCACGGTGGCGGCTCCAGAAACAGCGTGGCTTTTCGGCTCTTTGTTTTTTTGTATCTACTCGCAGCGCTACGAACGAAATGACAAAACTTCAAATTGCCATTGAATTACGTATTATCAATTGTACACTGAAAAAAAATTCAATTTTCCGAAAATTTTCATTTAAAAAATGTATCAAATTTAAATTGCGGGAGAAAATTTAATTTTTTGATAATTTCAAAAAATTTCGAATTTTTCGAAAAAAATTTCAATCAAATTTTTTTTTTGTTTTCGTCGACACTCTCGATTGCGTAATAATTAATATTATTTTCTTGAAAAAAAAAAAAAAAATCCAATTGCATAGTTATTTCTTAAACAAGTTGAACTCTGATGCCGATATCCCTGTAAATACTATAACAATCCTGAAACAGCTTAGTACTACACATTGTGTACCGATGCTTCGCTGGTTAGTTTCGCTGGGAACACGCGATCCTCACGAATGCTCGCACTTATCGGCATTCGGGGGGCTAATTACACTATAGAGTGAACCATACGCTCCACTAGTGTGAAATATAGTCAGTGAGAGAGAGAGAGAGGATCCAGCGAGAGAAGCGTAGCGAAAACGTTATGCCGGTGGGTTTGCTGATTTCACTGTATTTATACCGTATCTGTATATACGCGTCTGTGTCCTATGGCACACCGAGCCGGAAGAAACGCCCGACCAAGCGTAAAGCCAGAACCCCGAAGAACAGAGCGCACCGGGTCCCATCACGTATATCCGTCCCACGGTACCTCAATTAGATGATATCGTATGGGTAGTCAAGTAGTCAGGCAGGTTAGATGGCAAGGCAAACGCCGCCCGCTTCCCCAAATGCAACGACTTCCGTTTCTTACTGTTTTATATGGTCTCTGTTTCTGATGATACGTCCGGATGTTCTGCACAGTCATCGAACGATTCGCTTCAATTATCTCAAGAACCGTAAGTCGCGTACTATTGAGTGCGAAAAATTCGAAAAATTAAAAAAAAATTCACGAAGCCTCGGCGAACGAATGTAAAACTGGAGAAATTTTAGGCAGTCGCGAAAATGGATTTTTTTTTTTTGCGACAATTACCAATTTCCGGTTCGACGTATCGATAAATCGACATCGCATTCATGGAAAAAAAAAATATATATACCACCGTGACCAGCAGCCCTCGAAATCTTGGAAGCCCTAAAAATGCCCTTAAACTTCTTCATCAGCCCTTAATTTTATTTTTTTTCCCCTTAATTCTCAATTTTTTTCATTTTTTTTATGTTCTCTTCTTTTTCTTCGATGTATTGGATATATCATAGATATATACTGCGATCCTACTTTTTGTCAATAAAAATGGTCCAGAAAAAAAAATGGATGTTTTTCCATAAGATGTGCCGACACTTTCGCGATTATCGACATTTTTTTTTTTTTTTTTTTGCCTTTTCCCAAAATCTGAAGCTGATTCACGTTCCTTTGCCTCATTCTCGTCACCGGTCAGTAAAAAAGCATTTCTGCGAAGGAAAGAATTGAGCAGAAGGCAAAAGCGTTCCCAGAGGATGTATAAAATAAATGCTCTGTGAACAGGCCGCAAGAATACGTGAAACGTGCGGACACGGTATTTCGGGGCGTTGCATCGACCGATCCCACGAGTAACATACGTACTGCCGCTCGCGCTATTTCGTTTCAGTAACAGAGGGATGAACGGATGCATAAAGGGGATCAAAGTATCTCTGGTGGCTGACTCGATCGGAGTCGAATATGCGCTGACGCTCTCTCTTGTGCACGTGACTCTCTGTACAGAGTCGAGTACCATAAAACACGTTTTCGGCAGCATCCCTCCTTCCTTATCGGAAATGTTTCACGAACTATATATGTCGAAGCGAACAAGCATTTGCTGCCTCTCGATTTGCACGTATACAAAGCGAAGGGAACATCGCACAGTTAAACGTATCCTGAACGCGAAACGCGCCCCCGATATTACTAATAGTCAATGCGGGGTGACTTGTTTATCTTCCGATTTGTGACGTTGACTAATGGTCCGAAATCTTTTGATCCAACGGGGAGCTCAATGCTTAAGCTTCTCATTAAAAATGATTTTATGTCTCTTGGCTTCCGATCGGCTCTCACGGATTTTTCGCGTGACTCACAATCTCACGAGCTTTCGATAATAATAAAAAAAAATTTGTCGATCATCGATAAAAATTTATATTTTCGTAAATTTTTTTAATATTTACATTTTTATGAAAAAAAAAATAAAATGTCCAAAAAAAAAATAAAAAATTATATACCAGCGAATAATAATTCACTACGATAAATCGATTGTAGTAAAAATCGCCATCGATTTTTCGTAATTTTTATCCTATTTTTCTACGAAATATTTAACTCTCTTGTCGAAAATCAACTATCTTCCGAGAAAATCATTATATAAAAAAAATGTATTTCTACCGATCAGAATACGCGTCTATATCACGCGACCGCACGTCTAGAACGGCTTCTACGACAAAAGCATAGTAACGCAGTGCTTAAGATCGTCGAAGAAATTTTATATAAATTTTCATATAATTCTGCGCTTGTGACACAACTGCGTGGAACGATGCAACGATAGAACGACGTAAAACTACGTGCGATCCAACGTTTCGAATGTTACGATGGCGACGTTCGAACGTTCGTACAGTGTGTTGGGGGAGGGATACTGCGGGCGTGCGACTCCAACCGTTCAGCGCACACCGTACGTTTCCCGGGAGAACAGATACGTATGCTAATGCCAACGTGATGCTCGTTATAATAATCTGCAAGCTGAATGCGCACGGGCCACGATTGGGTGTGTGTATTACGATGCGAATGTATATATATACGCGCGGGGAGAGAGAGAGAGAGAGAGATCCGTAGCAGTAGCAGACATTTACAACGTAACAGTAGGGACGCGGCGGGGGTAGTAGAGGAGAGCAGGTTGTTGCCTACGGTGGTGTAGCGCCGGGGCAACCGGCGCACTACCGCTATCTGGAGTGCGGGATCATGGCGAATGGGGGTGTGAGGGACCTACGTAAGCCGGTTATCTAAATACCGTAAATAACAACATGCTGCTGCTGCTGCTGCTGCTGCTACTACTACTGCCGCCTCTGCTACTTCCCCGTACTGCGGGCCACGGATATAACATCAGCTATATCCCTTTTGCCTCCCCACTCGCCTCCTCGCGAGGCGTTAATACAACCCTTTCTCACATCAGCCTCCGGATGTCCAGCGCTCTCCGCTCACACCTCCACTCCGGAAGCATTTCTCGTACAACGAGATTTTCATCGAGGATTTTGCATGGCGTGTAATACGTTTGTTTGTTCACGAAATTCATTTCAACCCCTTCGTTCACCCGGTTTCGTTTAAGATAATCGTTTTATTTATTTTTTTTTTAAATTTGATTTTTTTTTTATTGCTGTATAGAAAAATTTTAAAAATCGAAAATCGTCGAATTGTTGCCTTGAAAAAAAATAAAAATTTGGAAAAATAATCATTCGTTGGACAACAATTTTCTGAGAAAAAAATCATTTTTCTTCGTATTTTAAAATACTTTGTGAATTTATAGATTAGGTATTTCCGTTTTCGATAAATTTACGATGATTGCCAA
Organism: Cryptus viduatorius; assembly: GCA_964006125.1. Taxonomy (NCBI): domain Eukaryota; kingdom Metazoa; phylum Arthropoda; class Insecta; order Hymenoptera; family Ichneumonidae; genus Cryptus; species Cryptus viduatorius. The sequence goes on along the minus strand of OZ023225.1, from coordinate 18,224,836 downwards.
TTTTCAATTTTCGCTTCCCTTACATTATTTTTTTAAATTGATATGGTTTTTACTCCGTGCAAAGTGAATCATAAAAAGAAACTATGAATCATGAGATGACAGTCCGTTCGGAACGATAATTCTACGTACGAAAAAAAAATTGTTTTTAATTCTTAATTTTAAGGGTGACTCGTCCCCTATCAGTGTAAATATCACCGTTCCATATTACCCGTCAAATTTTATCCTTAAACTGTTAATACTTCGACTGTAGGGATAAGGGCTGTACGACTCTCGTCGAACAGAGAGAAATGAATATGTCGTGACATGCAGAATTTCTCGCTCGCCGTAGCGTGAAAATACTTCGACCGATAGAGGGTTGCTGCGAGGATATGTATGCTATAAGCCACCCCTTTTCAAGATTGATTACCGCTACGAGATAAAAACGTTATCGCCATCTCGTAAATAATCTTTAATCTCCTCATCCCCTTCGCAGCATCCATCTCGGGATGCGTCGCTTCGCTTCTCTATTTCGTGTGTGTGAACCCCCTTCGCGCTCTCGCGGGGCTCTCGATTGCTCGTTCTCCGGGACCGTGACGACAATAGGACTTTGCACAGTACAGAACTCTTGTCCCTGTTATAAGTTACGTATAAAAGCACATAGTGGCAACACGATGACCCGCCCTGCCGATCGCTATCGGCGGATTATTTTCTGGATAAATGGATACGCGCGTCTACGCGTTATATTCCTCGACCCGCCTTCGCTAATACGCGCCCCATCGCGCTTTCCTGTACGAGATTTTCGTACGACTCTCTCCCCAACAGCCGCAGCAATATCAACCCTCTCCGAAAGTAGTTAATACGGCTTAGCGCTCGTGCGAAGTGCATTTCGCACGTTGTACGACACACGTATAAGAATAACGATATATCGGCATTGGGAAACTCGGGGGTGAGTAATTTTCACACAGATAAAGGGGAAATATTAGATAAACAATGGTGAATGAAGGAAATGAAAATCTTCGGGGAAATACCCGTAAGGAAAAAAATATATAGGGGTAAACGGGATGAATGGCTACACGGGGTGAGATGGACCAGCGAGTGTCTTATAATGGCGTTCGGTAAAAAATATAAATTACAATTATTAAAAAAAAAAAAAAAATTTTGAAATATATGAAAAATTACTCAGAAATATCATAATTTTTTTAATGAATTTTTGATTTTTTGAGGGCAAAAAATTTTGTATAGAAATTTGTAAGATTTTGTACTTCGAAACAGCAACGGAAGGTTTCGTAATTCGAAAAGTCCGATGGCGCGAAGACTTCGAATTGAGAAACAAAAGTGGACATCCACGGTTTGCTAGAATTTTTTTTTTTTTTTTTCGCCCGAAACATTTTTGGATATTGGCCTTGCGGCGTGCATTCGCGAGACAGCGAACACGCCTTCCCTCGAACGGCTATACCGCGCGATGCTATGGCGAAAAAAAAAAAAAAAAAAAAAAAAAAATTCCTCTCCCGCGATATCAGCCCGACGGTAAACGCGATAAATCTGGGGAGACATACTTAGATGGGTGTCAGCATGATGTATGAGGGAGAACTTGCGCATTCTCGCGAAACCTCTCCTTACCCTGTTCCCAGTAGAGGTCCCCGCGTTTAGTTTCGTGTACGATATTCTTCGATATTCTTCGGCGTGTCTCCTTCGCTAAAAAGAGCTTTCCCTCTTCCCATACGCAGATTCCAAGGGGGAGAGAAAAAAAAAAGAAATTACAGCGAAAAGGAACGTTATCCGAAACAGCCAGGAGATCATTGCCACGTACCCTCCTCGATTCCCAGACATATCGCGAGAAAAACAAATTATTTTGGCGTAAAAAAAAAACAAAAAAAAATTGCACTAAAAAACAATTCCGACACAAGTATATCTTTAATTGGAACATAAATAAAGAAAAATAAAAAAAAATTGGTTTTTTTAGTAAAGTCTCAGATAATTATGATGAATCTTAATTTTTCGTTCGTCCATTTTACGATTGAAAATCTCGCATTCAATATTAATATTAATTTAGTAATCTCTCGTTTTAATAAAAAAAAATCGACAAAAACAATTGAAAAAAAATATATATGTACATAAAAGATTAAGAAACCTACAGTGTTGCCGTTTTGGTCCATTCTCTCTTGTTAAAGCGAAAAAAAAAAATACGCCGCCGCAAGACGATGAATTTTATTTTATAGATGGTCGAGGGGTGTGGGAAGGTTGCTGGGTTTGCGAGAGCGGGCGAGTGGCTCTTCCCCCCTATGGGCTCTTAAGGGTGGAATATGTTTCGTATCATCATAGGGAGGTTACAGCACCCGCCATCTCTTTCCTAACCGCCCCCATAACGCGTTTTCTCCGTGGTTCGTTCGCTCAGTCGTTCTCCAACTCCTCCGCATCTTTCTCTCTTCCCTCCCTTCCCTCTGCACCGGGGTTTCCGCCATTTTGAATACATTCTCACCCCGGCGCGGAGAGTTATCTTCCAAACGTTTCGATTTCCCATTTAAAGGATCTTATATATACACGCGGCGAGCAGGCGTACGAGTCGAGCCGCAGGGGGGTGGCGGTGGAAGGTGAGGGGTTTCGGCGAGAGGCCGCGCCGTGAGCATTGTGGGAGTTGCGGGGGCTGTCTGAAAATATTAGCTCGGTGCCTCGGCCCTCTCTCTCGTTCGTTTGCCATCTATTTCTTTCTCATATACCTATGCTATACATCCCTCGTCTTTTCTTACCGGTATACCATCATGGATACCGGTTATATACGTGCTTCACTTTCGAACGTCTCTGCACCCCCTCCGCACCCGCCCCCTCCCTTCCCCCCCGCTATATAACCAAGAAACCCCATCATTCCACAAGCGAGAATGTGAAACGCTCCGTCTCTCTTGTACTCTCCTTCTCAACATGCCGTAAGCATTTTTATTAAAAGAGGCAGAAAAAAGTCGCATCCAATTCTCGCGAAGAGGCATTAGAAAGAGAGATTAAGAAAGAACGAAAATACAAAAATATACGAGAATTTTTCTTTAATTTGGTTAAAAAATTTTATAAAAAAATGGTTCGCGTTCTCAGGATTTTTTTTTTTTCAACGATTCTTTTTTCGATTTTTTTTTTTTACAGACGTAATTAGTAATATTAATTATCAGCGGTACATCAATTCATAAATTACGTAAACCGCGAGATTTTCCTTGGAATTTCAAAATTTCTAAAAAAAAAAAAAAATCTTGAGAAAAGCTTCGAACTAATAACCAATTCTCGTTTTCTCCCTAAAAGTCTTTTGCTCTTCTACTTCCGCGAAAAAAAAAACAAAAGTCTTCGCGGTACATCCGCATCCCCAAAATTCGTCGTGTTTCGATAAACCCTAAAAAAATGCGATAACCAAACTAAATCGCGAAAAAACTCGAATATCGGAGCGTGACGAGCGCTAGCGGACAATGCGGTGGTGTAGGCAAGAAGGTGGAGCGCGGGGTGAGGCGTTATGAGGTGAAGGAGAGAAGGTGGAGCGAAGCGTAAAAAAAAAAAAAAAAAAAATTAACATTGCCAAGAGTTTTATGACTGCTTTCGAATTCAGGACTCGTCTGGCTTAGGTAATATAGCGGGAGGAGGTGGGAAGGGGGGGAGGTGGCACGCTGGCTGCTTTTCTGCTGTCGAGTATTCACGGAACGCTGCGGAGCTCTCGTAAGAATAAAGGTGGCGATGTGCAGTGGGTGTTATACTGTGGCGATGGTGGTGGATATTGTATAAATGTATGTATGTAAAAGGCGCTTTTCTGTATGTGAACGCCGGAGGCGTCTATACCAGCGTACCGGTAGCGTATGCTTATTTTAATTGAAACAGTCGAATGCCTTCTCTTAGCAGGTTCCATCCCCCCAAAGGCGTCGCGCCACTTCGCAACCCCTCGTCCTTTCCACCATCTTCCCCTTACACTCTCCTCCCTTTTTCCACCCCTCCCTCACCCCTCACCCCTTGAACGCCGTTAAAACGATCGAGCGAACTCACGCGTTTCTCGCGAACGCTCGGGATATTGTTTCAAACGAATATGCAAATCATGAGAGAGCGAGGAACGCGCGAAGGACCCTTCCGCACTCGGCATAGCCACGCAGATATTGTAAAACCCATACTGTGTACAGTAGCTCTGTAGTCATTTCTATCCAACCCCCTGACGAAGAGGAACACAAACAGATATTCCCATAAACCCCGAAGCACACCGACCCCCGGATGAGAAGGGTGTTAGGACGGGCTTTCGATAAACGCGAAATACGTGCTACGAATATATCGTCGATTATTGCGCCATTTGCTTCTGACTTGTCGATAGACATCCTCCTCTCGAACGATGTTAAATTTCAATGCGAAGAGTGTACATTAATCTCTTCGCTTCCGAAGGCTTTCTGGCAACGAAGTTATGAAATATATTACAACTCAGGGTAACTCATTTTTTTTTTTAAATCGTTATTTTTGAAAAACGTTTTTTTTTTATAATGGAAATAACTTCGAAAGGCATATAGGAGGTTAATACCGGAAACGTTAAAGTTGTTGAATTTTACGAGAGACATCGAGAAAAGCATTTTATTGCGTTGAAAATAAAATTGGGGGTGAAATTAGTCAGATACGAGAATTAAAAAAAAATGGCCGTTTGTCATCTTATCGTCGACGGAATATTTCGGAAATTTTTTTTGCAACCCTTATTTTTTAATAATAGAAATAATTTGCTAAGGGAGACGCGATCGATGCTTGAGGCATAAGGGTGGTGAACTTTACGAGTTACACTTGAAAAAGTATTTTGTTATCTTGAAAATAAAATTGTTGGCGAAATTCGTCAGATAGAAGACTTAAAAAAAAGGCGAAGCTTCCGCTCTCGTCGTTGATGGAATATTTGTCTCTCGCATCGCGCGCCCCGAGGACGCTGGGAATTAAGTGTAATCGAAGAGAAATTGAGTACTTGATTCGCATTCGCAGCGGAGACCGGTGGGGTGTATCAAAGAAATTGAATTAATTAAAGGATTAAGAGAACGAATGGGCGAAGGCTTTTTCGGAGGGCGTTTATCACGGAGAAACGTGTGAATATTGATTAGCTTTTGTCGCGTAGAATATAAATTCTCATCGCTTGGGTGACACGTCCCTTTTTAATGTTGCTGCCGAAAAAAAAAAAAAAAAAAAAAAAAATGCTCTGAATTTTACTATCAACCCTTATAAGGAAATTTTCTACCTTTAAATGCAATGTCAATAAATTTGATCGTTTTTCGTGCTTCAAGACGAAAAAAAAAAGGCTCCGAATTTTACTATCAACCCTTATAAGGAAATTTTCTACCCTTAAATGGAATGTCAATAAATTTGATCATTTTTCGTGCTTCAAGACGAAAAAAAAAGGCTCCGAATTTTACTATCAACCCTTACAAGGAAATTTTCTACCCTTAAATGCAACGTCAATAAATTAGATTGTTTTTCGTGCTTCAAGACAAAATGTAACACTCTGATCCGCGTGGAAAATTCTCAAAGTGTCGACAGGGTTCTTCCGCGAAATCCGGAAAATGTTACTTTGTCGGACAGCAGAGGGACAAGAAAAACATTAATGCTTTCCGATAGACTTAGTCGAGGCAAAGAAAATATTAGAATTCAACAGGACTGTCCTTCCCTCTCCTGCGAAAGTGGTTTTCGCATTTATACTTATAACCTCCGAACTCTTATGCAATGAAAATAACTTCGTTCCTGTGAGCGAAGGGTTCACCGAAGATTTGCCAAACACACGTCGTTTCTCATTTAAATCGCCGAAAAAAAAAAAAAAAAAATTGTGTGATCGTTTACTCGTCGGTTTCGTTTGACTCACAATTTCGCGCAATTTCCAAAAGTTTCCGGAGGAAACGGCAAAATTTCTCATAAACATCGAAGAAAATCATCGTAGTAGTTTCGCGGGTGACGAACGATAGGTTTCCGCCAGCTGGACGACGAAGAGAAGTTTCGGATTCACGCGTTGGCGACGTTTTCACTGCTTCGGGATATCCTCGGTGCCGATAGCAAAAGATCGATTGAGGAAGTTGCAAAAGTCGGGTCTGAATGCGGTGTCAACTGCCATTGAGTGGGTCCTCGACGAGAGCCCGCGGATCCGAGATCTACGAGTTGGGCGGCGACGCGAACTTCGCGCGATTTATGGAGTTGGCGGGCGAAAGCTGAAAACTCTTTGCGATTGTTAGAGCTGATCCTTTCATCGATGCGAGTCTCATTCCTATAAATACTACTGCATACGTTTATTGAAGCTATGGATCCCGTAAATTTCGATGGCGTAACGTTTTGACGCGAAAGCGGTGACTTTCCGTCCGATTCGCAAAATTCCTCGTGTTTCGATGATTTTTTTATTAAAGATCGTAAAATAAGATTAATTTGCGAAAGACATTTCTTGACTTCCTGAATAACGTGAGAAAACTACGGTATTTCTTGCGGAACCCGTTGATTCCTCAAAGTATAAGAAAACAAGGAAACGGTCACTGGCCGCGTGAGTCTCGTGCTGCCTGAGGAGACGCAAGGGATTCCCTCTGATTTCTTCCTCGACATCGGTAAATTGGGCATCGGCCAGAAGTACCTGAACTCACGAAGCTCGAGAGAAACTTTCTTGCGAAGGGCTCGAGACTTCAACGGACGTTGAATGAACCGCTAGAGAGAGAGAGAGAGAGGGAGAGAGAGACACGCCTCCGTCGAGTCGTACCCTTTCATCAATCAATTGCTTATCGCAAAGATGCAACACCGTTCCACTCGACATTCGGCCAAAATCCGCGATCTTTTTATTCGCGACGATGAAATATCAATTTGATTTTTAAATTACTATCTCCCCTAATCCTTCATCATTTTCAACCGAAATAATAAAAAATGCCATCAATCCGAAAAAAAAAAAAAAATACCCTTAATTTATAGTGCGATTCGATCTTCCAAATCCGAGAAAAAAAAAAAAACATCGCGAGAAGATTAAGGTACGAGAATAATTTCGGAAATTTCATTCGCTAAGCAGTGCGCCGGTGAGTAGAGCAGAGACGGAAGTGGAGAATTTATGTCTCCAACTCGTTCCCATCCCCCACGACATAGGGTCCGTGGTACCCGATCGCGGCACTCTCGCCCGGTAACTAAGTGAGAGAGTGACCCGTACTTTGTTCGCTCGCCCGGGGGCAAGAATATATTGATAGTCAGCTCAAAACTCCATTAGAGCCCGAGGCACGGGTATTCTCTCGTAAATACGAAAATGCTATCCCATTATTTACTGGTTAATTGGATTAATGAGACTCGTTATTCGGAAAGAGAAGGGAGGCGGTGGCGGTAGCGTCGGCGGCGGCGGCGGCAGCCCGTGAGTCGCGAGACCTATCCGCCGCTTTCTCCTCCGTTCTCAACGTCCTACGAGAAGAGAACGTGGTGCACGTACACCTACACGGTAGATATAGGAAGCAGGGAAAAGGGTCGGGATTGAGCTCGTGGTGCGCGGGACCAAAGGGGGTGTAAGACCACCACGTGGACAAATACGTCTCTAAGTCCGGCTGCGTTCACAGCAGCGCCACACACTCTCACGTAAACTCCGCATGCGACTCGACATTGCATTGAACTGAACCCACACACCCCTCCGTTCCGTAACTTTTCGGAGATTCTCACAAATACCAATGCTGCACTTTACTCGAAAGGGGGAGGAAACCCGTCTTCTGACGGGTTTGTAACACGCGTCGCCGCGGCAAGTCACCCCGAGAGAATCGAACGTTCGCCGCGACTGGAAGAAACGCTGATGTCGATCCTATATATTCTCATCCGCGTTCATCGTTCATTTTTATTAAGTTAGTCAGTTTTTTAGTCCTCTTTTTTTGGCAAATTTGCTAAAGGGGTTAAAAACACGGAAATTGTCAATGGCGAGAAAAATACCCGAAAAACAAAGATACGAACGTAGAAAAAAAATATATCGGAAAATGGGTCTTATATTTTATATATATGATTTCTTGTAAAAATGGTACTTTATAGTAAAAAAAAGCAAAATGGACATTAAATTCAATGATTAATATATTAATTGCATAAAACCGCTGAATTTCAGATATTTTTTATATTTTTTTCACATATACTTTTTTTCCATCGGAGTAATGGTACCGGGCCATTTTTTTTTTTGCACTATATACTATATAAAACGTACTATAAAATATAATTAATAAATAATTTAATGTTTCTCGGATTTTTATAAAAAAGCACCGATGAAATGGCGTAATAGTAATTATTGTAGCAATGATAATGGATTTGACCGTTTGCACCTGAACTGCATCACTTTTCCATAATAAGACGTGATTTCTCGGAGACGTCCGGTGCGTCCGCTATGATAAACCCACCGGCGACGTGATTCCTTACTTTTATACTCGTCTGTCCGCACATCGTTCACCGCGACTCACAGGAAGTAATTGAGAACGGAGGCATATCGTATTATATATATGGCGGTGTCACGTAGGATTCGGGGAAACCGATCGCCTCCTCGTACTCACCAAGCAAGAGTCGCGGCTGAGCGAACTTACGGATGTCTCGCCAGGTGCAACCTTTGCTGTACTGTTGCGAATGCACTATATATACATCAACAACCAGTGGCCAGAGGCCCTCGTGCTATCCACGCCACGCGCCTGCACCTGATGCACGTGTCTGTCCAGTTACCTGCCATATCCACTTGTATCTACTTTTATGCATGTCGATGCTGCCGAGGCGTTCGCTCGAGACTCGGGAATGACTTATAAGGTCGTTCTATCTCTGCACTGCGCACTCTCGGGACATCGATGCGCTCTTACAGTTTTCTCGTTCTCTCGTCAACTTATCCTGTTCTTTCGTCTATTATAGTATATATATATATATGTGCATAGACTATATAAATATATAGATATATTTATCGGCAGAACTGATCTATCCGCGTTAAAAAACCAACGATCTTCCAGCTACTCGATAGTTCCCTATCGCCATTGCCATCCACGACAGCGTCGAGCTTCTTCCTTGTCGTGTTCTTTTGACACTCATTAAGGCACGTGACGCGTCTTTTAACCATAAATAAATACTCAGCTCATAAAAGGCTCTCGGAATCGGGAAAATAAGAACCTGCGAAAGAATTTTCGAAGTATTTTCGCAAATTTTACGAAGTTTTCGGTGATTAATTGTTTTTCGGAAAAATACATCGGCTGTGCATTACTCAGTGACGATTCTCGAAAAATGAGGTTAGAGTTCGCGCGGAATAAAAGTATATTGCGAAATATATTTACGATCAATCCAATTAAATAGAATTTCTATGAAAAATTTTACGATACCGATATAATTTTATTAATATTGGATATATTACGGTATTCATACAATTTCATGTATAAAATATTAAATATAATCGAATAAAAATGTATAATATAATTTGGAATGTATTTCGCAAAGAAATATGAATTTCATATGAAAATTTTATATTTTCAAATATTTTTTGCTTACACTTTTTTTTTCTGTTTGAGAATGAAATGCATTTTTTGATGAGGTATGCATAAAATTCAATTTTACGCACTGTTCTTGATGCGTAAAATGAATTTTTACGCATGAATTTTACGCATACTATATAAAAAAATATCGAATGCGAAACGTGCGTTAAATACGATTTTACGCACTCGTAGCGATCGAATAGCACTCGTGGAATTGTTTTTTACGCACTTATAACATATATACTATTGCGTAAAATTCGATTTTACGCACTGTTACTGATGCGTAAAATGAATTTTACGCATACTATATAAAAAAATATCGAATGCGAAACGTGCGTTAAGTACGATTTTACGCACTCGTAGCGATCGAATGGCACTCGTGAAATCGTTTTTTACGCACTTGTGGCATAATATACTATTTACCACGAGGTTTCCTAAAAGTACGAGAAAATGGAGTTTTTCAGGTTTGGATTTTCGTACATCGTAACTTTAAGTGGTCACCGACATAGATAAATAGATCGCATCGCAATCCATAGGTCATTTCTATATGCGACAATCAATTTACTTCTCTTAATTTCAACTTTCGCCCTGTGCGAAGATTAATTACAACGAGAATTCCGGGTTCGGAGATCGCAGTGTCGAGTTTATCCAAAGTCAATTATTTGAGTAGCAGCGGCACAGAGAACGGAGAGTTAGCGTTATAAGAGTAATAAATCGAGGTCGACTGAAACCGTCACGCAGGGTTCTCCCTCGCGTTTCACCCGACTTTTGAAAGTCAAAACGTGCGGATTCATTAATCAGCAGTGGCGTCGGAGACCGTCGTTCGTCAAGGGCTGCGAGCCTCGGGTTCCTTCTCGGTTGCTATTATATCGAATGAAATTAATGAGATACACAGAAATACACTCTGACTTCCGGTAAAACCCCATGCGGAAACGAAGTCCGCACACCCCTTGCATATAGTTCCGGCAGAACGATCGCTCCCTTCAATATACGGTACGTGAACGCGTTTTAGACATATTTCACGACGCATATATGTTAAAAATAACGATTCCAAAAACTTAGTAAACAGTATGATTTTTGTGCAAAGATTTCATTGCATCGTCGTGTTGACAACTCGATTTTTGTTATTAAAATTGTAAATAATATATTTACCAAACACTTGGAAGTGAAATATTGTGTTTAAGTAACTCGATAATTTTATTATTATTCGAAAAATACGTATTTAAATATTAAAGTTCTGAACAAAACTGTTTCTACTTAAAAATAAATGTCGGACTATATTTCGATATCTGTGTCTTACGTAAACGTTTTCTCAATAATTTAATCATCAATTTTTCAATATTTCGATCCAATATTCGTAAATCCAATGCAACCGTATTCTGTAAAAAAATTACTAAAATTTAGTGCATTTTTATTTTGTTCTCTCGAATTATAAATTCAATATTTTCGCGTGAAGTAATATTTAATTGTTTAAAATTAAGTTAACATTAATAACATAATTATATCGAAAAAAATTATTTAGCTATTTGCGTCTCAACATTTATTAACTATGCGCCATTAACTTAGAGAAAAAACAGTTCAACGCTTCGGCTCTGTAACGAGATATAACAAATTAAATTAAAACTCAATTTTCTCCCGACTTATCGTAACATCAAATTTATCACAGATTTCTCTTCGTTATTAAAAAAAATCATTCATCACAAATCCACTTAAATAATAAAAAAAAACGTTTACCGAAAAGTGTCATAAAAGAATATACGATAGATGACTGTATCGTTAATCGAAACGACGCACGTATCGCAATGGCATCTCCATAGTACACACAGTACAGTATTATCTACATCGTCCTGGCAGAGCGGCTAGTGCGGGAGTGCGCAAGGGGTGGGAAGGGGGTAGGAGGGGGAGGGGGTGGTCTCGAGGGACAGTAGGAAACCGCGTCCGCTGTCCTCTTCGTCATCGCAGCGAAGCACGTGCCCGTTGGCCGCAAGCACGTACACACACAGAGATAAACCAACGAGCGAAGGCGAATGAGGGTTGAAGGGAGGTCCGGAGGACAACGAGGGGGTTACCGTGGAGCATATACACAGCATATACCTCTGTAGCTCGTCGCTGAGGCTATACTATACACGGTTAGTATACGAGAGGGTTGGAAGTCGGAGGGAGGCCGAGTGACCGTGAGGGGTAGAGACAGAAGATACGAGAAAGGGAGGGTGTACGTCGCTTGCGAGAGGGACGTGAGGGCGAGAGAAAGCGCGAGGGTGGCAGAGTACAGAGGAATGAGCGAACACCACTGGACGCCAGAACGACGAGCGCGAAACACGATGGTGTAAGGGTAAAGGAGACGGATAGAGGTAGCATAACGTTGGTAAGAGTATGAGGGGTAGAAGCGAGAGGAAGCCGACGGACCAACGGGCGACGGGGGTGTAAAGATGGCGGCGAGAGCCCCCGCGTCGGTTATGATAAGGCGATGCTTTAATGACAGCGGGTTTCTATGGCAACGGGCGTGTAGGGGCTGGCCGGCAGGACGGGTCGGCCACCGACGCCACCGCTACCGCCGCCGCGACGCCCGGCGTCGGTCAGCGCGGGGCGAGAGAGCACCAAGCTCGGAGGCATCGGAGGGTGCGCGGAGAACGAGCAGAGGAATAGCCAGAGGACGAGCGCGGTGAGTAGAGGGGCATCGAGCTACCAGGCCAGCGTCCAGACTAGTCGCAGCCGCCATACTAGTGCCTGTGCCTGTGCCTGTGCTGCTGCTGCCGCTACTACTGCTCGCTGGACACAAGCACACTTCGAAAGCTCAGGGATGAATTTCTGTGTGGCATAGCGTATATACGTATGTCCTCCATGTCCGTAGGATTCTCACCGATTCTGCACAGAGAGCCGTTCACCCACCCCTAGCGCATCGCGCACTACATCGCATGGGCCTTCCATATCCTCCTTCTCCACCTCCTCTATTCCACGCTCTCTTCGTCCTCGGCCATTGCTCGATGTGCTACCCGCTGCTGATGTACCTTCTCACTCTTCTCTTCTCCTCCGCCAGTTCGGATGAGGTCGATCCCACGTCCTCTCGGTCACAATATAGCTTTGGTTCTCGCTTTATCCATTCTCCGTTTCTCTCTATCGTCGCCACCTCCACGACCAACGCGCGTTCTCATACCCCATCATATCCTCCTCTTACACTTCCGTCCTCTCGTCGACACTATACCATCGTCCGAGTATATACTCTAATACCTATATAGTCCTATATATATACCTATATTCCGCGCTTTTCATCCCTTTGCACTTTCACGCAGATGAAGCCGAGGGGTTGCGACGAAACGGGGGATATTCTCGCGTGGTCAGTACCGTCCACGCACACGCGTCCAACGATTCTCCGGTCGCTCGCCCACACACAGAGGTTTACAACAATGGTACATTATCCGCCTCGAAGTAGTATTACTGCGAAGCTTCCTCGTGGCTATAACTACATTGCCAACACCGTTGACTCTCTCTCTACCATCGCCATCGCGGACTTTCGAATTGACAATGCAATTTCGAAATTACACACGGCCAACGAGAGAAGGCTTTTAGAGCGCGCGGACGTGACGCGCGCTCCGGTTCGTTCGCCTTGTCATAAGGCTTTCATCCCCTTCTCCCCATTCCTATTACCCAGATAATAAAAATGTCTTTGATCCAAGAACCAGGGGACCATCTTTTCTTCTGCCAGTGTCCTCCATTTCTTCATTTCAATTTGGATTTTTTCAGTTGATAGTCTTGCACTGTTTTCGTCTTATCGATCTTATTTGAGGACAAAAGGTTGCATTTTGCACCGGTGCCGAATTTGACCGCAAAACATGTTCAACCAAATTGAAATCGGGCATTTTTTTTTTTTTTTAGAGAACCGATCTATTTTCATACCTTTTTTTCCATATACTTTGATCTCTGATTAGAATTGAAATTGATGGAAGGAACTTTGAGTTCGAGATTTTGGTTGAAATTCTTACTTCAAGATCATCGGATCCATGGCCCACACGAGGTTTACCCAAATTATTCGCCGATTGAGAATTCTTCTTCCCTTCTATCTCTACCGATAGATTCCCACGGTTAAATGAAGCGTGCGAAGCAAGCCCCCAGCGAGAAAGAGAGAACGGGGCAAGGTATCTGGCATGGCGTTGAGCGTTGATGCTGCCGCTATCCAGGCACCTTCACCTGCAGGAATCGTTCGTGGATCGCGTTAGCCTTTCATCGAGAAACGTTTTAGGGAACATCAAAGAATCCGAGTTCGCTCGGCCCGGGGAACTCTCGCTCCATCTTCCATGAGAGGTATCAAGCTTCACGTTGAACCGAGTGAAATAGAGTGAATGTGGCAAGGATGAGATGGGCAGAGGAGGAGATCCCTTGGAGGAAGACCACAATAATCTGGTTAGCCGCTTCGGGGCAAAATAGAAAGAGCTGCAGTAGAGGCAGAAAAGAAGATACGAGCTTTCGCCATCAGGATAATTATATTATCTTATTCCACGCCAAAAAAAAAACGTATGCGTCCTTGAGCTTTGGTTATTGCTGGTCTATCCAAGAATCCTTCAAGAAATGCTGATAGCCAATCGATTCCTTCTAAGGTATCTTCAAAATTACGATTGACCAACTCTGATGACATCAATAGATATTCCTGCAGCAAAGAGATTGCTTCATAGTCGTAGATGCGTTAAACCAAATTCGACCAAATTCGACTGCGTTGAAAAGAATGAGTTGAAAGGACAGTTAGTTGTGACGAAAAATGGGTGGGGGACCTGTTAGTTCTTTCAAAATGGCGATTGACCAACTCGGATGACATCAATAGATATTCCTGCAGCAAAGAGATTGCTTCATAGTCGTAGATGCGTTAAACCAAATTCGACCAAATTCGACTGCGTTGAAAAGAATGAGTTGAAAGGACAGTTAGTTGTGACGAAAAATGGGTGGGGGAGCTGCTAGTTCTTTCAAAATGGCGATTGACCAACTCTGATGACATCAATAGATATTCCTGCAGCAAAGCGATCGCTTTATAGTCGTAGACGCGTTAAACCAAATTCGACCAAATTCGACTCCGCTGAAAAGAATTAGTTGGAAGGACCCAGTTGTGACGAAAAATGGGTGGGGGAACTGTTAGTTCTTTCAACTAATCGTTAGTTCTTTCAACTCACAATTTTTTTGAGTTTAGCGAACATCTCTTTAGATTGTTGTTGTTAAGGGTCTTCGATTGTTTGATCCCTTCACTGACGTTCCAATGGCACGATTGACAACAAAAACGTCCCAATGTAACTTTGACGCAGAGTACACTTGACCTGTTTCGATCGGGAAGATATATATAAAGCATACAATTGCTGGTAAACCGGTCCACGTAGCCCAATACCCAACATACGTGCAAACGTTGCAAACCCATTGTGCCGTTTCCTTGTTCGAAGCAAAATTCTAAACCAAACCTTCGGCGTCGACGATGAAGCAGCACACATTGACTCACGGGGGGGGGGGGGGTGGGGGAGGGGGGGGGGGTGTATGCCAACCACAGAACGGGCAATCGGAGGGACAGCCAGCGACAGGTATATACATCCAGCATGGAATACGTTACTCGACGCGCAGAGGGCATCCACGTGGGACGCAAAGGGAGGAGGAGCTTTGGAGATCGTGCCGATTTCTGCGAACCACCGTGGGCCAGACAATCCGAACTCCGTTCGGAATACACGTTCGACGAGAGACCCCGAGCGAGTGAGGAATCCTATCGAGAGAATGCAGCAAAAGTGAAAGACAGAGGGAGATTGAACGCGGGGACGAGCATAGAGAACACAGGGGATGTTTACGGGAACGCAAACACACCAGGTCCCTGCATTATGGATGCAACGGAGTGGACTTGGATGCAACCCTCTTCCACCCTCTCGTCGGCATCAGAACCAGCACAACCGGGAACCGCTCGTTTCGCGTTTGCTCACACTGTATATGGTAGCCGTGGCACTGGCTGCCGATACTCGGTACACTCGTATATGCATCCCATACGAGGGATAGCCGGTACTCCCATACTCGCTTGCTCGCTCACTCGATTCAGCTTTGGGGGCAGAACCTCCCCGCATTTATTTATAATCAAATTCCGTGTATACCGAGAGAGACCCAGAGGATATAGCGCCCCCACCCCCACCCCCACCCACCCCCTTGACTCGCCCCCCCCCCTCCCCCCGCCGAATGAGCAGCGAGCTAGCTAGCAGCTCGCGTTGGCTTGAATTTCTATCCCGGATGTATCCCCGCTCACGTATACCAAGGGGGGCAGAGGGGGGCTACGTTCGAGGGATTTTCAACCCTCCGCCTTGCCGCCTCCCTGCAACAGCAGAACTACTATCTCTCCCCCTGTCTCTGAATCAGAGTGAGACGGACGTAGACTTCGTCTATATACGCTCGCGGATTCGCTTGCCGGTCAATTTAAAAATCAATATTGACCGAGGAACAGCCAATCCTTTATTTATCGACGCGGATTGTTGGCTTCCGCCAGGACTACGAACCTTTCTCCTCTTTCGCTCTTTTCACATTCTATCCTGTTTTTCCGATTCTTGCTATTTCTTTCTGCTTGCCGATTCTCGGAGGCAAGAGATTGCTCCGTCAGGAGGCTTTGCAATGTTATTTCAAACGCGTCTTGAATAATCCGGTCATCTTCCAGCCTTCCAACATATACTACCGACTTATCATTCAACTTTACTCTGCTTTTTCGGACTTTCGTGGAGTTTAGAAAAATGGGAATCTTCGGTTGCAGTGAACTATTTATAAAGTTGATGAATAAATATCCCCTAAACTTTACCCACCCTCTCCCCCCGTTGAATCCCTTACTGTCGCTCACCAGTCAGCGACATTTCTATTTTATCGAGATTTTTTTTTATTGTTTCAAAAATCGATCTCCGGGGATTCTCCGGGAGAAAGATAGCCTCGAAGGATGAACCATCTGAATCGTGAAAGTCTTACGCCCCTTCTAGAAATTCATCGTCGTCGCGAGGGTGCGGAATACCAGTTCGCCATTGGTCAGGGAAAAGTCATCTCGTTTCTCGGACACCGCGTTGATATCATTTTTCTTGATCGCCGTCACTGGGCTCAGCGAGAATACTATGCTACTACGGTACAAGTATATATAGTATATATAGATATATATATATACACGCAGCCCTGTTCTGGCATCTGGAGGTCTCTGAATTTGCTGAGGGGTTCTCCCGAAAGCATCAGTTCTACCAGCAGTCGTTGTAGTAGCAAAGGATGAGGAGAAAGACGAGGGACTGGAGAGAGAACTCGTTCGAGGGTTCAACCCTCGTTGATGCTGACTCTCACATCTTTCCGGCTCCGCCTCGGTTCGTGACTCGGTCGTGTGTGTCGTCCCGCAATGCTGAACGCGTTCGCCCTCCCAAAACACCCGCTATTATGGACAATCAATCCAAAAAATTGACCCAAACAGTCCCCCCGAGATCGGCCGCAACGGGGTGCTTATCGTCGCGCACCGGCATCGTTCCGGCCTCGAATTTCAATTTTTCATTCGGTCCGCGAGAAAATAGAATAGACCTGTTTCCTGAATTCCTCAAAAGTGGAATTCAGGAAACCGTCTTGCAGTATTTTACAGACGCAAAAGTCACGTTGACTTTTCCGTGAAATATCGTATCGTAAGAATTAAACATTAATTTTTGGGTCAAATGGACCTAAAAATGAATGCCCGTTGTCCAATAAATAATAATGAAAAAAATTCAATTATCTTTAAGTATTCTCCGCGTTGAAATATAAATCACGTAAATTCAGTTTCTCAAAGATATTTCGAGAAAATACGCGTGGCGTGAGAATGTTTTCTCGCATCGTCGATCTTTCCAATAAGACGAAGAAAAACACTCGTAATATTGACCCAAAGGACGCGAGTACTCGTGCATCCAGTTCTCTGATTAATATTTGCCCCGTCAATCGAACCCTTTTTCCAACAACATCGTAGATTATTATCAAGAATATTCGAGTGCTTCGAAAACAGAAACGGAACTCGAGACAATAACGGAGTTTGTTAAATCGTAAATTCCTTCGAAGATAAACATTCCCATCAAATAGTCTCATTTGTATCGTGAAATTTGTTCCGAAATGCGAGTTGCGTCTCGACACTTTTTCCATTCATAACCCCATTTTCCCCCCTTTTTTCCGTTTCTGAACATATTTCCTATTGCGGCAACACTTCGGGTACATCGTTCAAAGTCAAGCGGGTGGATGCCATTTACATTTTTTTCCCCGTTCGCCACCTCCCACGTCGCCACGTTTTCGCTCCGCGTGCAGCGCGTATAGCTGCCAGAGATGAGCGCGAAGAGCGGAGAGTCGACTGGAGTTTTCATAGTCTATATAGGGGGTGGACGCATGTTTCGAAACCCCGAAATGTACGTTTGTTTCACGTAGCATAGCCAGGATATAGAAGCGAGCGCAATATGTCCATCTTCAGAGCGGGCATGTGCGAGGGAGGCGAGCCGACGCTGCCGCTGCCGCCGCGCGCAAACAGATCAATGCTCCGCGTTCCAATATAAACAGTATTATTGAAACAAAGCGGGTAGTCCGGAATGGAGGTGTAGAGGTGGGGCCACACGAGGGTGAGGATAGAGCGAGAGTTCGAGCTCTCGCCATATAGCCGAGTCACAACACGACTACGATATACACGGTCGGACGAGGTGGAGAAAGGGAGAAAACGCGCTTTGGCGAAACGAGAGAAATCGACAGAGAAACTTCGGTAAAACGGAGAAAGATAGAATGCGTATGGATGAGAGGAAGAGAGGAAGAGGTAGAAAGAGAGAGGGAGAGAGAGAGAGAGAGAGAGTAGGCGAGTATATGGATGGAAAGAGGAGGAGGTTTTGCAGAGGGTTGATGTTTCTGCCGTTCGGTCCCAGCGTAGTAGACACAGAGCACCACCAGGACCAGCAGCATCGGAACCAGCAGTAGTAGCACCAGAGTTGCGGAGAATGAACGAGGGGAGAAGAGTTATGTTGCCGCGATATTGTGCTCTGCCTGGTGAGCGGCGGCACGAGCGAATCAAGGGGGATGGAAGAGCCAGGAGGAGAACGAGGTGATGGGGTGAATGCCATTCGCGAATACTGCGGGGAGGTAGGAGGGCAAACGAAAAACGCCGGAGCAACTCGTCGAAACCACCCACTCGTCCGTTCTGTCGCTCTATCGACGAGGACCACCCTCCCTCCTCTTTTCGTCCGGCAATCGCCGCATCAACCCACGAAATATCCACCTTCGACGTGTTGAGAAAACGCGTATCTTGCCGATTCTCGCGTCAAAACGAACCGCGAACATGGTCCATTGTCCACTTCCGGAACCAATAGCGACGTCTTAATTCGACAAGCGAAAAAGGAACCGTACGAAGAGAGTGTGGGAGTTATGATGTCGAACCTTTCTTTTGCGCCGATAACGAACTTGGAAGTCGCTAAGTCATCCAGCATCCATTTCCTGCTCCTCTTGACTTGTATTCCTCATTTTCTTTCGATTTCGATGTTTATTTTCGGCCTGACGAACCGACTGGAGTGTTTTTATTCCCTTGACCACTGCAGAACCCGTAGACCGGGTTCCGGGAAAGGAAGAAGATCACCGTCAGTAGGCGTTTTTGGAGGCTGCGGTCCATTTCGGCGAATTCTAGGATATTGGACAATCACCTCTCATTGATAACAATTCGACTTAATTCGACGTAATTCGCCGTAATTCGCCGTAATTCGACGTTAGGCACCGTTGGACGCATCTTTTTAGAAAGATTTCCATTAAATTATTAAAGGCATCTCAATGCTCGGAGCAATTTGTCTAATGTACGCGACTGCGTGCGATAGACGAAAAGCACAGGACGATTATCCTGGGAGATATTAGTGACACGTTTCAGCCGATACTATAATGGCTGTTTCTACTGTCGCTTCTCGTAGTGGCCAGTGGCAGAGTGTACGGTACAGAAGCGAGATCGCGGCAAGGGTGGCCGACTGCCAGGGTGGCTGGCAGTACGGGTGGTTGGATGAAGCTGGACGCAGTCAGCACGGTGTGAAATTAGCGCAGATGTCGCGGTGACGGGATCCGTGGTACGGCTTCTCTGTTCATTTTCCAGGAGATTGGATCGGGAAGAGGGGTAAGGACTATCCGTTTCTGTGTCTCCTGTATGTGTGTTCCTGTGATGTTCCGAACTACGCAGCCCTCCGATCGGACGCATAGAGCTGCTCTCTCGCGAAAGACACTCTGCTGCCACTTGGATCTTTTTCTACATCTAAATTTCCCGATCTTTCGCGGTATTAAACGCTTTCCGACCCAATTTGCTTTATTAGTTGCTACTTTCACCGCCAGAGTCGCCGCAACGATATAAAAGCGCAAAGTTACAGCGGACATTCGACAAAATGAGATGGTACTCTTCAGTAGATCCATTATGACCCACGATACTGCATGCCTTACAGTTAGGGCGCACATTTGAAAGGTTTACGATCGTTGTACAGTGACCGCTTACATTCTTGAAAAATCCGACTCCATAGGCTACAATTCGAAATTTCTTATTCCTTTTCGATTTTTTTTTTTGGGATTCGCGAGAAAGTCTATTTTTCTGCGATTGGAGGATAAATGAACGACTCAATAATAAGATTGAGTAATATATGTATGTGAGGTGAGAAAGTCGAAGAATAATAATAAGAAGAAAGTTGGAAGCAGACGATGGAAAGCCGATGCCGAAGGCACACCAGCGCGGGGTCGAAGGTCCAACACAGCGATGGTGAACGTGAGATTTTTCATTACAACAAGCCTCGGAGTTCGGGGCACGAAGTTCCCAGTAGTAGCAGCAGCAGCAGCAGCAGTAGCAGTAGCAGTAGCAGAGCCGGAGCCCTGATAAAGGATTAATAGAAGTTATAAAGTAGAACCTGAGGAGGTGGAGGAACATTACGTGACTCGACTCCGATCGAGTCTTTCTTCAGGTTATATTGCCGGTTGCCGTCGTTTCTCATCCACCCTCGTCCTCCACCACCCTCTGCCATCCCTGGCCGTCACCCTTGGCTCATGCGCACCCCATCTGACCAATCGAACTCCGGAGTCCATCTCTGCTGTGCCGAGCTGACCGATCCCTTCTCTCACTCTTCTTCCCCCACAACTTCACTTTTATCTCGCACCCTCTCATCCGTTTCTTTTCGATTCTCACTCTTTCTATCCCTCTGCCCTTCTTTCGTAGATGTGTTCCGAACATAAAGAGAAGAATAAGAAGAGGGAGAGCCAACCGCTCGCCCCGAGCCGTAGAGGCTATCGTCAAATACCTATGTGCGGGACGGCGAGCACTATTGGAAAAAGTAAAAGGGGGAATAAAGTGCAAGAAAATAACGACACTTTCGCGATGTAAAAGTACGAAAAAAAAAAAAAAAAAAAAATACGACTCTGTATATGAGAATTGCATTTTGCAGCGACAGAAAAAACTACGGGATGTGTAGGAAATAACGAAACTTTTGTTTCCGCGAGATAGGGGCGGAAACATTTATTAATATTATTGAATTTGTTGCATTGTTGCGACAATAAATATCAGAATTGAGAAATTTGGCTATCAGACAATTTTTTTTTTTCGTTTATATTTCCTCTCGAAATTTTATTCGGTGTTAAAAATTATTATCCCTGAATGAGGGTAATTTTAAAATGAAAAGCTACAAAATATTTTTTTTGTATGATTAATTTTTTTTTGTATCAGTTACGAAAAATTGCGATTTTTGATATTACAGATTCCTTATGAAAATTTGAAAAAAAAAAAAATTTGAAAGTTTGAAAAAAAAAGTTGAATGAAAAAATTTTATTATAAACTCAACTAAAACTCCCGACTCCCGAAAAAAAAAAAAAAAAAAAAGTCGACCTAAAATTTGTTTCGATACGAAAAATGCAGGTAGACGAGTAGCCAAATGTTGATCCATAGAGCTTTACGCAATTCCTACATTAAACTACAGTAGCCAAGTCCTGGCGCGTTACCTACGAGACAAGGATACGCGTTTGTGGGAGTCTAGCGGGAGATAGTGGGTACAGCGTTAGAACGTGTATAGCGCGATGGCGAAAGAGGTGAGACGGGGAGGTGAGGATTGGCGAGTGGAATGTGTAATCAGCTGGGATTGCATTAGTACGGCTAATTAGCCGTGCACAATGCTCTGATAATATTATAGTGTCTCTTCGGGTCTCTGGATGGGTAACGAGTAGAAAGGCAGAAGCGTGGAGGATAGAGAAAGTAGCAGAAAAGCTTCGGGTTTTGTACGCGCGAACGATCGAAACAGAACAGTAACGAAAGGGAGCATAGGAAGGGGTGAAACAGCGAGGCCACCAAGCAAGTGAACGAACACGAAGGTGGCAAAGTTGCTTTCCTTCTACCCCTTTTATACAGTCTCAACCATCTATAGATACACAGAGAAAGAGGGAATCCACAGGGTGGATTCTCCGACCAGACGCCCAGAATTGAGCTGCTCAGTTATTCATGTCGCACTCTAGTCATCCTCGACGCGCTCAACTAAGCAGTACCGCGCCAACTCGTTTGCCCTCGTCTTCCTCGTGTCCCTTTTAGCTTGTCCTCGCGAAAACCACCCCCAACCCCCCGCTACGCCGCTCAAACTCTCGCGGAACAGCGGCACGAAAAGACCAGCAGCAAGCCTTCGAATCGTTGTTGCGGTTGTCGGTTCTGCTAGTTTTCCACGCTCGCTAAATTTTCGCTGCTTCTTACTACCGTCGTCAACGAGACAATAGAGAGGGATGGCTTCCCTCTTCAGCAATTCGATTCTTATAACGTTATTATCAACTTTTGATTGTTATCACGTAACGTTACGTACGTGAATGGAAAATTCATTTGAGAACCGATATTCGAAGCTTTTATACATGTACCGCGTAATAAATTTTAATGAATCACGTGACGGAAATTTTTCAAAAATTTTTGCGATACATCGAAAGATTTGATAATTTTTATGAAATTTTTTATTTCAATTTTAAGCATTAGGTACCCCGATGATAAATATATGTTGAATTAAAAAAAAATATTTAAGGGTGTAAAAATCATCCCTTAAAGACAATTCAATCGGAATTTCAATAAAAAATGAAATCGAGTTACAAAGAATAAATTTTTTAATATATCCGAAGAATTCTTAATTATTCTTGTCAATGGGGTAGAAATGTTTTTCCTAAGGGTGCAAAAGTGCGAACAATGTCGATTGCTCCGACTGCTGAAGGCCGTTGAAAATCGTTTGGTTCCGTCAAAGCGGTATATCGCTCGACATCGAGCATCGGGGGGGTTGGAACGAGTGCGTGTCGAGGCCACTAGCAGTGGCGATAATATCTCTCTGTATAGAGTTTTTCACAGCATCCCTATCCCTCTCGTATAGTTTCACGCTTTCCGAGCACCCGACTGCGTGTTTACACAGTTACGCGTAAATCTTTCGCGTTTCTCGTTCACGTTTCATATTAAAACACACAAACGCCCCTCTGCAGTGGTACGACACAGCATAGCGCAACACGCGCATCAAGCGCGGTGTTCGTACACATGGATAGGGGTTGTAGGTGTGTGACAACAAATGATAGACAGAGGGGGGTGGAGGATGCATACAGCAGAACGCGGGGTGCACGAGCCGATGCCTGACGCAACGCAACCCCCTCTGGTACTGTCCTTCTCGAAAATTTCTCCGTCGATCTCACTCGTTCTCTATGGGGCAATTTATCTATATTATACCCTCAGTTGGTTCCAATGTGTGTTTTGACAGGAACAGCATTATTAAATGCCCTGGATATCTGATCCCCGACACCCTTAATCTACATATTATACGGTTACGCGTGGCGAACATCCCCCGTCTTCGTATCATCCCCCCCGAGTCTGTACCTCCCTGTGATCAACCCCTGCGATGCGCGATACCTCTCACCATAACTTTTATCACCAAAGCAATTTTTACTTATTTTAAAGTTAACCCTGTGTGCATCTCGACTGCACTATAATTTTTTTTTTTTTTTTACATTTTAGACATTTTGCACCCCTTATCAATTTTGTCACTGCAATGGTACCGTTTGGACCAATTTCATGTCCTTTAACGATGAATTCTTGATATGCAATGCAAACAAACAAAAAATTGCATTCGGCTAAAAGTCTTTGGAAAGTTCATCCCTTAAGAGTATTTCGGAATGGCGCAATTATTATAATTTCTTTATATACCACTGGGAATATTTCGTTCGACGCATGTCGGGATTAATGCACTCAGCGTGACTCGGCATGTAAAACTACCACCGGATTACGCGAACACAAGGGATTTTCATGTACATAACAGACTCGAGAGCAACGATTCGTATTAGCCGAACGAGCCCCTTGGTAAAAGAGCTCAATGCCCTTTGTCTGATGACGCGCGGCATCGGGGTGTCTTGTCATAATACACCCTTAATGATCTATTGCTGGGGCTCAATCAGGGATGTCGACGGTAATTCTCGACACGCTTTCTGTCACGTGGATCGACCATTCGATACATCGAGACAGTAAAAACGCTTTTTGGACGGCGGCGAGGATGAGATTACAGGCGTACATCGCTAATTTTTTTTCTCATGTCTTCATGGTTCATCCCTTCTTATTTTTCACCATTGAATCGAAATATATGTTACACACCTTCGAAATAAGACTAAAATCTTTTTTTCAACCCTCTGATTCTATCGTGAGAGATATTTTATCAATTTTTTCGGCAAAATGCTTTGATAAAAAAAATGTTATTAAAAATAAAAATTACAATTTTTGCGTCTGTAAACTCAGTAGCATTGCAAATTTTTTGTTTGTCGATACATTTGGCTCAATTTTTTTTTATAAAATTTTTTTTTTTTATACTAATTGGAATTTTTACTGAAATCGATCTTATTTAACTGTTTTATTGTTCGTCGATAACAATAATAAAAAAATTAATTTTGCATTTCCGATTTTCTTGACAATCGCGATTTTCCATTGAAACTTTTAATTCCAACAACGTTTTCCGCACGTATGCGACTTAGCGAATTCGGAATTGTTGAAAAAAGAGAAGAATACAAATGAGAGGCCACCGTTGGCTCGATAAAATTTCGAAAGGTGCGAGTAAATTAATGCTCTCGCGAACTCACGAATATAACAGACTTCGCTTATCTATCGAATCTCAATGAGTCGATCGAAGTGAAAGTCCTTTTTTTTTTTTTTTTTTTTTTTTCTTGCTAATATAACGAGAATCGAGAGGGAGCAAAGAGATCGAAAAGTGTGTAGCTGAGCGTTTGAGTATAGAGACGGAAAACCGGCAGAAAATAAGGAGAGGCAGGTAACGCCGAGGCATACAGTGGATAGTCGACGACTCTACTTCGTTCTATACGCTAGACGATAGGAATCCGGTCTCTCGTTTTGCCAGCAATAACGAGAGAGTCGGGCATAATTGCGGTACAAGTACGACCTCGCGCCAAGCACAGTTTAATTCCAGGGCGATATTATAATTAAGTGGTTCTATCGTAATGGCCAGCGTCACGTCAAGTGCTTGTAACAGGCTTGGTGCAAGCGTAGCTCTTTCGCCGGGGAGGTTTGAGAATTGAGCTTTCTGTCCCGAGTCTCCGTTGCTCGACGGTCTCGAACAATCAGCGTCCCGATGGTGGTCGTCACGCGATGAACCCCTTGTACTCGCTGGCTGCGTCTCGCTTGCTCGCTCTTTGTACACTTTCTCTTCCTTTCCCGCTCTCTCTTCATCTCGTTTTTGTTTTTTATTATTTTTTTTTCTCCCTCTGCTCTCTATGCACTCGCGAGGAAGAAGTAATAGCTATTCGGTCACCCATTGCAGGGTAATACTCGACAGCAGCTTCGATCGCTCGCATAATCAATTAGTATATGTCGACTAAAATTGGAGACCCATTTCCCGTATCCACAGCTGTCGACGTTGGTCGTTAACGAAACAAAAAAAAAATACGAGCAAACATCACGAAAATGTTCTTTTGACTAATTGGCATCGAAATTGATCCTCGAATTATCGAAATAAAAAAAATCCGTACATTGGCGAAACATCGATAAAATCGTAAATTGTGGACTCTGAAAGTTGCGAAAACGAAAATTTTGGTATCGAAAATATAATTTGTTGACACGTTATATCTATTTGTTTAATTGATTAAAATCGATTATGGTAATTAATCGAACGCTTCGCGCTGTCGGTGATATACATTTCGATGCGAAGACACTCCGCAATCAGAAACGACGTTAATTCAAAATCTCGTTGACCGATGTATAATCAATTAGGATTTCAGTGAGGTACGGAGAGAGGTTGTAGGAGAGAAGGAGGCGGTGTAACGAGACGAGTAGACCGGTGGTGCGTCTATCGGTTGAAGCG
This sequence comes from Cryptus viduatorius, assembly GCA_964006125.1. Classification (NCBI taxonomy): domain Eukaryota; kingdom Metazoa; phylum Arthropoda; class Insecta; order Hymenoptera; family Ichneumonidae; genus Cryptus; species Cryptus viduatorius. The sequence goes on along the minus strand of OZ023225.1, from coordinate 18,199,089 downwards.
AATTAGCTGATACTATAGATATACATATATATGGACATAGCCCCGATCGACGTCGATCCGATTCAGCCTTAATACGACGATGAGTCGAGTAGACCGACGAAGCGAACGAGAGCTCGAGCGAGTGAGCGACCGACCGCCGAACCGCAACCGGAAATTGGCTGCTTGGTTATCAAAGTTTGCGGCTTGCGTGTCTGACGGCTACGTAGGAAAGGGTGGAAGAGAAGGAGGAGGAGAAGAAGGGGTTGGAGAGCACAGGGGTTGTCCGGGGGGGGGGAGGGGAGGGGGTGGATATCCATTAATACGCGAGCGAGAGCTCGGTAGCTGACGATCCTGAAGCTATGCGCGAGGGTTGAAGGGGAACTGCGGGCACACGGGGGAGGAGGGGGTGGGGTGGGGGTGGGGGGGTTGAGCGCTCGGTGAGGAAGGTAAATATTAATTTGCTCGGGCTGTCGGCACGAACTCTCTACCTCGAGGCAGAGCAGTTCTCTCTCCCACTCTCTTGGTGCGGAGCGGCAACGCGCGATAGGGAAACAGGTGGAAGGAGAGAGAGTAAAGCGTGTGCGAACATTGCTCCTACTTCACCCGTTGATGACTACTCCACATTCAAAGCCCCTCAATCCTTTGACGCGGAGGTCGTTTTATCCTTATATGTGTATCGCACTCTCGTCAACTTTTGCAATTGCGATGTGCAATCCTCGAATGACTCCGACGAATAAAACAAGCAGACATAATTTAGCGACTTTTCGAAATGGAATTTCATTTTTTTTTTTTTTTTTTTTTTTTTTTTTTTTTTTTTTTTTTTTCGGGGTGCAAAGGCGTTTTTTAGGGGTGGGATGTGACTTCATGGGGAAACAAAATCATTTCCATTGTTAGATCGGTTGTCTATAAAGGAACTGAAGGGTGTATGTGTTATTATGCAGATTGTGTAACCCTCTCGGAATATCGACGGGATTCATCCCCGGTGACCTAGGCAACCCCCATATACTGAATACACCAGCTGAATAATAAATAACGCCGTTAGTTGAAACAATTAATTAATAATTCATGATAGGCAAGGAGAATTTGCCAGGTGGGTGGAGCGCGAGCGAGCGAGTAAACGAGAGACCGGATTGGTACTCCTACTAACACCGGTCCAAGGATGAAGGTATATATAGATAGGATGGAGTATAAGGTATTACTATAGTATATAGAGATAGGGATGGTGCCAGCAGCCAGCCAGCCTGGCGGAAGGCTGTAATTTGCGTTACGACCGATGTCAGAGCCACCATCCTGAATATAATTTACTTGAACAAACTAAAATCCCCCCACCTTGTCGCCCCCTAACTCTCTATCTCTGACTCTCTCCTGCACGTTCTTTCATCCGTTCTCGCTATCGAGCTCCGCCAGTAGCGAAACGTTATCCTTTACGTAACCCGCACCGCCATCGGCACGGCCTCTGCTTTGCACTTTCCTGTGCTCTACTCTCTGCTATCACGAGAAGAGACCGCGGCCATCCGCTCGGTGTTCCCTTCAACCCCTTTTTCCTTCTCTTACGCGGAGAGAGTTACCACTGCTGCTTGTCTCTCCGAGAGTCTCAATTCCATAGCGCCACCCTTCCCGCACCATCTCGCGCAGCAACGAGCTATGCTTTCTCTCCTTCCTTTACGAATACTTTATAGAACGACGAGAGACGTCGACTCAATGCCTCACGGCCCGACTTTATTCACTATTTATGTTTACTCTTAAGCCGACCAACGGTGAGAGAAAGGCTCGAGAACGAAAACGTCTTCGGCTGTACTTGTCGCGGTGAACACCCCTTTCGATTGTAAAGGTTTCTTCTCTTTTCATACTGCGCTCGACGTCTTTGGTTCTTAAGGGTTGGTATCGCGTTGAGCACTTGAGGAATTGTTGTTTCAAGATTCTAAGATTCTTTGAATCTTCAGAAACGTTCGGCTAAAATGTGACGAGAAAAACCCAAAATTGGTACATGTTGCGGATTTACGGAGAATCGGTCACGTGGTCCTCATTTCGCCGAAATTCGACGTAATGGAGAAGGAATTGCAGACACTTCTCGATAGAAAAATTTGAAAAAATTCATGCAGATTAAAGGTACTAAAAAACTTATTAAACAAATTAACGATAACCCAACTTTTTTAATGAAAATGATTCGTTCATTTTTCTGAATTTATATGAATTTTTTCAGATTTTTATCTTGGAGTTGAATTTTTTTATACGGAAAGAATGGGTAGAAAAAGAAAAAAATCGAACGCAAGATAAAAATCTGACAAAATTCATAGGTATTCAGAAAAATGAACGAATCATTTTTGGTAAAAAAAAAGTTGAGTTTTTTTTTTTTATAATTTGTTAATAACATTTTATAACTATTATTATTGACAAATTAATCTTTTCAGTACCTTTAATAAACAAGAATTTATTTAGATTTTTATACCATCGGGAAGTGTTTGCAATTTCTTCTCCATTTCGTCGAATTTCGGCGAAATGAGGACCACGTGACCGACCCTCCTTAACAATCCCAGAACTGCACTGATTTTAAAGGATTTCTGAGATATGGTTAAAATTCTCTTACACTCATGCGCACTCGAAGAAATGGTACCGAGGTGAAGGTCTCAGTACGAGTAGTCGCATCGAGAAGCGAAGAAAAATGGATTCGATCGTATATATCGAATTTCTATTTCATAGCGTACCGTGGAAGAGGTCGATCGAAGTGACAATGAGAGAAAGTAGGGGTGGGTACAATCAGCAATCGAAGTATAGCGAGATGAACCGAAGGGGATGATACCGTGGTGGAAAAAGAGCGAAGGGATGAACGTTCATAAATCTCTGTAGATTACTAAATCCGGGGTTTGATGGAACTTCCACTTGGCTATGGGACTCATTCGTGGGCTCTCATTCTCCCGCTCTCCTGATATATGATATAGTATACGTGAGTGTGTGTTCCGATACACGTATACACGGACTTGCGTGAGTAACAAAAACTGGCGACGACGTAGACGCGGGTGGGTGAATGCGCGCTTTCATTTCGTCTCTTTCTCTCTCACTTTGGTCGCGTATCGCATCAGCTCATCGCTGGAGTTTTGTAGGGGGGGACTGATAACATTATCATAAAACGGCAATATCGCGCGCGGGTCCGCACCCGTCGCCCATCCAGATATATCGCGTTTGCCGTCGCTTGTACTATACTATAGTACGATTATATTATATACCTACCCGTGAAAGCTCAGCTGGATCGTTTTAGTACATAAAGCCGCTACGCTATATCGTCGCGCTGCGCGGCGCGGCCCTCCGTTATATCTGTCGAGAGAGTGAGTTTCAATTCTGGGATACATTACTGTTGGAGGGTGGAGCCACCGTTTCTCGCACCATCGATAGACTCTGAGTCCTCGAAGCTTTCATATGCAAATCATCAGCAAAGATGTCCGATGCGGTCCCTCAAAACTCCTCGTTGACTCCTTGCCGTACAGCTATTCGCGCAGAACCGGATCAACCCGCAGAAGCGGTTCGCTGCCTGAAACTACAATCTCCACATGACTGGATCATGGCGTCAGTCATTTATTGTCGTTTGACCAGTGTCCGGATCTCGTTTACATTCCTGCAGCCCATGTTGGGACCTAAATCGATGTGTCCTCTACGTTAGATGCGCACAAAGAAGACGCCTATCACAAAGGAACGTTTAGCATGTAGAATCCGCTTCCGCTAGAGCTGATCACGCATCGACCATGTTCAGCTGCAGGATGTGACGAAGTACCCATAGTAGACGCCCAAGAAGATTCATCGGAGACTCATAGCATATTCTTCCCTTATATCTGCATGCGAATGAGGTAGTAGTTAAAAGCTCGCTGACTCCTTTGCATAGCGCCATTTCGCTGATATCGAATAACGAGAATTCTCAGAGTCTCGCGGAGAAATATAGAGATAGCTGATAGTAGTTTTAGTTCTCGTCTGGGGTCTTTCCCACACCAGAATAGCGCAAGAGCAAGAACCGAGGAGAAAGCCCGGTGAGATAGCAAATGGAAGCGAAGCCGCCTGATGTCTAATATAGCAGAAGGCCTAGATGATGAGGAGACTTCGACCCGCCTCAGTTCAGTTCAGCTCAGGTATTAGATTATGAATATTCATGACGGCGTGTCTGCGCGCGGTGCTTCATTACACCCTCCGCGATCCTCTCGCCTGGTTTTCACTAAGGAAGCGAGAGAGGGTTGCGCGACCCGACCTCGCGTCTCTATACCTACCGGCGTTCTCTGTGCCTTCGACGGTAGGATTGCACCCTTATTCGCGGTGGCGTCTCCGCGTTCGCACCACGAGAGCTCCTCCTCATCTGCGCGTACCGACTTCGGCATGAGCATCGCGAGAGCAAGGCTGCTAGGAGAGCTTCGTCAATCAATATGCAACACCACACTAGGCCTTGCTTATCTTCCTCAGCTCCGCACGTCGCTTTTCCTACTCTCACGTTCTGTCTAATACATCCTCCACTTCTGAACATCCCAAATGAACAATTTCCAGAATAGGACCAACGTAACCCTTGATTTCTTATGATTATACAGTCGTATCTTCAATTATTTCTAACATGGAAAGACCATGCAAAATACGGCAATTCTTACGCATCACTTTTATCCAATATGGTGTAACAGAACGGCCGATATCTTCGATGAGGTGATAGCAGACGATGATGCGACGGTAGGGCCAGAAATAAATGATAGAAAATATGGTGACCCCGGGATTCGAACCCAGGTTGATCAGGTACTAATTAAGAGCGCTAACCACTGCGCTATAGTCACCCATATGTTTCCATCATTCGTGTTGTCTACTTATATGCAAAGCTGGACCCGTCCGTCACACACCGTTACAATGGCTATTTGCCGTATTTATGGATGTGCCGGATGTCTGCGAAGAAGAAGAGGAAAAGCTCGTTAAAGTTGAGACCAGAACCAGACCCATCAGATTAGTCACGTGAATGGTGATGCACCAGATTTTGGTCACTCGGAATACTGGCACAGTGGATATAGCGAAGCAAAGTGTAAAGGGGCGAGGGTGACGGAAGACACCCTCTGGCTTGGTGATGGAATTAATAAAGCGCATGGACACCAATCTGTTAGTATACAATGGGTGGTGCGTTCAATATAGCGGAGTAACGTTATAGTGGACGTAGAAAACATGCGTTTGGAGATGGAGCCTCGCATCGAATAAGGAACCCCGCGGTGCTTGGTGGATCCTGCATGATTTGATTAGCCTCAGATTGACCCCATTCGACATCCCGTTATGTACTCCTATGCGCCATGCGGTCTAATCACTCACGTGGCTTTTTTTTATGCTTCTCCGATTCCCCCACCCCATTACCTCGATATTCCTCACCCTTATTACCACCCCCTTCAACGATCAGCTCATCCCACCGCCAACTCGCAAATCTCACCGATCCTTGCGATGCCTCAGTACTTCCCAAACACCCCCTCACCCCTCACTCACCCCCTTTCATAGCTATACACTGCTAAACCGGACTCCTGGACCATTAGTCTTCTGCTAGGCACTTTATGTCGGGAAATTTGCAATCTTTCCATTTAATAAATTGACGCCGCATACAGCGACGCCGTGAAGCTTGAGAAGCAAAAAGATGGGGATGGAGGTATAACATTTGAATACATTATCCGCTTGAGCTTCTGGCAAGAAAATCCCTCTATCCCTCCCTCACCTCGCGCTCGTCTCATCCAGCATAACGTGATATCATGGCTTCTGCCGGTATCTAGACAACCCAAGTTCCTCCCCAAAACAGTCAAACGATGATACCGCGCGTGCTCTATCGTTTGTGAAATGACTACGAATATCTTGAAAATAGAAGATTGTACTGTATGAAAATCGTGGATCTCATCAATTTTTCTCAACATACACTTCGTATAGCGCTGTGTTCAATACACATTCGGCAATTGACTTTTTACAGAAATTCATTGAGACTCGTAGAGTAAATAAGGGATGAGTGGGAGGCTTGCATCTGGGCGACGATGAAATATGATCCGGAATTTCAGATGCGCGAGTGCGAAAGATTCGGAGTACCACCCATTTAGTTATACGCATCGTAGGGTGCCTTTCGGGTAGTCAAGAATCCGAATGTGCGAGCAAAATGAACGAGCATCGTAGCCATGCGTTCCGGTATTATAATGGTAATATCCGTGCAGTTCATATTATTGCCGAGGGTGGCGAGAATTTGACGGTAAGGGAGAGCGAGCCGAGCATACGGATGGATGAATGGCCGAGAGTCAGGGGTTAATTTGAGACAACGCGAATAAATGTAGTTAATATTGGATATGAGGGGTGAAGAGATTCCATTGGGGGAGGATTCTTCACCCCCTACGGATCGCTCCTCGTCTCCTCTGTGTCACCAGTCGACCAGTCAGCCAACATACGTACGTGTTTATAGAACTTCTGGATACCTAACCCGCCGGAAATACGTACCCATCGTACCCTATACTCGAAAGGAAAGACTCATTGCCGGGCGTATTTCACATCTGTCTCTGCACGCTTATTAACCAACTCGCGACGAATTCACGGTACAAAACTGAGTATATATTCCACCCGTTTCTCTCCATCGTTGACGCTGTAGACATTATCTCGTTTAGAAAATTCCATTCTTTATTTCATTATCCAATTTACTGCATCCCGAGCAGTTGGATCTGGTGACTCAGCTGTAGATGATTCGTTATTCGAAACAGTAGAAGTACTGAACTGAATTCGTCACAGGATAGGTGCAATAATGACGAAAAGGATTAAAAAGACCAGAAAAAAGTGATGCTGCCGAATTTGTCCAATGATTTAAGATAAATATCTGTATTTTTGCAATATTAAATGAACTGTTTCTGCTCTGTGATCCTTTATGAGAATCAATATACATGGAGAGAAGGATCTGACAAACATTACCATCGCGTCTGGAAAAAATTACTAGAGCGTCTAGTAACGCGGTGCTATAACGCCCTCTGTGGGCAGAAAGTGCGAAGCTTATAGTAATTTTTACCATAAAGTTCTGACAAAATGTCCTCATAGTTATGGGAAAAATTCTTATAAGTTTTGTACTTTCTACCATAGGTGGCGCTGTAGCGCCGTGTTACAAGACGCTATAGTAACTTTTTCCAGACGCCATGGTAATGTTTATCAGATCCTTCTCTCCATGTACAGTGGACAACGAGACAATACCTAACATACAACAGAAATACAAAGATGTTATTCCACGTTGCTACACCATTGGAAGGTGATCTTCGTTACTACAACTACTCGTTATTTCGCGGTGGCCGATAGTTAAGGGAAGAACCACAGGGGTTGAGGGTTGTAGGGTTGAATGTACGGTTCCTACGTATAATTCGATTAGACGTTAGTCTGCGTTCAAACGTATGCCTTCGTAGGAGCAAAAGAGCGGCGAATGCCCACTGAAACGCTATAGTATCGTATACTGTTGAGGTTCAGCGAAGCTTTGCCAGCAAGGAAGAAGGAAGATACTCTCATGAACCTTCATTATGTTACCTCAGCCACACTGGGTCGTCCGGCATTAGCGTTGGCGGTAACTGACCTAACGGTTTTCTCCGCTAAATTAAAGGAGTTAAATGGACGTAAGATGACCGGAGGGTAGCTAAGCGCAAACCTGGAATTCACGCTCTGCGTCTGATCCTCGGAAGATAGAAGTCGGAAGTTGTCTTAGACTATCCTTCGGTGTCCAATCAAAGATGCGTTCATATTGCATCAAAATATCTGAGAAAAAGCTAAAAAAATTGTTCCGATTTTCCTAAACCTTCCAAAATACGGCGGTATTTCGTGAAATTGTTAACTCCAACAACTGACAAATTTGTACGTAAATCCGATCGATGTCCCATTGATTTGAATGAATCACCAAAATGAATAGCAGACTTCTCTGATTCAATGATACATCTGATAGTTTCCTTTAAATGTTTCCATCTCTGACTCCGGTAATGAAAATATAATGTCAATAAGACGATCAGTATAAGATGTCGAAGAAGAAGGATACTTTCGAAGTCTGAGAACCACTATAGAGCAGATCGATGGATGGCATTTTATTCCCGCGCGCGCCATAGAAGCGTATAGCGCGGAGCAATATCGTGTCGGTAATGTTTCTTCATTAGATGGAGGCAATCTTCTTTATGGCAACAAATCTTGAGACCAGGCGTCGGCCTCTCGTTGTGGCGTCTCCAAGATCGGCCATGTTGCGCGTGCAGAATGGATGATTCGTTTGGTGTGCTGACGCCTCTCAAAGCATTTCTTCCCAACTCCCCCTCTTCTTCCAATACTTTTCCTCCACTTCGTGGTCTCTTTTTTCTTCTCTATACTATAATTCACTTCGAGAATATGTGAGTCCGCTACATAGCAAGTTGAGTCGCCTTTCTCAGACGCCGCCCATTCCCACCCGAACTTTTCTCGCCGTTTCGTTTTCTCGTACTTTAGATGGTCGTTGTGATCGGCACCCTCCGCTCGACGGACGAACGGCCATTACGGAATTTAACGCTCATGAAAAGGAATACAATATTATACGCTGTGAAAACGGAAGAAAAGTTAAGCTGCGGAAGGGTGGGAGGGGATAGTAGGTATATACTGCGTTATGGGTACATATATATTGCAGTATATACACTTATAGCAGAGAACTGCTGTAGAGGATGGACGCGGATTCACGAACAGAGGGTAGCAATTAAGCCGATACGCCGTAATTGCCTTTGTGCTCAATGTTCATTCGGGTAACTGAGCTTTTCCTCCTCATCATCCTCCATAGGGAAACCCCCTATAGCCGCCGGTTAGATCCTATAAAAATCGAGATTCTGACACTGGACCGTCACGCAATGTGAAAACCTTGCGACAGACACAATGTTCAAAGAGATTTCACTATCTATAGCGTCATAACTACACGAAAAGCCTAATGGATGAATTCCCTTTTATCCGCAATATGAGAACTCATATTTCGATGATGAAACGATCGTGAAGATCGTGTCATCAATTTTTCTACCTAAATAAGCCTATCAGTCATTTAAGGTTCATTTCTATGGACAATAGCCGATTTCGAAAGTTGTGGAAGTTTTCAAAATACGATCTTCGCGAAGTTGAGTAAAACTTACTTTCTCGAGATGATTGTGTAATTCACCCCGTGGCGCCGTCTTGAAGATTCATAAGAAGACGAGACGTTCCCCCAAAACTATCGATACAATACAGAGTAACTACAATCCCTTGTACTCCTCTACACAAGGGTTGGTATATGTCGCGTACGAACGTATAGATGTGAGGAGAATGTGTATTGCGCATGCGCAACCCCTTTTTCCACCCACACCCATGTATTGACGCGGTGCTGGTCACTAGCAGAACTGCTGGAACTCTCGCGCTAGTTGACCAGCACCACCATCGCCGGGAGAAACGTCCAGCGCGCAGCCAGTATCTAGGAGCCGTTACTCCTACCCTCTCAGTGTTCGCCTTCGGTATGAAACGGAGAAACGCTCCACCGTGGAGAAGGAAAGCTGTATGTCTTACGGAATGCCTATGATGCCTTCCTTCAACCCCCTCTGGTCATCCTACTTCCTCTGTTTCCTACGAAGGAAACGGGGCTGTGCCGACTACTGTAGAATTTCGCAGAAAGTCGCCGGGTTCTGCACCAACCAAGCGAACATCCCCTTCTCACTTCGTCCCGGTTGGCGCATCTTCCTCGCTAGCCATCGACGGCTTATCTATAGCTTCTCTGGTGGTACTGTTTCTGCTCTTCGCCTACCATCTTCCAATGGCCATTTTTTTCGTCAGAATTCTGATGGTTCCATTCAATAACCCGGACTGTGGTCATTGGCAGACATCATCATACGAACCCCTCACAATTTTCTTTCGCCCTCCGGATCAACCAACGCAATCAGTATCCACCTTCAGCCCCTTTTACTTTCGGAAAACAGACGAACTTTAGAAGGTCTAAAAATGGATGCGGGTGGCAATGAACTCGAGATAAACACACCATTCTTGATAGCCTCATTTAATTAAAGGCACGAAACTTGACGGATTTGAAAAATGGTCCTTCTGATTAGCTTTTTCCTGTTACATCGTTGCATGTAACTACTTTTTGTTCCGTTCGCCAGCCCCATCGTCTCAATTAAGATGATAGACAAAGACGGCCCTTTGTCGTTTCATATAGTTATAGATACATGTGATACAGTTTATATGCGCTCGATTGCCGTGAGCCACGGCCGTCGCGCAACTCCTGCCGAAGCGGCCATTTTGCACCTCGTAAATTAGATTAGTTTCAAAGTTTACGAACTGAGACCTATAGACCGCTCGATGAAACTCCTTTTCGGCATTATGTGAAAGTAGATTAAGACGAGAACGTGGGCGATGTACATAGAAACCTTATATCAAGATCAACTCATCCAAATTCCGAATTCTCACCCCGATTTACTGCATTTTAATAAATTTTACCAATTTTAAGCAACAAATCAAAAAAGTAAGCAATACATTTTCAAAAAATTCGAAATATGTAAAAAAAAATCGGATTTTTTTCCCTCCGATTTATTTTTCACCCGCATTTATCGCATTTTAAAAAATTCAACCACTTTTAAGCAACAAATCAAAAAAGTAAGCAATACATTTTTCAAAAAATCGAAATCCGTAAAAAAAAATTTCAAAAATTTTTTTTTCAAAATTTTTTTTTTTATTTCAAAATAAATGTAAGGTAAATAATTTCAAGTGCGTAAGAATCTCGAAAAATCGTTTGCTACCAGCATTTGTAACATAAATCCTTTGGTTCAAAAGGCCTCGAACTCTCGATAGACACTCTATCAAGCAATCTGCCAGTTTCACGTAATCCGGACACGTATCCATTCCGTTTGAGAATTGAGGAGGTCCGTGTCACTGTATCAGTTTCCCCGTGCTATCAAATACAGTTAGATACCTATATACTGTATATATCTATAGGTACATCTATATGTATTGATGTAAGTATTGGTGAACGCCGACAGAAGGTTATCCCGGCGTTCACGTATATTATCCCGTTCGTGTGGATGGACCGCTCGTTACAATCAGGGACGCTAGAGAGATGAGTCGTATTTATATGGGATGGCCATACGCACACGTACGTTCAAACCGGAGCAATGAGTTCGACAGTAGTAGCAGCAGTAGCAGCAGCAGCAGCAGCGTGCGCTGACGATGGTCGGTCCAGTGGCCGTAGCCGTGGCCAGCAGCTGCGGGGGTGGCGATCGAGGCCCCTGCCAGCCTCTGCCTGCTGTAGAGGGTGGCGAGGCGTTGATCAATACGTGAAGATAGAATCCGATGCTACCCATCCAACCAACCCCCTCCCCCCCCCCCCCCCCTCCTACCCCCCTTCGCAGCTCGATTCGACTGACCCTCAGTTCTCTGACTGTACATCCCTTCATCTCACTTGGTACCTCTCGCTCTCGGCATCGTTCTATCTCTCGACTTCCTATATGAACCATTCAACTGTATATCGTAGATATAGTACAGTACAATATACAATGTCTGCAGGGTGAAATCGACCAACTTACTACAATTTTCCCTCACGGTAATTGTTCACTTTGTCCCTGAGGTACGATAAAAAAAAGATTATTCACGTTACTGTGACACCTTTAATCTTCTTATAGTTGAGTATAAGGGAAAAAAGGTTCATTTTTTGATTATGTATTTAAGACACGAAACTGTAGTATGTTGTTACTTTATACCTAAAAAAAAAAAAAAAAAATTCTGGGAGAACTGATTCTTACGAAAAAAGTGGTTTTACCAGTTAACTATGATTTTTATTAACAAAATTTTAGTTCCGCGATTTCGTTATTATTTTTTCAGTGTTTTTTTTTTTTTATTAATTGTACATCGCACCCTTAAAAAAAGGGTTTAAGACACGCGATGAGAAATAAAAAAAAATTTCCGTAACATCGAAATGGTAAAATGCTCGGAGAGTATCCTTCGCGGGTTTAATTTGTCGGCGAAAGGATTAATTCATCGAGGGTGACGAGTTCGGTCATTTTAGAGATACTCGTTTCCAGACGGAACGTAACGAGATATTTTCCGGCTGCGAAGCGCCGGAGGAGAGAGAGAGGGAGAAAGATTATCGCGAGGAAAGCGAGTGGTATATAGGGGAGGCTTACCCCCGCAAAGCAGGTATTACTAGCGTTGAATTTTCCGGAGCGTCAGGATGGTCGCAGTGGCGTATAAGGAAAGCGCAGCGCATAGGGGAGCTATGGGACGAGAACGCCGGAGACAACGACAACGAGTGCGATGTAACGCGCGCCACGTTGTGAAAGGAAAGTTAAATCCCTTTATAGTTTATACGACGGATGGACGGACGAACGGCCCGAGCGAGTGAGAGCGATGCAACCAGACGGACGATACCAAGTTAGCCGGGTTTAGGGCCATAAACCTCACTGCCGCTCGAGCATACAGAGGCAAAGCACATTTATAACTAACGTAACGCGGAAAACACGCTTTTCGCCTGGCAAGCCTGGTGAGCATCGTTTAGCCAAATAATTAAAAGACACGAGACGTCGGGTTCGCTTCTCTCCCTCCGACGACCCCTCGCGCCACTACGGAGGCTCGAAAAATCTACCCTTTCAACGCTCGCATATATCAACGCTGAAATCATCGATCGACGGCATCACATGACTGACCCATTTTTTTTTTTTTTCAAAGCTTCTCGAAATTATTTTTAAAAATTTGGCAAATTATAATGTTTAAAAAAAATTTCAAAATTTTTTGTCGCTTTAAGTGCGCAAACCTCCACCGCATTTATTTTGGATTTTTTATTGTCCAATAAGTTTCAATTTCTTTACTGCCATTACAATTTTTACAAAGCTATCGGAGCAGCAATGGCATTCTATTCTATCAAACGTTTCGCCTTAAAGTGTTTGCCTTGACATCCGTAATTTTGCAACGCGAAAAAAAAATCCGAAAATTACCAAATAAAAAAAATTAAACGTTTCAAAATACGAAAAAAAAAAAAATTGCAAAATTACGTCACTATAATTGCGCGGAACTATAACTGTTTTGTTTTAATTGGATTGTCTTAAACAATATTTAAGTTCGTTTAAAAAAAAATAAAATCGATCGAATAATAGCAAGAGATAAAAATTCAGAAAAAAAAAAAAATTTTAAACATTGCATAACATCGACACATTCGTAAGATTTTTTTTTCGCGTTTCGAAAATACGAAAATAAATAGCGAAATAATACCAAACCATTACAATTCCCAAAAAAAAAAGTTTTTTTTTTAACTTCCATAACATCGAGACATTTCTAGAATTTTTTTTTCGTGTTTCAAAAATACGAAAAAAAATATCATAATCTAAAGTCGAAATGTTCAATAAAACGGAGAGACTGGAGAAGATTCTTTCGGCGGTTGATGGGAGTTGGTTTACGGGTACAATAAATTGGATCGAATAATAGCGAAAGATGAAAATTCCCAAAAAAAAAAATTATTATTTTAAACGTTCTATAATATCGAGACATTTATAGGAATTTTTTTTTTTTTTTCGTATTTCAAAAATACGAAATAAATTATTATAATCGAAAGTCGAAATGTCCAATAAAACGGAATGACTGGTGGGGGTTATTTCGGCGGTTGATGGGAGTTGGTTTACGGGTATATCACACGAGGTGGTGGAGAAGCAGAAGGGCAGATACGTTAGCTTTATGTTAATCCCGGTCGGCAGCTCTGTGGCTGACAACGAAGCTGCCGCTGTTAATATCGGTGGGTGACGTAGTAGTAACTAGTTGCTAGTAGATAGTACGATGGGCTTCGGTCGGCCTATAGCACTTGCTTTACGTAGCTTTGGATGAACATAGAGCAACGCGGTACGTTATGCATGTACGTTCGCATGTAGGTTGGTATAGAGAGTAAGTGAGACGGGTAGAGAAGCTTGCGATGTTTCGTATGTGTGTATATATAGATATATATATATAGTATAGTATAGAGGAGAAAGGGGGGAGGGCACCGCATGGTATCGTACGATATGGAGTGGCTGTGCCACTGGCGAAGGGGGCGGCGACAGGGGGTGGCAATCAATATGGGCCTCAAGCGCAAACACGGCGCCGCTGTTGTACTAACATCAAATAGGCGGATAGCGGGACCGGTTGCTCACTCACTCACTCACTCCATCTCTCTGTATCTTTCGGTCTGTAGGTATTGTCGACTCGTCGGGTTCTGTATACAAAACCCTCCCACTTTCGACATTTTACCACCCCCCGGTTTGTATCGGCATCCAGCGACGTCCAAGAGTCACTGTCTATACGCTCAGGTGTACGTTCTCGATATATATGTATATATGTATATGTATATGTATATATATATCGCGGGCTGTGCTATTGACGAAAAACTTTTTCGTCGTATCGTCAGAAAGCGAATCTTGAGAAAAATCCTAAGGGAGATTCTCTCTGTTGGAAATTGTCTTCAAGGTACATATTTGACCGGAAGTTAAAAAGCTCCGGGGTCGAGGTATGGCGGGTCGAGTGGCAGCCAAAGGATTTTTTTTTTTTTTTTTCATTGTTTATCTCTTCAGTAGACTACTCGAGAAAGAAAATCGACTTCTTTTGCTACAGAGCGGTATATTCGTGTTGTATCTGTATATATATGTATATGTTGCTTGCGGATCGTAGTATCAGTGCGAACGGGGAAATTTCGCAACCGCGAGCTACGTATACCCACTCACCGTGACCCGTTAAACATTGAATCAAATTCTCCGAATAGACGTGTGAAATAGCAATAGCCAATTAATTTGTCTCAACGGTCAACCGTGTATCGAGTTCCACGCCCACTCGTGTGCCAATGTTCAGCCCCAATACCAACTGCATAGCATCGACATTGCGTAGCTTTTCCACGCTATATAAACTCGTGTTGATTGGACAGACGCATGGAATTCACCATTCGACGTCGTTCTATATATCGGCCTATACTGACGCACGCTATTATGCATGCAATTGACATCGATCCGCATACGATAAAGAGTTTTCAAACAAACAAATCGAATTCACCAAAAAATAAAAAAAATAAAATTATTTTTCGAAATTTTTTTTTTTCGATTGAAAAAAAAAAAATTAGGATCGGAAAATATGTAACTGATTTATTTTTCACAATGAAATGCGGGACTGCAATAACGAGAGGGTAAAAAAAAACTCGTCGACAATAAGAAAAATATAAAAAATCGAATTCACGAAAAAAGCCAAAAAAAATAATGAATTTTCGAAATTTTTTTTTTCGTTTTTCGAGAAAAAAAAATTAGGGTCGGAAAATATGTTACTGATTTATTTTTCACAGTGAAATGCGGGACTGCAATAACGAGAGGGTAAAAAAAACTCGTCGACAATAAGAAAAATGTAAAAAATCGAATTCACGAAAAAAGCCAAAAAAAATAATGAATTTTCGAAATTTTTTTTTCGATTTTCGAGAAAAAAAAAAATTAGGGACGGAAAATATGTTACTGATTTATTTTCCACAATGAAATGCGGGGCTGCAATAACGAGAGGGTGAAAAAAAAAACTCGTCGAGAATAAGAAAAATGTAAATACGAGAATAAAAGGAAGTGCGAATATCCTCTCAACTTCAGATACCTTTTCTCGGGAGACGAAGAATTCTTTTTTTTTTTTTTTCACTTTTTTTTCTTCTCATCTATCGTCTCGCTCTTTCGCGAGAACGAATTTTCTTTGACGAATTAAGAAACGACTGGGTACCGGGAGCGAGCGGTCGACCAGCGCCAGCATCAGCACAAGAGAAGCCCACGAGCCCTGTCCCTTCTTCCAGAATAATGCATAATTCGACGAGGGTGAACAATAGCGAGAAATAAATTATGCAAGATTACAAAGGTGCGGAAGGGGGGCGAGACGGCGATGTGGGCCGAAGGGATGAAAAAAAAAAAAAAAAAAGCGAAAGAAAGACAGCGAGAGACATGATTCGGATCTTTCCCTTGCGAAACGAAGGAAGTAAAGGAATAAAAAAAAACTGGGAAGAGGGTGGCGATGGGACAGTGTTACCGTACTATATTATCCGGGGACAGCGGTAGCATAATTACCAGCCCCGCGACCCAGCGGACTACGACTTGCCGCTGGTCCGCCCACCAATCTCGCGCGGAAGCAATCCCACGTTATGAGATGCGAGTTGGTTTTCTTTGGCCAACGCTCTCGCTTCCTCCGTCGTCTCCAATCCTCTTCCTCCTCACTCCTCCCCCTCCTTCTTTTTCTTCTCATTCTCTCCTACCCCCTTTTTCTTGAGATCTCCATCTCTCTTACTTGCTCTTCCTGTTCCATTCTTTAGTAAGATTTCCCCAACGTAAACATCCCGTCGGTGGATATAGCTGCGCTTCGCTCCACTCCACTTCCCGTACCTACTCACTTTGGTCTTCTTGGTCGCTTTCTCTGTTGGCCAAGCGCTCGCACCCGCGCCACTCCACTCAATTCACCTACTACTACGACGAGACTACGACTACCACGAGGAAACCCTCGTTTTGCGTCCGAGCGAACGAGCGAAGTCTCTACTTTGCGTGTTGGACCGCAGTCGAGGTCAACGGCTACGCAAAACTGTTGAATTACATCCCTTCTCTCCCCATCCCCGCGATCGTCTCTCGTGTCCAGCGAGAGCTCTCTAGCCGGCTGTGTCTCCAAAGCGATCCTGTCTTCTTAACGACCCTCGGGGTCGTTGCCACTCGAAATCATCGGGCCGAAGCGCTACTAATCGGTTACATCGGAGAAACCATTTATATTGAATTGATTCAATCGGACAAATTTGTTAGTAGGTAAATGCGCGAAATTCTTTTATTTCTCGTTGTAAATAAAAATTCAAAAATTATTTCAGGATAACATTCAAAATTACTTATTTTTTACTATTCAATTCTGTAATAATGATTTTATTGTCTGTGTGACCTTTAATTTTCAAAAGATCGAAGCGAATCAATTTTTTTTATAAATTTCTTGAATCGCAGGGCGACATACATCTGCCGTTATTCACTAATCGCGCGGAATCGTCTTCGTCCTCATTGTAATAAAAAAATCCATGCTAAAATTTACAGTAACATAAAAATGCACTATTTTTTTTTATTTTGCTTTTTTATTTTATAATAATTTTTCTATTGTCTTTCCTCGAAATAAGGGATGAAATTTATCGAGCAAATCTATTGACGAATTCCTCGAAATAAGGGATGAAATTTTCCTTAATTACGATCACAACTTCGCGAGCGATTCTAATGCGAATCGACAAAATCATCGAATGGAACCGAGTGCAAGTCACTTTTCACCCTTATTTCATAAAAAATACTTAGCCCTTCCGAGTTTTTTTTTCTCTTCTTTTTCTTATCGAGAGGGAAAGAAAGCATGCCTTTCCCAGCGTCACCGCATAATAAGCTATTCAATCCTGACGAGAGGCTCATCCCCCTTCGCGTTTCCCTTTTTCACCCTCCCCTACCCCGTCGCTCCGAATACCTTGTCTTATTCCTTGAGAAGGCTGCTCCTCGCCCCACCGAAACAGGGCTAATCCTCCTCGTTTTAAAAAGTAATGGGATCAGGCTACTCATCGATTCCGGTACTTGGTGTGACGATCGACTTACCCTTATCCTTCGCCAACTTGTATTACAGAAAACTGATTTCCTTTTCCGCGTCAGCAAATAAAAAGGGTTAAATAATATGTGGACCATTTGATTGCCCATACTGCCAGATCGCGTGAGGGTTTAATTGATTTTTTTTTTTTAACAAAAACCACCCCTCGAACAAGAATCAGCTTTATCAGTCTTCGCCAGGAAGCGGGAGAACGACGAAAGTCAGATATATAGGAAAAGTGGTCCGCGAAACTCCCTGCCGTTGACTCGTACCGCATGAAAGGCGTAAGATGTTAATGAGACCGAAGGCTTGGCATTCTTAGCGGCCTCCAAGACTCCCAAAGATTCCTCTTTGGTGACGTCACCACCGTTGGCTTACCACCCTCCCGAATCTCTCTCCATCGTTGGCCTTCGTATCCGCTGTGTACAATCTCGACTCGCGTGCGCCACCCTCTCTGACTTTCGACTATTATACCTTCTACATCTCTCGCGGGATTTACACACATTGTAACCAAGGTATTTGTACCCTGTAGACGCCTCCGACGAAATTCTTCGAGACTAGTTTACATTTTTGAAAAAAAAAAAACAAAAAAAAAATCGCACTATTTTCTCGTTTTTTTTTTTCGCAAAGATATATGCGGACTTCAGAAAGAAAGATCGTCTTCATTTTTTTTTTACGTTTTTTTTCGCTTTCCCCAAAGTATGGCGGCAAGAGGATGGGCAGCGGCAACCCCTCGGCATCAACGCTGAATTATTATTGTCCGGGGTGGAGCGAGGGTTGCGCGCGAGGGCGTAACATCGAGGAGATATGATATCCAGAACGCGGACAGAGGGTAAAAGCATATAGCGAGAGGGTGGTTCCCAATGGACCTGCAGCAGCGCGGTAGCAAAGAGCGGCTGAACCAATGGGGTGGCTTTTCTGTCCTTTCGGTACAATAACCGCGAGACATTATAATCGCAGTTCTGCGGCGTTTCCTCTCGCGGAGAGTAGAGCGATATAAATCGCAAAAGAAAAATCGACGTACGTAGACATCCGGTCTCATCGTTCGTCTTCTATGTTCTCTATCCGGATAAAGGCACTAAAATCACAATGTTCATCATACTGACCGGAGTAATGGCCTCGCGGTGCCTCAACCCCTGTAAAAAGACAGCCATTTTGTTTTTTTTTTTTTTTTTTTTATTTACGCGCATCAGATTTATTCGGTTGCGGAAAAAATCGCAAACGCGAGAAGACAAATTGTCAAACGTGATTATAATTTTCCGCGAATGAGAACGGAAAATTGCGAACGTCAGTGGCAGTCGGTCGTTTAAGACAATTCAGCTCAGGTGGGTGTGAGGAGTTTCTGTGAAGGTAGTTGGAGGTTTGGTCCCGAGGATAGGTTGCGGCGAAAGCGTTACGGCTGTTGTTGAGGATGCGGCGGGAGTGAAAAGACGATGTCGAGACGAAGGGTGGGTACGGGGTTTGCTGTCACAACCACGCAGTCCCCGTTACTTCTGCTCCGGTAAGTTCTGTACTCACTCGCCGGATGATCTCGCCTCGTCCGCGTCTCTATCTCCGTTTGGAAGTAAGAGAAAGAGAGCGTCTCTTCTAATGCGTTGGCAAACGTGGTGCCCTTTATTTTCCTTCGTTCATGGCAACCGCTGTTTTTCCCTCTTACCTCTCAAGAATTATTTCATCCCCCACCTCTGGCAGGGGAGGGTTGTTCGCGGTTCGTCTACCCCAGTAACAGCATCCCGCGAACGGAAAAGCGCGGAGCATCTCGAAACTCGAGAGTCACGACCGCTACCAGCCAATCCCGGCAGTTCCCTCGCACACGATTTCGTCGAGATATAAGATAAATCAAATTCTCTACCTCTCGATAAAATCGAATGACCCGCATTAATTCTCATGCTATCTATATAAGTCGATGAAAAAGAAGAAAAAAAAAAAAAAACCAATCGATGCGATACGCCTTTTCGATGCTCTCGCATAGAAGATAAATCGATGTATCCGGAAGAGGAAAAAGAAAAAAAAAATCATCATACACAATCGGGTGGGCGATAAAGTCGAGAAAATCAAAATACCTTCAGGGGGTGGGGGGGTGGTGGTGGAAACGAAAGAGTCGGAATACCCGAAGAGGTCGATAGAATGGATGTTAGAACGATGACGCTATTCGTCTATGCAGCGAGGAGCCTTCGAAGTATTCTCTTCGATTGTGGAAAAATCCGTCAAGTGGATATATAGATAGTAGAAAGGGGTACGGCGGATGGAGGAAAATACTACAGGCGAGAGCACATATCCGAATCGTCGAAACCCCCGTGGGAGCGTTCAACCATTCCGGAAAGGCGTCTATACTATACGGCACATAGGATATATCCCGGATAAATAAAAGGAACGGTAGGAAAAAAAAAGAAAAAAAAAAAAGAAAAAACGGGAGAGAGCTTGGAGCATCAACGATTCACGACAGTTTTTCACGCGCGAAACGCCGGCATATCAATTTATATACTCCGTTGCTGCGGGAACGGCGGTGGCGCGTCGTGGAAATCAAATAACAGGGGTGCCAGAGGCAAACGTACCCACCCCCTCCCACCCTCTTCCCAGTACCACCCCCTCCTCGCGGAAACCTGACGGCCTTTTTCTTCCTCGTTTTTTTTTATCTTCCCGTTTTTATCCCTAACGTTCCCTTTTTTCCCCCCGACCCCTTTCTCACCCTCCCTCTGTTTATACGCGAGGCTTTTGTTTTATATTTATACTTTTGCCGAGCTGGTGATGTATTCAGCGCCGGAGGAGAGACAGAGAACCGCACGCAGTGCGGTGGCGGCAGAGCTGACTGCCGATGGAGAACGCGGGGAGGAAAGAGAGATTGAAACGGGAGGAATGGGTAGGGTGGTTTGGCTCGCTGAACGAACGTGTATGGAGGGTTTCCACCGGTTATAGTATAGGTGTAGATACACCCGGAGACGCGACGAAGGGTGTGGATGCAGAGTTGCCTGCGGTTCCGCGCTGCACAAGGAAAACGCGGCGGATATCTCTCCCTCTCTGCTCTCCCGCGATCGCCGGAAAACCCGAAGGGCAGTACCGCGAATGAAACTGCAATTGCCATTTTTATTTCCTCCGCGAGTTTGGATTTTTTTTTTTTTTTTACAAACGACTATACGCCACTCTTCGATTTTAATCCATATAGAGTAGCAATTCGATACTCACCCTTCTCGCACCCTATTCGCACCCTTGGCAAGCGGATCGAACAAAAAAATAACGAAAAAGAAGTCAAGAGGCGCAAAAATGCGTACACGTTTTATCGATGCGAATTTATTCCGCGAAATTAATGCCTATGAAAGGTTTATTCGTCAGTTGATAACAAAAAAAGAGGGTTGTAGCGTTATCGAAAAGTACACTTCGATCGCTGCCGTATAAAATGTTCGGCAAACTTGTAATTTCAAAATAAGTCTCGAAACGGCTATTTGCAATCTTAAGTTTTTATTTTTTTATAACCTAAAAAAATGTCCAAAACATTTTCGAAAACCGCGTTTTTCGAAAGACGAAAATGGTATCCGGATTTTTCAAAATCGTTATTTTAGACTCAACCGATGTTTCGCCAGTATCTCACGGAAACAATCGCCCGTTTCAAGTTCAAGAGACGAGGAAGTTTGCCAAGAAGGTCGATGCCGAAGGTGGAGATGACTCGAAACTGATTCCCCTTTGTGCCATTTCCACCCTTCCAAAGCTCTGCTGCCTATGGCTTGTTAACTTTTTCTTAGTTACCCTGAGAAAGAAAAGTTAAGAGTCTCATCTTTCGCCACCGAATTATTGTTTTTCTTAAAATCACAACGAAGTAATGGCACTTATTTTCGAAAGATTCGTCCGGAGATATCATTGAAAAACCATATTCCGTAAATCAGCGTAGCCTCGTGGGCGTTGCAAAGCCGAGAGTGGCTCGGCATGACGGTGAAGAGTACACAGAACGCACCTTAATGTCCCATAAATCTTCAACTCGAAAATTACACCAATGGAAGATAGAAGGAGTTGAGAGAAGGTTGAGAAAGAAAGTCACGTTGGGTTGATGCTGTTTCGTGGATAGTGGTCCAGCCGAGAAAGCGGGAAGGACATAGGGGGTAGACATGTAGAAAGGAGAAAGAGAGCAGAAGGGCTGTCGGATATAGCATCGTAGTAGCGACGAAGGAGGCAGAAAGGAGGAGAAGAAGGTTGCAGAGGTGGCAGAGAGAAACGGTGAGACCGAGAGAGGGCGAGGCAGATCGGGTCCAGAAGGTTGAGAGAGATCTGTCGGTGGGGTAGCGCGCGTATATTTCCCCCCTCCGTTTCTTCATCCCCCGCCGTTTTCCACCGCCCTCTGTAGCTGAGCCATAGCCCCGCGGTAGTCGCATCTACTGCCTCCCACACCCCCACATACATACATAAATACAGACACATATACACGTAAAGCATCACCGGTTCCTATAGCAGAACAGAGCAGTAGAATATAGAAGCAGAACCAGTGGTGGCGGCAACGCTATATACCAGAGCAACGCAGCGCAGCAGCAGCAGCAGCAACAGCAGCAGCAGCTTTCCCCACTTCAGAAGAAAAGCACTTTCATAAATCTGCCAGCAGATATATGTGCGCACAATTTCCGAGATCCGGCCATTAAAGAGCCGCTCTCCTCGGTGCTATACTTACCACCCTCCATCCTCCTTCCTCCTCGGTTGGTCTCACTTGCAAACCCCCCATACCCTCTACAAACGCGAACCATTCCAACCTCCCCTCAGAATCCCGTTCTTCCTCTTTCTTCTGCCCCGCTGGAGTTTCTTCCCCTCTCTTCACCCCCTTCTCCCCCTCCCCCCGTTTGCTAACGCTTGGAAGCTATACTATAACCTCCTACTTCTTCCCCTTCGTCTTCCACTACCCTTATTCCAACCACCTCCGTCAGGAGCAGAACGCGTGGAAATAACGCGGCGAGCCGGCCTCACGGAGCGGCCTCTCTCTGTGCGAGTAATTCTCTCCGTGGTTATATCTTGATCTCATCCACCGCGCTCTCCGCTCACCTCTTGGCGTTTCGCCTTACAGCCTCCCTGGCTGATTCTACCACCCCCCCCCCCCCACCCCCTCCTACGCCCACCTCTTGTTCTTCTGTCTCTGTCCGTTTGCGCTTTTCTAAGCTATAATACACCATTGCGGTGTCGAGGAAATGCGAAAAGACTGATAACGGGGATGAAAAATTGTTGTTAGTTCGAGAAAATGCCGGAACAAAGTAATTACTTAAATTTATGAGTTCCTCGATAAAATTAAGAAAAATCGTCTGTGTCTATTGTATTCTTCGTAAAAAATGCAGAAATATTTGAAAAAAAAAAGTTATTAAAGGATATGATGGGAGTGATGATTTTCGCCATTTTTCTTTGCGTCAAATGGAAAAATCTTGAAAAATGGTTTGGACCACTTGTATAGATGTAGTTTTTTGTGTTGAACACGAATCCGACATTTTTTTTCTCATTTTAAAAAAGTACCGTCCCTCCGGTCTCATTTTTCGGTCACTTAACCCTTCAATCTTCATCCCCTTTCCCTACGTCTTTTCTTCTCGATACGACAAATAAATGGCTAAACGACCGGTACCTCCGTGAGATTCACCCTTAGACCCAAAAAGCAGACACATCAGCAAATCACTCGCACTTTCCCCGCTTTTTCCTCCTTCTTGTTTTCGCCTATCCCACCCCCTGCACTTTACGTTGGTCGGTCGGTGCTCTCGCCAACGGAAAGCCCGACGCGGGCCCAGCGTTTAGATAACGCGGGCCGCGTCTCTCGCACTCCCCTCGATTTACGAAGCCAGCCAGCCAGCCGCGGCAATCCACACCGCTATTCTTTTGCTCGCTCTTACACGTTAGCGGCGAAAGAAGGGTGCACATTCGCGGCCGTTATCCGGCCGCGGAAAATTCACCCTTTTGGCTCCCGCGCGAAAAGAGCGCAACTCCGGACTCTCCGGTATGGTGAATCGAGGATCCGGCAGTTGGAGAGGTAAAAGAGATTGGAAGGGGTAGATGCTAGATGCTCGCTGCTGTGACAGGCCAACTACCCCTACCACCACCCCATGACTTTCCTGGATAACACGCTGTAAACAGTATACTTTTAAAGCGCGCGGAGTTACGTATGTATTTTCAGATAGGGCCTGAATTATGACCGCATTTCGCCGTCACAGTATACGTAATACTATTCAACCCCCTCTACCAGCGGGTAAAAAGATCTCGCAAAAGGCAAGAATTCTAGAGACACGAACGTTTTTAAAGATTTATCCGCAACGGTATAACCGCTCGACGTCTGCACCCCCCGATGCGGTCCTTCTCTACCGAGTTTGCCTCCAAGCAGCTCTTTCGCGAAAAGCTATGTTGCCTGTTGGCTGAAAAGTACACCGACTTTGGAATAGAAATAAAATGGATATGGGGGTCGTATATGTATATAGTGTATTATGTATACATATACACATATATATGGAGACGTAGGGGTTACAAAAACGAGATAAAGCCAGAAAGAGCGCGATGGATATCGATAGCATAAAACGTAAAGGGCGTATCTCTTCCCTACAATCATATACCTTTGCGCCCTTCTTGCAAGTCTTCATCGATATAAAGTAATAGCAGTTTTTACCTGCGCACACGTATATTTGCGTGCAGTCGTAAATTAAATTGAACGCGGAGACGCGCCTCGCTCCCGCGAGTCGATATATAGAACGTACGGGAGTAAAGGAACCCACCCCCTTGCCGCCCTCCCCCTCCCCGTTTCACCCTATCTCGCCAATTCCTTCTCCCGCTCATTCTGGCGGAGGAAATTCTCCGAGAGTTCGTCTCCGTTATCTCGCTCACTCGAATCGCGGAGTTTCGAAATTACTTCGGTACTTAATACCGATAATATAGGGTTGCCGGTGTTGTATACCTCCCCCCTTTAGCATCTCTCCACTCCCGACAGAAGCAGCATCGCCGAACCAGAAACCGGGGGCGGGAGGAGTTGGGGGTGGCGAGAGGGTATCCTACGTAGTAAAATACCTAGAGATCTACCCTCTAGCGCGCTGAAGGGGTTGTTGGTGTATGTACATCTATATGCGTGTGTGTATATGTGTTTTCAGGGGGGTAGGCGCCCTCGCGGCCTGTTATAGATGGCCGGCTTAACTGCGGCATATTATGCGAATTAATTACCCTACCCGGTGGCTGAGACGGACATATTATTTATCTCTGCCAGAGAACCTTCCTCTACGGGCCTCTGCTGCCGCGGGAAAAGCTTCGTGTACCTATACCGATAGCAGACGTACACCATTCATAGCATCACCGAGGATCAGACTTACGATCCTTTTCGTCGGTTTCCGTTGCCTTCTGTTCATTGGCGAGATTTATAAAAGTACTTCAGAATAAGGGTAGTTTTTTAAATGATTTATTGAAAAATTTATAATGGGGGTAGTTATTTTTTATTGCTATTAATCCCGATGAAGACAATAGAGAAATAGATGCCAGGCATTGGAATGGGTCATCAGTTAGCGGCAGCTAAATTCGATGGAAAAGTAACGAAGGAACAAGAAGAAGAAAGTTTTTCGCGGCTCTCGTTAGCCTCGCCTCAAGCGTGGTTGAGTCTCGTTTCTTTTTTTTTTTGCCTCCTTCCACGTTAATGCTGAAAGCCCAGAGGGACGACGAAGACAGAATGAAAAAAAAAAAAAAAACCGAAAAAGATCGCGAGGACTGTCGATTCTCGACGAAACTGTTTTGAAAAGGGAGCGAAGACAGGAATTCTGTGAGCCGACGATGAAGGTTCGAGCCCCGCTGACCACCGTTTACGCGAAGACAAAGGGTCTTCTACTCGGGCGAAGCGAGCCACCCTTAGACTCTCCAAACCCTTCGCGTCTGCCTTCAAGCCAATACCCGCGTTCCTATACGTACTATAACGCGCCCGAAGTTCGAAGAGAACCGTTTGGATCGCCCCTCGACAGAAATTTGGCGTTGCCTACTCACTACACAGCATCGCGTGCCTTCGACCAGCAAAGATTCCTATACGCACGGGAGACATCGGTCATAGGAGATGCGGGCAGATAATTCCGTACGATGGCCACAAATTTCACCCCTCGCGAGACGTTTCAAACTCTTCAATGTCATACGACGAAAGCAGTTTCACTCGTGACTCGTTTTTAATTCACATACAATTGATTTTTTTTTTGTTTGCCACCCTTAGATATATTATAGAATATATTGCTGTAACACAACCAATTATGTAATAATAATAACAATAATAATAATAATAATAATATTTTTCGGCTTTCTGAAAATATTGTATTTAGCTATATTTTCGATACAATTCTGATTCATCCCTCGTGATTCGTATATTTCTGATATATTTTTTGGGAATACTTTTTTTTCCATGTGGGCGAAGGTATACAGCAGAATTTTTTTTTCTTTTATTTTTTTTTTTTATTGTACGAAAAATGAAAGCCATATACGACACGCGCGTAAGGGTGGTAGAGGCGGGTAGTGGAATCGTCGAATAAAGCGAAATTCGTGGAAGGAAAACCGGTGAAGGAAGGTGGGCCTCCAGGCAAAGGGGGTGATTCGGGTGATAGAAGAAGGGAGGAAGAAACGAGGCTGCGTTGCTCCTGCCGCTGCGACGACGAGGGAGATAGAAATGTGGAAAGGCGAGAGAATGACGAGGGAACGCGGCCGCGACGTCGGAGAAGGTGAAATACACGAGGATTGCATCCCCACTCTGACTTCTCTTTTCCTTGCCGTCTCTATCGCTCCAACGAAATTCTATACTTTCCTATCCTCCTTTCGCGACTGAGTTCCCCTTCTTGAAACGACGACGACGACGACGACGACGACGACGCCAACCGCGCTCGCGGGGGTGGTGTGCCGTGGCTGTTGTGGCTGCGAGAGCCGAACGGGGTGTACCACCGCGCACTTCCATCCCTGAGAGCTCAGATCTGTGTGAGGGAAACTAACACCACAATCGCGTGAGCCCCGCCCGTCATATTCCTGGTGGACCAATCCGGCGAGGTTCCTTTATTAGATCCATAAATCCATCATATCCATCTCTACCAGTTGTGAAGAAGGCAGAGGCAACATCCTCTCGTCTCCGAGTTTGCGTTCATTGGCTGAAGCCGCTTCAGGGACTCCTACCTTCGCTCCTCTCTCTCCCTCATCCTTATCTATCTCTATTTATCGTTGGTGACGTATAATGCATCATTTTGGCCGTAAGAGTGAAAGCACCCTAACGACTTATATGGGCGGAAATAGGATCGTGAAACAGAACCCCCGCGCGACATACCGGGGTTGCCGAGGATTATTCATAGTGCTGGGAACTCAGGGTCATCTTCTCCGGTTCTTATCATCCCTATAGCTCAGCTTTCTTTCCGTCTATGGCACCCTTGCTGGCGCATTGCGGAGCTTTTCTTCTCCGTCTACCCTATCCGACGCTTTATTAATAATGAATTTTTGTCTCTCGCGAGAAAACCTTCCTGGCGAGAAACCTGGGTAACAGCGGAGAATAGCGAGGAGTTTTGGAAGGGAAGGGGTGGATTGCGGCTTGTAGTCTGGCGCTGAACGAGACCATGCTACAAGACCTTAGCTATAGTACCGCGAAACAGAGAAGCTGTGTGTGATGCTCAGCGCGCCGATCGCAGTGAATAGTGGCGAGAGGAAGCTGGAGAGCAGCCCCTGTTTCAACCCCCTCGCCTCCTCATCCTCCTCCTCCTCCGCCACCCGCCCGGCAAGCGTTGTGTGTGAGCGCCAGGAAGGTGGGAGATTTGGTACGGCGAGAGCCCGGAATCGTCGGACGGGGGTGGTAGCCGACGGGGCGCTTGCAAGCTCCGGAGGAACCAGGGGTGAGAACGGGCCTCGGTTTATATGCGCGCGCAATATCCATCCCTGCTATGGTATAGCGCTGCGAGTGTATGAGTTTCACGCGCGTAAGGCAGAGACCACTGTCCACTCGTTTGCTCAGACTACACAAGCCGGTCGCACATCCCCTACTCGGGTACCGATCCAACCCAACGGGAGTCCGAAGGATTTTACCTCGTATATTTCGTATCCTTTTCCCTCATATCCTTTCTCCTTGAGTTGCCTACTTCATCTCTTCGGGCCACCAACCTCACTCCTTCCCCCTTAATCTATATATATATACATAGGGACTACTCTAGTCGGAACATAATTCATTTTGAAAGTTTCGGAAAAGCCTGAGAATTTATCCTCGGCAGTGGAGTGGACACTGGCCGGGGGATGAGGATACCTAACTGTGGGTTGAGTAATGTACGATGTCCAGAGCCGTACCTCGTATATACTCCTTGAAACTGCAGTAGAAACGGTCAAAGTGATTTATCGCAGTTTGGTACACACGATGCAAAATAACAATTATAGGGGTTGAATAAAATTTTGTCAATTCTGCCAAACGACGATACGGCTTTGATGAAACGGTTCTAAAATCGAATCGATTGATTCCATTCATACGTTCGACTTCGATGAAAAAATCGTTTTCATTTTATTTCATCCCCCGTAAAGCAGCTTTTGCAAATTGCTGTTTATACGATAATCGTAATTAAGGGGTGTGGAATATGAAAGTTTCGTAGACAACTGACCAATTTTACCAATGTGTTGGAAAAAAAAAGTTGAAAGATAGATGGAGGGTCTATGGCAAGTCGGAGTTCGCTTTGATCCGTCGTAGAGAATACACTTGTATGTGTATATAAGGGTGTATACGTACATCGGTTTGGTATAAGTCTCGACATCGGAGAGTTGCATGGGACAGTTTTAGAATTCTCGGTGGAACGCTCCTCCCAAAGGGGCCGGAGGACCAAAAGGAAGTATAGCGGAGAGCCTCGACGTTGAGGGTGGGTTGAGGGCATCGAGGGGTGGAATAGCAAAGAGAGAGTGAGAGGAGGGATCGAAGGAAGGTAACGGGGAGAACCGACGAAGACCATCGGGTCCTTGACGGACGCGAGGATCAATATCCTCCAATACCATACTCCGTAAGCTATATATGCCGACTACCCCATTCCTACTGCCAATAAAACGCCATACCTATGTGTATTGTACGGGCGCAACCAGCGGCAGCATCACACCCAGAACCTCTACCATCGCCATCCCGTAGCCTCTGGTACTATATACCAGGGCGATTCTTTTCTCAGGCTTCCTATTGGCCGTAAAACACTGGCCGGCTGAAAGGTTGAATTTTATCGCGAGAAGAGAAATATCGATGTAAAAGGGGGGCAAGGGGGGGAGGGGGAGGGAGGGAGAGGGTGGCAACGGCGGTAGCGGCGTCGGCGTCGACGTTGGTAGCGGCGCCGGTAGGCGAACTCGGCTGGCAAAGCGAAGATAGCAGCTGAGAGAAAACTCCGAGTTGTTCGTAGGATGTATTGGTGAAAGAGAAAGAGAGATAAAAAACGACTGCGTGCACCGCCAACCCCCCTCGCGCACTCGGCGTTACGGTGAACGTGCAACCGATACAACTCGACGCTACAATACAGAGGTTTTCGCGAGAGTATTTTTCCTCACTCTCCGCCTCTCTCTCTCTCGCTCTCTCTCACTCTCTCTCTCTCTCTTCCTCTCTTCAGCGGTCTCTCTGCAATTACGTGCTTCTCACGATATACTACTACTACGCACTATGGGCCAACATTGTCGACGGAGCCGAGAGTGTGATCGGAAAAAGTAATTCTACCAATGAATCGCCTTTCGTATTTTATCTAATTTTTTTTTTTTTTTTTTTCGTTGAAAATCGCTGATAAAAATATTGCGGGTATGTGATTCTTTTTTCAGTTATTCCTATCGCAAAAATATCACGAGAAATTATTCACGAAATTTTATGAAAAAGATATAAATCACGACAATTCTCATTTACAAGAAAAACGTGAAAAAATTCTATTTTCTTTTAAGGGATGAATTTTAAATTAATCATTTCTAAAATCAGACTACACATTAAAAAATCGTTGTACTCGCAAAAAAAATTATTTTCTGATAGAGTCAAAGTGACGCGCGAGATAATACTGAATAAAAAAAAATTGCCGAAAAAAAAATTCATGTTATCGACTGATGTGGGGGTTGAGATTTTTTCGTCGAACGAAGTGAATTTGACTTCGAAAGTTCGCCAAAGCTTCGTAATAGCGGCGTGGCTCGATAAATTTGCAATTTGATAGTTGCTCGTTGACTAAAGAGGACTCGAGTGGTGGCTGGAGAGTCTGTCGAAGCCGAGAGCCAAGCCGCAAGTCCTATGCACAGTGGAGAGAGCAGAGGCCAATAGTCCGGCCTCAGCTATAGTATAGAATCTTGCGAATCCCCCCGGAACGACAATGGACTTCCGACTTTCTCTCTCCGCGCGTTCGCGAGATCTTGAAAGTTGTTCTCTTACTCTCGAGCAGCGGAGAGACCTAACAGAACAGCTCCAAGAGCTCGAGGAACGCGCCACTTTGCGAAATCTCGACGACCTACTTCCATCCGGGAGCCACGCTACTTCCGTTCGCCTCTATCTCTCTCTCCCTCTCTCTCCGTTACCACCGTCGCTTCGCTTTCGTCTCGTTTACCTAAAGTCAAAAGGGTGACTAATGCCGAAACTTCTGTAGTGATTTTCGCGAGCGTTAGCATCACTTCCATAGGGAGATCGCAACCCTTCACTACCCTTAAGATACTTTGCGAGATGCTGATCTGGAAAATCTTATAAATATTCAATTTTTCAAATTTATGAAAAAAATTAAATAAAAAATGCAATTTTTTTTTTTTTCTTTTTTTTTTCACGGCATTTTTGAGTTTTTCTGATGATACGAATCGCGACATGATTACGCATATCGCGATGTCATAAAAAGGAGGCGTTCCCGTATCGCAGTAAGAAAACGCGTAGTTGCGTGGGCGTTAAGAGGGTCGGTACCATATGAATATGAGTATATAGCGTAAGGATAGACGTTGCGGGATTGGATGACCCAATCCTCCAATGGTAATGTTCCGCGATATGACCGCCTTCCTCTATGATATGATATTATCATAACTGCGCACGCGGATTATTATTGGTCGACATTCATCCCCCCGGAGCGTTCTTCTACTCTTCGCCCCTTGGGAGTTCCTTTCTTCCATCCCTCGTGCGCCGAACCCGCGCGCGCGAGAGCCCTTCTCAAGCTATCCTCGTTCTTCCACCCCGCATTTCCAGACTCCGCGTCTCACTCGCTCGCGTTTCTTCGGTATATAACCTCGACACATACACGGCTATTCTACTGGTTGCCGAGGTGGGGCTCTGCGCTTCTCTCCCGCTTTCCATCGCTCCGGTCCTACCCCCCCGAATTATGAGGATCAATACGCGAGGAAACTCGCAAGGCCAGCGCCGACGCTACTCTCTCGACGACCTCCTTCAGCTACGGACGTTATCTCTCGGCCGACGAACGAACGGATAAAATTTTTTGCACTTTTTCGAAAAGTCACCAGAAAAAAAATTAAAAATATTATTATGATTATTATTATTCAATAACTACGATAATGATTATTTTTTTTATTATTAAATTTTATTATCATTATTATTAATTTTTTTTAACATTATTCAGTTATTGTTATTATTTAGTCCACAATTATGTTTCGATTTATAGATCGAAAGAAATTAAAAAAAAAAAAACATGTGACTCCGGGCGAACGTGAGACAGTCGATCGAATTTACAGACATGAAGCTGCGAATCGAAACAGCGTTACAGAAACGCTATAGGCACCCTGACTCGCGCGTGGGCAGCAACGGCCTCGAGGAACGCACATACGCATGAGGGGTATGGGGTATCATAATAATTGTATAACAGGGGAGAAACAATCGATACATGCTGTCTGCAGTGCAGCGGATACTGCGAGAATAACTCGCGCGCCAAACCCAAAGCGGATGTCGATTGAACGAAACCTGCGCCCAGTCAGTGACAAACCCTTAATCACTGATCGTTCATCCCTTAACGCTAAATATACCAACTAAATTTTATTTGAAAGTCCGAGAAAAAAAAAAGGTTTTATGGGGTAAAATTTTTCGGAAGATTTTACTAACTCACCCTGTAAAATGACCTTAGAAAATCAATTCCAAGACAGAGCACCACAATCGGGACATAGGGACACTTTTTTTTTTTATATATACACAGATACATAGACGAGAGACTCTCTCGAGTGATAGAGGAGCGCCGAAGAAAGAGGAAAAGGGATCTCATAGCCAAGGCAAGGGATGCTGGAGACACCGAGGATAGCGCTGGGGGGCAAAAAAAAACATCGCGTCCGAGCAAAAAGGACCGAAGGGAGTGAATTTTTTATCGGTAAAAACTCCATTAGAGGGAAGCGTCGGTGTTTGTTATTGGTCATCCTTGAAAGACGAAGAGCAAGAAGAAAAGAGAGGGAAAGGGGTGTTTGTCCGGTGCGGAGGTATATCGATTGATCCGAGGGATAGATATATCGTCACTCGATGCCTCTCGAACCGCTTCTCAAACCCTCTTTGACTCTCTCCGTTTTCTTTTTCTTTTTTTTTCGTTTTGCTTTTTCTACTTTTCTCCGCACCCTCTTTTGTTCCCTTTTCTTTTCATTAATTCTCCGTATAACTATATAACAATTTTATTGTTTTTCCACATCCCCTTTTTTTCTCGGAATTTTCACTTTCGCCGATTTCCAAAAAAAAAAAAAAAAAAAAATGATGAATCATCAAAATTAATCATTGGTTCGGGAAATTATTTTTAAAAAATCGAATTTTTGTACAAAACAACTTTTAGTGTTGTTAACTAATTGTTAGTTCTTCCAACTCATCATTATCGTCAGCGCACGCCGCCATCTAAAATTCTCCCTTCGGTGCGAACCTGAAGCGTATCAAAGAAATCAATTATCGATGGGCAACACAGACGCGTGTCCTCGACAGATCTTTGCAGCATCCCTCACTTCCCACAGGAAGGAACCCATTCTCCGTTCCTCCATGCGCGACCCGTTCCGCGACCCGAACCCTCGATCTCATCCCCGTGTTTCGCGTACTTGTAAAATGCCCACATCTTCCGAAGCGATATCAAAATTTTTCGAAAACATTTTTTATTTTACAATGCAATTGATCGTTTAAGCATTTCTATATATAAAGCTTCATGAAAATCGATAGTTACCCATAGTTACCCCGACTACAGTATCTTAGAATGTCGATATCGTCTGACGAGACGAACGTTAAATGAACTGCCGATGTACCGCGACCAATCGAACAGACAAGATCGATACAGCGATCGCCGAAGATCGAATGAGAACCGACACTTTTCATTCCAACTTGTGTCTAAAACTTAAACTATATAGACATATGTAACCGAAACGATTCGTGCAGTGTATAGATGTGTCGGACGGATCGGTCTATATGCGCAGAAATAAATAAAAGACCATCCCGCCGCCTCCAGCGATAGAACCGAGAGATTCTACAAGTGAGACCCCGCTGCCTGTACGTAATACGGTATTGAACTACAATAAAAAAAAAAAAAAAAAAAGATCTGCTGGAAGGGCCAGTGTGTCCGGCAGGCCAACCCAGCCGCCTGGAGACAAAATCGTACCGAATGGATCTCGCGAATGTTGGACGGATGAACCAGTCGAGCGACGCCCGGGGGCCAAACGAGAGAACAATATAACAGAGAGAAAGAAGAACAACTGGGATTCTCCGTCCGCTGCTTGGCCGATTCTGTACTCTCGATGCTACGAGAAACGATGGAAACGAACGAAGGGAATAGAGAAAGCGAATCGTCGGCGGGGAGGGCAAAGGGGTGAGAAAGACAGGAAAAAGATGAGTGAGAAAGGAAGAACGGACGTGTGGGTGGGTTGGAAGGGACAGAATGACTGGACGGTCGTTGGAATAGCCTCAACTGGACAGGACGAGAACGACTACTACTGGTGCTGCGACTACCTACTTTTATATCGCTCGGGAAATAATGGGATTCCCATCATGAAGTGGATTTCCCTTGGGAGCAGTGGACATCGATGCACGCGTCAAGAGATCCTACGCGGCCGTATCCACTGGGCTCTCACTCTTTGACTATGTATGTGTATACAGATGTATATATATACATATATATGGAGCGAATATATATGTATATAGTATATCTATCTCTCACTCTTTCGACGGCGTATATCCATCGGTCTCACGTCCGTTCTCCGACTCGCCAGCCTCCGACTCGCCCCCGCAGTCGAACCAACCGCCCCTCGTTCACCTGTCCAACCGTCCGAGTCGTTCCCGACCTAACAACCTCCGATTATCGCTTACCAGCTGTCCGAGTTAATTATGCACCACATCCATGGTGCATTCGACGTGATTGATAATTATTATCTCTTTGGAACGAATGTTCTTCGGAGTGTTGCCACATCGATCGGAAGAAATGAATATTATTCACATTCGTTTGAAGGTAAATGTCTGTTGAGAAATTCATTGGCTGGAAGATTTGAGCTGAAAAAGGATATGACGGTTTTTTTAAACCGAGCAGCGGCCTTTTGATGCATTAATTAAGGCATCGCATGGTGTCCAGTGCTCCTGGAAATTATGGAAGTCCTCCAAACGCCCTTAAACTTTTTTGTCTTCTGGAAAAATTCTGGAAAATCCTTAATTTTTTTTGCTCTTTCTTGAATTTTTTTAATCGTTTTATTTTTCCTTGAATTAGATTTTTTTATATTTTTCATGCTCTTCTTCGTGATCCTTTTTTTCCGATCTTTGGTGCTGTTTCGAAATTTCAATTTGGCTTATTTTCGAAAATAATTTTTTTTTTATTTTTTGAAATATCTATGATAATTTCGAAAATATTTTGAAACAGTTTTTGAAATTCACTTGAATTTTGTGGGACCGTTTTCTGCACACTATCTGCTGTATGGATCATTAATAGTCTAAAACCTGACTGTTGATACCGATAACAATTTGATTTACGTAATTAATTTCAAAAAGTTAAATGAGTTTCCGTCAGTGAAACTTTGTCATTATAGACCCTTTTTCGCAAAACCCAAAACAAGTTACGAAAATAAAAAAAAATTGTACTAATCCGATGTAAAAGACGCTGTGGAAAAATGCTTCACGTTCGGTGTAATTCCAGCGTCGATCAAAAAATCATAAGAACATTTCAATTAGGAATGCTTTCGTTCAGTAAAGAATTTGAAGATAATTTTTTTTTCATGTCGGTGTATATTTCAGTAATATTAGCGCCATCTGACGGCGCAATTTCAAATTCTGAAGTTATGCACCACAACTTCGCGACACTTTTATGATCAATAAAAGAATTCTGTATTACCAGCGATAAGTAAGTAAGAAAATTATTTTATCTTATTTTTTTACCGACAATCGGTAAAAGAGAAATTGCAGATTTTCTCATTATCGATGGTAATTCACAAAGGTTCTGCGGGAAATAATTTACTTCGGATTTGTGATACCAACATTCGTGTATATTTTAAGGCTTAATCCAGTATATGCTTATATTTTTTAACATTCGTAATTATAAAAATTCAATTCCGATTAGAGAAATGTCTACTGAATCTATTATTGAAATCACTGTTTTTCCGAAGGCTACGAATAACTAATTGTAAATATGTAACGATAATCGTGTGGATCTGGCATTTCTCACATTATCTCTTTCGCTCAATTACTAAAAAAAAATGAATTTGTTGCACGTAAAGTATATAAAATTTTACATTAGTTGATAATGAATCAATGAAAATATTTTGCGTATCAGTGATTTCGTACTTTTCCCTAAAATATAATACAATAAATTTATGATACATTAAATTCAACGGTCGGCTCTACGATTGAAATTTTTAATATTATATATAATTGTATATATATGGAAAATATATGGGGTCAGACAATAACACGTCGTATTTTATATTCTCAATTAGCACTAACGTCTCTAGTATATAGTGTTTTTTTTTTCAACACTACATTAGTTAATTCACGTTTAGCGCCATAATCACGATAAACTCGATAAGTTACAACACATAGAATTGGTTATAGGAAAAATCTTGACAAACTGTTGCTAATCGACTTTTTTTCATTCCATTGACTGTTAAATTTATACATTCGATGAAAAAAAAAAAAAAAAATCATTATATTTTCATGTGATCGATTAAAAATAAATAAATATCGTAATTGACTATTCCATGAATTCTTTTTCGACTATCTCTTTGTATCGCGATAAATTGTTTCGATTGATTTACGATTAATTCAATAATTGTTAAATTAATTTTTTACGAAAATCGAAGTATTCTTTAGGAAAAGTTTGTCAGCAATTTTAAATTAAAATAATCAAAAAATTCATTTTTCCACTCTTCGTTAGACGAGTTCACATACTTAATTTTCCCGACTGCATCATCCTCTTAAATCGTTCCACCATATGTTTCAAAATTCTTTTAAATTTAATGATAATTTCGTCGAATATCGTAAGTTGGGTACAATAAGATTTTTTTTGTGATTTTGGAAGAAATATTAGGAATACATCGATCGTGCATTTGAGGACACAAATTTCAGAGGAAACGATGAGACAACATCAAATTATGTTTCGACACCCAACGTCAAATTTTTCATAAATATTATCGCAAGAATTGATATTGAACATTTTTGAACAGTTAGTTTATTAATATTGAATAAAATAAAATAAAAATACTTTAGGTCGCGAAAATGAAGTACATAAAAATATTATTCATAAAAATAAAATTTTTTATGGAAGCCACTCGTTGAATAATGATTTAAAATACAAAAGTACGAAGTCAAAAGTTACCTCCAAAATTGATAATAATTAATGACGGTATAAAAAAAAAATAAAAAAAAATAAAATATTCTACAGACATGAAATCATTTTATCACAAAAGAAAAAAAAATCGATAGACGATTTTTGGTGACTGACTTAGTTCATCAACCGTCTGAGCATAAAAAAAAAAATTCATTCCGTGGCGCTGAAATTCGCTCGAATATATGTTACTTTTATACTGATTTCAAAAATGTCGCTATCAGTATTTAAATTATTTAAAATTATGATCAGAAATCATAAGAATGACTCGAAATCATATAATACTTAAAATCATAAAAATCAGCCGCAAAATCATCAAAAATCAGTAACTCACTAAAATCATTTGTATACCGAAATCGGTAGTGAATATAGCGTATTATGCAGAAAATTCAGAATAACGCTGCGGACCCGGAATGAACTCGTGATCTTGCGATATGATGTTCGATTGATCTGATCACCGAGCCATTGCCGAGTCCCTATTTTCACATCGGCCTCGTTGTCCTCAACAACTAAGCCACCTGTTCGTACTTTGCTTTGTTTATGTTGCTCGCCAAGCAACAGGCTAAAAAGACCCCGACAACCGGAAAGAAGGCAACGGCTATAGCACTGCCAGCAACGTACCCAATATTGCTGTTGATGAAGTTGATCACTTGATCGTAGCATCCCTAACAAAAAAGAACAAAATTTTTAAAAAATGGCTAAAGTGCCATTTTTAATGGCCAAAGTGCCATTTTAAATGACTAAAGTGCCATTTTAAAGTGTCTAAAGTGCTATTCAAAATGGCACTTTCGGCCATTTTTAATTAGAGCCTAAAATGGCTATCAATGAATTCTCTTTGATTGAACGTACTTCGGGAAAGAGGTTGTCAGGTACGCTGGTATCGCAATTCTCCGAAACTTTGCAACAAGATTGCGGAATCTCTTTCGGTGGCTTCATCTCCTGCCAGTCCATGTATCCCCGGTTTCCGCAGCACTCAAGCTGTGATTTAAATTACGATTAAAATGGTAATCAGCATTGATTAAAGGCAAAATCTGAATCATAACGATGTCTCCAGAAATGCCTTACCGTTGATTGCATGGTATCAACGTGACCATTAGTTTTAGGACCGGTATTGTAGATATGAAGACTCTGATTCAAACTTTGATCGAATCCTTCAGTCAAGGAGTTTCGATACGCGTAAACGGAAGCTCCGGCACCGAGTTCCAGAAGTGCTACGACTGCCAGAAAGGCTCCGTACTAATGGTCAAAAATGGCAATTAGTTTAAAAAAAAATGATTTTCCGACCCCATTTCATTCAGTACTTTCGATATTAATGCCATTAGTTAGATGTATCCATTTCTGATCACAATGGCGATCGTTTGACAATGAAAAGTTGTATCATTTATTTAAAAAAATATAATGGTCCCGTATTGGTCCCTTTTGGTTCTTTTGTGTAAATGCGGAAAGAATACAACTGTCCAGAAATAAAATTCGCCGTCATTTCTATTGATCTAACTTTTTTGTTGCGTATTTAACACGCAAAGGTTTACGTAAAGGTTGCACGAGAATAAGCGGGCGTCACGTATGTCAAGAGTTTATCGATCCTACGCGCTCGTTTGTGAGACTTAATTACAATTCTTGAGGGGTTGAAAGCCGCGAAAGTAGAGAAAGAAATGGAGCGAAAAGTTCGTTTCACGGTCAAGTTTGAAAGACCAATGCTATGCAGGCGTTGATGCGATACTCACGAGATAGAGTAACGCTGGATGACCTCGGGCTGTGCAGCAACAGGCAAGGGTTGCAGCCAGCGCAACGAGAGCACCGAGACATGCTAAGGCTAACAAAGCAGCCCCACTCCCTTCGACGCTCATGTCAACATAGTCCCGGAGTTGTATGCGCATCCAGATTCCAGCACAGAGCATCATGACACCGGAACACTTGAAATGTAACGAATTAGTCACCCCTTAGCATCGCTTTTTTTTTAACCACACGTGCAGACGCGATCATTATGGGGAACACGTGTTTGAAAAAAAAAAATTGAATATATATAAGTAACCAGCTAACCAAAACGAGGGATTTTTTTTTATTAATTTATGGCAGAGTTGAAGGGCTGTTTTTATTTATATCGTATTATTTGAAGGGTCTCTCGGTAACTGTGTGCTTGAAAATTAATAATCATCATTTTGAATTGCGTTGTAATTTATATTAAAAAAAAATTAAAAACAAATTAATTATTAAAATAATTAAAAATGCAAATAATAATAATATTATTTGTTATCGAGGTAAAAGTTTAAAGAATCATTCATATAAAGTAGAGGACGCAAATATAAACGTTCTATATGTTTTTTACATATGTTATGATTTCCATATGGTAGTATATTTATCGCAATAAATCATATTTACGCACTTTTACCGTACAAATAATTTATTGGAAATTTATCTATTGGTTGAAATTGAAAAATATCACGCAATACTGAAACTTAAACGACATTATGAAAATTGTATAAAATTTCAATATTTATTCAGTTTTAATTATATGCTATATCGATTTTTCTGATATCGCCGTATGTTTGTTTATAGAATAACACAGAAAATGAAAAAAGGGATTATTTTCATTTTCTGAAAATAATTACGAACTCTCTTCGTTAGTTTGCCTTCGTGAGCTCATTAAATCGCTTCCTGAAATAAAAAAATTTGGCGTCCTCGCTATCGGTCGCATAGGGATACTGATAGCGTTCAGAGTGCTACAGGATGTTGATATGAGGGACCATATTGCCGTAAGCTGATTAAATGTTGACCGCTAAAAAAATCTTATTCTTTAAATAACGCCACCGATTCCTGCACACGGCATCGAAGAATTTTGAAATAATCAAATATATCTCATCATCAATAAAAATGCTTCAAAAAAGCACTAAAAACATCGGAATTCGTATCGACATAGAAACACGATTTTTTCGAGAGTTCTGTTTTTTTTTTTTTTTTTTTTTTTTCGTGCAGTGAACAGTTATTCTATAAGCAAAGCGATTGACGTTGAGAGTTTAGGGTCCCAAAAAAAATTTCCATATTTAAATCGCGACATCTCCGAATGGTAACTCGATGTGACACACGAACGACGCACGGGTGGAATTTTACGCAAATAACCATGAATCGCTCGAACATTTATAAAACATTAAAATAGTAAAATTTAACATTTCCGGAAACTGTACGATTTTCAAAAATATTACGATGTCTTCAGGTACTTGTAAATTGCGTTTATTTAAAGAGTTTTCATGGCTTTTTATGGTATAGCAATTATTGCGCAACAGTTGGACAATATTCCAGATGTGACACGAGGGTGTTACGTTGTACTCCGGGGGTTGGATATTCGTGAATCCGTGTCAATGCTGCTACTCACCCAAAACGCGAAGTTGAAGAGCATCAAGAGGGTCGTCATGCAAGCCATTGCGGCAATCGTCTCGAGGCGTTTCCCCATTATGGAACAATCCGATTTATTTCTTTTATGCAAACTAAATATTAGATTATTTTTTATTTTTTTCTGACTCGGAGCCGAAAACAGTACCGGCCTTACGTGCGAACGATCGATTCGTACAAAGCTCCGGACAGAGTTGCCTGCGTGGCCTCTCCGGGAATCAGCGCATGCGTTCTCACCGCGAAACCCGTGTACTTGCGACCAGCGCACGTAGCTTTTTAAACGATATAATAAAAGTGGGCGAATATGGACCAACATTTATTGCATGTAAAACGGAACCGCGAATAAAAAGGCTTTTGTTTTAATTAATTAAAAATCTCTATAAAATACAGTAAAAATTAAAACTATTTCTGCGGTTCGTACTCCGAAAAATCGCTTTCTCTACAATATATTAATTTATCTCTTTTTATGAGTTAATTAAATTTTTACCAAAAATCTTTAGATTTTTTAAAAAATATTCAGTAAATTATTGAAAAAAAAAAAAATTATTATAATACGAGAGCTGAGCTCCGTTGGGGTCTATAAGACCCCACAATACGATACATTAATTGGAATGATAAATAATTTTCATGAATTCTCAATAATGTATTTATTGGTATTAGATACACAATAACGATTATTAATATTAATGTAATATTAACAATATTGACATAATATCGTTCATACAACTGTAAATCAAATGAATAAAGTTAACATTAGTGCCGTCGGACTTTTGTGTACATCAGTGT
This sequence comes from Cryptus viduatorius, assembly GCA_964006125.1. Classification (NCBI taxonomy): domain Eukaryota; kingdom Metazoa; phylum Arthropoda; class Insecta; order Hymenoptera; family Ichneumonidae; genus Cryptus; species Cryptus viduatorius. The sequence goes on along the minus strand of OZ023225.1, from coordinate 18,158,686 downwards.
TCACCTCATAACAAAACATACGAAGTCAACATATCAAATTTTACTTCGTTTTCGTGTATAAAGACAATTTTTAGTAACACAAACTCCAAAGTTGCGAAGAATCAACGAATCGTAATCAACACAGTGCAATGATCGTGGTGAAGATTCATTGCCGGTTTCGTATAATTTTCAATAAATTTTTTTTCAACACTATTCTTTTTTTTCGACGAAAAAACACAACCGCATAAAATATTCTTACGAAAAAATAGGTTAGCCTTCCGGAAGGTCAACGCGGATGTTTTCGCGCATATTTTGCGCTGCTGAAGCGTTCTAAAAAAAAAAAAAATCGGCAATAAAAATCTATTTGACATGAACAGCCAGATGATGATGATGCGGCGAAGAGTTCGGATCGATGTTCTTCGTGTAGTTGAGCAAAACTCCGGGCCACATGACGTTATTATCGCCAACAACCGCCGGTTGACGAACTTTTCTCGGGCTGCGTTTATGCTTTCTTAAGCTTAAGATCGTCGCGCTGCCTTCACGGTTGTTTTGCGTAATTCGTGAGTTCATCGAAGAGTTCAGTTGCGTCTTATTAGCGGTCAGTTGGGCTATTTGTAGCTGAATCATCTTTTGCGTCGTGTCGACACTTTGATCGGTAAAATTGTTGTTGTTGTCGTCGTTGATGGTCTCATTGACGATACCGATTTTTTGGGTATTATCGTGAAGGTCCACATCGTCAGTAGCTGTTTCGTTGTCGATTTTGGCCTCCAGACTCAGCTTCGTTAGATCGACGATCGGCCACGCGTTGGCGCGAGAAGCCATACCGATTTCTTGATTCTCCGTTCCGTCCACGTTGCCGATATTCATACCGATCGCCGGACTTTTGAGGCGAACATTGGCATTATCGTTGGTCAAACAGTCGATCGGTTCGTCGTCAATGAAATGCCGATCTTCCAGATAATCCGGAGCCGTTTTAGCTTCCCACTCAACCTGCTCGTCGCTGCAACAGGATTCTCGATCGAAATCGCTCTTGCTGTCCGTCAGATCTCTCTTGCTGCTCTTTATGTCGCCGATCGTTTTGAAGTATATGCTGTGATCGTATCGGTAAGTCTCCAAACAAGTGCTGTCGAAATTCCCATTCGATTGATAGTTGAATGTTCCGCAACAGTTTATTTTGCAATTTTCATCGTTTCGCGACTTTCGGCGATGCGATCTTTTGAGATTGTGGAAACGCGGACTCCACGCTGGATCGTCGATTATTATTTTATTCGAGGAGATACTCCATCGCGGCTCTTGTTCCTCTTGCATCGTTAGACGTCCTCTGGACAATCTTTGGGAACGCAGACGATTGTAACCCCTGGCGAATGCTGCCCAACGCTCGATCCTCTGCAATACGTATTCGGTTTCCTCGTTCCACCATTCGGACAATCCTTTTTGCAAGGATGCGCTCATCTCCTCCGTGATCGCGGCAGCCATCTCACCCGACGCACTCGCGATCGAAAATTGCCGATTTATCTAAACCTTTTTTTTTGTTTCTTTACATCCGAAAGGGAGAAATGCGTTAATGACTTTTTGAAGCGTTGCAACGCGAATGCAATCGAAGCGATAGTTTCACTCGAATTTATAGGGATGCGCGGAAGCACCGCAGAGTCCCGAAGCCGTTGACGATCTCTGATTACGTAGTATGCATGACCGTGACCTCGGTATGCCGCGAACAGTTTTCAGGAGTGTCGATCATCTTACGACATTGAATTTCAAGGTTTATCGATCGCTTAAAACTAACATTGTCGACATTACGCAGTGTTCCGTAATTAAGAAGGTTTAACTCGTAACATTGCCTGAAATAAAACGCTGATCGACGTTCCGCATGATCGAATTATAACGATCCCCGAAGTATGAAAATTTTAGAATGGAATTTTTTACTTCTTTTTATTGTCAAAATTTTTCGATTTTTTTAATAATACGATTTCAGTTCGTATTACGAATAATTCCGAATGCGTGAAATTATTTTTTAATTGTTATCAAATTATTACGAAAATGAATGATTGATAACGTAACTTCTTTAAAAATGACGTCAGCGCATCGAGAATGAATAATTTTTCAGATAATTAATTTTTCTTTACTGCACTCGAATGAAACGAGAAAATAAAATACAAAAATTTCTCGTACAGCTTCCCACTTCCCTTCGTAGCGACTTGTAGAATTATTGCAAAGTCGTCGAGCGAAAGCTGTATATTTCGTAGAAACAGCAATCCCCATTGTTCCCGATGGTGAATGATGAAAAAAAAAATTGCGGGCGAACATAGATAACGCGGTTACGTTAGCTGCCAATCATCGCGAAGCCGAGAATGAATATTGACGGTTATGACGGGGTGGTTGGGGAGTCGCCGGAGGGTAAGAAAATTGTTTATCGTTGCGCTCCGACAACGCGAATTAAAATTCAAGAGACTTGCGATTCTCTTGGGATCCGCCAGGAAACAGTATATAAAAGTCGGTGAACGACTACGATCAGCGCACTTATCCCACAGCCATCGTTCGCTAAGTATCGCAGGTGAACAGCTCTCCTTACGATTTTCTCGTCGCGTTTTTTTGACAACATTTTTTGTCTCAATAAATATTGCCAAAAATAATTCATTATTGCAGAATACATCCAAGAAATAAATATGAGAACTTTGTCGAGTCTCGTCTGCTTCGCGGCTATCGTCTGGTTAGTGTGCGGATTCTGCGATGCAGTCTCCGAAGCCGATCCCAACGTTCATCGGAGATTCCGGAATCGCTCACCATCTCGAGGGTACGATTTTTGAGAATTTTTTTTTTTGCTCCTGTGTTTTATTATTTACTTATTTATTGATTTATTTATTTACGTATTTATTTATTTATTTATTTATTTATTTATTTATTTATTTATTTATTTATTTATTTATTTATTTATTTATTTATTTATTTATTCGTTTTTTTATTGACAACATCTTCATGACGACGTTTATTGAGTTGCAGTTAAAAATGGTTGCCAAATTCTGATTTTCGTGCAAAAAAAAATCAAAAATGCTAATAAAATACGCGGTGCGATTTTGTTCCGCAGTTATCCGGTTGATGACTTCATGATTGAGGACGAGGATTCTGTAGAGCTTAACAAGCGTCAGCTCTTCGACGATTACGGACACATGAGATTCGGCAAACGCAATCGTTTTGACGACTACGGACACATGAGATTTGGACGAAACCACGAGTAGTAGTGAGTCAAAAAATTTTCGCCGAAGACACACGACAATTTCCGATACGCCATCGATACATCCGTATATATATATATCCAACTATTGTCGTCTCAGATATCCCAAAAAAAAACAAAAAAAAAGTCAACTAAAAAAATCCCCGAATATATAGTGCACAATTTTTGTCGTTAATCACGAAACGTAATAAACCTATTTTACATTGCAAACACTAAAATTAATTGTACGCATTTTTTTTAATAACACACCTCTCTCATCGTCCTTCTTAACCGATTAATGCGATTTCATGCAATTTCGTGGGTTCGGTATATTCCGTTGTAAACGGATTGAAAGAAACGTATCGCTGAATTTTCAACGCTGCTGCGCGATTCTGAATGTCCATATTATCGTCCAAAAATGTACTTATACCACGTCGGCGCTCTAAATCGTGACTACTGTAGCCGAGAGTACGCCGATGCATGAGCCACGGATCGTCAGGCGGAGGTAACAATCGTTTAGGCAACGATTTTGACTTGTAATGCCATGGAAAATCGTCTTTCAACGTCGTTCTATAATCTATTGGCTCGTCAGGCTTTGCCGCTTCTAAATCAGTGGATTTTAACGCATTTTTATACGCATCTGTCCTGAAAAAAAAATGAAGGTATTTGACAAAAAATCACGGACGAAAGAGCGAATGATTATACCTTTAAATTCTGAGCGACTGCATGGATTTTACCCAAATTCAATACCGATCATTATTTTATAACAGTACAACTTTGTACCAAATTTCACGTCGATATCTCAAAAAATGTGACAGTTAGAACGCCACCACCATTTTTTCAAAAAATTCAAAATGGCGTGAAAACTGAAGACTGTATAGATTTTCCCCAAATTCAATACCGATCATTGTTTTATAACAGTCCAACGTTATACCAAATTTCAGCCCGATATCTCAAAAAATGTGGCAGTGAGAGCGCCACTACCATTTTGAAAAAAAATTCAAAATAGCGTAAAAACTGAAGACTGCATAGATTTTCCTCAAATTCAGTACCGATCATTATTTTATAACAGTACAACTTTGTACCAAATTTCACGTCGATATCTCAAAAAATGTGACAGTTAGAACGCCACCACCATTTTTTCAAAAAATTCAAAATGGCGTGAAAACTGAAGACTGTATAGATTTTCCCCAAATTCAATACCGATCGTTGTTTTATAACAGTCCAACGTTATACCAAATTTTAGCCCGATATCTCAAAAAATGTGGCAGTGAGAGCGCCACTACCATTTTGAAAAAAAATTCAAAATGGCGTAAAAACTGAAGACTGCATAGATTTTCCTCAAATTCAGTACCGATCATTATTTTATAATAGTCCAACTTTGTACCAAACTGTAACCCGATATCTCAAAAAATGTGCCAAAATTTTTTTTTTTTCAACGAAATTTTCCACGAAAACGAAGCTTCTTACGGAAGCAAAAAAACAAAAAAAATGTATCAAAATGGAATAAATAAATTGCATACTCTGTCAAGGGAAATGAATAAAAATTCAGTAAGCTTCGATGCCGGTATTCCTCAACACAATCGCCCGCGGTATGTAATTGTTCGGTCATAGCTCGAGTTACAGAAATTCCCGTCGGCTCATCATTCGTTCCGAATCGCTTGTAAGTCGATTGACGACAATGTCCGCTTTTATTATCGCGCGGCTCGGCCAGCGAACACAACTGCCTGAATTATTAATCATTTACGTAGAACTATCGTAATAATGTTAATGCGGGTTTTCATTATATTAAATTAAGATTATCGCATTACCAGTCGTGAATTTTGACTTTAGGGTTATAGGACGGCGGTCCGCTTGGTATGATGAGTTTGGATTCCTTCGATTCGTCTTCGCATGGTAGAAAAACCGACTAAAAACACCAAAAATGATCATAACATCCATATATTTTCTATTTTCTTTCTTTTTTTTACAAAATTCTTACATTCGTACGAAAACATCGCGTCATTTTTGTAAACTTTATAAATAAAATAAATAAATTTTTTTAACGTATAAAAACGGATACTTCGAAGATTGATACAAACGCCAACGTATGATGTGTTTTATTTTTCCGAATTATAATTTTTATTTGGAACAACTTCACAATTAAGAATCCCTGTCAGGGAAATCTAAAACCTCTCAAACCGATAAAGTCAATGGGATCGAAGTTTTTTCAGCAATGATAAGACGAATTGTCAGACCAGAAGATCTAAATGAAGATGAGAGATGTGCGAAGCATCAAGAAGCTTTGGCGAATCGACTCGCGCAGAAAGAATCAAACGAAACTTCGAATCCCGAAGACATTCTTGAGACACAAGAGCCGCAAGAGAACGGAGAAGAGGATCTTCCCTTTCAAGATATTCTGGCGGATAAACGCCGAAAATATACGGCTAAAGATGAATTCGTGTATATGATTTACAATGATCTCCTTGAATTCGTCGTAAAAGAGTAATTAACCCCTTTATCCACTTCGTTTTTATCGAATATATTAAAAAAAAAAGGTTATTTCGCGCAAAAAAAATAATAAGAATTTAAACATTTTTTTATAAAGACGCGAAGGTACTTATTTACGAAAAATGGCAATTTCACGAAAATTGACCGATGGGCCGACCGAAGAAAATTTAAGGGAGAGTACCAACGAAGATTCCGAAAAAGACATCGCGACGATTGATAAGAATGAAAAATCGATCTCTTATCCGATGCTATGTATACCCGATGAAGACGTTGCAATAACTTTCGTCAATGGTAATTCGTATACTGGGCGAATGAGCCGACAAAAAATGGAAGGTGAAGGATTGTATCGCTGGCGTAATGGAACGCCGTACAAGGTATTGGCGACAGACGAGAGCGCGAAGCAAAAATTGCATATCGAGTATCGCTTCCCTTCTATTCGATTCTACAGGGCGAATTCGAAGATAACAAAATCCAAGGAAAAGGCAAATTGGAGTGGCAGGATAGGGGTTGGTACGACGGTGATTTTCAGGATGGTTATCGTCACGGAAAAGGCACAATGGTTGACAAAAATTATAATCTCCTTTACATCGGTCAATGGCACAAAGGTCACAAACACGGAAAAGGGTTTGTTACGTGATTTTTAATATATTTTAGAAAATATTTCTGGGTATATATATGTCACCAGATGTATAAGAAATTATATATTTGATATATTGATTATATAAAAATGCCGATGAGATCGAACAAAATTTATATATCGAAAAAAAAAAATTTTTTGATTATGTAAATTTTTAATTTTTTAATTTTCTAGATAAACTTTTTTCCATGTTTAAGATATTGTCGATATGAGAAAGGTGATTCTTACGACGGCGATTGGATTATGGATAAGCGCGACGGTATTGGGAAGCGCATTTATCCGAGTGGCGCGCGTTATATTGGCCATTGGAAAGACGGTTTTCGCCACGGAATCGGTACGATGGTTTGGCCCAATGGTGATATTTATCGGGGCGAATGGAAATTGGGCGTAATGCACGGGTATATTTTCAATATTTCAATCAAAATATAATTTTTATAATAATGCCATGTGAAAAAACTCAGTCGGTAAAGAAAACGGTAATGAATGGCATTACCGCGAAATCATTGAAATTTGCGGAAAACCGGAAATGGCGTTTACCTACGAAACAGACGGAAAAACAATTTTCATCCTTCTCGAATTTTTATGATTTCGAAATGGTATTTTTTACAGATTTTGTTACCGACTGAGCAATGAGATGCTGTGCGGGTCTTTCACAGCACACTATCGAGAACACATACTTTTTCTTTCGCATCTTTAGTTACGGAGAATATACTTGGAATGGCTTTTTCAACAAAACCCTCTGCTGGCCACAGGAAGTCAGCTATATGGGCGGATGGCACGAAGGCACTCGCAATGGCAGAGGTTTAACAATCGATTATTTGTTCATTGAAATTATCAATACGCGAAGCGGTGATGAGAAGATTTATTGATTTAGGGCAATTGACTTTAAATTCAATCGGTGGCGCCAGATACTCCGGGGAGTGGAAGAAAAATAAAAAACACGGCTACGGCACAATAATCGGTAAGAAAAATGATACGAGTAAAACATCGATGTGTATTGAAAAAAAAAAGTTAGGAGAACGAATAGTTAGTTGAAATGACTACTTTACAGCAAAAAATTCATTTTCAGCAAATTAATTTACGATTTTGATTTATTTTAATTAATTTTTTTTAATTAATTAATGAAATCAACCGATTCAGTAATGAAACTATCGTACTATTTGCTTTTGAAACACTTATATCTTAGACCTCATTTTTTTCAAAGGGAACAATGGTGAAGTTACCGAAGGCGATCCTCTCTTCGAAAACGATATTTTACTACCCCTCCCGGCGATGAAAAATCCTTCGGATACGAAAGACTCAGAGAATACCGAAATCGGTGATAAAAAAGATCTTTACAAGTAAAAAATCCACGATTTTTTTATTGTTTTCATTTTTTAATTTTTTCGAATGAAAAAAAAAAATTATTTTTCATTTTAAATTTTTTTTGGAAATTTTTTTTTATACAATAACCGCGAGAAATAAAAGTCTACCAGATTGGTGCAACGCGTTTTTTTTTTTCGAATTTTATTTAAATAAAATTAAAAAATAAACTGATCGATTTAGATCAGTGGCGAAGCCTTCTAACATACTGGAAGCTCGGGTGACACCAATTTTGAAACCGGAACAGTGTATACCCCTCTGTTACTACATCGATCGTTTGCGAGAAACGGAAACGACTTTATCATCTTCTTCGTCATCTTTTGCCTCATTGACGTCGGGAAAGTGCCGAAAATGCGAGAATAATCCGTCCTGCCGATGTCTCCGCGAATTAAACGACCGAACATTGAGTTTAGACGGTTTTTCCACCGTTGTCGCGGACCGAGAAAAGGGCAACTTATCCGCAGTAAAGTCGACGAACGAATTATGTGCCTCAGAATTTTCAAATTCCGAACGGGAAGAGTACTGGACGCGCAATTGCATTACGATGCATATGCCGCGAATACGCAAAATTTACGACATTTATTCGAAAATTTTTTGCACCACATCACCCAACTGCCGATTATCGATGAGTAAATTATCGTTGTGGCAATTGTGGCGCGATTGCGGGATTCATAGGAAAATGAGTCTCGTAGAAATTGATAATTATCTCGGTAAGTCCCGTAAATCGGGAACCAACGATTGATTTAAGTTTAAAATTTTTTTTTAATCGACAAATGAAAAAAAAGTCGAAATGATATTTCACCGAACGAAAAATATTGGTAACGAATTCGAAAAAAAAAAAAAAAAAATCACTGATCCCAACAAAATATATTTGAAAAATAACAATAATAACAACGTATCTATAAAATTTCATTGGTGTTTTGTTAGCCGCCAATAAACTTACACTGACGGAAGACCCGCACTGTCCATTCGGAAGAATCGAAATTTGGCAACTTATTCACGCATTCCTCGAAGTTTCGTGGCATATTTATACGAAAAATGGAGATATCGACGCGGAGAGCTATTCTGGGCGATTGGCGAATGGTCTCAATAAATTTCTTCTTCAAGATATTTATCCCAATTACGGAAAATCCGCGGGTTAGTGAAATACTTCGAGATAACGCGGTTTTAGTATTAATAGATAATTTACGTGATTTTTCGATACCTCTGGAAGGAATTTTGGTCGGTCGCGAGAGGGATCTTCTACCTCTGTATCCCGTTTATCAATTATACCTATCGGTCGGTAAACTCCACTCTGCACGGCAGTTGTTTAACGCAATTTTTCTGCAAAAAGGTTTTGTTTAACGCTCATCGATATTTGATTTTTTTTTTTTTTTTTTTTCAAATTATAATCGTTTATATTTACTCGATAGACCACAATGAAAGAAAATCGATAGATCGTCGAATAGACGCTTTTTTTCCGGAAGGCAAAAATGCCGTCACAGTGGGAGAAAAACTCAGTTATTTACCGAGCGGTGACGAACCTCTGTTACATTCGAAAGAAATTCTGACGGAACAAAAAACAGAACGGTTTGGTAAGAAATTTTTGGTTTATTCTTAAAAAAAAAAAAATAATAACGGACCAAAAAAAATTTTATTTCGATTTCAATAATAATTGAATAATAATAATAAACAATTTAATAAATAATAATAATAAATAATATTAATTTCATAATCTTTCCGAATCTTTTTCGTAAGAATTTTCGATAAAATTTGCAACCGATAAATTATCTCAAATTTCAGGTAATTCGTTGTCAGTATTCCGTGAATTGGGAGCAGAAGATTTTATTCAAATTATGAGTCTCATTTGTCCCCTCATAAAAGACCCCGAAACAGATACAATCGTCAATATTGAATATCCGGTGATTTTTCAGTAACGAAATTTCGCAAAAAAAAAAAAGCAAAATAGAATTCCTAATTTTCAAAAATTTAACAAAAATTTTAATTTCACAGCTCACTTTTCTCGAATTTTTCGAAATATTCGTCGAAGCTGGAAAAAAATTGGTATCAAAAAGAAAAATCGAAAAGAAAATCGAAGCGGAACGAGCGAAGGCCGACGCCGCTATTGACGCGGTTTCGATCGCCAGCAGTGTTAAAGGGCGGAAAAACAGTCGTTCCATCGTTCGACTTTCTTCCGCCGGAAAAACGACGAAATCGCGAAAAAAATTTGTCGCGAAACATTAAATAAGTTTATTCTATTTATTGTCATCGTCCGTAAGAGATGCTGCAACGAGGTAATAGGTTTGTAGTTTTTCTTTCTTTTTTTTTTGTTACCGTCGATTATTCTACATCGTTTTATTTTACAAGGTACAATATATTCAATCTACAGATTAAATGCTAGAATATAATGTATATTCGTAACGTGTAAATTTCATAGAATATATATTCATATAGATGCTATAAAGATTTAATCGAAGATCACATTGTTCGTTTGATCAATGGTCGGTTCGAAAAACGGAGTTTTAACTGCAGACTAGGAATCAATATAAATTCGCGTTTTTTTTTCCTTTTTTTTTCATTAATGTGTATTAAGTTTGAATATTCGTTACATTCCGACTGAATAGTGAAATTCAGAAAAAAATTCGAAAACTTCGCGATGGGATAAAAATACGAAAATCACCAAATGTACAGATGGTACTAAGAACATTGATTTTGCATAATAATAATTCCAAATAGTTAACAAATTAGTTTTAAAAAAATGTTTTCGACGAATTGTCCGGTAACGTAATTTTGTTATTAGCGAAAGATAGCGAAAGAAATTTTTTTGAATACTTGTGAATTTTTTTAGAATTTTCTTCTAATTTTTGAAAATCCTGTTTTTGGAAAAATCTTTGATTGGTATTTGCGCATATGTTCGATCTATTGCTCGGAAAATTTTTAAGTGTGCTGCGAAGTATTTTTTCGACTTCGTATCTAAAATTCGTGACGTTTCATCCATAAAAAAAATTTGGATAATTAGAAAAAATTCGAAAAAAATTGCATGTCTTCGGAAAAATGAACGGATCAATATCTACAAAAAAGTTGAGTTACCGAATGATTCGTTGAATATTTTCTTTACATCAATTTTTTAATAACTTTCGGTATTATTATTATTAAAAAATTAATTTTCTGATTTTTGTCGCATAGGAAAGTATTCGAAATTCGCTCGAAATCTCACTTTTCGCTGAAACTGTAACGATACACACTTTTTAAACTCGAGGCTATCGGCTCTCGAATCATTAGCTTTTACACCGCTTCGATTATCTAAAGTAATTTCTTTTTTTTTTAAGTTAATTTTTTTTTCATTGGAATCAATTTACGCAGCCGATAGTGTAATGAAATATAAATAGTGTGGAGTAACATAAATTAATTTTTTTATCCTGCGACACGTGACAAATTTAGTTGAAAAAAAAAAAAAAAAAAAAAAATTCGTCAACATCTCAAATTGTCGATAATTTAGCGGAATTCACAACATTTTTAGTTTGAGAATAAATAAGCATTGATTTTGGTTATTTTTTTTTTTTTATATTTAATATAAACATCATAGAGATGCACGAAAAATTCTTCTTCGACGCGATGAATTAAATGCGAAAGATAAAAAGGGGTTGAAATTGAAAAAGTTACATGTGCGGAGCACGAAACGCGTTTTCGTTTAATCGATTCGTATTTCAACCGTATTTTACGCCCCGTCGTTTCATCGAACGTAAATTCCATGCAATCAAATATATCTCCGCAGCTATACGCATTACGACCACATCTCACCGACACGACGATTGTTAAATCGCAATCGACGATTTTCAATCCGATATCAAAAAACTCGTCGTAACAAATTTTTTAAAAAATTGACTCGGCGCATATACGACAAATTAAGTACACAAACACACCTCCCGCACGCATTATAATCGTTCTAAAAAAAAAAAAAAAAAAAACTTCACACACGTCATTCGTGACCAATCGATTCTCCACATATGTACAAAAGTAATAAGATTTCTAAAATGCTATAAAAGCTCAACAAACTTTTGTACACTTTTTTACAATTTAAAACTAATAAAAATTCGATTGTGAAAAATATAAAGTTGAAAATAAAAATTGAAAGTACACGTGAGTAGAGGGACAGTTACAGAAGTATTCGGAATTTTCGTGATTAATCTGTGGAAAGCTTTGGCGAAGATATGTTTAGAAGGCTTTTGTTGCTGTATTATGCACAGCTTTAGTTTTTTTCTTTTTGTTCTGCGAATTTTTTTACCATTCAATTCTATTTCGTTTAATAATTAATCGATCGTCGACGACGATGCGATGGCACGAAGGCGACAACAACAACGAAAAAATTGAGCAATTACCGTGAGCAAAAATAAATTTAATTGAGCAAATAAAAGTTAAAAGAAATTTAAATTATTTTTAAATAAAATCGGAAAGACGAAAAAAAAAAAAAGATCGTACGAACGACGGAAAAATTGTAAACTGACGATTGACAATTGTTTAAGGAATGTGTCGAGTCCTTCGTATATTGGACTCTGGCAAATTACTTCGTATAAAGGTTTTTTTTTGTTTGTTTTTTCGTTATTGAAAATACGTATATTGCTCTCTGAGAAAATTCGATTATTGCGTAACGTTTAGACGCTTGAGAAAGGTGTACCGTTGCATGTTTAACCAATAGTGACATTCGAAGAGAATTTCGAAGACTTCCCGAGGGAATTAAAATCTTTAAAAATCAACCGTACAAAAGACACTAAGAACATTAATTTTGCATAATAATAATTCGAAAAAGTTGTTAATCAATTAGCTAAAAAAAATTATTCAACGGATCATCTAGTAACTTAACTTTTTTTTAGAAGAAGTGGATTTGTTTATTTTTCCGAACACATACATTTTTTTCAAATTTTTTATATTTTTGAAAAATCCCATTTTCGGTAAAATCTTTTATTGATATTCGCGATATCTGTTTGATCGATCACTCGGAATTTTTTTTTGTGTAATTCGCAGTGTTTCTCCGAATTCGTATCCAGAATCAATAATCCTTCATTCATAAAAAAAAATTAGAAATTTAGGAAAAATTCGAAAAAAAAAAAAAAAAATCGTATGTATTCGGAAAAATGAACGGAATAATTTCTACGAAAAAGTGGGTTACCGAATAGTTCGTTGAACAAATTTTTTTTTTAATTAATTAGTTAAAAACTTTTTGGCACTATTGTTATGCAAAATTAAAATTCTCCTAATCTTCCATTTGATTGATTTTTTTTTGGATTTTTTATCCCATCGGAAAGTATTCGAAATTCGCTCGGAATCTCACATTCAGTTGGGACTGTAACGATACACCATTCTTAAGTATATCAAATATCGAGACCGTTAAAACGTAACACATTTGTAACAAAACAATTATTCAACATATATTAGGTGTAATAAAAAAAAATGAATCGTATTTATAAATAGCTATGAGAATTAGCAGAAAAAGAAGTTGAAGTTTGGTATTTTATCTGTGTATAAGGTAACATCATTCGGGTTTTTTGCACGTGATACATTAATACAATTATATATATTTTGTTGTTTTTGTTTTGTTTTTTTTTTCTTTTAGCATTTTTTCTAATTATAATAGGTTGTCACCACAATGAAACCCTTATCCGGACGTCTTGAATTATTTCCCATTTTTCCATTTTTTTTTCGTCTACGATATCGATCTAAATACCGTTATGTCGGATATAGAATTCCGAACAACACATTGCGCCAATTTTTCTATTTTTTTCCGATTCATCGTCGGCGTCACATATTTTTTTTATTTCTTTATGTTTCTCTATTAATTAGTTTTCTCTCCGATAGCCACGCGTACGCGCGTTCGTAGGACACACTGTTTTTCAATCCGGTTGAAATAATTATCTGAGGCTCGCTATGTACGACTGCAATTATATTGTTTCTTCTTTAATTTTTTTTTTCATCGACACCTGTTTTTCGTACTCGTTGGAGCTTAAGTACGTAGCCGATTTATTGCTTCGTTAAGTGGAAATTTGAATTTGTCACAAATGTTCCAAATTTTTTGTTGATTTTTTGTTCTCTGTATCATTGTTTTTTTTTGTTGCATTTTTTTTCTTTGCATTTAAGATGAGAGCGTTCTACTCCTGCGAAAAAATCGTGGCTTTGCGGACCGTCAAGACTCGTAGATGAGACGCTGATAGTGAGGAAATATTTCCCACGTTGGGAGATGCAAACCGAACTCCAGAGCGACCAATACAGCGAACTCCGACGTTATGAGATCCTTTCGATTTAAACGAAAAACACTTTCCGTTCTCTGAAATTGAAGTATACATTGCAATGTGAATGCCGCGCTCAGTAAACGGTGCGTTCAAAGGTCTTGACGATAAATTATTCCGTATGGGTGAATCGGGTTAACGAAAATCTATCGAAAGTCGGATAGAGCAGAAAATTTTGGAAATTTGTATTTTCGAGAAATGCTTTTCCAAAAATTGTATTTTTGGAAAACCCCTTTCGGAAAAATGAGTTTTCGGGATATTATGTTACGGAAGCTGTTTTCAGGACATTCAATTCGAAAAAAGTTTTTTTGGGAGACCGTTTTCGGGACATTGTAGTTAAGAAAGTAAGAAAATTTTATCGTTTCATTGGCCTCATTGGAATACTGTACAACAGTCTGAGAAATGAAGACTCACGTGTAATTATTTATAAAAAAAAATACCGAAGCCAAACGATGAAAGCAATTATTAGAAAAAAAAAATACTTACCTCGATTAGCGACTTGAGTATATCGCCCTTGACATCGTTCAGCTTGGCAGCGAGTAGCAAACAAGCACCGGCGCAGAGTTTTCTTGTCTGTTTAGTTACGACATTGCGTAAAATGAGTTTCTCGAAATACACATATGCCATTGCGACCGTCAGAAGATCGATGCCGTATTCGATTTTTGCTATTTTTCGCATTTCACGTTTTAAGCTGCGAACGATATATTACGATTAATATTATACCATTTCGATAAATATCGATGGCTTTTCACGCGCAAACAATTTGCATAGAAAAATATTAAAAAAAAATTAATTACCTTCGTAGTTTACTGAGCGTTAGTTGGATGTGGGGAAATTTTTCCTTAAATTTGTCGTTCAATTCTTTTTTCAAGTCTGACGGACGAACGTAATCGATCACAGATGCCTTAAAAAAAAAAAAAAAAAAAAGTTTCAATTTGTATGTTTTACATTTTTTTTTCTAAACATTCAATTATTTACTTACCATGTAAGATGTAAATGTCAGCAAAGTACGATGCTTTCCAGCAATGAGTTCCGGATCGTCGAGTAAATTCGGATTGTACTGCAATAATTGGTCATCCCAATCGAAAACTAAAAAAAAAAACGAATAATTATCGATGAAACTATTTGGATTTTGCCGTAAAAAAAAAAATAAAAAAAAAATGTTATTAAAACTGAATAAAAATACCTTTAGCATCAGCAACCAGTGATAAAGGCGGAGATTCGGGAGCCACGTGTGGTCGATGTGTAGCCGTGTCGTAAGATAAGCACCTGAAAGTAAATTCTCAATTAAATCGTCCAAAGCTTCACCCACATAATAATAAAATTGTCTACCCGTGTAAAATGTTAATTTTCTCGATCGATGCTACACAATCAGCGTACATAAACATCGCTGATTGAAAATAAATTATTTCCGATTCTTAAAATTGTTGCAGTGCAGTTAAAACGAACGCATACTTCACAAGCGCCGGTGCCAGCAGCAGTCAATTATTTTTCAACTAACCCTCGGAGAGCCATTCATTAATTTACGATTCGTATTACTTTACCAGACCTTTTTTTATATTAAAAAAAATAATAAGAAAAGAATGCAAAGTTATTTACGACGCAAATCTCAGTTAATCCTAAAACGGCAAACGGTAAATCTTAAATTTTTTTATGATTTTTCAATCGTTTTTTCTCGATTTATCCGAAAAGTCGTGAAATAAAGTTTTATCAGTGCGCCGTTAACGGATACGCCGATTTTTAATGTTGTTTTAGAGTTAAATAAAATAATTTTCGAAAAACGTTAATTGGTGGTTAACGGTAATAAGTATCCTATCGATGAATCGGTGAGTATAAGATGAAACAAAATGAAAATATATTCGATAATGAAACGACAATGCAATGCGAGATTAGCCACTAATTTATCCGCGATTTGTACGTTAAAATTTTTACAAAATGCTCGTTTAACCCCAAAGTCCGAATAGATTTTATAGAAAATTCATTTAAACGACAATTATTAATCATGCATACAATTATGTATATTTTTTAACGTGTATAATAATTTCTACCACACAATTTACTACACTTTCCATTCTGATTTTTTTTTGTGTATATTACAATTTTGTTACCATTTAGTATGGTCCACATTCCACGTTATTGTTTTCGTCCTGAAAAAGACGATTCACAAACTCTGTTATAATTAATTTACACAAAGTAACATCGTGATTCGAGTTTACGTCGTCAGTTAATAAAAATAAAATCGATAAAAAACGTATATCAGAATTAATGAAAAAAAAAAAAAAATTAGTGATTTTACCGAAATTGTAAATTGTCGAAGATATTTTTAATGGCACAAATGGCATTGAATTTTTATCGTGAATCGATGAGATGATATGAAAGATTTATGATAATTATTAATCGCAGGTTTTTTTTTTTTCGATAACACAAAGCAATTTAGAAATCTTCGATATGATTTTTTCGCTAACACTATGACATGCAGAAAAATATATTATTATACACATATTTATCGTAATCGCACGGATACATATTTATATTGCGTGGATTTAAAATCCTCCGGAATACCTTGATACCACGTGATGTTTATTGGGCACAACGTGCATTAGTTCTATCGCCTCGCTATCGCTCATGTGCAATTTTCTGTCCTTTTGAAATTGTCTCGAAGGCACGAGAAGTTGACCGTACGATATTTCCTGAAATAATCAAAGGAATTAACGTTCATTTGAGAGAAATGGAAAAGTACGATGGTGAAAGTTTTAAGGACGGCGTATCGTTAGTTTCCCATTTAAAAGTGAAATTCACGTTGAGTTTCGAAAACTTTTCGATGAGACAAAAATATGAAAAAAAATTCAAATTTCTTCACTTATTATCTATAAAAAAAAAATTAAAAATTGAAAAGTAGAAAAAATCTGAAATAATTTGAATGCATTTAAGAAAATCAACGGATCAAATTTTACGAAAAAAAAGTTCGATTACCGAAACTTATTTTTTAATAACTTTTCAGCATTATTATTATGCAAAATTAATCTTCTGTATAGTTGATTTTTTCCGATTTTCATCACATTATACTTAAGTATTGGAAATTCGCCCGGAATTTAACGTTTTTGTTGAGACTAACGATACACCGTTCTTAATGGCATTTCGTCGCTAATCACCTGTCCGTCTTTTGCTCGTTCAATGCCCAGTAAACCAAAGGGATCTAAATTGTCGTTAATAGCCGATAGCGGTCGCGGACCCGATGTATTACGTCGACGTCCGGTATCTCTGCGAAGTTCGGACCTAAAAAAAAATGCGTAAATTATTAACTCAATGTGATTATCAATAATCCTAAAATTTTTCTTATTCCTCAAAATCCGACATCGTTCATCTATCAAAAAATGTACAAATAATTTTCGTAAACTGGCGCGAGACATTGGCTTTATAAAGTGCACACAAAAAACGAATGCAAATTGCAAAGCTCTCTATGGTTCCTATGATCCTCTATGTTGCCATTCATCGATACCTTCGTAGTATTGGATTAGATACTGCGTAGTGTCTGAAGACAGGCGTACTACCCGAGGTACTTTGTCCGCTAATAATTGTAACAGTAAAACAAAATCTCTTTTAAATAATACAACTTTTTCCTTTTTTTTTTATGGAGTTTGAGATGAAAACTAATATCATGAAAAGTGTAAAATGCTCCGAATGGTTTTTCATTTTTTTTTTTATTACAAAACAGTCCGCTTATAATAGTAAAGCAAAACCTCTTTTAAATAATACGTTTTTTTTTTTTTTTCTTTTTTTTTTCGTGGAGGTTGAGATGAAAACTAATATCCTGAAAAGTGTGAAATGTTCCGAATGGTTTTTCATTTTTTTAAATTATAAAACAGTCCGCTAATAATAGTAAAGCAAAATCTCTTTTAAATAATACTTTTTTTTTCTTTTTTTTTTTTAGTGGAGTTCGAGATGAAAACTAATATTGTGAAAAGTGTGAAATGCGGTGAATTTTTTTTTTTTTATATGAAAGTCAGTTGAAAAAATAAAAATGTGTATCTTACCAACTCGTTCGTTGCCCTTTGCTGTAGGGAAGTGCCGAGAAAACGAGGAAAGGTACTCTCTTCGTTGAGACGAGAACGAGTCTGTCGTCGCCGAATCTATGTCCGTTTACCGGTCTCTGCATCATCCGTAATTCCCTCGTTACTTCAGGAATTATTACCGAACTCGTCCCTCCCGATTGCACGTTGTTCAACGCCTTTATCTTCGGTTTGCAGGATTGCGATATCGACTTTGAGCGCATAGATCCGAGACTTTCGTTGCTGCTGTTGTAATGATGTTTTATATCTTCCGATAACGTCGATGTTTGATGTACTATACGCTTCTTGTAGTACAACGATCCGACACGCCGCTCCGGCAGAGAATACTCGCTGCCGGTTGTTCCGGTGCTAATAATTCATAAAAAAAAAAAAACAAAAAATAGAAAATATATCATAGTATTTTTTTATTTTGTTAATTTAATTTTCGCGCGTTTCGAATTTAAAAAAAATTAAATTTAATAAGTGAGTAAAAAAAAAAAATTTTAATGCGTTTTAAATTAATTAAAATTAAATACATCGAATCGAAAATTCTGCGATTTGGCGCCAACAAAATATTCTTTAGTCTCTCATCAAGTCGGCAATAAATAGTCGTGAAGAATTATGTAACGCATCACCCAAAGCTCGTAATAATCCAGTTAGTATAATTAGATAGTTGACCGGTGTGCGGTACACGAGAATTCGCGCGTCAGTGTCATGCGCATTATTTCGTAGCCCCGCAAGTTGTTACCGCAGTCGGTGAATACTGCTTTAGCTGACATTGTCAACAACTTTCGATGTTTTTTTTTTTTTTTTCTTCGATACAAATAATATCAAGAATTTCATTTATAGGTCGGCGGGAAAACGATTGGATATTTATTCACTCATTTATTATCGCGCGATTGTGTCATTGAGAGAAACCAATAATGCAATCTTCGTAATGTATATCGATCTTTGATCCAAATAGATAATACGACAAGGTCTGCTATAATCTTCGGACCAAAAGCACACATACGGATTGTGTAACATACCGATAATCTTTGATTTTTAATCAGAAACAACGAAACGTTTGAATGTTTTTCGTTTTTTTTTTATTAAATTTTAACTTTAATAAAAATGGAGAAGAAAAAATAAAAGAATTCGATTAAAGAGTAAAGACGAATAAAAAAAATTGATAAGAGACGTTAGAACAACAAACGATGAGTTTCTCTGAATATTCTTCAATATGATTATTTCGCCGTTTACAGAGAGCCAACAGATCGAAATAAACTTCTATAAATATGCGACTCTAAGCCGCAAATAGCGAATAATATCATTCGAACTCCGGATTGTTATCTTTGTTTGTATTTGTATTTGTATTTGTAATCTCCAATCTCCATGAATAATGAAGTGCGATAAGTCACAGCAGCTATTCAAATACGAAAACAAAACTTCAGGAAATGGTAAAAAATCGAAATAAAAAAAATCGATAAATTTCGAAATTTTTCGGAAAGCGAACTATTTGATGTTAAGGATTCTCTATCCTTTTTTTATCTGAATCAAGTAATCTTAATAGCAAACAAAAAAATTAATTACATAATAATAATAATAATAATAATTTTTTTTTTTTTCTTACGTGAAGCCTTACGGGTCAAAGTACAAGGAGGTGACTGAGCCATGTGCAAAGTTTATCGCTCACCAAAGCCTCGTCTTTCGACTATTATTATTTCTATTTTGGCGCCCAGTGACTAACGCGTCTTAGACGAGCCATTTATGGATTTATAGATACGCAAAATGAACAAAGAGACAAAAATAAGGCAAACAATTTTCTGTATAATAAATTTTTTTTTTTTTTTTTTTTGAAAATTGGTATTTTAACCAAAAAAAAAAAAAAAAAATCTCACCGTTCTCTGAAACTGCCATGAATATTCGACGGAAACGAATTCGGTGTCCTTTCGTGTTCCAGAAGTGCGGAAACGGCAGCTTTCGCCGGCGTGAGAATTCCATCAGAGTCGGAGCTGATGGAGTGATGTTCAACGATTTTCTGCGCCGCGTGAATGGAATTTCCTTTCGTATTGACATTCCGCAGGCATTCGTCCGGCAAACCGTCGACCGCCTCTTCGAGGGAAGTGTCGACATCGTCGGTTGGTTCTTCTTCATAGACTGTGCGAGTTTCGCTCAAAGTTCTCTTGTGTATAGCGCCATTTCGTGGCAAAAGCGCAAGATTAGTGTCTCGATGGCTACCGTCTAATGATATATTTGACAAAAATGTTAATGCGGCCAAACGTCTGCGTGAATGATTTTTCTTTAGGGCCGCTGCCATTCCACAATATATCCGCTAATTGAGCTTTTTTTTCGGGGATGAAAATTTGTCGTCTGATCGATGTACTTACAAAGAATACAATGAATGCTTTGTAAACAACGAAAATAATAATATTATTAAAATACGTTGATCTTTTAATAATATGCTCGTCACGCGAGAATGTAAAACTTGGATCACAATTCATTGTCACTGATAATGCACTTAGTTCTAACGTTCGTTACCGTACACACACGTCGTAAGTTAAATATCTTTCTCATCGGACACAACATTATTCCTCGAGTTTTCATATATGACGATTGAATAACTTAAACGAAAAACTTCGACGATTCGCGCACTATGTTTTCTTTATTAATTTTTTTTTCGTTGTTGCTCCTTTATCGTGTTTTTTTTTTTCTTTTTTTTTATAGTTCTACGACGCGAAACATTCACCCATATCTTCGTTGAGTGGGTGGCCAGTGGGGGCTGTCGAGAAGTCACTCAAGTGTCGGAAAACACGACGACGACGCGCTCTGCGACTGTGCGAGAACTCGCCAATTCACTGGGGTAACATAGGCGCGCTGACGGGGGAGATACGAATATACGGGGTGACGAAAAATTTTTCACAGCAAGGCTTAACGAGAGCGAGAATAAGACGGCACAGTGGGGATTTCTCACGCTGTTACGTTCGTGAAACAACCACGGCGAACAGCCTCGATACGTATATGACGAAACTCGAGATGGCTGGACATTATTGCGACACTATTACGAAATCGATGACAACCGACGAAAACACGTATTTTCACGAATTCGTTGCTGTTTAACAGCATACGGGTGTTTATTCTTTGTCACGAAATTGTTTTCACGGAGAAACACGAGGCACCCGGTTAGACGGTTACCTATGGTAACCGCCGGCTAGCTGCGTTTGGAATTTACTACCGAAATGCTATGAAATTGCGTTTGTATACATATAGCCTTCGGCATAGCAATTACGCAACGATCACGTGGTTCGCGTATCCTGGCAGCACCTGTTTACCGCCGGTAAGGGCGATGCTCCGGTGATAAATAAAAACGACGAGATTTCATTAATTATAAATTATACAACTTATGTAACGTTATTATTTTCTAATAAAAATGCAATGGAATTTACTTGTCGGCGTAAAACTCATATTTTTTTCTGGCAAGCAAAGCTTTTCGATTGAACTTTGATCGAGCAATAAAAAAATGTTTTGATTGCAATAATAAAGACCGATTGTTAATGGGTATTTTGACGTTCTTTAATAACAATTACAATCACATTGTTTTATATTGTGTTATAACAAACACATAAGGGAGCATATTGCGAAGCATATTGAAACTTAACAGCTGTTTGAGCAGAATACGCAGTGGTTTGGCGATTTGAATTTTTTAATTATAAAATAACGGTTCAAATCTGCGGCTCCATTTTTAACTGGAAAGATTTCTTTTCACTTCTTTCATTCGCGCTTTCTTTTGTGAAAAAAAAAAATACTTTCGTTGCAACAACGAAGGGCGCCAGGATTTCTAGTATATTCTACACGTTCTCTCCGCCCCCCCCTCCACGAAAAATCCTTTCATGGGGAACATTCACGGCGGGTGGTAGTACGTGTTTTGACATTAGTATAAGATGGCGGTATTTTTCGGTCGACGTGCGTGATACCGTTCTCGCGATTTATTTAACTTTATTTAATATTAAAAACGTGTGAAAAACTTGTAAATAATGGAGGCTGGCGCAAGTGCCTTTGCCCGTACATCGAGGTTTATGATGGAAGGCGTCGGTGCCCGTGTTATTCGTGGCCCCGAATGGAAATGGGGCAAACAGGTTAGAAACAACCAACGTTTGTGCATAAACTTCTACGGTCTATTTAATTTAACGTATAATAGCTGTTACACAAACGCTTTCACGCGCATTTTACCAAACGCATGTTTATCTCGTCTTTGCAACAACGTGACATCGAAATATTGACAACACTCCGAAACGTTGATATTTTGTTTCTTTCGACAACATTTGTTTGGTCACTAAGGTTGTCTCGAGTCTCAGACGTTTATAGATCGACGATTAAACACAATCAAAGATCGAAAAAAAAGTTCCTTTCTCACCGTTTATCGCCCATTCTTCATAATTCGCGGAATTTCGTATCAAAGTTTTCGAAAAAGTTTGGTTAAATTTCCGTCACAGTGTGCGCGATAAAACGATGTATTTTTTTTCAATGTCAAATATTGCAGCATATTCCCACGAAATATCGGATTAGGAATCGTTATTGCGAATAACTGCGAAACGGCAAATGGCCGAATATTTTTCGCGTAAAAAAAATGAATCGCAATGAAGAAATTCATGCATTTTTCAGGATGGCGGAGAGGGACATCTGGGTACAGTACGAAATTTTGAATCCCCAGAGGAAGTTGTCGTCGTGTGGGACAATGGCACCGCAGCCAATTATCGATGCTCCGGAGCATTTGATCTTCGTATTTTGGACTCCGCCACTACAGGTGTAAAACACGACGGAACGATGTGCGACACTTGCAGGCAACAGCCTATTTTCGGCATTCGCTGGAAATGCGCCGAATGCAGCAATTACGATTTGTGCTCTATATGCTATCACGGCGATAAGCATCATTTGAGGCACAGATTTTATCGTATCGCAACGGCGGGCAGTGAGCGCGTTATGCTTGAGCCCCGAAGAAAAAGCAAAAAGGTATGACGATTTGTCGAAAATTGCGTTCACCGAGCAGCCGAGCAGTGATGCGGCTAATAATCCTCAAGAAATTGTGGATTTTTTTTTCTTTTTTTTTTTACGAAAAAAATTAAAAAATTCGAATAAAAAATATTAATGTGATTAAATATGATTTATTAGTAAAGCGAAAAATATTTTGCGTTAAATTAAATTTTATTAAAATTCTCAATGAAAAATGCAAATCGATAAAAGAAAATTTAAAAAAATTGGAAAAAAGATACAAATCTTGAAATTCCTTAGTTGAAAATTCTTACGATTAATCGATGGTATTGAATGGTATTTTTATTCTTTTTTTTTTTTACGACAAAAAAAAAATTAGAATAAAAAATATTAATGTGATTAAATATGATTTATTAGTAACGCGGAAAATATTTTGCGTTAAATTAAATTTTATTAAAATTCTCAATGAAAAACGCAAATCGATAAAAGAAAATTTTAAAAAATTGGAAAAAAGATACAAATCTTGAAATTCCTTAGTTGAAAATTCTTAAGATTAATCGATGGTACTGATGTTGTTATTTAAAATACATTGTACCTTGTAGATCGCGATCCGAGGTATATTTCCCGGCGCCAGAGTAGTCCGAGGCGTTGACTGGCAATGGGAGGATCAGGACGGCGGCAATGGTCGCCGAGGAAAAGTAAATGAGATACAGGATTGGTCTGCCGCGAGTCCCCGTTCAGCGGCTTACGTAATTTGGGACAATGGATCGAAAAATTTATATCGCGTAGGATTCGAAGGAATGGTGAGATTTAAATGTTTCCCTTACTTTGCTGCATTTAAAATTTTATGGATTACAGTTTTTCTGTATTATTCCATCGATTTTCTACAAATTTTCGCTATTTTTTCTGTTTATTTTCTATATTTCACTTTATCTGTAAACGATACCTAAAAATGTTTTCACGGAGTTATCAATGAAATGATAACCCTTTAAGAAACAATTTGTTAATCGACTCTCGTAATTTTCAGGCTGATCTCAAAGTACTGAGCGACGCGAAGGGACAAGCGGTTTATCGCGATCATTTGCCGCTATTGGGTGAACAGGGACCCGGAAGAACGGGTCCTCACGGTTTACAGATTGGTGATCAAGTAAACGTTGATTTGGAATTAGAGATCGTGCAATCGCTGCAACACGGACACGGAAGTTGGACCGATGGAATGTTTGAATGTCTCGGAACAACAGGAATCGTCGTCAGTATCGACGAAGATCACGACATTGTCGCGTCGTATCCGAGTGGCAATCGTTGGACCTTTAATCCGGCGGTATTATCGAAGGTTCAAGTACCCGTTCCCGTTACAAGTACGAGTACCGATAATCAGCGATTTGCCGTCGGCGATTTGGTGCAAATTTGCAACGATCTTGAAAAAATAAAACTGCTGCAACGCGCTCACGGCGAATGGGCCGAAGCTATGGCACCGGTAAAGATCGTTGAATGGAATTTTATGAGTATTTAATACCTCACGTAAGGGAGATGTAAATATACGGCAATTTTACTTGTGAATAGTCCGAGTAATTGGAAACAATCGTCAAAAGCACCTGAAAAAAATTGTAGAATTGTCCTAAAGTCCATAAATTATTTGGGGGATTTCTCCTTTACAATTTGTTGCAATAAGTCCAAAATTTAAAGGTCTGAACAATAATTAAAAAAAAAACAACAAAAAAAAATTGAAAAAATTATAAAATACTTAAATTTAAATTAAATAATTTTTTGTAATATTATTTTTATGAGGACAAGAAATTGGATCTCGATGTTGTCCGGTAAAAGTTTCCCATACGTGAGGAATCAACTATATAAATCTGTCGACGCATAGGATGTTCGAGATAATTAATTTTTCTTTTCTTTCGGCAGACTTTGGGAAAAATTGGTCGCGTACAGCAGATATATCACGACGGGGATCTAAAAGTCGACGTTTGCAGCACTTCGTGGACATACAATCCTCAGGCAGTTATCAAAGTTGCGAGCAGTGACGGCAGTGTTCCGGGAATCAGTAGTGGCGGTTAGTATTTGCGAAGCTGAGATATCGATTAACAAAACATTCAGCAGTAGCGGCAAAAATAGCCGTAGAATGATAATTTTAATAGCATTAATTGTATCTTTCGTATTAAATTGGGTGCAAAACGATTTAAATTTCCTAAACGGAATTCTAAAAAAAAACGACTTTTTGCTATATTTAATATTCAAAAATTAAACTTTTTCCACGACAATCGCACTTTTTAAATAAAAATAATTTTTTTCGCATTTGGCAAGTGCGTTAAAGCATCAAAAAAATCGAGATTTTACAACTATAAAATTATTGCAAAAATAATACGAAGGAAATCCAAAAAGATACAAATGGCGGCGAAAAACCTAATGGATCTTTGTGAAAAATATATTTTTTTATCATTGCAGAACGCTTGTCGGCGATGTTGAAGAAATTATTCGAGACCCATGTGTCGAGTGACATTAACGAGGAATTAGTAAAGAATTCGGCTACCGGAGACGCAGCTAAATGCGAGGAATGCTTGAAGCGACCAGACGCTGATGTAAATGGTTCGTTTGCCGGTCACACCGCTCTTCTGGCAGCGAGTCACAAGGGGCATCTCGAAGTTATTAAAATTTTGCTACGTTACAAAGCGGACGTTGAAATTGAGGTGAGCATTCGTCGCTACCAATATTTCTCATACATTTTGGAGAGAAAAAGAGAGAAAAAAGAAAAAAAACTCATATTTCTGATTATCGATGCAATAATTAAATTTATTTATTGAACGAATAATTCTACAGGACGAAGACGGTGATCGTGCCGTTCATCACGCCGCTTTCGGCGACGAACCCGGCGTAATGGCTCTCGTCGCCGGTGCGGGTGCCGATTTGAATGCTCGCAACAAACGCCGTCAGACCGCTCTTCACATTGCCGTAAACAAAGGCCACGCGGGCGTAGTTCGCACTCTTCTCGAATTGGGTTGCCATCCGAGTCTACAGGTAAGTTTAGTAAAAAGACAAAAAATTAATTTTCACAGCAAAATCGTATTTCTCAAAGGAAAATGTTTTACCTTCGAACTGATCGATTTATGTGAGATAACATTTTTTAATATTATCTAAAATTAATAATTGATATTACACATTATAATAATAATTACTATATTATTATTATTAATATAAATTATTAATTTTTTATATTGTAATAATTTGTCTCCGCCATCATTACGATAGACAGGCGACGATTATTTCGGGATACAAACTAATAGAATTATCCGTTTTGATAAGCAGCTGAAAAAGGGCACTTTTTAAAGGTTTCGTTAAATTTATTTTAAACGGTTCTATCAATTGATCTCTCGGATTCTTTTAGACGAAAAAAATGTCTTGCAACGATTTGGTTTCATGGATACGAAAAGCGGACGCGCATCTCATGATATATAGCTATTTTCGCAGCTATATTTACGCGCAAGCGACGCGAATGCGGAGGATGCAGCGCCGGAGACGCTTGACGGTTGTGTTTATTTTATTCTCGAACCGTCTGCAGGTGATATATCTGCTCGTTTTCTACCAACGAATATGATTTATGCTGCAGAATGAAACAAAGGGGAATATCTATTCTTATATTTTCTCATTTTTATTACCGTGTTTCGCCGTTGCGGCTCATCGCGAAGAATTTGACTTTCATATCAATGATATTTTGTATGTATGGTTTCTTCTTTTGAACATTTCGTTTGCATTATCCTTTTCTTAATAACAAAGTAGAATTCCTATACTTCCGTTTGCATACAGATGCATAGAATGGGGGGAAAAAAATCTCGAGAAACGAATAATGCGACTGAAAAGAAAAAAATCGCAAATTTTCGTCGTCGATATTTGCATTCTTATTCTTACTTTTAGCTTTTCAATTTAGAGATTTTAACACTTCTTTTATCTTCTTCTGTATATTTCTCTTAGTCTCGAAAATGTTTTTGAATTTTTTACGAAATTTTTCGTCGCGATTAACGATACGTCCGGTTGCGGAAAAAGCCGAATCCGTTAAAAAAAAAAAACTAAATTAATTATTGTAACTATTTATTTTACTCTTATAGCGACTCCGCCACTGCTTTTCCGGATTCCGAGAGATTTTGCACGCAGACGCATTTCCTGTTCTCGTAATTTCGGGCGGGTGGAGAATTTCGTGAATTTTTCGCCACCGAAACAGCGGCGTTAATTTTCACCTTCGTTAAGGACGATATCTCCTCATTTGCAGGAGTCTTAATTAATCCGGTTATCATGACGATGCCTCGAATTCCACGTGCGCCATAGGCGGGTGTCGTTCGCGACCTCGAAAGCTCGTTGCGTCTGTGAATACGTGTCATGCATAATCAAGACTCACGTCTGGTGAAGTCGTGTACTTTCGAGCTGTGGGCAGAAGCGATATACATACATTAGTTGTTCAATTCTGTATGCAACATGAGATAACATCGTAACCGCAATGAATTTTTCTTCCAAACAATTCGGCAACTTCGCGAAGAGAACTGAAAGCGTCTCACGATTGGCGCGTAGAAATACGTGTTCGGCATATGGGAATTCATTGAATTGCAGCATTTTCCGATCATATTTTGCGCAATTCAATTTTTTTTTTCAACTCCATTTGATTACAATGAATTAATTATTACATTACGATAAAAATTGGATAACTCTGTTTTCTTTTTATAAGATGAATTTGCGAATTAATATCGTAGACTCGAAGAAATCTTGATAATCGCGGTAACTATTAAAGGATAATTATAGTTCCGAAAAGCAGTTTTATAGCTATCGTAACTAATTTTTAATCGACTGAGGAAAATTTTGGAGTTGATTTTTTTCTTAGTGTATTAGTCACGTTTTCTGGTCGCAGTTTGCGTAGTTAAATAGATTCGCACGATATATCTAACACTCGGAAGAACCCATTTGCGATTCGCGATCGTTTTCCGCGTTTAACAGCGTCTTTGATTTACGTTAACTGTTAATTTATACAATTTTCCACGGTGATTATGAAAATCACAAGAAACGAGAAGCCCCGCGGCTCTCTCTCTCTCTCTCGCTCTCCATCTTTCGGAATTGCATAACTTTCTTAATGACTTTGTTCATTTCTTGTTGAGAAGTGTTCGTGTCTCGTCTTTCAATAATTCATAAAAATTCAGTATATTCTGTGCTCTTCGTGATAGAAATTTTATCGATGATTTTAGTCCGAATTTCGAATCGATGAAATTCACTAGAAATTTTTTTTAAAAATCTTAATTATATCCAAATTTGAATGGAACATTGTGAAATATGGAAAAATCGGATGTGAAAAATAGTTTAGAAAAAATCGACGTAATTTTTTAAAAATAATTTTGTGATGTGAAAATACCGGTCACAATTTTTTTTTTCATATTTTCAACACCAACAAAATTGAATGAAATTTAGGTAGCGGGGGTTTCTGTCCAATGTGGTAATTTTGATTGCCGGCACATACCGATTTTTTACGGTAAAAATAGAGTAAAGTAACCGATCACGTTTACCGATCACATCGCATGTGACTCCCGAGTAGTTACGCTTCATTGGTCCTTCTCTCCGTCGAATTTTCATCGACAAGCGTCACCAACCCCCTTCACGGTAAAGAGTCGCAAGCAATTTCGATATGGAGGAGAAAATCTTCGGGATATAGCAGTGGGGTACGTCTATAGACCGGTATGGCCGCTATTACAAATCCAATACCCGGCAGCACCTTCCCAGAACCCTTCTTCTATATTATATACACAGTATATACGTATATACATCCATATGGTATATAATATACAAAAGTAGAGATGTCCTCTCTCCGCTACTTCTATATACAATACTCCAGAAGCTATCTTACTGGCTGCTTGGCTCGGCGTGCGTCGTGGCAAAGACCTCGAGAGTCGCGCATCGCGACTCTCCTATAAAACATATTTGCTGACAGCGACAATATTCCCCTCGGTGACGGTGGGTTTCTCCTGCAGACTCAACAAAAGTAACTGGCAGCTCGTCGTCGCGGGAAGGTTTGGGACAAGTAGTTGCCGCCGTTGTTGGATAAATGTGAGGAAAATAGCTCGTCGGGGGGGTTGTCGAAGCCGAGTAAAACGGGTTATATCCTATTCGCGCCAAGCAACCAGCAGCACCAGCATATTTCGCTTCTTCCCTTCGTTCTTCCATCGACTTTGTAATTTGTATCTCGCCGCGTTGATTCTCGTCATCATCTTTTCCGTTCGAAAAGCTCAAAGAATCCGAATGTTGAATTTCACGATCGTCGAAAGAGAGGCGATAAGATTTATCGGTATTATTTTTTTTCGAATCGAAACTTGACTAACTTTTTTCCTGATATTCTTCTCCATTTTTTTCATCCCTTATCTCGCCTTTGGTCGATCGTCAGCTGTATCGGCAATAACTCCGAACCTATTTTACGACGAATCAAGAGATACTCTTCGGTTGCCTCTGATTCTTGCGTATAGCTTCTCGTCTCTCGTATATTTCGTAATTACCATTCTACAATGTCACCGTTTACTTTATCGTGTCTCTTATCCGCTTAACTTCGTTTCACCGGCGACGGAAATTGTAAGACGATCGGAATCTGTAGGTAACAAGTTGCTCACTATGCATGATGTTCCGCAGCTGCATCAGCAAGAACTTCAATGTTCACGAGTATTTCTACGATGGGCTAACCACGCAGGCACTCCAACTCACCTTTGACCCTCATGTATACTTTCTTGCGGAAGGTAGTTTACGTAGTTTGTCTTATACTTCACCATCGCGTAGTTCTTCGTCTTCTTCTTCTTCTTCTCCTGATCCGCCGTCAGCAATTTAAACTTCGCCCTGTTCCACTTAAACTTCTTTGGACAACTCCTCGCCTACCGGAACTTGACGTGGAACTTGTGTTCACTTGTCCCCTCGCCGTACATCGGCTACTCGGCGATCCTCAATGAGAATTTCACTCGAGCAAAACGGATAAGCCACTCAGAAGTTCGGACGAAGGTACGGAGCGAATCGTGTACAATCGACATTCGAGACAAACGGAATCGAATCGTCGACGGTGTATTAGAGGCTATCTGATCCTTTCGGATTGGCGATAAGGAAAGCTTTAGATGTGATGTCATTGGAAACGTTTCTGAAGCGTGTAGAGCACTTGATACTCTACCAATTGGCAATGAAACTTTGCAACCGCAATTCGTCCTCTGCGATCAGATGACCTCATTCGCTCCATCACCCTAAAAGTTGCTTAGGGTTTTCAGAATTTTGATGTATCCGATGTCATGCCAAATGTTGCGCGTGGTTAGGGCCATTTTCACTGAAAATTGATGCCGAATCATTGATTATCCGTATTTGGATGTTGAGGACATGTGCTGTGGTTCTCGAGAAATGATCCCATAGCCTTCCCTATTTCTTCCGCAATGCTTTAGGCTTCAATCAGAAGCAAATTGGGTTTTCATGCGTCTATCTAATGGCAAGAAAAACTTAATTTTCGGTACCATTAAAATGGC
This sequence comes from Cryptus viduatorius, assembly GCA_964006125.1. Classification (NCBI taxonomy): domain Eukaryota; kingdom Metazoa; phylum Arthropoda; class Insecta; order Hymenoptera; family Ichneumonidae; genus Cryptus; species Cryptus viduatorius. Next base: position 18,128,216 of record OZ023225.1, on the reverse strand, counting down.
GCTCTTTTTTCCGAAAGAGGGAATGCGATTCGTTACCGACTGAGTCTGCACCCCATTTTCTTAGGTTTTCCCGTCTAAAATGGTAACTAATTCGTAATTTATCGGGGTTTTCCTAATAAACAATTGGTAGTTCATGAAAATGGCACTTAATTTATAAACAATTAGTTGCCATTTCGATCGGTAAAACATAAGACATGCCTCGTGAGCCGCAGGGCCTGCGGATCGTCATCCCCCTTTCTAAATTCTCGATGCTCCTTAACCGACTAAGTGCACATGTCTGTTTTTTTTTTTTTTCACAAAAATTTAAAAATTTTACCGGAAGTTAGCGCTATTAACCCATTTACCCTTAACACAAATCGGAGAACTCGGACGTTAGTGAAGAGATAAATCTATACAGAGGATCGTCGAGAGGTTCAGCCTTACCACGATGTCGGTATACGGTATCTCGTTGTGTAGCAAGGCGTGTAACGGGGGTAGGTCTCTCGTGAAAAGAGGATCGTAAACCGGCCAGGATATTGCGTGGTTAGTAGCTGGTGCTGTAGCGTCAGTAGCTCGCAGGGGGGGGGGGGGGGGGAGGGGGTGCGCAAGGGGTGGTGAACACACGTTGATTATTCTTACTGTTATACGATACGCGTAGCCTTTACAATGTGCGCAGCGTCATCTCTACTCCCGTGAAAGTAGAGAACACTGCGAGCGTTTAGCGAGATGGACCGCGTTGTAACGTCTGGGAATGGTCGTTCGTGTGCTGGAAAAATCGGTTGGGATAGTGGTAAAAGGAGAGACGAAGTAAGAGAGAGGGTTAAGCGAAGGAAGCCTTCGGTCTTTCACCCCGTTCCCTCTTTTCCATTTTCAACCGCCCCCCGTTCCATCCCCCACCCTCTCGCCTTCTTCCCTCTCGTATATTCGCAACTCGAATATATTATCACGAGCAAAAATAGCGTCTGAGTTATCCACGAGAACCGTGGGGATAAAACCATCCTCCGTAAATTCTCCAAGAGTCTTTTTATGCCTTTGATTCTCAACTCCGCTGGAAGAAGGGGGATGAGGGTTGGGTGGACGATCTCTCTCGCGAAGAGGAAAAGAAAAAGAAGCGTTAGAGGAGAGAACGTGCGGTTGGTTTAACAGCGTAGTCCCGGATTCCGTGGCAATATCGAGGGGTGGGTATGCGGTCATCAAAAGTACTACCAACGTACTATGGCAGCGCCCGATGCTGCGTCCGAATGGGATAACGACGAAGGTTTTCCTCCTCTGTCGTCTCCCTCACACAATTTATTCCATATTTCGTGGATATTCGAAACCGCGAATTTTACAAGAGTGCCATATAATACCCCAACCCTCCTCCCCCTTCCTTCTCGTTCGTCCCGTTTCTTGGTTATATCGTAGACTCTTCTTATCGGCATGCGACGTAAAATACGCCGTGGGGAAACGCAGACTCTCTGTGTATCCCTCTTCCCTCATTCGCCGATCGCACACAACGTGAATGTGACTCGAATCGCCAAGGCACGTATCTCTGCCGCACGTCTTGCCACGTGCGTGACCAATATTCTAGTCGAATATTCTCTACGACACCCCCGCGTATTATCTCTGCGTCTCTCCTCACCCTCCTCTCTCAATTCGGACTCTTGACGACGCTTCGGTTCCCCTCGTCCTTCTCTGCTGCGGAGAAGGGATCATTTTGCGAGACTTAAAAATTTGAATCGCGAGAGATAAATTGAAGATAAAATCGGTCATTCGATGATTAGCGGTTACAGTAGGACCTCAATTCGGAGTCTTTACTACGCTTCGGTTTCCCTCGTTTTTCTCTGCTGCGGCGAAGGGATGACTTCGAGAGACTTAAAAATGCGAATCGCTAGAGATAAATTAAAGAAAAAACCAGTAATTCGATGATTAGCGATTACAGTAGGACCTCAATTCGGCGTCTTCACTACGCTTCGATTCCCCTCGTCCTACTCTGCCGCGGCGAAGGGATGACTTCTAGAGGCTTAAAATTGTGAAATGAAATTCGAGAGAGACAACTTCAAGAAAAAATTGATAATTCGATGATTAGCAGTTACAGTAGGACCTCAATTCGGACTCTTGACGACGTTTCGGTTCCCCTCGTCCTTCTCTGCAGCAGAGAAGGGATGACTTCTAGCGACTCAAAAATACGAAACTCGAAAGATAAATGTAAGAAAAAATGGGTAATTCGATGATTAGCCATTACAGTAGGACCTCAATTAACCGGTACGTTTAGGACTGACAAATCGACGGATAGCCGAAGCCGCCGTTCATTCGAATGAAATGTTACGCTATTTTACTGCAACTTATCTTTGACGAATAGTTTTACTTCGCTCCCGGAGGCCCAATGTTTTTTTGTTTGTATATTATAGTCCGTAAAAACCTTATCAGACCAGTTTCCGTTTAACTTTTATCGCTTGTCGTTCTACGAGCAAAGTATTCACATAAAAGTTCTACATCATTTATCTCAATTTGGCTAAAATAACTTGCGAACCTCCGCATCAGAAAGTTTCTCATACGAAGGGTATCTTTTTTTTTTAATTCCCAGTTTTATTAAAACAAAAGATTCCTCTTGTAACTCGGTAGAGAAAGGTCGCAAAGCAAAAAAAATTGGCGTTTGGAACACAGAGCCAAGTGCTCATTGTTAGTAGTCTTCAGTTGGGAGTCTCGGGGGATGCAGAAAATGTACTTTTCGCTCTCATGGAGTACAGTGTACGGGGCTTCGTGCGAGTTGGCGAAAACTTTGCGATGGCCATTTTGTACGTATACGTGCAGAGAGTGCACCGGAAGAACGTGGAACTCCGGTTGTGTCGGACTCTCCGAGTCACCATCCACGTAACACGAAGGAATATCTAAAAAGCTTTCGGTGCTCCGGTTGTAACAATAACGTGGGCGGGTGGAACGGGAGATAGAAGTACGAATAAAAGACCGCATTTCTCATACGGTGAGGACAACGCAGGAAGAGAAGTAGCGAGAAACAAAGCGGAATGAAGGGAAAGACGAAACGGCGTACAAAGGAGTGCGGAAGTTGAAAGCGACGTTGAAGTTACACTGGTGATTAGATGACATTCTCGAGCTCTTCCAGCACGCGGAAGCGCGGGAAAAAGGAATAGGGATAAGTAGGAGAGTGGGGGGCAACATGAAACAGCAACAAACTCTTGGATTTCGTCAACGAAAGGTACACCTGCTGTGCTTCAGTACTTGCGGAGGACTAAGCGAAGGTGGTACATGAACGCCGGTTGTTGGCGAAAGGAACCTCTTGGATTATGACAGTGAATGCATACAGTAGACACTCGCGAAAGTTAAGGCTCCGAAATTCGGCATTCACTAATAAAAAAAAAAAATAAAAAATTAGCAACTTTTTTTTTTTCAAGTATGCTGATGAAATTTGACCAAAAGGAAATTGGTAAGACAAATGACGTCATTAGGCTAATTAAGTAATTTAATAGTTCGTTAAGTCAAATATAACAAAATATTTGTAAATAAAAATTGAGACTTGTAGGCAATTTTTTTTTATTTACATTTTTTAACGGCATCTTTAAAGTGATATGAAAAAACTCAGTCGATAACGAAAACTGTAATGAATGCCATTTCGACACCATAGAAAATGTTGTTTATACCGAAATGTTTATGATTTCGAAATGAAGTTCATTACAGTTTTCGTTACCGACTGAGGCCTTTTACAATACCTTAAATGCTTAGTATGAAAAAAAAGGCATTAATCATTGTTACCGACGTACCTAACACGATTTCTGTGTACAGAAGGGTCCCTCGGGTCGGGAAATTAGTTTTAAAGCTCCGTTTCGAAAGGGTTTCTTGTTTCGGCGTCCGAATCGCGAAAATCGTACTTACGTGATGGTACACTGTAGTATTTGCGCCAATGGCGTTAGCAACGTAACGCGAGAGCGAAGGCTAAAAGCTCTGCCGGGAAACACAGTGGTTGCTTCTTGCGCTCTTAATCTCAACCTAAACTCGAAGGTGTTTACGCTCCTGGAGCTCAGAACTTGCAGCGCAGGAGAGAGAGAGAGAAAGAAAAGAAGAGGGGGACATAATGGAGATTAAGCAATTGTGAAATTATGTGGGATCAACATACTATTTCAAAGTTTCCAGCGTCTCCTCGTGTATACAACACGCTGCGCGAGATCTCCTTAAAGGTCGTATGCGAACATTCGATGTGCAAAGTACATGATAACGATAATTGCCGAAACGATTTCTCGTAATAATGAATTCTACATGTGCAGATTCTGTTTTTTTATCGAATTTTTTTTTATTAATCGATTTTTTTTTAACAGATTTCATACGATTTTTAAAGGGAGTTTTTCGCGCTCTCAAAAAATTTTCAATAAAAATTGATATACCGGTATTCGAAGTTTTTATGCACAGAGTGGATGTTTCGAAGAAATGTGGAGCGCAATTTTAATGACTTATTTCAACGAGACGACGAAATAGTTGATTTTAGCGCAATATATTTTACGAACTTTACGAAACATTTTTAAATTTTAAATACCTACCGAGTATTTAAATTTTCGGTTTGTTTAAAATTTTCGAAAATGAAAAATTCGAATTTCCGAAAATGATTTACAGCGGCAATCATGAAATAAAAAAAAAAAAAATAAAAAAACTTCGAGATTTTCTCCTAAAAGTTCGATCGGCAGACGAACTTTTTTTTAGTATTTTTGCTTTTGGATTCAGAACTTCAATTTATTTTATTTTGCGGAAAAAAAGGGTTGTGGAAAGGAAAGTAGACTGCGAGTCTCGCCAGAATCCGTTTGGCACGGTATCCGCAGTGTTTCAGTATTCTCGGTATTTTCATTACGAATTCGAGAGAATAGGAAAATGAAACGGATATAGGAGGGTAGAAGAAAGGGACCGGTAGGTCTCGAGCGAAGTACCGAACGTTCTCTCGCTCTCCCGCGAGGAAACTTTCGAGTTTCGGAAGGAAGTTGGTTGGTCCAAGAGGCGCTCAAGGAATCAATGTTCGATATTCGGAGAGTCGTAAACCCACCGTCAGGAGCAATATCTGCGCTCCCCGGTCCGCTCGAGCGCAACGAGAACGGAGCTTTGTGTGTTCTGGTTACGTTCTACCGATTATCCGTTGGCGCTTCAGGCGGGCTGCTCTATCCCGATTGTAACGTTGCTACCGTCCCCCGCTGCTGGTGCTGCTACTTGACGCTAACTCAACGGGGAGCGCGTAATGGCGAACCGGCGAGAGGAGAGGAGAGGAGAGTCTAGAAACTTGAGCCGTAAATTCACGCGGTGAACTCCACCATGAAATTTATACACAGGATATTAGAAGCTAACACGATCGGGACACGTACCACGGATTACGCTTATCTCTGTCGTTCTCCTCGTTCGCCGAAGTCCGTTTTCCTTCCATTTCCCCGTTTACCAGTTGCGTTCAAATGGCAAAATCAACTTCACCTACGATCCCAACACTGCTCTACACCCCTAAAAACACGTTTCCTTATCGTGATTTCTTATTCCTTCGTAAGATTTGATGTGCGCAAAAAAAAAAATGGCGTACATTGCAAATACCGTAATTTGCGTCTGCGCACTTCGGGCCGATATGCCTAAAAACTCCGGACAATCAATTAACGCGCTTTTTTTTATGTAACGCAAAATTGTGTAATGGAATTACAATTTTTTCTAGCCGTCGTGTGTTACGAAGAATTCCCGATTTTCTCAGCGATCGGTATGCGAATTATACCGATCTTCGCTGCTGGTTGGTTCCACAGTTACCGATACGCGATCCGTTCAAAGTTATACTTCCCCTTAATCGGTTCCTCCGAGTTTCCGTCGCAATTCAGAGCAATTCAGACGAACAAACGAACACCTACCGGTGTAATTACTACTGAACGGCGATTTTACGCATCAGCTTCCAACGCGATCGGCACCAACGCGTATCACACTCATCACAGCATCGTCAGTATTACCGCGAAATGTTCTCGATTTCTCGATATCTCGCTTGCTTGGCCCCAAAGCGTTCCCCTGCTATACCCCAATTCCCAACAGCTTCCCGTTCGGCTTCTCGCTGCAACAGTCGATCGATCCTTTAACAAATTTGCGTAGATGCTTCACGCTTATACCGCAGAGACATACAGTCCCTTTCGAATTTCCCTCGGGATTTCTCTCGCGCTGTGTGTTCATTGATGCAGTTTATACTCATTTTCCTGACTCTATCGACTCTCCGAGTCCAGTAATCGCAGTCGCGGACAAATGCAAACTTTGTTCCTCTGCTCTCTGCCCACTCGACAGTCATGCGGAATCGTGTAAAATGCCGAGAACTTTTCTGGATCGGCGAGAATTTTTTTTTTATTCACGATTTTCATTCCTTTCGATGCTTTTATCGTATCTTGAAAAACGCAATTTTATTCTATTTTCCTTTTTTCGCTTTAATTCCTATTCTTACTTTCCGACGATTTATTGCCAATCAATTTTTACGAAAAAAAAAAAAAAATTGAAAAATGTTGAATTTTCATATCATTTGCGCAATGTTTTTTACGCCTCGAATAACGGGTTTAATTCTCGTATATTTTATTATACAATCACCCAAAAAGCATCACTTCAACGTTAAATATTAATTGCTGTATATAGATTACGGAATTAGAGAGAAATTGCTTCGCCTGATTTGTCACTTTAATCAGAGTCGATTGATCAATCAAACTGGAAAATTAAGTGTTCTTCATTTTGAGAGAACAATACTGTTATCAGCCGGCGGATCGATACGCGATACTGCGGATGCACGCGGTAGTAGTGCCTCTAGAATATGCATTCGCTTCGATGATCTATCGATGTATCGATGGCTCGATGAATATCAGATAACCCTTCTCAGTACTTCGATGGTAATGGGAAAAAGAAATGTAACGGAACGAGAGCGTTGAATTCAAAGCAAACATTAATAAATACCGGTATTCATCCGGACAATGGAATTTCAACGGGAAATCATCTGTGTCGTATTTGCGAATTTGTAACTACAAATTTACTCGAACTATTTGGTAATGTACTCCAATTTTTATGCCCCAATTAATTTGCTCGATACTCGACGCGTCAAGGCGTATCGTTACATTCACAGCGAACATTGCGATTCGGAGAGAATTTCGGAGACTTTCCGATTGGATAAAAATCTGAAAAAAATCTGAGACCTTTAATTTTGCATAATAATAAATTTAGAAAGTTGACAACAAATTAGTTAATTTTTTTTTCAACGAATCATACGATAAACTAAACTTTTTTAGCGAAAGTTGATTCGGAAGTTTTTTCGAATACATATGAATTTTTTTAGAATTTTTTTCTAATTTTTGAAAATCCTGTTTTTGGAAAAATCTTTGATTGACATTTGAGAAAACGTTCGATTTATTATTCGGATTTTTTTTTTGTGCAATATGCAGTGTTTCGCTGAATTCGCATCCAAAATTCGTGACGTTTCGTTCATAAAAAAAAAAAAACAAAAAAAAAAAAAAATTGGAAGACATTTTTTAAAAAATTTGTATGTATTCGCAACAATTAACGGATCAATTTCTGCGAAAAAAAATCCGATAATTCGTAGAACTTTTTTTTTACTATTTTTTTTAATAACTTTCTGACGTTATTATTGTGTATAATTAATCTTTCGGGACCTTCTATATGATTGATTTTTTTCAGATTTTTATTTTCATTGGAAATTATTCGAAATTTGTTCGGAAACTCACTTTTAGCTGCCAAACTTTAGATTGCCATTTACGGCTCTCGGAAACTTGTATTCGAATAAAAATCGCGTTTTGCGTATTTGCATTACTGATAGAAAAAAATGTATATCTGTTTATGCAGTCGCAGATTGGTAGACGAGCTTTTAGCAAAAAAAAAAAAAAAATGAAAATAATAATCGCAATAAAACGAAAGTCCCGTCATGGAAAATTCACTTCACACAATTCACGCTTCAGCTATTACCGCGCTACCGGACTGCGGACCAATTCCCACGGAATTTACAGTATACAAATTTTATTCCGCGGCACAGTTCGCCGGCCGTCACAATAGTACCGACATAACGCAACATTTTTATTTTTCTTTTTCAACGATTTTAATCGGACGTTCCGATTGATCGGCGGTCTCCGCCTACGATTTTTCATCGCTACGCAATATCATTATTAATCACTTTGACTTCCGTCATTGTTTACACAGTTCACTTGAAATTAATAACCTTTCGTTATGAATTATTCTATATATTAGCACTTTGTTCCGATTGAGTTATAATAAAATACAATGAATATATTATCGACGACGTCGATTAAAAAAATAATGTAATGCGAAAGATTGATACGAATTACAAATTACCCAATTAATTGCGAAAAAACGTTGACGAAAAAACGTCCTCGTATCTTCGACTTAAAAAAATTCGATGCGTAACATTATCCGAAAAAATTAACTCTTTCCGCGATCCGGTTTAGCGGAACAGGTAGAGTAGACGATGCAATTTTCGCGGAGAACAAAAGCCTTCGGAGACGGTGAACGCGTCGAGAAAAACGCTTTTCAAGACCTTTACAATATCCTCGTATTATCGCGTTATCAAGCGCCGTTCAGTCGAGAATCTACGGCCCTTCGTTTTCGTATTGTGTGAAAAATATAAAGGGTTCGAGCAGCCAGGAGACGGAGAAGCGCGATAGCCGAGACGCGAATGATAAGTCGCGTTGCGTCTTCGGAGAAACTGTCGGCGGTGTTGAACTCCTTTGACGATAGGAAAAACTCATTTGAATGTCTTCTGATATCACGAAAAAAATATATTAAAAAATGCGAGAAAAACGAGAATTTTCCTGATTTTTAAAATTAATTTGACGTGAATTTTGATAAAAGTTGAGATAAAATTGGGGAAATCGTAAAAAAAATTCGAATCCTGACAAAATTTTTTTTTTTTTTTTCATAATTGATCTGAATTAAAATTTTTTAGAATTTATTTATGTTTACATGGAATCGTGAAAATTTTATTTTTTTTTACGTACTTTTATTACGTAATTTTTCTCTCGTAAGTGTTATTTCTTCCGAAATTTTTTGCGTATTAAAAAAGTAATTTTTTTCAACGTTTATGGGTAATTATTAAAATCATTCACACGCTCTCTAGTCGCGTCGTCGTTTGACTTTTTCAATTGTTACTGCAAAAGTTTGGTCGATGTTTTCGCGAGATCGCAAAAAGCCTCCGGGCGAAATGCACGAGAATTCTTTTTACACTGTACACGGCGCTCACTTGCGTTTTATCTTGTCGTAAGTCCCCCTTCTTTCGCATTCTTCTTTTTATACTCCGTAATATAACTACCGCTACTACTACTACTACTATCACAGGGGAGGGCGCGATCGTTCTACACCGCTCGCAAGAAAGCTACACCATCGGTGCCACCGTGGGAGCGATACAGGGAAACTTTTAAAATTACCTGACTTCTCCGCTGGGAGATGATGTAGCCTATTAAGGATAGACGAGCGAAAGAACCCTCTCCCCCATCTCTATCTTCCCCTTTCGATCACACGATCTCTGCTTCTTACTCGGGAGCGTCGTGAACCCCGAAAAAAAAAAAAAAAAAAAAATTCTCGAAGAATCAAAGTTCTATTTTTACTAAAATGCACCTGTTCCACTACGATAAAAGTTCGATGGACCGAAAAAAATCAAGAATTCCAATTTTTTTTTTTCAGCATTATTTTTCGATTTATTTGAAGGGGTTGTTTTCATTTTTGTAATAACTCCTTTACATCGTGAATAATTTTTTTTTTTTTTTTCTCGATCGGAAACGTATTATCGACGATAATATTTTTCGATGATTTATAAAACAAATCATTGTGATTCTTGAAAAAAGGTCTCTGTGACGGTAAAAAGTGTTTACGATATCGGGAAATGAATAAGGGAGGGGGAAAAAAAAAATATTGGCAAATTTACGAGTCAACAGAGCGACTGCACACGTCATACGGATATTTGAAATTTCACAGAGCGATTGATCGGCAGGGGAGGGCAGAGGGATGGTAATGCTAGTCGCAATATTTATAGCACTGCATAACTGTTATGCCTCCGTGCGTCGGTATTTCCCTCCGCGCTGCGCTTGTACGGCCGAATAAATTGCGTATAAATTGAAGGATAAAAATTCCCGACTTGGCGAGAGATCGAAGCTGAACCTGTTGACCCGTTGCTATACTCGAGAGTACCACCGTTGGGAGTAAACAAAATTTATGATCAATTGCGGTGTGACGTTCGGATTCTCGCGTTCTCCAAGTCGTTGTGAAATACATATTTTCCTGCCATTCAGTACCGTCAATGTGCATTCTGCATATTCCAAACTACGCGCCGGCATTTTGCCGCATAACTCTCCGTGTCAATGATAAATGATAATTTTACGATTTTCGATTAAAGCACATAGAGGACCACGTGAAACTGACGGTTTCACAAGCGGAACGAAATTCAACGCGAAATGTCAACTACCATAATTTCGTTTAAATTAATACGATTTTCGTTTATCAAAGGTATGAATCTGCGTATCAATCAGTGCGATGGACGCTATCGCACAATATCAAAGTATCCAATGATATTGATAAATTATATGGAAATATATATCCTATCATTTGATTGGATTTGTCAATATGTCCGAACACTTCAAAATACCATCAGATTAAAAAAAAAAAAAATACACACTTCAAAAAAATTTATTTATCAATACCGAAATATTTCGCGGAATTTTACATCCTGAATATTTTTACAACCCTTTATTTACGAAAAATAAATGCCAATCTTTTTTTTTTCGATGTTTTTCATTGGTCTATAAAAAAAAATTATTCTGAAACAAAATTTATATCATTTTAAAAATAACGAAAAATGGGTATTTTGCCTAAAATTGCCTTCGAAACAAATTTTTGTCGTTCGACGCTTTAAGGTTTTATTCGATGTATTTTTTTTTTTTTTTCTTAAATTAGCCGCGAAAATGTTATCGTCATTGATTTCTTGCGAAGCATTACCATCGACTTGCGTCGACTTGCATCGCTATAAATAAAACGCCCATTTTCCATACTCCGTTATCGCGCCCCATTATACGACATACATACATTATCCACCCATCAGCCCATTCGTACAATAGTAGCATTGGCATGAAATTTCGATAAGTCTGACGCATCAACCCTTAAGAAGTTCTCATCCCTTAAAAACAGTTGGAAACTCGCGATAGAATTATCGAGAAAGATATCAGTAGAATTTCCACCCCCTTCCGGATCTTCGAATGCCTCTAAACACCCCGTTACAGAAGAATTTACGTCGCGTCTATATATGTCTCTCGTAATTTTCTTACTTCCCATTCCGTTCGGCTCTTCTAACTTCTATCGGGAGAATTGCGCACGCGAATACGCGGAGGTAGACGAAGACTTATCTAACATTCCTCATACTCTCTTCCTCACCTGTCGCATGCCTCTTGCCGTATTCTCAACTGTATATGTCTGCGTCTGTGTATCCATGTGTTTCTCTACCGCACTCTGGAACTTCATGTTTTGCTGCGGTAATTGCATTTGTCCCAAACTCCTTACGGCTACGAGGCAAGGCGTAGGGTGGGGGTGGGAGGGGGTGAAGATCGAGTAGAAGAACGAAGGGAAGACGAAGTGCGCGAGTCATTCGTCTGTATGTATGTGTGTGACAGAGGCAGAAGGATATTCGGAGATCCTCCAGCGGTTTCTGTTCTGGTCGGCAAGAAAGATAGTCCTCCCATTTGTCTACATGATGTATCCACCCCCTACGAAAGTTCTGCCCCGAGGACCTACGGGCTCTTCGAGTCCCTGTAAGCTCGCTAAGTTGTTTTTTCTCAAACACTATCTCACTCCTTTCTTTCGCCGTCTAACTATCGTGTGCTGGAGACTTCGCAAAAACTAATACCCGGCATTCGTAGTCGGGGCGGTGGTGGAGCGCGCGGAAAAAAAAAAAAAAAAAAAACATGAGAGACGAGACATCAGTTGGGCAGTCGACGAATGTTCACGGTTTTTCGCTCGGGTTTTCGAGGTACGAAGCTGATTGTAGATTTAGAGAAGAAAGTTGTCGGTGTTTTGTTAACCTGCGGAACAACGGCGCTGCATTCTTATCCGGTATTTTCCATTCCGCGTGGAAAAGAAGTTTATCGGAAAAATATATAAAATTCGATGTTTTCACACGATTTACACATTAATCATATTATTTTTTATATATTTTCGGAAATATATTCTAAAATATAGGCGTATTGTATTAGATGTATCATCGATCTATTTTGCGATACTTTTTTTTTTTTTCATGTCGGACAATAATCGGCATTTTATGCTATTTTATGGTAAAACGGATTTATAAACAAATTGTGATGAAATTTACTTTTTACAAATTTTCACGAAGTTCAGTGATTTTGGAACTCCCGGAAATCCTGGAAATATCCTTGATTTTTTTTTTTCTTTTTTCTTCAAAAATCGACTTTTTCGTAATTTTTTCTATGTTCGTTTGTAATTTTTTGGGTCAATTTCGGCGTTAATGTTAAAAAAAAAAAAAAAAAATTATATATTATGAATTCATAATTTTATCTGTTTTTCCTTCCATCGAATATCTCTGATTTTCGCAAAAATGTCGGCGAAAATTTCAGGAAATTTCGCGATCTTTTTTTCTGGACGCCATGACACCAAAACATAAATAACCCGAAATCCCGATGCGTTGGTTCTTTACGGTGACTTCCTTTGGTTATTCGTATAATTTGGAAAACAACGGCGTTTTGTCGCGGCTGGTGAGTCGCTTTATCTCAGGATGAACCGGAACGAGATTCTCTGGTAACTCGCAACGTGTTCACTGCGAAATATTAAGGTCGTCGCGGTTCATATACACATTCGTGCGGTCTGCGGTTGACACTTTTCTGTTCGTCAGGTGACGGCGCGGAAATGTCATACCCCGTAACATTCCGCAGGTTTGTGCAACGCTCGCGTCGTTAGAGACCCCTTTTCCCTTCTCCATCCCCCAAACATCCCCTTCGCCACACCGGCAGAAGTGGTAAAACCCGACTGGAAAATTTGAAATTTCAGGAAGTTCAATCCTGCGGATTTTGCTCTGTGTGTCATAAACATGTTTTGAACGTACAGAAGAGACGTGGAAAACGAATATATACGGTGCCACATGAATTCTATGGAATTTCTCGCTATTCTGAATCCTCCGAGAGCTTTAAATTCCACTCGCGGCTCTGGCGAAACCGCGACTCCATCGTCCTCACCGTGGATCCGGTGTTTCATGATACTTTTCTATCTCTTGTATTTCATCCTTTACCGAAGAACCGCGAAAAGTTTCATCAGATTTTTTCAATCGTTCCGAGGCAACGTTTTCCGCTCTCGTTAATAAAAAAAAAAAAAAAATTTTACAAACCGTAAAAAAAAAAAAGAAATGAAAAAAAAAAGCGTAAAAATGATTGAATCGACTGCCAGCGCGATTGCGGATTGATAAAAAATATATCGTTCATTCAACGAAATAATTGACATCGCTGAAAAAAATACTCACCTTCAATAAATTGTTCTATCGATCAACAAAACATCCAATTCAATCAACAAATTTTGATTTCGCTACCCGTAGTCACGCGATCAGTTAATTTCATTCATTTTTTTGTCCAGTGGTTCTTTTGTTGTAAATCACTTTGAAAATCTCTCGAAAAATCACCCCAAAAATTTCCTTCAATTTTTTGCGCCTTTTTTTGAACTCCGTATTGAAGATCATTCCGCGCGGATAAAACGGCAGAAAAGATGTTTAGGATCAACGAATCAGTCGCGTTAGAAGGTTAGGAAAGGTGGACAACTGGTCGCTTCCGGGACTCGCATGCGGGCGTATCAACCCTAACGACAATTATTTAACTCTGACTTAACTTAGATTAATGCGTCTTTTACGGGAGCCATAGAGCAGCGTCGCGGACGATTCCCTCGTGACCATCGTCTTTCCTCTTTCCATCGTAGCGTCTCTCGCTTATTTGGAAGCTTATTCGCTATCGCAGTACCCACACGAGCCTTTTGAGTCCCTCCTCGCCGTTCGACCACGTCGTACACGCGAACGCGTAAATTTTCGAAACTTTGACTCAGTTGAGATTTACCGTACCATCGGGACCTCGTGTGTGTCCGGCAAAACCAGTGGCCAAAAGGGAAGAGAGCGTCCAGTACGGCGATACTATACACTATACATGGGGATGAGAGAGGGTCACCTATATGCAATGTGTCCAGTAGAGCAAAGCAATGGACGAGCGATTTTCAGTTTCGCCAAAGTTCTCTCAGTGTCCTTCGCCGCTACTGCACCTCAGGACTCTTTTGGAGACGTTCGCTCAGGCGAAACTGATGCGAGTTTCATTTGGTGGACCGTATCCTCCGGTACACCGTATACTTTCTTACTTTTCTCTTTGCTTTCTCTTTTGTATCTTCGCTTTCTCCGTCTTTACTGATACTTGTTTCGTCCCCTCAGCTGCGCGCGTATGTGTAGCTTAGGTGTATCGGTAATGTTTCGAAGTACACAAAGCGACCATCGATAGTATCGATCGTAAGGTTCAACTTGCGATTGTCTTCGATTCTCAAGAACCGCTTTTACTTTTCCGCATTAGTATGATTCGATTGTTGAAAATTCCAACTTATTGGTAAAAATTTTCAAAAAATTGCCGTCGTCTTCTATAAATTTGATGTAATTTTTTTTTTTTTTTTTTTCGCGGAGATTTGTGGGAAAAAATGAGAGATTCGCGTTTCATCGTGAATCTGTGATAATGGATATTTTTTCGGTCCTTTTTCAGATTTTTTTTTTTTTATTTTTGTAAAATTTGCTTTTTACGTTAACGCAATCCGATTTTTCAAAATGCCAACTATTGTTTGTTATTTTGAAATTATCGTCAATAAATTAGGTAGAAATTTGTTGCCGGTATGTTGTGCGATTGATGTACATTTCGAAAATCGTTTTTCATGCACTTTCGGCTATTCTCGGTAAGTAATAATCATCACAATTTCGAGAAACATTCCGAGCATACGGACGATCCGGCCTGTGGCCGAATGGGGAAACCATTCAGAGCACAAGCACAGAGATAACACGAATTTTCTGCATTGCTGTGAGAATTCACGTGCGGTGTAATTAGCGAACTGCGTGGCAGCGAGAGGAGATGAGAGGGAGAGGGCGGCGGGGGTGAGGGGGTGAGAGGGTTGGGTTTTGAGGACGAGAAAGCGAAGGAGAGAATGAGAGAGTGGCGGCTACCCATCCCTTAGCAGTGCAGAATCGTATGCGAAGTGGGATAGAAAGCTCGAGAGTAAACGCGAACCCGCGCCGCGGAGTGTTTTGTCGGCGAATCGTCGTCGTTACAGCAGCTCGACTAATAACCACTCTCGTCCCTCACATGTATAATACGTCTCTCAACTCATCGGTCGTTTATTTTAACGGCTGTTTGCCCACTTTCACATTATTATCCGCGTACGCGGGCTTAAGGGCCGCTGAAGTACTTGAGCATTTCAGACTTTTCCGTTTACACGAAGTCACATAGGTATTTTCGAATTAATGTGTCTTTTCATTACTCTGTGGATATATTCGTGTCAATCCTTTATGGAGCCATTGAGTTATCCGGAGAGACGCGTCTTTATTGAATTAATGACTTTACATTTATCGATGTTTGTGTTTTAATCAATTTGCAAAATGGGATTTAAAAGATCGAAGAGATTCTTTTGTATCGTACGACTTTATCGCGCAGTCGCTGTTTTTTTTTTTAGTTGAAACATTCTGTACGATAAATTAATTATGAAAATATATATTTACATTTAGGACTATAATTAAATTTGAAAAAAAAAAAAAAAACCGGCCGCGCAGAGTCGCAGCTTGTAGATTTTAGTTATGAAATTCTGGCGGGTAACGTAATTATGAAAAATACGATAATTAAATTTGAAAAAAAAAAAAAAAAAAAATGGAAAAAAGTAGATGAAGTTTTGCGAATATTACGAATGAGGTACCTTCCCATTTCGGTCAAAGAGCATCGAGAAAACTCGTCGTCGGTGATAAACCACTGAATCACAATTCTCAACGACCATTCGGGTTATCATTTATACCCAATTGTATCGAAACGACGGCGAAGCGCCGTTCCAACTCGTTCGCTACCCACACTGCGCGGTACAAACAATTTTTATCACTTCGAGCGGAATAAAACATCGGGAAAGTTCGCGATACGCAACTCCGAGTAGTCGTAAAATAACGATGTGAAAACCAACGGGATATACAATGAAGAAAATGTGAGATATGGTTGTCGCGGTTTTTTCCTTTTATTATTAAAATAGCCAACTGAGAAAATAATAACCCTTGCGTTCTTTCAATTTTCCTATTCTTCTTTTATTATTACTAAAGTCATTAAGTTTCGAAAGAATTGAAAAATTTTATTTAGAAATACTATTTTTTAGGAATTTATTTTCTTAAAAAAAAAAAAAAAATCGATTTAAAAACTTTTAAAACTTTTTTTTGGAATTTATTTTCTTAAAAAAAAAAAAAAATCAATTTAAAAACTTTTAAAACTTTTTTTCGGAATTTATTTTCTTAAAAAAAAAAAAAAAAAAAATTGATTTGAAAACTTTTAAAACCTTTTTTAGAAATTAATTTTCTCGGAAACTGGATTCGTAAAAAAGTGTTGAAAAATTTCTAAAATAGAAACTAAAATAGACGAAAATTTTGTTGCTTTATGAATTACTCCGATTGATTATTTTTCAACGTTAGAGTTAGGATTTGCCTGATAATAAGAGAACGGCAAAGAAACATTTGTGGAATGGAGTGCTCAGGAAAGCTACAGGGACGACTGGGATTGATTCCAGTCGGTAGAGCTGCGCGCGAGAGCGCAGACAGTGAATTCGTAGACCCACTATTCTTATCCGGACTATCCCTCCGACCGAGGGATCAGCGAGGAAATGAGTAGGAAAATCCTTGTACCTCTCCCCCTTCTTGCGATTGCCTCGTCGAATCTCTATTTCTACTTCTCTCGATTGCGTCCGATACCAACAAAAGCTCACCTACATCCAGTGGGGCTTCCCGTTCGTGATCTCAGGTCCACGGGATATCTCAACTGAGCTTAACCCCCGCTGGGGCTGCCAGACAGCGGCATCGACGACTCTGATCTCTATTTAGTATTGCGATCCTCTCCCTCCCCGTTGCAGTCGTGGCTTCCGAATAATCGACAGCTACTTGACTCCGACAAGCTTCCTACAATCTTAAATCCAAAGATTCTCGCTGCTCCTTACCTTTTGCAAAAAAAAAAAAAAAAAAAAATGGCAAATTGGACGCATGGAAAAGATCGATGTTTGCTAAAAAAAAAAAAAAATTTGCATGCATTTCTCTATAAAATCTTTTCGGTATCGATTTTTGATTAATATACAGCAAAAACGGACCGATATCGATTTTCGATTATTAAACACCAAAAAAACCATTTTTTATCCTATCAGAATTTTTTGAAAAAAATTTCAGAATGATTTATTCCAATTGATGAAAAAAATATATATATATGAAGATCGATACGAAAAATGTCTTAAATGTCCGGGTTATCGGCAATAACTGCTTAACCGTTCTTCCCGAAGATCCAGCAGTTTAACTCTAAATGTTCGAAGATTTCCTCGGTTCGCTGGCCGATGGACTCTCTCTTTGGCACGTACCCTTCGATGCATATTGCACTCCAGAGCAGAGCTACGCACGAGTGGCGAGAACGATCCTTCCGACCACGGATTCTGGCACTCCGTTCTTAGAATGGTTATAGTGCTCTTTGGACGATTACCGGTGGTGCTGCTAAGCCGTTCTCTTTGGCTTCAGCTTCCCTTCTCTCGTTCTCTTTAACAATATCCTCGAGTCTCTCTTCTTCGCCATGGAAGAGTGAACTGGAGCTCAACGCCGACAAGCGTCTTAGATACCTCCGTTTCCACGGGTTCTCGACGATTCAACACGTTGAGAATGCATCAAAGCGTTAACTAGGATTTGCCTCGTCTACGCGAATATCTGCGATACTAAAAAGTGATTCTTATAAATAAATCTTCTTCGCGCATTAGTATTATTGTTTGCTGAAGCCGATTACTTAGTATGCGGATATGACGGAGAAATACGAAATGATTTTTAAATTTCGTGTCTTTATATTTTTTTTTAGATGATTTTTCACATTTTTTTAATAATTATAATCATAATTATTATTATTTTCCCAACATTTTTAAGATTTCGACATTAAACTACGTAATCTTTGTCAATTACGAAAAAAAATTACTTCTCTCAAAGTATCCGCAAAATAGTTATTTTCTTCGAACTGTCGAAAGAAAATAAAAAAAAAGCAACAAAGTACAGTCGCTTTCTCGCATTTTGGTCATTACCGGAGTTTTCAATCTCATTACTCTCCGGTGGAATTGCACTCTCTTGCGCTTTCTCTCTATTTTTCCTTAGGAAAAAAAAAATGAGCTCTCGGAAAGTTTCGCGACGGGGATAGAGAGAAGATGAGACTTCTCGCGTCTCCGGGGACCTGCATCCTTATTATTTGTGAGGCTCGTTCACTCATTCTTTCACTCTAACGACGTGCTTGATTATTATTTTTTTCCTCTTCCCTTCACTCTGTCGTTATCTATATACCTCCTTGAATTCATTTCTTGTCTCCTGAGCTGCGTTACTATACTCTACACTTTTTTTTTTTTTTTTTTCCGCGAGTAAGCAGACAAGACTAATGAGCCTGAAAGCTGATTCACGCGAGATTCTTCGTACTTTTTGATACGGTGCATGTATAATGAATATTTTCGGGATCATTATTCTTGCCGTTTATTTCATTATTTATATACTGATTTTTTTTTCCGACATTTTTTTTTTTTTTTTAATCGCGCGAAATAAAGTCATTTGTCATTTTTGTTTATAATTCAATTAAAATTCTTGTATACTTCGGATTAAATTTGGCTCTCGGAAAATTAGGATTCACACTTCGGAAAGTGAGTTAATTAATTTTCTGCGGAAACAACATTCTTGGCTCGGGAATAATTTTCAATATAGCGCTCATATTGCAACCTCGCGATTCGCGAAGTTTTCTCGCTCGACAATCAAACGCCCGGTGCATAGTTCACGCTCCGGTTATACAGCATACCGCGCGGTATGTGGGGCAACCGAAGGCGCGGTAGGCGGCGGTACGCCTACGCTGCATTCTGCAAAAAGGCTGTGTTCATCACAAAACAGGCGATGAGAATTTCAAAGCTAAACGCCTTGCGTCGCCGCACCCTTTTTCCGTTCTCCTTTTCTTCGAACGAGTCAAAGCTCTCCCTCGACCCCGATGGGGCGGGGGAGGGGGTTGAATAAAGCTTTGTGTTACAATACGCAGTCATACCGAGTCGACCTCCCGCTTTTCTCAACGAGTTTTCATGATCGTCAACCGGTACTTTCACGACGAATAAAACTAACAGTCAAATGCTTATATCCATGTATCGTGACTTTGCGCGTTCGCGACAAAACTTTTCACAACTGCCGCTACTAATGCTGCCGTTGCTTTTTAGCGCATGCAGTTTTCTGTATTGTTTTTTACCCCTTTTTTTTATGCACTTCGAGAAACTTCAATTTTGAACAAAGTTTCGTATAACGGAAAACGAGAGAATATTAAGGCGAAGAAATAAAAGGCCAAAGGTCTGCATCTGCTATCGCAGTTTCGCGTTTTTCGAACTAACGGCGCTGCTGTCATAGCAATTGTCGATTTTGCGATTTTTTTAGCGTCGAGAAGAAATAACAGCGCCGCGTTGATCAAAGGACTTTACTGACAATTATTTGCAAATTTTTTTTTTTTGCCATTTTTTTTTTCTTTGCAATTGCGATTTATCGCTCGACCTATTTTTCTCGGAGGGTTGAAGGACTCTACTCGATAAAATTACCATCTCTAACCTTTTTATTTAAGAGCAGAGACTTTGTAAAGATAAATGTCTCATTGAAATACATAGTGAAGTTCTGTTATTCGTATGAAAATTAAATTTTGCAGTTAGATGCGAAAGGGTTGATTACGTTTATAATTATTTTCATGAGTGCAAAAAGGTGCGAAACGTGTTGAAAAGTATTAATCCCTCGAAACAATTTCAATTTAAATCCAATTTAATTCAAATAAATGAATTTAAATTGCGTTTTTCATAATTTTTCAAATGTTTCTCAATAACCCGATAATTGTCGATAATTATCGGGGATTTAATGGAAATTGAATGAATTGAATTTCAATTTCATTTTCCACGATAAAATTTTTTTTATCGATAATCAATCGATTTCCGGGGATAATTATCGATAATTATCGGGGATTAAGAAACATTTTAAAAATCATGATAAACGAAATTAAAATTCAATTACACGAAACGTAAAAACAGATTTACGTTAAGTTTCGTTAGATAAAAAATTTTTTTAATCAATTTTATTCAATTGTTGCGATCGCAATACATGTTTCGTTTACTAAAAAATTAATCACAATTATAAAATTCAATGGTTATCAAAATTTTATTGTTTACGCACTGAATATTGAGAACAAAGTGAGTGCAAAAAAAAAGTTTTCTGCATAATAAATATATGCATCAAAGGGCCTCGAAGAAAACTTCTCAACAATACAGCGTGTTGCACACGCGAGAAAACTTCATTGCAATAAAAATGAATGCAAAGACTGGACGGGGATTTTGCCGTCGAAGTACCTTATTTTTCCTATTCACAGTCGTCTGTACGGCAAAAATGAAGCAAAAAGAGAGAAAGAGAGAGAGAGAGGGAGGTAAAGGTCGCAGTAGATTGTCGTAGAAGGAAATTATTTTTTCTCGAGAGAAGATTATTTCCCGGTGCTTCGCTGATGGCATAATACATATTTTTTAGTACGATCTATTTTCTCGAGGAAACGACCTATTTCGTTGGTGAACATTTAATTTTTTTTTTTTTTTTTTTTTTTACGGTCGTCCAACCACCGGAGGCTCGGCTCATAATAATATAAATTTACTGGCGGAGTGGGTTGGTAGCCATTTTTGCCGAGATCGGTACAACGAATAATATTATCTCGGGGTGTATATAGCTACAGTATGATACGAGGAGTTCGCGGGAACAAGCAATTCTTCGCTCTCCTTTGTTTGCTCTCGAACCGGTGGCTTGACTCGCCTCATTATATTTTTTTTCTACTTTTTCTTACTGAGTTCGTCATTTTTTTTTTTTTATATTTATTTTTAATCTCATAGTTCTTCGCTGACCCCGTGGAAATACGACACGGGAGGGTAGGCAAACGCGAACGAACGAACGAACGAACACACATCAAAAGAATACCGGTATGATGATTTTCTGTATTATTTCGTAGTGTGAAAATACTCCCGAGGATACTACGGGGAGTTTGGGAAACTCAGCAGTCCTCCGTATAATAAACGCGAAGATATTTTGTTGGTTTTATATGGTATTATGCCGAGAAAGCCACTGCTCGGGAGATCCTTCCTATCCGCATCCCTTTCTACCTCACAGCACCTTTTTATATCCGGAGCTTATAGCGTCTACTTATAATTCCACCAAAATTGAAAGACTCTCGAATGCTAAGCCGCTCGCGAGCTTTCCACGCTTGGAATGAGCATTTCTCTCTTATTATTATGTAATTCGCGACACCGGTGAGAATTTACCTTTTTTTTTTTCGACAGGCTGCTAGCAATATTTCGTACGTGTCTTATCCCAAGAGGATTACGTTCATTTTGTTTTATTCGTTGCCATTTTTAATTTTCATCGGGACTTTCGGGAGGTAAAGGATATTTATAAATAACATTTGTTTTCTGGATCACCGTAAAAGCTTTCGAAATAAATTATTTTTATTGTTAATTTAAATTTTTTTTTAGTTGAAAAAAAATAATAATAAAATTCTTTTATTACTGAATTTAGTTTAATTTAATTAAAAAAAATTTTATTTTATTTTTCAATTTAAAAAAATAGCAAAAAAAAAAAGTACCTTTCACGTATAACCTTTCGCATAAACTGCATGCAAAAATTTCTGAAAAATTTCACAATATTTTAATAGAAAAAAAAAAAAAAAAAAAAATTACGTTGAGCATTTTTTAGCATAAATTTAAACGCAAAAGAGGTGCTTTTCTACCTTCGAGAGATCAGGCGTGGTGTGCGGAGTGTCTAATCTCGACGGAAGAAGCGGAAACGCTTTTCCGTTTTCCGGCTTCAGCTGAGATACATGACGTTCGTGCGGCAGCTAACTGCTGCAGCAAGATACTCGTGAGATCTCTTTCATTGCTGTTTTCTTCTACTGTTCTCTTTTAGCCTACCGCAGCGCTGTTCGCCTCCGCGCGCACTTACCGTCCACAGGCATCTTTCCTGTAGCGAGAAAACGGTAGATGTGTTTATCTCTGATGAATTTATGCCCCTTTTTTATAAGGGATATATACCCGCTGTCCCGGGTGAACACGGACTCTCCTTCGCTATCTACAACTCTTTCCTTTTCTCTCACTCTCCACCCTCCGCCACCCCTCGCCCGCCCCTCGACAGTTGAAGTGTCCGGAGCTTTATTTCTTTGTATACTGCGCTCTCTAGCGCTATTCTTGTTTATTCGTGCTTCGTGAGTCGGATCGAGATTTCGAGATAAAGACCCGAAAGACGGGATAACCGAGGGAGGCTATCAGAGAAATGGGATACCCGCTGTGGGGAGAACTCGAAGGTTTCACGATTTGCGAAAACGCTGAGACGGCGCACAAAAATCATAGAGTTCAGCGCTCGCGATGGATGGCGCGAGATTTATGTGCTTGCGAATGAAATGGGAAAAAAAATGGCCCTTCGAATTGAAGATTTTCAAGATATATGACGTTATGAAAATCGAAATGGCCATTTTGACAAATGCAAATCGCGCATTTCAATATTCGGTTTTTTTTTTTATTCTGAAAAGTTTTCCCAAAAAAGAAGCTAAGTGAACGAATAATTTATATTCCATTGCGTAACAGTATTAAAGCTGATTGGGTTGAGAAAGATTATTTGAATTTTCGCTTGAACAATGGCCTTTAAGCTTTTAATCGTAAATTTAGGACGTTTATTGGGTTCCTTTGAAGTACACAAATTCATTATCGGCCGTGTTACTCGTGAGTGATTTGCACTGAAGTATCAAAGACGGTTCTTGGAATTTCATAGTTTCTCGCTTCTTTGTGTGTTCTTTTACTGCGAAGATGACGTTCTACTTCAACGGCAAGGCGGGCAGTAATTTGCCGATCGTATTATACTCTATCTTCATTTCGTCTTTGACTCGGACGTCGTTCTTACAAAATTACATTCCTTGAGAGTGGGAGTAGTCGAACCGAGCCATACGTTCTTTGCCGTTATACTAATTAAAAGCCATCGGAAGAGAAGCGAAATTAGAAGCCAAACGGGTGAAGGTGCAGAAAGGTCCGAAAGAGTTCTTTGCAATTTGCAGTACAATTACGTATACTTACGAGGATACAAGTTAACAAAGCTTTGCGAAAGCACGATCCCTCACTATACCACATATAGACTATAACTTTGAAGAAAAAGCTAAAAAAAAATGCGCCATTGGTTTTGTGCGGCTTATTGTTAGTCTGATGAAATCCGATCTTTTTTTCCGCTGATCACGAATCTCTCACTTATTCAACTTTAGATTCAATTTTTCGTATAACTAAATCTGCAGCTAAAACGTTTCTGTAGCACGCGAATAGCGCTGATGCTGCCACGTCGGTGAAAGATTGAACTTTGGAATGACCTGCTTTGGGATTTGTCCGCTTCACGTTCACTTTGCCTGACTCAGCAGCTCTCGGATTCTTTCTTATTCTCCGTTTCAATGAAAATTGTATTAGCCAAACTTTCCAATCGCGCGAATTTAACGTGATCACAATAGGGCCATCTCGCCTTTTATTTCAACTCCTTCGTTGAGAGGCTATGCAGATGAGGCGCGACTATCCCCGAGTTGACCAGAAGCAAATGAAGGCAAAGTTTCAGCCGTTCCTAATTCGCTGGAGTTTCAGCGTCGTCCTATTACCGACAGTTTCCAACCTCTAATTAGTCCCGTGGCTCCGATGACTTCTCCTTGTCGTCGTTACCGCCCGTCGGCATAGACCTACATTTCCGTATCCATCATGTGAACCCTGACATACATTCTCTCATCCTGAATGAGTGTATAGCAACATTTAGACAATTAAGAGCTCAAGAGCTCTAAAAACTCTTCTAAACCTGTTAAAAGGATGAAAGTGGACTTGGAAGGCTTGATTCGAGGTTCGTAATAAGATAAATGAATAGTCATATTGATATCACTCTTCAATTTAGAAAATCGGCTTTGTTGGCATTGCCGATCGGTCCATATGCGACTTTATGCCTTACATCTCACTGCTGTTTACATTATACTCGTTTCTACACATGCCATCTTACATTTTCCTCTTATTCTTACGGAATAATCCTCCCGGCACGCTTCGGATATATCGAGAGAAAATTGCATCTCCGAATGCACTTATACGAAAGTGCCATCCAATCTTGTCGTCTTTCCATCTCTATCTGGTCTCTGCATCTGGTTTCCATCTATACCTGCTATCTTCCGCGCTCGTTCGCTGTACGCTATGCACGATCCTTCGCCATTGTCTATCCCGCTCACGATCGCGCTTTTACCTTCCAACTTTGGCTCTCGATGCTAAAGCACTGGAAATATACTGAGAGACAATTTGTAGCAGCGACAATTCCCCCTGACGAATTCCCGCACCTATCTACGTCGAGCGTCTTTCGCGTCTCGGGATTCTTAAGGGAATGATACACCTCGCTCAGCTCGTCTCCAATTCGAACGATAAAAACGATTGAGCGTCTCGCGCGAGTTGCTATACCCTTTGCTTTGTATCGATGATTCGAGATCCGGTTACAAATACTCTGATTTTGCCAGATGGCTTGACGCTCTCCGTGTCGCTGATGACGGCATAGCGAAGATTCGCGAGGTCAGGATGCGCGATGTTACCTACAGAATTCTCCGCACTCTCGTACTTATTACTTTAGCTTCTGCAAAGTCAGCATTTGCTCTTCTTTCGATGCGGCGGACATAGGTCTTACGTCTTCCCTTTCTCCGCTTTGGGTCTCTCTTTCGTCTTCCGCTGCGTCGAGGACGTAATGAAAGAAAAGAGGGAGATGCGTATAGCAGAAGTTACCAGCGTGATGTTATAGGAAAGTTGAGAGGGAGCGAGAAAACGTCGCGGAACGTGGTACGATTCCGGTTCGTCGGTCAGCGCGGCCGGAGAAGTCACGTACGAGACGGTCAACAGAACGGAAGCAAGACCACCTTCTCGCCATCCATAGTTTTCTTCCACCCACCACCAACTCATTTCGAATCGCCCACGAAAGAGTCCGATTGGCACTTGAGTGCAGCGGTTACCCACTACGAAAATTACGATCGCGACGGTCCACGGCGTTCGGCTGTGGTTCGTTTCTAGTTTCCTCGGTCTCGTCTCACCGTCCAAGTCGATTTTCGTCTTGACGTCGCAATGGCTCCAAACGTTATTGAGGTCAGTGCATGGCTCGTCGGGAAAACTCCGTGCAATTGCGCTGCCACCTCAACCAGTCTCTTCCCTCAACCGGTGTCCGTACGACCCTTTTCGAAAAATAAACCGGTAAAAAGCAACGTAGGAAAGATTGGTCGGAAAATGAAATATGGTTTTTCTCTACTATTTATATTTGGCACAGAAGCCTTTCTTCCTCTATTTTATTATAGCGCACGGAAAATGCAATATGTCGGGTATTCCGCTTAATACTTGAAGTTTCTTCACGATTTATTTTTACCGTTCATTTTCCGTTGAGCAATCGGCGTTGATGACAATTTTTCTTGATATCGCGAATTACTGGATGCGTTTTGTCCGATTCCAAGATCGTCGCCCTAAGATTGAATTTGCTTGGCAATCCGATTGGAAATTTGACCAAATGTGGTAATTAGATTCAAATGTCCGGTGAGAAAAGTCAATTATAAGTCTGTTTTGAAAAAAGGAAAAGAAAACCAACCAATTGCGCGGCAATCATATCAGTAGGCAGTGCACCGAGTAGACTAAGGAATTGGACAATGCGATGGGAACATTGGCTCGGCCGGTCAAGTTCGCTATCGGCGTCCCCGGCCCATTTGTATTTAGTCCCATGTCTCGTTGCCAGAGTGCCCACACCACCGTTTCGCCCCAACAGGGGGATGTTGACTTTGATTTACAGGATGCGCGAATTTCTCGCTACAGAGCATTGGCCCGATCGTGAGTGCTTCTCTTTATCTTAATACCGGCGAGGCGTAACGGTTCTCGTTGATGCTGACTACCGTCTGCCCGCAGTTATATCTATACTGCTAGAAACTCCCATACGGAGGAAACACCATCCACCCGTGCGCGTTTGCCATCCACCTGGCCAGGAGCAGTGGTATTAGCGCCGGTCTTTGGATGTCGTAGATCGTCCACTATTCCGAGGGAACAAAATAGCTTCCTGATGCTGCAATCCATTCAGCTTAGCCGAATTCGACTCAATGAACTCTCAACTCTGTGTTACACTTCCTTATCAGTACCTAACGCTCACTCTTCCACCCTGCGATCTCGATCTTTCTTCTGCCTAACATGATGTATATCGAATCGCTCGTTATATGAATGGGGCCGCTTATGGCGCTGGTAAGAATTCGCGACACCCGGTCCAGAATCTACGATGGACCTATGTTTCCATTCTGAACATTGATCAGAGAGCAATGAAAGTCATCAAGGTTTCCATGATGACCGGTTTCCGGTTGGTTTTCCATAAGAGACATTGTAGTTCTGGTAGCACTACTTCTGATTGCACCTCGTCTAACTGCAGTTTTGGGCAAATTGCCATTAATCGAAACCAGGTTACCATTTTTGTCGCAAAACCTGCCACATTCTGCACGTATGATTAACGATACTTGTTCTCTTCTGCAACCCTTCGATCCATTCGATGTATGTGAATCGGCGTGCAAACAAATGGATTCTCTGGAAAAGGGTCGTAAGGCCGAAGATCTGTATGTGACCGAAGTTGATTCAGTGGGCTGCAGGCCCGAGCTGATTCCACTATAAAAGACTGGGCTTATCCGCCACGGCAGCCAAGATTGTACGGAGCTGTACGTTTACGTTACATCCACCATTGCAGTAACCGAAGTGTAGGTATGTAGGTCCACAACGCCGAGGCCCGAGAGGAAGGTACATACCAGGTCTCCGAGGCTCCAGTCACGTGGAGGTTTAATCCCGAGCAATAAACTGCCCCGTCGCTCCTTTCCTTCGTTCAACCCCCGCACCCCACTCGGTAACTGCGTCACTATCCGTTACGTCCGTCGTTCCATCAAGCAGTTCCTCTCTACTGTGTTCGCAACCGTCTCGCGTCGTTCTTTCCACTGCAGAAGCGAGGCACCCCTCGTGCCATCACGTGCTAGAAATCTTGCTTCCTTCCTCATTCTTCTCTCGCGTCTCCGACGCCTTTCGCTTCCTTCTTCTTCTCTTCTCGCGACACCACTAATACCGTGACACGAACTACCGAGCTTTTTCAGAGTCCCTGCACTTCGCACGACGTTCCAACGAGTCAACGTCTTCGAGGGTGGAATGGTCCACGCGCGTCTCGTCTCGCTACATCGAGCACTCCACCCTGATGCTCGTCACTTCACACACTTCTCGTCCGTGTAATAGTATTAAAAAAAAAAGCTACGAGGGTTTCCCGTTCTTTTTTTCTTCTCCTCTTCTGAGAGTGAGAAAAATAGAAGAGGACTTCGTGACACACGCAAAGCTCGTTTGGCTCGTATACACCTCTTACCTACTTTGGTGCCTCAGAAGTCTTCTGGTCCCCGGAGATTCCTAGATGCGCGCTATATCTCATCGTGATGCGCTACTTTTTTTTTTTGAAAACCATCCCTTGCGCTACAATTCCTTCTCGTGCTTCGCGTATCAAAAACTAGACATCCAAATACGGCAAACCTTTTTTTTCATCCCTTTCTGCTTATAACAGTTCCACTGCGATCGGGATGAAAAATCTGAAGATGTTGTCTGGAATCGCGCTTTACTCGCTCCTTCATTGTTCATCCCCGTGACTATACTGTTATTATTATTATTACGATTATACGGTAGACAGCGGTGCAATAACGTCATCAAGATTATTGGGCTTTAGTAACTCCAACCCTTGTGTATCATCTTCTTTCACTTTTCTCATTTCGTTCGGTGTTTCCACCAATCTTTCTTTTTCGTCTCGTTTCGTTTCACAGTCACATGCCACAGCGTCGTATATTCGTCTAAGACCACCAGCGGTTTTGCTGCAACACTTCGTGATCCCGGCACTCAGATCCCACCCCCAGAATTCTACCGCCTGCGGGAACGATGGACGTATCTAATTCCCAAGGAATGCAGCCCCGCTATCGTTTGTTACGTCACCTGCTGGCCTCCCCTAAGTCGCAAGAAATACTCGCGCGTCAACCCTTAGCCCCGGGGTTGCTCCTCCTCATCCCCTTTAGCCGTAGCTTCGTATCTTTAGCCTCTCTTATTTCGCGGATGAAATAATGAAACCATTATTTCTTTTCATCCCCTATTTCATTAGGCCGGTGTCGACCGAAATGCAATGAGGGCAATGAGGACATCTTGATTAAGATCACAGCTTCCTCATTTCCCCTTTGCTCTGTTTTGGCGGCTCCTGAGGGAAAATCATATCTAGACATTCAGAACTTCATATACAGACGGACGGCAGACGATTCCTCTCCTTCCTTCTCCCTGCTGCGCTTCACCCCGTTTACCGAAGATGAAGTGGGCGGTCTCTGTGTTGACGAGCCTCAGGCTAAGAGAGCCGTATAGTGGGTACTATCTTCTGAAGCTTCTTCCTTCCCAGTGTACTTCCCGCGACGGAAAGACTGTACATACATACCGAGCGCAGCGCATAGCCTGAGGCCACTACGTTGTCTCGACCACTTACGATCGCGGCGGGCAGAGGAACGCGACTTTATGCCCGTCGAAGAGAGCCCGCGGGCCACCAAATTTCTCCAGATAAGTGGACGGTCCATGGGGTTTTCCCTACTTCATCCTTGGATCCCTCGTAAAATTTCAATTTGCCAGAAATTTCAGAGCTCCGAGATGTCCTCGCAAGCCTCGTCCCTCACCTCTCCTCTCGCGCTATATACTCGTCGGGAATTCATGGAGGTTCCGTACCTCGGATTATATATACATAATATTTTCGTTCTATGTGCCATATAACCCCGACGATTACTTGCCGTTTGTCTCCGCGAACACAGAGAGTAGTTAAGGACTTGTTACGGAACATCGGTCAGTGGTGTGGGTTTCCGTCTCTACAGTTGTCTCTTCCTTTCGTTTCTCTATGCCGTTTCGCTGTGTCATTTGCCACGTTGATTGGACCCGCTCTGTATTTTTCGATCGAATAACCTTCCGCACCCTTCAGTGGTTTCGATCGTTTGCCGTTAACTACCGGGACATTCAATTTTTTTTATTTTTTTTTTTATCGTTTTTCGTTCGTAATTCGTCGTTATTCGTCATTGAAAGGCATTTATTTCTTTTTTTTTCATCCATCTTTCTAATCCTCATTTGTTTAGTTTTTTCGAAATATTCCGAGCATTTTGCGACTAGAAAATGGCGAATGAAAATGTTGTTATAAAAAAATAGCGAGTTCTTCTCGTAAGAGAAGGGCGAGCGATGTAAAACAACGAAAAAGTGTAATTTTGATTTCACTTCCGCTGCAACTTTGCGTCTGATGACCGGAATGCGTTGTCGCCGGCTGCTCTTTCGGAAAAAATGAGACAACGTGTTTCGTGGCAATAGGGAAAAAGCTGAGAGAAGTAAAGCGCTGAAGTGCCCAGCGGCAGAAGGCTCCGCAGCCAGTAGCGGCGGTGTCGACTCTTTCGGCTTCCAAAAACTTTTCGACAACGTCGTTTTATCGGAATTTTATAGCTACTTTTACGTTCCGATATGCCGGAGATTGGTTCTTCTTTCCATGTCGGACCCGATAGCGGAGATGCGACGTGTACGACAACGATAAGGCTGACAATGTATACATATAGAGATCTGGTTATGATCTCGCGTTGTACGTGTTTCTTTTTTCTTTTTTTTTTTTTTTTTTTTTGGACATCGTCGACGGGATTGCCCGCTATCGCTCGACGGAACGATTCGATTTGCTGCAGTTTCGAAAGAGTACCGGGATAGTACACTTCGCAATCGGTGGATCACATCGCGTATGTGTTACTCTCACAGCCTCTTCGATTCTCTATTATAACCCTTGTGTAGCCGCTCTCTCTCTCTTTCTCTCTCTCGCGCTCTCTCTCTCTCTCTCTCTCTCTCTCTAATCCTCTATCCCATTTTTGATAACAGAGAGTACTTCATTTTAATGCATTCCCATAATTCCAAGTACCCTTATATAAACCCCTCGATCTCCGTGAGCGGCTTCTGTTCCTTATGCTGCTCTCGACACTCATCCACACGAGTGGCTAACTTTCTATTGGATCGTACCACATTACGGATGTTCCTATCAACAATGAAATGGTCGATCCTAAATTAGCGGATTCCAATTAGTACCGTTGATTTTTGGAAATTTATTTTCTTTTGTCTTTTTATTGGCCATTTTGAGGCGCGGGAACGAAATTTCAGTGGCGAGTGCCATTTTTTTTTTTTTTTTTTTCCGATCGTTTTTTGGGGGCTATCAAGCGATCCATCAGAATCGGTTGTAAATGAACGATATTATTTTACAACGTAATGTTGACGTTCGATAACAACGATTATGTAACTTTTTATACTCAGATACACGAGTTACCATTTGAGATATGAGCGGTAACTTTGACCGATAATTTTACCGTAAAAACATGAAAATTACCACTTTGGTCACAAATTCGCACAATCTAAAAATTTTATTCAATTTTTTAACGGCGAAAACATGGAAAAGAGTTATGACGTATTTCGGTACTTTTACGACGGTAAAGTCAGAGAAAAAAATGCGGTCGATATTTTTTTATCACATCGGAAAAAAAAAAATTCCCTAAAAACATTTTACAACATACCACAGTATTTTAATCGTGACTTTACAAAAAATAGGAATACCGGCATTTTTACATCGCGACTTACAATAATTTGTATATCGCGCCGATATCGTGATAAAAGCATATAAATTTCTCGGATTTCCGACTCCCTGATTCGAGAATTCTGATTTATGTATACTTGTTGGATTCAATAAAAGCCGACTTAATCCGCCCCTTTAACCTACATATATAAAGGAGGACCCTGCGACCCCGATAATCTTATATCCGCATGTCGACGTCTAAAATTCAGCGTCGAAAAAAATGGATCATATGAATGTAATAAAACGCCGGTCCGTTCGTTCCAAATTCAGGGCTTCAATCCGCGTGACCCGCGCGGAGGGTCAAGCGCACTTTTTTTTTTTTTTTTTTTTATGGAAGGTTTTTCTTCGCCGTTTAGAATGCGTTCAAGATATTCGAGCGCAAAAAAAAGGAAAGAAAAAAAATGTATAAAGTCAAAGATTAATATTCCTCTCGTGTAGACGCGGGCTTCAAGCGTTCCCCCCTTGGAATTTCTAATGAAATATCATAGATGGTTGCTATATACCTATATAAATCTTGAATCTCGATAATTCACGATTCTGTCAGCACATCTGTCCTAAGCGAGAGGGTAGTATGCGTCACGTAGTCTCCGGTTCTCGAGGTAAACCTTAGTGGTGGGGCTGCTGCACGCCGCTTTTCCACGCGTATAAATCATGCAATCGAGTCGTGTACGTGGCGCGCGTGATGTTCTCCGCCCGTCGAGACATTCTCGAGGCCGTCGAGAATCGATTAGTCTTCCAATTAGAGGATTCTGTTGGCGTGCGGCTCCCCGCTGGCACCGCACCACCACCACCAACGTTAGGGCGGTCAATCTGACGTCCGAAACCGGCGCGTCAACTTTATTCAATACGTTTGACCAAAACTTTCGCTCATATTGTTTGGGCGATGAACACCGCGAATTTTCACTTCAAAGTAAAGCTGCGGGATCGACGCAACTTTATCGACATTTTCATCCCTTTTTAGTTCCCATAGAAAAATCTTTGCTTTCGATAAAAAAAAAAAAATTGAAAGTCACGTTTCGCGACCATTATCGGTAATTTGTTAACTTCCTGAATAAGAAAGCAATGAAAAATGCTTATTTTTCAGAATTTTTTTATCGGTAAATTATAGTAAAAAAAACCGAAAATATTTCAGTTTTTGTTTTTTTTTTTGAAGACGATAAGACGCAATCAAAATTTGAAAAAAAAAAAAAAAAAAAAAAAAATTTGGTTCGCCGTTCGTGTGTTCGTCGTCATACCAAACGCGGCAATATTTTGGAGCGAAGTACTTAAATTTTTTTTTTTTTTTTCAATTTAAGATGCTATCGCAAAAATATATAATCCCCAATACTTCGAAAAATACGAAAAAAAAAGTGAATTGATTCTCTAAGCATTTTAATTACGTAGGTAAGTATATGAAAAACAACAAAATTACAGAAAAAAAACGACAGAGTTTCACCAATAAATCAACGCCTTCCAACGCATTGCTGGTTCCCTCAACTCATTATTTTTTTCTGTGTGACTCATTCAAAAGTAATATCAAAGCGAAACGTGTCCCGCCTCGTTAAAGTTTACCGACATATACAGCGGAAGTGTTTCCATTCGCGTACATCCAGAATCAGCGCTATAGTACAACGCATCTGGAGTAAACCGCGATCGCTTTAATCCGGTAACTCAATCTTTGTCAAGCAAATCAATTTATCCCAACGAACTATGGGGCTCCGCGTCAGTTTGCCACTCCATCGCACTTTGCGTCCCTTTTACCCTTTTGCTCGTTTGGCTCCCGTTCCCCGCGCCCTCTGTGTGTTATCCTCTCGTCCTTCGAGCCCTTCATTACACCGTTCGCATTCCAACTTCGTGCAGTCACTTCTATCGCACGTGAGGACGGTCATCCCTCGGTAAGACCGCAGCGCGCGGAATTTCGCGTCTCGGCATTAGGGACAGTAATCCTCCTCTAATCAGACCTCCGCCTATCTTTCCCTTTGCTCCGCGAGACTCGATCGTTCCGATCTATTCGCTACATTCTCGTTCTCTTTATAGACTTCGTATTCGCAAACTCCCCGAGCGTTTTCAGCATTCGCATCGCATCGAACATAAATCACCAATCGCAAGCGAAACTTTTACGTTAGTCAGCGTTCGTCACTCGCCCTCCATTACGAATCATTACGGTTCAACTTCGACTTCGAAGTTGCAACTTTTTAGCCCGCAGGTGCGTCGCGGTAAGACGAGGCAAACCGCATTTTGAACGAAATTGAGTGAGGATGAGAAAGCATAGTGAATGATTAACGAGTCGCAAAATTAACGAGGAAATCTTCGACAGGGCAATGAGAGAAACGTCTCGTCGTCATATTGTTGAACAGTCGAGAAATCGGTGGTATTGCCGTTGGGCATAATCGTCGTGACGTTGCGTATTCGTGGCAAACCTCGGAGTCATGACGTGCAAACTAAATATTTCAAAGCATCTCGGGAGTCTATTTTCATGAGTTGTATTAAAAAATACAGAAACATTGAGATCGATAAAAATTATACGCGATAAATATGTTAATCATATACGAAATTTAACGGTTTTACATAGCTAATCATAAAATCATATAATCAATTTTTTAATAATTATTAATCATTTTTGGATTTTATGATTATTATTACTCATTGAATTTGTTATATATATCACAACATATATCGCGAAAAAATATTAAAAAATTAAATGAATGTTTAATAATATAATAATAATATATTGCTATTATCAATGGTTTACGATTTTTGCGATAAAAATATCGTAAACATAGTTTTTCCGTGTGGGCAACTTAAGAAATCGAGACGAGTCATTGATTTTTGAAAACTCGCGTCGATTAAAAAAATTAAAAAATTTTCGTATTTTTGCAAAACAAAAAAATGGCGAGAAAAACCTTATCGCGATAATCGATAGATAATAGATATCGAAATAGACGTCTGATGTTACGGTCGGTGGCTGCGCTGTGCTGGAACCAGAGAACTCGCGCGTGGATTCGTCTCTTAGCCACCCTTCCGGGTTCGACAAGGGTGGGGGCGGGACGGGGGTGGAGGGAGGCATAAGCTCCGAGCAATTACGACAGTTAACTCGCAAAAGCAGGCCGAGACCACCGCCACCCCAATAAGCCCGTTGATTGTCTCGAGTTATCCCGGTTACTCCCACAGGACGTCTCGGGGGAGAAGAGGGGGTGTTTCGGGAAGCTTATCAATTTTTACGAGCGCTCGTACGTAACGCTGGCGTACCGTTCGCGGAGGGTTCCCCATCGATTGCTCGTACAGTTCACAACGCTTTTGCCTTTGATACACTTTTGTGTATCGCGTATACCCCGGGGAACAACCTGTGTTCGCGTTTTTTTTTTTCTCTTACGTTTAGTCTCACTTCGTCAATTTCATTCGCTGTGGGATCAGCGAGACAAATAAAAACATTCAATCATTTTTTTTTTTTTTTTTTTCATTTTGCGTCGAAGACACAATGGAATTAATACGATATCGATTATAGCGATTATTGCGATTAACGATAATTATTGTTGATAACAAATTACTAAGAAAATTATTTTCAAAATAAATTTTTTTAATCGGTTTTTGAAAAATTAATCGCAATTTTAGTTTCTATCGCACAGGAAACGTTTTGTACTTCACAGTTACAACTCGTAAAATGGAAAAGAGTAATTTTCGAAGCTTTCAGTGTCGAGCGGCTTAACCTCGAAGTGTTGATCGCCGTTTTCCGCGAGAAAATTCTTCGATCGGAAATTTCTCTCTCGAATTTACTTTTTCCCGCGTCCCCTACGGCGAGGCGATCGACGGGAAGACATACAATTATTCTTTTCAGACGATTGCTTTCCTCCCACTCAATTTTCTTGCAACCCTCGGATTTTTTTTTTTTTTTTTTCGTCGAACGTTACATTACGGATAATGTAACTGCAATAGATTCGATCTTTCGTTATAATAATATGACCTTACGAAATGGGTTATCCGCAACGTTAAAAGTTCGATCGTCGTAAATCGAAGGAACTCATCGATTCGACGATATATATACGATTCGCTTTTTTTCTCATCGTAACATGAAAATTATAATGAAAAAAAAAAAAAAAACTTTTTCGATCGCTCATACTTTTCAACAATTTGATAGTATAGTATCCGAAGCATCGATCGAACGTCTATATGTAGACAGAGGGCGGAACTTGGAGTAACGGGAATATCACGGTCCGCGAATGAACCGCACAGCTCGCGGAACGGCCAGTAAACATGTCACAGCGATATAAAATGTAACGTATATATATTATCTCGTAACTCAACCTCGATGACGTCTTTGCTCTTCTATCACTGCAAAAAGTATCTCCTCTTCCTGGTGACATACGTTTCGCGATTATTGACATTAGCTGACGCCATTTTTTTTTTTTACGTATTCTATGAAACATTTGTCAAACATATTCTGCACTTTATGCGCAATTTTACTGCCATTTAACACTTCGTTTGAATTTTCGATGTTTTTTTTTTTTTTTCCATTTTTTTTCGGCTTTGTTTCAAAATATTTCGTAGTTTACCACATGAAAAAAAGTACGCAAAAAATAAATAAAAAATATACAAAAAGGCAAAATATAATAATAATAATAATAATAATAATTCTAATATATTCGAAATATTCAATCGATTCGAACCGAAAAATTTATGCGGACTCTACGATAAAACATTTTAAATAGAATGAAATTATTGCCGATCGATCGAATCTCGACAGTCGTTTCGTACGCGGAATGCCTCACATCGCGCCTTACAGAAGGGTGATATCGCGTAGAGAAATATTTCCTTTGCCGCCGTTATCACGAGGACGAAAAACGATGTTTGGCTTTGGTATGGCGTGCGGGAGCTTTAGAGATCGAAAGCGCTCAGCGTAGTGGATGCAGAGCTCGGAGAGAGCCGAGGAGCGCTCTTCGAATTCAAAAGAGACGTATAGGAAAGAGAGACGCTAAAGATCGATTCACGTTCATTCTCATCCCTTCGTTCCATCGTTGGGCGATCGGACCGCGTTGCGCGCCATCGGTTGCTGGTCTTTTCTACGTGTCATAAATTATACGTTACTGGGAAACGCGGGAAAGCGCAATGCCGTACCGAAACGTAGCCGCGCGGACACGACGAACGCTGAGAGCACGTAGTGAAGGCGTTCCAGAAATTATTCAACTGTCTCTGCGGGTTTACCAGCAAAAATACAAAAGGCATGATTTATATTCGATCGCGTGCTTCTTATGCATTGAATGTTTGCCGAAGCCGGGCACGTAGTCAGCTCGCGATGTGCGGCCCCTTCCCCCCTCTCAACGGAGTGAAATGAAAAGAACGCGTCCACGCGCCCTTTTCGTTCTTTCGTTCGCTGAACCACCCGCGCGTTGCACGTGCGCTTTTGCTCCCTTGCGCACGGGGCTTTCTTGATCTTTTATCTTTTTCGTCGGCCTCAACATCCTTTCGACAGCTTTTCTCTAGCAATGAATTGACCAAAGTCCATCAGAATTTAGAAGAATTACTACATCGCGCACACGCGACCGTCTGGCAACGGAGGGGTATTTGCTATCGATTGTCACCAAGTTGATTCTCAATTTGATATTATAGTTCATAAATTCTCATTTTTGAGTCATCAAGTATCCAAAAATCTCAAAAAAAAAAAAAATAATAATAATAATAATCATAAAATAATTCAATTTTTTCTCAAAATTTATTATTATTATTAATAATAGCTAATTAAATCGATTAATATATTTTTTATCGGAAAAAATACGCCACCGTCTGCACGTAGAAAAAAATCGTAAGTGTAACGCGTAATGCAGACGCGATTTCTCATAACGAAGGCGTATATAGAAAAAAAAAAGGAACGAGCCAAGTTTGCGAGATACGGAAGTTGCGTCTCGCAAACTTGAGATATGCAAGAGGGCGAGCGGTGCAACAGCCGGTTAACAGCGAAGAAGAGAGCATTCCTTGAGAGCCAAAGAATGGCGTTACCGCAAACTGTACTCTCGTCCCAACTGTTCTACTACATTGCTACGCTTCGCTCGTTCGTGCAAATTATATTCTGATTTGTTGAACTTTATGCACCGTAATGCTCATTCCACTGTGAAATGTTTACCACGCGGAAAGACAACCGTCAAGATTTTCATTCTCGTAGCCTCATTTTTCTTCATTTTCTTATACTCTCTTTTTTCCGTCTTCTTTTCTTTCTTTTTTTTTTTTTATTCGTCCAATCTTCGCTGTATGTATATTTTTCTCCGCTCCGTCCAACGGCTTCTCGAGCGTTTTTTTTTTTTTTTTTTCTTCATGGTTATCCTATTGCCTCCTCCGTTCCGCGACAGTCACATTCTGGAATCTCATTATTTACTTATATTGCACGACTTGCGTTTTACATTCTCCCTTTTCACCGTTTATATATCCTTCAACCCTCTCGCTACAGTTGCCGACTATTTTTCTCGTTCCACAGTTAAACCGCTCGACGTTGCGCGACCGAGTTATGCGCTTCTTTTCCTTGTTATTTTTCCCGATGAGACTGCAGAAGTGAGTCAGTCTTTAAATTTTTCAGACGTACCATTCCTGTCTCGTATTCTTTATTTGTTTCGCTCTGATCCCTCCGTATTAACCCTTTTTTGTCCATCATCTCCAAGCCATTCATTCATTCTTTCGACTCGCCTCGGTAACCCAGAAAACCTTTTGCAATGGAGTACCGTACGCGATGAATCGACTCATACCTCCGTTTTTACGAATGTACACTTGTTTTTCCGGTATATTTGCAATTCAGAAGGCACTGACCGAGATAATGTGTGCGAAGTGCAGATAATGTTATGGAAAATATGTGTATAGCTATGGAACAACAGACCGTGAGAATAGACTTTATTCCTCGCATGCAGGACTTCTGTACGTCTCAACTCGCTTGCCGCTTCGCGACCCCGTTATTTCCATTTCTCGAGCCCCTAACGCCTCCCCCCCTCTCTCCCTCCTCCCCGCACACAGTGCACCACAACCCTCGGTAACGCTTTCTCCCCGTTCTTCGCCGCCGGTCTGCGGTTCTAACAAGCGAGACGCGACGGTTGCTCCGACGTATGCACCCCAAGAGAACAACTACGACCTCTTCTACATCTCGCTGCGGTACAGACTTCTAGATACGTTGCAAGAGAAAGAGAGACGACAGAGACCTCTGTAAGACCTGCGTACAAATATCGTTTAACATTAGCGGCACGCTCGCCGCACCGGTGCTCGCCGGCTCCTCGACTTGCATTAATCTTTTCCTGCTTCGCGGCACCGCTCTTGCAACAACCCTCTTTTCCCACCCCATTTTCGTTGAAACAGGGTGAGTGCCAATGGAAACCACAGGTTCTGGTAGGTTTCGAGAAAAAAAGAAAAAAAAAAAGGCGAACCATCTCACATATGCCGCGATAAAAAGCATCCTTTTTTCCGCTCTACGCCGTCGGTAATATAGAGACCGCGTAATTTATGGTCCTTGCGATCTTTTCTGGTGGATCCATTAATGGAAAATAATGATGTCTTCCATTGCGAATCGAAGTCTACTGAAAATTTATGCAAAACCAATTATGAAAAAAAAAAAAAAATTGAAATAAACATTTTTATAAAACTGATAATAATGGTCGATATATCGATGATTTTAGGTTAGTTAATTAATTAAATTTTCGCAGAACCCAAAAAAAATTGAAAATCGTATATATTTACATATTTTGAAATGCGTGAAATGCATTTTTGAGGCTTTGCATTAGATTCTGTTTCATCAGCGCCGAAAACCGTTTTGAATAGCTGCATGAATGCGGCCCGCAGCCTTCTACACAAAGTTATCATCGCAGAGCGTACGTGGAAGTGTTGTCGTCATGGTATCGCTTACAGGCCGGTAGGTCCAGCAGGAGTAACGCTTTGGACATAAGTTATTATAAACGCGAATGCGAGAATCTGCGACCTCTGGTAGAGTTTCGTCGTGTGCGCTTATTATAATGCCTCGCAATGTTCTCAGAATGCGCGCCCTCTACGACACTCCCTCCCTCTACAGATTGCAAATGCACACGTTAATGTATAAGATATATCGTTATTATATACACGTGTGGCTCGCAGTTGCAAAACCGCGTTCAGCCAACTTTCCGCGAACAGTCATAGATGGTTAGTTTGGCAGTGGCATTAACGACTAATTATCCCAACGGCGTCATGGGAACGGCATAAGGGAGCTTTATACGATCTGCGTGCTTCGGTCGCGAGTTGTTGCGCACCGGGGAAACATTCTTGTTTCGGTGGAACCACAGCCGTCCCGGTTGCAGAATCCCATTCATGGTACGTGTGACAACTATAGAATAGCCCCGATAGTGCTTCTATGTTAGTTAGAAACGATTACCATTGCCTTATCCATATGACCTCCGCGTGATAATGTCCACTGGCCAAAGGGGTGGTTTAAGTTAGCGACCTTGTTCGTTCCTAACCTAAAAAGATGGTCTAAACACCCGAAATCCATGTATATTGTGGACCTTTTTTCTTGATCGTAGCGCGATTCTGACGAAAATCAATATCTTTAAGGTCATCAAAAGTATCGTTGTCGCTTTACTCGCTCTTTAATCAACTTTAGGCGCTCAGATGTCAGATTCGGCATCAGCGGATTCATATTTTGAGACATTTCGGCCTTCAAGAGAGGGATGATCAATGCCTTGTAGATTTTCGGGTGTGAATGACTTTCAACTTTGCTATATACTGCTCAGTCGGTAATGCTTGTCCATTCGCTCTTCGATCCGCGGAACGTTTGGAAAGCTTACCGCAACGGAATGATCCTTGTGCAAACTTTGCGAAGCTTCTGCAAAGCCTCTGCCTTGTCTATCGGCCACCATTCGCTGTGGTCGAGAGGACAACGCGCATTGAGGCTCTGTATGTGCGAGGAGAGCATTCAATTCCATCCATTGTCGCTTTTCTAGCCTCTCAAATACAACCGTCGAATATAACCGGGCGGATAATTCGTCGAGCAAATCAGTTTCGTGTTAACCTGCGTCGTTCAAATGTTGAACATTGTCAATTAGCTTGGCCAACGGGTTCGCCGAGTCGTTTCGTCGACATCAAAGGCCGAAGGTTAGTTCGAGTACAATTTTGCCTTCACGCGTGTACCCCGATTCCTCTCGCTCTTTCCTTCACCCGTCTCTTTCGCACGTCGGACTGTGCGCTAACCCTGGACGTAGCGTAAATTAGAGACTCGTAAAGTTTCCTCGGGGATGTATCCATTAACGTTCTCGCTTCGCAGACTCGCACCGTCTGATGCCGCATGAGGGAGTTCAGCGAAATGGCTTATTCGAGAGAGAGAATGGAGACTAACGGTAGAGAGAACAGCCCGAGTCTCTAAACTGCTGCGTGTTACATGAATCAACAATTTATCACGGTTATACCACTCGCCAGAGACTAGCTTCGCGAAATGTGCATCTGCTACTCTTGTAACTTTGCTCTTTAGTTCCGGTTTCCTTTTTTTCATCAACTACTTACCTCGTGGCTGCACCTCTGGCTTTCGTAAACTAAAGTAGACGGTAGTGTATTTATTAATTTAGTCGAAGAGTCATGAAACAACTGAGTTCGACTCTGGATAACTAACTTTCTACATGAATGTCAATTTTCTTCCAATTGCGTATTTTGCTGACCATGGTCGCTAAGTATACAAATCGAACCGCCAAGAGATGAAGATTTATAATCGGTTGGGGTTTATGGGTAACGATTTCCATGTCGAACGCCGCCCCTACTGTATTGATCCGTATCACGATTTAAATTTGCGCGATCCAATCGAAGCGGGTTGCGAAATGCGAAAATAGTTCCGCTATACGATGATAATACCTTATACAGTATATCTATTATCACATAATACTCGATGC
This sequence comes from Cryptus viduatorius, assembly GCA_964006125.1. Taxonomy (NCBI): domain Eukaryota; kingdom Metazoa; phylum Arthropoda; class Insecta; order Hymenoptera; family Ichneumonidae; genus Cryptus; species Cryptus viduatorius. The sequence goes on along the minus strand of OZ023225.1, from coordinate 18,087,371 downwards.
CACGAAATTGGTATGCATTGAGATGATTTATTCTCGTATTATCGCGCCATTTTCGTAATCCAGTCTAAATGGTTAAATCCACTGCATGTTGATTATGAAAGGATCAACATGCGCGAATGTGTATGAAAAGCAGCGCAATGCGACTGCCGCGGCATCCAGCGGCGCAAGGGGTTGCATCAACGAGAGGATTTTCATATCGTAGTCGAATCTTTGAAATAACGTGAACAAGATAGCTTCGTCAGTGGGGTATGAAGGGCTATGATATTAACGTTCAGCGTTTAATTTCGACGTCCTCCATTGTGTCGACGCCGCGGGAGATGCAAAGGGGATTCTGGTAGAAGCGGATAGAAGCGAAGATCGACGAGAATGGCGAAGGGGATGATAGTGAGAAGAGGAGAAAGCGGAAGTGGTCTCGAGTGCTTTCGAAACTCGTCCGAGTGTGTGATATCAGGAAGGGTTATGCAGCAACGGCGGCACTGCGGCAGAAGACCAGAGCCGAATGCGCTCAGCTTCCATCCTTCCATAGAGCGAAGTGTTAGCATCGCACTACCTTACGAAAACGGTTACTGCGTGAGTTGCGAAGGTGAAAGCTTCCATCTTGCTTTACATCTCTCTTGCTTACTCTATCTCTCTTCCCTTCCATCCCTCGCAACGCACTTACCGAACACCGACAACCCCTTGCGGAGCTTCTCTTCCTATATAGTCACTGCTTTGCCGGGAACAGCTCCTCCATTAAGTATTACGTATGCAGCCGGTGATTCGCTGGAACGACTTATCCGTAGTTTAAATCCGTCAGGTTATCTCTTAGGATGTTAACTTTTCTTGAAGATATTCGGCTCGTTCAATCAGCTAAATCCACTTCGTAGGCAAGAGTTCGGGAATTCATAAATTTAGGATTATAATTACTATCCAAGTACTCATGTAGCGTCTGGATAAGTCCAGTAAATGTACGTTTACATGGAAGCTAAAGGAGCTCCAACTTAAGAAGTACAGTAGACAATCAGATAAGTTGAATATCCTAATACCTGCTGGACTACCTGACCACTGTCCCTTCCGTCGAAAAAATGTCCCTTTCCGCCGCATTGCCTTTCTGTCACACAAATGGCAGCAACGATCTTATTGGTCGGCATGAAAAGGGACAGAGGGCGCTGTCGCCTTGCTGAGCGGGTAGGCGGACCCGGCTAAGGATCGGAATTCAACTTACCTGATCGTTGGAGTTATCTGAGTTAGAAATACGGGAGCGCCGACTGTAGTCGAATAAATTCGATTGCATTCCCTGCTGATTCGCCAATCTGGGAATTCTCTACGCATTCATTCCTTTCCTATCTTTCATTTCAGCCCGTGTAATATATCGGTTGGGTTGAAGAACTCGGAGAGATCTGGAGGTGGCGCCCTCTGAAATTATACGCGATTACACATGCAAACTTGTCTGCGTGTATAACTATACAACATTTGAAACTGTGACGTTAAGCACGTTGAAATGTGTCCTATAATAAACCTTTACGTGAGTCTCGCACCTCAGCTCCCGAAGTGCCGTAAGACGGAAACCTGGAAGAACGAGGATATCCATCCTCGTTCTTCCACTCCTCGCGAGGAAGCGAGTGAGTTAATAAAAGGACAAAGTCAAGAAAGAGGCAGAAGATAAGCGAGAGAACAAGAAACACTTCGAGAAGGAAAGATAAGGGTGATGTGCGTGGCAGAGAAAAGGGGCAGTATAACCCGATATGAGAAATTACAAGACACGCGAGACTGACGTTGTCCCTTGTCTCATTTCTTGCAGCATTGAGTACACCCTTTGAATCGCTGATGAACGAACCATTGAATGTACAGTAAAAGTGTACTAAAGTACATCGGATGTAACATTGGGCGTTGAACGTCCCCAGAATACGCAAATAGGCTTTCTGTGCCGTTGCCGTTTCATACTTTGATATTCATGTTCCATCAAACGGTTTTTCGCCATTTTTTTTCTAAATCATAGGGTCTGTAGCGGCAGATGTTCCAATTAAGTGAATCTTGAATCTGAACAGCCATTTTTTTTAGATCTGCATGCGTTCTGATAAGCCAAAGCAACAGATCGGTTATTTATCGGTCGGTAACTTGCCGGCCGTAATATAAACGTCATCGGGATAGCAATTATCAATCGTGATGAGGTTTGTCAAAAATGTCACATAGAACCCATAAATCACACGGCACTTGATGAAAATCCATATAGAATTAAGTGTGTTTGGTTATGTGTACAGTGTACATCTGTCCGTACGGATAAGGTGATCAATGGGTTCGGACTGTTGCTTCCAATAAATTTAACTGACCAACGCAAACTAAGCGGTAGAGCTTTTTCGAGAGCACAAGGTTAAACAGTAAAATGGCACATGCAAGAAAGGTGACGTAAACATAGGGATATGGAATAGCTGTCGTATACCGACCGATAAAAGATCGACTGACGTTGAGAACTGCGATAGATTGGTTACAGTAGTGGACACGAACTTGGCATGTGCGTTTCATAGTGGTGATCGAACAGTGGCTCTGCGAAGCTTCGAAGATAGAGGGACAAAAAGGGGTTTGGGAATGAAGGAGGGTGGCATAGCGGGAGCTGCGGACCGACGTAGTTGTATAGTATGGAGTATGGGATTGTGTGCGAGAGGGTCCAGTTAGGTGCTACTTTACGGGCAGTAACTGCCGCCGTAAACATAGCGAACACACGCCGCACCAGTATAGTGCGACTATAGGATGGAAAAGAAAGAGAGCGCAATTCTCCTTTTTTACTCACACCCGCTGGGTCTGGCAACCCTACCGCGCGATCGTATGGTACACTCGTTCCAAACCTCTACCACTTTTATTTTTATACGTTCGTGCACCGCGAATTTCTAATCGCTATAGATATACACGAATGTATGCAACACACATATGGGTAGTACAGTAGGTATGTTATGGCCACCGGCTGTATACGGTGGCGTTCGCTCGTGAGATAGCTATCGTTTGTACGTATCGAATAAACTCGATGACCTAACGATCGACAGAGGTGATCCTTTTCCCAACAGGTTTAATCTGAAATCTCGTTAAATTAAGGATCCGAAGCTCGAGGGACTGGTTGTGATCTGATACCCGATAATCGTTGTTTAAGAGTGGAATGAAAATTGGATTAACATTAAATAATTGGAAAATAATCCTCTATTGACGATATCAGAATTAATTTCATTTAAGGAAATGACTCTGTGTCGGCATAAAAAATATCGTATACCCAAGAGCGTTGTCTTCAGCACGATAAAATGTTTCCGAACCTTCGTCGTTCATCTTGTCGGTTTTGCCATCGCTTGCAGCGACCGATTCGAATCGGCGTACCAAGCGGTATTATCCGTACAGTGTATACTGCATAAATCAGGAGGCAAGGATTACAAAGCTAAGACGGTGAAAGTAACAGGATTAGTGTGTATACCAGGGGGCGAAGGAACTAGTCTTGCTACTGAATAGTTTGGGGGTGAAAGTGCTACGGAATGACGCCCTGCAGGACAAGACGCTTTGTGTATCGACGTAATGTTCCAACTCTCTGCTGCATCTCCAATTTGTCTGGAGAATGCTTCATGATTGAGCGAATATTCGGCCGCGATGAATGTTATCAGTGCTTTTTTCGAACTTTCTTTGGTTCCAAAATTGGGACTATTGTATTGCTTAGGTTAGGTCGTCAAAGCTTGCAACTTCAAGTTCTTTAAATGTTAAGTATATTTGAAGTTAAGAGGCTGAGGCACAGACTCAGTCGGTAACAAATCGCCTTCCCTATTTTCTCCAAAATGGTTGCTCTGACGACGAAAAGCAAATTAGGTTTTTGTAGTCATTAGATAGACGTATAAAAACCGAATTTGCTTGTGGTCCTCAGAGCAACCATTTCGGAGAAAATAGGGAAGGCGAGTCGTTATCATCGGAGCATCTCTCATTGCTGTGCCACATCCTCTTAACGGACTAATTGTAAACCGCTTCGATCATAGCACTCCGAATCTCGATAACCATTCTGACGGGAGAATTGGTTAAGTTTCCACAAACGAAAGATATTGTTGATAGCGGTAGCGGAGCGCCTTTTATAGAAGGGGAAGGTATAGTTGAGAAGGATGTTGTACCTACAAGGATGTTGTTGGAGCCGCACGAGTAAAGCAAGTTCAACAGTTAACATTCGAGACCTGTCGTTGCTGCAGTTGCAAATACTTTAATCTCCTCGTTCGCCTTCTCTTCTTCCCTTCTACTTCTTCTACTTCTTCTTCGGCCATTTCCTCATCGCTATATACCTGAGTATAGTGAGAACCTGTACGCGTTGTTCTTACCTTCTTTGTCTCGACAAGATTTCTCCAGTCTTCGTTCCCACTTTCGACTTCGTCGTCATCGTCGTTGCTGGAACGTTTTCCTTCCATTCAAGGTACAGTTGCGCTGCGAAGAATAGAACACACAGAACCTGCAGGCCAACCCAGCAAATCCCCGACCACGGCGTCTAGACTCGATAGAAGTAAGCTGGTAAGCTCTGCTTCTTAACTAGCCGAGGAATAGCGCTCGGGAAGGGCGAAAATCCTTGGCGAGCGTGCCGCGAGATCCCTATTAGCTATATGTATAGACACAGCCATACCAGGGCGCATTAACCATGTGCGCATACGTGAAAACATAAAATAACTTTTTCGCGGATACACTTAACTCGCTTTGTACAAAGTAACAGACTCAGCAACTTTTCCAGCCTTTGCAAGTTTCATTTGTCATTGTCTCCTTTGTTTATAAACAAAGTTTAGCATCATTTGCTAGAGAAAAAGCATGGTGACCTATTGTCTCGTAGATAAGATGACGTGTTGCCAATGTGCAGTTCTATGCCAAAATGTTTCAATGATACTTTTGGTTTCCTATGATCTCCATGTCCTTCCGTTGTCGGCATTCTACGACAAGGTCGGAAATGCCACGATGGTGACGCCCACATTTTTCGCACCGAATCCAAGTTGCGGAAACTCGCGGAGTTCGGAAGAACGACGAGCGCTCTGTTCATGATGCTCGAGAGAATAATTTAGTGAGCACTTTGGCGGTGGCGTTACTGGTCTTCTGGTATGAAACGTTGCGCACTCGCTTGCTTTCGTATCCAGCGTAGTGCGCCCGTCTTTGGCTCGTTGCACAAGAGGTTCAAGAATCCTACCGCCGTTCCAGACGACTCCTAACCAGCATCTACCGGCGGTGGGATATCCACACGGAGCTCTGTGTATTCTGTAGCCGGGACGGGAAGCTGCTATTGCCGTCACCACAGTACGCCCAACCGCCTGAAAGATCTCTCTTTTCCACCTTTTCTGTCTCGCACATACTTCTCGTCTTATTCCTCTTCTTTATTCCTTCTCCTTCTGATTCTTCTTCTTCGTTTGTTACTTGCAGCTGCACAGCTATAGCTCCTGCGTCCCCCCCGCCCCCTTCTGTTTTTCTCTGTCTCTCGCTCTCTTTCGTGTTCCGGAAGGTACCGGGGCTTCTGGTTTATGAATTGTCTGGGCGAAGTTATGGCCGCCCCAGGAACCGTAAACTGTCGAGAACACCTCCACTGCCAGCAGGTCCTGCTAGAGGCAGAGCAGTGTGCAGGATTGTCGGTGACGTGGCACGTCCTTTGCGAGATCCCTGCTCGCTCTCTCACTCATTTACTATCGGACACTACATAGTATCTCGTGAAAGCCCGCGTTCCAGTTAGAAGATCCTCATGCGTTTCCCTGCTTTTAACTCTTTCATCATGTGTGTAATAGTTCTCTTGTGGGTTTCGTCCTTTTCCATGTTTCACTGGTCTACTGTGTAAGATCAACCAAGTCAAGACTTCGGAATAGGGAGAGTACCTTAAGACCCCGCTACCATTCAGTACACGAATAGAAAGTTTGATTTCTGCCACCAAACGTTGACTACCGAATCTCTCACTTTCCATTCTCTATCGATAAATCACAATTGCGATGTTCGTCAGGCGCGACGCGGTGAGGGTATCGAGCGATCCGCAAGATCGACTTAGAAACAGAAACCAGGATGACATTGCCTCGAGTCTCTAGCGACGTTTCATTGATGGATGACGATGCTCCGGGGTTAGAGAATACCGTACCAATAGCCGCCGACGATGACGGTTTGATGGCCTGATCGACGTCGCCGAGGCGACGACGGAGCGTAGCGAATCCTCTCTTCCCTCTTCCCGCCCTTGCGTCATCACTGTCGATCAGTTCCCATTCGTTCATCCAGTCTGGCTGCAGAGCGAGACAGTCTAACGTCGACGCCGCATGGACTGATGGTGAGGATCGCGCGTCTGTGAGAATTCCTGATGGATGATCTCGCTCGTAGCTGACGGCGTCGCGATTCCCGTTTCTCGTCTACCTTTCACCCTCTATCCGACGCCCGAATGCATCCCACCCTCATACGTTCATTCCTTGCGGAAAAAGTATTGCACGGAATACCGACAAAAACTACTGTATCGACAACTAGGTAGGCGGTCCTCAGGGCATTTTCTAAAATTTTTCGAAATATCACGTGGACGATAAAATGAAAATTTTATTTTCCAAAACGATAACAATCCCGATGTCTGACAATTTCTCAGTAGTCAGTATTTGCTTATGCAGGTTGGTGTAAATGTCGTTTATGTATATATGTATGTTCACCGTACTCACCGTGTGCTTAGAACCCTGTAATTCTCATGAACGGCAATTTATATTAATTAACGGGGTCTCGGCATATTCGTGTTGAACATAAATTACCGGGGCTAATGATGAATGTCAGGTATAAACGTAACATTATGCATCCCCGGTACATATGCGACCGAGTTTAATGCGTGCAGACGCCGAACTGCTGTTGTTGGTCGAGCGAGTTACCCGTGATGACGAAGCGAGACGGAAATTGACCGAGTCAAGGCGAGGAACAAGGGATAAAGCAATGGGAGTGAGCGAGTCGCCCCAGTGGTTAGAGTTGGACGGTGGTACACACGAACCGGTCATACGAAACTTGAACACACGTCGCCATAGCACTGTATGTGCATATATATGTACATATTTGAAGCCTTGCCTGCTCACTCGTGGAACCAACATCACACGTGCCCACCAGTTATGGTGTTTATCCAACCCGACCGCAACTCGTAAAGTGTCTTAAGGCTCCGAGGTCCACCATGTAACTCCGTGACAACCGACCCGGTCACCTTCTCGGTTAACGCCCACATGGGAACGTGCTTTCCACCAGGGAAGCCAGTCGCTAATGGCCTAAATGTGTCAACGAAGATTACATGTAAAATCCGCGGTTCAACATCCAACTGACAAATATAGCATCACTTTTCGATCGTGTGCCGAAAAATGAAATCTTCCGATCACCTTAAGTTTTCTACTTGAAGACATCGATACCAATGTGGTTTCAGTTCTCTATCGAAATAATCATTTTTAATGATAAACATCCATTTCCAATTCTGTGGGTCATGGTGAATTTGGTTTTCGTTATCTGCCTCCATATTCCCCATTGCCGTAGCGATTGAATAATCGCGCGATTTCCCAATCACAGGGACATTTCGACATAACGTTCTATTCATGGATGTGTGCATTCGCGAATTTAGGTAATGCATACGTGCTATCGGTGCGTAGCAATCCGTCGACTATAACGTTGGCAATGCGCATGATGTTAATTGACGTCAATTATTAATTTGCATGTTTATTTTGAGTGTGCTGGCCGCTCGGCCGTTTGGCAATTCACCCGTCGTCCCGCAATACGCACGGCAAATACATCGTTCCGTTACAGTGACTTGTGCTTGCCTATTCACTCTGCTGTAACATCCAACGCCTCGTCCCTCGTCAAACAGCACTGCAACATCAGTCCTGGCGAATGGGAGACTCGTTTATGTCTTTCCAACGTATACAGACGATGCCCATTGACTTTACGCTTCGACTGCTTCATAACGAGTCTGCTAGTTATTGGCTTCCTGTAATTCATTCCATGCCTTAACCATTTTATTGAAACAGCAATTTCGGGCGAATCATACAATGAATCGCCCAATCAATGGATCGTTGATTGATTAACTGGGTTTATCCCAGATTTTCCAGAAAATGTAGGCTAATGCTTATCACCGGATCTCGTGATTCTGAAAATGATGATAACTTACGCAACAATCATTAGTTCTCTTACGTGTAACCTATTGTTGAAATTCCGTACACCTGCCGAGTGAATCACATCAGGCGGAAATGATGACGTCGGCTGGCTTTGTGCTCTGCAACTCGTGAAACTATCTTTGATAATTCTGCAGCTTCTGCTTCTATTGGAAATTTCCAGGACCGCTAGCAATTGAATAACGAAGTCTCGACAAGGCTTGCGTAACGAGTTGGCTAACTTTTGTTTTTAACACTTGCTGCGTGGTATGCCTACCTATACGGTGTACAACTTCGTTTGCTACGTGGAGTTGGTGAAGACGCCAGTGATCCGAATCTTAGATGAAGAGAGCTGATGCGCGGGGTTGTTATGAACGCTGGCGAGTAAGAAAGAGAGTAGAACGAGCGTAGAGCCATCCCTGGATTTCTCCAACCTCTCCTTTTTCTTCTTCTCCACGCTCTACCGTCGCGTACTACCGGTCTCACGGTCATCCGGATAACCCGCACCTAGAACGAGAAGACCCGACTTGGTACACGACCCGCATACCGGTTATACGTTCCTTTGTATCCATACTACTGCGCTCTCCAGACTCCGGAATAGCAGACTAGATCCGTATACTCAAGCCTTCGTTTTCTTCTCATTCTCTGTCTCATTCACCACCCTCGTCACTCATCCATTCCCCACAAACTCCCCTTAAACTCCATGGTGCACTGAGCAAAGAGTTTCCCGACGTTCTAGTTGAACGCCACGAGTCTCCTCTGAAAAGGGCAAACTTCATACCTCCGCTTTCGCTTTCCTATCCGAATTCACCTACCTGTGTGACGTCTGTTTCAATGAGGTGGAATCATGCAATCAAGTGCGCTCGTGGAGTTTAAGATTCTTAAGATTTTTCTAGCTTCCCTCCATTTTTAACTCCTTTATTTTCTTGATCCCTCTTCCAAGACTACTCGCTTCTCAGTACCCGGTGCCACATTCCATTCACCTACGATCCGGTTTCCATTTATAGTATACTCGCTGGTACTTGCAGCTGGCATTTGCAGGTGATTGTGAGGTCAGAAGTTTCTGTAACGATGTCAACGTAAGGATTCAGCCAGAATGTGGATCGTCAAATGGTGATATCGTTATCGGAATGTGTATTCAATACCTGTCGGAAGATATCAGGTGCATTGCCGGCCCCACGGTCTATGATACAAGATTATACCGATGCCAACGTAACGTTAACAGACACAAACGGATCGAATAAACGTTAGACCCACAAGTGACCCCATGTTTAGTTAGTCGTTTTTGGCAGTGTTAGAGATCCGGCGGCCGATGTAACTTTTGAAATCCATACCCTACCCTTTGAGTGTGTTTAGCAAGGATGCTAGTCGTGTCGTCTGTAGTAGGACTATCTTTGTATATCCCGGCAGATCACCAACTCCGAACCGTCTAGGGAACATCTTGAAGCTCTCATTAGTGTCGCTCGTCACCTTCGATAGGATGGTTCGCCCGTATAGCCAGAGTGAACGAACAAGATAGATAAAGGGAGCGAGAGAGAATTAGCCACGTCAATATTTGCGGTGCAATCAGCTCGTTTTCGATCCCATCGCGGGAGCCTCAGCCCCTCTTTCATCCTGCCGTTTCGAAGCTCAAGATGACTCTGCCGACTATCCTGCATCCCGGTAGAATCACACCGCATTAAGAACCACCCCCTATCTCCCCAATCACTCTGAAGCCCCTTGCGCGCGGCACTGATTGTCAGCCGCACTACTATCGCGACCAGGTTCTTTCACCCATCCCTGTCTTTACTTTTTCGCCGTTCGTTCGTCTTCTTGGGTCTCCTCCGTGTCTTTGTTTTCTCGCATTGTTGCTGTTGTCTTTTCTCATTTATATCTCGGCTCGCACTCCGTCGCGTCTTTCACCCGAATGATCCAGACGGCATAGCTAGAGAACCGACTCCTCCATCCAATCGATTGCAAAAAACCCGACGACTTGGCATTAAGTTCGCGTATCCTGTCAGCATTGCGTCGCAGATTCATACTCTGTATAAGACACAACGAGAGGTCGAAAGGTGGAAAAAATGTAATTGAAATAATTGGCCAATAGTTACGAAATGGTTGATTATGTTTTGCGATACGCGTTTGAAGGATATATGTACTGATCTCGAATTGAATGGCAGATATCAAGACGATCACAAATCAATTTTTCTCCGATTTGAAACAAACGGAAGTAGTGTTTTTCATACAGAGAAATACAGCCTTTCGATAGAAAGTGCATGCTTTACGAGAGATAACTCAGAGTGGGAAAGAGTAACGCGCGCTATGCGTAATGCTCGTTGAGAAGAAACGACGTGATTCCTCGTCTCCGTAACTGCGTGGGAGGTACGGAGTCTGCGATATATTGAAGAGGAAAACTGCCTCGTAAGTGCTCTGAAACAGGATATCGAGCTCCGTAAGAACGCACCACTGGTAACAGCAGTGTCTGGGATAGCAAATTGAAAGTTTCCAACAGTTTCTGGAGTAGAGTTCAACAATCGTGGAAGCGTACCCGTCGTGCGCTCACGTCTTCTCGGTTCTGCGCGATCGACGATCGATGATAATCCATAGAAATCGAAGTTTGTACATGTCTCACGTACTGCCGCGAACGCGTTTTCTTCAGTTTACCCTGAACGCTGTGCTTCCTCTTCCGTTTCAACGCCGTTCTTCTCTTTTCTACCGTCATTGGACAATTGTGTCTTCCAGCAAGGTGTGGCATTAGTTTTCTGATATATACGATCGATCCTATCTGAGAATTTACGTTTCTATCTTCGCTCCTCGACATATTTCACATTGCGTCAACGTTTCCTCTTGGATTTCTGCGGGAGAGACGACCCACAAAGCGGATAATAATCTATAGCATTGTTCTACAAAGTACTAGTCATCATCAGAGTCTTCTCCATTTACAGCCGACGGCAAGAAATTCAAGTATGAATTGTTCTCAATTTCTATCCCGACAATGTCTACATATAGTCTCTCCAATACCAAGCCTTCCTTAGCTTCTGAAGGATATCCTTACCAAAAGCCGCTTCTGCTCGATTTTGTCAACACTTATGTGGTCTACAGAAAAGGCCACGCTTAATTTATTGGAATTTTAAAACGATTTTTTGGTCACCTAGTTTTCTGCAACATGATTTTAAAGTTACGGACCTCACACCATGGGTAGGATACCAACTAACCTAAAAAAAGATACAATTCAGCGCGTTTCTCCGCCAATTTCTGTTCGATCGAAAAAAAAGCTAACTGCCTCTAAAGGATCCATCCAAACCAAGTTGTGTCCAAATTTAACCGATGTTCACCGGTTAGTTTTCAATTACCGGCCAGAAAACGCAGCGTCTATCTCTTTCTAGTCCGCTTGCTTTGCATCACCTTTCTCTCTCGCAAATCGAGTACCGCGTCCAGCGGATTCCCTCTCCCGTGCCTCTCGCAATTCTGGTAAGGATATCCTTAATTCACACTATTCAATTTCCAATATTGATCGCTGCATCCATGGATAAGCGACTTACAGTTTACACATTTCAAAATCCTGCCGTTTCGCCAAATTGGGTCATTCCAGACGATCTTTTATTGAACATCGAATATATTCCATAGTTTGAAATTTCGAAATAAAAATATTAGAAAATCTTAGATATGTAAAGTATTCGTGAAAATTGAAGTATAAGTAGTTTCAACGCTGAAATACAGGAGTATCCTGTCTTTTCAATTATTAGCCATCGACTGCGAGACATTAAATGTCTTTATAGCATCGTTCACGAGTTTCAACGTTATGGGTTGTAGTTACACGCATACAATCTCCAATATTCTATCATTCAACCAGGCTGACGAGACTTCCAGCAATTCCCATTTACTGTTACCGACCGCGTCCTATATTCGTGTACCAAAGCTTCCAAGTCGGTTGTATGCCTTCCCGTGCGAAATCGGGTGACACATTGCCGGCATTTATAGCACGAGATAGGAACTCACCGAGTTACCCGAGTCCTTCCTTCCAATATCGTCTTGCAACACCACATACACCCTTTCGCTGGCTTCGTTCGAGTCGGTGAACCTCTCCCTCACCTCCGGGCGCTCCTTCTCTAAATTTCGCCGGCTTCCTTCGAGTCGGTGAACCTCTCCCTCACCTCCCAACCCGCCTTCTCTGGATTTATATATCACAGTTATTGGAGTTATACAAAGGATTTTTCCGACTGACCCCATAAAGTATCTGCGTCTGATGCCTCTATTATTTGTCCAGTTGGGTTCGAAAACTCTCGCCATTAGGGGGTTTGCTCGGCGGTAGTTTTCGAGGGCTTCGAGGCAAGCGCTGGCTACCCGCGCTGTCGACTGTCCGGGCTTTTAAACCACTCCTGGACCATCCGATAGAAACCAGACGGTTGTTTATCGTCGGGCGAGAGGCAGAGACAGAGATATAGGGAGGACGTCCGGTGTAGTGAGTTTATGTTTCGTTGCATATTCCAGTCATCTGTCTCCTCGTGACTATGCGCCCATGTCTGATCCTCTGGATGCGAAATATATGCGTTTAGCATATGTTTTTCTTGCTTGTTAGTTTCGAAATGGACACAACTGACGAGTGAGAGCACTGTTACTGAACATAAAAAAAAAACGGTTTGTCCAGTGTATCCTGCAACATTCGCCATTAATGGATGGGCTCTCTTCATGTATGGTTTATCGCGCCACGAGGCACCCATATCCACCAATAACAGTCGCCATTTGTATGGAATCGCGGATGATGCTTGTGTAACGGTTATAGCTATCAGGCATCAAAATGTAACTGAAACAAGCACAGCTTTTTTTTACTCGAATCTGGTCGAATTTTGTTTTTTGGGAAATCAAATGGTCAGCGAAGGTTGCGTTGTTTATTCATCCCATTTCTATGGTTTTCTCCGTTAATTTTTCACCGAATTGCTGCGAATTTTCATGAAACTTTGATAACATGCGATAAGGATGAGAAATCCGACTTTTGATGATCTAAATTTTTTAGCTGATGCAGTTGCGAAATAAAAGGTTTTCTCGTTACTCATCGCACTGTGAAATCTTATAGAATTCCTTGCGTACCTTACTTCCGACTTTAAAACTTCTCCGGTCGATGCCCCGGAACAATGCAGCACTTTAGACAGTCAAAGAAATTTCTCGAAAATAAGTATCCATGAAGATAAATGAAACAAATCGACGTTGAAATACAAACATAATGACAGTCTGCAGACGGGAAAAAGAAACTATTGAAAATGTGTTGTTTTCTCGGTTCGAAGGACGCCGAAGGTGACACCCCACTCCACGATGCAATCTCCAAGAAACGGGACGACATGTTGGCTCTATTGTTGGACCACGGGGCAGACATCACCCGCACCAACAACACCGGTTTCAACGCTCTTCACTACGCCGCTCTTCGTGGAAACCCAAGGTGAGTACTCAACAATCTACAGCAATGCAACGACACTCTCGATGCGACACGCTTTTGTGACGTTTGCTCGGTAGGAGGGAAACGCTTAGAATCGAAACTGAATGCTGTTTTCCTCGTGAAAACGTTCGCGCGGTAAAATTTAAGATACGGCAACTCGCCACTGCATTTGCAGCTCGTAATTTCGGGTGCCGAATGCAATTACCTTAAAAAAGTAACGACCCGGGAGATCCGGTTTATCTGTTCGTTTTTTTGAAGACTTCGGACATAATGTCTCAAAAAAAAATTCTTGTGGGTTCGATATTCAAAGGAATCAATGCAAAATTCGGCAAGCGAAAAATCTTCTTTTTCTTTATAATTGCGTGTTTATTGAATTGCGTGTTTGAATAGTAATTAATCTCACGACACGATGAAATCATTGGCCACCCTCGGGGCAGTTGAAAATTTTGAAACCGCGAAAACACGATATGAAACGCACTGGCGAGAGTGAAACCGCCATAGAGTTGATTGTAACCAATGTCCCGTTGCACGACGTAGGTACGTCGAGGGAACGATAAAAAAGTTGTAACGCCCTCTGGGCTCATGAGCAGGTTTTCACGAACAGATCAGGCACGCAATAAAACTTGACGACTGGAGCGCAGTTGCCCCGCGCTTGCAGTATTTTCGCTATTTCCCCGCCCCAACACGTACAAAGTACCCACTTGTCACGCCGAACATAAAATACATCGCGGGGTGTAGTTTTAAAATCACGTCACGTTGGTGACTGCGATACGAGACCCTATGGTAGTTCACGAATTGTTGGATTCATTTATATCGACTACGGTAAGAGAAAAAAAATGGTAAAAAAAATAAAATGGCATCTGCATAAATCTATTTCGTCAATTCATTCGATTTTCTCTATTTCACCCTTAAATTAAATTTTCTGCTATTCCATTCTTTTGAATCATCTCATAAACCAAAGATTGATAAAAATTCCGCATAAAGAATCTTTTATCCAAAAGAAGAAGAAAAAAAAAGCGCTCCCTACTGAATGGGAATGTCAAAAGCTCAATATGTTCTTTACGGTCTTTTTCGCACTTGATATCCGGTTCTCGACGAGCCAGTAGGATCCCCGGGTGCTCGCGTTTCTCATTGAATTCAGCACATCGAATGGCCCTCATAGCGCGGGGAATGAGGACGAGATTACAGACAGGAAGGGAGAAACTGTAGACGTTTATAATGGAGCGACCGTACCTTTTCAGGCATTCATCGAAAGCAGTCATCTCGGGACACTTTCCAACGTTTTCCTTAGCTGTAATTTCGTTTCGTATAGAATCTCAGTTAGTAGGCGATGCACAAGCGCTTACTTTCCAGTTTATCAGCAGAACTGGAATGGCATCGCTCGTTCCGCTTCCGCTATGATTATTCGGTTTTGTCTGGTCGTCCATCATACTGTCGCAACCTTAAAATCAGCTTCGCGCATTCTTTTTCTTCGCAATCAAATTAGTATGATATTCCTTAGCAAAATACGGCATGTATTTGGTGTTTCCTGCGAGAACATGTTCGTTTAATGTAAAATCATATTTGTCCACCATCTTGAATCATATTTCCTCATGGTGGACTGAATGTAATCTTATGCGAAGGGACATGGGCTTTGATCCAAAAAAACTAAGAATAACTCAGAAAGCAATCTTTCCCATCGTCCAACCACGTCGCTTCGTCTCGTCTTCGCTTCCAATCGAATCTGTAATTCTGGAGATCTACTCTGATTTCTAGCCAACTTTACTGGAACACTTGTTCTCCGACTCCAATGTCAGCATTGGTCGGAAAAGATATCGAAATCATAAGGTACGCGATCTCTGGGATCTAATATCATCCCTTGAGTTTTCTCGATCTTCGGAGATCGTAGAATCGCGAATTGTGGTCCCTACGATCCAGCTGCATCCGGCGTTATTACGCTGAGGTAATTACAGCGGAAACTCCTAAGCATTGGTATAGATTGCAGGCGTCCACTTTTTCTTCGTTTTATCAAGGTCCGTGGCGTGTTCCGGGCGCAAGGGTAACTCGTATACATGGTTGAGACGTCGTCTAAGGGCTTTTGCGGGAGAGTAAAAAGCGGGGCGTACCTTTCTTAGAATGCCCTGAAGTTAGCGTCACGAACACGCGGCTAAAGTGCAGCTGTGATGACGTGACCTCCGTGTCAGCTTCTTGGCTAGTAGAATCGCTCTATAGCCTCCGGATATTACCTTAGTCCTCTTTACAAGCGTACGCTAGACGCTAATTAACGCTCGTAGACGCTGCTAAGTTTACGTTCATGGTGACCTGGACACTCCGAAAGTCTGCTGAATCCAAGAACGTTTTGGATCAATGTGCGGCCAGAAGTTACTTTCAACAGCCTATGAGGCTACAGCCCTTTTCAAAACTTCGAAATTCATGATATTTCAAATAGCAGTTGATGGATATCAATTTTTAATGGTTATTTTACTCTTCGCAAAGAAGTAGATAGACTGATAAGTCGAAAATGGACATCGAAATATGGACAAAAATTGTAAAGAAAAGGCCGATACCTTCAGTGGAGTGATGGTAGTTGATGATGTGACTGTAGGACCAGAAATAAATGATAGAAAATTTGGTGACCCGCGGGATTCGAACTCAGGTTGATCAAATACTAATCAAGAGCGCTAACCACTGCGCTATAGTCACCCATATGTTTCAATCATTCGTGTTGTCTACATATATGCAAAAATGGACCATTCCGTCACCGTCACGCAATGTTTTGACAGCAATTTCTCGTGAAAATGGCCACAATCTCTGATCTTCTCAACGATCGAACGGATGAATGAACAATTTCTTCGATAACTTTAGAACTTAAGAAAATGGTGCTTTTCGTCAATATGGTTCCTATCGTCTTGTTATCGATTGTGTCTACTTGTAAGTCCGGCGTTTCTTCTTTTCGCTCTCAGTGCTTAGATCTTAACTACAAACAGTGCGCTACTAGCAGTAGAAAAGTTCTTCCAGCAGAGAAGCAGATAGTCTTCTCGGGTTAAATTCGAAAAGAGGGTTTCCTCACGACGTTGCATTCGTTTTCCTTTGCCTAACCGGACTGGTGCTGGAGTTTCCGTGGATGGGACAGTCATTCTCGTTGCTCGGTGAAAAAGATCCTACTACTGTTAATGTTACTTGAGCCTCGGACTCTGTCTTCCTATCTTCCTATCTCCTATCTTCCTCCTCCGCGTTCATCGTTTTCTAGGTATCTCTGGAGTCTTGTGCTCACCGTGGCGCACAGCACTGCCACAGAGAGCCTCTGAAGACCGACCGAACGGACGTCCGGTGACGTAATTTCCTGCCCCTTAGCCCCTCCCCCCGGATTTAACTCACCCATCCCGCTCGGGGTACGCTTTCCTCTCGACGCTTTGTCGACTACATTTTGCGAAGGGATAACGCCGCCGACGAAACTTCCCTCGTTTTCCCATGGTACGTTCTACTCTCCTCTACTTCAACACTGTAACAGCAGAAACCTCTTGCTGCAGACTAAACCCAACGTAGATACACAAAGCAACGAGATCCTTGACTTGACTACTCTCAAGTGAAAAGTTCATCTAGCGGGTTGGTTACAATCTTCACGTGAATTTATGCAAACGATTTCATTGTTCGTAACTACGATGTAGAAATGGTTAACGAAGTTGTTCGGATCTTGTTCCATGTAGCTATACCCCTTTACACCGAATTCAGATTAAGGAGATGTGAAAAATAAACGGAAAGACGAAACGGTGTTTAGTAGTTCAACAAACGTTGAAGATTTTTTCCTCGCTACTGCGTAATTGTGGAGGAAAATTCTTGTTATCTTTGAATGCTTGTTTGTCGCTTCTTCTGTTTGATGTCCGAAGAAAAGTTTTTCTTATTTTTATTTAATTTTCCTTATTTTTTGTCTTTTTTTTTCACTAATTTTACGTATTTCTTCAAAACATAAACAAGTTTTTTTTTTTTATTTATTATTATATATATTTGGAAAGAAACATCTCGACGCACCTTTTTCGTATAGATATTTTCTTTTTTTTTAATAATTGGCGTTTTCGAATTTTCGTGAATAATCGGCGAAGAATTGGCGTTTTTGAATTTTTGTCATTAAAATCACATAGAAAAAAAAAGTTATGTGTTAAACTATATTTTTTATCGATACTTTGTATTATTTAACAATTTTTTAATGTTATTATTATTATTTTAAATAATAATAAAATTATTAGTATTATCTAAATTACGTGAATTACTACACTGACAATTATTTGAAAAATGAAACATTGTGAAACGAAAAAACAATTCTCTCGAAAAATAATATAATTACGAAATAGAATAATGATAAGAATAATTTATCACTGTTTCATTATATTATATATTGAGTACAATAATTGTAATTCTATTCTGAAGCTTACAATTCAAGAGATTTGCACCGCATAGATATTGCATCGATGGACAATTCCTTATTGGAATTGCGCAGAATCGTACCCCGTAGAGTTCCGATGAACAACTATTAACTTTCGAACATTTTGAACTAATTAGTCGCACGATGAAACGCTTTCATTCGAACGTGGCGTGGATAATCGTTTAAATGGGTGTCGAGCGAAGGCACCGGCGAAGCGTCTGGCTGTTGGTGCGCCCAGAGCCATTAAATTTAAACCGTCGAGCGGACGAGCCCCGGTCTACAGCGAGAGGCGAAAGCCCGAGAATATCTAATTACTTCTAATAGTTTGTTAATTCCATTCAACTACTTAGCCGCCATTGAATAATTATTGTGGAACAAAAGGAGACGAGAATTGGCGCGGTAGGGAAGGGACCAGAGGGGTAGCGGTGGTGGTAAAGCGTGAGGTGCGGTGCAGCTTTTGATACAGTGTCGAGGAAAACTATGCACGGCGCCAGAGTGCGCGACGAGTGGAAACGCGGCGCAAGTTAGCGGGCGAGGGAGTCCGCCAGGAAAGCACGAATGGGTGAGAGGATGACACTGAAGAGAACCGCGCTTGCGGCGAACGGCGATGAAAAAGGAGAAGCTATTGCGGATGAGCGGGTGGGTTGGGGGTTGGGGGTTGGGGCGGGGGTGGGGGTGGCGGCCGGGGGTTGGATGGGTGGTATGGAGGAAACGAGAAAAACGATTCTTCGCGTGAATGAAATAAAAGTGGGTATAGATGGATGGAAAAGTAACACAAAAGAAAACATTTCAAGCTTCACTCGTATATATTTTAATGCTCTATTTGAATACGCTAGAAGCACCGGCTGCAACGAGCGTGTAGAGCCGCGGCGCTGCATGCAAAATTAATTGGAAATAATTGCGCATTGTTCTCGCCTTGCGTCACGACGAAAAGCAATCGGTCGGAGAAAAAAAAAAAATTAGAAGGAAATGCGCAAAAAATTTGCGTATTTTTTTTTCGTCCTTTTTTCGATCGCTTATGATCGGCAATAGACAAAAAACTGAAATTGACTGCATAAATTGTCTCATACGGTGCGATGGCCATTTTTGACGATTTTTTTAACAGACGCGATGTCTAAACCTCTATTTCCATCACGAATAGTCTTTCTACCCTTAAGTTGCCGCCAGAAGAACAAGGGTTGGCGGGGTATTTTCTTTGGTTCGTGTTTTTTTTTTTTTTTTTTTTTATCGCGACGATGGAAAAGGGGCTTTACATCACTTCCGGGATAATATACAACTCGAGTTGCCGCTCTCGTAGGTTTGCCGGCGAAGAAGAGTCTGCGTTATCTAAAATGATGTCGGAAACGGTAATGCCAATTCGATATTCACCGGGGCTCGAGCTCCGAGTCTTCACGAGCGTTCTCCAGGGCCTAAACTATATAATGGGGAAATGTCTAGATATATATGTATATAGATCGCGGTACGGGGAGAGTCGCATCACATAATAACACGAGCTGCAGGTTCGTCTGGCTTCGCGATGATGGCGCGGCGGTGAGAGCCCTTCGAATAGAAGGAGAGAGTGAAAGAGAAAGAGGCCGCGAGAGCGCAGCCCATCGCCATCTCCACCACCGCGAAGTGCCATTCTATATCTATATCGAGTTATAATAGCCCTCGTGTTAAATCGCATGAGAGCCAAATCGCTTGGAACTAACGTTTAGAGAGCATCGCGCTAACACCACGAACACCGTTACATATCTATTATCCCTTTACGCAAAAGTATTTCGCCATATCTCGTTGCTATCCGAATTACATTTTCAACCCGGAAAATCATCGAAAACGCAATATTCCGCGCATTAATGTTAATCTTTTTAATCATATGCCGGCAACACGTTTCGCGTGATCAGGAATAATTTAAGGCTCTATTATTTAAGGTAATACGACGGAAACGAATTTTCGGGTTACGCGCGACCCGAGTCTACGTATCAAATGGTAAACAGGAAATAAAATATAAATTATGTGAGATGGTGTAGTCGATGGAGATACGAAACATTTTTGTCGCGCGTTTCCAGAATGGAAAAAAAAAACGCTAGAATCGCGGAATTAACTATTCTCAGAATTTTTTCGCTTTGAAATCGAAAGGCCTTAAATTTTTTTTGTTTTTTCGTATTTCGATAAATTTTTTCTCGCGAAAAATGAATTCGATATTATTTTTCTTACTAAGTCAATCGGGAATTTGGTAATTACGAAAAAAGACTTTTAAGGGTAAAGATATCGGTCGTCGGTCAAATTGTCCCGAAAAATTCGGGAAATGGACCAACAATTCAACAAACGTATTTAAATTGTCGAAACGTTATTTGCTCTGTCGACTTTTGTACCGTTAACTTACTTCAATTTTTTTCGCACACCGCAATGTTCGCCTCGCAATCACTTCTATCCGACGTTCCGGAATGATTGGTGATTCCGTTGCCGTTGCCTCGAAAGATCCTCGATACCTCTCATGTGTATCTCGTAGCTTTTAGCAATAGATACGGTGTACGATTGCGTATTCGTGCGTATGACTATACGTTGGTACATGTGGTGCCGCGTTGTATAGTGTGTACATCCATCCATTGCGATGGATCCTCTCGTTGGAATTCCTCGCGCTCGCTAGACTGCGGAGAGAGCTTTGTCAGCTCGGTCGGCGTCTGAGGTGAACGTAGCAGCAGCATTAATACCTTCGAGGCCCCTTCTCCCCGCGTTCTTCCGTCTCAACCTTCATGTTCGTTCGCTTCCCGCGCTTTAACGGAAGCCTCTCTACCCTCGTCTGGTGCATTCAACCATCCCTTCACCTTTACCTTCACCTTCTTCCTAACTTCCCCTCCTACCGTCTCTCCGTTAATATTGAATTCTTTGGAGCAATTTACGGTGGAACGCTACGAATTCAACGTCGGACCTCGTTTAATCCCAAATCCAAGGAACTAAAACCTCCGCTACGTTAGCACCGTATAGCATACGCTACGGTACGAGAATGTAGAGTGACGTAAACGCGGGGCAAAAACCTTGCGAGCTTTTCTCCCGACAACGAAAAAAGATGTATTAAAATATACACTTATGTATTCCCGAAGGGGGCCTTCGGGATAAAAATCTCAAAAAAATGTCGAAAATACGACTTTATACGGCATCCGGTTGAGTCAAATTTGAAAAGTGATTCACAGATCAGATTGAAAAAAAAAAAAAAAATGAGTTCGAATCGCGAAATAGAAATAGCGAAGCAGATATGAAATTACTATGCGATTGATACGCTTGCGCATTCGATTCTACCGATAGGGATGAAGAGTCGTGAATACGATGAAGAATATAAAAATGTGACGTCAGCGTTTATGAAATGTTTCAAAGGTTTCGCGTTGACGGTCGTAGGAAGAACGAAAAAGCGATAGATAGACAGTTTCCAGGTCGCTGACCGCTAAGCCAAATCCGCATCCCTTTGCTTTTCTCTACTCTCTCTTCCCATATCCATCCTCGTCGAATTCTTGTTTGTCTCGATTCTTCGTCTTTCTCCTCGTCTTTTTTTTTTTCGTTTTTTTCCCGACCAAATCGTTCTCACGATTCGTTTCCGCGTTCTTCGTCTTTCTGGTCTCTCGATCGCGGGTCCGCGTGCGCAATCGTAGCAATTCTCCTTGTCCCGTTTTCTCGGAAATTGGATAGTTGCTTCCAATTCCGTGCGGAACCACGTCAAGGCGGATTGCACTGTGTATTCTACGGCGACCACCCGCGGAGACTACCTTTAGCCTCAACAGCAACGACATTCCTTTGTTTCTTTCTAATTTCTCTTAGTTTGTCCACTCGAAAGTTTTGTCTATTCTCACTCACGATTTTTCACAACCCTCGTATCTTTCGACTGTTTTTACTGTTATGTTTTCCCTTTTTTCCCAACGATCTAAAAAATACGGCATTGACAAAAGGAAAAAAAAAATGTCGCAATGCGAAAACCTATTTAACGATTCACGAAAAAAATAGCGATCGTCTTTACCGACCAATTTTTTGGCAATAAAAAGGCAATGATAAATATGTAAAAAAAAAAAAACGAAAAAAAAAAGAGAATTATCTTAATACAAACGACTCTGTTGTGATAGTCGAAAGATAAAAAAGGTGTTCCGCCATTTAAATCCAACCCGCGCGTAGCCCCTCGAAGTTATACTCGGATAGAATAGCATGTAGGCGGAATTTCTTGCCAAGAAAGACATCCTGCCTCGTATTTCACGACGTCCGCTACGTCCGTTGGGGATCGTAACCCCCTTCATTTTACTTCTTCCAAGCCTCTTCCTCCATCTCCTCGTGGATAAGTGATTTTATTTAAAATTCTGCGAGTGTACCCCTAATTAGTTTAACTCCATTCGGAGAATTTATTAAGAAGGAAGGAGGTGGAGTGAGACATATCTCTTTGGGTTTTTCTTCGTCTCTTCGTTCGTTTTTTTTTTTTTTTTTCATCCCTCTACTGTGGACTCTCGGCGCTACAGTCGTTCCCGCCCTCCCAACCCCCGCATACCCTGGAGGGTTGCGGTACGTGTTCGCGGATTTATTTCCTTACTCACGGGCCACCTTCTCAGCTTGGACCACCAGAAACTCTTGAGATCTGGAGCTTTCCGAGGTAGAAGCGTTTTCATACGATTCTGTGTGAGAGATTTCTCCAGTTTGAAAGTTTCCCGAATCCACCAACACTCTCGCGCTGTCGTTGCAAAAGCTGTATTCTCGTAGTTCACTACAGTATTATCCATTCGCTAGGCTATACTTTACTTCACTTTTTTGCGACTTTATGTTGTGTTCAGCGGCGCCATTTTCAATGATTTTCATAGATCATAGAAACGGAACTGTATCGATCGCGATATCGAGATCTTAACGTCCAAATAAGTTTATTCGTAGCGAAATAAAACATTGAAAATATCGTCACATACCCTCCTTAAGAGGAGATGAATTACCACGGTCGGTATCAAAAACTGTAAACAACTTTTTTCGGGTAAATTGGCATTTACAGCTTAAAAAAGAGTCTCATCGCCTGCTATGGTGATATCCGCATGCGATGAGACTTTTTTTTAAGCAGTTACTGCCAGTATCCCTGAAAAAAGTTGTCTACAGTTTTTGATACCGACTGAGCCCGAGGCGGGTGGAGACAAAGGGAATGCACCGACTCTTAAGTTCAGGTATTTTCGTCACTACGTCATGATGGCGATTGCCTCGTCGAATGAAACATTTTTGTCTTCGCTGAACATTCCTTTTACGTTCGCAGCAATTACGCACAGAAGTGAAGGTATCAATAAATCTTAAATCAGTGAAGATGAAGAGAAAGCGGATCCGCGCATCCGATTGCTCCGCGCGATTGAAGTTAATGTTCTTTTATATAATCAGCACTCCTCATTCACGGAATTCGCGTGTCTCGAATATAACTTCGAATGATACCAATAAGAGAGGCGTTTCAATACCGACAGAGTAAAAAAAAAGGAATCAGGCTGAAGGTAGATTCACGGGGTGATAAAGGTTCTTCCGCGGAAGACGATTCTTTGAGAATTAACGACTGATTGCGAAATTGCAACGGCGGAGTGATCTCTTCATAAGATTAAGTCGTTTTTTCCGAAGGATGAGACGCTGGTGGAATGAGATTTGAAGTTACGAAGCGGCGAGTATTTTCTGGCAATGGGGGGCGCGCGCTACAGCCTTTTCGAATGGTAAACGTGTACATACCATACGGTAGCCTTGAATACACGTACACGAGGCTTACAGCTTAACAACTCCCCGTTCTGCACTTAAATTTAACTTCATGAGCATTTAAGTAGGTACCGAGCCCTTCTATTCGCTTGATATATATCTCTGGCTACTGAAGCCTTCGGAGAGGTCGAACGGGTGGGTAGCGTTACTTGCGTAAAGGAGGCAAATTCGGTGAGAGAAAGATGGAGACTAAAGGAAAGCTATAAGGCTGCTGGGTGAGGGTACCAACGGGTAGAAAGGGCTGAAGAGCCCAGACGAGGCGCAGCGAGAGCCCAGCATGAGCTGAACAGGAGCGTAGAAGATAGGGGATGAAGTGGCGAACAATGTAGGTACAGGTAGAAGAGGATAAATATAGAGGAGTATACGTGATGCTGCCGAGAGAAGGACCAAGCGTCGAGGGTCCAATTACTCCGATAACACTGGGCTATCGAATAATATTATACCACCTGCCGAGGAATTATCGAGTGCATTATATTATCTTGGTACTCGCGACAGAGTCGAGGGCCTCTTTCCTCGTTCCCCCAATTCTTAACTCATCCACAAACTTCTCGGCTCTTTTGACGTGTCATCGGGCGCAAGTCGTGCATAAATTTAATTAGCGGCAAAGCTTCTCATCCCCGTCGTGCAACGTTTCAAACGCCGCTTTTGGCGTCTCCTTCACGCAGAAACTACGAGAGGACGCTTCGAATTTTTCTTTAATATCAAAGATGATTAAAAAAAAAAAAAAAACAGGAGAACTCGAGTGGATATCGGAGAAAAGGAAGTTAAGGGTTGGGCGACCCTTCGGCGACCTACCTATTCTCAGTATCCTGGACAATATTATCCATAATATTGCCGCACGGTGGAATATTACTTTTCTCACGATTTATTACGTTGCACCGAAAGAGGATAATATTGAAGGGGATGTTTGATGTTCTCCGTCCCTTTAAAAGTTCACGTATACATATTAATATCGATAATATCCTTACACACCGTCCTGTTGGGTATGTTAACGGGACGATTTTTTTTATTCGATATTATATTAAAGTTTTTCTCGAAGAGGGCGCTTCTTTGTCAATACAGAATCTGTAGAAAGTCGACTACCCCTACGTATGCTTCGCAGTTTAATGGCCTTTCAACAACAAAGCCAATGAATCGTTCAACTTTCTATAACAGTTCCCCGATAATAATTCTTTTGAGACCCCTTTTCATGTATGTTTATTGATCGAAACATTTTTTAATGTTCTACCGATCAAAACCGATCGATCGATCTTCAAGAAATTTCCATGCGAGAATACCTTCGATTCAGATTATGACGGTAAACTTTTATAATATTTTACAAAGTGCCGGCTGCCGTAGTTCCATAGCAACGACGTGTTAACCGGAACTCGTCTATCGCGCCTCACTTTTCTTCCTGTTATCAAAGTCTGCGGAGCAAAGTTTTCTCAGCTTGATTCCGGAGAAGCCAAGCGTAGGAAAGAATAGTAATGGATAAAGGTGAAATAGGGGGTCCGAGTTCAAAGCTGACGGGATGCAAGAGAAGCGACGAAGGGGTGCGAGAAAAGCAGCCCTTCCCCCCGAGTGTCGAGGACCTAAATGCAAAATGGAGCATTCTATCAAGAGCGAAATTTGCCGAGGAAACTGAAATTTGTCCAACGTGGCGGAAGCCCTGGATTATGCGGGCGCGTCCCGCGCTCCTGTTACGCTACGCTATATCTCTCCAACTCGCTCTACCGTTTATTTTCGCCAGCATCCCTACCTATCCAACGGCAACTTCCCCGTCCACCTTCGCCTAGCAGTCTCGCACCCTCGAGAAGCAGTAACAGCGGCACCGGGAACGGAAAAAAAAAAATAAAGTAACAAAGTGTTAAAGTTTTAATCCGAGAAGAAGGAGTAGTTAAAGAGTGAGGGAGACAAAGGGTCGGGAAAAATGGGGAAGGGGGTGCAGGGCGTAGGGCCCAAAGTGGTGAGACTTGCGAAGAAGGAAGATAGAGCGAGTGGAAAAGAGGCAAGAAACTCTTGGTGAGAAGAGGGAAAAGACGACGACAGGAAGGAGTGAACGCTGGAGTCCTTTCCTCCGTTCATCTCATCCCTTCCAGTGAACTCGTGGTATACCCTTTACAAAATGGAGGTGGGGATGGCAAGAAAACCCGGGGAAAACTAGGGAAAGGAGAAAAGGAGTGGTGGTCCCGTCGAGGCTCACCGGGAGGGTAAGAGAGACCAGGGTGTGCAGAAAAGTCTTTGTAATCGCAGTTTTCCACTTTTTCCCGGAGAGGCGGGTGGATGTGGCGTCATTGGGTGGAAAGGGGTGGTCCTGGGCTCTTATATATACAGATATATCTTGTACCCCGCTACTACAACTAACCCATTGCCGTGTACATAGACGTGGAAAAGAGGAGGGAAAGGCGGAAAGAGTGACTCGAGGAGTCGTGGAAGCTTTCGAGGGCTGTGTGGGCGTTCGACCACCCTGAGCAAGAGCCACCGACTCTGCTCCGGTTCCTTCGTTCGTTCTCGTAGTACCTACGTACTGTAATGGCAAAGCTGGAGGATGGTTCGGTGCAAGGCTCTGCTTGAACAGGGATTTACGGAATTTATCACTTGAATTCCCTGTAAAGGATTAGCAGACATTCCCTCCTGGCGGTGACGCCGCTTCTGTAGGGTTGGGTTAGGCTCTACGGGTGGTGAACTTCTCTTGCTGGCGTTTCGTAAGAGGCAGAAACTCATCGAACGAACGGATCTCTATATACGTTAAATATCTATGTGAAATGAAGAACACAGCAATAATGTGCATTCTTTGCATTACGATTTGGTCGCAAGATTAAGGATTCTAAAGGGTGGTAAGAGCTGAAGAAGAGGGTAGAAAAAGCATGTTGCATTGTTCTTCCATTAACCCATTGATTATCCTTCACATTTCTTCCGGAATATACATTTTTAGGTACGGAACAAAAAGTCCACTTCTTGTCCTTTTGTATCGATCTTTGTTGATCGATTCCTGATGACACGATGGACTTGTCTTTGCCTTACTGCAAATTTGGGTATCGACAGAATTATCGAAAGCAGAAATGCAGAACATTCGACATTCGCCGTTTCGTGTTGATTCACTTTTGTTTCGTATTCTTGTCTATCTTCCCAAACCCATTTCTGTTTTTCACTTACCTTGTATTGATGCCGTTGGAACAGTGGCTTACCAAAAGTAACGCGGTTTCGCGATCCCGTTCCATTATTTCTTCACTTTCTTTCCGTTCTTCTCAGCGTCTTTTCGTTCCTTCCGCTTCAATTCGACGATACCAATACCGATAGTCCAGCAAGGAGAGTGGGGATTGTGCGACGAGCCAAAGCAAACCCACCTTGTCCCGATTTTCTTCATTCACGTCGGTGCACGATCGTAAACACGAGGATCCGACTACGCGTCGCAGGGTTTCTGCTGGCAGCCTCAGCTTTATCGTGGGTCCGTTGCTTTTATTACGGCCACCACTGCCATTTTCTTTGCGCATATTGCTATTACGGCTGAAGTGTGACGCGTGATCTCCGGGCGATGTCCAAGACCAGTGGAAATATGAAAAGAGATGATAGTGTCGCGAGAATCTTGATCTTTCCACTGATATTGGAGAAAAACGTATAATCGGAATAAGCTATAGAAATTTCATGAACGCTGTACTGCGTTCATGTCGTCCTTCGTAAGATCATCTTTCGCGCAGCGGGATCATCAAATGCGGTAAACGCGTTTAGGATCAAAATGACCCTTGGATACGCATCCAATTTAAGAAACTCGGTAGAATATGTGGTCCAGAATATTTTTTGGAAAATTCTCCAATTTTGATCCCAAAAATCTACTTTTTTTTGCAAATACCTTTTTATGACATTTTGGCTGTCATCAGTTTTTCGTACTATTGCCTTTTGAAACTAAAGCACTCATTTCATTTACATGATATCAACTACATGTTCATTACCTCAAACCGATTGAAAAGTACCATTTGACCATTGACCAAGATGCCCACAATGGACATTGTAGACCGCATTCCTAAATTCCTCTCCAGGGACTGGTGCAGAGAAGTTGCACATGCATAGTATAGATCGGCGTTGAATGTATTAGGCACGAAGTAGCGATATAATCGAAGGCCGGAAAGCTGTGGTGCGGTGAGGAGCATCGTGAGTCGTGCGCAGAACACCAATTGAAACTCAAAAGCTTCAAAGCATCTTCAATATAAGTTAAGGCAACTGTACTTGGCGCATACCCCACCCTCGTTACCAGGTCCGCATACGAAACAGTTCTCCAACCAGTTTCAGGTAGTTTATTATTGGAAATAATAGCTAGTCACCCGCTATTGCCTCTCGATTCTCCACACCCATGCGGGTTGTTGAACACATCCCTTGGCATATTATATTGTTAAGGGTTTGTAGACATTAATGCGCGACAATTAAATCCCATAGATTGAGTTGAATAGCATTCAATTGGTTGGTCTTATCCGTACGTTCTTTCAAATAAAATTTCGAAACACTTGCTTTCACACCGGAAATCATAAAAATCAATAAAACTCAACATTGGTAAAAATCAATAAAACCAAAAAAATCATAAAACTGCGACCAAGATAAGATTTAAGGGAACTTACGCGAGGACACGATTTCTACCAAGCAATCGGTCTCCCGCTGTAGCTAAATCACCATCGCGATTTCGGCTAAATCAGCCTAAAGATCTAACGAGAATATCACTTAATCATAACACGTTGCTACATTGGTATCGTTTTGAATTGCTTCAGCGTTTAGAATCATTTATAAGACGCCGTAACTGAAATACAGTGAAATAATACGTGGTGACGTACGACCCGCAATCTCATCCATGTACGTTGATACATATATTTCAGCATCCGTCATAACTAGTTCCTGCGGTCGTAGTGCTATACAGCCCCCAGGATAATTATAATAGTTTACACTTTCCAAACCGTTGCCTCGACAGTTGTTCGTTGGTGTCCGCTCGACTCGTAGGTGGAGTATAACGTTCGTCTTTCTCGCTCTACCGTATGCATGTTACATGTTTAGCGACGAACAGGCAGCCAGAAAGCCGCACCAGTTTGCTACATTCGTGCTATTTTAAACTATATCTGTATTCTATTCTCAGTACAGTCACCCAGTTATGTAAATACACGTTGTAACGACAGCCGTCAGGCAGTATTGTCCTCCAGCGATCCCTCTATTTTCCCACATACGCCACGAATCTCACATTAATATGTCATCTCGCTGCCCTAGTAGTTCAAAATCGTGAATTGCTAAGGGAAAACGTCCGTTTCCGTTCAATTTTTGAATTTTGAATGGGCCCTTTTTTTTCTTTCTAAATATCGGATAGATTCACTGATTGCGGCCATTTTCATAAAAAATTGCAATCAAATCATTTTTTGCCTATATTTCGATGTAAATTCAACGAAAGTATTCATATAAATGGATAAAATCATCAAACCGCCATAACTGTAGTTTGATTTTATTCAGATTCGTGTCTTTTCGAAAATTGAGGCCAAAAGTGGAAAAGCGGTAGTCAAAACCGGTATTTTTATTATATTTATTAAATTCTGGATAATGGATTCGGGAATTTTGAATTTTTGATTCGGTAATTCTGTATTCTTAAATTCGGATTCTCGAATTTTGAATTTTGTAATATAAATATAAATATTAATCGAAAAATTGATGGAAATATTGAAGAATAAGGAAGCAGAAATTCAGAATTGGCTGTACCTTCTACTTGTTCGATCTCATTCGATAAATTTCACAACGGAGTGCACAGCAATATACACAAGGATCAGCAGAATAAGAGACGAGGTGGAGAAACCGGTTGATAGGACATCCGCATATTTTCTCGTAGCGGAACATGAAATCCTCCTTATTGCACTCGAGGCACGTAGTTCTTGTTTTTCATTCCCGACGTTTTCACTCTTATGACTACGAGTCGTTTCTCCTCCGGGTTGGAGGTTCCGTAACGCATGAATGAAGCGAGTGAACAAGTCTCTACTTTCTGTTTCCCGTTCCGGCGAAAAACAGGAAAGACGGAAGAAGGCAAATGCAAGAAGCAAAGAAGCGAAGCTATTCTTACTTGACTCGAGAGGATTAGAGTGAAACGGAAGAGACACCAGGTAGAGTTCGTAAAGTAAAGAGGCTCGAGAAGCCTGGCAGCAGGAGACATCGAGTGACACTCAACTTAAGTATTTATAGAACAACGAGGAAAACAGGGTTTGTTTGTCTTGGTTCAGTATTGATGCAGTAAGCCAGCATCCAGCATTGCATTCGATATTATGCTGCACAGTCCGGTTTGCCTAAAAATGTGGCCGATCGATGCCTTTCTTGGAATAGACTTCGTAGCTAACTTCACAAAAGTTAACCCATCTTCCGAAAAAAACCTTTTGCGTGAATGCAAGTCTCTTAATTCAAATTTAACTTCAATGCCTTTTAGTTGCATTTTTTATTTCATTCTAATTTCCCTTATTAGAAATCGCATTTTTTTATATTTGTTCATTTTTATGTCTACTGATTGTCGTGTTGCATTTAATTTTTTTGAATTCAAAAATTTTTTTACATTCGTAATGCGAAAGGAAGACATTGAAAAAACAAAATCTCGTTGACTGTACTAACGTAACCTTCAGATCTCTTTATCTTCACCTCACTCGGGACTTTTCCTTTCTGTCCCTTGCTTATCGAACTATCACGTCTACGTACGATACCCGGAAGTCGTTCAACTTGCAAAAAGCATTCCTGTGCTTCCCTACGTCGCGGCCGTAGTATCGCCAATATTCTTCTTTCGTCATACGCGTGTATCTGTAAATTCAAGCAACTTTCCGAACAACTTCTTCGCGCCGTAAGCACCGGAATGGGTAGAAGGGGAGGGGGAGGGGGTGAAAGGATTCTACACAAGAAGCTCCTTTCGTATGAGAAGCGCGGGGCTGGAGGATACCGCTCGTCGTCGACGATACGCCATACACGCATTGTGTACAGACAGACAAAGTCAAAAAAGTTATGAGAAGAGAATAACGAGGAGATGTACAAAAAAAAAAGTGTCTTTCTCTCTCTTTCCGCGGAAGCGCAGGAAACTGCGGTGTTTTGTGTCGACGAAAAGTTTCCGTGCGCCGGAGTTACCGAAGGCGCCTATTGAAGTTGACTGACACGCTAACGTTCCTGTTATCTATCCTATATGCGAAACATCGCGGAGAGTTATGGTTACTTTTCGATGCAATCGCGCAACACATCGAAACAAATTCTCCCGTAGTAACGAATGGTCAAAAATATTGAGAAATAGTCCGCGAAAGAGTGCCTACCGCATTCCCGTGAGTCTATCTGCCTCTCGTTTTATCTCTCGTTTGCATTCTCTATTCCGATCTCTTGGGATCTTCCGGTCTCTTATCCCTCTCTGCCATTCAAACGCTTTTCCGAAGCTTTCGCCCGCAGCTGCATAGGCATACCTACGTAGGTTTACGGCTTTTCCCCACATACGTCCAACTAGAGTTCGATGCTAGTAGTACAAAACCGAGCAGGAGACACACTTGTGTTCGCGTTCCGCGCGCGCGCGTTTCTACCTGCCGGTACACCGAAAGCGGATGAAGATAAATAGAAAAGCGCCGGAGAGTGAGGACGACAAAGGGAAAGGGACAGTGAAAGCACAGGAACCGAGGTAAACAACTGGTGTGCTGTTATAGTGGCGCGTAGGTAAGATAGGAGTGAGTCCATACGTACAACTTTTACTATAGGGGTGAATGTATGCTGCCTGTATGCAAATACCCAGTTTGTTATCCCAGGGGAAATGGAACTGCCGATTATTTATTGCGTCGACTGTAAATCCGTGTCAGCGTTTGTCGCAGTTTCTCTCAACCCCTCCCCATCCTCCACCCCTGCCCTCCACCCGCTAACTCTATATTTGTGTAAATTCACCCTTTCTGTGTGTATATCCGCGTGTCGGTGTTTGTACAAGTTTAAACAGACCTATAACAGGGTTTGTTCAGATACGATTTCCCTGGATACGATTTCACATCGAAATCACATTTACCGACGTTTCTATGTTGCCTCCCAAAGCAGTTAGATGTTTGATGCCTCCCGTGAACTCCGGCGAGGGGAGGCATCGGAAACTCGTACGTTGGCCATTTTTTTTAGTCATACATCTGAACCGGTGATCAATTGCATCGTTTTAAGGGGGCTGAGTCACCTGAAAAGTAGAATGTTCATTTTTTTTTTCTGTTTGAAAAAAAATAAAAAATAAAAATTCGATTGTTTTTTCATAATCTATATATGATTAACTACCTTTTTAAATTTTTTTGAGGTCCCCAAGTTTGTCGAAGCGAAAGCACTGATGGTCAAACTTTTTTTACTTGTCGCAGGATTCAGACCGCAGGAGTGAATCAATTTTAACTTTTCATGGCTCATTTTTTTCGCTGGAGTATAAATTATGGAACGAGCGCAGAAATTTTTTTTTGCACCCCCGATGGAGCTATCGAATAAAAAGTGGAAAAAAGCCTCGCAGTCATGTGAAAATGACATTTTCATACGACCAATTTTTTTTTTTTTTTAGACAGAAAAAAATAATGAAAATTCTACTTTTCAGGTGACTCAGTCCCCTTAATAGTAAAAATGATTTACAAATTATTGATATTTTCCGGAACTTTTTTCTGCCGCGTCTTCACCGTCAGTCAGCTGCGGTCCGGTAATGGCGCGTCACCTTGTCTCCGCTTATAGCTTTGCTTCTATGACGACCGCGTACTTTAGAAAGCAGCCGAGTATCACCGCTGCCACTTGCACGAAGGATCTTGCGGGGTAAAGTAAAAAAAAAACTATATATCCCGGACTTCCCGATGTTACGGAGAAGCGACATAGGTATCTGTCGGGTTTCTTGCTACAAGTTGCTAGACGAACGAAATATAGCGGAGTACAGGGTCAGCAGGAGTAGCGAGCGAGTTTACCACATGGAAGAAGCGACTCATCTTTCTTTTCCTCGTTTTCATCCCCTTCGCCAAATCCGGTATATTGGTTGGGGGACCTCCTCCGCTTATTCTTACGGGGGGCGTATTCCCATTGTATACTATGTACTTGCTACGCGCCGTAGTCCCGTGCCTGAGTTTGTATGAACTATATCCGTTCCACGAGCGAAGATATCATCGTCGCGAGGTGCCGTTGCTGTTCTGGCTTTGCCGAACTTCTAGGAAAGAAAGAAATAAAAAGAGTTTCGGGGGTAAGAATCCTCGCTTTTTTTTTTCGTCTTTTTGCTTCCGCTATGGGAACGAAGATCCTGACGCTCGTACTTCTGTCGCTTCTGCTTCTTTCATAGAAGTTCCTGAAGATGCTTCTCTTTCTTATTCCTCATCTCCGGCATACTGGCTTCCTATTCTTGTACGAGTATGCGAGCGGTTGCGCCGAGTTGTACGGTCGTTCTTTCGCAAGTGGGACGAAGAAATGTTCCTTCTTCTTCTTATTCTTCTCCGTCACATGCTTTTATCTTTCAAGACAGCATTCTGTAGGAATCGGAATCAGGCAAAAGACAAGAGGCAACTCTTGCGCGATAGTACATAGATGGTACTCACCAGACAGCAAGCGCCGCACCGCTTGGGTTTTCCAGTTCTACGAAACTCGAGCGAAACTTACCGACTTTTCTTTCTCGCTAAGTCGCTTCAGAACGCCCATCTTCATCGTCCTTTTGTCGAAGCCTTTTCATTTCTGTTCTTCCTTTTCTTATGGCTTTGGGGAGCTTTTCCGATGTTCTCTACACACTCGTCGAGTCCATAGGGTTTCGATACTTCGACGAAACGTTTCGCATAAGCGAGGAATCCGTATATACTGTATCTAACTTGTATATAGCACCCCCGCCCTCTAACCCCTCCCCCCGTACCCTCTCGCTATAGTTGGAATATATTCTTCGAGTTTTCTAGTTCCCGAGCAAAAGCTCGAATCTCTGATACCTCTTAGCGCCGTTTCCCCTCTCTATCCGTTTGGACTTAAACCGAATTTTCGTTTACCCTCGAATCTTCGAGCACAAGCAGCTTTGGGTTAAATTCCGGTTACTTTCTACATCCTTGAGCACACGGCGATGCCGAAGAACGTGGGGACGTATCATCGACGTTTCCCGGAAAAGTCTTATGAATCGTGGAAACTTATCGCGGAACATAAACTCGCAAATATCTGACTGTTTTATTTTATGATTCTTGAAATGAAGATCGTTCTATATCTCTCTTTAGTACTGTGAAACCTCGTTACGGTTCCGTACAAACTTATCCGTCAAACATTCCAATTCCGAGAGCTGTAAGAATTCGAAGCATTGCTCGGGAAAGTTTGCACTTGAAGAACAAACAGAATAGCGAAGGGTTTTCTTATGCAATTGAGCAGTGCACTTACGTTATTAGATCTTTCAGAATAGATACAATGGCGTTTCTACAAGTCTGTATAAATCTCACTGCACAAACGCTTGTGAAACGATAGTCGTCCGAATAACCCAAATCCATAAGATACATTCGTATTCTTCATCGAGTATGCAACTGGAGTAGATAGAAGATAAGCGCGATAGCGGATGGTACAGTTGCCGTTGCGTGTAGTTTCATATTTCCAAGGGAGTTGCTAGCATGGCTCGCGTTTTACAGATGCCCAGCTATTGCCAAGTGGCTTTTGGTCGGTAATTGCAGAAAAGTCAGCAGAAGTTGGTTCGCACGAGGTTTTCAAAGGACACATGAAATTACAAGTAAGCATAGAGTAAATAAAGTTAAATGGAAATAATTGTATATCATTTGACGGTGTGTGACGGGATCGTCCAGCTTTGCATATAAGTAGACAACACCAATGATAGAACCATATGGGTGAATATCGCTCAGTGGTTAGCGCTCTTAATTAGTACCTGATCAACCTGACTTTGACTCCCGGGGTCACCATATTTTCTATCATTTATTTCTGACCCTACGGTCGCATCGACTACCAACACTCCACCGAAGATATGGGCCTTTCCATTGCATGGTGTCAGAAGTGGGTTTCCCTCGTAATCGTCGACCGGAAAGTCTCGATCGAACGACCACAAGATTGTCACCATGACCGATCACCATGTGTATTAATATGTAACAACGCGAAATACGAGAACAAAGCGCAAGCGGGCTTTCAGTTTAATAAGTACGAGAGACAGAGGATGAGGCTTGATGTCAGCGATTAGAAATACAGCAGCTGGAGATTTCCGCATTGCTAATAACACGACGAGCGTTAGGCCCATTTATAGGTGTGACTGTGGGGGTGAAGGATCCCGAGTGTTGGGAGGCAACGACGGTGGGCACTGTTAAAACGGGTAAAGGCCGAAACGACGTAACCTGGTAGGTGGTAGCTGCGGTAGAAGGCATTAGGGGTTTAGGGGGTTTAGAGCTGAGTGTGACGGCGTTGAACCGAGGCCCCCAGGGCAACCGTGGAGTGGTACCGGCGTGGGATTTTGGTCGGAGGTTGGAACCGAGCTTCCACTGTTCACGGCGATTAATTCATTGCCCCTTACCGCATCTCACCGCAGACCGCCTTCTCCGCGGATGCCCAACGACGACGCTCAACCCCTTTCTCCCTGCCAACGGTAGAATGGCGCAGAGAGAGGCCAGTTTCTCTCCATTCCAATGGTTTCACTCGTCCGAACGCATCAACCCCTTTAGGCGACGACGAATTCCGATGTTCGCTGATCCTTTGCCATGATACTTCGACTCCTCGCGCTCCCGAGCAATCTTAGCCACCGAACGGTAACTTCTCCGCGAAACTCTTCTCGAACTGATGTGTTTCGCGAAGAAGAAACTTATCGTGAAATAGAAGCAGTGGCAAGAGCGTAGCAGACCTCTCGAAATCCCCTGAGGCATAGAATCGAATTTCCGTAGAGTTTTATTGAAGATGCTCCGTATTCGCAAAACCTGATTCTCATACTGTATTTACCTACGGTATACATGTGTTCTTGGAAATTATTTACCATTGGAATGGATTGTACACGTTCATGCAATTTAGTCACAAATACAAAGAACTTTTCTTCTGAAGCTATCGCATCGTGAGGACGCGACAGAACTATAGAGATACGATGAATCCTTCGGTGAATAAATACATCGAAACAATACGAAAATAGTGCGTACAAATACACCGACGACATTTCCTGATTAAACAAATTTCTACATCTCTTCCATCGAATTGTTTGGGACAAACGGTTTTCCCACCAAAGTGTTACAAAAAATTAGCATGAAGATGCAGCGCCACTCGTCGCAGGGACTAAACGACCACTTTCGCAAGCTTCGAGTTTCCTCTATGTGGACAGCCGTCTATAAAATGGAGAGGGGTTGACTTTGGGATTTCGTTAGGGTAAAATGGGTGGCAAAGGCTTCAGTGAGTATGGCTACTGGCTGGCAGGGGTTTACACGCATCGAAGAAGCCCGGCTCTCGCAACCGGGGAATCAACGGGAATTAACCTTCCAGCCAATTTCGCGGCCGCTCGCCGTAAATTCGGTCGGCGTGACCGATTGCGCGGCACCGCCATTAATTACTTCTCCGCTTGTCTACTCGCTCGCACACTCGCGCGCCGAATGCGCTGCTGTATGGTAAAACCACCTGAGTTCCCAACTGTGTCCCACCATGCAGTATGTAGTCTGTACCATGTCTATACTACGCTATTTTACTTTGGGCACCGTACACTGTCCGGAATACCGGATCCGGAACCCTGTTACTTTTGTCCTCCGTCAATTCTGCTGCATCGTCGTGGCTACAGCCCTTTTCAACCTTTCTGTCAGGAGTGACCTTCGATCAGTTTCCGCCAAATTTAATTAGCCAGACCGTCGTTGCCTGATCCATTTTGTCTGCGGACTTTGGACTTCGATACGGCATAAATCAGGCAGCAA
The DNA here is from genome assembly GCA_964006125.1 of Cryptus viduatorius. NCBI lineage: Eukaryota > Metazoa > Arthropoda > Insecta > Hymenoptera > Ichneumonidae > Cryptus > Cryptus viduatorius. Next base: position 18,050,930 of record OZ023225.1, on the reverse strand, counting down.
TACGTGGCATCATCCGCGTCGTCATGACAAAAATCTGGACCTCCAAGCCAGACGCTCTGCCATCGGTACCAAACTGAACCACCAATAGGCAAAAGCTCTCCCTGAACGCTATACGTCTTTTTGTTAACGCACGTGTGACCCCGTGAATCGCGGCGTGCGCATCAATAAAAATTGAACGGAAAGATAGCCGAATCAGAATGGTTATAGATCGAGAGAAACTCATGCTGCGAATTCCAATGATCGCTTGACTCGGTTGGTCGGCGTTAAAGCCAAACGTGTTTACGAGGCAACAGCAGCAACACAGCAGCAGGTTGTACTGCGAGGAGGTAACGCGATCAGGCCGCCCGAATGGCGGAAGCTAACGCCGTTCATCGACCATCGTCATGTGTACCCTCACCAGGGCCATTTCCCATAAAGGCAATCCCCATGATCGGCCCGTAAAAAGCTCGGGCGCAACAAACATTAATTTCGTTCCTATTATAGTTGGACCCTCGTTCACCCTCTCTTCCGTGTCGCTCACTCCTCTCCTTTTTCCTCTCATTCTCGTAAAACACTGCTTTCACCCGACTATCGTATGTACCCTGTATGATATAGGTATATAGGACACATGTGTATATTCAAACTTCCGATACATGCATACACCTGCGTCCTCTTTATTTTTCTACCCCGTTGCTTTTTTGTACTTTAGCGGGGAGTCATCCTACCGCGTACTCCTACTTTAACGCTGCCATGTCGAGCGAACGGCACATTCTCGACACTCTGACAGCGAGTGACGTCGTAATCAATGAGAATAGATCGATTAATCACACTATCATGTAACGAAAAGTTTGATGGTGGTTACTCAATAGCTTTTCACACGAGCGACCTACGCGTCGAGGGGGATGAACGTTTCTCTCGTGTGCATTGATCGTTCCATTTAGAGTAGCGTTTCGAATCTTTGCAAATACCGGTTATATTCAGAAATCCTGAAATTGTGTAATCATTCATTTAAAAGATCCAAGTTAATGAATGGTCTGGAGCAATGGATCATCCATTGCCGAGGGAATTTAGTCGGATTTACTCGTCTCATGCATAGAGGCAAAGCACCATATTTAGCGGAAATATTTCTTAAGAGAAAATTATTACGAGCACGAAATTCAATTATCGTCGAGGCAACCGAGTCGTTTTCGCCGCTCAGTTGGCTCATTTCGTTACATATTTGGAACTCAACGCACAGTCCTTGATTGAGAAAAGCCGAAGTGAAATGAAACAGTTGCAAGCAGCAAAGTGGAGTTGGATTTTCCACGAAATAAATCGGCAGGTAGTAGCAGTAGTTTTGGGAATATTTGAGGCAGGAGCACCGTATAAAGCGGGAATGGGGTGTTAGTACTGATGACGGAGAGAGAGAGAGAGAGAGGAAGAGTTGCCGGAGAACTCGCCGTAACGCAATACCGAACTGTCTGGCAAGCCGGTAGCCCGCTGGCCAGAGATAAGCTAATATTATAAATTATTCGTATCCATTTGGGAAAGTCTGACTGGTTCTCTCACAGAGACTCTGAGCCGAAACGATGAGTACGTCGAGAGCAGAGGGAAACCTCGAGAATAGGAGTTACAACACGAAATGGTATAATAACTGGAAAACGATGGGGGTGCTCTCCATCACGACTTGCCATCGTGAATTTGCTGAAAAATTGTCTCATGGCCGGGTAGGACATTCGTCGTTTATTCAAGTATATATCCTCGAATATACCCGCAGCCATCCAGCAAACAGCGGAACAGTATAAATTTCAAAGCCTTTTCGAATTCGCGCCTCACGAAGGGGCGTCCATAAATATATGGGTAAATGTGAAACGTGAGAGTAGCGATGAGTCTTCGTCATGGGAAGGGCTTACCCAGGCCGAGGCTCGAGTGAGAGCTAATATCGGAGAGAGATTTAAGTGCGCTTCTCGCTTCTGTCCGCTTGTTCTCCCCCACGTCGATATCCGTAGGCAGTTGTAATGCATGTACGTTCCAGCCGTTGATGATTTATTAAAAACGTGTCAATAAAAGAATTACCAAGATAAACGGAGGCAAGTTTTCTCGCCCCGTTCCGAGCTCTGGGATTAATGCGATGTCGCTGCGAGCGTAATATAGAAGTTTCCAGTGTATATCCGTGTCAGGGAAAAAATTGAAGCGCGAGAGGGCTGATATTGAAGGTCACCGAGAAAGTACGATAGAAGGAATTGCACGCGATTACAGGATAGAATTTAATTGGAAAAGACGAGTGACTGTAAATTGTCAGGTGTAGTCAAGAATGCGGGGTAAAAGTAGCCTTTGCGGCCATTTTTATCAATATCCATTTTGAATTCTTGATCATCCATAATCGCGAGTTGATCCTTCAATAGATTCAATATATTCAATTTCGTTGTATATTCGAACGTGATGCCTACCGTTCGACCAAAGATGATCAAAAACGGCATCTTCTATCCGGTTCACCAGATATGCAAATACGGCTGAAAATAAGTCACGTACCGCATGGTTAACCGAATACAACATATTTCCGGTCGACTTGAATCGCCAGTGGATTCCTCACTGCCCTTCTAACAAGAAGCGTTGGATCTTGTTGCTCAGTTGGCCAAGTCTCTGGAGGATGCTGGATCGACGGTGCACCGTCGAGGTCGGTTACTGCGGTCTATGCGCATTGAACACCGCTCGATTAACCCTACCGGCGTCACTAACACCAGCGTGCAAGGCTTTCTCGTGCTTCACAAGGACGAACTGAGTGAGGGAGGAGGGGGGGGGGGGGGGGGATCACGTTGCCGAGGGAGATAGATCCTTTACAGGGAAGGTCTCCGACTAGTAGGAGAGCAGAGCGCCACTGCCGCCACAACACCACAGGGCTCAACTTCGATAGTCGCATGGGGATTTGGGGGTTTAACGTTGGTCAGGTTGCAGCAACAAGCCTTGAGGCCTTATCTCGGAATCGCGGAGAAGGGGAGGGGGGTTTCGCCAACCGAGAGACCGAGAGACCGAAGCCCACACCGCACTAGACATTGAGCCAAGACCTCTGTACGCTCCTCCAACCAAATCCTTACCCAGAGTCATTCTCTCCGCTCTCAATCGGCCTTCTCGGTACATTCCAACTATTTCTGATTCTGGTCGAAGTCGACCGATTTTCGTATAATTAGATCGTGATCTCATTGCCGGCTATAATCATTATCATGAATGCAAAGGACCCAACGTCTGGTAGGCTAGATTGGTGTTTTACCAGTACATTCCTTTATACGGACATCACATGCTTTCTCCACCGTTAAACCGTTAAAGGGTCCATATTAACAAATAATCATTCCGCGTACACTTCCAAAAAACCTGCAAAGTGAAGAGTCACACTGGTGAACTAAAAAGCCCTCTCGTGCTAAACAGAACCGGCAATAGCACTGCTGCTGAAAGCCTCAGAAGTAGCATCACGGAGTACACTTTTCTCCAGGAAGAGATACTCCGAGACGAGGGCGGCGTGCCTGTAGTGTGAGCGAATCGGCTGATTAAACATCGAGATGTTCTGTTCGGAGTAATTAAAGACTCAGGCCAGGTATATCCAAGCCGAGTTGGGCAAGTGAACGCGAAAGGGAGATAGAGAAATCTCTCAGTGGCTGGCTGTCGGTTCGAATAAACTTCCTTCTACACACACATACATATTATTTACCTTGGTGTGCACATAGCGGCAGTAGCATCGGACCGGTAGTGCGGCCAGAGAACGAAACTCTAGATGCTACTGTTGCTGGTGGTAGTATCATCTATCCGCGAAAGGCTCTACTTCCCACTTTCTCACTGGCGCTCGCTCGTCGCTTTCGGCAGCAACAGCATTGGCGGAGCGAAGTTGGATTAGATAAGTTTGCCGTTTAGCCGGCTCTACGAATGGTCGTGGCTTAGCTGATTTCCACCAGCGGCAGAGAGAGATTCGGTTCAGTTTCAGTTTGGCTTTGGCTGTTCTCGGCACGCGCAAAGCACTACCAGCTCCTACCAGTCGTCTCTACTATATCTCTTTCACACAGAACCAACAGTAACAAGAAACCGGGAAGCTTCTTCGATCCTTTAAAGCGTCGCACAAGCGGATCTGTCGGTGACTATTGGTCGCCAGTTTGCACCTTATCGCTTTACCGACCGATGCTATCGCGTATCAAGCGTATCGCTGAAATTGCACACCTCCGGCAATTCTCGTTTGCGAATCCTCTATATAAATGACAATGATTATGGGGGCCTACTGTTTCCTCGTCGAAAACTATGGAAAACCACGCGAAATTACTTCGACTTATTAAAATTTCTTATTTCCGGCAAAAAAGATTTTTTCATCGTGAAAATTTTATTCAACTCTGTTTTATCAATGCAGACATCTTTTTTCAATTTGCCAACGGGATAATGAGAAATTTACATTTTCTCTCAGAATGAAAGCGTAGAAAAGAATAATCCGTGTAATTATTTACGTCCGCCATGGAAGCTTACAACAGCTTTAGGTCGTCCGTTTATCTGACAAGGTTTGCATGCATACATGTTCTTTCATAAGCGGAAGTTAAAACTAAAGTATGCTGAAAGTTCTCAGCTATTCATTTTCCGTGCTTAATGGACAGCTGTATAGTAAGCAAATTTTGCCGTTGTGATCGATCGTTGTAAATGAGATGCCAGTACGCGCACGCAGCCACATGCTGCATTCGTATTGTCTCTTCGAAGAAAATAGTCTGCAGGAGACCAACGAGGACACCGTTGGCTTTCCTGGAAATCATTTTAATTACACTCGAAGAAATTTCCTTTTGGCTTTACTCTTTTATTATGTGCCATTCTCCGCGGCATCGCTTCCATTATCTTTTGTCGCGTTCGCTTTTCTCTATCTCGGGTTTCTGCTCACTTTGTACTTTTTTTTTGCAATCATTTCTTCGTTTCTCCCCTCTGTACCTTCAGTCCATTTGTTCGTCGAGCAATGCGATTACGTGCGAGTATAATTAAAGTCACCTCTTACCACTGTAGCGAAGCAGGGCGTCTCCGCCATTTCTATACATGCCTTGCGCCTTCCAAGGAAATCGGATTTTCGTTTACGTTGCTCTGCATTTATTGCATTCTTTAGAAACCAACAGCCTCTCGTCGAATCGAATTCATTAGATCGACTGCTGCGCCATTTATTTTAAGGGGATTAAGGGGGAACAATAAGAACGCTTCTAATATACCAAGAGAACAAAAAAAAATGAACAAAAGATTAGATAATAGTTATTTTCAATATAAGTGCGAACGAGAGAGACCGATTTTTTCCGCATGTGTATCGAACCCGAATTTCTGCTGCTTTTTTCGCACGAGTGCGGAAAAGTGTACTTTTTTCTTTATGCTTGTGATAAAGTGTACTTTTCTGCGGACAAGTGCGGAAAAGTGTGCTTTTTTCTTTATCCTTACTATAAAGTGTACTTTTCCGCACTAGTGCGGGAAAAATGGTCAGAAGAATCATAAAATGATTTTATTTCCGCTATTTCACTGTACTATGTATATCGGTATTTCTATTAATTCGTCTACTGTTTTTTTCCGTATTTTGATAAAACTGTGTTGGGAAAACCGCAGTATATTTTGTAAAGATGTCAACTTAATTTCCCGGTCCCTCGAGTAATTTGTTCCGGATAGGCGAGGGCGTCTAGTATATGTAGACCCGTCGAGGCCCTACGCTGGTTCCCGATGCGACGGTACCCCTGCGTTTCCATTGCTTTTTCCTTCACCCTCGTTTTCTCTCTTAGCTCTCTATCGCGGCGAGCGTCCTTGAAGGAGAGGATACCAGGAGTAATTTTACGGCGGACGAGCAGGCCACCCCGCCGTGACCTCTTTCCCCTTTGCACACTTATTCCCTTCGGCAGCCCTCCGGACCCTCGCAGATCTCTTCTTCCCGTTGTATTATTTCCCGCTTCCTCTTGAAACCTCCGCCAAAGCCCCTCCAAGAGCCATGCAACATCGCCACCTCGATCCCTTTTTCCCATCTCCCACACCGTGTACCAACCTTAAGTGGTTATTCTAACTTAAAATACGATATGGCGAAAAACGTAGAATATGAGAAAGTACCGTTCGTCAGGAGTATTATTCGCTTTTTATTTTCTTTAACCGTTTCGTAAGCAAACACCGAAATTGAAGAAAAAAAAACATTTTTTTAACGTCGGGACATATGTGTCGCCGTAGACGGAGGGCAACCGTGTTGGACAGTTAATTGGTTTTCTCAACCAATTAGAAATCTTTCTATTACGTTAAAAATAACAAAAAAAATAAAAACAAAATGTTAACAGTCCTTTACTAACCTGCAAAATCAGCCATTGATACTGACGTCACCTCGGATTTAATTAGCGTCCATTAAGTTCGCAAGAACTCGTAAGAAATCTATTACATTCCGAGACTGTGGTTTTTTTTTTATTTTACGGCGTTTCGGAGATTTCCTCAAATGTTGAAATATTCGAGAAATTAAGAAAATTCGCTCGATGTTTACGTAGTCTTTAGGTCATTTCTTAGACTGAAAATGATACTATCGGAATCTGATGCCGAATCTGTGATGTTAAGAAGTGTCGAAAGGAATCGTACGAAATTAAAGCTTTATCTCTGGTGGCGATCGTTCGTTTCGCTGTTTTATTATCGACGAATATGATCGTTGACCTTCGCGGTGTTGGATTAAATTAGGTGATGACGCGTGTCGAAATCAATTCGAAATAAGACTCCGCAGCGTCGGTTTTTCAAGATATTTACACGTTCTTTGTATTCGGCTAATCTAAGTTGAACAATCGAGCGAATAGTTAATGACGAATAACTAATTCGCACTGAACTAATTCAGTTCAGCCAATGTGTCGCTGGTAGTTAACGTCACGCCAAATCTCGTTTATTCCCACCTACACCTTCGTGATCCTTGGTATTTTCTCATTCTCCTTGGGAACCCCGAGCTTCGCTTCTAATGGTCACCACTCTCAGCAGTTACAGTTCGTTTTAACGTCTCACGGATAACGCCGACCTGTAATGGCTGAACCTTCGTACTTCTCCGAGACTATAGACTGAGAGACTGGAGTTTGCACTAACGCGAGGAATAATTATCGTCGAACGGCGTGCCGGAAATGTAACGACGAGTTTCTCGCAATGTAAAAGGAATATCTGGATGACAATGAGACAATTGGTGAATTTCGCAGGATTTCTCAAAGTTTCATTATTATTAAACACTTTAGCATCGTGTTTAGGTGATTTTTGGCTTTGTGAATAGAAAATAGGCTTTGCAGGATCTGCTTAGAGGAAATAGAGCGCACCGTAAAATGCGCGAATGCAAATCTGCGAAATGCGCGAATGCGCATGTGCGAAATACGCGAATGCAAATCTGCGAAATGCGCGAATGCGCATGTGCGAAATACGCGAATGCAAATCTGCGAAATGCGCGAATGCGCATGTGCGAAATACGCGAATGCAAATCTGCGAAATGCGCGAATGCGCATGTAATGCATGCGTTTCGTTATGAACACATTTTTATTGAGATAACGTTAGAATCTTAAAGATTCTTAAAGGGATCCTGAATATAAAATACGGAAGTTAGGGTGGTGTTGCAATGTCTACACCCAAACGCTGGCTGCAACGGCGACCACCCTTTTCCAGTCTCGTATTAACATAGCTTTGCAGGTGAACGTTAATAATTACTTAGCAGGCTTTAAACTTGTATCGCCCGACGGGTTGCCGAAGCTTAGTTTTGTTTTAGATTTATGGTCGAGGCTCTGGGCGCCGAGTTTCTCGAGAATACACCATCATCCCCTACTACACTCCCCTATTTCAGTGTATATGTGTGATATCAGAAAATACGTGTTCAGCTCTTCTCGCGAATCTTCCCATAGCCTCCATATATATGTATGTTTCGTGTACATAAATCTTTAAGGTTATGCAATTCTCATTCTGCATTGCGATGCAAACTTGTGCGTATAAATTCCGAGACCCCCGATATTTTTAATAGCCGTAATTAAATGTCACGTGTTACCTGCAACAGCAATTTCGGAAAATTCTCTTACGGAAAACCGTAGGGTGAAAATTTGCAAACCGGAAGTGTGTCACCCAATTTTGTTTTTTCTTTTTTTGGCATTTCATTTCGAATCATTTTCGACTTGGGACCTCAATATTTGACACGCCAAACGCGGAAGTAAAGATTGCATGTTGACTTTCTTTTCTGCTGCTATTGGTGCTCTCGCCCCGCGGCTTACCCATCCTTGGGGATCTTTTGGAAAAAGCGAAGCAAAACTGGATGATGCATTGCAGACGGGTTAGGGAAACGCGCTTGATATTTGCATCTAAAAGAGTCTGCCGGTAGTTTATATGAAAATGTAAAATGAAGAACAGTATTCCACATTGGATCCCCTTCTTCACCATGTATATTTCTTGCTGCATGGGCGATTTTTTTCTGTATTTCTCCGCGCGCTGTATTCTTTTCTATTTTCGTGTTCTTCGCAGCGTCTACCTCGATTGTTCTACCTGAAGAGCCTTTTGCTCGGTTAAACTTCGCGAAGAATATCAAACTTTCCTTTGTTCAAAATACTACGATGATCCGCGTAGATAAATATCCGCAAAGACTAAATGGTAAGCCTGCGAAAAAAATGCCCTTTTCTTACAGAATACGTAGACATTTCTCTATTGAGTAAAGAAACAAATGGGTTACACGATATCGGTGCAAAAAGCAACGTTAACCTTCTTATGTTTGTTCTGTAAACCGTCCAATCAGAATCTTCGTAAAATGCCTCATTTCGAGACCTCAAATTTCTCATCATGATTCTCATTACTTGCGAACGTAACCAACCAAGCAGTCGTTGTACTTCTGGGTATATCTGTGTTTGGTAGATTTTCTCCACCACGTTGGGTTACAGCTTGCGAGGCTTTGTAGACTGCGGTTATATGCAACGCGTTTCGGATAAATGACCCTCCATTACGTCTAAGCGCTCCTCAGGGCTGGTTGATCGTGGGGATGAGGGTGGCCTGTGGCACACTTGGTACGGGGGGGTGGGTGCGCGATGCTGCGGTACCGAGGGACGTGTGACCGAAGGAGAACGCGAGAGCGATTTTGATAACGCGCTTAACTAAGCGACTAAACGGATGTAAATCTATGCAGATTGCCTGATGACAAAAATCTCGAGTCCTCGAGCAGTCTGCTGGCTCACTGGGTAGTTTCCTCACTGGCGAACAAACAAGCTTTGCTCCTCGTTCGTTCAGTCACGTAGACGGTGGTAACGGTTCTATAGTTGGCCACCTATCGGTCGTTGACCACCCTAAAGAAACGCCAAAAAGTTTATTGGCGCAAACGGAAAGGAAGCGGTGTGTCAATGACTGGTTATTGGCGGTTCCTTAAAGGCCCCTCATCACTGTACCGGTTTGCTTAACGGTCTCCTCAGCCCTGGAGAATCTGCGTGTAACGTTCTAGAAGTCAAAGTAACAGTCGGTAAAGCACCCGGGGGATGAATTTCGCTGCTAATCCCATTTCCACGACGAATAATTTTCTCGTAGATGCCTATATACCGTTCTCGCAGCCTTGTCTGATTATTTCTCTCGTTTGGTCCACGTAACTTTCGCTCAACTTGCGGGTTAACCTCAAATATTTGAATCTCATTAAAAATGAGTGAAATTCGCCTTTTCGCGAATGGCACCCTTGAAAATTTATCATTTGAAATTCCTCCCCCTCTCCCCTCCCCATTCTATCCTGTCGGTAGTGTATATGATAAAGTTGCACGGAATTGCAGAACATACGAAGCTTTGTGGACATAGACTAAGCGAGAACTTTGGAACACCTCACCAAAAACGTTTTCACACTCGCGGGCAATATGGTGACATATTTGCACATAGAGGTTTGCATAGACGGGACAAAAATTAGAGAAACGCCGCCAGAAAATCGTTGCGGAGACCAATTAAAAGGGTACTTTTTAAATCGCAATTAAATGGTTAAAGCATCAAATGCTCGTTGGTCAGACGCCAAAAATAAGGTTTACCATTTATCTTAGCAGCCTAAACCTTGCTGAAGAGTCTTTACGGGACTTTCAAAGCAAACAAACGCGTCACATTTCGTGATCGGGGTAATTGACGCTTCTTATTACTACGCGTTGCGAATTGCCGTAAATACGCGCGTTAGTCATTCGCTCGATCGTTACAAGTATATTTCTTCTTGTAACGTCGTAATTTGATTGATGATCGTTCAATGCAAGTTGCAATAATCGAAGCAGAAGAAAATAAGCTATTAGAGCTCATAGCCTAAGTTAACAAACAGCCTGAATTTGCCTATATATCTCGAACGCATATCGGAGTAGCTTATTGGAGCCTCCATTTCGGTTCGGGAAGGGCGTGTATACGCTTCGTAATTCGCCGCAGCGATGCTCCTGAAATGATTGCGTTCCAATGACCGAACGTTGAATTATCGCTAACACAACGTGCGGAACGTGGGAAGGTAGCTTCACGGATAATTGTATCGTTTCAGGAGCTATGTACGTTCGGGTATTTAGTACTTGCCTCGCGAATACGAAAGCTGATAAAGCATTGCTGGTATCCACATTAGAATGAACGCGAATCTAGCATCAGAATCTACAGGGTTATGTTTTATGCGGTTCGAAGGATGCGTTGCAAACTGTAAATTATAGGGGTTGAAACTACCAACCCTGTTATGAATAAGTTAAAGATTAACTTTTCATGGATATAAGATGAAGAAGAGGGAATGAAAAAAGTATGGAGGGAGGAATGAACGAGAAAAAAAAAACACGTAAATGTGACTTATTCCCGGTTACCGATTTCGCTATCTTGACTAATACAGTGTTCCACTGTACCTGTAGAACCGGCCAGTCGGTTGTACTAGTGTTTCGGTCGTTAGACGCCAGCGAGCAGGGAACGGGTATAAATCAGACTCCGGGTCAGCGGCAGGAGCGGAGTGTAATTACACGAAGGGGGTGGTAAGGGGGATGATTATACGTCGTACGAGGCGGCGAAGAACGAGAGAAAACGAGTAAAGAGAAAGGGAAGGAACGCGTTCGGAAGCTTGGTCGTCGTCGGCATACTCGCCGTCGTCGGTGCTTCGGTGCGGTTAGGGAGGGCGTATTAAACTCCGTTGGTAAAATAGAGAGGAAGAGACGACGACCAAGAGTACGCCGCTGCTTCTGGTGGCGGTGCTGGTGCTGCTGCTGCTTGAATGCACACACGGGATGCTTCAGCAAAAAGAGCTACCAATCTACATACATTTACATTGCACGGGTTTTGTTACTGGCGAGCAGCACACCGGCTCTGCTCTCTACTACCCGCAATATACTTCACTCTTTCTGTACTATGGGCAATGGGTTACCCTTTTCATTCCTCTAGCCGATCCTCCACTGCACCATTCCAGGGGTTTTCAGGGCCCTTCCCCTGCCCCGCCCTTCGATTACAGCTCTGCATTCCTTTGCATTGCGTTACCGGGACGTAAATTTCTATCGGCTTTAAAAAACTGATCGGTTCTGATCGGTTCCGATCGGTTTCTACCGGTTTCGGTCAAAAGAGATGGTCCTTTCATTGGCAGATACGCAGATGCGCATGCGCATTTAAATTAAACGATGACGGTATTGGATTAGCGTCCAAGTCACATGGACCGATTCTGGTCCTTTCAAATTAGACCCTGAATCATGGTTCTGGATGTTCTTCGGACTGAATGGCATTTTTATCCGTCCAGGTAGTGCCATTTCTCCGTTTTTACGAATTTGACAGAAGGCGGGAGATGAAAAACGGAAAAAGAAGTCATAGATTACAGGGTCCTCGTGATAACTTTTTCGCGCGATCTTTCATCTGTGTCGCAGAATAATAGAATCCAATATATCGTGACGGACTGTTTGAAAAGTCGCGGGAACAAGTTTCGAACACATTTTATTTTTGCCCGATCGTCGAAAAACTTGTTGATGTATCGGCCGGAGCAGTGCGTTTAGCCTACCGGTAGATATTTAGTTTCAAACTTTTGTTCCGCTCCCACCTCGCGAGAGACTCAACGCGAAATCTGTTTCCTTATGAAAACAATTAAGACCATCGGGAAGTTGGCGGCGATCGCCCGCGAATGAACCAAAGCAAATTTACTTTAATGAAACACCTCCTCCGACCTCTTTACCTTGTTTTTCGTGCTATTGTCGCCGGCAATTACATTAACGAACCGTATCCCCGCTCTTCCTCTGCCGTTCTTGACGTATCTTACGTTTTGCTTTTCCTTTGCTTCTACGGAAATGCTAAAGAAAATCCGTAGATAAAACATCGCGCAGGGAAGTCGATTTCTTTGCTTAGCGCCAGTTTGTTGCGAGAGCTAAAATAAAAGAACAGCAAACCACGAAAGCGCTGAAAAATGAGTGTAACATCTCTTGGGGAAACCTTTACGTGCAACTCTTCCATTTTTGGTATCGGATACCATTCGATTTGATCAGAAAACCCATTGAACGATTAACGATTGCAGAAATCGGTTGAACTTCGATAAAACTTCGCTACTCGTATCTACGTCATTCTTTTTGTAAGGTGTACTCTTCGTGTAGGTAAAGAAAGGACTCAACTTTAGATGTGCACTCGAACGCTAGGATGGGCCAAGGGACTCAGTTAACGCGCATGCGCAGTACCTATAGCACTTCAACAAATTTCTTTCCAGTCGCTAGAAAACCGTGATGACTTCGCAAAACTAACAATTGGTAGAAAAAACGGGTAGCTAGTTGATAAAACCACTTTTTTCGAGTACCGTTTTCATCCCCTAATTTTTCCACCCCTATAGTCAGCAGCCAGTTCATCGTTTTGTTTTGTTTCGTCAACTCATCTTTTTTTTTGGTTCTAACAATTTTTTTTTTTTTTTTCTACCAACTCACGCTCTGCATACCGACCCTTTTTCGATTCCTCTATATTTTTTCACCCGGCACCAGCAGATTCCCATTTCGCGTTATCCATTTCCAATGAACCACCCTTACGGGGTCGCAAGAATCTCTCGTTTCCTTTTCGCTCGTCCTCTCCATTACTCCACACTCCCTCGTCATTCCCCATCCTAACGCCCTTTCCTGTAGGAATCTTGGAGATGCAGAGCTTCAGGAGTCATAGCTTTGCCGTCTGTGCTCCGGCGTTCGTACTTCAGCACGCCCGCCGATGCAATTCAGTCCTACGAAACTCCATCAATCAGGCGCAGCCCCGACGCTTTAAAAGCAGTCACTTCCTCGTCCCCCCCGCTGCTGCGTCACGTCACCTACTCTTAGTCGTAGGCGCGTAAACCTTTCAGGATTACCAACCAACTATGTCAGCAAATCCCTAAAATCACCCGAATACCACACGTTAGTTCTGCGTCTTTATTCGCGGGAAAACTACGGTAAAGTCGTCAGTCTTTTTCCAATTATTTGGTTATTCTGAAACGTGGTAAAAACTGAAAAAAAAAAAAAAAACATCGGAAGCGGAAAAAAAGTAACATTCGTCGAAAAAAAAATCCTAAAAATATATAATGGACCATTTTTTGATTCTACATTTCGCGATTTTTTTTTAAGTACAAAGGACACCTCGCATTTTCCGGCTATCGTTCGTCACTATTCAAAAATATCGATAATCCCAAATTTTATCAAAAAGAATCGAATAAAAAATTCGTTTTGGAGTTTATCATTATCGGGAAATTTCGAAGCCACAAATGATTGAATAAATAATTCATCTCTCGATGTATAGGATGAGAAACTTTATTCTCGGAAAAACGTTTTGGGGTGAAATTTCTATAAAAAAAAATGGCGCCATGGAGAAATAGGAGAAACATATTGAGACGTTTTGTAATCCGGTGACACAGTGGTGAGCAATGGAGACGCAACTTGTCGAAAAGAATTATGACTGATAGACGTCGCGTACCATAAAACGTTAGTATACTTTAGCATAGGGGAGGATAGTTCAGGTACGCGACAATACATTATGTATGCAGCAAGTTGACTTTGGATCACTTGCGGAACTCGCGTCGTTAAATTTACGCTCTCTTTGCCTCTCATTTTATCTCACCACTCCCGGGGGGTCGGATTCTTGCATTTTCCATATCTTTATCCCCCCCCCCCTCCCCCATCCCCCCTTCAAACGCTCATACGTATATGTAGTACCGTTGTACAGTTTTCCACAAGTATATTCTACGATATACGTATTTTATACCGCCGTTATCGTAAGCGTCTATCGATCAGCAGCGGCGAGAGTACACGACGAGGTTCGCTCGCACGAGCAAATAAGCTCGCGGTGCGAAACTCGTCTCGGTAAAAGTTTTTCCGGTCACTATATGCCCGCAGATCTTTCGTTTTCTTCCCTCTTTTCTCTTCTTTTCTCTTCTCTTCTCTTCCCTTCGCTTCTTTTCTCTTCTCTTCTCTTCTCTTCTCTTTCATCTGTGTCTACCTGTACCGTTCTTCGGATTTCTTTCGCTCCAACGCTACGTCGCCCGTTGAACCGACCTACAAAGAATATTACGTTTTGCCCGTCGTGTGCGATTCTTCGCAAGAAGTTGAAATATCTTTTTCGGGGCCAAAAGTTACGAGACGCCTCTCTCGCATATGACAAAATTGAGACGTTCCGCATGCGGTCCGCACAAAGGGCGCCCCCCATTGCCTGTATTCGCTATGGTGCGGCTCTCTTTTTCTCCGCCTTCCACCGATACCTCCACTGTTATACCACTCCCTACTTTTTTGCTTTTTGAGTTATAGCACACGCCAGAAGTTTCCTTCACCGATAACGTTATACAACGGATAAATCTCGCAAAGCTCTTGCCACTTTGCTAAAAAGAAATCGCGGGTAATGCGAAGTGAACATTTTTCTTAGACAAATTACAAAAAATTTGAAATAAAATAAATAAAATAAATAAAATAAATAAAATAAATAAAATAAATAAAATAAATAAAATAAATAAAATAAATAAAATAAATAAAATAAATAAAATAAATAAAATAAATAAAATAAATAAAATAAATAAAATAAATAAAATAAATAAAATAAATAAAATAAATAAAATAAATAAAATAAATAAAATAAATAAAATAAATAAAATAAATAAAATAAATAAAATAAATAAGATAAATAAGATAAATAAAATAAATAAGATAAATAAAATAAATAAAATAAATAAAATAAATAAAATAAATAAAATAAATAAAATAAATAAAATAAATAAAATAAATAAAATAAATAAAATAAATAAAATAAATAAAATAAATAAAATAAATAAAATAAATAAAATAAATAAAATAAATAAAATAAATAAAATAAATAAAATAAATAAAATAAATAAAATAAATAAAATAAATAAAATAAATAAAATAAATAATTTTTACGATAATTACGTAAACTGAGTAAAAAAATATTAAATCACAATTTTGGACGCAAAATGCTGTTACATTCTCCCAAAAAGCCGCGATGTTTAGTTGGGCGATGACTTTGCGTTATTGATAATTTGATAATCCGTTGGTCTCTCGTACTGTCCATCCGAGACGCTTACAGAGCGGCGATGCCGGTAGAGATATAGTCAGATTACAGGCGCCAGGCACGTACGGACCTTTACCTATTTGCCGAGAGCCATTGTTCGTGCTCACTGCGGGTAGTTTGCCTTACTACTAGATATGAGAGCATCGAAGCTCTCTTCTACCGTTGGCAAGAGAGATATTCCAGCACGAGATTCTCATACTTCGTATGTGCGTCCCGCCTCAGGCTGTTCCGGAACTCGAGCGAAATTAATATTACGTGTGCTACGTACATCTATCCCTCTTTCCCCTCTATCTCTCTGTCCGCTTCTTGCACACAAAGCCTCATCCCTTTGAGAAATTCGCGCAGGTATGTATTATATAAGGATGAAAGTTACATGCCAAGAAAAGTTGGAATTTTTCATTCGAGATTTGTATTTTTATGTTTGTTAATTAAATTCAAATTATCCGACTACATACACTTGGCATCCCGTAGACGAATAATTGACGTTTTTAATTTAACGATGAATATTATACGTGTTCTGATGTATGTTTCGTAAAAAAAAAAAAAAAAAAATTATTGTTTTAATAATGATAATTTTTTTTTTGGCTTTCACAATACTGAAATTCCCTGTAGTAAAAATAATTTCGGATAAAAATTTAAAAAATTAACAATTTTTCAATGAATATTATTATTTATTATTTTTATTATTAATTAGTATAATTTTTTTTTTTTTTTTTTTTTACGGTACTGAATTTATTTTAATAAAAGTTCCTCCGAATGAAAATTAAAAGTCATTAAATATACATTCTTACGAGTAAAATGAAAAAGACTAGCGATCCGAGTCACAGTTTCGTAGAAAAATTGGTCCCATCTCGTGGGAGGGTAGTTCCTCGCATCGTGACGTCTGATGTTATACGGTCCGTGGGCTGTGGGTGAATCGCCACGACTATCATCGTTGAAAAAACGTGCCCTGTACAGAGCGGCTGACATAAAAGTCTTGATTAAAATTTTTCAACAACCCCCGTTCTCCCTCGACGGTGCCTTTAGATTCATATATTCCGACTCAACCATATACTTTACTATATAGTAAAAATAAAAAAAATAATAATGAATGTACATAAAATTTTGTTGGCAGAGGTGGTTGTCCGCTGGAGGGTATAAACTACCCCCGGGGTGCGGGGGTTAGTCAATGACAATTATATTTAGCTGTGTGTAGCGAATTTCTTATAAAACAGAACAGCTTGGCGTGTCCTCTCGTCGCGGAGTCATTCATTTCACTCATTTTCCTTCGCAGTTCGCTCTTTTTTTTTTTCGAGTTCCAATATCGTTTCCTCCGAATTTGTTCCTCACTCCCGTATGGCTCTTTGTCTCGAGTCTCTTTTGCAGATACTTTGAAAGTTTCGCCTCTTTTGAGACGTTTCAAACGGTAATTTCGTGTCCCGAGGGGGTCTGTCGACCCAAAGGGTCACTCTCCGTGATAGAGTTGCCGACAAAAAATGTAAGCGCGAGAGTGAGGAAAAAGTGGACGGGGGGTGGGAGAAGCGCTCAGGGGAGAAACGAAAACACCGAAGAAAGTCCTCTGATCTAAATCGAGTGTCGCCAAGGAGGGAACCGTGTCAAAGAAACCTTTGCGAATTTACAAAGCGAGTGCGCCAGCAGTGAATCTATTAATTTTATTGAATTAACGAGATTCCTCTTTTTTTCTTCGTAACTCGATGCTTCGGCGAAAGATTAAATCTCCCATTATTGCTCATTTTAATCGTTTACTTTTTCATCGTAATCTCGTCTCCCATTATTTTTTAATTTTTTTTTATTAATTGAAAAAATCGACGAACGCCTTGCGACATAACCTAAAAATTTTTTTTTTTTTTTTTTCGATTCCCGAATCGTGATTATTGCCGTTTTTTAATGCGCAACTGCGGTATTTCGCATCGCCTTGATGAATCCAAATTAGCCGGCGTGTTTCATTTCCCTGCCTCGTCAAATACATCGCGCGCGAAATTTCCTAATCTGCGAAACGTTCGAGGGGTTCAGAGACCCGGAAGATCGTACGAATTCTATGGGGCGTAAGTTGAAGCAAACCCTCTCTTCCTCCCCCCCGAACGAGGGAACATTCTCGATGTTGGGATAACGTTGGCTGCGCCCGCTCGTTCGACCGGCAAAAGAGGTAAACGACGAAAATGCTGAGTTAGAGCTCCAAACATTTATCATTTCGTTCTGCTCAACGCGGTATCCTCTCCACCCGTTTTCAACGGATGTACCGCGGATGACAATCGCTTGCGATAATAATAAAAAATAATTCTTTACTCCTCTACCGCCGGGGATAAGCCATCATAAAAACAGATTTAAACAAATTCCGATTCTACGCCGTCGAAACAGCGCTGAAATATCTTTCGTAATAACACGCAACGAATTTACGGTTAAATTAGAATGCGTGATAAACTACAGTTAAGCTTATGGAACTGCAATTTTATCCTCAAGCTGAACTCAATGTGCAATTCTATTTTTCAACGGCTTTTTATTTATATTTTCATAATGACCCTTCGTTTTGTCCGACAATTGTGGTTAACAGTCCAATTTAGAATTAAAACGTGTCGAAAATCGTTTGTTAAACTAATTGCGAGTACTCCGTTTTGCGTCGTTGGCATTCAGTTAAAACTGAAAAAAGCTCTGTCAGGTGCGTGCATCAGTGGTATCGTTTTTTTTTTTTTTTTTTTTTTTTTTTTTTTCTGTAAACTCGCATGCGATCTCTTTTGAGTTAAAGCGCAGTTAAAGCCACGTAATGATGCAGGAGACACGCAACTATCGAAAAGTACCGGCGCAGTCCGCGCGGAACGGTAATCCACGACGGAGTCTCCAGAACTCGCCGTTTTTTTTTTTTTTTTTTTTTTTTTTCATAGCGCATTCTCCCTCCGCTCGATCTTATACGAGGCGAACACTCGACGCTACTCATTCCCCGTGAGTTCCATTCCGTTTCCTCGTACCCCTGTTCTGCACACGCGTTTCTCCCTCTCTAATATACTAAACTTTTCGCAACGACCTCTATTCGCATCGTAAAACAAACCGTTGGAGTTGTTATTTTCTGAGGCATATACTAAACTCGTTGCGCGCGCGAGAAGCTCCGAAACGCGAGAAGTCTTGAAAGCGCGTGAAAATAAAAAGCAGTGAGGAAAAACAAGTTTTCAACGTATACGAAACGACCCGTTGCCCGTTACTCGGCACTGAAAACCAGCGAAATTCCCGCTATATTTTTTCCGCGAAACTCGAAAATTACGAAATCGCATTAAAACGGAATAAATCGCGAATTTTTCGCAGCGAACTTTCGATACAAAAATTTTATCTATTGTCAGTTATTTCTATGAAAATCAAATGAATACATAATTTATTATTGTTATCGTATATTATAATTACGCTTCAGATTCCGAAACTCTCATTGTATAGAAATCACGTATGAATTGTTTTACCGATTGAATCGACGAACGAAACGAGCAAATATAACTTTAGTCGGTGGTGTTACCGGATACCCATGCATTTCCCGAACATCCTCCCGAACCCTCCCCTTCCACCGTTCGACATTTCACAGAACCGCCCCCCGATTTTACCCGTGTAAATTTTCGTGACTCGTTCACTATGTCCTCGTCGACGGTATAAATGGTATAGCAATAGCGCCAATGCTCGCTGCAAGCTGACAATACGCGGCTCAACAATATGAATACGTCCGGCGCACACACCGGTCACGTGACTACTCGTTTTCACCCCATTGCTGAACTGGATAACGAATGTTGTAAGCCTTTTCCGCGCAGCACCGAATCCCCACAAAAATATAGATGAAAATCGCAAATATATCGTCGCGTACCAATGGCTTTCGCGTATTGAAGGGTCGCTGTAAAATATTTCTGAATAAATTGAATTTCGTAAAATATATATATATATGTTTTTTTTTAATTCCAAAATATTTCGTGAAAAATTTCGTAAATATTCGGAGGGATCGAAGGCAAAGCATACGAAACGACAAAATCCAAAATCTTACTAATCCGAAGGTATTTATACGTTTTTCTCGGCATTTTTGAAAAATTTTATCTTTTTTTTTATTATTTTTTGAATTCCAAAATATTTTGTGAAAAATTTCGTAAATTTTCGGAGGGATCGAAGGCAAAGCATACGAAAGACAAAATCCAAAATCTTACTAATCCGAAGGTATTTATACGTTTTTCTCGTCATTTTTGAAAAATTTTATCTTTTTTTGATTATTTTTTGAATTCCAAAATATTTCAGGAAAAATTTCGTAAATTTTCGGAGGGACCGAAGGCAAAGCATACGAAATGACGAAATCCAAAATCTTACTAATCCGAAGACATTTATACGTTTTTCTCGGCAGCAAGTGGCTTTAATTCGTCGTCGAGTGTATCCGGGCATTAGGTCAAATTATGCTTGAAACATAATTTATCGAGTAATTAGTTCAGCATGCAGACAGAGAGTACCTCTGGGTAAACATATATATATATATAATTTCAACTAGTATAGCTATGTAAGGATGAGGAAGCGAGACAAAAGGGAGCTTCTCACTGAGCCGAGATAAACAGATAATACATTTACACCCTTTAAGTCTCGTCCGCGTCGTGCCCGGTTCCCTTCGGTGGGCAACAGAAAACCTCTTCCTGTTTCGTAGCTTCCTTGCCACCCAACTGAACTCTCAGCGCTTGACTCTCAGCGTTCAGCTTCGCTCACCATCTCGCGCTAATCCTCCCCTTTATTACGGTTGTTCATCTTTATCATCCCTTAAGGCCACCCAGCTATACCCCTACTAGCTGTTTCCGTGAGCCTCGTCGGGATTAAATCTCCCCGAGCTTTCGCTCTACTAGCTGGCGTGGCTTAAAAAATACAGTGAAATCGTGAAAGAACGAAAAAAAAAAAAAAACAAAACAAAACAACAAAAAAACTCGTGTATCATCGTCGCCCCCTCGTGCGAAACCCCTCCAGGCGACTAGGAATGAGAACGATATTAAAAAAAAAATTGTGAAATATAGTAGATTATTTCGCACGGATTATTCGTGGGAATTAGGATTGTGGTGTATATTACAATTCATTCTTCTGCGTCTAATTATAATAAAAAGGACGAGTCTAATTTCGCCGAGAGCAATATATCATTTTTTGACGAAAATATATTGAATATATCATAGATATATTTTTCGATATATTATTTTATATGAAAAAAAATATACGCAAAAAATATATTAATATATCAAAAATATATGAGATACAACGTTTTTTAAAATAATTTCTATATTAATATAATAATTCGAGAGATATTTGTCGATTTTTGTATTAAAATATATCGGTAATATATTATTCGATAAAAATATATTAAAATAATATACGCAAAAAATATATTAATATGTGAAAAATATATGAGATACAGCATTTTTTTAAATTTCTTTATTAATATAATAATTCGATAGATATTTGTCTATTTTTGTATTAAAATATATCCGTAATATATTAATCGACAAAAATATATTGAATATATCATCGATATATCTTTTTGTCGTATTCTCCGAGGAATCTTTCCGAGTCGAAGTCATAAGACGCGAAAAAAAAAAAAAAGTTTGGTACCAAAACTTCCGATCACTATATAGTTACGAATCAATACGTCGCGCAATATCGTTTGCCAGATCGCCATTTGTAATCCTTGTTATACATCTTCATCGATTATCGAGTAAAAGAACATCAGTGACTTCGTATTACTTACCGCCGCAGCCTTTGGTTGAACGATTGAAATTCTAAAGGCGCTTGTAAACGAAAGTGGAGCGGATGAATGTATAACGGGAAGAAATGAGATTTTCAGCATCAAAACCCGAGCGTTGGCGTACGTGTGATGTATGATCCAACATGAGTTGGCGAAGTACAATACCGTGTTTTATATATTAGCAAGAAAGCAGCGGTAGAGCGAAGCATCGTTGAGGAATTGCACGCGTTTCACCAAAGTTTCAGCGAAGTTTCCATGCGCGCAGTTTCGCCGCGCTGACAGGAAAACTATCCAAAATACAAATCTCCGAGCGGTCGATGGCAAAGCGTGAAACTTGCCGGTTCTTGGGGTATTAAATTATGTCATAGTGAGGGCGTAGACGGTCCGGAAAGTTAAGTTGTTTATATTTATCCTTGCGGCTCGTGGGGTGTACTTCACCCCCTCTTTTCCCCCACCGCACGTGGACGGCGCCCACCTACTTGTGCGCCGTTGCACTTGTGGTAGTCGCTTTCCCCCGATGTAGTTTTCCCTGAGACTCGAGAGGAACGCAACACCACCGAGAGACTCTGCGGGTCCTCGCGGATTGCCACTCCCAACAGCGAACGAACGGCAGCCGAGAGACGGGGGCGCTTCTCTCTACCAACGCGCTTGCAAACTTTCTACTTAGAGCTTTTTACCGAGTTGCAATTTTTAGTATTTGTCGCGAGCTCTACCGTATATTATCCAGATGTCAGAGATATACCGCGATGCGGGACTTCTCACAGATCCACTTACTCCACCGCCAACAACGCTCACTTCTTTCTTTCCTTTTTTTTCTTCTTTTTTTTTTTCGTCGTTTTTCTCTTCACTTTCGCGGAGTTTTAATCTTATCGCTTCTCACTTTTACTCTTTCTCATTCTTTCGCGGAGGGAACTCGATTAAAGGATCTTTCCGAGGAGAACGGCTCGATCGTTGGATACCAAAACGACGTCGTTTCGCGAGAGACATTACGAAAAAACGATGAGCGGCACATTAGCTCTGTAAAAATATGTACGCGAATATAAATAAATCTTCTCGTTGATCTCTTAATCCTAAAATACCAGATATAGGTTTACTTGATACGATCCGTTTTAGGGAAATCTTGAATTTTAATTTGGGATTTTTTTGGTTTTAGGGAAATTTTGAATTTTTTTTGGGGATTTTTTTGGTTTTCGGAAAATTTTGAATTTTTTTTTTTTTTTTTTTTTATTTAAGTTTCATAAAAAAAAAATATAACTTTTATAATTTTTTTATTATACAAAAATCGTCGGAATAAAGGAAACGGTGTCTAACTTTACCTTCAGAGAACATTTTTAGGTATATCGTCGATCTTCTCGTATTTATTTCCAAAGCATACATTTTATCAAAGTTCCAATTTATCTCCGTTTACGTCTATCATCCCTACGGATTGCTTTTGGCATCGTAAGCAAACATACGATGCATTGTCTCTCTCCCTTCGCGTAATTCTACGAATGCATATTTCAGTCGCTATTTCAACGGCGATTACGTGGTTCTGAATAATGTTGCAATAATTGCAACGATTTCGATATTCTGGAATATCAACTAAAATTTTCCGTCATCATCATCATCATCATCATCGTCGTGCACAGTATTGAAATATTCATGGAATACATCGCGATATTATAAAACCGATGGGAGATCAATGAATTTCAGAGTTCGCGGATTAATAAACGTCAATTTTCGACAATAACAAATTACGTACACGTGATGAATATTGATAATAATTTTTTCACGAATTTTTCCTGTTAAATCGAATTGTCGAATTCACAATTTTTTACTTCGTGCTATAAAACGAATATCACTATTATTATTAATTCGTCTGTAATGCCAGAAAATAATTTCAGCGATATCGAAGAACAATTAATTTTTTTTTTCCAATTACATTGAGTATAAAAAAAAAAAAAAAATCGATGGAATATGCATTTTTCTTTTCAACGCATCGGCTTTATTAATTTTCCATCATTTTCTCCGACGCAATTCGAAAACTATGCTATATAATTCAACGTTGTTATTCATCGGTATTCTGCATATTTCGGGGGGTTGCGTAGCATTTGTTTCGCGTGTACGCTATTAAATCGCCCTTCAAGTGAAACGATGATGCATTTTAAACTCACTTTATCATTATAAGCCATTCCCGAGAGCCCATGAGATTGTAATTTCAATCTGTGCAAATGGAACGAAAAAAAAAAAAAAAAAAAAAACAAAAACGAAAAAATCGTAATGTTCTCATTTCTGATTTAGCGTCGAAAACCACGCGCAACGCGGGGGCATTATGACTTGTTTGCCAATCAGCCCTCGTTGTCCACGGCGCCCGGGTTACTCATTATCACACGATTTATGCGTTTAATATCGTTATATATTCGTATTTAACAACAGGGGATTCGACCATTGCCTCTCTCATCCAACTGCAGTTCCAGCTGAACCAGAATTTCGCAACCCCTCTCCTCATTCGTTTTCCCAGTCGGTTATTTCCGCCCCCCTTCACCCCTTTTCACCCCCTCAGCCACCCCCTCAGCCCCGCCTTATATAACCGCACTACCTATGCTCGCGCGACTCTACGTCTGGACCGAGAGTTTCCGCTGCGGGTATAACTGGCCCCATGTGTGTTTGTTCAGCCGCGGAGAATAATGTATACACAGAGGCGTTAATGAGATTTAAAAATAATGGTGATTACCTGCATTACTCAAGCCTCGTGTGGCCTGAATATAACGGCGTGTGTATACTTCCACACACCTGCCCTCTCGTATCCGCCTATTTTTCGTTTAGCACGAGAGAGCGTAGCAGTGGCTCTCTCGTGTTGTATGTTACCCTCTTCATCCCTCCCTTCCGCGCGCAACACTTCTCAGTACCGCGGGACACAGAAACCCGCGCAACCCGCGCAATACTGTTTTTGGTTTTGCTCGCTGTGCTGCATAAAGTAGAGTATGTGACTCCCACAGGAGGAGACTCTCCGCTCTCGTCTGCGAGAGCTGTAAATACGCATAAAGTAAAACTAAATTACTGTAGTTAGAAAACAAGGGCTGCTTTACCGAGAAATAATACTCGTTGTTTAATCCCATTGTAATCTTCGTGAATCATCGTTTCCATGAGATCTTTTTTTTTCTATTGCTAAGGGTAGTTTTCCGGATTCTGGGGGATGTTTTTTTTTTTTGTCGAGAATTTTTTTTTTTTTTTTTTTTTTACTGTAAGAGCGTTACGAAGAGCTAAGGGTGGGTGCGGGAGGTTAATAAATACGCAAAGTCGTTGAGTCGCGCATAAAGCAAACCGGTAACTCGACTATGTTTTTCATACGGCGCGTTCACATGGGGCACGTCAACATCCGAGTCGTAGTTCTCTCGACGGGGCTGAGCAGGTGGTTTCGAGAATGAAAGAGCTCTCTTCGCTCTCCATTCTCGAGAGTCCAACTAGCTAATGAACAACGGCTATTAAATACCGAGCACGTTTTCTCGCCGTCGTCCAACGCTGCCTCAGGGACGTTTTTCGTTGCGCCATGTGTTTCTTCGTATTCATCGTGTGCTTATTTAGTTATGAAAATTCAAGTTACCCACGAGTGTAATTATGTCAAATGACGAACAGAGCGAAAAAAAAAACAGCACTGACGAAAAAAAAATCGGGTCTCAAAATTAACAAGACTTCGGACGAACGATAATGAGACTCTGCCCTGAGCTTAGCGCTCAAAAAATGGTCGATATTCAATATTTTTTTCTATCGAAAGTATTGAAATTACGAGGTTAGGATTTTACACGTATCTAATACATAGTCTTGCGAAAGTTGAGTATTTTTTGTAATAAAAAATATTGATAAACAATAAAGTTATTATAGATTAAAATAAATGTTATCATACAACTTATACCGTTTCGCTGCAGCGCTGTAGCCGATCTGACGAATCACAAAAATCCAAAAAACTCGGTTAATTTTTCGAATTTTTAGAAAATCTTTGGTGCAAATTGAAGTTAAGAGTCTAAGCTACAAAATTGTATAACAAAAAAAATTGATTTTTCCGATATTTTAAGCTCATGCAGACCCCTCAACGTAAATCGAATCGATGAGCATTCAGTGCGCTTCGCTACAAATAATTCCGATTATTCGCAGACCGCCGCGTTTATCTATTGTTGTCCCTTGAGAGATCGAGAGCCTATGAGAAATTCGTGTTCGTATCTCCGTGTGTTTGTATTTACGAGAATTCAAGTGTGAAGCCTATAGGCGCGTGCATCATACACGCAGCCGTATCCAACACGTATTTCGTAGTGCCGTTACCAGCTAACGCGTCGGGTTGAAATCGCAATCCCAGATATGCGCCAAGGTATCGCACGGTGTTACCGTTTGCTTATTGTATCTCTCAGTGATGTACAGCGCCGGGTACACGGCTTCTGGCCACCCGGTGTCCATACCCCGGGCAGAACCAACAGAGTGCAGATCCACTATGATCTCTCTTCCCCCGCGCAGCCTCCCTCCGCCGTGCGCTTCTACTGATATATGCTCTCAAGAGCGACAATACTTGTACACCGTGCCGCGCTATTATGCCCATAATTCATGTTGCTACGGACATTCCTTGGAAAAATATTGTTCCTCGCAGTATCCTCGTATCTCCAATGAAAGACAGGCAGATAGATACACAGGGGAGGTGAGAAGAGAGATTGAGAATCCGAGTGAGAAGAACGCCCTCTTCATCAGACGGGAGTGTCGATACATTCGAGAACAGCGCGTCGTGTCTCATTTTACAATTTATGTTTTTCCGATTTATAGTAAAATCGAACGAAGCGATATATCAGATATTTTAATGAGGAGTTTCGTTAGAAGAACTCGAATCGGTGATAAAAAAAAAAAAAAGATCGATTTTACATTTTATCCGGTCGACGGATCGGGCGCGAAGTCGCGGATTCGAAGGGATGGTAAACATGCGAATCGATCGAATGGACCATAGACTCATTTTCCGATTTAAATATGTATGTATGTGAAGATATCCGTTGTATATACTATGGCGGATGCAATCTCGAAGCTCTATACGCTCGATTCGGTATTCAAATCGAATGTTTGGACCCCCGAGTCGTTCTTCTCGTTGAGG
The DNA here is from genome assembly GCA_964006125.1 of Cryptus viduatorius. Taxonomy (NCBI): domain Eukaryota; kingdom Metazoa; phylum Arthropoda; class Insecta; order Hymenoptera; family Ichneumonidae; genus Cryptus; species Cryptus viduatorius. The sequence continues at coordinate 18,024,675 of OZ023225.1, read as the reverse complement.
CAGTCTTAGCGAGAGATTCTTCTCGCCCTTCGCTCTACTCTACCTGAATTCGCACGTACGTATACGAGTACTTCCTCCTACCGTCGTAGGTGTTCGCGTTTAACCGTACATACAAATCCGGTTTCGAATACCATTGAGGCGGCAGTAGGAAAGGGAACGCGCGAGAAGGAAGTCTCAGCATGATACACGGATCCCAATATAACAAAGCTGCCGGGTTGGGAAATGGGTTCGCTTCGCGAAGGGTGGAAGAGAACAGAGGTGGAAGGCAGTCGGGGGGAGAGAGAGACGACGATGGTTGCGCGCCTTGCCAAGCGAACAGTCCATGGAAAGGGATGTTCCCGGGAATACAGGATCGCACTTGGCCGTTTTATGCATACCGAATGCATACCGGCGCATTCTCATGCATCGCATGCATGGACAATTGATTTATAGACGAAATAAACTTTCCTCCTTTTCGATAAATAGAAAACTGTCCCAGTGCTCGACTCCCTACTGTATCATCGTTCCTTTTTCCGTGTTTTTTTTTTTTTTTTTTTTTTACCCTCCGCCTTCGCTTTCTCTGCGAACCTTAGCAGTCCCGGCAGCTGCAACACAACAGGCTGCATTTCGTCAACATAACTCTTCGCTTTAACGGACGAAATTTACCGGCTGAAATCGTTCCTCGAACGTTCGTTTAATGGAAAAAATAAAAGTCGAGGAAAATATTGTCGTTTTATTCGTCAGCTTATGGTTTATAGCGTTAAGAAATGGCGGATGTTATTCACGGAAAACATTCAGCTGTGCCGAAAAAAAAAAAAATGTTTCCCTTCTATTACCGAAATTACCGAAAAATAAAAGATTTTTAGAAATTTTTTTTTTATAACCGCAATAAACAAGAAATTTTTTCTTTGTTTATATTGGCGATAAAAAAAGTTGATTTTTTATTAATGAATTTACCAAAATCGTTTTTTTTTTTTTTAATTACCAATGTCTTTTATAATTAATAGCCTAATAAATGAATATCTAAACTAAACTTAAGTTTTTGTTTTCGTTGTTGCAGGTAAGTGACGACGATAGCCTTAAACTTCGTATCGATAATCTCCACATTTTCACGTAAGTTTTGCACAATTCTCCTGATGTCCATCCGATCAAAATGCAATATTCAAAATTCCGTGTACAAAATTATCTCCCCATCTAATGCGTCTTTTGCGTCATTTTCATCCCTTATCTCGAATGAATTTCTCCATCGAATGAATTTTAAAATACAACCCTTAAAATTGATCCAAGCGTAAGGTTCCAAAAATCGTCTAAAATCTATGAGTTGTCGATATGAGTCATAAATAATTCGGCAATTTTTTGAAAATTCCTGTTGGGTTTGCTACGTTGCGAAAGTGTCTGGTAGTCAGGCGTACAGGGATAGGGAGGCGTTTCAGATCGCGGTATACTACACGAAGACGTTAAAGGGGTGTTGGGGGGTGGTGGAGGCGATTCATGCTACGGATGTGCAGCCGAGAGTCCTTGGATTAATGGCGTCCCAGTTTGGAGGACGTCGGCCATCGAGCTGGTAGTGGGATGCTGCTGGTCCATCGGGGTGTTTTACGTACATAGGTAGAGCTCCTGCTGGTTTCCGGTGCTTCTGTTTGGTGGTGTGGATGCATAGGTTGGCTGATAGAGAGAGCGAGAGAGACGAGGAGAGCGAAGGAGTGAGGAGAGAGAGAGAGAGATCGAGAGAGATCGAGAGAAAGCGAGAGAGAGAGAGAGGGAGGGACAGCGGGCTTCGAGGGCAAAAGTTGGCGCTATGGTAGGCGGCAGCGATTGTAACGTATATTAAAATTCCAATATCCAGACTTCCCCGGATAACTTCTACCGTATATCACGAGAAAGCTTCGGGATTGTGTGCTGCTGTAACGCTGCACTATAACGTTGAACTTCGACTACTAACGTAACCCCCGTCGCGACCCTCATACCATCTCGTGTCCCCGGGTCTCTACCTTCCCAGTCAATGCCTTCGATTCTTCCATACAAAATCTTTGTAAACACGCATAATAGATGAGAAATTAATTGGATTAAATCTGTCCTTCGATAATCCTAAAATGATTTCGAAGTATCGCTTACATAGTCGAGGTATCGAAGAAAAATAGATCGCTACAGAAATAGAATCGATGATCGTATTTCCAGTAGTACTGTACTCGAACCTTTCGCTATCATTTTCCGACATATGTTGAAAGAAAATTGAAATTTTATTGTGAAAAATCGATGGTAATACGATTTTTGCGAGAAATCGGTACTTTCGACGTATCTGCATTTTTCCACATTTGCATTATTGACGAGATGTGTTTTTCATCGTTTCCTGCATAGCGGCTACTATCCTCGATATAAAAGTTTCAGTATTGTTCTGATTTTTTTTTTTTTCCGTAAAGTATACATCAATCTTCGTGTAGATAGGATGTTTTATCGCTACAGTGAACAATTCTTTACTGTCGATAAACATTTTCCTTGCTTTTGCCTTAATTTTCTTCTTCGTAAAAGTTTTCGTAAACAATGCGTGCGGCGGAGTATCGTCGATTGTATTATTTCGAGTTCTGTGTTTTCATAAATCTCTTCGGAGGCATTTCATCTCTGTATGGCTGTCGTACGAGAAGATAGAAAGTCCGGAAGAAGGGGCCGATTTTTACTCATCCAGTCGTATTTTCATAACTTTCCCGTCGGTGTTCACTTATCCGACGCTAACTTACGCGGCAATCAACTGTATACGTTTCTTATTCTCGTATTTATCAACTAACGCTGTGGAATCAGAGTTCGCGACGGTTTCGAAGAGAAAATCCGAAATGTGAAAAATTGATTGGCCAATCGATCGAAACGGTCAGCATCCCTGCGGACCTCCATAGAATTAAGAACTGAAAGAGCACAATGCTTCGCGTAACACAACCGAGTCGACGATTTCGGTAATACTATTAGAATTTTTCACAATGGCCGAAAGATGGAGCTTTCTTTTCATTTCTTCGACCAGCAAAGCCATAGGACTGTCCCGCCGATAGATTTACCGCGGTTTTCTTATTGGTCCCTCAAAAACCTCGACTGCTTGCCCTCTCCTTTATTTTCATTCAGTAGATATATCGGCAATCTCCACTGTACGCTTTTCCTCCACCACTCTATTTTTCCTTCCATTTTACTTTGCTACTTTCCCGCTTTTTCCTTCTCCGCAACTTCTATACCCGGTGGTCAATCCTCGAATTCTTGGACTCCTCTTCCACGATTTTTCTGCCCTTTCTCCGCGCTTCTTTTCCGGACTATCATCCCCCAAAATCCTACGGGGCTTACTGGACCGACGACCAAAGAGATCTATGGAATTGACAACTTGCAGCTTTCTATACTTTTTTTTTCTTCTTCTTCTTCTTCACCACCACCACCACCACCACCACCAGCGTATCTTCTCGAGGCTTTCTACCTTCAGAGAAAGAGAACGAGGGAAACAGAGCGCAGGGCTGACGGTGAAAGAATAAGAGAAATCGACTAAGTCGAATCTACTTCGCCTATACAACTATCCTTCTTGATTTATTCCCAAAGTTTATCTTTCCTCTGACTCAACGGAACGATATAGATTGACGGACTTGTTGAGATAAAAACGTTACCGACACTATTATTGATTGTTTTTTCGCTTCTACGGAAAACGATTTATTTTCACAAAAAAAAAAAAAAAAAATGACTTAAGATACAAGTGATTTAGGGGTTAAGATACATCAAAAAAAAATTGAGAAATTTTGCATCCTGACCCAAAATTTACACGTATTTTGATTTTTTTTAATCTTTTTTATTATTTATCGCGCAAAGGAAAAAAAAAAAAACAAAATTTAGAAGACATCAAAATTGCGGTTAATGCCCTACGAGGTTGAGATTTCCAATTTTTTAATTTTTTTTATTATTTCTCGCGCAACGAAAAAAAAGTTTATTTAGAAGGCATCAAAATTGGGGTTGATGCCCTACGAGGTTAAGATACATCGAAAAAAAATTGAGAAATTTTAAGTCCCGATCCTTAATTTACACGTATTTCCAATTTTTTATTTTTTTTTATTATTTCTCGCGAACGGAAAAAAAAATAAAAAAAAATTTAGAAGACATCAAAATTGCGGTTGATGGCCTACGATCGAATCAGCTTTTTACGATAGAGTATAAAGCAGAATATCCTTGTAGCAATAGACCATAAATGCGGGGAATTATCATAACGAAGAGTTGTGAACGACGCGGCTTGTTAATTCAACACGGTAAGGGCGTCCATTTTTATCTCGTTCGCCTGAAAGGGCGGTCGCAGTCACAATTGCTGAGCTTAATTAACGGGACACTCGTGCGCTGTCGGCTCGTTACCTTTGCTCCACATACACAGCTGCTAACAGTCGATGCAGGCGTAGTGGTAGAAGAGTTGGCACTTCGCTTCCGTATCCACAGCTCCATTATACTTTTCCATTGCTTTGCCAACAGGTGACTACCCGACTTCACGAGCCGTCTCTCTAGTCTTCCCCACAACTCACCCTCCTCTCTCCCAGACGCTTTTAGGTCTCTGTCTCTGACCGCCAACCTTTTACACTCTCCGAAACTCTCGGTCTCAGGGACTTTACCTTTTTTTAATTTTTCGTTTTTTTACCCCTTTTTTTCGGTCAATTGCTTTTGTCGTCCGCCATTTTCTTTTTATATCTATCATTGATTATTTTCTATTAACTTCGTATACAAAATGCAAAAATGCGATATGGGGCCTCGTAAAAAAAAAATCGTACAGAGGGCGCTGCGGTCAGAAAAAAAAATGAAGAAAATTTACGAGAGATCAGAATTGGTTTTTCAGAAGTATCGAAACACCCGAAACCCCGTCGAATCGCATACTAAAAAAATGCCGGCATTATTCTCGGTATTCCCTTTTTTTATTAATCGCTATTTTTGCTTCCGGTCACCGTCACGGGTAGTGTTGCCCGGGATGGTTCAAACTTTTCATCGCTTCTTCCTGCCCCGTTGCACGCTGCATTGTAACCCACCACCCCGTTCGCCATGCGTTCCCGCGTCGGTCCGAGATTTTCCGTGCACGTGACGAGGAAGTGAAACAGAACGAAAAAAAAAAAAAAAAAAAAAAATCAACACAAAAAAAAACGTCCGCGTCATGTCGGTTTCGCGAAGCGTGACGACGGGGTGGCTGACGCTCGTCATCGTCCATCGTGAATTACTCGACCGCAACATTTATCATTTTCACAAAAGCGGTTGGCGAAAAAAAAAAAAAAAAAAAAAAACAGCCAATCTTGAACCCAATAACATCCCTTCATTGATGAACAATATCGATGCAACGTCGTTATGGCTATCTACCCTAACCAACCCCTTCGCGCATCAGAGAATACGTGTTAAACTTTTTCTATTTAATTTTTTTTTTATTATTTTTTTTTTTGGTAAAAAAATACTTTTCGTTAAATTTCAGAAGATACGATTTCTCGACTTTCGTTCATCGAACAAAAGCACCCTTTTTGTTTAAATTCGATTATTTCCAACATTCAAAATCTCTCTCTTTGCCTTTCTCTCGTTTCGAATAATCGTACGCGCGTTGGCCTTTTTGCATTTAGATGTATATTAGCAGTTTCGCGCGTATAGGTAGTTGAGCAATCATGTATCTTCGTACTTTTAGCCTCCGGCATTACCAGCCCCATTTCGTACTCGTGCAGTAGCGCTGTAACAACCGCTCCAATTCTCCATCATTTCCCTTCCATTTCCAGAGACTGTGTTTCGCGCTTCTGTGTAAATGTTTCGCACTCTATAACTATACCCATATCTATGTCTCGCGCTTTATACCTATATATTTCGTACTCCAACCCCCTCCCGACTCCGACAACTCTTCCCATCAGAGTTCCAGAGAACGCGCGTTCTCTATCTCTTCCTCGCAAGCGTGTGCCGCCCTCTCTCGCTTCTTAATTACTCGCACGCCACACGCCACGAAATTATTGCCAGAGGATGTCGGACCCGTGAGCAAATGCTGTAGGAAATACGAACGCAGTAACGCCGGGCACCGGAGTAACAACAGTAGAAGCGGAAACACAATGTCTTGGCGGCTTGGGCGATGCTCGTCGCGCGTTTCCTGCTCCGCCTTCGTGTTATGCACCAACAGTTCAGACTGCGTTTAATCAACTGAGCATCGCACCCCAATTGTGCGAGAGAGTTGGGTTTGCTGGCTACGGTTCCTCCCTTACCTCCGAACCGCTCCGAACCAACCCCCGCACCCCTCCCCCTCCCCTACGACGACGACGACGACGAAACTACTGTACTATCGCTATGCTACTGTTTCTCGTACTTCTCTCGGTACTATAACGTTACTGCCGCGGGTGTTGGTAGTGGTAACAATACAGCGGCGGTTTGTTACCCTCCTACCCCTACCAACGGTGTCGCTCTCAAGATGGATTAAACTTTTGTGATGTACCCCCACCGTACGTATGTATCCAACTATTGCGTTTACATACATACGTTGTACCGTAATTGAAAGCACGTGGTACGATCCCGAATTAATTATGCGGGCCTCCGGAAACACCGGATGACTGTGTCTTCGTCACGTAACATTCTCGACTCTGTAACTGTCGCGCGTTTGACGACCTACTGAGGAACGTCGCATCCAATGATGCGCCGCGCTACCATTTTGGTAATAAGCCGTTTTTCTCATCGAACAATGAGATAACATCTGTCCTCAAGATTTGGACCATAAAAATGGTAAAATTTTCGGAGTCCAAAAAAAATAGGACCATAAATATAAAATTTTGAAAATTGAAATTGAAGGTGAAAAATTAAATCGATCGATCGGATTTATGAAAAAAAAAAAAAAATCTGAAAGTCCAGCGAAATTTGTCGAGTCATGAAATAAAAAAAAAAATTGGTAACCCAATAACATCGTAAGGTTCCTTTCATTTCTCTGTTTTTATTCGCATTCGAGTTATGGTACTCTATCCGCGGCACTTATCGGAAGAATGAAAAGCGCGTTCGCCAACATGCCACATATTCAGCAATTTCTATTGATTCCATGTTTTGCCATTTGCCAGTTTTAATTATCGGTTGGTCAGCATCTCGGAACAATGGGCGTTCGATACGCCCTCTTCTCGTCCGCATCGTTCATCTCTTCTCTATTTAAATTTTTTTCAATTTTTTTTTTTTTTTTTTTTGCACTCGCGTCGCAACGATGTGTGTATTATAATCTCACAATTTTCTCCGGTTGCCAGCCGCGTTGCATTCGGTTTATACGTGAGCGGAGACCGTATGCGCGCATAGAAGCATTTCATGCAACTCGAGTACTTCTCTCGGTCGCATTTTCGCCGATTTTATCGTTACGAAGAAATATCGCGCGCGAGGGATGGGTTATCGGTTTTCCACTTTAATATACAAATACTGTAAAAATCGTATGTCCAGAGACAGCGGAAAAAAGATTTCCTACAATTGAATACACGACTTTATCGCCGAAACTCGTCGAATGCGCGGCGTTTCACTGTTAATTTTTTTTTTTTTTTTTTTTTCGAAAAAAAAAAAAAAAATCGTAATGTGGAAAACCGATTTTTTTTTTTGCATGACTCTTCAATGTTACATCGTACCCGATCGCCCGATGAGATATAACCGTTGCGAAAACAATAAAGTCGAAGAAACCGGTACAAGAAGGAGAAAATAATCTCGTATAGCTGCGGCTACATGTAGGAATTGGATTTAGAGGAAGAGAAAACCAAACATAGCATCGAACGAGAAGGGTGGAGGGCTTTGGATAGTTTTCCTTTTCTTCTTGTCGCTTCTCTTCCGACTTACTGGCTACCGCCCGGCAAAGCACCACCAGCTCAATCAGACCCTTGTTAACCCCCCCCCCCCCTCCCCCATCCCCCTCCCCCTCCCCCTCCCCCTCCCCCACGGCTGCTGTTACTGCGGATATTGAAGTATTGATTTCGTTCCACCTCACCCACCAGAAAGTTTATGCCAGTGTATGGTATATACGTTTCCCTCGTACCACGACTTCTCTCTCCGCTCTTTCTTCGGGATGTCATACTCGTTATATATTGCTATTTCTCCGCGACTAGAGCTGTGCATAACGGCGAAGATCTCTCGTCGTATTTCGCAATGGATATCTTCCTTTTTCCCCTGAAATCTCGTCAGATTTTTCGATTGTTTTTTTTTTCTTCGATAGATCGCGAATGTTATTTACTTTCAATAAAAAATAAAAAAAAAGAATTAGTTAAATTTAATTACGTGAAAAAGATCAATTTATACGAATAATGTAACATTAGTATAATACATTTGTATTAATTAATATTAATTAATTAAATAAATAATTTATTTATTTAATTAAATTTAACATAATTTTTTGTTTTTTAAATTCAGTAAAAATCGATAATTTTCGATAATGAGCAGCTCCGCGATGTTCATGGAAAAGAATAAAAATAGAAACGTCCCGTGTTTTTTTTTTACTATTTTTTAAATTGGTTTTGGAAGCAAATTTTCGCGAAATATCATTTTTCAGCGTTGATAATTGTCCGCCATTCATTTGATCCTTCCTGTGGGGTAATTTATCGGTACTATTCATTGTCACCCAATACTCCTCGAAGCCTCGAGCGTTGATTGTTGCTTAAGTGAATAATTCGAGAGTACTCGCGGTCCCCGTCACGGTGAGTTGAGTGAATTTCGTTGTACGTGTCTCGCAGTTTAGTTAGACACACGTGTACTCCGCGTAACGATTGTCGGGTTACTCTACGAAAACACGATCGTTCCATGGTGCCTAATTGATCTGCCGATTGAACACTTCGTGTTCGAACGTCGCACTCGGCAATAGCTCAGTTGGAAGAGCCATCAAAGCGCCGACGATCTAAATGTTCCTTTGCATTCAATTCCGGGGTTTCGGCAACGATAACATTTTTTTTTTTTTTTTTTTTATCGCCACTTTATCAATATTTATTTTCCAACCCCCTTCTGTATCGCTTAAAGTATTCCTCGAGTCGTCGGTCTCACATTTTATCCGGAGCGATCCATCATCAAATTATTTTTATATTCAAGAATCGTAAAAGACTCTCGGTCGTCAGAAATGCTCGGGGAGAGCATCGTCGGAAATGTAATTTTTACATTTTAAAACAACCTTTTCCCCTTCGTGTAATTTATCAGTGAGAGCCGCGAGAGAGCGAAGAGCTCGAGCTGAATTAATGAAAAAGCTTTTTTCAATCGACGATCGTCGAAGCGTACATAAGAGAGAGCGAGAGCGAGAGAGAGAGAGGGAGAGAGAAGGCCGATGGGGTGGAGGTCCGATGGATTCGCCGTTGAATCGAATTAAAAAAATAAAGTCAGCCGTGTAAATAGTGACTAATAGCATCGCGAGAAGCTCGGAGGGAAGGGTAGCGAAAGAGGATCGTCGAAGGCTCTCGTAATTCTGTATCGGGTATTCACGGACAGGCGCGCGCGCGCGGCGAATGGACGAGAGCGTTGTCGTCGTCGTCGGTTATCGCAAATTTGAAGGAATGAAAGAAAGTATCGAGGGGTTCGTTCCATTTTTCCTGCGTAACAACGATCGTCCAAGAGATCGTTGAAAAGTAAGCCGCGCCGTTCTCCGTTGCGAGACGAGAACATGACGAAGTACAGTACACAATAAGACTCCGCGGCTGGTAAGAAAGAAAAGCGAGAAGAAAATATATTGTTCGAGCGCAATAGGTACGCGGAGAACAAATACGAACGGAAAAATAAAAATAAAAAATAATAGCGTACTCTATAAATGGGGAAAAAAATATACGCGGCAAAGGAGAGGAAAGTCTGTATTGCGCGCACGCGTTTTCCCCGTACGCGGGGAAAAAAAAAATTTATCATCGATTCCAGCCGTGTGCCACAGCGGTGCCATATACCATCTTAAAACCTTTGATTTATCGAACGAGATAGCCTTCACCTCGAAGTTTAATGCTGCGAGCAAAATGAAAATTGGAACAAATCGCTCGAAAGAATTCAGAAAATTACGATAAAAATTGTAAATTTTTATTCCGAAATAGTAAATTTATAAACAACTCGCCATCGTCTAATAAATAATTAGTTATCAATCGAAATCGCAATTAATTGATAATAATAATTACGAGAATAATTAATAACAATAAATTAATAAATAACTAACTTAATTAACTTATGATAAATCCATAATTAATTTTATCAATAATTAGTTGCTATTTTGACGAATTAATCCTAAAAAATGCCGAGTGAACTCCATTACCCACCATCCCTTATACTCCGCCAGATGCCGGTAGGGTAGATTATTTTTTGGTTTTAACTTCTCGTTTCGAATGTCGGATTTCCAGCGTTTGAGATGCGGGTTCCTGCGGGATAATAGGACTGCGACAGTTCGCTTTACTTGGGCTTAGCATCGTTTTCCTCTCACCTCATCTTGCCAACACTTTTCTACGCTCGTTTCCGTTCCATTTCCATCTTCGTGCACGAAGAATTTCCTCCTCGGATCCCGAGCGCAGATCGTATTAATACAAATGCGAAAGTTGGCGCGGAAGATCGTCGCAGTCGTTGTTGGGTAACGGGGTGTCGGGGGATGTCGGCGGGGGGAGGGGGAGGGGGGGGGGGGGGGTTGCGAGGACGTTCGGAAAGGTGTGCAACGGAGGATAAACGTGGCGTTCCCGAGGAAATTGCATTCCCCGCATCAATCTCTGTCGGGGTACGAAGAGAGGCACCGATGCCGCCGGCACTGAAGCTCTTCGTCTGATGGTCGTGGATGTTCGCGCGTTTTCTCGAAGCTTTGGAATTTTTCAATATACCTATTCGCGGGGGAAGGGGGGGGGGGTGGGTTCCCTCTGTGAGTGAGAACCCGGTGCACGCCGATGGGGCGAACGTTGAACGCGCTAACGCTTTTGTTTCAAATAATTACTATGCGCCGTCGGAAGAAAACGACTTTTTCGCGTGAAACAGAAATTCGATGTATCGAACACCGAAGAACCTCTGGGATGCTGCGTTTTTTCAGGTATCAATCGTGCAATCGCAATTCTCCGCGTCATCGGTTTCCTCGAGTCTCCAATCTACAGATCGTAACTCTAAAGCCATTTTACAGGGTAAAGATAACTCGTGAAAAAAAAATGGTTAAGAAAACTCTCATCATTCGTTATCTTAATTATAATGAATTTAACCAACTAAAATTTTCTTTTTTACCAACAACAAAGCATAAAAATTTGTTTTATTGGACGTATACGTGAAATTGTCAGTACGCACTTTCGGCTTCCGCGTCGTTACACATCCGGCAGACGAGCGACGAAGAATAATAAGAAAAGGTCGAAAGAAAAATACAAACCGGAATTCGAGTGTCGAAAAATAAAAAAAGTTCGAGTGAAGCCACAATAAAAAAAAAAAAAAAAAAACCTTACAAGTGGGAAACGAAAAGAGAACAATTGGGAGCTCACGCGAGATGCCTGGATGGCGGGCACCGTGCGCGGGGGAAATTAAAAGGGCACACAGCCGAATAGGCAATCATTCTTTCGGCACGTTATATGAACATTTTTGTGTTTAAAGTATATATCCGTATACATACACTCGAATATACGGGGTATAGTTGTGTGCAGCGGCAGAGTACACACTTGTAGGGGTTGAATATGGAGAGGTGTACACACTGGTGCGCCGCTTCAGCTGTAACAAACGCGCACGTGGAGTGTTCACTCGCAATATGCTTTGCCGATTGTTCGTATGAGAAAGTATGTGTGTGTATATGAACGACAAGGGTATAGGGGGTGCGGGGGGTGAAGAGAGAGCCCTGGAAATCGAAAGAAAGGAATGGAAAGGAAGAGTGAGTTCAATATCGGCACGTATACAGTTTGTTCTTATTGTAATGTGTCGCCACGATTATTGAAGAGCGTGGAAAAGCCATGGCGAGGCTTTCCTACCCTTACCTCGTCCGCCATCGAAGAAATGAAAAAGGGGGACGAACGAAAAAAGAAAGGAGGAGAGTGCTTCTGAAAAAGCTCCGAGACTGTTGGCTGGAGATTCGTTGGACGCACGCCGCACGTTTGTGTTTCTACTGCTGGCGCTGTTGCTGCTCTCCGTTTACACACCCCAACCAGCAGTCTCGAGTTATATCGGTTGTGTTTCTTCTTAACGCGATCCAATATCAAAGTTAATATTGCCGCCAACAACTCCTTGAGCTCAGGCTATGTGATTAGGCCGATTGAGGGTCGTTTCTCGCCGCGGCCTTGTCGCATGCCTTGGGGCGTTTCTTTTCATCCCTTTCTATCGTTCTTTGTTCGCGATTTGGGGTTCTTTTTTCTACCACTGGACATTGGGTTCCCGCAGGTTGAATGTGCATTTGTGTGTCTCAGCGGAATTACCAAAAAATCCTTTTTTCGAGTTCTCTTTACTGTTTCCGCGGATAATACCAAAAATGCGTCAATACGCGTGACTTCTGTTAATTACGAGATAAATACTTTTCCGTTTATTGATAGCGTAATAAACGCAATACGATGTAAGAAAACACTGTAAAAGATTCGTCTTATTTAAAAAATAATAATAACAAACGGGTTATTGATAAGATTTACTAAATACCATAATAAATAACACGGATATAGTTTATTGAAGCGTAAGAATCGGATAATACCAAAAATGCGTCAATACGCGTGATTTCTCTTAATTATGAAAGAAATACTTTGCCGTTAATGTGTAGCGTAGTAAACGCAATACGATGTAAGAAAACACTACAAAAGATTCGTCTTATTTTTAAAAAATGAAAATAAACGGGTTATTGATAAGATTTACGTAATACCGTAATAAATAACACGGATATAATTTATTGAAGCGTAAGCTCTCTGCGTCTTTCCGCATGCGAAACGGAAGTATTTTCAAAGCCCTTCGCAAATAGGCTACGAAATTCCTGAGACCTTTTCATCGTAAATATGAAAGCATGAAAAACATTTCAGTATCCAACTGTCTATATAATCCGGCAGCGGGAGAGCGCAATAGACGTATACGCGGCATCAAACAGTACGAACAGGAAAAATCTTCAGTTGAAAAGCTCTCGCTGCTGATTTTTCAAACTGCTGTATCGCGTTTCTTGGTACATAGAAATGCTGTACCTTCCGTAGTTATTAAAGTTATTATGTATCCGTAGCTCTACAGCGAAACCGCAAACTCGTAGCGATGCTATAGTATACCACCGGCATCGGCAAACCTTCTCTCGTATTTTCTTCAACACTAAGGAATTTCGCGATTCAAACCGTATCTCTCGGCTTCCATTCAGTAATAGCATATACTATTACCATTAGCGAAATAGTTACATGTTTCTTCGATTCAAAGTTCGTAGCATCGGAATTTTCCGCTCGCATCCTTTCCGCGTTGGAATTCTCGTCTGTAAAAGAGGTTACCGCTGCAGCCACGTTAACCGGTAATTTACTACCCCTTTCGACAACAACCAACCCCCTCGACCTATCGCCTCTTTTAATTATTTCGTTCGTTTATTCTTAAAAATGTGTTGAACAGTCTTCTTATCGGGCATCCAAGTTGAAGATAAAAGTCGAAAATAAGCGGTAAAAGATATAATCTAATTGGGGTTTTCCGAAAAAAAAAAAAAAAAATTACGAAGATTGGCGCAACAGTGCGACAGTTCTTTGCAACGTGTCGTCGTAAGGATAGGATACAATAAAAACGACGCTAGTAGACTTGGTTACTCGGAAAAATTAAATCATTTGACCCAAATAGTTATTTTCGGACCAAACAACCCCCACCCCTGTCGCTTAGGGAGGTTTCGTGGCGGGATTTTTCGTCGTCATTCCGAATATAACATAAAATATATTGTTCTTTTTTTTCTGCTTTCTCGTCGTTGATGTTCAGTCCGTTTCTCGAGTGTCCGCCCACCTACTGGGCAGACTACTACTGTAGTAGTATTTTTCCAAAGCCCTTTTGTATAATACGATGTACGGTACTCTTTTCGCGGCAGTACCACTGTCTCGTTATCGGATGTTTTTCGATCGTACGGTCGCACGAATAACAGGATATGGTTGGTGGCCGTTCTTCTGGCGCCGTTATTGCATAGACCCAGTTACCCCGACGAGAGGGATGGGATTTGCGGGGGGTAAAGGAAGTCAGGAACGGGGTACCACCAACATTCTCAATTCTATACCAGCCGCATACCTCTACGTGAAGCTTTCGATGTACGACTATCCCGCGAAACTCTCGACTTTTCGGACATTAGTCGGCAGCGCACGCCCGGCTCTCTCCGAGCCGTGGGCGGCGAAAAAGTTTCGGGGGAATTATCGTTCTCGTTTCTGGAGTGGTTCGGTTCCCAGAGTTCGCTTCTTTCTCAACTCGTTCCCATACCAGTCACTGAATTTCTACGCTCTATATATACGTATAGAAAAGTTCTCTTTACTCGCTTTCGCGTTTCTCTTTTAGGCACAATTCGAAAAAGATTCTTTTTAGCGTACGTGAGTTCTTGCCGTATACACGAAAAGGCAAAGTTAAACTTATTGCTGTTATACTTTTTTTTTTTTTTAAGTTGGTAAAATTACGCTGCCGGAAATACGAAGCTTACGATAGCAGTCAATCACATCTATGGCTAACCTCACCTTAGATCACTCAATTCCTATCTTTGTCTCTCTTTATGCAGATTTTCAGAAACAGACGGAAAATACTTCTTTTTCCGTTTCGGAAAAAACGTTTATCCTAATTTGAATCGCGATAGCAAACGGGTTTTTTTTTTGGTTTTTTTTCGGGTTAAATTCAACGAAAGTCAGTCGAAAGGTGCATCAGATTGCAGAAAATAAGGGTTTCTACCACCACAGCTGGGTATATAGCGATATATAACCTCAGACTGACTCTGTTCGATGTGCTGTTACCGTAGAAAGTAGAAAAGAACCGCAGTTCCTCTAAATTTCGGACAAGTGAACGTATTGCAGAGGAGTAGTTGGAAGTTCGGTGGAAAAAGCAATCGCCCTCTTAGCCGACAATATTTTTTCCCTCGCGACCCCTTAAAATCCTGCGGCAACAGTAACGCTCTCTGCCGAGCGTCCGTCTGACTATACACCGGGCTTTTCCACTGGCGAGTTCATCTATTGCTGCGATACCAGTCGAGCAATGCCCGGAAGGCCTACATTTCTTATCCGCTTCTCGCCCCGTCTCCAAACTTCTCGTGGTAATAATTTGCAAAAAAAAAATTAAAAAAAAAAAAAACGGAAGTAAGGATGAAGGGGAGGATGAGACAAAACAGAAGAAAAAGGGGCAGTGGAAGCGTCCCGCGAAAGTTCGGCTATTCGGTATTCCATTAAGGCGTACGGGGAGAGCGACACGACGCCGCGGCATGGACCGAAACTTTGTACTTTTTTTACCCCCACAAGAGTCGCGTTACATCCCTTCGTCCTTTTTCTTCTGCTTCGTCGGGCTTTTTACTATCGTTAATTTAACCCGCGAGAGACGAGAGCGAATTTACAGTATTTTCGAAAGAACAAGATTTCGTAATTTCGGGTTTCGTATTAATTTAAAAGCCAAATTATATAGGAAATACATTGAGGGGTTGTAATTGCTACATGTCTCGTTTCTTTAGCGTCAAAAATCATCCCCATTGCACCCCAATTTAAGATTGCTGTGAGCTTAAACACGTGGCGAGAACAAAAAAGGCGGCGAAATGAATGCGAACCAAAGATTACACGGACCGCTGCCTAATCGAATCATCGGCAGTCAAAAGTGCCCTTCTCCCGACACGGTCTGGTATGGTCATTATTAGGAAAGCGATGGAGGTTTCCCAGACCTCTGCTACTGCAGTGCTCTGAGTTACGGGGCAATTATGCCACGCGGGTAATACCCATACGTCAGGACTTAACGGGGACCAGAATCCCTCCAGATGCTTCGAGTCGTCTTTTCTGCTTTCCTTCCTCTCTTTTTTCCTTTTTTTTTCTTCCTTTTTTACTTTAACTTCACGTAAGCTTTTCTGCTTTCTCTCCAGCGTTCGGTATTCCTATCTCGTTTTCCGCATCTTTCTTTTCTGCGCTCGAAGGCGCTTCGTTCTCCGGACGAAACGCCTTCATCACTCCGGACTTACTTACCCTTTGCCCAGGTATACAGCGCCAGACATTTCGTAACTGGTCCGCCGTTAAAAGAGAAGTGAAATGGTGCGTGACGATTGTATCCTAATGAATAAATCATCCGGTTTTCTACCGAGTCAACAGGTCAAAGGATGCGATCGTCCGGCGACGTTCACGCCGATGACGACGTTCCTTTCATTGAAAGGACATCCCCCGTATCTTGTGTAACCTTCTCCTTTGGGAGTTTCGGCTGTCTATTTTTCTTAGCCGCGTTTGATCGATACAGTGGCGATCGTCGCAAGCTTATTGCTGGCAATCGAAGCAATTCATTCTCTCTTTGTATATTCTTTGCATCACCCATCGCATCGATTCCTGACGCATCGTATCGGACGTCTTCTGCTCGTCTGCGAGACATCGAAAATTATTGAGATCGGAGAACTCATAGTTAGTTAAGTAGCTTCAGCGTCTTCATTCGTTTGGACATCGAGAGCTTCGAAAAAAAAAAAAAAAAAAAAAAAAAAAAAAACGGATACCCATTGTTACCAACCAACCGACCGATCAACCAACGAACCGACTCACCAACCAACCGCCAGCAAGCATTGTGCGAACCAACCAACTACCACCCATTTTGGAAACTAAACATCAAACCAATCGACAACCTATTAATTCTCTCAACTAATTATTAGTTCTCCAAACTCATAATTTTTTCCGTATTTACATCGAAGTCAATTCTATTTGGGATTCTGTTCCGTGGGCATTGAGCGTAACTTTTGCGGCATGAGTTGTTTAAAGTCCGCCGCGTGTCCGGGACACATACATATCGATCGTTTATTGCCTTTGGTATACAGATAGCAGCTTTGGCCCTTTATTTTCACAAGGCGCGAGGCTTCGCTCCGCTAAGTTTCAATGAATTCGCGTATCTGTCTTTCGCTGACTTCTATACCGAACAGCGTTCTTTCTCTTTCCCTATCGACCTCAAGCGTCGTTAAAAACGAACAATCGAGCGAAACGGTAGGAGGGAATACCCCGGAGCACATCGTCCATTCTGCAAATCGAACAAAAAAGGAAATGGCGTACGAATCCGGAAGAGACAGAGAGCGAACCAAGAAAGACCGTGACAGAGATACGGTGGAACGTAGTAAAAAAAAAAAAAAAAAGGAAACTTCTTCCGCCAGTACGATCCATGGTTTTCCTTGATAAGAAACTTTCCTCGCGTTCATTATTCGCTTATCGTCGGTCTTGTCCGACTTCCGATCGAGTTTCTCGGATCGTGAAACCCGATGCCTTTCTCGCTTCTTTGATATCAGATGGCAAAACCGATGCCCGTCTTTAATATTCGAAGACACAGATGACGAAAGTATCGTCTATCGAATGCGAGATAAAGAATAACCAATTTCATTCGATACCATAGTGCGCTTCGAAATTTTTCATCGTCATGATTGCGCGCGCAGAAAACGATCCCAAAACGCGATACGATCGCGTCAAATTATTTTACGATGTGTTACACACCCCAATCAGTACGATAAAAAAATCTATTCCGCCATCTTTGATCCATTTTTGGTCATCATGATTTAAAGGTCAAAATTTTGAAAAAAATTGAATAAAAATGGCGTCCGATCGATAATTCTATAGAATTTATGAAGAATGTCGAAGTATTAACATCGAAATGTGGGTAAACAATAATTCGACGTAATTTGCACTAAAAATGGCCTCAACCAGTGCGCCAATTCTATTCTCAACGTTTTACGAAGTTGCAAAGCCTCTTTTGTTTTTTTTACACACGCCTTTCCAAGAATCCAAGATTGAGCGGAGTGCGCGATATAAGTAACGTGGAGAAACGTATCTCGACGTTCTTTCGTGTCTCTCCGGCGTCTCTCGGTCACGCCTCGAGGGTACAAGAAAGCACCTCGATGGAAAGCTCACTGTTGGCTATCCGGTTTCCCGATCCTTGCAGCACTTCTTTCAACTTGACTCGAGACCGGTTCGAGTAGATCTTACGTACATTTGAGTGTCCCGTGTCCCGGTACCAAGGCGTTTCGAAGACCGTACCGCGGACGAGAGAGCGAGTAAGTTGTTATCGTTATCACGGCCAGATAAGTCGTTCGAAGTGCATTCGAGTCGACGTTATACCCGGTGAAAGTGGAGGTGCCAAGAGAAGCGGTCCCAAGTTAGCGACTGAAGCCGGCAGCGATTCATCACCCAACTCTACGCTCTGTTTAGATAAAGTGCAAACTCCTTCCTTCTTTTTAACCCCCTTCACCCCCTCCACCCTCTCCACCCTCTCCACCCCCTCCTCCTCCTCTCTTTCTCCATCTCACACAGTTTTCCATCTCACGTGTTCGCCACTTTCCTTAGTGCTCTTTTATTTCTCCTCTCCGCCTTCCTTCCTCACTTTTACGCGCAGCATGCACACTCGACCTCCTTCGTTCCTTCCTGTCTCACTTACCATCCCCGGTCTTTCTTCCACCGCGTTTCAAGCACACGAGAAGTAGGTACCCTCTTTCTCAGCGTCATCAGGCCGCGACGTCTCACCACTCTTATCGCGCGTTTTGCATTTGACTTCTCTCCTCTCCTATTTCTCTCCCTCTCCCGCCCCCGTTTTATTCGGCTCGTTCCAGTTCTCGTTCTTTCTTTCCTAACAACACTCATTCGTTTTGCTCTATTCGCGATTCCCGATCGCGCAGCTTTCAACAAGGCGGATGAAGAAACTTTGAGGGAAAAAAAACATCGATAACTGCCGTCTCCACCCCTTTACAGGGAGAGACTTTTCCCTATCGCGGAAACACGTTCGTATTGCTTCGTCGACAAGCTCCTTCGCCCTCGAAAGCGTCATCCTCGATAATTATTTTCTCGCGTATTTTACTATCGCGAAGTAATTGGTACTTGTTGCTGTCCTGAATCCGCTCGAGGATCCGGGAACATCGAAGCAAATGCTAAGGGCGGTTAATCCCCGAATTGTTTAAGTCGAATTTAATGGATCGGCTTGTCGTCTTTTACTTTGATTCAGAAAAAAATAATGCGAAATCGATATCACGATACATGGCAGCTACATAAAAAAAGTATATACAAAGAATATATTAAAAATATATTAAAGTTATGTAAATTTTGATGTTTTTTATTTATTTTATGTATTAATCATATAATCTGTTATATATTTTCGGGAATATATTCGAATATATATATCTATAATTTTCGTCAAAAATAAATTTAATATTTCAATAATAATAATAATAATAATAATAATAATAATTCATCAATTTTTTTTTATTAATTATCAATTCTCTCGATTTATAATCTTTTTCAGTGCGCAGTTTATAAAAGTCACTTTATCCATTTTTACTTTACTTTTCGATATTTTATCACTCATTTTTCCGCGTCATGGTGAACGTTGCAGTGATCGCTGGCGTTTCTTGAGATAGTCGTATAATTTTTTTTTTTTTTTTACTCTGTGGAACTCCTTCTCGTTCCGGTGTAATCCTGACGAATGTGAATTAGGCTTCTCAGTCTTTCGGAATCTTCGTCCTCTCTTCCCTCTGCCGCTCGCTCGTCGGCTTTAGCGTGCTGCCCGATGCTCCTTCAAGATTATGCAGATCTCTCTCCGCAGCTTCACTTACCCTCTCTGTCCCGCTTTGGCCCTCTTGCGACAAGCCTCGACGCTGCCATCGACCTGCCTTTGCATTTTCTTCGCTAAACTTTCGAGGGAAAACTAGTTTTCTCGTGATGCAAGAGAGCGTCTCTCAATCAGCAAAACTTTCTTGGCTCGCAATTTTCAACGGCAGCAGACACGATATAGCGGATCGTATTCATTCGACCATAGAACGCAAATTTGATATCGGATTATGCGAAAAATATGAATGATTATGCGCAGATCGTGAAATTCTCGAAATCGATACGCGACTCGACGAAAGAAAAAATGAAGTACAATTAATTACCATTTTTTTTCAATCATATTTCAGTACTTTGTTCGTCTAAATTACGATTCGTAATCGTATGATTTCGCGCTGATGAAAACGTCAAATAAACAGCACAAGTCGACGAATGAGTAAAAGGATTAAAAGTGAAAAAAAAAAAAAAAAAAGATCGCGCTGACGATCGCCAATTAATTAGTGATCGCTGTCGCGTGAATGCCATCGAAAGAAAAAGTACGAAGAATTAAAATTGATTGAAGAAAAAATTCAGCAACTACCGAAGGCTCCGTCGGCAAGTCGCGCCTTCGGGAGATGACGTTAAAAAAAAGGGAAGGAAAAGAGGACACCGGCAGTCGACGAAACGACTTTTAATCTGTCGGACAGATGTCAAGGCGTTGCCTGAAATTTCGCTAACTACGTATCAACATTCACACCGTTCGCTAGACTCGCGCGTTTAGCTTAACCAGCGTTTCTCTATCGCTTTACTTTCCATTCTCGTTACGGTTCACTCGTACGTTTGCTTTCGCGTCATCTATCTTCTCTTCTCTGAGTCATTGCGTACCCACTACGCTAGAATTACCAAATATTCAGGTCGAAAATTGCTGACGTGTGTTCGCGCGTTGATGGTACCGCTGATGCCGCAGGTTCTCGACGATCTGCGCACTGACTCGGCAAGAAATTTCAGTCTAACCGGACCTACACTCACATGTCCGATCGATCTTTGCCGGTGGCAAACAGATTTCATCTCGTATACTTTCGAAATACGAAACAGTATTATCTCTTTTCATTAAATAAAAAAATTCATTTTCTCTATTTTTTCGATGTATTATTTAGTTTTTTTGAAAATCTGTAATCTTTAAAATTATTTGAAATTTATAGATTTATTTACATATTTACAAACGATTTATCTCTTTTCATTAAATAAAACATTTCACTTTGTGTGAAAACAATTTTTTCGATGTATTATTCCGTTTTTTTTTTAAATCTCCGTTTTTTTTTAATTTTTTTAAATCTTTATAATAATTTGAAATTTTTTGAGTTTAACAATTTTTCGGAGATTTTTTGAAAAAAAATTTTTTTTTGCAATTTTCGCCAACAATCAACACAAACACAGTTTTTGTTGTATTGCAACAATACAATAGAAATTTTTAGAAATTTTTTTATTTTCATTTTTTTTTACGTTTTTTGGATTAATGTAATTTGGTCGATAGGTCGCGAATGTTAGGATATGAAACAGACGATGAATAATCGAAGCGATCGTATCTCCTTTCTCCTCTTTGTTCCGCGTGTGCAAATCGTATAGAGTCGATACGCGAACAGAGAGCGCGTCATGGTCCAGTAAACTATACCTAATAAACCTGACCGCCGACTACACGGCAACCGAAGTCATTACCATAACGATTAGCATAATTAATACGAACAGACGGTTAGTTGACCGTGTTATCGTCAATAATTACTGCGGACTTATCTCGCCGGGCATTCTGACATTATACAGCTTATTAGATAGACGGGGTATCAGCGCGGACCCTCCTAATTAATCGACTAATTAATACGATTGCTAAATCTTTCCGATTTCTAATGAAATCAATGAAACAATAGAAATTCCATTGGAACTTTAATCGAATGACGTTTGACAGGGAAAGATTTCCCAGTAACTCTCCAATACCCGCAGTCGGCTTCGTTAATCAATTCAGAACCGACGGAAATTCAAAGTCCCAAACAGCGTCTCGATCTGTGTGTCGAAGCGCTCTATACCACGAATCGAGGCAAACGTCGCGCGAGAAACACGACAAAGGACGTGAAGTGCACGCGGCAATCGCGCCGACAACTGTAATTCATTGACAGAGACACACGATTAATTCATCCAAATGGGAGAACAATTAGCATCGCGGTTGTGGATCGAGAAGGGGTGGTAGCAGGTCGGGGGGATCTATTGGAGAACTTGTAAAAGCCCATCGCTCACGTTGCGCCGCGTTCTCTGACATTGCCGCCAGCGAGGTCCCGAGATAGATTGACTCGCGAATTAATTAATTAGGAAATCACAATCGGATAATTCAGACGTTCAGAGAACTCCGAAGGGTTGGGGGTGAGAAACGTACGTCGGAGTTGTGTGGCGCATCGACAATCTCTCGACATGCGGCACATGTACGTGTGACGACTCGCGTTATCGTCTACCAAATCGATTATTCAGAATAAAAGGAAAGCCGCCAAGCGAAAGGACGTTCAATTAACCCTTCGGATCCGTTGAATTTCGATCTTTTTTTTCGGCTAATCTTCATATCCGTATAGCTGAATATACGTGAGAGAGATACGTCGGCGAATTTGCGTAACCCACCGAAACATGCGAAGATTCTCGGGCCATTCAATGCGCGAGATTGCGAGCCACAGATAGGATACACAAACGTGAAGTACCGGAGACCAGACCCGGAGGGTGTACTTGGCACTGTTACATAGTACGAGGGATGCGAACTGAAGTGGAGGAGACACCGTAGCTGCGGGAGCGATATCGTCGCGCGAGTGTACGTAGGCGCAACTGTGAAACGCTTGAGACCCGTACAGGCCGCGCGCACAGATTCTCGTTGCTCGAGCAGTAATTAGGCAACCTAATCACCACCAGTCACGTTATCTTAATGGCTCCCCGTTATGCTATGACATCACAACTGCCCTCTGATTCCGTCTCTGCGCTGTACGTCGAGGGATGCGCTGTACGCGGGGGTTTAATTGCTCCGATAGGTTTGTGCTCTCCTGAGCGGTTGCGTACGGCCTTTCGTGGCTCGAAGGATTTCCGGAAGGTGGAAAGACCAGAGAAGGAAATGGTGGAAACGGCTCTTTGGTTAACTAGACGGGTGGTTCTGGGTAAAGATTCTTATGCGTACTGAACATGTGCCGAATACGGCAATGATGAAGCGCCGATGTAGGGATTCCTAATTTCCTATGATTAGGTATCATTTTGAATGATTGGGTCTTTGAGAAGGAAGACAAAAGATCAACAGGCATCTGCCGCACCCCTTGATAGCGCTTTAACATCCCCTATGATGCTAATTTCTCTATTTCAGATAGGGATCTGTGTTCTTGAAGTTACGCTATGTTTCGCATTCGTCGAGTTCGCAAACCTTAAACTTTAAACGTAGGGGGCGCACGGGGGTAGGGGGCGCGTTTTTTATATCCGGAAGGGCACTGGGGCGTCTTGAACTTTTTTTTTTTTTTTTTTTTTCATTTTTTTTTTTTTTCGTCTGCTCGGCCCAAGCGTCAGCGACTACCATCCGCAGTAGAGTCGGCGACGGAGAAGCTGGGCGCTTCGGTTTCTCGCGCTCGGTTCGACCCACCGGCCGGGCTATGCATCCAATTCCATTTCCCATTTCAACTTTTCTCATCTCTAACAGCCATGGAGCGCAGCCCCTTGCGGCACGAGCTTCCGAAGGGTGGAACACGGACGGACCAAGAGGTAGAAGTTAAATACCGTTACCGTAATGTTCAATCATTATTTCAGCCATTAAAATAACTCGAAGAGCGAGAAAGAGTAGAGAGAGCAGAAGCGGAAGTAAGCGAGAGAGGGAGAGAAAAGTATCAGACTCAGCAATTCGACTGCTTCTCCGTTCGCTCCGCTGCTCTCTGCTTTCTCTCTACTGTAGGAGAAAAGTAAAGCTTGAGGGTGGTGCCGAGACTGTTCCGAGTCGGAGCGTTCGCTCATTTACTTTCTCTCTCTCTCTCTCTCTTTCTCCCTCTGTCTCTCTCGGCAAGTGAATCGAGTCGCGGAGACCGAATGTTTTTCTTGAATCCTCGAACGGCTTGTCAAACGTCACGAATTGATCCTCGATGGCCGATCATTAATCGTACGAAAAATGGAACTCTCGACAGCGCTGAATTACTTTCTCGTTATTTGAAGTGTGCGAAAAAAAAAAAAAAAAAAAAAAAAAAAAACGGAAAAATGTCGGACGGATGTCTATCGCCGTATCAAACAGTTCGCCGGTCAGCGCTGCAAAAACTTTCAAATTTGCGACTTGAATGGAAAAATGTGGATTAAAAAAAAAAAATAAAAAACTTTTTGGCTTTAATAAAAAAATAAGCCGAATACCGAATGTTCGAAGCTCACTATTTAAACGAGATAGCGAGGTGAAAAAAAAGTGAAATAATAATGGAAATAACACAACGAACGAACGTAGCTGCCCACCCGATCGGGATTAGTCGCCGTGATGCGCCTCGTTTCTATTAATATTCATAAAACGAGTTTCCATGAGGCATTTTATATTTTATCATGTACGCCGAGCGCGCGGACGGAGCGCCCATGAACCCATTCATTCGTTCTGCAACGGTAACCGCGCAGATATTATAAAAATGAAATTCTCGTCTCGGAATTTTGCAGATTTTTTTTTTTTCGCGACGCGTCAATCCGTCAGGTTATTAGCGCGTAAAAAACAAAGTATTATCGTTTCGTAGAACTCGTATATATCTTAATCCTCCGATTTTTCAAAAATTTTATCAAATTTTAATGAAATCCCCGAGTGGAATTCAACAAAAATTCGTAAAAAATGAATGAATCGCGCGATCTGAATAATTCGATGAATATTCATCATTGTAATTAAATGGTTAATGATCTTCAAATTTTTTCAGAGTGTTCGTATGATCCCTTTCTATTCTTCTTCCATTTTTTATTCACGTCGCATGTGCACTTTAGCCGCTACGATTTAAAACGTAAAATTGTTGCATCATTCGCCCATTGCTCGCGTGTCAATCGCGCAAACTTTGCGCGTTAATATTAAGGCTTCCCGACGGTGAAATGACTTTAAATTTTGCACATATTTGAATGGTACATTAAACAATAAGCACCCGAAGTTTAAATTCATTCTAAAAAAAAATCGATCCTACGGAGGTATTTTTTGAAAAGCCGTCGAAATAAAAAATTCTCATTAAATTAACGCAATTACGACATTAAAAACAAATTTCTCCGTCTACAAAAATAAAGATTCGGTTTTCACTGATTGTCATCAACATCGAGTTGAAAATATCATTATCCTCTCCCAATAAATAAAATCCGAACGCCATATTAGTCGCCGCGTTTTCGTAACAAACATTAAAACTTTTGCGACAAAATTCGTCGCCGTTATCTATAAGTTATAATGTTTCCCGTGGGTTTTGCTCAGTGGCGGGTGAATATATCAAAGACTAATGATCCTTGAAGGTACTATACGGATATTATGTATAATTAATACGGTCAGCCGGAAGATCGCGACCGGGTCTTCGGGTGGCATATCGCAGCCTCCCAAATACGCGCACCCCGAGCTTTTGCCGAGCTGACGAGCTTCTCATTGCTTTTCGCTCACAATCTCATTTTCATCTTCGTCTATCACCTTCGCAAAACCGGCGAAACTTAATGAATAGAACTTTCTGCAAAGTCTGCAGACCCCAAAAGGGGGGGAATAACGAAGAGGGAGAGTTTGAAATATAGTTCAATAGCGAGAATTAATCATTCATCGTTACCCAATGTTGAACGAGACTCGGGTTGAGTGTCGGAGGTCTCGGAAGGCTGTTTGCCGAGAGCTACGAGCAAACGAGCTAAATCAGCGAATATTAATTCGTTAATATCACGAAAAAAACCCTTAAAAAGACAATTACCCCATTAAAAAAAAAAATCACGATGAAAAAAAAAAAAATTGAAAAATTCATCGTCTTAATTGTATCGTCTTCGCGGAAAGTGATTTTCGTCGCGAATTGTTCTCGAAACTTCGACGAATACAAATAGCGTATAAGTTTTCAAATCATCGATGTCGAAGAAAGTTGAACTGCGTATATTATGGAAGACGATGGAATGGGAAGAGAATCTCTCCGTCTGAGTGGTGGTGTTCTCGCTACCGCGATCGTCGTCGTCGTCGGACTCGATGTTGGAATGAAAACAATTTGAGGAATTCACTTAGTCAGGGATTTTACTTGGAATATCTACCGAATACCGAGGAATTCGTTAATCTCGAGTCGATATTCGCAAATCTATACCTATATCCGTAATATACGAATGTCCTCTACGATTCCGTAATAAAAATCGTATCCATTGCAAAAAAATTTTTAGTCGCCATTAATTTTCGAATTATTCGTAAAAAAAAAAAAAAAAAAAAAAAAAATGGAGTAAAATTTAGTGAATCTGACGAAGTATCACTACTCTTTTTCACTGCTGGTGATTAGTTTTCCAACGAAAAAAAAAAAAAAAAAAAAAATAAACGAAAAGAAAAAATCTTAATATCGCTCACGAGGTTCGAGAGACCGGTGGGTCACGGCGTACAAGTAAATGCAATTAAGTTTCTCCGGCAAACTATCGAGAGAAAAGCGGGCCAAACGTAACTTGCCGGAGCGTCTTATAGCAGTAGTAGAAGTAGAGATCGCAACGCTAACGGCAGTGGGGAACAGAGGAACGAGGAGAACGCGGAACGAAGAAGGAAATGCAGTTTGATTGTGAATCTGCTTCTGACACACACCACTAATACTTCCTCTTCTCCGCAAGTTCGCTCGTAAGGAACGATCGTTAAGACCCTCTCTTGTTGGAACAGTAGTGGCCGTTTCTACTTTAGAACGGACACAGCTTCTCTTGCCATTATAGTAGGAACCCGAAGATTTCGTACCAATGTCGTTTGTACGATGCCCCGCTGGTGGCATTAGGCGCCGTCTTGTAACTCAAAGATCCACCGAATTTCACGGCTTAACGGTACTGCAATCGCCGTTCTTCTGATTCACGATAATCTCACAACATTCCGCGACAAAATCGTTTAACATCCTTTAAGGCGATGCGAAATGCGCGATCGGTAAAAAACACTCGTAATGAATGCTTTTCCTCGCGCAGGAAATGAAGAAACACGTAAATTTCCATGAAATACGGAATTGATAGTCGGCAAACGACAAACTTTTTTTTTCTTTTAAAAATTGGGAAACATGCGACACACATGCGAACGGGGAAGATGGAACAGCTGAAAATTCATCAAAAGAGAGTCGGATGCTGTGCTGCATCTTCCGAGAGTAGAAAAACGATTCGTTAGTTATGATTCGCGATACAGCGGCATTTTCATCATTGACTTTGTTTCGTAATAAAATAAAAAAAAAAAATTCCATCGACCGCGGAACTTGTCTTATTATAGCCTAAAGCAGTAACCAATATAATTGTAAAATGGATAATAAAAAATCGCAAAATAATAATGGATTATTCAAAAATACCTCGAGGCTTCAATTAAGCTTTCGATCTTTCAGCGCAAACTTTGTTTTTTTTTTTTTTTCCGTATCAACGTCGGTATTTCGTACAATGCGATTTCAGCGCGTATCACCGATGACCGCGTATTATTAATTTCGACGTATTTGTTAATTAAAATCAGAATATTATATTAAATTCTGCATAATACAGAGTTAAAGTAGTGACTATGAACGGTCCGATTTAACGCGGAAAAGCTGTGCGGAAGGGGTGTTTCCGCGTTCAACGCTCTTAACCTCTACTGCAATTTATGTTCGATATAATTTATGTCGTTACCGAAAATCTAATTACGAGCTGTTGAAATATACAACGATTGAAAAAGCTGTTTATCGCCGTTATCGAAACTTTCGCGTTCGCGTTTTACACACATGTCGAATGTACCAAAACTAACCGCGCGATGAACAGAGCCGAACGGCAGGGGGTTGGAGGCCGCTGACTTAATTTCTTCGGAAATTCGCGTCCCGAGGCAATCGCACTTGCTATCGAATATCGCAAGTGCACGCCGTCCGGACGGTTTCAGCGTATTATATGCAAAGGCACGCAAAGAGACTCTTTCGATGGAAAAACATTCGCTCGGGTCACTATCAAGTATTCCGCATTTTCGATGCGTTTGCATGAATTAAACGCGAACTTTCATGCGTAGAAATATCTCGGATCCGCTCGCTTAAGCTCTTTTCATCGTCGAATGCTTCGACTCTTGTTATAATAAAAGCACAACATCGCCTCTCTGAATGAAGACAATGCGAGAACAATATTTTTCTTGTTTGCACGAGAGCCGTCGCGGCGAGAGAATATTTTTCAGATTTTTCCATTCTCTTCCTGTGCAGAGATATATATCTATCTGCTGGGGACACAAATTGCGCACGCGGCGACGCTGCCGTTGGGTCAAACCCCTTTTGTTCTTTGGATTGCGGCCAAATACCTAAAGCTCGGACAGGCATTATTTTCCAGGAAACATGCAAAACTGAACGGCGGCTTCTCGATACGAGACACCAACACTAAACCGATTTTCAACGAAAATTAATATCGTGATAACGGTGATAACACTTTTTTCGAGGTTTTGATAATTTCACTAATATTTAATATACATTATTAATTGTGTTCACTTTGACTTCATATTTTGGCCGCGAAAAAAAAAAAAAAAATTTTCGTCAATATACAACATTTTTGGATTAAATAAAATTTCGACGTATTCCGATTCTTTTTTTTTTTTTACTTGCCCTCTGATTAATCCGAGGCGAAAGCCCGAATTTTTGCGAAACGGTGATAACCCTTTTTTCGAGGTTTTGATAATTTCACTAATATTTAATATACATTATTAATTGTGTTCACTTTGACTTCATATTTTGTTCGCGAAAAAAAAAAAAAAAAAAATTCTCGTTAATATACAAAATTTTCGTATTAAATAAAATTTCGACGTGTTCCGATTTTTTTTTTTTTTACTTGCCCTCTGATTAATCCAAGGCGAAAGCCCGAATTTGTGCGAAAATTCATTTGCACCAAAAAAAAAAAAAAAATTTGGGATACAACCAATGCCCGATTTGAATTTACGCCAAAAGTGCTGCCGGATTCGTGTTAAGCGCGAAAAACGACATTGAATTATGTACTTCAGTACACTTTTTGGAACGCTTCCATTTTTTAACAAAAAATTCCCAGGGCATCCGCTTTATCACACTTTTTACACGTTTTTCATCTTTTTATAACAACAAAAAAAAAGGGATTTTTGAAACTTCGCCAATAAGCGTATTCTCTGCATTTTTTTCCATGGAATTTCATAGATACCTCAATTCGTCCATTTTTCAATGATCGGCTATTTAAAGATACCTAAAATGGTAACTTTTCTTAAAATGGCTTAAAATGGCCAAAAACCGCATTTTTGCCACTTGTCGTGTTGCGATTAAAGCAAATTTATTTTTTCGTACTATACACGAAAATGCTACTTATTTTCATACCGAAAAAAAAAAAAGATGCCGCTTTGAAGATAACATTTTTAAAAACCTTCCGGAGTGCGCCGATGTTGCTGTTAATACTATACGAAAGAAAATTACAAACTAAGAGAAAAAACAAAAACAAACTTGTAAAAAGCGCAACTTTCTACGGCTCATGAAGGAATTAACGAAGTAACAATTTTCTCGCTTCGCAGTGTGAGCTGAACGATAACCCTGAGTTTGAAAGAATCTCGAGTAGCGAAAGAGCGAAAGATCCCGGACATAACAATCTCAAGGGATAATGGACTTTTCACGAGAGTCGCGCCACCATGAACGCTCTCGTCCGTTGCGGTGGCCCCGAGCCAAAGTTTTTCTTACAACCCCCGAGTCGGGGATGGATGTTGCTTCGGTTTTTTTTTTTTTTTTTTTTTTTTTTTTTTTTTTTTTTTTTGGATTTCCGGTATACTGTATACCGCATGCAGGATTTTCGAGGTTGTAGTATACGCGTAACAATATTTCGTTCGTGCATAAACCCTTCTTTCTCACTTCCGTCCATTCCTCGAAGTGGTTTGTGTGTTGCGAGTTACGCTCGAGTTCACTGACGGAAAGAATAAGGATTTCATACAACGCGAGGGATAAGCAGGAATAGTGGAAGAAAAAGAAAGAACGGATCTTTCGGTGGAGAATATAATGCTTCGTTGTCCAACGTCAGGCGTGATGGCTTTACGGGTTTCCTAAACATGAAATTTTCTCCGCTCCGTTCTCGTTTTTCTCTCTTTCCCCAGTCCTTTTTTGCTTTTTTTTCATCCCTCCTTCCTTCCTCCCTTATTCTTCTTCTTCTTCTTCGCTTCCTCTCCTTTATTTTCTTTATCTCTCCAGTTTTCCGCTTTGACCACCCCTAATGTACTATACACGCGGACGCACTTTTCCCGGAAGCACGTAAACTCCGAGCTTTAACTATCTCGTACCTACCAACCCCCTCCACCACCCCTCCGGCATATATACTTCTCTCGGTGAATTCGAGAGGAACTTTTCCCACCGAGGTTGGCCCCCGTATTTTCGACTTAGCGCCACCGTCTCAAACTTTATTCTCCGACAGCAACAAGAGCAGAAACAGGTAGCGCAACCCCCCACCCCGTCTCTTACTCTGTGCTCTCCGCTTCCTTTTGATACCGGGCGAACCTCTTTGCTACCGTGCAAAGTGTACTTACTTCGCGAGAGGAAAACAAAACGAAAGTTCTCTCGTCTCACACCCTTTCTTTCTCCCACCCCTCTTTCTTTATCGTTTTTGTCTCTTTGTAATTTTGCGTACCGCTCATTCTCTCTCGTTCACCCCGTTGGAAACTCGGCGCGAAAACTTGAGGAAGATAAAGCGTTGAATTAAGCGAGTAAGACGCCCCGTTATTCAACAAATTCGTATACCCGAGCGCTCTTTCTGGAAGAACCTTTTACCCCATTCAACCACTGAATTCGCAAAGAATCTAAAAATTTTTTTTTTTTTTTTAATATTGTATCGCAGTCGCCAAGTCGAAGTTGCATAAAAAAATGTTCATCACGGCGATAAAAATTTCGGGTGAAATTTAATGACGAAAATTTGCACCTTGTGCTCCAAAAATCGTTTCGTAGTGATTTTGCTTCGAAGTTACGTCATCGATTTTTCTGGCATTTCTTGGAATTTATAAACTTTTTTTTTTCTACGGCTCAATACTCAGTCGCTTTTTAGCGACACAATAACGACGTTGATGAGAAAGTTAAAAAAAAAAAAAATCGCGAAAGTCGGATCGAACGAAAAATTCTTTCTGGATATGGAGGGTGCAACACGTGCGCGCAAAATGCACGAAAAAGTTTTCCAACACGTAGCATACCATTTTGCTAGAGAACTCATAAGCTCCGTTCCACGTGCACTTAAGTACAGTGGGCGTCTAGAGAGCGCTAAGCTTTCTCTGGAAAGCGCTACGCTACGGTACCCGGCAGCGGAAAGGGACACATAAATTCTTCTATCTCTGTGCTCATTACAATTTTATCTACGCCCCGTTTGATTTATTTCGAAAGTTCAGCAACTTCGGGTCTTCGAGTCTCGTCGTCGTCGTCGTCGTCTTCTTCTTCTTCTTCTTCTTCTTCTTCGTTTACTTCTTCTTTTTCTTCGTCTTCTTCGCGTTCGTTCGCGAACGACGGAAGATTGCATTAACTGCGGAGGGGTTACGGTGGTTGGTTTAGTGCGCCTCTGGGCGAAAAGAGAAATGTAGAATGGCGAGTTGCCGCTGTTATTGTGCGATGCAGATAGGTAGAAGAAACAGCGCGAGCTGAAACGGTAACCCATCCACGTGCCACGCTGACGCCTCGGCGATTCTTGCAAAACGCGCGTATCGGTGCGTGAATTTCACCGAAGTTTCTCGGTCTACACGAACCTCAGGCAAATCTCTAACAGTTCGCTCACTCACGGAGAAAATAATATTTATTCGATTTCGCGGAAGTCTGGATCGTGCCGCAAGGAGCAGAAAGAGAAAGAGGTGAGGTATAGCAATATGATTCCGTGCCTATAAAGTTTTCCAGTTAAAACTGTTTCGATTCCGAAACCGACAAGAGAACAGAACTTTCGGGCATATGGTAGAAATAGCATCACGTCCACTTATACCGTTTCGCGTTCGCTATCCGACGCGGTGAGTCGAGAAGCAGCGATAACGATCGCCAGATATTTCAAATTTAACATTCTCCGCCGTGTAATTCACGGTTAACCATAAAAATTTAATAAACACTCCTGAAACTCGTACGATTCTATCGCATAGTTAACTCAACACCTCACCGGTAAATTGGATTTTTTATAGACCTTTTTCATGCAAAGGAAAAAACAAAAATGTCGCAAAAAAAACCCGAAATATTATTCCGTAAATAAAAAAAAATTTTTTATAGATTACGAAAAAATTTCGGACGCGGTTTAGAGACGCGAATTAAATCATTGAAAATTCATCCCTCCGATCGCATCGGAGATTTTTTCCGAATCTATAAAATATTTTTTTTTTTCCCATTAACTTCTTTGAACCACTAAACGAAAAAAAAAAAAAATGTTATAGATTACGAAAAAATTTCGGACGCAGTTGAGAGACGCGAATTAAATCATTGAAAATTCATCCCTCCGATCGCATCGGAGATTTTTTCCGAATCTATAAAATTTTTTTTTTTTGCCGATTAACTTCTTTTAACCACTAAACGAAAAAAAAAATGTTATAGATTACGAAAAAATTTCGGACGCGGTTGAGAGACGCGAATTAAATCATTGAAAATTCATCCCTCCGATCGCATCGGAGATTTTTTCCGAATCTATAAAAATTTTTTTTTTTTTTGCTGATTAACTTCTTTTAACCACTAAACGAATAAAAAATAAAAAATTCGATTGTTTCCTTTGAAAAATAAAGTTGCGATATATCGTATCTAATATAACTGATATGGTGCACTTATGCTGGAGTTTCGAATGGATTCGATCAGTGAGCAGCATAGGAAGGGGTTACAAGGGTTTCGTAACGGAGGGATATTCGGGGCTCACGTCGGCAGCGGAGTATAACCCTATTAACGAAATCCTCTAATTCCCAGCGCTCCACGATGGGGCGGGAGGGGGAGGGGGGAGGGAGAGGCTGAAGAGGATCTGCTCGTGATCGCCGACCGAACCTGACCGGTTCTCGTTCCCTCGAAATCCAGAGGAAGCCGTCGATCGGTAAAATAGTAGCGTAGTTCGACTAACATAGCGTACAGAAGAAGAGAGATCCCTCAGCTGCGCACGCATAGGTGGAGTTACATCGACAAGGTTTACCAAGTAAACGATACAGCGAACCGGACAAGACAAACCGGATCACTCAAATAAGAGTTAATCTCAGCTTAATCGTCCGTTTAATGAGAACTGTTGTACCAAATCAACTGTCCGTATGATACGATGGACAGAGAAAATCCTTTTCCTCTCCATAGATTCTGATGAGTTTCGAGAATTTCGTTCAAATTAAAATAGATCGTTGATTATCTTAATAGGTCTGTGATAAAAAAAACAGACGTTTGTTTTACAATTGTTGCCAATTTTTTTTTTTTTTTTTTTTTCGAAAGACGTGGGAAACTATATTTTGCTGAGAAAATCAAAATATACTTCGCTATAAGATAAATCTTTGGACGAAACTAAAAAAAAAAAAAAAAAAAAGTCTACTCCACTAAAATATCCCGATGTCCATTTATCCGGCTTTTTTTTTGATACCGCAATAAAGCTGTCATATCGGACGCAGCAGTAAATCCGAACACTCGAATCTCGATAAACATTCAGTAAATATCAATAAATCGTTCGGCAACAGGGAGTACACCATCCATTGCCTTTAGGAAGTGATGCTGAGACATCAACGACCGGTAACGGTTCGCAACGCAGCTGACTGTTTATCACCGCAGTAGCGAGGTCCAATCGCTGCCGGTTGGTGAACGCGGTGTCCCTAAGGTTAGCTATCTGAAGGCAAACGAGTAAGAGGTAGTCTTCCGCGCCGTAAAAACCCGCACGACCAGCAGCAAAAGCAGCATCTCTCCTCTCGCATCGTTGATGCCACCGTCGACGCTGGCGGTCCATCGACATTTCCTACCGTACGAAGATCGCCACACCGTGAGACGCGAACGTTTATGCCCCATTTCGCGGCTTCCTCCGCGTCGTATACCTTCGACCTCTCTGCATACGGGGGTTGGAACGGCCAGAACAGCCCCAGGGAATAATCGAGGCTGCGAACTAACACTACAATGTGTCCGCAGCGTAGGTGAGAGCGTAATGTAAAAACGTGCGCGTGGATAGATAGTGCCGCGCATAATAGGTAAAAGGACTCTTTTTCATGTTTGCGTTCGGTGAAATTCAGAATCTTTGCCGTTTTAGTTCACCCCCATCCCCCCCACACCCTTCCCCGCCCCCTCCCCAACCCCCTAACCTCCAACTCCCTGACTACGGCCCGATTTTCCCCGCGCAGCATAGCAGAGTACCCGCTTATCGTTTCCTCCACTGTGCACACAGAACTCGCACGCGGGATCAAATGTATCGAAATGATTTATGCACCTGGCTCGACGCCGTTCTCGCGTCCGACTCCCGCACGCATGACCACGCGCGTTACCCGTTTCCTCTATAGTTCACGAGGGACACGCGGGTCGCCATAGACAATCTATAACTATACACCGAAACGTGAAATCGCCCATTTCGTATATATGTATATATACACACACACACACGGCGCATACGTACACACTTTATATCCGAACTGCTCTTGAAAACCCATTGTCGATCCCTTCGACAACGACGAACAAAATTATGACGGTAACACGCGAAACGATGCGCACGGCACTGGATATAACCAACTTCGAACGACCGTTTCGATGATTTGTCGGCTCGACGAACAACGCTTTCGAATTTTTTTTTCTTTCTACTCGCTCACTCCCCATAAAGCTAACTTTGTTTTCGCGAAATATATATATATATTTTTTTTCTTTCGAAACTCTCGTTTTTCGGTGCTTAAAATATAATAAATAATCGAAATAATATTTTATTTTATTTATCGACGTGAATAATTTATGATTTTTGAAAATTTTCGAAAACATCGCGGAATTTTGGAAAATTTATTTTTTTATTTATTTATTTATTTATTGTCAGCGATTTTTTTTTTTTTTTTTTTGATAACGAAAACCACTGAGGTAAAAGTGATTTTTTCATTTTTTTCGAAAAATATTTCAATTATTTTAATTCGTTAAAAAAATATATAAAAAATGGAATTGGTTGATATAACCAACTTCGAACGACCGTTTCGATGATTTGTCGGCTCGACGAACAACGCTTTCGAATTTTTTTTCTTTCTACTCGCTCACTCCCCATAAAGCTAACTTTGTTTTCGCGAAATATATATATATATTTTTTTTCTTTCGGAACTCTCGTTTTTCGGTGCTTAAAATATAATAAATAATCGAAATAATATTTTATTTTATTTATCGACGTGAATAATTTATGATTTTTGAAAATTTTCGAAAACATCGCGGAATTTTGGAAAATTTATTTTTTTATTTATTTATTTATAGTCAGCGATTTTTTTTTTTTTGATAACGAAAACCACTGTGAGGTAAAAGTGATTTTTTCATTTTTTTCGAAAAATATTTCAATTATTTTAATTCGTTAAATTCGGTAATTTCGGACAATTTTTCTATGTGATTTCAACGTTGCGACATTTCCAATATAAATTCTATGAATGATAATTGTAATGATAGCGACATTCGATACGATGCGATTCTGATCGCAAATCACGCGAAGAAGCTTCGGATAACTCTGTTGGTTCGGTTAGATATCGCGACTATCGTGTGTACGGAGAATGGAATTGGTTGAACGACCATTGAGATAAGGAAGATGAACCGCGTTGACCATCGCGCTTGACCCGGGGTATCCTTTTCCAGAGTCCGTTGTACGAATTTACCCATTTCGTTGGGAGAATCTCAGAGAGTGGAATAGCGACAGTAAAATGAGAGGAGAAAGGGAGAGCGGAGAAACGGGATGGACGAAGAAAGCTCTCGTAGAACTCAAGAAAAGCCTTTGCGGCGGTCCACACGCGGTACTAACCCTTCCTATAAAATTAGGTTCTTTCGCTTTTCTGGTCCGTTTTCCATCCACCTATCTTTGGCATTCTACCTTCTCTTACGTCCCTATCGTATCCTTCCCCACTTTCATCGGATTCGTTCTTTTGATCCGGTGGCGAGACGCGCCACATTATCGCACGGATCAATCTCCGCGCTCCCCCTTCCCACTTTTTCGCGAACATCCTTCGACGCTTCGATCCTGTGGAGCTCTTGGCGAGGATTCCGCAGGATGAATAGAAGGGAGTGAGCTACAGCTTGAGCCTCATCCGTCGAAGGGAGACTGAATGATCGGAAAAGAGAGTGAAAAAAAAAAAAAAAAAAAAAAAAAAAACGAGTGAAAAAGTCTCGCGATATCTTTACTTCGGGTCGTGCGACAAATTCATGCCATCTCAGTGAGAGATTTGACACCACAGAGGGTGATATTTCTATATGTATCGAGCAATAGCCAACTCCGATTGAAATGTATCTATGTCCGTCGTCGTCGAGAGTGGAAAAACGTAACCTTCTGTCGTCGTGAAACTTCACAAAAACAGAAACATCTTATGCGTCTTTTGGAAAGTTCTTTATCTGTCTGACTGTCTGCCGGTCTGTCTGCCTGTCCGTTTGTCTGTCTCTCTTCGATTATACCGCCCGCAGGACCCCTTATTCCCGATTAGCGGAGGTTATCAGAGGTTATCAATCACCGTATCTTTTTTAAAGGACTTCTGCAAAAGTGGAGGCAAATTTTTTTGCAACCCTCGTAAGAAAAGGGGTACTTTTGAGCCGAAGATGCAATGTCCCCGAAAACACCCCCTCCCCTCCCCCCGATGCATGTCCCCGAATGTCGCCGATAATGTACATTCCACGAGATTTTTTCGATGTTATTGCCATTTTTATAAAATTACTACAGCGGTAAGATCGTTAGTCCGCAGAGAGAGTTACGATCAGTTGAGTGATTAACGACTACCCATCGCACTATAATTTCCTTTAACTTTTATACGTATCATATATCTTAAAAAAGCTCCTAATTGCGCTACTGATTTACTTCATCGGCAGTAAAGTTTCGAGAAAAGATGCAAATGTGCCATTTTGTCAAACGGAAGTATTCCGAATAAGTTACACGGTATTTTTTTTTAATTCTTTGCCCATTACTTCCCCTATATCTCTTGCCGGTGGAATCATATCGTCACGCGAAGCCGTATAACGAAGTTTCGCAATTTCACATGAGTTATTCACAAAGAATATGACGTAATGCCTCAATTCTGTACCTATAATTCCATTCCATTATTTTTCTGGAATTCTGAATATGGAGTTATCTCTCGTGTTGCCAATGTTCGCGTTGCCGATACGACGAATAATCGGCTTCCCGGTGGTGCGAAATCTTTATTCCGTAGTCAACCGAAGTGTCGCGTAAAATTGTTGCGTGTCCCGCGAAGTTGCGTTCAGTTGCGAGATTATTCCGCAGACGGCACGCAAGTAACGCGTACGCCGTTTCAACCCCTTATTTTTCATCAGGAAATTGTTACGTATACAAATTTTATTCAGCTTAAACGCGTGAACAATTGTCGACGCCTTGTTTCTGCGAGATTTAGTTTGACCGGTTGAAGAATATAAAAAATGCGAACGAGTGTATCGCGAGTCGCACACGCACCTCGCGTACCGTTTGATAATAATGGCCTTTTGCAGCCCTCGCGGAACGTGTATGCTGTGTATCTATCATCACAATTCGCACTATACCCGGTAACTATGCAGCAACGGGACCTCATTCAGTTTCCAAGGCTCGCAGTATAGCGCCAGGAAGCTTGGCACACTTTTGTAAATTACTTGGCCCGAGGCTCTCGCAGGTTTTATGCCAGGATCGATAGACCCGCCTGGTAACTTGTATGTCTGACCATAATAGTATCGCACTACTTACTCTCTCTTCTCTCGAATCCCTTCCCTCCCCAACGAAAAAAAAAAAAAAAAAAAAAAAAACGGATTTCCTTCAGGCGGCTATATATTTGTTAGCATGATGAAAGCTAACACGCCGTTCGTTGCCATTTGCAAATTATATGCCGCCTCGGAAAATCCGTTTTTTACTTGCGACGGCACGAATTTCAAGTTGGAAAAATGGAAATAATAATGTTTGGATTTGTATTAATGCGTATCCACGAGAGGTTCTTCACCGATAAGTTATCCGTGTGACCGTAATAATAATATTGTAGTCGAGAGAGAAAAATACGAGGAATAATCTTTGCAGACCATTAATATTTGTTCCGATAAAAAAAAAATATACATCGAAAAGATTAAAATATATGAAATTCAAAATAAGAAAAATTTTATTATTAACGATGTTACTATAAAATAATAATAAATAAAAAATCAAATTTTTAAAAAAGATCAAATTTCGAAATATTAAAAAAAAAAATTCAACCCTTAATTAAGGGTCGTCGTTGAAGCAAAAGGAAACGCGGAGATAGTTTCTGAGTTATTTACCGTCGGATGGTAATAAATCTGCGAATGATCCCTGCTACCTTTACTCTACCGCTCGCGCACCGTTCGTTCGTTCCAAGTATAATCAGACTAAGCCCACGAGACTTCGGTTACACACTTAATCCTCTACGTAAATACCGTAGAACGTTTCTCACAGTTTCTCTCGTTGGATCGACGCATTACTCGCGCGTATTGTCGGTGCGATATGGAACACGTGTATATCCATAAATCTCGCGGTCTCTACGGAGAGTAAAACGGAGGGGTGAGGGGTGAAGGGTGAGGGGGTGCAGGGTTAGTCGGGCACAGGTACGCGCTAAAGGTAATAGGAAAATGGAACGAGAAGTAGGCGAGAGCCAAACCCCGAATTGCCCTTTTCCTCATTCCACTGCAATCTTTCCGATAAATTTGGATATGGCGAATGCGCGTACATTTTGCAACACAATTACTCTATTCAAGCAAATTTTGAGGGTTATAACATTGCGCGTTGCGGCCAGCATCCACGCACTCACATTTGCACACATTCCGTTGAACCACGAATTACGCTGGAGTTCCCAAGAGCATTCGGCAATAGTATCATTCGGCCCGCGAATAGTCCACCGCGCGATCTCCGCTCGCAGTAAAGTTATTTTAGTATGACGATTTCACAATTATAATCCGAAATTCCGGAATAATTCGTTCGTTTCGCCGACCAGAATTTCTACGACCTCCGACGGTTATCCCCGGCTAATCGTCTGAACCCTCATTCTCGTCGGTTCTATCTCCCGCCTCGTCTTCTTCGTCCTTCTCCTCTTTAACTCATATCAGCGATTCTCCAAATTGTTATATACCGAAGCGCCAACCCCCGCGTTTTCCGGGTTTTCTCCGCAAGTCCTATAAACGAGAACATGCTTTCGTCCTCTTCTCGCCCCCTATCTCTCTAATCCAATTGTGGATTCAACGGAAAGGAGAGGACCGAAAGATTATGCCGGGTCGCGATCACGATGGTGACAACGGCACAGATTAAATTTCCTAGTCGGGTAAGTGACGAAATATGAATTTTACTGGGTATATCGTGGAACCCATATAACGAGACTCGCAGTTAACCTCACTTGCATTTTTAACCTTTTTTTTTTGGGATTAAATCCAACAAAACGAAGTTGTAGCAAAAACATCAGATTCTTCGCCCAAATTCGGCAAATTTGATTAACCCTTTGCCGCACTTAATGTATCAATAAGAAGGTTTAGATGGAACAGGTTAAACGAAGAACAAGGTTAGGTACTTTGCGAAGCTCTCCAGATTTGTATGTTTGGCTTAACCGTAGAAGAACGCAGATATAGATGTGCAGCGGATAAAGTGGATAGAGCGACGAGAGTCCCTCTAGTGAGAGAAATATGCAATGGTCTATTATTATACTACCGCGTGTCGGTGTTGCCTAATGGGGTTGGCAGGCTGAGTCGTTGGAAGGAAAGGGAAGCGCATGTACGTGCGCTTAGGAGGGGTTGCTGTTGCTGTTGTAACTGCGCTACTCTCGGCTACTGTACCGTGTTAGCGAGGGTTTTAATCCCTCCTGAGCCACTCGGTAAGTCAGCCAGAGCTTCGCATAACTCTTCATTCGCAAGGTTAGTCCCCACTCGCACTCATCTCTCGCCCTATCCTTTTCCCCGGTATAACTGTAACTTACTTTACCCAAATTTATCACGTGTGCGAATTGCATCCCTTAGTCACCGCTGCACTCT
Source organism: Cryptus viduatorius (assembly GCA_964006125.1). Classification (NCBI taxonomy): domain Eukaryota; kingdom Metazoa; phylum Arthropoda; class Insecta; order Hymenoptera; family Ichneumonidae; genus Cryptus; species Cryptus viduatorius. The sequence goes on along the minus strand of OZ023225.1, from coordinate 17,984,840 downwards.
CGCTATCTTACTCGTAGGTTTTGAATGGTACTTTGAGGAGAATGCAGCGTACCATCGCACCTATTGAACGGACATGATGTTCTTCATTGATGCAGGTGATGCATGTTGACGTCATGTTAGTTAGTTGGACATCTGCTGAGTCGTTTCGATTACGATGTGGAAGGAAAAATCGAAATAGGGTCATCGGTTGTGGCCATTTTTTCTAAAAATTGCTGACCTATAATCGTTTCCCACAATACGATCCTAATACTTCGAAAGGATTCATGCAAATCTGTACAATAATCAATCCAATATCATTTCAATTTGATTTTATTCAAATTTGTGACCTTTTGGACATATTGGGCAACAGTGGCGCAAAAATGGCCCAAAATGGTCAAAAATGGTACTTTTACCCTACCGAAGTGATACTATTCCAATAACTCGTGTCATCACAATCGGGGGTTGATGACATGGTCATAACCGAGATTTGTCACGGTAATGATTACATGTGCCGTATAACGCGAACCGCGATGTTCAAGTATCAACATCGCGAAACTATTTGTGTTCAACGCCGAGAGGAGAATCCTGCAGATATAACCCGGTGTCCGTACTATAGCTGTATGCCGAGGTACATGCAGTACCGTTCCGTGGCAACGACGATTGTACATCAGACTGTAGACGTTGGCTCATTCCCTGGCTTCATACCATAAGCCATTGTTGTCCATCCGGCGTTACCGTTTCCTCCCCCGTTATCATCTCTATCTCCGCAGTAACTCGTGTTGGAGACAAAGCTACTCTTGCGTTAGCGCGACCAGCACCTTGTCCAACACGCTGTGTGTACGTACGAACGTTAACATCCATCTAGGTACCCTTCCTACACGTGAACCCGGTACCTACACGTTCCCTCATAATGCGAGAGCTTCCTGGCTTAGGTAAGCTGTGCTGAATGTTACAGTTGTGTATAGGTGAGGATGCGCTTCGCGCACTCGACAACGTTTCTCTTGGTAGGTACACGGATCTACCGCCTTACACAATGGAAGGACAGGTATCTCGCCCCGAATATTGCTCTTTTATTTTCAAGAATTCGCTTCGGTGCTTTGCGCTCTCTTTCACCCCTTTTGTTCCGCCCATTCCTCTTTGTCCTTTTGTTCCGCACACACACACTCTCTTCACTCAAATGCGTCCTTTCATTGCGAGATAGGAACTGCTAGGGATGTTCCAGGGTCGTTTGCTCGCAATGGCTGTCTTACTGGAACACTGGTACCATTTCCGTCGCGTTATAATAAAACGGTTTTTATTTTGCAACCCTCTTCAGAAAATCTGGTATTGATCGGTTATAGTTCCGAGGATTGATTGCAATTCGATTCTTTTCTTTGTCTCGACGAAAAAATGGCACAATACGAATAGAAATTTCTCGATTTTTGTTTTGCGGAAGTCGAATTCATCATTATGGGGTTCTGAAGTTTCCGGTAATGGCGACGTGGCGAAATCACGGAGAGGACGAGTTGACAGTCTTGTGAGAACAATATCCAACGTCGTGAAATATGAATACTCCTGCGGATTGTTGAACGCTCGAGGTGAAAGCTCACGCCAGGTGGCGCTGCGAGACCGACACACCAGAGGCAAGCGCCCCGGTCGTGACTGACGGATCACTCCGCCTATTAATAATTGCAGTCATCGCACGACTTGGCGTTGATTCCTCGTGTACCCTCGTTACTCAAGTGCGTTGTAGTTCACGCGAGTTTACGCGACTCCCCCTCCCCTTGTCGTCACCCTCTGCTAATTGTTTGTTTCCACCTACCGAGTTCCCAGAACATTCCACCGGCTACCATGATGACTGATAACTTCTCGTTAATCACAAAAATCTCTTTATGTTTCAGGTAACGTGTGAAAAATTATCAGAGCCATTTGAATAAAAGTACGAGACTGTGTTTGATGGCCCAACAAAAGGTATTTGGCCATTTTTTTTCAAGGACAATTTCAAATATAAAAGTTGTTCTTTTGAAAGTGACTTTTTTAGACTGTCAGAGAGTTTTGTTATGTTTTTTAAGGGGACATTTTGGTTTTGGCCAAAATGGCTATCTTTTGGTACCATATTCGGGAAGACGAATCTTTGAATGAAATTTTTTTTAAATTACAATGGGTCGACAATAATGCGTTATTAACATTGAAATATTGGTAAAAAACGGCTCGACGGCCATTCTTAATAAAAATGGCCCCTACCAGCGCATCTTCCGTGAAATTTTGATGGAATCCTCTCGATCGAGAGCTGCATACATTCCCTTCATCTCAGAATTAATATCGAAGGAGATATAGATATTTAGGGACGGAACGCGCATTCAAAGGTTCGATATTCAGAAATTCAGTACCGCGGCTTTGAGAAATGGCACTCTTGCGCTGCGGACGTCGGGTTTACCTGTTTAGCTGCGCATATGCGTTCCCCTCACCCATCACTTCTTCACCCGCGTAGACGACAAATCTGGAACACCGCCTGATGTCGCGATGCCCTGAGTAGCTTCCCACTTTCGCTTAACCCCCGAAGAGCAACGACGACGACGACGTCGACGAGTTGCCTTAGATTCCGCGCACTGTTGCTGACATAATTATGATTAATTATAATATCCCTCGTCGTGAACGTTCGGGACAAACCAACCGTCGCGAATATCTGGAAAGCGCTTTTCAGTCGGCTTCTACCACTCAGTTCAACGCTGCGCAGTTTGAAAGCTCCGCGGAAGCTTCTCAGACTCCATCCGCAGCCCATTATTCGATGTAGACATCCGCCAACGCGAAATGGAATTGCAAACTTGAGAATTTATTATCTCTCTGTAACTAACACTGCGAGAGCTAAACTCGTCCGAAGTGGTGATGAAATAGAATATAGACAACAATTCATGCAGAATTTCCGCGATCCTTGCGAAGTGCGATCGTTTGAAAATTGGTATTACGATAACTAATAATCGACTGCAGATTTAGTAATCGTCATTAATTACGAATTGATAGACATAAAACTGTAAAAAAAATAAAGCGCGTGAATATATCGATAATTCGTCAATCGATATATCGATTGATTTTTCAATCGATTTTTAATAGAAAAAGTATGAAAAAAAAAAATTTACAAAAATAAAAAAACTCCTAAATGCAAAAACAGTGTAATAAATAAATTTTATTAACAAAAAAAAGGTGAAATAATAAATTATTATTCGTATATTATAGTCGGGCGATTCTCGCACTCCGTGACGAATAAATTTCGTGGCTATAATACGCGAATAATTATTTGTTATTAAATTTTTTTTGTTGATAAAATTTATCCATTAAACTGTTTTTTCAGTTAGGAGATTTTTTTATTTTTGTAAAATTATTTTTTATCGCAAAATCACACTATGCATTTCAGAAATTTTTAGTATTGACGAAATTCTTACCTGAAGCGTATTAAACGATTCGCGCGTGTGGATTATTGCGAAGAAAAAACTCTCGTTAGATGATCAAACTATCGAGCAGAGCGGTACTGCATTTTAAGAGACAAGTTTAGAGCGCAAATGGGTGAAAATTTCTGCAATGTCCTCCGCATAGTTTGATAGTTCTTCGGTAACTCGCAAACTCTCGACAGATGGAAATGCGCGATTTCGCAAACTAATAAAAATTCTCACGTCGTCGTTGAAAGATTATTACCGTTATATTCGATAATACATAAATAACTGTGAGAAAACTTGTCGAGAAATTCATCGACGATTTCTTGACTTTTGTCGAAGGAAAATGCCATTGAAACGGAAGATAGCGCGGAGCGCGTAGTCGATATTGTATAGCGTGCGCCCCAATCATCGTATTGTAATTCTCTGTTTGGCGCGATATCGCGAGCTACTGTGCCATTGTCTGTTTTTCGCTTTCTCTGCGAAGCACCCATTGCTTCCGCACCTTCGCGGCACTATCCCGGCGAATTCGAGTTTCTCCACCTTCGGCCGTCGACCGAACAATGGTAGTGAACGTTATAGATTAGCTCATTAGTCGAACGCTTGTCTCGTAATACAATTAATTCATCCCTTGGGAAAGGGAAAGGGGAGGATGAGAGGCGAAGGTGTAAGTACGGGTGGGAGAGACGCCTCTAGCGAATACCTATTACTCTCGTACTCTGCGAGAGTCTTCTATCGGTTCTTCGGCTCTCGGAGCACTCTATTCGTAGATTGCGGACTATATACGAGCGAAGATTTCCGTTTCCCGTGGGCTGCGTGAGAACTGGAGCACAAGGGGGATGAGAACGAGGGATGTGTGAGTCCGGGAAACGGGAATACCGCGAATTCGCGAATAAACGCGAGATTCCCCGCTGCGCGCGACAGGCAGCGCAGTACAACAAATCGGCACAATTATTGGTCGCCTCGTCGAACGGCCAAAAAATTAGTCATTGGCATTGTTTTATCGCTTTACGTCGAACATCGTTTCATCAGTCTGACACTGCCGTTTACTGTGCCATTGCCAATCATTGCTTCTCGGCTGATAACTGCACCGTCACAGTGTCGTAGAAATGGCGAATCGAGTCGATGAAGTAGAATCGTCGCGGAGCGGTTAGTCGATAATCGCTTTAGCTAATCTATGGGAGATTTTGCCCCGTTCTCCAATGTCTGCCTCAGCCTCGTCGCCCCATTGGGAATTACCGTGCGCCTCTCTCGCCCGCGTTTTGCAGAGAGGAACCAGAGGAAGCGGAAACTATCTCTCCATCTTTCTCTTCCACGAGTTCGCTCGATCCACCACCTCGTTCTATCCTCTCGCAGTCGAACTTTAAGGGGCCATGGGATGTGCTTTATCAAGCCGATTTCCTCTCGAATGTTTTCCCGCGACTTCCACCCGGGGATAATGGATAAAATAAATTTTCGAGGAAAGCAATCGGAGGGGAGGAGGGGATCTCTTTCTACTTCCCTTTCCACTAGTCTCCTCCTCGTACTATATCCATCGTTCTCCGTCTCTCAGGATGCTTCGGCCCCATTACGAGTCCAACGATTGCCGATTCGCCGAAGTACACGGCACGTGGATTTTTATTATTATTATTATTTTTTTTTCTTCGTTTTTTCGATTTCCTCTGCTCAGCGCATTTTCTTCTTATTTTTTTATTTCATCCTTTTACCATCGTTATCCTATCAATTATTTATTAATTTTCATTTTTTTGTTTTTTTTTTTTTTTTCACTTACATCCGTATCGCGGGATTAAGAGAACTTAGTCTTGATGCAGTAGTTGAAAGGGGTGGTTTTTTTTTTTTTTTTTTTTTTCATTCGCTCGATTTCGTTTGTAGCCGAATTAGGTTTATTTTTTAAATTGCTACACACTCGACTCGCCGTGAGCTCGGAACCGCGAGAGATTCCACTGGCGAGATAACTCGTCGTTTCGCAGAACCCTTGTAACTGCTATCATCCACACTGAGCCCTTCTTGCGTTTATTCCTGTGCCTTGCCAATTCGTTTCGAACATTTCGTTCCAAAGCCCGAGTCCGATATCCCTCAAGGTATATCGTGCCGAACGTAATCTCTGACCGTAATTCAGACACGCGAAATTGTGAAAGGCTCTCGACGATTTCGGGGAGCTGAATTATAACCTTTTTACTATTTCATTACAGTATTCTCGCCACTTACGGTACTACCGACAATTTCGAAATACCAGCCATTTTTTAATATTTTTTAAACTATAGAACTATATATCGACTTAAAGAAAATAATTTTTTTATTAATAATTATTATTTTTATTATTATTATTATTATTAAAGATGTGAAAAATTGATGTTTCGTCAATTCTTTTCGCAAAAAAAAACAATACATTTGCCGCTGACTTTTTTTTACTGTTGATTTTTCTTCAGAATTTATTTAGCTCTGTCATATTTTTCGACAATTGCCTCCAGCGCTGCAAACATGGTTTCCGGAATGTTTTGAAACAATGCATAACAGTGCAGTACTCTCTCGTGTATCGATCTATTTTTACATTCTGCGTATTGCGAAAGTTTTTCTTTTATTTTTATTTTTTTTCCCCGTTTTCTGGATAACTGCAATAACTGTGTAAACGATATTAAAAGTATCGTTAGCTAAGTCAGTTGCCCAGAGTACGTATAAAGTTATAGCTCCGCCGTGCTGATGCTGGGATTGAGTGGGTGGCACGCAAGAGGCTGCGAAGTAAAAGAGAAAGACGGGGTGTGGAAGGGTGGCGGGGAGGGGGTGGGGGGTAGTGAACGTTAGCCAGGAATGTAATTAAGTGCAGTCTAAGATTTAGTGCCTCTGCCTTGTAACCACGGAGCCTCGAGTGCACGGTGCAGTACGCCGTCTAACTCCGGGTCTCGTGCAGACCTAAAGTTTATGAAATACAGCGACTCCCAGAGCGCCTGAAAGCCTCGCTGAAGGTGCCGGGCATTAAGACATTATACTCCTGAGAAATCGCATATTCAACCAAAAATCTCACTACCAAAAATCTCTTCGTTTCCATTTCTTCGAAAATTATTAACGACTACAGGGCGTACCTCTCGCAATTCATCCCCTAAAATCATCTTCTGCCCCTCCTCTCTCTTTTGTCTCATTCATTTTTTGCATTTTTCGTCTTGTATACAATGTTTTTTCTCGCAAAATTATTTCAGTGGTGAAAGATGAGAGGTAAATTTCATTTGCGAAAAATCAACCCCCAGTTTGTTGAAGTATCGCATTCGCTTCTGTATCTCCGGTGCTTCGCGACCCTTGGCTCCTCCCCGTCCCCCTCAACCCCAGCATCTTTTTTTTTCTCGGGATAAACATCAGACCGTACTCGTTCCTTTTGTGCATCGCAAGGGAAATACTCTTGGTTCTCGCGGTAAATACTTTTCTGGCGGTAAAACGGGCGCGAGGAGGATAGCACTCGACAACTTCGCGCTCGCCAAACGAGGGAGGGAGTGGAAAACGTGCCACCTATAACCGTTATCCAGTTATTGCTCGCATCTCTTTCACATGGACTGCGGGAGGGGGGAGGAGGGGTTAACTACGAAAGGGGAAGTTTCACCCCGTCTTGCTGTTGCGTTGCTCTTTCAATGCGTCCCGACCTTCTCCTAGTCGCCCTCACGCCCTCCGAGATCTTAGCTTTTTCGGATAAACGCAGCATCCGCCACGACCCTCACTGTATGTCCTATGTACCGAGTAACTTATAGTTACAACGCGTTTCATGGAGAAAACTTTCCCTACCGGATAATTTTCTCACTTTCTTGTTAACTCCGAGCCGTGTGTTAGTTGGCAATCTATTTCGTTATGAGACTTCGTTAGGTCTTCGTTAACGTTTTCGTAACAGTTACGCGAATATGCGAAAATCCACTCCCAAGCGGTAGATAGAAATTCTCTTTCGGTACGTTGAACAATGTTCAGCACTTCAGGGACTGCTGCTATATATCTTAGTACAATAATAGTAAAGCGTATAACTAGGATCGGGATATACCGGGTACGGGATTATTATACTACGGTTGGAAAAACGGATTCTGGAAAATCTCGGGGCTATTATAGCCTCGTACTCGACATATTTCTACTGACTTCGAAAGGGTGGTGGGGGGATGTGGCAGAGAAGGGAAACGAGTGGAGAATCCCAAGAAGAGCCGAGAACGCCGTGGGATTATAGAACGTGAGGACCTTCGTGCTTCCTGCTAGTGCTGCTGCTGCTACTGCTGCTGCTTCTGCTGGAGATGGCCTGTATTCCGTAGTTCATCCTAACACCCACCCCTTTTTCCGTTCACCGCAGGGAAATCACCAGGTGCGCCAAACACCCGTTTTACTCGGGACGACGCCAGCAGTTATCCGAGAAGAATAATTTCGCGCGGAGAATAAGGTACAATATAAAGCGGACGCTATGTATGTGTTGAATACCATACCATACCATATACCATATACCATATACCATATGCCACAGGCAAAGAAGATATAAAAGAAAGAAGAGATAAATGAGAGTAAATGAAAAATATCGTTTATACATTGACTTTGCGCGCTTAAGAAGGTTTGTCGAGATACGACTGCAGAAAGTCTGGCAACTCCTTCATATACTTCCAGAATATACATCGAGCGTCAAATTTTGCAACTCTACACTTTGTTTGATCCATATATGTGAATAGAAGGTGCCTTGGTATTTTGTTTCGGTTGGTCAGAACTTTCCTTTGAAAATCACCCCATCCACTCGCCTACCCCACCCCACCCCACCCCACCCCACCCCACCCCACCCAGCCGCCCATCTTTTGGTGGGCGCAGATGGACCCTTTATGATCACAACATCAGACGGCAGACAGTGAACATAGACAATTAGCTGCTGCAACCAAAAGTTCTAATACACTTCCGTGGTTCTGTCGCCTTTGTTATTTGGCGCAACGTGTGTTGACTGCTAAAACGGAAATGAGGATGTTGTCAGAAGAGCTTATGTTCCCGCAGTCATGAGATAGTCAGCCGGTCGTCTGCTAAGTTGCCTCAAGGAGGTCGAGTGGGGGTGGTCAGGATCGTTGGTTGAAGTCGGCAGCTGCTGGTCAATGGGTCACATCCTTATTGACGCTGCCGCTAGCTTTGGCTTTTGTTTTCCCGGTTCATTGAAATTCAGTCGCGTCACCCATTTGAAGGAGCGCAATCGTCTGCAATTATGAATGCGCTACCCAATGGAAAGCGGAAAGCTCTGTCTTCGTTGAATAGGCGAATCTGCCAGATCCCAATCGGGCGAATAGGAGAGATCCGATTGTATCCACTTTTAGGAAAACAGCATGGATGAGAGATGGAGTCGTGTGGCGCATCCGGAATATAGAGTTTTGTCTATTGCCATCTATGTGCAGCCGACCCACCCTACCCACACTTTATGCTTCGGGTTTGGGGTTTTCCCCACTCCTCTCTTTCTTCGCCGAACTGCTTCAACCCTCTTCTTTCCAACTCTCGAATTTCTCGCCCCAGCCTTGCCCACTCCTCTTTCTCTCCAACAACTACGCTTTCTCACCGTTCCCGGACCTCGATGCAGTTTCGCGCATCCGCGCCGCCACATATCATACAACTTTGCTCGCTATTTACCGAGTCTGCTTCCACTGCTGCTGCTGCTGCAACTCCGCACCGCGTGTGCCCGTTACATTCTACGTTCACATATACACCCCCGATATCTATATCCGCACCACCACCACTACTATCATCAGCATTCCCGTCGCCTTTCGCCGCTTTCTGGTTACAGGAACCCATGAGAACGGTAGCTTCCTCTTCTAACATCCTATATAACCCTCGGATACGTATAAAGGCACAGGAGAGACTGTGAGAATGTGCATGTGCAATGATACCAGGACTTGGTAGGATGCTTCAGGCTGTGGCTGCGTCTCTTTAAGCAGCCGAGACTTCCTGCATAAGGGCTGTTTTCGCAACCCAGTTGCCGCGGATTTATGCAGACACTTTCCGAATTTCCGGAACAGCAGTGTCTGCAAACGGTTGCACAGTGTGCACACTAACTGCTCGCCCTCTTCGTCATGTTGCTTCAGCTTGCATACACGTACCCGGTGAACATAGATCGGTTTCTCGGTGTTAGTTAGACTCAGCAATTCGCGCTTCCGGTAGCACCAAATCGATCAGAGGCACCCTGCGTTGCTTTATGATGATTTAGGGACGTCCTTCAAGAATCATGGGAATGGCTAGCTGTGGATCTTCGGCATGGCGTAACCCACTTGTTACCATGGTCTCTACCAGGTTATTCCTGAGGTGCAGCAGACAAAAAGAGGACAAAAAGAAGAAAAACCGAAAAGTCACCTTGTGCGCATTTACGAAAATAGGTCTTTATTCCTCCTTTTATTTATGGATCTTCGGCATGGCGTAACCCTCTTGTTACCATGGTCTCTATCAGGTTATTCCTGAGGTGCAGCAGACAAAAAGAAGACAAAAGGAAGAAAAACCGAAAAGTCACCTTGTTCGCGTTTGCGAAATTAGGTCTTAAGGGGCCTGAGTCACCTAAAATTCAATTTTTTTTTTTTTTTTTTTTAATTTTTTTTTGGAAAGTCCACACTGTGAACTACCTGCACATAAATTTGTAGATTGATATTCCTCAATTTGGAAAAGTTAGTAGCATTTGAATGCGACTGACCGATCATTTCGATGCGTATAATAGGCATATTAGGTTACACACCGCTATAAAATTTTTTTTATAATAAATCCCACTCTCAGTTTAATACCATCAAACCAATACAACATAAACAAATCGCTCTTGAAATTCGTCTGCTATCTGCTATATTGAATTTTTAGCGCCACCGTGAAATCCGTGTATTATAACATGGCACTTGGTAGGTAACGATTTACCGACCAGACAATCGTTATACAGATCGATATGAGCAGACGACGGCGAATTTTTACGTGAGTGTAGCGAGGCCGTGGAAATACTGGACTCCGAACTTTTGTGTGACTTTATTTGTGAATCTATCATCGTTTATTCACGTGTGTTATTTTTTCGTGAAATAAAAAATTTCAATGTTCACATGAAAACGTGACAAATTATAGGAAGTGGAAATATCTGTTGCCGAAAAGTGGCGACAACAACGGGCCCACATAACCTAATAAAAACGTCAATTGACGTGACAGAAGTTGTGCGGAGAAAAAAATTTTAACAAACATTTTTTTTGTTATTGACATTTTTTTAAACATGTCATTAAAAATCGAAAAAAAAAAAAAAAAAAAAAAATTTTGGGATTTTATTTTAGTCAAAAATAATTTTCAGATTGTCATGTGAAAATTTTCACATGACAAAAAAAATGGAATTTTTTGATAAAAATTGGTAAGGCAAGTTTTTTTGGTCTGCGCTTGAAATTTGTTTCTGGAAACGTATATTATATTTCACTTGTCGTAGCTTTCGGACTTAACGACAGGATGGATTTTGGCCTGCGAGGTCTCATTTTGTTCGTAACACATGCCATTCCGGCCTCACCAAGGGAATTTTGGATGCAATGCGAAATGGATTTATCGTAAGCAATTGTTTAGTCGTTAATGGCAAAAAACCATAAAAAAACAAATTTTCTTACGTACTTTATTGAATAACTTTTCTAAAAAAAATTTAAAAAAAATTTCCCTTGGTGAGGCCGCAACAGAGTCTCTTGCGAAGAGAATGAGACTTCGCAAGCTCAAATTCATGCTGTCGTTGGATCCAAAAGTTACGACAAATGAAAAAAGTTTGACTGCGTCTCTCAGCGACAAGATGCTATATCTGACTCCAAAAAAATTCAGAGTCATTCTCAAACATGTGTATTTCATGATGGTGAGAAAGCTTTTTTATTGATATTTATATATGCACTGAAAAAAAAATTTTACTTTTCTATTTTTTAGGTGACTCAGGCCCCTTAATTCGGCAAATTCATAAGTAGACACCTTTACGATTAGTATTTGGTTGGTACACTTTGCTACATGCTGTCAACGGAAGAAAGAAAAGCTTTGGATTTGTCGTATCATACACATTGCACGAATTAGTCACTGTCATCATAAAGTTGGGGATCCCACGGCCTACATTCGTAGTATACACGAAAGAGGGATTTCATTCATAGCTAAGCTCTTTCCGCTCTGAACAGTCGAGCTTATACCCGGTACGGCGAGGGCTCACCTACGTTTTGTCTCGTCTATCTACGTATCCATGTTACTTCTATGATCCATATATTTCTTCAGCCGTTCGTAGTCTGCTCTGTCTGCATGCACGCTTCGGGAATTAGCACACTGAGCACATAGTCCTTTGTTCTTTGTCGCTTCTGCGATTTAACCGAAACGAGAGGGGTAACGAGGGAAGGAGAGGGAGGGGGTGAGGGCTTTGCGGATGTCACGTTCATTGCCTGGGTATTCATTTCTAAATCATACTACAAACTATGATCGGTGCAACCCGCAGACGGATACCCTATTAATTTTTCTTGCAACCCTCAATTTCTAATCACGCCGATTTCTCCAACGAGAAAATCGGATTTTTCCGTAAAGACGCGTTTTAATGTACGGTATCGTTATTTCGGATGTCGTCGGAAATGGCTATGGCGCGCGCAGACCGCAATTTTCGAATAAAAACTTGGGCAAAGTTCATTAGTACGAGTTGGCAATTTACGATGTGTACGTTGCTTCCATTGCTGCTCTGCAAACTCCTCTCTTCCCTCAGCTGAATCTCGCCTGCGGTGGTTCGCCGAAACGGAGAAGGAAACAAAAAAGAAAGAAAAAAAAAAAAAAATAGGTACAAAATAATGGAGAAACAAAACGAGAGAGGTGTCGAGAGGCGCTGTAGTTTGCTGACTGGTGTTGTTCTCTGTTTCTTTCTCTCCTTTTATTTATTTTTTTTTTGTCGCCGTTTGTACCTTCCCCTTTGAATTCCGACATCGTGGCTGCTCCAGGGCTCAACTACCGTTGCGAAATTGTTGGCGGTTTTACAGCCAATATGCGAATCGTTAAATCGTCACTGAATGTGTGCTGTGTTCACCGATCTCCAACGTGGTCGTTCCCGAGAGAGTTTTATCCTGCGACATCTCCCGGCTATTGTATCAATAACGATGGTCTCGCGGACGGTATATTAACGTAGGGATGAGGGTAGTTGCTTTTTAAATGGGTCCAAGCTACGCGTCTCTTTTTGACCTTTTATTCTTCTCTCCCCTATCTCGCTTTTGTTCCCGCATTTACGAGGCACCTTCGCCGCCAACCTACCCTTCTCCACCAACCCGATATCCTGCCCTCTCGAAGCGATAACATCAAATTGCGGCCTGAACTCGTTTGGTCTTTGGTGTATTCCTTCGGCTTTCGCGTTCTCATAACTGACTCTATTCATGGATACGCGATTGTCTCACTCCATCCCGCAGGTTATAACTGTTTTACCTCGTGTATCCAGCGCTCACGATCAGACCCCGATGAACTGTTAATTTCTTTTTTCGAACAAAACCACGCCAAGCGGCCGCTATAACCAAAGAGGATCAACGTCGGCTTACACACTATCAGAGCTTTGTTTTCTTTTTTTTTTTTTTCATTATTCAACAATGGTATCAGCATCAACGAGATGCCAAGGTAACTGCAGTTGGATTTCGAAATAAATGAATATTTTTTTTTTTTCGAATTTAATCGGACAATTTACTTATCAGCAGATCGTATTTGCATGCGATCATCAGAGATGCAATTCTGATGCATCAAATTGCTTTTTTTTTATTTTTTATTACGATTTATTTAGTTCGGTTTAATATCATTCAGCGTAAAAAAATATAATCGAAGTTCGACTGTACGAAGTTTTATGAACACGCAGCAATATTGCAGAGATACATGTCGTCGTTGATCGCCTCTAAAATTTCTGAACATCAAGGAACATCTGCTATAAACTCGACGTTGATGTCGTGACGAAGTTGCTCTTCGTTCTTGTCGTCGTCATTAGTCCTCTCCTCGCCGTAATGCCAATGTTACTGTATTACTACTGTACCGATAGCGGTAACAGGCGGCGCCTCACGACGCCCAACGGGCAAACGTCGAAATGGCGAGTTGAAAAGTTTTTACGAGTCCGACAGGTGCTTCATCGCGAACATAAATCTCCATTGTTCGTACGTCGAACTGGCGTAATGCCTCGGTGAAGGGCCTTAATGCGTTTCAAAGCCCTTTGTCACACTTTACGCCCTTTGGATCGTTCTGCGCAACGTGAAAATAGCAACAAATTAATGAAACACCTACGCACACTGCTCTACCTTCGCGAATTTCACGTCGTCGGCTTTTCCGAGTTATACCTTTGACTCTGTGATGATCGTTGCTTTGCTTCTCCTGTGCACTTTGCCGCTCGTAGGCACAACTGGATCGTTGCCCCGAGCTTTGCGGACCAACGACAGAAATTAATGTCTGTTTTACTTCGTGACTCCGAAACTCACAGCGGCAGAGTTCAAAAGCTATTTTCAACGGGGATTAATAACCCGTTCTCGCGACTAACGAAAATTCTGTACATTTATTTTTATTCCGCGATCTTTTTTTAATTTCTACCTTACCGACCTTACCGACCTTACTGAATTTCAACTAAAAAAATTACAGCCGAATAGATCGAAATTTAAGATTTCTCAATAACAGTTTACTGATAACGTTACATCACCGTTGTCCTGGTGACTGTCGATACCTTCGCGTTATAAATATCCGTTGAAAAAACGGATTGTGCACGTCGAACTCCAACGTTTCCGCTGGACATAAACTCGCCGTTAACGTCGTCAAAGTTCCTAAGAGTCGTTAGGCCGGCGGGAACGACGTGCCGCATAGTGCGCGCGGTAAAAAGATTTTTTTTTTTCAACCTTTTCCCACCGCGTCCTTCTATCCATTCCTCGTAGACCGACATTTTATCACGTATATAATCCGACATCGTTCGAACATCAACGCCTTCCTTAAAGGCCCTTCTATTATTTTTCGATTTCTACCGATCGGCTCTCGCAACTGCCTTCTCTTCTTTGTCTTATTTTCATATTTTCTACACTCGTTTCAAGATTTTTCAGCGATTATTAGTCCCGTTACTGTAGAGATCACCAAATTTTTTCCTACTTTATCGACCGATTCGTTAATTTTTATAATTATACTAATTCATCGATTTCGCTGCAAGAATTACGGATATTCATTGGAAAATTCAATTTTTGGGTCAATGAAAATAAAAAAAAATTATATAAAAATAAAAAATCGATAAATCACATCGTCACTATAAAATAAAATAAGTTAATCAAATTTCGCTCCACGCTGACGACGATCTCTCGATTAGCATTTCGGATAATTAACGCGTTCGTGATGAGCTTCGAATTTTTACCGTTTGCCCGGTTAAGTTAACAAGAGAACACCGAAAGTTATAGTATCAGTGCACAGCGTACTTTAGCTGAAATCTACTGCGGTGTCCGCAACGAGACGAGCGATGGTTCGTTATAGCAGCGGCTTCTTCGGACAGGACGTTAAAATCTCGCGCTTCGGTACTATGAGAACTCGTGTGGACTACTACTGTTCACGAGGGGGGATAAAGCTCTTCGCGCATTAAACTCGAGGATGTCCTTCGTTAACGAGACTGGAATGGGTTGGCGCCTCCAGTTAAAAACTTTTTACGGCCCTATCGTACGTTACCGTCCGATGCTACTTCCGGATTTTCCGCGCCACCCGCATACCAGATGGCTTCCCAAGAATTCTTGTGATTGTACCGCAGGATAAATGGAGTCATCTCGCTGACCAAAAATAAATCAGTTAACGAGATAAAAAAAAAAAAAAAAAAAAAAAAAAATGGCGCGTTTCACATTTTTTTAAACGAGAATTCGCCATTTTTAATGGCGCGGTAAACGATTAATAAGATCGAAGTGTTGGGTTGCGCATTAAATTAAACGGAAAAAATGGGGGAAAAAGGAGGTTAAAGGCATTGCTATTGATGGTCCATAATCTACGCATCCACTTCGTAAAATAGGGCGAAGGAAAATCTATACGATATCGATATCAAGCTATAGCCATGAGCGCGAAGTTCGCGCTACGGCTATCGAACTTGTTATACGGCATCGTTGCGACAGAAGCATTAGCCATACAGTATAAGGCTGTAACATTATTCATAAACGTGCGCACGGAACGCGAGAGATAGGTATTGAAAAGCGAGTGAGAAACAGAGATAACCGGTGGCTGTGCAAACTTCATAAACATAACGCTCGGCCATCGCATCCATCGCGAACAAGAGTGCACACTCATCAAACTAGAAATACAAAGGCAGTTTCTGATATACTGATATCCATTCATTTGTCACGTAGAATTATCGATAAAAAATTATTTGACGCATAAAAATGTTTATATCTCTCTATATCGTGATGATATATATAAAAAATACATAAACGAAAAAAAAAAAAATTTCGAACATCGAAAAAAAAAAACATTCTGTACGATCTTCCAGAATTATTTAGTAAAAAAAATAAAAATATAATAATAATAATAATAATAATTTATTTATTATTATTATTATTATTATTTATTAATTATATCATAATTTTTTTTAATTTTATGTACAATTTTCCCAATGATATACTTTTTATTTTAATATAAGCAGCAATCGCGTCGAGTTGACGTTACGATGTAAAAAAATTAATAAAACACATATGAAGACATTACAATAATTTCTTTCGCGTTATCGACGAGCCATTCTCCGCGATTCGGAAAATCGACGAGATCGAAGCGCGATATTTCTTTTTAATCTCTCCGCGAATAATCTTCATTTCGTCGAGTGTGCGAGAGAAATCGGAAATGAAAGAGAGAGCGAGAGAGAAAGAGAGAGCGTTCACCGCAGCCTCGCGACTGGTACATGCTATTTCACTAACGGGGACGGGGTGAAGTGGAAATCCGCGTACAGGCGGTGTCGAGCACATCGGCATTACCGTCCTTTCTATAGACTACTAAAAGAGAGCGAAGTAGCGAATGGAAATAAACCGATATTCCATTTTCGCACGAAATGCGAATCTGTTTTTTCGACGATATAGGATCGACACAGTGTATTAAAAAAATAGAAAAAAAGTATAACGAGAAACGCATAAATTGGTTGACACTGTCGTTGATTCTCTTCGTATAGCTTACGAGACAACGAGAAGTTCTCGCGTTTCTAAAGGGTTGAAAAGTGTCGAAATCGTCCCTTCGCGTGTCTCTCAAAACGCCTGTTTTATGGACCAACGGGACGAATACATTTTATTCACGTTGATAAGGCCGAGCGTATGGAGAGTATAGACTGTTCTTCTGATAGTAGCGTTGCCGGCAGAGCATAATAGCGAGAGGAGTCACAGTTAGCGCGTCGAGAATGGACCGTTCTATTTGAGTTTACATGAGCTCAAGAGACAAGTAAAGCGCTCCGATACTGTTGCAACAACGCGATACTACGATACTACGATACTACGATACAACGAGCCCAGCGGCCCGCGTATATACACAGCGAAACAGTCCATGCAATGTTCAGGGGAAACACGAGAAGCGCACACAGTATCGGCAGACACAACGAAAACACACGTATTGTGTAGTGTAGGGGATGCAGCCGCGTGCTGCATGGTTCCTGCAACATATCTGCGTCTACCGTAAACACCGACTCCACTTCACTCACGTTTCTACAACGCCAGAACCATATACATAGATTCATATTACTCGCGAGAGACATAAACTCCGCAAGCGCTTTTCCTCTCCGTTTTTCTCCTCTCTCCTCGCAGCGCGCTTACGATGACTCGCTGCCACCCCTCCCGTTCTACGAGTCTTACTATCCCACCTACCGTGACTATTCTCCCCGTATTATACGCTAGATATGCTCACGTTGTGCGAATAGCGTTATTCCAGAACTGGAAGTATGTGCACACCGAAGCGCGCGAACTGAAAAGAGACTGCGAACGTTTTCCACACGACGAATTCATATATCGCAGCGCTTGATGCGTGCTGTACGAAAAGATTTTACGCTTCGACTATTTTTACGTATAAATTCGTTGAAGTTGGGATAAAGTTGAAAGATCAGAGATGTATATGCGGAAAAGTGTGAAATTTATCTATCGCGGAAAAATACGAGAAATATATCGTTTTTTTTTTTTTTTTTTTTTTTTTTACGATTTTACGCTTTCAACACGAAAAAATGCGCGAAAAATATTGTTTATTGAATTAACAAAAAAAAAAAAAATTATTCACTATCAGCAATGTTTAACGAACGTTCTGATGTCAAATACGATTTTTTATCGAGAAATTCAGGAGATACGGGGACAATATAAATGTTTCAATTGATCGAAAACTCAAACCAGAGACGACGCATGAATGAGATTGAACGATATCTATAGCGTAGGCATTACACATTGATACGCGAATGTATGGGATTAATTCGCGTGTAGTAAAATGTACAGCTAATACAGCGGGGGCAACAGCTGCAGCTGTTGTACAAAGCTCGGGAATTAATTATTCGCCTAGAATCCTTGTATATAGGCCATGTACCGTGTACCCGTTGTCCTCACTGCCATTTCCACGTGAATAATAATTATTCATTCGTGAGTATTCATGAAAATTCCATTAAACAAGCGCCATCGAGTGTAAACGAGCAGCCAAGCTTACAGCATGTAAAAATATATTTCCTCTCTCATTTATCCCTCGTTCTCGATAGGCCGATAAAAAAAATCGTTCATCAATTCCGTACACGTACAGCGGTGAATAACGTTCGGCGTAACAAGCGCTCAATATTACAAACCCTCATGCGGAGTCGTAAAAAAAAAAAAGAAAAAAAATAGTAAGATAAAAACGCGTCTGATCCCTTACAGCCGTATCTACTGATTCTTTCGCGCTCGCTATTGTTCTCCTTAATGAGCGCTAAACTCGAACGATTCGTATGCGACACTGCGGGACTCGTCGGGTTCTCCGGTGGCTAGTTTAGCACAGCTCACCATCGTTCCCCTGTAATTTACGAATGCGTCGAACAAGCGAGAAATACGTACGTAGCAATGCGCAAGTAATTGAGGTCGGTACTGCACAGGATTGGTATGTATGGTATATCCCATAGCTATCTACCATGTACAATGCTCACAGTATGTTTGCGAGCTCTTGGTTCTCTCTCGATTTATACGTAACCAGCGGTTTTACCTTCGGCCTTTGGAACCCGTCATCCCCGTACGCGCAACGGGAACCCCCTCTGGTAGCGAGCAAATTGCGCATCACGATTCAGATAAGCCTCGAGTCCCAAGAGCAGAACCCTTGCAAACTGCGAAAATTTATTCGAATTTCGTTCTCGCCGTTTCATACCCTCACACACGCAATCTATATATCCGCATACCAGCAAAACCACCCCCCACCCCCTCCCTCTACCCGATACCGACGCCTGGGTACAACGTATGTCCCAAGATACCCCTCAGCGCGGGTATCCCCTCTATAAAATGCATGCAGCTAGAAGCAACGAGAGAACGAGATTTTGCGAGCTTCCGATGGTTCGTTCACAGTCCCTGTCCCACTCTATGCATACTGCGAACGAGCCGCTTTTGAAAAACGTCTCCTTCCGGGCACACGAGCAACAATTCACCCGTTAATGTCCCAACGACAATTCATTGCTCGTATAACCGGGTCCGCCCTACGCTCGCCAATGTACCGACCGACCGACACGAGCCTCGCTTTGGCAATTCTAAGTTTTACCACGGGAAAAGCACAAATCTTGCGCATGTGCGGCTATTTTAATATATATCACCGAGACATTTTTGTATCTCTGCTTTGCCATTTTCAGTGAGAAAAAATCGGCTCTTAGTTCGCTTTTTCCACTTCTTGAATTTTTTTTTTTTTTTTTTTTTTTTTTTTTTTTTAAGCCCAAGGCGATTCCGGACAGCGGAGAAAAGCGTTCGAGTATCTTTAAAATAATGAAATGAAGAAATTGAAAAAATATAGAATTCTCGATAAAAATTTTACTTCCGTTAAAAAAAAATTTCTTTTTTCATAGTAAAAATGCGCAACTTTTGAATTTATTATCTTATCTAAACTATTTTCGTGGTAACCTCAGAAGTTATAAACGAAATCGGAGTCTTAATTTGTAAAGCCAATTATAGTAAAATCGAAATGTGTTATATTGGAAATCGGGGGACAGTTTGGATTTAACTCGAACGGAAATGGGTTATTCCGGATTTTCCAAAAATATTGAATAATTGAAGTAAGCAGCCAATGAGACGGAGACAGAGAGACGAAATGGACAGAAAATCGTGATGCGGACGATCCGACGTGCGTAATACCATAAATACGACACATGCGTACAATATACCTATATATATGTATAGTACTATACTACGTACACGTAACATACGAAGGACCTACTGGTGATCTGCGATATCACGGAAGCGAGATGGCCTCAACGATACTTCAATTTTTATCGCTTAAACGGAATTTCCGGTATAAGCTGACTTAGACGCCGGGAGTAGCAATTCCTCGAGGTTAACTTACCGCGACGATAGTGCAGTTAGTAGAGCCGAGCCGACTGGGAAGCCTCATGAGGATGGCGAAGAGGCGAAAGAAGGAGGAACAGGAAGTAAAAAAAAAACTACGTATAAATTGCGCCACATTTCACGAGAGGAGGATTATCGCGATAGAACACGGTGGCCCTTGCTCTCTATATTTTCCCTCATACTTTACTGCGGCGTGTGTAAGCGTCTCTCGGAAAAAAGAAATCCCCCAATCAAAATCCTTCTACAGCGGGTGTACTTTATAAATTTCTATAAACTCGAAAAATTGGATTTAGTAGATCAATAAAATTATGTAATTTACAAAATGGTACCATTGTCATGATTACTGAAGATAAGCCAATTGTGACCATTTTTGTTGAAAATTTTTGCAAAATCATTTTTTACCCATATTCCGATGTTGATAATCAGGAATTATTAATAAACAAAAAATAATTAAAAATTGTAAAAAAAATCTCCGATTGAAAAATGGTCCTTTTCAATCGTGTATTTGAAATGTACAGAATTGCCAATTTTCCATCGTTTGACTTCAATTTTTTTCTTTTTGATTAAATTTTCCTCATTTTTGTCCTTTCAAACAAAATGGCCAAAAATGGCCCAATAATACGAAAAATGGCACTTTTTGATTACGAATCAAAAAGCATCTCTTAAAAAATGAAACCGATTTCCGGCTTTCGTTAATCGATTAAACTGAAGATAAGACCATTGCAAGTGACAAAAAGGCTGTATATTGGCAGAAAGAACGGAAGTAGGACAGCAAAGTCAAGTAAGAAATAAAGAAAAAAGCCACGCGAAGAGTGCACACCTGTAGTGGGAGTGATAAGAGATTTCCCGTGAGGATGTAACATCGCCCGTTGGTTTCTGATTTCCGCGCGGCAAGAAAGCGACTCAGAGAAAAAGTTGCGGAGGTTGAGAATTCTCATCCAACCTCCAAAGTGAACCGAGTCGCACCGGTGAGTGGATATCACGAAGGTGAGGAGTGAAAAGACAGAAGTGAGAATATCGTCTGTCGGTGTTTGTTGCCACCAGTGGTTGTGGATGTTATGGGTAAGCAGCTTCGTTCTTTCAAACACTCAACCAAACCACACCGACGGGCATCATCTTTCTATAACGGGGAAGAGGATGGGTACAGTAGAGACTGGAGAAAGGTCACAGGCATCGAAAGAAGATCAGAGAAAAAGTAACAACGATGACTCTCCTCAGGCCTCTCGGGAAGCCATTTACAATTCTCTCGTATTACAAGCACGTGCTTGTAACCCAAAGCCGCGTTCTCTCCTCAAACGAGATTCTCGTTGGATAACACTACGAGAGGTATGAATGCCGCTGCAGGGAGGGGGAGGGGGGAAGGGGGCAATTGAATTCAAGTAGCTTCGCGACAAAGTGAACATTCGATCTTTATTTTCATTGAAACGAACCCCTTGTTTCCGATACCGAATAGACGGAATATCGAAAAGCTATTTAATTCAACGTGTTTTGAAGTTTGAGGAATAGAAGAATATTGTTTTCGAGGAAACGGGAGAAAAAGCTGCGTTTTTTATCACAATTTTTTTTTTTTTTTTTTTTTTTTTTTTTTACGAAACGAAAAATTGAAAGAGTCTTTCGTGAATATCAAGAATATAAGGTTGTAGCACGGCGACAGGTCGTACTTTTCCAAGTATGTTATTATGTTTTCTTATGTTTCCTTCTACGATAACTATAGTATGCACATGCATAGTGTATTCTTGCATATGCCAGAGCCGAAAGGCAACAGCAACGTACTTCAGCGGGCTATCATATCCGGAACATTCCAAATTCATAGGATTTCGCCTCACGCGCGCGCGAGATAGTATATATGCGTTCCCGAAAGATTGGACACAAGCTGCTGCTCTCCGACGGCACCATAACTTGTTCTCAGTCTCGACGGCATGTTGCTCCCCCCCCCCCCCCCTTCCCTCTCCCCCCTCTCCCTCTATACTTGTATGAATATTTAAACGCGGATAGACCACGAACTTAGACGATTCTCATTTCAACACACTCCCCTCCCTCTCTCCCGCTTCGGTATTGCTATTCTATTTCTCCATATATGCCGCCGGAAAATTACAAAAGCGTTTTGCATTTTTTAGCAATAGGTATATTTTAGTTTTCTCCTTGAAATACGAATGAATATGAACGGAGCGGATGGGTTTTCTCTTCCGAAAAATCAGTTCGTTTCCCTAAAAGTATCATCAACAACCCTTCCAATTCGAAGTTAAGGGAGAAGAGCTTCAAGTACCTCGAAAAAAATGGCTACTATAGGGATTTCGTAGTTGGAAAGCGACCAATACGAGTGTTTCGATGTTAGCAATAAAACTGCGTGTTTGGAAGACTGCGAAAGAGCGAGTGAATGACTTCCGGTCATATAAGGGATTTTTTTGTTTTTCATTACTTTTATTTGAATTGAATGAATTTCTTCGGATTTTTTAATTCGTTTTGAATTTTTTTTTTGGAAAAAACGTGTGGAGAGTCGTAAAAATCAGAGTGAATTTGAAAATCTGAAAAAATTCATACGTATTAAAAAAAATGGTCAAATAATTTTCATACAACAAAAAAAAGGTATTTCGTAGCTCATTTTTTTATTTTCGCGTTTTTTATAAAATAATTTTTTTTTATTTTTATACCATCGAGAAGTGTTTGCAATTTTCTCTCATTTCTCCGAAACTTATGCGAAAGAAACACTATTCGCAAGAATTACCGTAAAAATAAAATTTTATTTCCGGAAATTCGGTATTTTTTATCTAAAAAAAGGTTCCAAAATGATAAATCGCTGTAAAATCATTTTTTAAATCTGTTAAAAAGATCGAATTCGACTAGAAACGTTTGATTTGCTCAATAGAAACTGCTGCTGTTGCTCTGCTCAATAAAAAAAAAAAATCAGCGTGACCGGCATTCGTCGACTCTCCTCCAATAGTCTACAAGCATTTGACTGATTTTCAAAAGTTATTATTCTCCAACCAAAGCAGACGACGATATCTATACGCGTATCAGAAAATTCAGTACGTTATAACGAGCCGCGATAGTCGCTTTTTAATTAAGGATTTATGATCTCTTCTTCGCGGAAAACTTGTTATTGGGTAATTATTCTGGCGGGGCGCTGGGAAAGTCCACTTAGCTTGCAATTCTCGGGCGATGCTGGTGCTGTTCCCGCGCGAGTGGGTACTTGAATACGCCGACGATGAGCAGAAAGAGGGGGTTGACTGCTTCTGGGTCTTCCTTGGCTCATGGCGGGTTTGTTCGAGGGGATGAGAGAAGCGGCCCCCGCGCACCGTTGTCAAAGAACTCGCCACGTTCGGGATTTTCATTTCGAAACTACCTCTCAACCTTCAACCACCACTAACGTCGCAGCGCTCCCACCGTTGTTACACCTGCCCCTCCTTAACATCCCTTGCTAAACTTTAAATTGGCATAGCGCGTTTAAGAGTGTTGATACCCTCTTCCTCACGCTTCTTACAGCCACCCTCGTGGTCCCGGATGGCGCGAGCGCCGACTAACTTCTTAACACACTAGACGCTCCTACCCCTCGCTTCCCATTCCGCCCCATCCCTCTATATTTCCCCATCTTGCATCACGCAGAATCCTCCACACGATCGACTTCAGCCTCACGTCTACAGAACGAAAGGATATCCTATATTACGTATAGGGGTTGCGAAAAAATTCTTGAAAAAAAAAAAAAAAATTAATTCCAAAAAAAAAAACCATTGATTTCAAAATGTATCTTTGCCTTTTCTCTCGCTTATATATTTATTTTTTACGATCGCATCACATAAAAAGCGCAAATGAAAGATGAAAATGATGTAAAACGAATATCACGGTGAGAGTACAATTTTTTTTTTATATCCTATAGAATGAAAATGTAGGAAAAAAGGGAAAATTTCAAAGCAGCGTTTCGTTAAGGGGATGTATATATATATATACGTATAGCTTTGTTCCCATTAAAACAGTGGGTGGTTCGAGGTCGTCGCGCTCGGGAACTCGGAGGCAGAAAAATGGTGCGAGATTTTATCTGTTAATTGCACGCCCTAAATCCTCGGAGAGGACATTACGAGGACCCGTATATATACACCCCGATGGCCCTGCCGAGGCCAGCAACCAGCAAACCCCGTGGCACATAAATAAGGTGGCTATAATTACTTTTAAATCGGTACGGCTATCGGAGCAGCTTTCTTTCTTCCATTTGCAGCCCCCCGCTCTACCTGCCCCGCGTTGTACACTCGAGTTAGAGAATGAATGAGAGCTACGAGTCCCGCTGTGTATATACGATATACACACGTAATCCGATGCTTCCGCGAATACGTTCTACAAGTATAATTTAATTGCACGTAGAGAATGCAGAAGAGGGAATCGAGAAAGCGGAGTAAAAAAAAAATAGATTACGAAACAAAAAAAGACGAGAAAAAAACGAAACTAAAAAAAATGTAAATATCTTCCGACTGAAAAATTCTGTAATCTTACACAGGAAAAAAAAAAAAAAAAAAAAACGTAATTTATGAAGAATTTTTCACGTAAATTTTATTAACCCGTTCCGCTATCTTGAGCCATGAAATTTTTAATGTGTTCGAAACCGCCTCACTTTTTTCGAAATTAAATTTTTTTATCGAAAAATTTTCAGTATTTTGATGGAAAAAAAATAATTTTCTTTTTATTTTCTACGAAATGCGAAAATGCGAAAAATAAATGCGCGACGTTATTAGGGGCGAATTCGTGTTTAACATTCGTCGGGACGCACATTCGCGAGAAAGTAGGACGAGCAGAAGACAGAGAGCTTTCTGTGCTTCGCTTGACTGTGGTGTTCTGTCATAGTCTAAAATTAAATCGCCGTCCTTCACCCCCGAGGCGAGGGGTGGAGGGGGTGAGGAAGAGGGTAGGTGGGTAGGCGAAGCTCGAGTCGTGACCGGAAATCCTGCACACGCGGCTCCTGGTGCCCGTGCTATTCGTGGTCGTGGTGGTCGCGGTGGCGTCAGGGCGAGGTCTGTGCCCAAAGTTTCCTGGAGGTCTCGGCCTCGCCAACTCTCGTATTCGCCACCGCGTTAATATTCGCACGCCACAGCCCCGGCTGCGCCCGTCGTCCTTCCGCACCACTTTCCTTCAGCCACTGCCTTCTACTACTTCTCTACGCTTCTGGCAGTAGTATCTACCCGGTTATGTTCAGACTTGCCAGCGAGATAGTCTCGCAGACATTACGCCGGACGGTCGGATTTCGTCCTGCATCAGCCGACTCGGTCCCCATTCTCTTTTCGTATATACGTCGTTCCGCGAGTATTAGATTCAGTCCGACGCATTGACTTCGCCATTGTTATGTTTGGAGTACATTTTGGGTCCGCCATTGCGGGAAAATCTCGTTGAAAAATCTTGGGAACTTAATTCGACGATAAAAACAATAGAGGGAGTAAAGAATCACACGGATGCAGGCGAAGAATATCATTGCCACCGGCGATATCAGTCGGAACTTTAAGCATAACAAGTTCTGGAAAAACCCTTTTTCTTCGCGGGTCCGGTCCGGCAATTCACCTTTCGCTACTGCCAGAGTTTTTCCTGAGTTTTGTCATGGTAATTGCCGTTGAAATGGCCAGTCGTGCACCATAGCTCACCAAGGGGTATGGGGTGTATTACACAGAAGGACGAGGAAGAGGGCAGGTCGGTTACCGTAGTTTTCCGGGAGAATCGGCGCGCATCACGGCGGTTAGGCACACGGCCAACCGACGGCGGAGTTCAACGAACTCTGGGCACTGGATGCGCGAGTGGTGCGCGACCCCTTTTCGTCCCCTTTCCCAGCCAAACCCCATCCCCCTTCTACCCCTTCTGCTCATCCCTTTGCTCTTCAAAACCATCCACTATCCTCCTCCTCCTCCTCGTCCCAATTCCACTGGCGAGCGCAGGAGGGCACACAATGCACCGCTCGATCCTATATCGTGGATCCTGCTACGAATTCGACGACCGCGGGACTCCTAAACGCGAACGAGTCCCCGGAACTCTCCAAACCCCTTTCGATACTCGAGTTCTCCAACCCCAATGCTCACACTTCAAACTCTGACAAAAGTTTACACAACCCTATTTCGGCTTCAACGTTCTTCATCTGTTCGATACCATCCGCGGCATAGACTTCTATTTAAATCCATTAATTGCCCGTCGATAAATTCATCCAATTACACTTTTTTTTTTGGGGATGTAATTTTTTGATGGTAGTCTGACAGACGTTTTTTTATTTGATTAAAACGATTAATGAATGTTTCGCTGATAAATTCGGCAATCACAATATCGCGCATATCATTCACGCGTTTCCGCAATTACGTATCAATGGCAATTATCGGAATTATCGTCCAATAAATATTTTTATTAGGGCGCTAAAAGTGTTGTTAAAGATATGACATGTATTTGGTTGCGTGAACATTTTTCAAAAAATCGACTGCACGTAATATGCACGTCGTCAGCACATGAAAAAAAAAGGATATTAACTAAAAAAAAAATATATAAAATTCGGCGTTTTATTATCATTAATAATAATCAAATTATTTGTTATATGTTTGGTGACATTTTTTATCAATATGTAAATTTTGTTATTATTATTTTTTTTTTTCTTGAAAGTATCAATAATAATTACAGATACGAAAAATTGAGAAATTTAGTCGATAATGAAGAAAATGACATTTTGCCACATTTCATATTCAGCTAAATCGATCCGACATTTTTTATTGCCGATACTGATTCCTCATTCGATTTTGTTGCCCTCAACACACAAATATCATGCGGTCGATTTAAAAAAAATTTTTTTTTTTTATTTTTCGGAATATGATATATGCGGAAGTTAATTCAAACGATCAATTTTCTGGGGGAAAAAAAATTCAAAACGGATATGAGCGATTCTGGGGTAAAAAAAAAATATTAAGCAATCGATAACGCGTCAATGGCACTCTTGCGGATTAGTTCAGCACAGCTCTCAGCGGTGCTATACTTTACTGTTGTACGCCGCGTACTATAGATTACACATCGCGTACGTTGCATGTATACATTGCACAGATGATGGTGCGCCCCTACCGTCGACGGTTATGTGCACTCGAGAGCACAGAGAGCAGCAGTTTGTGAATGAGATGAAACACGCGGAACGATGGAGAGACGGCAACAACGGCATACAACTTTTTACGAATTACCATTTCGATTTATGGCACATGACGGTACAATTTTTGTAACGCGCATTACCTCATTTACATGTAGATGCGGTTGCGAACACCGCTTGAACCGCGCGGGAGTGTCAGAGTGCGCATAGAGCTTTCTTTCTCTTCCTCTCCTCACCTGCGTTATCGTGGCACTCGCCAAACATATCTGCGTGTGTACACCGCCACTCATGCACTTTGGATGATTGGTTTTTGCGAAAGTCTGCGCCCACCGAGCCACGAATCCCTGAAGGAAAGTTAATCTTTCGAACAGTCGCGTTTTTATAAAAAGTTGGTGTGTCACGATATATTTAACGTACCGGTGTTGCAGAACGATTTGTAAACAGTAAACATCAGATATAATATCTTTCACGCTTCTCACGTTGGGGGGGGGGGGAATAAATTATATATCCGTGGTCCCCTTTAAAAAAATTCCGATTTTATTATGATAAAAAAAAAGAATTTTTTTTCATCCCAATTAAATTACGGAGAAAATTACGCGAGATAAAGTAGAATTAAAAAATCGCTATTGCGCAATGTACTTTTGCAATTTTTATGTTTCGAATTGCAGAATTCGAAAAAAACGTTTTGCATTCCATAATTCCGTGTTTTTTTTTTTTTTTTTCACTGAACCCGAATCCGATATTGAATTGGGCCGAAAGCCAAACTCGACATTAGTAAATGCTGAAAAAAAAAAATCACTTTTTTTTCTTCAACGCGGTTAAAATTTGTCATGAAGAGCTTCTTGCTTTAGCGTTCAGTGAGCGTCAATCAACGAACGAATACATCGATAACCATAATAGTTTCGATTATTTCGATATGTTTCGGGTCTTGAAATTTGTTTTTAGATTGGCGTTATGTCAACAATTCGCTTTCATAATTCTTATGCCGGATAGTGGAGAGTTATAAAAATCGTAATATGAAAAAAAAAAAAAAAAAAAAAAAAATGCTCCGCGAGGTAATCGTCTATGGTGGAAGACCAGCGAGAGCTCGTTAGACGCGCTGAGAGTATTAATATCGATTTTTTTTAACTACCGGCTGCTGGCGATCCTCGCGTATACGGTATACGGTACTGCATGACGAGGGAGAGTGAGAGAGCCGAGATATTGCCACGACGTTCGTAGCGCGAACGCGCTAGCGAAAGCTCAGTGCAATTTGCTAGGAACGCAGAGGCGCTTCACACTGCCGAGAGCGATATTTATTATCACCCACGCGTTTAATTAATGCGCGAGCACGTCGGTTATTCATAGATTATCCGTACTACGACGCGGCGAACGACAACTACGTAACAGCTGAGTATAAGAAAAATAGTTCGCTTTTTTTTTTAAGCTGCGAAAGCTGTGAATCCATTTCCGCGATTTCGTTTGTTGGGTTCCGGCAATAGATCGTAACAGCTGCATGTATTCACAAATGTAAAAATCCCGCGCGCTGACGATAAGTCAATTTTATTTTTCGACGTCAACGAAAATAATAATAATATAATAATTTATTACGCGAATTATTATATTAATTTTAATAATATTTATTACGATTGCGAAAATTTCAACCAAAGGCATATTCGTCTATAAATCTTCCGAAGATCCCAAAAAAAAATTTCCCAAATCAATTTTTATTTTTTCAAAAAATACGAAAAGTCAGAAAAAAAAAACCAAATTTATATACTTCAAGGTACTGTATCGACGGATAAGCACGCGAACGCACTTGGCATGGATTCAGATCGACTTAAACCACTTGTGCCGAAAATTGGCAGCACAGACAATAGAGATCCGGTAAGCGCCAGAAATTGCAGAAATCAATTCATACCACGAGACAAGTCGTCTGCAGAGCTCTCCTCAGTTCTCCGTTGAGCTTCTGATTCTACCATTGAAGTCGTCCTTTCGGCATAACGTTCTCCCGTTTACATTCGCATTGCGATAAAATACAATGGGATGATAAATAATGATCATTGGAATCGGGTACTCGAATTTCCAGACTTAATGTATGCTTAACGGGACCGGTCCTCATTTCGGCTATCCAGCATCCCTGCATTATGGACCAAATGCCGACTTCGATGTTGCAAAAATATAACGATGTCCACGTGCGCGATAATTGCCATTCATTGCGATTCGCTCGATATCCCGTTTCCAATTTCCGTTGGATTGTGCGTATTATATCAGTCGTTAATCCAGAGATCGTCCACTCATGCGCCTATAATGAAAGAGCCCGCAGTTCCCTGCCGTTGAACAATGGAATGGACCATCAATGAGTTACATAAAGACTAAGTGTCCACTGTTTCGGTATTCCAATAACGATTTAGTCATCGCTAAACGTTATCAACATCCCGAAACTCGCGGGAATTTCGAAAATCTAATTGCTCTTGGGAGGGGTGGGGGTTGGGGGGTGGGGGATGTAAGGGCTTTTCCAACGCCTTACGTTGAAATGCGCGTTGATAGTCGGGTCTCTTGGAAGGCAGGAATGCTTCTATTGCGACCGGTCTTATGGTATTCTCGTCAAGCTGTGGCACGGTAGTTCGACGTGAATCTTAGTAGCTGTAACGGAGATAGAGATGCATTCGGAAGGTTCGCTTTATCTTCATCTTGTCTGACTGTACGCAGTCGGCTCCGAGAAGGAAGGAGTGGCTTTCACCCTCTCACCAGACTCTCAGTCTTCAGTGTTACGAGACACTAAACTCACTTTATTATTACCATTATTCCGGCATAAAGTACGCGTGCCTACGCACGTCGTCGAGGACGAGGGTGGCAATAAGGTTCGGTCTCTTGATTACGTATATAGACTGCAAAGATACTCTGTATACGGGGTGAGAGTAGGGTACCCCACTGGAAGATGCAGAAGAAAGCATGGGAAGGCGGATAGTCATAGGCATATTACTATTTCTTTCTCGCTGCATTCGTGTCATCTACCAGTGGCTGCGTACTGCCAAAGGATTGTGCTGTGTCAATGACTGCGCCGGTTCTGGTACTGTATAACGGCGAACGAGAAGGGGTGGAAAACGCGGTGTGGATGCCGGGATAGCGAGAGCCGAGAGCGCGCCGCTCTGTTACGAAAGCGATATTGCATCCAACGTCCTCGTCGTCGTCGTTGGTAGTGCCATTCTTCTTTCTCGCTTCCACGTGTTTCTCAGGCGAATAGCGAAACGCGTTAGCCTGGCAAAGAATATCGTTTCATTTTCCTAAGATATGGCCGACCGTAAATCCACGGTGGCGTATAACAATGAGGCGTCTCCCGCATATAGGGGGTGTGGAAAGGGCTGAAGACGAGGGATAGAGACAGGATGAGAGAGAATAGAGTTAGAGCGAGGAAAAGGTAAGGGGAAGATGGGGGTGAGAGGTGGATAGTAGCAGAAGAGAAAGGGGATAGTGCGCCCGAAAGATAATTAAAATGTCTCGGGCGTTGCCTCTAGCATAGTCCTTTCCTAGACCTCGGTCACCCTTGCTGAGGCCATTATGTAGCCAGCAAAAGTAGCCTTTCCTTCCTTTCATCTCTGACTCCATTATTTTATGCTGTTATTGAACCAAACCACGTACTGTCGCTCGGAGTATCGTGTATATTTGATTTAACACTTTATATAACATTTTACAGTGGTTACAAAAACTGTCGAGGGGAGGGTTGGGGAAGAAAAAAAATTGTCGGCGAAAGTAGGAAAAAGAGAGTTGAATGATACGGGCGAAAGGGCAGTGGAATAGGAAGGGTGGAGGGGGGGGGGGGGGAGGGTAGAAGAGAAAAAGAGCGGGTGGAGAACGATGAAAAAGGGATCGGAGTCCATTCGTTATCGAGGCTTTAGCGCGGGTGATCACTCTGGTCGCACATGGAAACGCTTTAGCGGCGATTTCGAGGCTGCGTGGGCCATCGAGCAATTTGCTCGAAAAAAGGTTCCGCGGAACGAGCGTGGAAAATGGTTGGGTATAAAGCAATATAGGTCGATAAATTTGAAGCACCCGAGATCTGCTGGTTTTCACGTTGAATTTACAAATTTCCGATACTAACGAGCTATATTTTTGGCTGAAGTGAACAGCGGCGCAATGCAAGCAAGAAGAGAAAAAAGTACTCGAAATGTGAATGGGTTACGCGCAATGCAGCTAACCGAACGTTCAAATTATATTAGCATCATGACCAGCGGATCAAAACCTTTCCGATCGTATTTTTCATGACGGCAATACATTTTTTTTAAACGATTAATAGCCGTCGAATCTGTTGCGTTCGATGTTTTTTTTTTTGGCTTTATTTTTTTTTTTTATCTTCAGAAGAGCTCCTGTACCCTACGACTGTGGTCTTGTCACAAACTTACCCCCATCGTAAAATTGATCACTGATACGCGTCTCAATCGCCGGTTGGATATTATACTACGGTCCGTAGAAGGTTTCGCGAGTACGAAGGAGTGTTGGCGCACTGATTATTTCATAGAAATACCTCGTGAAGGTTCCATTGGATTCGTTTGGGGTGAAAAAAGGGGCAGGGGGGTATCTGAGACGAGTCATAAATCACGTTAGAGCCGTAAAATACATGAACCGATCGATCCTAAAGTCTCGAGCGCTTTCTACAGAAACTCGCGGCGCGAGCAGGATAAGACCGCGCTAGCGATAAATCACTATCGATGCGACCTCTCGATCGAACGAATCCCCGTGGCAGTAGCGTTGAAAGGTACTTCTCCTTGCTCATTCCTTCTCATTCTTTGCTATAAACTTCTCACCTTCTCTATACACGTATCCCTTCGTCTACCCTTCGCGATCGGACCGATTCAGCGTGACGGTAATAAAGACGGGTTGGAGGCCGATAAGTCACTCTAGTTGCAGCTCGTTCATTTCTTAAAATCGTGTTATATACCCAAACTACACGCTCGGTGAAAAGTATCTAACACCGTCGAGCTTGTGAAATCGCTATACCGCATCTCACCGGCAGTCTATTCCGTATTAACCTTCTTCGTTCGCTATCGACCTTCCTTCCTCGTCGAACGATTCATCTACTTCCACACCTCTTTCGCATGATCTATTGAAGCTATTCAATCACTTAGTGAAAGGGAAGGTGGTAAACGGGGTGAGAATGAACCCTTAGTTCGTAATATGGGGGTTCAAAAGGTCTTTAAACCACAAACTGTCCAAAAAGTCCCTGAATCTCATTTTGATACAAAAACAACCAGACATATGGGCGCTGATTGCACAGCATCCAGAGCTATGAAGTAAAATCCTCATTAACAGGACTAAGAGTCTCCAGAAGATATCACACGGTAGATTAACCAACAGACTAAGACTATTGTTTTAGTACATCAGCTTACTATCATTGGCAAACATTCGAGTTGATTCTACATCTACATTGGAGACATTTCATACGAGTGGCTGAATCTTTGGTTTACACGACTGTCTGATGACAACTGGCCGGTCCGCCCTTCTACTACCTAATATTAATATGTCCTCTTGGCGAGTGTACCGTAGGAAGGAGGAGAGACAATAGAGAAGATTGTGTTGAATGCAGTAATCAGAGGGCAGAGTCTGAGTCCCCAGAGACTTGACTAGTTCTGCTCCGTTCCCTCATCTCCTTCCTCGGGCAGTGTCGCTGCTGCTGCTGCTGTATCTTCCTAGTTCTCTTCCTTCCCCTCTTCTATAGCTTAGTAGCTTCCATTTCCCATTCGCTTAGCTCTATCCTTTATACCCGAACCTTCTCTACTCTCGTTACTCTACGGGGAACTCTGCGGGAACCGGTGTGTTGCTGAGGACTTGGCGGATGAAACCGGATAGGATAGCACTGCGGCTGCATCAACTGTACTACGACAGGGAACATGACCAGCAAGTGTTGTCTATCTTCTATCCTTGGAACTGAGAGCTTTCGACAGCATGAGAGATCTATGTATGGTCCATTACTCGAAATACTGTACGTACAGACGTAACAGCTTTCCAACCTCCAAGATTCATCCGCTCTCAACCGACGTTACCTCATTTTCATGGTTCTGCAGAACGTCGAACTCGTCCCAATGATCGTTTCCTGCTGCTGAGCGAAAATGGCACTTCCGTCCTTTTGTGTCTGATGAATGGTCAGTAGCATTCAGTCTTTTATACTTCGGTTTTCTCACCAGCAGGTCCACTGCTCTTGCGACCATGTCCTTGGAGACCGGAAGTAACATCCCGTGGATCCTTTT
This sequence comes from Cryptus viduatorius, assembly GCA_964006125.1. Classification (NCBI taxonomy): domain Eukaryota; kingdom Metazoa; phylum Arthropoda; class Insecta; order Hymenoptera; family Ichneumonidae; genus Cryptus; species Cryptus viduatorius. Next base: position 17,951,689 of record OZ023225.1, on the reverse strand, counting down.
TTTTTTGATGTCTGAGTTTTCTGTAACTTGTACCCAAGTGGTCCCCCAACCCAACAGCTTCAAAATCATGAAGAAATGACCATAGAATTCCAACAGAGGCGCAATTGCCAGAAATTCGGAAATCGCATAGTGGATTAATGGGGTGGAGGATTCTGCGGCCGTTCAGAAGTAGGATAACCTGGGGGAACGGGGTATCCTAATAATTGGCTTGCGACATGCAGATAGACAAACAACTTTCCTAAATGTCTATGATTTTCTAAAAATCATGATTTCCTCGGCAGAAATGGCATGTATCCGATATGGTGACATCACAAAAGTATAGTGCTGCATTCTGTTGACTTTCTTCGCCAGTTTCGCTGCAAGATTAATTCTCACGCGAATGGCGAAGAACAAAATTAACTCAGGGAAAACAAAACAATGGATGCAAAGTTCAAATGTTCTCATCTTACAGCCTAACTAAAACATAGCTCCGTCGCACAATGGAATCCGTAAATTATTCACAGATTGGTAATCGCAATCGAAATCCTAAAAGCTTTTATCTCGGAGGGGGTCTCCGCGCTCTTCCGCCCTTTTGTCGATCCCAAAAGGAAGGAAGGGTTGAAAGCCGGCGAATGCTGAAGCTGCTACGGTACGATGGCCTAGACTACCACCCCGACCACAATCCTTCTCCGAGGCGACGGTGCAGCCAGCTTCAACGACGACGCTTCGTGCTTCTAACTGGGCGGAAAGCGAACGAACCATAGCCAGCAATGTTACCCAAAATTAATTATCGTTGGAACTCGGCGGTAACCTCGCGCCTTCCTACCCCTGCCTCCCGCCTTACGCACAGGAATGTTCCATCGAATTAATCAAGACTCAAGATTCTCGAAGCAAGCCTCATGACGAATCCGACCACGGCGTTCATCTCCCTGACGCCGATATTACCGACGACGAGGACGACGAGGATGACGCCGACGACGAAGACCAGTCGGATATTATATACCAAGAACGAATTCCCTTCCTTACTTGTCGGCAAACGCTCCGCACTCTCTACTCGCTAATTAGACGATAGAGTGTTCCATTGAATTAATTAGTGAGAAACTAGGAATCCGACCCCCTTTACCGCCCATTCCACTATCGTTCTCTCGCCATTCTGCTACTGATTCCTTCAAAGGATTCCGCGAGATTGGAATGGAAAATTGACTGATGCACAGATCTTTCATCGTCGGATTCTGAAGAATATATAACCTCGAAATCAATATTTGGTTTACAAAGATCTGAATCTCGTTTCCGATGATTTTACATTGAGTGGCAAGTCAAAAGTTGCCCCACGCACAGTTTATTATGTATACGTGACTCGTAAAGAAGAGGAAAAAGAAAGGCAACCCGATGGAGAATGAAGCTGCGGGAGCGAATGAAAGGGCCTTCGTTCGCCCCTCGAGAGAACTACAACGAGAGTTACTTTATTGCAGCAATAAGAGTTATCACCCGGTGATAACTGGCTTCATAACTTCTTCGCCCGATGAATACATTCCGGGGATGAGCAGTCACACCAACCGAGTTGCCAGCAGTGAATCTTGTCCATCCTGCAACCGACACAAATACGAGTACAGCGTAGAAACGTGGAACGCGAAGTGTTCTATCTGCACGCTTGGGTTCCCAAGACGAAGAGACTGCGATACGACACGGTCTCTCACTAACGCAAAAGTGTCTCCTCGTTTACGTAAAGGTTCACCGAGGTGCACCAGAGGTCGAGCTGCTGGGCAGCACTTCCTCGCATGAATATTCCAGACGAGTCGGACGAAAGTGAAACATTTTTGCAAAAATGTCTATTAAACTAATGCATACATTTTCATGTCAAGTAAAACGGTTCATTTTGAATTCAGCCAGTTATTTAGTGACAAACTTAGTTGGTTACTTTAAAAAAATATGTTAGAGGGGTATTTTTCGGGCAGACTGGGGCTATTTGAAAGAAATCAGAACACGCGGAGTAAAAAATCAAAGATTCAAATTTGATTCCGCGATGATTATTTTCCTGCCATACCCGATGTTTCAACAATCCCCGGTCTCTCTAAATATTGAAATAGAATTCTTATGAATGCAAACAAGACGACATATCGGCAATGACCAAAAATGGTAAGTCACTGATGCGACAAATGATTCTCTTATGTCCTCTTTTAGCGATCCGCTATGCATATAGGACATTGGGAAAATTTTTTTATTTAGAAGCATCAGCGCCCCCTATGAGAATTGTTACGTTTCGCTGTCCATCCATCTATACATATACACCGGTCGCAGTCGCGATCGAACGAGCAACCGACTGAGCGATCGAGAAAAGCTCGTAGCACCATCGGACGATCCGGTTAGCCAACGCGAAAACAAGCAAGCAACGCGCAATAGAGGATGCTAGGTGTTCGCCCGAGAGGATTTGTTCAGCTAGCTCGCGCTTACCGAAACACAAGAGGATGGGGAGGAGGGAGAGGGGTGGATGCGAAGCGGCTCTTCGTGCCTGTATGCGTACTCGGAAGCTTCCCGCGTACGGCGAAAAAGCAATGATGGTCCATTGTTCCATTTTCAAGCCTGTCAAGAGCGCAATGGCTCGTTAGTTGTTGCGCACGGCCGGTCAGTCAATCAAGTGCTCGGTATTCTCGGACCTCCGCCTCCGCACCTTCCCACATCGCTCGCTTCGCTTCTCCCGTTCGCGGAACGTAGACGGAATAAAGCCTCTTCGATTGCCAAGCAACGTAGCGATAAGCACGAACCAATAAATCCATCGTTGTTCCATTTTTTTTCACATTTTCAAAAAAGGGACAAAAATTTAAATTGATGAAAAATTTGTGTTTTATCGAGCGAAAGGAAAATCGCAGATTATCGAACGTGTCGATGCGATTTTCTGCAGAATTATATTAAAAACAAATTGTAACAATAATCGATGAAAATATTCGTTTAATTCGATCTTTTGACAAATTAAGAAAAGCATCCATTAAAGTATCAAAAAGGACGAGCCATTGTCTCTGATATAATCAGAGAATTAGCATTATTGCACGTTTCACTGAAACTACATTGTGCAGAGCGAAACTATGAAGCGCCAACGGGGAGCTTCGAGCTACCCATTCACTTTGTCTCCGTTCGCCCGATCAAATTTTAATCCTCTTTGTAAATTTGTGATTTATCGATGTGATTTTGGCCTCCGCCATTGTACCACGCTGATGGCGCGGTCTCTGCCGCTCGTTTGCCACGTTTAATTGGAGGCTAGAATCTGAAAAGGGATTACCCCTACCCTCCCGTGGCATAAAAGAAGCGCTAAGAGGATTTAGAAATACAACGTTCACATTCCAAAAGCCTGCACGCCGAAACTCACGGGTTTTTGTTTGCGGTGACATGAAATCCAAAGCATAAAACATTCGAACGAATACACAAATGAAATATGAGTAAACATACTGATTCCTTGTTATTTTCAAATTTGTTTCAGGTGAGTTAAGACGATGGTCGACAATCACAAATTACAAACCATACCACAGAATTCTACGTCTTATGATGTCTATCGGTAAGTACTTAACAGTATCCTGACCACCATAGTTACAAATGACACCACCATAACCACAATTTTCCATGACCTATAATGTCCTATCGGTAATCACAAACCACAACCACCATATCCATCCATTTCAACGACTTATTATGTTCTATCGGTAACCACAAACCACATCACCATATCCATCCATTTCAACGACTTATTATGTTCTATCGGTAACCACAAACCACATCACCATATCCATCCATTTCAACGACTTATTATGTTCTATCAGCAACCACAAACCACATCACCGTATCCATCCATTTCAACGACTTATTGTGCCATATCGGTAACCACAAACCACATCACCATATCCATCCATTTCAACGACTTATTATGTTCTATCAGCAACCACAAACCACATCACCGTATCCATCCATTTCAACGACTTATTGTGTCATATCGGTAACCACAAACCACATCACCATATCCATCCATTTCAATGACTTATTGTGCCATATCGGTAACCACAAACCACACCACCGTATCTACCCATTTCTACGACTTATTGTTATCTCCCATCGGTAACCACAAACGACATCACCATAACCACAAATACCTCCGACTTATAATGTCCTATCAGTAACCACAAACCACACCACCATATCCACCCATTTCTACGACTAATTATGTCCTATCGGGAACCACAAACCACATCACCATATCCATCCATTTCAATGACTTATTGTGCCATATCGGTAACCACAAACCACACCACCGTATCTACCCATTTCTACGACTTATTGTTATCTCCCATCGGTAACCACAAACGACATCACCATAACCACAAATACCTCCGACTTATAATGTCCTATCAGTAACCACAAACCACACCACCATATCCACCCATTTCTACGACTAATTATGTCCTATCGGGAACCACAAACCACATCACCATATCCACCCATTTCTACGACTAATTGTGTCCTATCGGAAACCACGAACCACATCATCATAACCACAAATGTTTACGACGTATCATGGCCTATCGATAACTCATAGCAGTATACCAAGTGAAATACAATTGCCCCGGTCTTCACTTCGCAATTAACCTTAGCACTTCAACACAAAATCGAATATGTAATTGTATTTGGATATTGGGTTGAAGGCCGTGAGGTCTCCTCAATTCAACTTTGCCTAATCCCAAGAGCCTTCAGAAGCCCAACTCGCTACGTAATGCCGTTGGTCTCGACGGACGATGGTGTTAGTGGTGGCAGCAACGAGGCAACGTACATGGATCTTACGTTATATATACATCTGCACAGCTTGTACTCCGCTTACTGCAGGCCTCGCAGTTTAGTCGATATCAAGTTATCGGCCGGCTACCGTCTCGTTGCTGCCTATTTCGACAAAGTCTTATATTGATAAAACTTTGGCGTGTGATGGTTGCGAACGAGTTCGCAATACGGAAGTTCACCCCTCCCTTCCGCCTCTCTCTTTCTTCCTCTCTCTCTCTCTCTCTCTCTCTTGCTGACTACCATTAACTCGAATTTAACCTAAACGCAGGAGAGTCTACGACCCGCGAGGGTTGCGTTTTGCTTACGGTATAAGGTTTAGATTTGCAATGAATCTTACGGTGCAATTTAAAATTTCACTAAACGCTTTTCTACATAACCTTCTGCACACATGGATCGAAAATAGACGTAAACGTTTGCGTCTCTCTCTCCAGAAATTCATTATTTCGTCAAAACCGCTCGGTTTCCGCTCTGCATACATTTTCGCTCGTCTACGAAATATCCTTTGTACGGAGATTCTCGACCGACCGAATCAACTCGGCCTCTTAGTACCGCAAGTTTCTTGTCCGCTTTCGAAAAAAAAAAATGAAAAATTCAAATATTTGACTATAATTCCCACCCATCGAGACTACAATAAGGATACACCTGCAGATACACTACTCGTCGAGCAAACTGTTGACACTACAAAAAAAAAAAAAATGAGGCACGAGATAAGTACAAAAGTTTATACGCGGCCTGAAGATTGTTAGCTCTTAATTCAATTTCAATGGCAAACAGATTTGCTCGTCAAATAAAAAGTTCGTAAGCTTCAAGCCGCTTGTGTAATTGCGTTGAAAAGTGAAAAATATAGTGTTGATTCATTAAGTTTCATAACGATATACCGGTTGTGTCAACACTTTTTTTTTTTTTTTTTTTCGTAAACCTACGGCCCCAAAGCGAACGAACCCTCTGGCGAGATAACAAAATAATACTCGGAAAGAAGATCAGCCGTTGTTAGTGTGTTCAAACCCCCCGTCGCACCCCTCGCGCTTGTAGGGACGTATCGGTAGTATATAAATGCCGAAGGGGAGCCGTTAGTCTCTCCTATCTCTGTCGAACAGGTTATATATATCAAAACGAAATACTGCGAATCCGAACCTTTTGCGAAGCACGAAGCCGCACTAAAGTCCCTGGCAAATCCTCACCTTTTTTTTCGATCCAAGTTCCATCCGGGCACTTCTCATACTCTCTCTCTTAGGGGTTCCCTTTCGAATTGAACATCCCGTTGAAATACCGAACCGAAAAGAGATCCTACAAAAGCCACTGATCTACAAATAATAATATTGAAACCGGCCGGGAGGCTTTCCGGTAGTTCGTGAAAGAGTAAAAATATGAAGTGGCGCACCGAGAAAGATACAGAGAGGAAAGAAGATGAAACCGGAGAAGTGAAAGATGAAGTGTAGTGTAGCGAAGGAATTCAAGTGGAAAAGTATTAGTAGTCGAAGTGGAATGAAGATCGAATGGAAACAAGTGAAGCGAAGAACTGCCGAAGGGGTAGCAAAAAGTTCGAAAAAATGTAAACTCTTTAAAGAGTCCGGGGAATAGAATTTACCGTAAATTTTATATCGCAAGTTTCTATACTTCGATTCTGGAAGGAAAGAGTGCAGTCGTCTTGTTTAACTAGTAGCGCCACTTCGAAGAAATTGCGATGAGACATCATTCGAGGCGTTATCTTGACATCCAACGTCGTCAATATTTTCATCGTTTTCCTATTATCCATCGTTTCATCCCCTTTCGTGTTTGTTGTGCAGTTTTCGACATTCATTCGTAAAATTTCGTCGGAACCAAATTTCGAGATTTTTGAATAAAAAGAAACGAAGCAAAAAGTGAACAGTGCAATTTACGAAGCAATTGGGCAAACAATGAGTGTCACCACCGGAAAAGGCCTGAAAATTCAGTAAAATTTCATTGAAGTCAAATTTGAAGAAATTTCAGTCAAATCAAAAAAAGCAAAAGATGATCAATGAGATGCGTGTCGCAAGTGGATTAAAACCGATCGTAACCATTACGAAAATCATTGGGTTCGATCATCGATGATCGAATCTGAAGAGAATTGAATGAACAAATCCACCATCATCGGTAAAATTCTTATCATACAACCCCTACCTACCGGGTAAAGAATCAGTCTACAGAAAAAGGCTTTTAGTTGGCAGATAAAAAAAAATAGGATAAAAATCGTGAAAATGCAGGCAGATTTTGAAGGAATATAGAGGAAGGTGACGCAGTCACAGTTGCAGAAAACCGCTTGAATGTAGAAAATAATGGCAGAGAGAGATGCTTCGCGGGAATGTGGCGGTGGAGGGAGGATAGGATCTGCCATACCGACGGAGAGATTGCCGCGACTGCGAACGTGGGTAGCTCGCGCGTAGTTGGGGTTGCTGCGGGGGTGGCTGCGAAAGGGTGGCCAGAGCAGAGGAGAGCAGAAGTGGGATGCCCCCTCGCACGCTATACGGGTTTCAAGAGGAAAGAGAAGGATAGTGGAGCAGGAGAGAGAGAGAGAGAGGGATAGAATAGCGAGTGGTTGGTGCATTATTGATCCCAGTGTGTGCGGACTGGGCAAAAAGAGGAGCCTCCAGCTAGGCTCGAGAAAGAGAGGGCTCGCTGTAGACCCGGACCAACGATTGCACCGAGAGAGATGAGAGACGTGAGAGAGCAGCCAAGCAGACGTATTAGAAATGCGTTCGTCTCTCACCGAAGACTACGTACTACGCACGTACTGTTCGAATGGAACAACCCTCCATCCCGGTAAAATAGAGATTCTCGGAAAGACCACGAAGAAACCGTGTCGACACTCCCTACCATCAGTTGCGTGCGTACGCCGATACGATCGCCCGAGCCAATGCCTCTATTTACAGGAACTTTTATATTCAAAGAAAGTTTGTTATACCATTGATAGGTATAATTAAAAGTTTCGTTCATTCAAACGATAAAAGATCGTTAAGATAATTGTTAAAAAAAAAAAAAAAAAAAAATTGACGTTTGATCGGTACTATAGTTTTCTCAAAACCGACATCGAAAAATCGATACTTTCTTTACAACGTTACAGGAGCACGCGAAGCTGTTAGACTCTGATAAGACGAAATGGGGTAATATTTACTATTCTTTTGAAAAAAATTATATTTAAAACATTTTTTATAAAATATATGAACAGAATTTATGAAAAAAAAAAAATTACGCGAGTAAAGCGACATATCGAAATGCGTGTAGTCGATGTTTTATCGAAGTTTATGTCGCCGCTAACAGCGCCACTGACGACAGCAAGCTGTAACATGACAGGCACACCTATCTTACGAGAACCCGCGTTGTAACTACTCGATTTATGATATATATTTATAATTTATGTCTATAATATATAAATCAGACGTTAAAGTCATAAAATTGAAAAGATCGAAACCGACAATTGTGCTGATGCCATTTTTTGAACGTAAATAGTTAATAACTGACCTCACCGTTCTTCTCACCGGAATAAAATAATTTATTTCTTCTTCTACGAGTTACGATATATCTGCTATTTATTTCGCGCAGTTATTACAACAAATTTATTTCACAAAATATATTTGAATGTCATTTTTTTTTTATACGCGATCTCTTTATTTTTGGAGATAAAAAAGAAAATAAAGTAATGTCGATGATATCGATTCTGGAAGCTTCGACACTTCGGAAAATTTTGACCCTTTTTTACCAATGAAAATTTACGATTTTTCGGGAAATATATATTTTTACATAACGCTGACAAAAATAAAGGGGCTGCGAATACATACAATATATTCAAATAATCTCGCGCGTTTATCGCTTTATGGTATTCACAGGGACCGGGATAAGAATCGGTAAACCAATGACTTTTTTTATCCGAAGGCGGAATGACAAGAATAATTTGAACGCCGATATTCGTTTATCTCTATTGTTACGATCAACTCGATTCAACGCTTAACGTACCTTCGGGACGACACGTGTGTTTCTCGTGTTAATTATGATTGACACGAACTCACGCCGTTCCGCGAATAAACGCTATTAATTTTTTAATCTCGAAGAGCAAACGGAGATAACGATAATAATAGTAATTCTTAAAAAAAAAAAAAAAAAAACTTAATTTAAAATATTGCCTTTCATTCGATAAAAAAAAAAAAAAATGTTTAAATAAACGAATACAAAAGTAGCAATGAAAATGTTATGCTTTTGTATGAAAAGCTTATATCGTTCGAAACTTCACGGGGGATGATTGGCTTCATTGGATTGCAAGAAACATCGTAACGAACGTTGGAGAACGAAGAAAATCCCGGGATTACAGCGACAGTTAGATTCGTCCGGGAAGTTCGGAATGACGCGATCCCGGCGCGGATTTAAAGTGCGCCTTGTTTTACATATCCCGGAAATTCCGGTAGTTTCACGCTCCTCGTAGTGTTCCTTTTTGCGACGAACCAATTCTTGAAAAGTTTCCAACCCTTAAAAATTGTTGTCGGAACAAAAAATTAGAAAAAAAAAAATTCCTATTTCTTCTAACAACACGAAACAAAAAAAAAAAAAAAACGAAATTTCAAAAAAAATTTCATTTTTTTTATTTCCTGTTAATTTCCCTTAAAAAAAATCTCAATTTAAATCTAAACCAATGTCACGATATATATGAATACTCGATTCTTACATCGAATTGGCGTTCATCTTTGACAATTACTCTGATTTTTTTCGGTTTCCCCTATGATTCAACCCTTTCACCGTTTTTTTTTCCGCCGTCTTTTACTTCCTCCCTTTTATTCGCTTTGATAACGCCGCCCCAGGAGTGATGAGTGGAGAGAGCGTGAAAAAGATCAACAGATTCTCGAGGATGCGTTTTCTTGGTTCTCTGTAGAGAAGCACCAGAAGCTTCACATAGCTGTGCATAAGCTACCGTACAAGCCGGTTATATGTTTGCACGCATTGTTTGCAGTCATGGGGAGAGACAGAGTGAGAGAAAAAAGAGAAATAGACAGGGGTTGGGGAGAGGGAAGGGTGCGGAGGTTGTATAAACGAGAACGAAGTGTACGCGCGGTGCAGGAGTCCCGCTAGGCGGCTGTGTGAAAAGTATAAGCGTCGGAACAGCGACTGCAACGCGACAAGGGTGATACCGGTGCAGTGCAGTGCAATGATGCCGGTGGCCGGGCGCCTCTTGTGTCAAGAGCAAAGAGACCTAATGAATGGGTCGACACTCTCGTGGGGTTAAACGGTGCTGCTCCGGGGCCGCATTTGTACTGCAGATGATACGAGAGAACTCAGCTCTCTCCGCCTCACTCTCTCTCTCTCTCTCTCTCGCGCTCTTTCTCTCTCTCTCTTTCGCTCCTCCACCACCGCCCTTTACCCAAACTCTATACCGTTCTATGTTTCGCACGAAAAAGGAAGAGCCGCGCGGCTGCTGCTCGTTTCGCCAGTTTCACTGGCACTTGCATCACCCTCTCTCGCGAACGTTGTTATACGCACGGAAAGCAATGAAAAACCCAAGTGAGAACTCTCTACCTTTGAGCTTAAAACTCTTTCGTTGATGAGCCGTACCATTCTTCCCTCTTGCTGATGGTCTACTTTGCAATGTATACCGAACGGGTTAAGAGGTTAACAGCAATGTAATTCGTAATCTGTCCCCACATAATTATGGGGATATAAAAAAAAAAGAAAAAATTATAAGGTAATAAGGGTTTCGTGATTTTCTGCTTTTGCAGTTTGTAACCGAAGCGGAAGTACGGAAAAAAATTATTTGTTTAATCAATTAAAAAAAAAAAGTTAATGGTATCAACTGATTATAATTATCAAAAAAAAATTATTTATTTAATTAGTTGGGATAAATAATTTTTAAGAAAAAATTGGGTATACCGATAAATTATTTATAATTCCAACAATTTTTTTTTTTTTTTCGGAGCAGTGGTCGCAGTACTGTATTTCGATTCAGACTTTTTTCCTCCGTTTTAATATTTCCCTTTTTTTAATAATGATAATAATAATTTATACGATGATTAACTAAATAAGCGCGTCTGGCTAAATTCAGAAAAATTCCCATTGAGACCGTCGAGAGTACTGTGCGCGCGCGGTTTCGCCGAAACTTCCGTAACTATCTGGCGGCCAAATTAAAAACAACAGATGCTTCCTCCCGGACAGCGGAGTAGTCCCTTGGAATGATATATACACTGTAATGCACAGGGATACAGCATAGAGAAGTATTACAGCACGAGCGACCGCCCGAGCCGCGTTCGGTACATTAAATAGTCAGACATAGATACAGATGCCCTCTCGAGTAAAAAATAAAAAAAAAATAAATAAAAAAATAACATTATCCTAAATCGGGGTAATTAGTGGAACGAGACACGTTGGGACTCCGACACATTGAGAAAAAAAATGAGAAGGACCCCGAAGCTACTGTTCTGGTAGCAAATGTTTCGCTAACTAGTTAGTTACACGGAGTTACCCCCTCTCGACTTTTCTCTCTTTTCTCGTTTTCCCATTCTGAGACTCACTTCCACGCGAAACTGCATTTATTTTTATGACTCTTTTGCGGAGGACCTCGTTGCTTGCTTGGCTGGTGGCGGGGCGGTGGCTCTTTTCATGAAATACACAACCAGCCCTCCGGATTCGCCTCCATAGCCTGTTCTCGTTTTCCGCGAAACGGAGTTTCTTCTCCTGAGGATTCCAGCTGTACGACGTTTTTTTTTTTTTTTTTTTTTTTCTTTGGCTCACTTTGCTAATTGAATAATGAACCCATTTTTGGTTATATTGCCGTCTGGCTTTCGAAAGACTCGGGAATCGTTTCGTGACGCCGTGTTGTGGGTTCTATCGTAAGGCGACAGTGATTGAACCCTCATCACGAAAATCTCGACATTCAGAATTTCAAAAGATTCTCATGGCTCTTGTATTCCTTGGCGAATGTTCTCGACATCCAGTAGAGCGCCGAGGATTTTTTTTTTTTTTTTTTTTTTTGAGGGACTGGATCTCGAGGATCTTGCAGGAAGTTTTACGAGAGACCGGAGATTTCTACGGAGATCCGGAGTTCAACGCTGTAGCGTTTCGTAGTTATAGAATAGCCGGGGTGCAGTCAACAGAACGGTGACGACAACCCGACGTCAAGGTATCCTTTTTCACGAGAAGCCGACTTCATCCACTTTTACCCTCATAAACCGAAGATCAACTCGTAAAGTTGATGATTTCCCGATATCTCACTGTAGACAGTGAAAAAAAAAAAAAAAATGTTCGAACTGTTTATACACGCGTCGGAGAGCATTTATCAAACAAAATGGTAGAAAATGTTAAAAAAATCGAATTTGTAATGAATTTCAATGATTTTTATGGCCATGAAAATCGATTAGAAAATTTTCGCTGCTGAGATTTTTCGGCCATTTTTTTTTTTTTTTTTTTCGTTTTATTCCAATTGGAAAATTTTTCTCGGAACATACTAGCGAAACGGATTGTACGACGAATACGTTGGTGCAATTACGCTGCCGAAAGAGAGTAATATGAAGAGAAAACGGTCAGCAACTTCCCGCACATCGATGTACCGCCTCCCATAAATCTGTATATAGTATCGATGCAATATCGATGAGTTTATTAAGTTAATAAAGCGATTAAATAAAATTGCGATTTTCTCGTTTTATGAGACGAGGATAGAAGATCGCGGGTTCTGGTGTATCGATTCCCATATTGCACTCGTTTATCGCTGTAATATGAACTGCGAATTTATACCTTTAGTGAACTCGCTGTTTCCCGTCTCTTTTTCCTCTCTATCGCGCGCGCCCCGTCGGTATCTAGAAAACCGATTGGCACGCGTGATTAAAATCTTTTTATCACCGTCCGCATATTTAACAGTTACTTGTTTACGATCACTGATGTTGGCGGCGGGTTTGCGATTGCGGATGTGTGACACAGAGATTCCGGCACTCATTTCTCCATCAACGATCGTAAATGAACGATCAATGTGTATTATATTACACTCGAAGCGCCACTGTCCAAGCAACGAGTTTATACGGCAAATGCAGTTGTCGGCGTGTCACCGTTATTCACGGATCACCGATCGCGATTAGTCTATTCCCGGCGGTGCACTTCATCATCCTAAATTTACACCTATCGCATCGCGAAGTATTACTGCCTTTTGTCATTACATCCCAAACTGAATTTTGGCTCAACAATAGCTACGGACGCGAAAGCATCGATTATAAATCACGTATATCGCTGTTTCCCTTCCATACCGATCGCATTCTCGTTAACCGCTAATTAAATTCGATAAATTTTCAATTGCCCGGTAATATATTTTGTCGTCTAAAATAAAAGCGTCGATGTGAAAGACTCGCCGCGCTGAAAGTGCAAAGTTTTTTTTTTTTTTTTTATTTGGGTCATTTGACTTTAAGCCAAAAAAGGTGTCGGCGTTGTGTTTAGTACAAAAAATGACATGGAAATGTGTGATGCCGAAGTTTTTCGATACTCTTGAATTTTGACACCAAAAATAGCCGATCGCTTTATCACACTTTTTCATGTTTTCATCCACCCGCAACGGCTCGAAAAAACCATTTTTGAAACTCTGCCAAGTTGCGTATCTCGTGTACATATTTTCCTGTGGAATGAACTCAGCATATCGGTTTTCCCGATATTCCATCGGGAATCGAAGGTATCGATGTTTAAAAACATCGAAAATTTCGGAATTTTGGAAAATTTTTCACAAGACATTTTTTTTTTTTTTTTTTTTCGATCGGTCAATTTTTTTTCCGCTGACCACAAATCGGTAATACATCGTAAATCGGCAAAAAAATCGGATAATAGATAAAATGGCAATGGAAAGGGATGAAATTTTTTTTTCGACATAATTTCGTAATTTCTATTTCTAAACATTTCTTTAATATCAAATTTCGCGCGTTCTTGACGATAAATCAATTCTTCGAAAAGGCATTCAATTGTCCAATACGTCTAGAGAACCCTCCACTCCGATCTGCAGCATCATATCAGCAACAGTAACAACTGCAGTTCATTAGCGGTTTGAGTAACTCGGCGCATCGCGTAACTGGATTCGACGTGAAACACTCATATACCTTCTGGCGCCCCTTTACTATTCCGTGCTGAGAGATATATACGTACAGAGGGCACGCGGATCGAGCCGCTCGATATAAACGCGTGCTGCGCCAATCAGGGGATTGATTACGAACGATTAGTGAGGCTAGTGAAGCTGGTACCGGTGGCGGCTGCCAGTCCGGAGATTACAATGTGCCAATTATTGCCGCGCCCGCGTTTTATAGCCCTATTATTAACGGGCCCTATTCCAACGATAGGATTACAGGCCTACATTCTCCAGCGAGGCGATGATTGGAAATCATTGGCCTCTACACAGCACTCTATCATTGTCACTCACTTGAAGAAGCTGCGGCTACGAAATATGCGAAATACTTCAACATTCTTCAAAATATATATCTATATAACATTTTTTGAAAAATTCGAAAAAAAAAAAAAATTAAAAATTTTATTCGCATTCTTCGTAATTATGAAAAAATTATGAAAATTCGCGATTTGCGTTTAATTTCGTGAATTTTAAATGATTTTACCGAGAATTTTTTTTTTTTTTTTCATTATTTGCGTTTGTGGGAATACCGTTCGCACGATAATACACCAACAAGTATATTATCGTGTAATTCGTTAGCGTAAAGACGCAACATTGAAGAAATAGCTAACTTGATTGGGTGATTGTATCGCGTGATGCGTCGTTTAACCAAAGCTTAAAATTTAAGTATCGCAGAGAAAGGTTATAGAGGCTATTGCCCTCTTCGTACATCGTTGCTTCATTTAACGCGACCACTATCCTCATCATCGTCTCGTGTCTCCGAACGACGATATACTTAGTTCGCCTTTCATATAACCCCTCACCTCTCACCGTATCATTCGACTAAAAAAAAGCCCGTTATTTTTTTTTACGACCATTTTCATCGAAGCACCGATGAAAATATAACGAGTCAAGCTGAATCTTCGTCTTTAAGGTTCCTTGTTCATCGAATAAATACGCAACATTTAGTTTACAAATAATAATACATCGACATTTTTCAGTTTTTCAAATGACGAAAAAAGTGTCATTTTTCGGTACATATCGATGGAATTAAGTGAGAAAATAATTTATTTGTAGTTAACGAATGATTAGTCGGATATGGTGAAATAAATTGAGAATTTTTTTTTTTTTATTCAAAAAATTCATTAGAAATTTTTTTTTTATTCAAAAAATTCATTAGAAATTTTTTTTTTATTCAAAAAATTTATTAGAAATTTTCTTTTTGTCCAAAAAAATTTATTGGAATTTTTTTTTAATCCACATCCATTTATTATTATTTTTTTTACGATTGCACGTGAAAACACGATGTGGTATGAATACAAGCAAACGAAACCCGACGAGACAGCGTTGTCGTTGTCATCGTAGCGCGGGTCTAAAAGTTGGCGGCTTTGCACTTCGGTTTCCTTCTCCGTCGGTTCTTATGCTCCTTCGCAATTCTATTCTCAGCAAATTCGACGAGTGCTCTCGCATCACCTCTCTATCCATTCCATCGCCATTCGTCTTATCCGCAAGCGGGCGCGTAAGCACGGGGCGAGACGGAGTGAGATTCTCGCGTATTCCCACAGTAATGGCTATCCGTTATTCGATTCTCGTTTGATTATGCTAACGATCCGTTTCCTCCGACGACAGATCCTCTGAGCTCAATTTCTCGTTGAAATTCTACGATCTCTCTCTCTCTTTCTTCGTTGTATGCTTCGTCCCCCGGTAGCGCGATGCCCGTTCGCTATCCTCGTACTCCACTGGGGATCCGATGACTGCGCTCATTACCAGAAACGTGACGAGCTTGTGCTTCCTTAGCGGAGCTCCTTTCGGCTCGGATCGCTCACAAGGGCTATATAGAGACCATAGCGAGGTGGAGGAGAAGCTGAAAGCCGCAGGGCTAATCTATCAAAAGCGATATCTTATCGCGAGCTCGTCTAACGCTCCGGAGCAGTGAAATTCGCGTGTTCCTAAAGGCGACGGGGCCAACGCCGGGAACGGGGGATAATATTTCGACTCCATGGAAAGCTCGCGGTTAGCTATATTCACGACAACTCAAAAGGATCTTCTTATGAAAGTGGAACGAGCCACGAGCGAGCGAAACGACTCACCGGTGACTCGTAAAATCGCTGAGCACAACGCTTTTTCCCATCGGAATGGGGAATACCGCGTACTTTGCTGTACATGAAGTCGCGTTACGGTATCTCTTTCTTCAATCCGAGATAAGAACGCGAAAGAATATAAAACAGTTTCGAATATATTAGTCCGCATAGAATAAAAAGACGATCCATATGAACCGATTTTACATCATTTTTTCAAAATTTAAGCGACGATCGATGATCAATTTTATTCCATTGGGATTCGGAAAAAAAACGCCGCAGCCATTCCGAATTTAAAGGATCGAATACTCGATGGTGAGATGTATGTAATATGAAACATGAGAATTATTAACCTCTGACGTATGGGTGACTTAAATATACGTTTGCCATTTTTGATAAGTCGTCATCTTCAATTTTTTTCAAATTGTCCATTTGATTATAAAAAATCTTCAAAAAACTCTAAAAAAAATTGTAGAGTAACTTTGTTCTTATGAGAAAAAGAAATTAGTATCGTACGCAGTCGGGAAAAAAATCCCCTATTTTTGAGGGGTTAATATGGTTGAGTGGGTAACTTTGTTGAAGGTATTGATCAATAATCAATTTCATCGGTTTGACCCCTTAAAAAAAACTCCGTAGCCATTCTGAATTTTAAGGCACTAACCATTACGACGATAGTAACACCCAAAAAATAAGATATATATAATATGAATCAAAAAATATTGATGGCAACTTTTGTTTAATCGCATAATCAATAAAAAATATTGATAAAGCGGCAGATGGCCGGAGTACAATAGCGTTTACAGATTTTTGAGGTTTGACTGATACGTTGGTGTTGTCCATCGAATTATTTACTTTAATTAATGATCATTAATTGCGTTACACCCTCGAGAGTCAGCGAGACGAAGAGTGAGGGGGATGATAAGTATATAATAAGTTAGAGAGAAGCCATCGCGTAGCGCCCTCCAGTTGCCGTCTCATAAATTGCTGCTTATCTCGGTAGCAACGTGATCCACGCGGTCCATTATCATGCTAATTCATGATTACCTGTCCTCTCGCCTCCCTCTTCGTCCCAACGTCGCGGCAACCCCAGCGGATCGCACACATAGTCCTCTCTGTTCCATAGCCGGTCGGTAGCAAAGCTAACTGGTCTCTCGTCCACTACACCGAGAGCTCTATGCTTGCTGCTTGTATTAAATTGCGATTGATGCGCGGTCGGCGCGCTCGTCTCTTTGATACGAGGGAAAACCCTCCGATACCGTATAATTTTCACATACAATAACTCTATACTTATAATAATATAATTACACTGAGACAACAACTCATTAAAAGTGATTCTCAGCGAAAAAAAAAAAAATGAAAGATCGATCTCTTTCTCTCTCTCGTCGGCAATATTAAAGAAAAACATTTACGGTGTCGTAGCACCGGTAATCACGAACGATCAACATTATCAGTACAAATCAAATTTGTATAATACCGACGATAGGTAATAGCCGATTCCAGAAAAGAAATCGTCCGGCCTGTAATCGATAATTCAATTAGTTTCGGAAAGAGCGAACCTGAGAAAACAGGGAATAATACTTGAGATCGAAAGGCCACCGCTTCACGATTCCAAGCGCACTTCTAATAATAACAGCAGTAGAGTTGAGATGATTTAACTGTCTGCTTTCTCTCGGCACTAATTATATGAATTAATCAGTGAAAATCCTTTCCGTCGCAGAAACTCGAGAGAAAAATCAACGATTTTCAACGTAAATTCGCGAACTGATTTCAGAGAAAAAAAAATTTTATTTGTTTGGAGAACCAAAATTCAAAAATCATAAAAAAAATGAATATAATAAATATATAAAATAATATATAAAAATAAAAATAATATATATACATATTAAAAAAATTAATATATTTTTTATTTATGACGAACTAATTAAAAATATTAGTTCTCTCAACGAGTTGTTAACTCTACAGACGAATAATTTTCTACAGTGCTGTAGCAAGTGATAAGGGTTCCGGGGGCCACGCGCCTTCGTGAAGCTGAGGTGTCAGCAATTTCTTGGATATTTATACGTTCGCCGAATATTATCAATTTTTCGATATATTTCTAGCGCTTGCGGATTGATAGCTAAGACTCGCGGCTGGCAATGTATCCTCGAGCTTATCGAAGTGCAAATCGAATATTCCCGATTGCTCTCGTCGGCCGGGGCTTCGGTTTCATCTATTTCATTCTCAGTATCATGGACGGCTCTTCGATATTTCTTATAATCGCGTGTATCGATGCGCAAATGAGAGAATATCAAAAAACTTGGAATAAAAGTGAAAAAAAAAAAAATTATTTCCTGAAGTCCTCAGTATAAAAATATCATCGGGAATTCAATAACAATGGTAGTGATACATTCTATATCAGCGAATGGCAATGTAGAATTCTTAAAATGTGAAATAATGCAGATTTACAGACACGACGACATATTGGAAGAAATGAAAATGGATCGGTGATTTTTTTTTTTTTTTATGGACGACTGAGGGGCGATGAAAAACGATGCAACATTCCGGGGGGGGGGGGGGGTGCAACATACTTCGCGGGCTACAAGAAAATATTTTATATCGAAGCCCATCTACGAGATAGGCGGCCGGAGAGTGACGCGATGAGAGAGAAACTGATTTAAATTTCTCCGCTACCCTCCGGGGGCTCGAAGGTTCCAGAGTGGTGGATGCAGGCGTGCAATCTGATGGAACGAGCGTGAAGATGTAATATTCGAATGCAAAAGGTCCGTACCGACGTTCGTTCTAAAGTTTACTTCGATGTACAACGCGTCTCGATATATGCATTCGGAATAAGCGAGCGGCGCGGGGAGTGAGCAAATAACCTCACTCTGTGCTCTGTGCGTACTTCGCCATCTCTTTTTCGCCCAAAGAGAAATATGTGGAACTTAAACTTCTCATATGCACGTCTATACTTGGCTGCGGATAAACTCCGGGTGAAAGCTTTTCCTTATGAAAACGTCAAAACTTCTTGGAATACTTGGAAAATTTTTACTTCCCGACCTTACTTCACATTACGCGGGGTTTGCGTTTTCACACTGTACGCAACTTTCTTGAAAAGAAGTTTATCGCGCACATCCGCCGTATCACGAAATTCCAAATCTCGTTCAACTGTTCCCAAACGTCCGCTGCACCGGATAACGCATTTTGATCGATTTACCGCGGACCTCATTCGAAAAATCGGCAGCTTATAGTAAGCAGCTGCCTCGGTCGGTAAAGCAGTAATCATTTTTTTCTATAAATAATTACGGAAGATGTATCGTTGCATCTCGAGCTAAAGTGAGGTTAGGAGAGAATTTCAAATACTTCGGAAAAGAAAATATATTAAAAAATACGAAATTTAAATACCTTTTCCCAAAAAGACAAAGAAGTTGCCGGAACATTTTTCGAAAAACAAAATTATCAAAAATCCGAAAAAAATCATACATTTTTTCAGATTACCGACTGAGTCATTAGTGATACGGCGGGATGTTTTCAGCAATCGATTAGAAATGATCAATCTGATTACACTGATAACATTTTTTTTACGATCATAGAGATAAAAACAGAGGCCGTCCTTAAAACGCCCCCCCAATACAGTCCACTAGAAGCTATGAAAGCAGTCCGTGAATCTCTCCCGGAATCTTTCACCGGGAAGCGACAATGAATTGTGTAAAACCAGCAATTCCCGCAGTCGTCGAGTTAGCCGGGCAAAAAGTGCGAAGAGAAACAGTTATACAGATAGAGAAAAGCTCTGGAGGGTTGGATGCGATTCTCCGTGCACCAAGCGCAAGAAGCGCATAGCGCACAAGCGTAGAGAATGAGAGGGAGAATAGAGAAACGTGCGAACCCCACGCTTCTAGCGCAGACGACAAATCAAATTTTCGCTCAGACTGCACGAGGGGGTAGTAGTAACCCTCACTTCCCCGTCCGACCCCCATATACCCATCCACGTTGAAATAGCGAGGGTGGAGTGGGCCATTGTTGCTTTTTATATGCAAAGTAGGGTTAAATTATAGCGAGAGAAAGGAAAGCAGTTGTAGGGGTAGTAGTACTAGTAGTAGTAGTAGTAGTAGTAGCAGTAGGTGGCATTATGTATAGCAGGGGATAGCAAGAGTGGTAGATAGAAGGGGGATGGATTCTGCGGTCCGGGTAGGTCGCTCTGCTCGTCCGGACAGCCCAGAGAGCCGGCCATTGTGGTACTTGCTGACCGGAAGCATCATTGTACCCTCTGTCGACCGAGTACTACTCGCTTCGTACAGTTACCCTCCTCCCTTCTGTCGTTTTCTCTCGCATTCACCCCTCTCTCCCGGTGACGCTGACCGTTTCGCTATACCCCTTTCGTATCGTACGCTTCCTCGCCTCCCGAGTCTGTAGCCTCTATTTAAATGTATTTCGTGTTCTGCGGAATAGCTCTTTTGCTCCCAGCAAAGAAGTAGACATCAGCGGTTGGACTATACTTTTCGCACCCTCCGCCGCTCTGCCGCAGGCGCTGCGCTCGCGTTACCTTCTACACTGAAGTATACTTACGCCAGTCGCATCAACGCTTTGCACACATAAAATCATTTTTTTTTTTTTTTTTTTTTTTTTTAAGCAGCCTTCTTGGCTAAATCTTTGCCCACTGGGGGAATTTTCTTTTAGTCTTTTTGTTACCATCGGAGAAATTGGATTCTAAGGTACCGCTGAATTTTCTTCAGAATTTTTTGTCCCATTTCGCTACTATTTGGAACGTTTGAAGGTTGAAGAGCGTCGTGAAGGTTGACTGCATTACCTTCAACGGCTAAAGGTACTTTCTTTAGGTTTTTACCATTTTCTACATATTACGAAACGCACGTTTTTCCATTTACAGGAGTAACAAGCATTCAAAGTTCAAAGTTTCTTTGACTTCCGCGCGGAAATAGGTCAAAATTTTCGCTCATTTCAAACCGGTCGACTCTTTTGAATAAAAAAAAAGTGTTAAATTTCAATTGAAATGTGTGTCGCCGATGGTCAGGTGTAAGAGTCCATTTTAACGCCTTACGCGTGCCCTCAGGTTGTTCACTGTGGTAACCGGTAAAACATAGCGCATGACCTCTCCACTGCCTACTTCTTGGTGCTGAATGGACGGGAAGGTGTTGCCAACGAGGTCGACCTCGCGCTCGCGCCCATTTCCACCCCTTCCCCCGTCGACCTTCCGCTTCACGGAAATTACATTCTCGAGAGGGGCACACAGTGGCACATAGCAGGTGAAAGGAGACCGGAAAGCGAGAAAAAAAAAATCGGTAATGCCTCCGCATGGCTCGAGGTGATTATTGAGAAGACGCGAGTAGAAGTATTTTTTTTTTTTTTTCTACGAGAATTTTTCTCTTCATTTTTCTCTTCAATGAAATTCCATTTTACATCGCTGCTTTCGTAGCGTATTTACGGAACGTTACAATTTATGGTTAAAAAAAAAAAAAAAAAAAAAAAAAAAAAGATCGATTTTTCATGAGTTGTTTAAAAATAATATTAAAAAAAGATCAATCCATCATTGCTTCGGGGCTCGAAACTGATTTTTATTGGTTGCTAATGAATGCCTGTCGACCGTAATAACGATTGTGTTAAATTCCCGCTAACAGTCGATGTATCGATTGTTTTAACGACGATAAATATACCTCTGCCATATCCCTTAAACGCGTTGAACTCCCGTCAAAATAGTTCGAGTTGTTTGAGCCGAACGAGGATAAATATCGTATCCTATAACCATTGCCCTCAACGGGAGAAACGCATGGAGAGTTATCAGTAACGGGATTGATGGCGGTTGAATTTTTCAAGTCATCGATCGATCCGCGGAAACGATATCCAGCGATGAGAAGCGTCCTTGGAATAGGTATACGTCAGCCTCGAGAGTATGTGCATTCCATGTTCGACATCGTTGGTTCTGGCGAGTAATGGATCGATCCGCGGTTCGGTAATTCACTCGGCACTCTCGCCGCACACATCCACGTCTCGCGCATCCATTCCGACCCACCAGACGCGCGCGTATATTCAATAATAATAATGATAATAACGATAATAATAATAATAATAATGATAATGATAATAATAATAATAATATGCCATACATAGACATAGCGCGCGCAGCAAGATCAGCCCAGTCGAGGACTCGATACATTGACACGGTGTGGTTGAGCGCATCATCGTTCTGCTTGTTCGTTGTCGTTCTTGTTATTAGTCATTGATTGAATTTAGCATAATCTAGTATTTCATCGGTTGACGGCATAACGGTTAACGATTCACCGATTCTGGGTGGATCGTTGATCGAATTGTGTCTCGCGGACGCCGTTATATCCCTCCGCGATCACGCGCTCCTACCGGTACCATACTTCGAGCGCTAACATCGATGTCACCAACGCCGCAGTGCGTCCACACGAATTCGCGAATAACGATGAACGAAGATACGTCCACTCGCGCCGCATCGTTTTATCCTCTCTGTTTCTCTCTGTCCGTTCTTCGTTGTTTTCATTTTCCCCCGAATTCCCGCTATCACTACCGTTATCGTCGTGTTTACTTGCGTCCACGTCGATTGAAACCGGCGGCCAGAATTTCATCGTTTTTGCTGCTTTACTCCTCGCGGACGGTCGCGGACCTTTGACACAAACGTCAACAAAAGTTCGCGGAATACATTTTTTTTTTTTTTTTTTTTCGGATTTTCGTCGATCGGTATCGATGGAACAATGTTTTATATTTAAAGGTTTTTATTATTTTTTGAATGAATAAAATTTTACATTTTGTTTTTTTCGTAATTTTGCATTTCGTATAGTGCAATACGTAAATCTTATGATTTTTTTTTTTTTTTTTTTCATTTACTAAACAACTTTGTTCGGAATTTTTTGCCAAGAAAAAATTGTAAAAAAAATGTTGAATAGACACGTATGCAAGAGTACGAGCGATATCGACCCGGCTGTTCTCAGTTAGGTGTACCCGGCGCTGGAAATGCTTACTCTGATGACGGTGGAACGAGCATCGGCCTCTACCGTGTGCCGTTCGCTCCTTTGATCATTGTAATTATTCTCACCAAAGTGAAACCGAGGTCAACCGTGTACGAGGCACGGCGAACCACGGAAGAGAGTAACTAACCGCCGTCGCGGGCTTTTCTTTTCTCGATTTCTCTGTGTTCCGTTGTGAATCATAATCGAAACCTATTTTTGCACAGAAAAAAAAAAAATCGGTTGATTCGATTAAATCGGCACTTGCCGATTTTCGATTTAGTACGATTTAACACGATTAACTATATATTATTTTCAACGATCGAAATACTTGATTCGCCACCCGCAAGTGCCGATTTCGTCGAAAAAAAATCGGTTGGGTCGACGAAATCGGCGCTTGCCGATTTTTTATTTAGTACGAGTTATTACGATTTTTTAGATATTTATTTCAGCGAAGGAAATACTTATCTCCACACCTGCAAGTGCCGATTTAGCAGGTTCAACCGATTTTTTTTTTCTCGGTGCATATAACTTTCGTATTTAACGATCGCGAAGGATTCCGAGACGAACTGACAATGCAGCTATATTTACCGATCTTTTGAAAATAGGACGGCGATAATTTAACCCTTTTTTTCATTCTTTTTTTCATACTAAATTTTTCTCGGTCTATCTGCACCCCTCGAGTGCGGTATCAGGCAGGGAGGATAATCGATTCCCGTCAATGCACTCATTCATGCAAAACTGCTAAGTGGAACGTACACACCAAGGTGCGATTACCCTGACCCACATATACCTAAATCTATGCTTAAATATATGTATATACAGACACACACGCGACCGCGCGAGAGCAGTAGAAATATTCGTACCGAGGAGAATAAGCTGCGCATACACGGGAAACATGAGGGAGGATGCTGGTATGTATATGACGGGGTAGTCGTAACTCGAGTCCGCGGTACCGCGTTGTGGCGTCAGTTCAGGCGGTCCGTGAGAGCGTACCGGTAAATTGCAAAAAATGAAGAAAAATAAAACAAAACTGCATCTCTCGCCACTCGTACGGGGAAAAATAGAGGGGTGGATATGAGAACGAGAAAAACAAAATTGCCCATAGAGTGCGACTCGACGCGAGAGTTCGATAGCCGCTCACCACTCTCGACTAATCGGAATTGCAAACTCACAAGTTTGTAATTCCAAATAGATTCTGACGGATTGTAAAAAAAATTATGTTATTTTTATAAAAAAAAAAAAAATTTAATAAAAAAAAAAATTTTATTGCGTCAGTTTCGACTTCCGGATATTTTATGAGAATCGTAATATCAGTCAGAAAGTCGAAAATTATACGGCACTGGGGTGCACTCGCGCGAGCAATAATTTTTTATTGTGACATTATTAATATTCCAATCAAAAATATCGAATAATACGCTGACTCACAGCGAATTTGTAAATTTTAAACAACCCTTAAACCGCACATAAAATGTAATACGAATCAATTTAATAATTACAGGTGTCACCAATTAAATGCTACATTGTCAGTTTTCACGTTAATTGAGACCCGCGTTTTGTTTCGAATATAATGCGCGTTCTCTCGAATATCCAACAACCCCTATTCATCATACCCCTTTATGTGACATTTTTTTATTGCGATTTTTTTACGATGAAGAGAGACTTGAAAAAATCGCTTTCGTTTTTCGTTTGAAACTTTATTCACTGTCAGTTAATAATGATAAGCCATTGAAAATTTTTTCCGGATTGTCCCATTTTTTCGCCGATATCATCCCTCAGTCGGTATAACAAAATTAGGTACGACGGGGGTGGAGGTGGGAAAAAAAAAAAAAAAAAATCATCCCTCAGTCGCTCGCTGTCCTATGAAGTAATGGTTTAGCCATTGCAACACGAGCCCTCGAGGCTTTAGAAGTTGCGATCTTTCTGTTTTCCGCGTTCGAGCTCTTTGTTAAAATGTTTAATGATACACGAATGTCAAAAAATATAATGTTTAACGTTCACTAACGATTCATATAGCCGATCCACCATAACGATTCAATGAAAATACATCCCTCTAATCAATCCCGATGATCGCCTCTTTCATTCGGTACCTTCGTTTTGCGTATCGGAAATATATTCTGCAGATGGGAAAAATTGGGCGCTTTGACGATAGAATTCAATGCAATCTATCATCGATCATTGATCGATACGATTTAGTGAATGTTCGCACAGTGTAAAAGTTCCCAATTTTTTAATAAATTTTCTTTCATACATTTCATAGATTTTATAAAATCAAAATGGAAAGTGGAAGGGGTTATCCCAAAGTCCATATCGATTGGACATTTTTATCAAAATTCCACAATGTAACGATAATAATGAAGCTTTTCCTTCAGTGAAAACGCCTATTTTCCGTTACCTGTGATGAAAAAATGCCCAACTATACATAGAATTCAGTTACCGGTTAACACGAGAACTGCCGTATTAGGAGCGTATAATAGACATAGCGCTTTCTCCGGATGCATCTGGATCCGGAGAAGCATTTCTCCGATTGCGGAAGCGTGTATGTCGAAGTCTGTATGCGCGCGTCAGTGTGTGCCAACATCCCGATCTTCATCGCCGCGCACGTCGCTTCGTTAATGGATTTTGCGTTTATGTACATAAGCCTCTCGGTGCATTATTCTCGGGACGAAAGCTCGAGAAACGAATGAGAGGCCCGCGCAAGTTGGACGATGTGAAGTAGGAGATCGGTCGTTGAACGATGAAAGGGAAGACTCGCGGTAGCGGGTGTCATAGAATCAGATCGTTCGTTGCTAAAGAGAAAATCGAGCGTAGAAAGTATCCACCGGAACGAATCACCGGAAGGCTCAATCGAACAGAGAAAAT
The DNA here is from genome assembly GCA_964006125.1 of Cryptus viduatorius. Lineage (NCBI taxonomy): Eukaryota > Metazoa > Arthropoda > Insecta > Hymenoptera > Ichneumonidae > Cryptus > Cryptus viduatorius. The sequence continues at coordinate 17,925,929 of OZ023225.1, read as the reverse complement.
GATAGATAAACGTTATCACCGAAAAGGTATAACTATAGTGGCGACGAATACCTTCGAAAACAGATTTCGGAGACATTTCTAATGTAACTTCAGCGCCGTGTAAACAGATTTTAAAATGGCGACGAGGGAGTTGAGTCGATTTGAAAATCACTTGGATTTCAGCTCAATGCAGTCTATTTGTCGAAATATGGATTCATTTAGCTGTTTAACATCAATACAATGCCTCATCTTCGTTCCCGAGAACTTTTGATGCTAAAAAATAAAGTACAGTAGCACCTCAATTAGACTACGAAATCCTTTCCCATTCAATAGCAAATTAGAATCGATGTCTTCAATTTTTTGAATAAAAGTCCGGTTGCCTCAATCGAACACAGAAAATGATTGATTTACGATGAACACTTTCGAAATCAGATTTCCGAGATATTTCTAATGTAACTTCGAAGCCGTGTAAACAGATTTTAAAATGGCGGCGCGGGAGTTACGACGATTTTCTGAAAATCACTTGGATTTAAGCTCAATGCAATCTATTTGTCGAAATATGGATTCATTTAGCCGTTTAACATATATACAACGCCTCATCTTTGTTCCCGAGAACTTTTGATGCTAAAAAATAAAGTACAGTAGCACCTCAATTAGACTACGAAATCCTTTCCCATTCAATAGCAAATTAGAATCGATGTCTTCAATTTTTTGAATAAAATCCAACGAATAAAGGAATAACTACTGAACCAGCAAATGTGATCGCTAAAGTGGGATTTCATGCGTCATGACAACGAAATGGTCGTGGGAGTGGTGTTACAGTCGAACTTTTCGATTAATCGCCCGCGGCGAAACATCCGGACGACGATGCAGCAGTCTTCCGATAAGCCAACGCGCGTATCAAAATACTGTAAATGAACAATGTCTATGTATGTTCATATATACATTCATTATGTAGAGATACGAGTAGGAAAATGGAAGGGGAGAGTGCAGATGCACGTCGGGTAACTGTACGAAGCCCTGAAGGTTGCTGTGTGCCATAGCTAATGAGGGTTGATTCGGTGCCGCGTAACACGTCACGGTTTTCATATTTGCATTGCCAGGTCCAACTCTGTTCCGACGATGGTATTATCTTCTGTGTCGACCTCCCTGCATGTCCCCAAAGCCCTCTCTTCTCCCCCAACGCCTCTTTCACCACTTCCATTTGCGGTAAAATTGTACATACAGGAATTTATGCATGCGTTTCGCTTGTATAATGAATGTTGCGTTGAGGTTTTGTACCGAGTCGGGTTCTCGTGATCGCCATCAAATTTACCATGTTTCATCTATGTGTATTATCCATCATGACTCTTGTCGTAAAATACAGTTTCACCTTTTGAAAATTCGAACGAAAATTACATATCTGTAGACTAACATTGCCGCGATACTGTACACGTAGAGTGGTATGCAATTGTTTGCAGCGCTGTATATATATGCCTACAGGTATGTATATCGAGTTTGTATTTGTATATGTTATGTATTAAGCAATTTACATACTTCTACACGATGCGAGGTGCGAACTACACGAGTATTCGTGAAACATCGCACTAACCCCGCTGGTGTACATCTCGTACACGCGATCTGTCGGATCAGTTCCGCAGCATTATTCATAAGCTATCTCTCATCCGTTCTTCACACCTGAATTATACATCGCGTATCGCGATTTCCCTTCATTTCCCATCGCGATAAAAAACATGAAAAGGTCCATCATACAGATTTGAACGAAAGGATCGACGCCATGCAGATAAAATCGAATTATCGTCAATCCAATTGGCAACGCAATCTCCGCTTTAGGATTCCGCGCCCGAACGTCAGTCGAGTGGGCAAATATAAATTGGGATCTTGAGAAGACCAACGATATACTCTTGTTGACTGAATTTGACACGTTGATTCTTAGTTAGGTATCAAAAACAAATAGGAAAGATTCGATGGACAACTTTGGGCGCTTCTCTGTGGTTGGTGACCATCGAGCGTCATCAGCATCCAACGCCGCAGAGATGCTCTCCGGCTGGTTGAGTGTTGATGTTGGCGGGTATGTTATATATCGTAGAGAGGCAGAGTATAGCGAAAGTCAAAGTGAGGGTAGAAATCGACGAGAATTTCGATGTGAAACCAAGCTGTTCAAAGTGGTTCGTGTATATATACCGAAACGTTATAGCACACACGCGATTGCTCTGTGATGGTTTTTCCTGTTTATCGAAGGTAAACTAACGGTGTGTTCTGCGGAACGGTGGTCGTCGTCAAAGTGTAGCAAAGAGCAGCTCAACCGACCTGTCTCCTGCTCTTCTCCTTCGCTTCCGGTTCCCACAATCCCTCTATTCCGCGTTTTCTCATCCCTTTCCAATTCTATTCGACGCTTCTCTCACTTGGTTATCATGCTTTGGCGCGTCCCTCGTGCTTTTCAACTCGCACGTCGACCCGCTGATTCACCATTGCCACGCAAACATTTGACTCTGTTCCATCAACAATCAACCGGCGATGCGCTACACTGTCTGCGTGATAGATATGTGTCTGGTCACCGGGAACGAGTTTGCGGATGAAGTTATAATAACCAACAAAATTCGGCGACTCTTCATCGTCATCACTGAATTTGTTTTCGTAATCATAGAATTTTGATCATTCTGCAAAATATGATCAACCAAACTGGTTCAACGAATCAAATACGGCATTTGGGTCCAAAACTGAATAATGAGTCTTAAGATCATTGGACACTCATAATTTCGGGCATCAGACCAAATTGGATTAACATTCCAAGACGCCATTTCCGTCTCGAATTGATGACGCGAAGACGGATACATGAATCTCGTAGATCAACACGAAGGATGCTGCGGAGAGCTCTAGAGGAGCACAAATTTCCGGAAGCATCGAATATTCCTTTGGGGGGTTACAACGGTTATCGGGTGGGGCGAGGGGGATGGGGGTGGGATGGGGTAGTAGTTGGTAGTAATCACTCGCAGAAGCGTCACGGTTTCGATAGTCTTGCGCCGTCTACAGGACACTGTTGGCATCGAACTTGAGCCGATGGTTACGATGTTCCATCCTAGTTTTGCCTCATTCCATCCTCTTCCTTTCCTCGTGTCTATTTTCATATAATACAGACCAGAGAACTCAGGCGCACCTCTGATGGTGTACACACGAATGTGTGTGTAACAAACACGAACTATTGCCGGTTTCGCTTGATCCACCCCTCTACGGCAATAGCGCCCCGACGAGTATACATAGATCCTACGGCGTCCAACGTTTCTGATGGTAGTTGCAGAAATTCCATGATGCCAGCAAATGTTTACTTCCAATCCCTCCCCCCTTTCTCCAGGGCTTGGGACATACTATCAGCGTTGCATCGATGGTAGTATTTACCGGAAATAGTAGGTAACAGTAATGGCAGTAGGTACCGAAGCTTTTCAAACAGCAAGTATACGGTGTACCCGGGCATCGAATTTCGATTCGTATGGCTTTCCATTGATCTTTGTCAAAATCTTAATGGATATTGCGCAATAATATATAGACATTGAACACGGTAGACGTTTATGAATTACGGTAATTGGACAAATGAAGATTCACATCCCGATGGCTCCTCTGCAAGGGAGGATCCTCTCCATTACGCCATTCCTACAGTGTCTCTGAACGGAGATTTCGATCTCGCAGAGTATCATCGTCCTTCCCAGGAGAGTATTTCCTATATAGCCATTTGCGATATTTCCTGTCCTCTCTCCCTGCTACATCCCCGTTTATTCCGCTATAACCCGGAGAAACGGATATATCGTTTAACGCGTGTAGGCCGTTGAACGATCAATCCTTCGCCATAACCACCGTCGCACAGCAGGTGGATGCTTCGCTATCAATTCACCACCTGCTCCGCGATATATATTCGTCACTCAACGGCTATTAATATGTTACTTGTGTACCGTCAGAATTTTGTTGGGTGAGATCCCCGGCTATATATTGATGAATATGCCTTTTTATTACATCGGAAAAATCGGACGGTGCCCACTTCACATGGTACGATCTATCGCGGTTTTAGCTGTTCCGTTAGATCGTCGAGAGTTTAGGGCATTGCAGGGGTTGTCGAGAGAAGTGTGTCGAGGACGAGGCGCACCACACCCACTGCGGCAAAAGTGAAGGTTTTGCAGTTCGGAAAGAGAAGTAGCAATATTCACGTGCATGTTTCAGCCCTCTCTGCCATTACCTACTGTCGATAATAAGAGCACACGAGGCACGTGATACAAACGAGAATTTAAGCCCCAGATTCGCATTTAACGATTGGTTTTCTGCAAATTGTTTTGCTTGTGTGATACTTCGAGATTTTACTTCGGAGGGATTAATTTGATGATTGAAATCGCCGATAAATACATCGCGGCGATTTTATCGATTAAAAGATCGAATTCTACGACTGTATACATCGAAAGACATGTTGTCTCTTAAAGCGTCAGACCTATCGTCTGCGACTATTACCTCTGTACTTACGCTTCTATAGGACATTGCGCATTGTCCCACGTAAGCATTAGTATCGTGCATACCGCCGTGCCTACTGCTAGTCTACTATCTATAGTATATACGCGATATAGTATCCCTCGTTCGTACAATGTATAGGACGATGCGGAACCATTTCAGTCTCCGTGTTCGCACACAAGACGACTATGAAGGTATACGAGGCTTGTCGCCGACACGCGCATCGATATTCGGTGCACAGCATAAATAAAGGCGGAAGGGGTGAACAGCCCCGAGCTACGAATTCCACCAACAGCCAGAGTAGCGCTACCACCAGGGGTACCAATAGTACATATATCTCGCGGTAAGTACAAGCAGCGGAGCCAACGAGAGAGGTATATTGTGACATATCCGTACGCCCGCGAGCGAGAACACGGATAACCGTCCCCTGGGCGAACCACCATTCGTCTGGTTGTACATATACTCTCGTCTATCTTTTTTTTTTTTTTTTACTTTTTCGTATTTTTCTCACTTGCGAAAAAAAAGAGGGCCAACAGCGACGACGGCTGTGCAGCGGCTCCGGTAATTCCGGATGATTTTTCCTTTCTGACTTTTTAATGAAAGAGACCACCCATTCACGGGGGTGGAAAAAAAATGCGGCTTTCTTTTTCTCTCGTAATCCAACAAAGGAGTGAGGCGGTCTTTAAGTAAAGGGAAACATTAATCTAAGCGTGTGATGCAAGGGACGGAGAACCGGCCGAAAGGTGCGGGAACGAGGGTGTCGGCTGTGAGTGACGCCCGTTAAACCACCCCCGACGAAACATGGCACTTGGTCCTTCGTCGCTCTATTTTTTTCATTTTTTTTTTTTATTTTTTTCTCGTACGCGGTCACACTTTGCACCCTTCGCTCGCTGTACTTTTCTCCGCATTCCAACGATCCGTCTGACTATTATCAATGCACGACCCCTCCCTACTCCAACCCCTCGTACTACTTTGCTTCACTATTCCCAACCCTCAATTTCCCGAGATTTCTGCAACCTTTGAAAAAAATAAATAAAGTTTGAAATAAATTGTGCACTCAGCAACAGCCCGAGGTCCGGAGGGAGGAAATTCAAAACTAATATTTAAAGGAGCTATTTTTTTCCCTTGAGTGCTAAAATTCAATGCGTTGCGAGAAATAAGTTCAAGACTTTGTTTTCATTATTTTTTTTATGTTTTTTTTTTTTTTTTTTTTTTAATTCAATTTTTTCATATCTGACGAAATATATTTCTATTTATGTTTCAGGTAAGACTGGAGTTGACGAGATTCTTTTCTATTTTTTCAATCAATCGATATTCGGTGAGTAAGATAAAAATTATTCATCCCCCGTTGCAGTCGCGCTCTCCCTTGCATTACAGCCCGGAATCACGTCGTGTCGCGAGACGACTACGACGATTTTCCAACCTTTCTCTCGACGATATTGATTAACGTTTACGTGATTCTCGAAATTATTCGTCGTCGCGCCTCGATACTCGTCCACGTCGTCGTTTATGCGTCTCGATCAATCTGTACTGTGTGCTTTGTCCGTGACGTATGTAGAAAGCAGGGCGTGGTTCGCGACAGCTTGCTTTGCAAATATCGCGATTATTTCCTCGTTGATTGTCTACGATGTGTCGGAATAACGTTAGGGGAGGTTTCGCCCGTTTAGTTAACGCGATAAAATAACGCATCCCAAATCCTCCGATCCCACAATAATTGATAAATATCCTATTATATTTTTATAAAAAAAAAAAAATGTCACAACATTTTAACTGAGAAAATTCTCTCGATTTTTTTTTTCATCCCGATCTACTAATTTTTATTAAAAATCGTGTTAATTGAGCGCGTGGATCGCCGTAAATCCTTCGATATCGAAAGACGGCTCGTGTTTCTACACAGAGTAAAAATATCGCGTCGCAAACATTTTATATTTACTGATTGGCAGCCAAAAGCGACTATACTTCGAATATCAACAGAATACCACGAAAATGCCGTTTCTGTGACGTTAAACTCGAGAAATTTCGGTAACCACTCGATTTAAGTATTTTGGCAGACAAATACATTCGAGAATCACGACAAGGGTCCCGTATCGTGGGGATTCGTCTTGTAACGTCAGTATACGATTGCCGTGTGATATAACGCGATCGTATAGTATCCAAAGCAACACGGTAACGTACCGATCGGCAACGGTAACAGCGAGGGGGTTGCAAAGGCAAGACGTATTTAGGGAACGGGCTTCGGCACTCGTGTATTAGCGAAGGCTTTCTCACCCCTTCGTCCCTCACCCCTTCACCCCTCACCCCTTCACCCCTCACCCCGCGCCCCGCACCCCTTTCCACCCGATCGCCCGAAACCCTCCACCAGTGGCTTGCTGGCTGCGGATAGCGAATGAGCGTAGCATACAAGTTCGCGTGTCTCGACCGGTAGTGGTTCTCGTGTAAGGCGTGGCTCCTTGATATACAACCCCTCTTGTATCTCACGCAGCTACCGAGAGTATCCGTCTTCGAGGCTATAGCATGCTGTAGTAAATACATTCATCTCTCCGTTCAAACTTCCTTTCCTCTCTTTCATCTTAATGCCGCCACGTATTACGTTCAAACGCATTGTAATTTTCGCAATTTCACCGAAGGGAATATCGATTTTTATTATAGAATAATATTACGCGGAAAAATTTGAATTTTTTATTATTATTATTATTTAATGCGGAGATTTTATCGGAATGATTTATTATTATTATTATTCGATTTTTTGGGGTGCAGTTGAGAAATAAAAAAAATAAGAGAGATTTTAGAGTCACTGAGTCGGATTTTGACTCGTCTGACCAAACATGGATCGTTACTACTACCGATCGCGGCGTTCCCTCCTTACGAAGTTGTGGCTTCCTCAGGACTTTGGTATAGTTTGGTAACGGCAAAGCTGAGTTACCAAAATCAATGGATTTTCGCTTCATTACACGAATAACTATCGATGTTACCATAGTTAGCATTTTCCTCGGTGTTCTGTTAGTCACTCTGAGGCAATTTGCTCTCTTGACTGATCACCGATGGAGCCCATAGAGCGGCTTTTCGACAGGTATATGTACGGTCGGCAAAGATTTGACCGTTGTGTTGTATTAGGGCACTCGATCGCTTAGATACTGGTAGCAGAATCAGCGTGGAGAACCACACTGTTTCTCTCATTCGCTTCTCTTACCACTACTGACCTTTCGACTGATGACTTCCCTACTGAATATGTATGCGCGTTTCAAGACCTCGACTCACACGTCGCTGCGTCTTGAATCTCCGAACCGCCCAATCGAGGAGAATGGAAATTGTATTAATTCGATAATTTTCATTCAATGCAATATTATTATTATTATTGCATTTACGGAAATCTCATTTATAAATGACATCGGAAAAAGTTTCACGTGTGAAAAAAACAAAATGGTAACTTGAACAATACGTTAAAATAGATCGAAAAAATAAATTTAATTAAACATTTCATAAAAATAATAAAATTTCAATAAGTTGATTTATGCTATATATAAAGAATTCATGGATCAGTTCTGCTTCAAGAATCTTCAGAAAAGCAAAAAATAATGATAAATTGAATTTTCTCGGAAATTAAAAATTTTCCGATCGGCGTGTGTTAATCGAAAATTTAAATCTCTAAATGTACGAAACAAATAAACAAATTAATAAAAAAAAAATTATCATTATATTGCATGAAAATTTTAATTCCAAGAGATTTTTTCGACGACTGAAAAATAAAAATCATTGCTACAAGGGATTTCGCAACTATTTTATATAAATTGGCGAAAAAATTTTTTTTTTTTTTTTTGGGATATGTTACGATGAATTTTTTTTTTGTTCGGCGATTCGCATCACTGATGATATAGTCTTTCCGGCTTAAATGCCGCGGTGTTCGACTTAGAATGGGCTCTGCCCAAGTAATGATCCTACCGAACACGAAGGCTCTCTCTCGTATAGTTTCAACCGACCGGGGAGTACTCGGGTGTCCGAGAATCAGATATGGAGAGACCCGCTACTATCGCAACAGCCCGGCTTCCCTCGGCACGGCGTTTCGTGTCTTTCACCCGATTTGTTAAATAAATAGCCGACGTTGATGAAGCGAGAGCCGCGGCCAGCGCGGTCGCGGTGAATGCCTCCGAGTAACGAGCGTTAATAATGCAATCTTCCACGACATAATGTCGATGGAACGACCTACATACGCCATTACGTCACAAGCCATTTTCACTCTCTCGCCAACTTTCTTTGTTACGATGTTACAATGAGTTTAATACATCGAAGTATAATTTTTAATGAACCTCGTGCGTCGCAAAAAACCTAATCAATTTTCCAATCTCGTAAAAATAAATACTTTATAAGAATTTTCTTCGATTTTCTGTCATCCATTTTTTTTTTTATTATTTACGCGGAAAAAAAATTATGGATTGTCAGAATTAAAAATTGATCGAAGGAACTAATAATTATTTGGTACAATTTTTTTTTAATAAAAAAAAAGTGCTCCAATTAATTATTTTCTCGCAACTCACGATGTTTTTCAGTGTACCTACGTGATGGTTGAATTTCGATGTTTTCAATGGATAATTTCCGATAAAATATGTATTTCATCGATTTATCATGAAGAATAATTTTTTTTTTTATAAGTTTGATGAAAAAATTACGAATGCATTTCTTCAATATTGTCGAAAGATGTGCCGATCGATAATTATTAAGTAAAAAAAAAAAAAAAATTCGATGCAAAAAATCGAGGAAACTCGTTGTGTACTATCGGTATATATAACTATAACGTTCGGTAATTGGCCGACGGTGTATACCGAAAGCCTCGAACCAACTACGGGTTCTAACAGACCTTCGGTGGTTTACTCTCGGGAGTCAGCCGGAGGGGAGGGGAAGGGGTTGGTTCTCTCGTTCTCGGCATATACTGTAGTCGTTATTCAAACGTTGAATACCCTCGACGAACTCGATGCATATGCAGATCCGGAAGTCAAACACTGACCGTTATCGGGCGGCGAGACGCAAGGCTGACGCGCCGATTGGCCCAGTGAAAGGTTCGACGTTCGAGGTGAAGTGAAAGCGTCAGCCAGTGTCAGAATAATAAAGAACTACCGCCGGTGGTTCGAATATAACGCGTATATAAATAAAAAAAAATAAAGACACGGATACGAAATAATAGAAAAACGTTTAAGACGTTTAAGTTGAGAGATATGAGTCAACAAAGAATCGAGAAATCGGTAAAACCCGACCTTCTAAGACACCACGCGAGCTTTCGTGGGTTTGGCCTTTACTTCGAAAGCTTCTAGCGTGACGTAGTGAAACTCTTTTGCTCTCTTTTTTTTTTTTTATTCGTTTCCCGCGTACTTCTCGCGTTTCGCCTGAAACTAGGGCTCCCTTTAGCCCCGCCGCAGCTTTTCTCTGCGGCCTGCCTGTCTCGAGGAACGGGGCAACGGTGAAAACGGAAATAGCAGGTAACAACAGTACTGGGATTGACAGGCGGGAATAAAAGTCGCGGTTGGTTAAAGCCCTCAAAGCGACTGCGAAGCAAACTGCCTATTGCCCGGTGACTTCTTATCCGTAGACTGTCGAGAATCATAAACCGAAGTTTATTGACGATTATTTCTCGATGAAATATGGAATTGGATAGACGTACCGTTTTTGGACGTTTTTAGTCCAATTATGGACATCAAATTAAAAAAAAAAAAAAGATCGAGTGGATCTTTTAATAATTTATACAAATGTTTCCGAAAAATCAAAATGTCGCTATGGTAAAACAGAAATTTGAAAAAAAAAGAAAATAAAAAATGGCCACAAATGGCACAGCGGCGCTTTTCGGGACATTTAGACGTCGAATAAAAAAAATGTTAATTTTTTTTTTCTCGCAGTTCAGCCTTATGATTCGCTGAATTTTATAAAAAGTTATCACTAATTTAATCGTCTCGCCATTCGAAAAAAAAAATAGTATTGAGGTTAACTACTATTCGCGAAACAATATTCATGTTTAATGAGAACCTTTTATCTGAATTTCTTCATTAAAAGTTTAACCTTTTAATTCAGTAAATTTCATCAATATTACGTGACTCACGTATTGTCGTACCATTCGAATGCGAATATCGAACCCGAATTTTCGGTCAAATAAAAATGTCACATAACCTTTAATGAAACATCTGAATAATTAATGTGCCATTAACAATGCAAACTTTTAAATTGTACATCGAACATAATGTCCAAGATTTGATATTTATCGAAATTAAATATTTCCAGATAAAAATTGTTGACCATTGTCGGCCATTGGGACCATTAGGACATTAAAAAAAAATATGTCTCACATCCGATATATTTTTTTCAAATTTTTTTTTATTTTTTACAAGACGACTACAAACAAAAGTTCGAATTGGTTATAAGATAAAAGACACGAGAAAAAAAAAAATCGAGTAAAAAAATGTAACAGCAAAGTTGATCCAGTTGATGCGGCAAAGCAACATCAGCGCCACTCACTCTCAACTACAGTCAGAAACGGAAACACAACCACCAAACCAGCCATCGCCAGCCGAGAGACCAGCATTTCAACATAGAAAAGAGATGCTGGTATACCAACGACGAGATTGCATTACTTCCGGATACCCTACTTTGTGGGATACATGAAATGCACTCAAACTAATTTGTATCTCGAACTCCTGTGTCCTGCTTTCTTGTTTTTTTTCTGTTCGCTTCACTCACGAGAACCCTTGTCTCTCTCTCTCTCTCTCTTTCTCTCTTTCTCTCGATCTCTTTTTCTCTCTCTCTCCCTTTCCCTCTCTCTCTCTCTCTCTCTTTCTCTCTCTCACTCTCTCGCTCGCGCTCTCTCTCTCTCTCTCTCTCTCTCTCTGTATTTTTCTCCCTCTCTCTCGCTTTGTTTTTCTCTCCATCTGGCTTCTGGCGTTCGCTACCGTTCCTGTAGTTTCTTTCTTTTCAGCCTCACAGTCGTTCTTTCCGTACCGTCGAGCTATCGAGCTTTAGTCCCGTGTTCGCTGATTTATCCTGTGTGCGCGTTGTACGTTCCTCTCACCAGTGAAACCTCTACATGACCAACGTACACACAGAATCTCCTCTGACTCGCCTACCATACGCGCTTAGTACAGATAGACCGACTGTCACAGTGTAGAATACTTTGATTAGTCAATGTACTTTACTTCGCGACTTTGCCCATCCGCCCTGAGGATTTGTCATATCCTATCGTAACCACTGTCGTTACCAATTAACTGTTTTGTGTCAATTGCAGACAATGAGCGAACGAACAACAAAGCTATCGCGCGCATTCTACAAATAAATAATATTCGCTTCGTTCGAGCAGTTTGCAGGAATCGATGCCATTGCTCGTTATTGTTATATGATACAAATTTTTTTATAAGATCGTAGAATTTTTTTTTTTTTTTCTTGTAATAAAAAAATGGCGAATTATTCACTAAAATAATAAAATCGACTCGATTTTTTTGGGATATTTTAGGTATTTTTTGAGAAATTAAAAATTATCATCTTTGTTTTATGAATGAACAATGAAATAATAGATAATAAAAAAACGAAAAATAGTTCGAAGAATTTTTTTTGTTTAGAATAAACACAATTTAAAAATTTCAATAACATCATCTATATTTTCTAAATTTTTAGAAAACATTAAAAAAATGTAATTAGCATAGAAAATAACGTTTTTCGATCGTAAAATTAGTCAATGAAAAAAAAAAAAAAATTAACAGCGAAGTTATAGTGGCCGTGGTAACGGGTATTGGGTTTTCTCGTGATAAAGAGTGATCCGATTTGCAAACATTGCGTGCCAAGCGGTCTTCCGCAGACAGGGAAGTCTTCGGAAAAATTTCAATATATTACTACGGCGGCGAGTGAGGGATGGAAGGGGTGGTAAAGGAGGTTCGGCTTCTTGGTTAGCGAAGACAGCCAAGATAGAGGATGGCGGACGGTCGGTTCTGGAATCGATCCCCGCATAATGTTACTTTCAAACGACCCGACGCCGCGACATTATTGCCGCTCCCGGCATTTCATTTTGAACTCTCTCACCGCTGGCTTCCCGCAATTTGAAGTTGTATTCCATTTGCAATGCAAAGATGAATTTTTTCTTTTATTTTCCCTTCGAGATTCGATCCCCTCACCCCTTCACCCTTTACGAAACGCCTTTAAAATCGACGCTTTCAGAAAACTTTTTTTCAACCCTTATATTGATGCGCCACTATCGCACTGTTAAACTTGTTTGACTAGCTGCTCGCAGCCGTTTCATCGATCTTTTTATATTGAATAGTAGAGAACTTTTTTTTCCCTTTTTTCATTTACGAGTTTTCGCTGCCGTATCAAATTTCGTTTTTCTAAGATATTTCCGAAATTCATCGATCTGTAATCCCGTAATAAAATAAAGCGATCGTCGCTGATTAATCATTTGCTTCGTGTAATACACGCAGATCTGTGAAAAAAAAGTGTTTCCAGAGTGTAAAAAAAAAAAAAATAGAACGATATAAAAAGCTCGACAGGAGAGCATTGCGTCGATTTTCGGCGAAAAATCACGGTGTGCTGTGTCCCCCGGGGGGGTTCTTGTCGCGTTAAATTTATACAATTAAATTCCCCTTTCTGTCGTTTCACGCCTCCGCTGTATAATTAGAGAAATAACTGTTATTGGGGAAGAGAATAATTAAAAAATAATTGTACTCGTCGTTGGTGAACCGCGCGCTTGAATTCTCTCTGCGTGATCCGTCTCTACCGTTACGGTCGAAAAAATTCGTGGGCGGATCGGCGGGTTCCTCCGCGTGCCAACGGAACGCGCTTTAAATTTTAAACCGTTTTTTTTTTTTTTTTTTTTTTTTTTTTTTTTATATCCTCGTCATTTCGAAACGTTGAAACAGGCAAAGCGATTTTAGTCGGTAGTCACGAGAGTGGTGCGCTGATTACAGAGCTGCTAATTTGCGAGCACGAGACTCGTCGTGATTTTCCTTCCGTGCAATGTAATTTCCTGCGAGCTCTTTCTGTCTATGTATATACGTATATGTGTGTGATACTCGCAATCCCTCTAAACGAGCTTCGTTTGTACCGCGTAGCTGCAGGGGGGTTCAACAAAAAAAAAAAAAAATAGCTATAAAATAGAGATAACGGCGAGTCTCCGAGTATACAATTTTGTGAACAAATAAATTCCGTTGCTTTCACGGTAATGATATTTTTAACGTGATCAAATTCTTGTATCAAACGCTTTGACGATTTCATATCAACGCACGGAATCTTCAAAGCTTCCGGTACTCTATAAACTATTTCATCGTCACATGGAATCTTCAAAGGACCGTATTTTACAAGCTTTTCGTTTGAATTTTTTTTAATTACGATATAATTACGATATTAAACGAATCGATTGTGCTATTCACTATTTCGTTCCCAAAACTCATTATAGAATTCATTAAAAATTCGATTATAATTCATTTCATAGTTCAGCAATTACAAAATATCATTTACTTCGATTTTTTATCGCGTGCCGAATTAAAACAGTTGATACATCGATGATTCATTCACGTAAACCTATTTTTATCCGCAAATAATTGCGGTATAAATAAATATTAATAGAATACAATTTTTTTTAAGTGAATTGAAGAAATTTAAAAAAAACGATACTTTGACGCGATTTAACGCTTTGAAATGCATCTAATGTCTCAAATTCTACGAAATTATTGATTCTGCTTCAATAAAGTAAAGTCAAAAAATTGTATAGTGATTTTCAATAAAAAGATATTGAAAACCTTTTTTTTTTTGAAATTCAAAAATTTTCACTGATTTAATTATTATTTTTTGCCACTATTTTTACTGATTAATTAATAATGTTTCACCAAAGTACAGTCAAAAAATGGTAAAGTTATTTTCGATCTAAAAAAAAAAAATTTTTTTCAAAATTTGAGTTTTTAATTATAATTTTTGTATAATTCATTTCGTTTCACAACAATTCGAAAAATTTTCGTAATTCGTCACTTAATAATGATAATCCGTATGTTGATTCGCACAGCCGAACGATGTCTCTCGATGTGTCGTATTGATGGTATTCGGGAGAACTGATGTTTTCTAATGTCAACTAAAGCTGGTTGAAGGGGACCAAATGCGTCAATCGTGCGATATATTTGACCCGTGTTCAACCAGCTAAGCTTAACATTAACGTCTTCCCGTGCGATTCCATTTGAGTTCCTTCCGTTAACGTTCGCGGGATGTTCGCGTTGGATAATACGGCTTCCATGCTGCACGAGTGTTACACTTGATTCGTTCACAGACCCACTACCGGAACGGTGCTTCCTCTGTGACTTTGGCGAATGCTCTGCGATCCGGAAGTCTCTCGCGGTTGATCCGGAGAGCCTTCTTCATCGTCGACGATGCGAAAGCGGCCACCGGCGGCAACGCCGCTGGAAATGTCGGACGCAGGAGCATCAGAACCACCAACCAACCCTCCCGCATGTACCCCACTAATACCACCGTCGATATTCCACCACCACTTTCACCGCGAATCGAAATTCTCTGCCGTTGACATTCTACTCTCGGCGAACCGTGATCTTCCCAAAATCAACCAGATTCTCCCTCTTCTCTGTACTGTCTGTTTGTGTCGTATTCACACTGACTATGCGAATTCGATTAATTACATCCCCCGTCAGCACTATCGAACAATTATCGTCCACTGAACACTTCAACACTCCGATAATATCGTATCGTTTTCTCGATTTTTTTTTTCGTCTTCAATGATCTTCATTGTTGATTTGATTGCGTAAAGATTGATGAAAGGTGAAGAAAGGGTTGTAAAATGCATTCGTATCGTTAATTTTTTTTTTTTTTTTTTGATAACACGGAATTACGGAACGGAACGAAGAGATATCGATAAACGTGTGAACGATTATGCGCCCGTCATTTGGAATCGAAACGTCGCCAGCGACGAACAATGAGATCTCACGGATGTTTTCGTCGTCAGTAGAATAGAGTCGTTCGCGGGGAGTAGGAAGAGCATACGATGGTTTAAAGCTTCGTTGTAGTCGCTGGTGCGCAGCCATTAAGGGTGTCATTGTGCGCGAAGGTATTGGCAGGAAGAGAGGCATTAAGGCCTCCAACAATGGATCCTCCCACCCCTTCTGTAACTATGTCCCGATATCTACTGCGAGACTCTATCGCCCTAAATCCCGTGCCGAGTGCGTCTGCCTTCAACCCCCTTCCACCGATCCTCCCTCTCCATCTTTATCAATCGTTCTATTTTGCTCCCTTTCATTCTTCGTCTTCTTCCTCCTCCTCCCCATACATCGCAACCGATTCTGCATCCCTTTTCTTCGCAAAATCCCAACGGTAAAATTTACACCCCCGTATTTCGTATTCGGTGAATATTCAAATTTTCCAAAGCACTCGCTACTACCCCTTTGGCGCGAAATCTACCCTTTTGTGAGAAATCAAAGTATCACAGTCATTGTCGACGACAGGGGAAGCTCTCCGTAGATTTATCAAAAGCTTCTACCGTTTCCGGTTTCTTTCATTTTTTTTTTTTTTTTTTCGATGTTTATTAATTTAGTTTCTTTGGTGATTTATGCAGATTTTTTCGTAAGGTATTGTCACGCGATTGAGGGATATGAATTACTTAGAAAAAATAAATGAAAAATTATCGTAACCGAACGTTAGCCACGTAAAAGCCACGCGTTTAAAGTGAGGAATCGAGTCTATTTCGAGAGCGAACGCAGATATGTGAGTAACTTGAGACGCGAGCGTTAAATATATCCAGTGAGTGCCGGCAACGGCTGCGAAGGCACACAAACACGAGCGAACCTTCTACTTCGTCTGACTCTATATCGCTGAATCTACTGCTTTCTACTTCCTTCTGTACTATCGCGTTCCCGCCTTCATTCCGTTGCCACGCGATGTACCGCTGTCGATTTTTCACGAAATCCCGTATATATATTCGACAAGTTTAATAACCAATTATTATTATTATTATTCTCAAATGATAATCGAAGTATCGCGAGACTGAAGCGATTTTCGTTGAAATTGGATAAATCATATTTTATCGTTCATATATCGACGGCGATTATCTTTCGTTACTTAAAAACGAAGAAAAAAGAAATCGAAAAATCTGATCGGTTATTTGAAATCAATGAACGATCGTACCTCGAGACGTTGAAACTCAGGAATCTGAAGCCGGAAAGTGTTAGAGAGGACTCAACGACGATGAATGTGGAGGCCAAGTATCGACGTCGTCCACTCGAAAGTTTCTCCGAAAGCCGAAATCGTCAAGCACTCTCACCACTCGAAAGAAAATATTAAAAAAAAAAGAAGATTTTTCGCACTGATTCAAATAGAAGACACTCGTCACCCCGTAATCGACGATTGAATGATCATTAAAAAAAAATTGTTTAAATATCGAAAAGAAAACTCGGTCGTCGCGACACTACAACCCTCAGCACCGTACTGCCAGCTTCTTCGTCTCGTGCTTCCAGCTTTACTCCGAACGCTTTCGATCTCATCGTATTTTTTTTTTTTTTTTTTCATTCTTTACGCCTCTCAGTCGTCTCTCCCTTTTTCTCGGATAGAAAAAGCAGTCCAGAGTGGAGGAAATAAAATAAAAATACGAAACGATCCCTCGGCTCGTCGTTCTGTGGAGCAACCGATGTAAAAGCAGTACGAAGAGTTTATTTCCGTAACGACGCACTCACCGCGTCGCGACGCCTCGCAGCGAGGCATAGCGACGATGACGAATACGAAGACAAGTCTCCGACTACGAATATCTAACACGCTTTTCCACAGTCACACACCGACCAGTTACTATCCTACTCGACCTGACATTGAACGTCGTGTGACTCGACGTCGCGAGTTTGCTCCCCCGAAGCTCGCGTTCGGTCTTTTCACCCCTCTCCATATATTTTCGCGTGTACAACCGCCCGAACACACTCGATACGATATTTTCGACTCTCGCGCAATCGCAACGAGCCCGTTTATCGCGTATTTTTAGTCAAAATTATGCAACCCCCTTCCAACTTCGTCTTTCACTCTCTCGTGACCCAAGACAACGAAGACGAAGAACGACCTTAACACCGGTAACACAAAATTCCATCGTCTCGTTTGGTTCTACTGTCAAGCGCATCCGATCCGTTTATTTATTACACGCGACGCGTTTTTCCCTTTTTTTTTAAATTCTGTCGGCAAAAAATTTTAAATAAATTTCTCATCGTCTCGTGATGTCGAGTAATGTAATCGTAAAAAATAGATTAACAAAAACCAAATTCTCGCGATTTAAAAAAAATTATATAAAAATCTATAATTTTTTTTAACGAAAAAAAAAAAAAAAAAAAAAATTCCTGCCTTTTTCACTATTTTAATGGATTTATAGCACTTAGAAATTTTTTTGAAAAATCATACGAGAAAATCGGTGTTGACAAATCGATCGCGAATTCGTGGAAACAAAGAAAAATGAGAGAGGAAGGTAAATAATCGAAGGAAGCGCGATTCGCGCCGACAAGACGACGAATCTCGGATGAAAGACGTAAACGAAGTTCTATCCGAGTTCCGACGGACCGGGGAGTTTTCTCCCGGCGCGTGTGTCGACGGTGCGCACAACGACGGGTTCGTTTCTCGATTCCTTCGGTCTCGTTCTTCGTCCAACGGTATTTTTGTCGTTGGACGTTAGAACGACGACGACGACGACGAAAACGACGAAGAGGGCGTCCACCGACCGGCCTATATGCGGAGCGTGGATCTCCTTTGCTTTCTCTCTCTATCCGCCGAGACGGATAGACGTCACGTTTGTTTTTTTTTTTTTCTTTTTTTTTTTACGTCTTCGTTGTCGACGACGCGGAATAATTACTCAGCGATACGAGAGATATAAAAAAAGAAAAAGTTATTGAAAATTAACGATATATTTTTTTTTTTTAATGAATAAAATTGCTTTGACTTTTTAATTGCGACGGTGAAATCGCTGAATCGTGAAACGATAATTGTTATTCGATACCGAAACGGAAAAATGAAAAATAAAATGCAAAAATGAATTACGAGAGTTTCGATGGAAATGGTGAAAAGAGGGTGAAAAGTCGCCGCTGGGAGGGAACACGAAGAATGAAAGAACGAGCAACGTCTGCTTTACAGATTCGTTTAATTTCTCATCCTAACAAGAAAAGTTAACGCGAGTTAACGACGTCAACGTTCAAATTAGATTCACTGTAAAGCAAGCCGCCTTGCATTAAGAATTTAAAGGGGTTTTACTTCATCTCCCTCGGGGCTCTTCGCGAGCCTTTCGGCGAGCAGAGAGCCCGAGACGTGGGGTTAAAAGTCTTTATGAGTGTGAAGAATGACCGAAAAATTTTACTCCGAAAGAACGAGCGGAAAAAAAACCCTTATTTTGCCTCTGATTCACTTAAACCCGTCGACCGAAAACTTCTTTTCCCCAACGAATTTTTATAGACAGAAAAAAATGCGAGTCGAATCAGTAAACCAATAAGTCCCTACAGTTACTTTGCTTTTCGGCGATTTTTTGACGACTTGTACGACACGCCCTGTGTGTGTTTTTTTTTTTTTTTTATTCCGGAGTAACTTAAATTTCCTCGAACTGCATTACCTTTTCTCGTGCGGCACACGATCGTAAAAGCGACGTCGACAGAGAAAAAGGAACGAGAGAACGAGCGAATAAAGGGGTATAGTGTGCGGAGCTCAAGGTCCCAGATATCCTCCGGGATTTCAGTTCACCCCTCGTTCGGGGAATGGTGCGAAAACCCCGGGAGCTACTGAACAATCGCTGTGCGAGATAACCCGACTCAAGAAGCGACTGCCGGGAACTAACCACCGCAGGATTTTGTACTCAGTACGATAAAAACCCTTTCCTATCGTTTCCCCGGGTGTCTCAGTGGAGCCAAAAAATCGATTTGTCCTCCCGATAAAATTTGTCTGTTTGTCGTCGTGATTTTATTCGCCGAAACATAAAACTCCCTTTTTTTCTTTCAAGAAGACGTAATCTTCCGAAAATGAAAAATAATCGATAGACGATTGCAGAACACGATATCAGATGCTTATGCAATTCTTCAGCACTTTACTCAAACCTTCGAAGTCCAATACATTTTCTTCCCCTTTAACTGAAAATTATGTATTTTTCGACGAGATAAAAAATCGACCGTTTTTCTTCAAAAGGAACAGAAATCCAGTAGAGAAAAGAAAATTTTAACCACTTCCGCAGAAATTAAATCTTCGATGGTTTTTTTTTCGTAGGGTATTCACAGTCTTAGATATCATTTATCGAAACGACATCGAGTCTACAAATGACAAATTTAATTTTCTTCGTTGACGAAAATACGACGAGACAAAAATCTACTTTGTGATGTAAAAAAAAAGAATTCGCAGTGAAACTGCGCGTTTGAATGAAATTTCGAAAATTTTTTCTAACTCTTCTCTCTGCGGAAATATTTCCCTGCGAAGTCGACGATCAAAACTGTTTCAAAATAGATATTTTTCGCGTGCCGCGCGAATTTTCGATGTATGATTATTGTCGCCGAAATATCGTCGTCTCCCAAGTCTCTATCCTCGGATATTTTTCGCGTCTGCACTGTTACTGTCTACTACTACTGTGCGTCGCGTGACTCCCGTACTCTTGTCTCCTCTCCCTCGTTTGCCATCTCGCGCATTCTCTCCGTCCGCGTTCTCTCACACAATCTCCGAAAATTATCTAAGCTACCGACTGCAGTATTACGGCGATCATAGTGTACGCAATAGATCCGACTGCCGGAGCTTCACAGCCGTGACTACTGTTGGCCCGCTTCGCGTCAGCCGCCGAGACGCCGCACGCAAGTATACTATCGGCAACGGCAGTAGTAGTAGCAGTAGTAATGGTAGTAGTATAACGAATGGCCAGACAGACGTACGACTCACTCTCTACTTGGCCGACGACCGAAATGAACGCGAGATTTCAGACGTTTAATAATCAGATTTCTCTAATCCCCGACGCGATTGTCAAAAGGCAGCTGAAGCAAGAGACGTTACGATACTGAGAAACGAAGAGAATGCTTTTCTCTCGTCTCTATGTCAAGCGTAGAGATAAATTGATCGAAAGATATTGTGCGAGTGAGTAAGATAAAAAGAGAGAGGTAAAAGAGACTCCGCGCTCCGATCCGTCCGACTAAAACGTGAACGTACTACTGGGTGGGCGTCCGGGCCCGCACTGTGCAGCCGACGGCGGACGTCGCGACGCTTCCCCGCGCCGCAGGGGCTGTGCATCACCCTCGCCGCGAGGGTGGGAGTCAGCTAGCGTTCCAGCGACGCCTGCGCCACCGGTACGACCCTTACGGAACGCACCAACCCTGTCCTATCTCCCGAAACTCACCGAACGGCACACAACCGCACTGGCTCGCTTTGGCTCGCTCCCTCGTATCGTCGTTACTATCATACATCCCTTTCTCGTTCGCGCCAGGAACCCAACCCATCTGCCCGTGTGCCCTGGTGCTTGCTCCTCCGGGCCTTCTCGGCCCTCTTTCCCACCCTCAAAAACCCTCCCTTTCCCCCTCGTCAGCTTGGCCACCCCAAACTACTACGTACCCTAACCCCTCTTCTCTCGACAACCCTCTACACCGTAGCCGTCGTCGACGCCACCGACGCCTATACCCTCCTGCCGCACCACTTTCGACGCCCGACACCGTCACTATGGAAAATATGAATTTGGGTCAGATACCAGCCGCTATGCCCTAATGAACCTTTAATGTGACCCATTTTTTTTATGGGGATCTGGGTTACTCACATTTCTCGAGAAAACTACCAAATTTTTTTTTTTTTTTTTTTTTTTTCATTTGATAACGTCTTTAGTGCAGCCGCAAAAAGTGTTCTCGGGAAACGTCACGATCTTGCGGAAATGTGGCAATTTTACACGGAAGAAAATTTATGGTTAGAAAAACCATTTATAAATTAGTTGGGGATCCATTAGTTGAAAGAATCATTATAAGGGCAACTAATCGGTTGGTAGTCGTAACTATCGTCGTATTGGTTGGTATTTTATTAGCTCCACTAACTCATCGGCTGCTGCAATAAATCGTAAACCTTATTTCCGTCATCTCACCAACAAAAATTTGTTCCCTCTGCCGATTAATTGCTCCGCTGCATCCCTTAAATTAGTGTCCGTACCTATTTTTAGTTAGCAGTTAAATAATTTTTTTTGTGTATTTTGCGATATGTTTATCTAAACCATCGATGTAACATCCCTTATCGTATCACTACGTGAATTTAACTTTCGTTTAGTTTTCTAATTGCGACTTCGTAGTGCTTTTATTTTTACTTACGTTCGGCAACGTTTACGAACTTTTTTTTTTTTTTCGTTCCGTGCGCAAAGTTTGATACATTTTTAAAGATTTTTACTACGATCGACGGTATGCAAGCTGCTCGATGTATAGAGGTCGCGATGTGGATATAGTGATGTGAGGGTATCTAACGAGGAGCGATAATATCTCATTCAAACCTTCCATCTCGCTCGCTGTTTTCCTCGCGGTCTCTCATGGCTCGTATAGGCGAATTAAAATTCTATGTAAATCAACGTGCAATTATGTTGCGAGCGTGTGGTACCCGCCGTAGGGATATGGATAAGTGTCCCACAACACGCCATATCTCCTCCCGAGGGTAGTGAGAAAAAGCGCTTAACCCGTCGCGGAGAAAGAGAAGGAGAAAGAGGGGGTTAAAGCGTCACCTGTCACGGTCGATTACCGCGATAAGAATTTTTAGTAATAAAAGTATAAACTTCCGCTCTATGCGTTCCAACCCTTTTCCTACCCCCGTCGACCCGTAAACCCGCTATCGAGACGATCAATTATGATCGGCGTGTAATAAACGGCGCTTCTCCGTTTCGTACCATCGCGCCACGCAATCGCTTAAACGTCGGATACATATTTATATTGGATGGCTTTATTTCGTTGATTGATTGCCGTCCTCCGCTAATTGACACGCGATGGGTGTGTGATTAATCGCTCGCTTCTCTTCACTGACAATTTGTCGTCTCAACGGCAACGGCAAAGTCCGCGGAGTCCGCGGAGAATAAAAAAAAAAATGGAACTCTCGCGGCACTTCGAACTTTTGTGATTTTTTCGATAAATTCTCGGAAGCCATGGATTCAAATGCATTCCAACGATAAATCATATCGTAGTCGTAAAAATTATGTAATTTTATTTTTTTTACATTTTAACAACTTTTCTTTTTTTTTTTTTTTTTCGCTCTCTTCATCGATCCCTAACTCTCGCGAGGAAAATTTTCGATTCATTTGACAACGATTATAATCAAGCATCGTCGGAATTAACGGCTTAAAACTTTCTCGACTCTCTCCCTTATCCCATCGAGAACTCGTTGAAGCTGCGAAACAACGTTTCCGGAAAACGAAAAAAAAAAAAAAAAAGGCTGCGAGTGAGAACGAGGAATTTACAAAAAAATCGGGAAAGTAGAATGAGAATAATTAAATACGCGGGTGTGCAGTTTCGGGAGGGAGGGCGCGCGTAGTTGTACTTCATCGCAATCGTCGCTGACTAATGAGTCGATTCAATTGTTCGTTCGTGGAAAAGTACTCGGCGAAACTTCGGGCTCAACGGAAAGCACCCTTAATTTTCGTGTTCACATGCCTCTTGCCGGGGGGTCCTCGCATGCATCGAATTCGTTTCCAAAGCCCATAGCCCTCTTTTCGCTTGCATCCCCACCCCCTAACCATCTCCTTCTCCACCCCCTACCGAACAGGGATAATAATAGTTCGAGCAATGAAATGAACCAGTTGTACGCGGCACAACGTACTGCAAAACTGTACTTGAACACGTTCCAAATCGACATTGCCCACTCGACAAATCCGCAAGCCGAAAAAAAAAAAATACGAAAAAAAAAAAAAAAAAAAAAAAAAATCGGTCTCATATAATTGCGAACTGAATTCAATGTGCGTAAAAAAATATAATCGAACATCGCGAAACGTGGCCGCGGAAACGTCGATGTCACTGCTATTGAACGATTGGACTATTTTTGTGAGGAAAAAATACGTGAAAGCGACGCACAGTCAAAACCAGAGCCACAAGATGGAGCGACCCGACCTACGCATTGAGGTAGGCTTTCGATTCATGTGGGATTACGCGGGATGGCCGATTCATATTTTCCATAGATCCTCCGATAAAACGAATTCAGCATTGCAACTCTATACTATATCATTTCTATGGAACTGTTTCGATTTTTGTCGATCTAATCAGCCGATAAGAATAACCTTCGCTAAAAAAAAAAAAAAAAAAATAAAAAAATTTCACGTACGTCCAAAAAAATTTTTCGTGATATTTTTACGAACTAAAAAAAGTTCATTCTTTTTTCCGAAATTTTTGTTAATTAAAAAAAAATCGAAAAATGATTTTTTTTTAAGTCACTGTGAACAAAAAAGTGTGTAAGGGAAAAGTTTATGTTAACAAAAATTGTGTAAAAAATGCAAAATAAAATTACCGTATATACGTTTCGAAAAAAAAAAAAATCGTACTTAATTCGACTCGTAACATAAATCGTAAAAATAAATTTATCGAAGATCGAAGTAGACCTCTCGGAAGCTACATAAATACGAGTCTAAAAAAAGGAGATCAATGCCGGTTGCGAGTCTTGATAGCGAAGCTTTGATATTCAGCCGTGCAACCTTTAGAGACAGTATGCCGAAGGGATGAGGGTATATATATAAAATAGCATAAAAGCAATGGCTCGAGAAATCTGTCCGGCTAAGAGAAGCAGAAAGTAAATGGTTTAGAAAGTACATAGCATAGTACCCTTTAACTCAGGTCGATAAGGCATTACTTGGCAACGCACCCCTGTTGCGGGGTGACGCGTTTCTCCCTCTGGTTTCTACCCCACCATCGCGAGAAGGTTGTAAATTGGTAAAGCAGCAAACGCCCGGAGGAGCATTACGGACGTGATGCGCGACCCTCGATATGGATTCAGAGGCGGGTGGTAGCAGCAGCGAAGCAGCTATAGATACGAGAGACAAGACCACGTTACACAGTAAGCTTGTCGGATACGCGAACGACCAACGTCAAGCTACTACGTTGGTTGGTTGGTACACACACTTGCGAGAAATCAGGTGAGGGCTGACAATGTTGTTAGGGGTATAGTCGTCGTCGTCGTCGTCGTCGTCGTCGGCGTCGTCGTCGTCTATAGGAGCGTTAGGCGGCCCAAGGTATGTGGGATGGACGGATAGATTGGAAGGAAGATGGAGGAGGAAGGAACTCCCTGTAGAAAGCTGTCCCGTCTCCACGGCCTCGACTTCGCTGTCTGACTAGCGTGATTAGCTAAGTGATTGGAGCCCCACCTTGCCCTACGTGTGATCCGCTCTCCGACAACCCGTTAGCGGAGCAAAGGGTAGATACACATTTTATCCTATAAATTTTCATCCTCGCGGTTTCATCGATATCGCGATAAATATACGACTTCGTATTAATTTCGTTTTTTTTTAGCGATAAGAAATTTTTTTTTTCGAGAATATCTCGAATTCTCCGAAGCTGTGACGATTCGCGTTATCGAAGCAATTTTTTTTTTTTTATTTTTTTTTCTCAATTTTAATCTCCAATTTGTATTATTACTTCCGACAAGACTATTAAAAAAATTACTTTAATGCATTTTTTATTAAATTTTTCCAACAATCGATTTTTTTTTTAGACATCGCGTGTGTTTAAAAAATATTCCCCTTTACACCAATTATTTGTATCTCTCTTTTTTTTTTTTTGAAATTAAATAATAAGTTAATGAAAAAAATACCCGTTTTATCGTTTTTCATTCCGTTGTTTCTAATTTCTTTCGACGGCAATATCGTCTCTCAGTGACCCAGCAATATTGTTTTACGTTACTGCTATAAATGCCAGTGAAAAACAGGGAGACTCCGCTCTGCGTTGCCGGCGGAAAATAGCTCCTCGTATTTCCAACAGGAACGCACGCGGACCCCCGTATACACATCGGAATTTTTCCGGGTAAACATCGACTCGGAATTTATTCTCTTGTCTCGGTGCCGCACAGACCCACCTACCTACATAGCCACCCACACTATCGCGCATAGTTTCCACACAGAATAAAAGAGGCGTGTTATTTTTTTTTTCTTTTTTTTTTTCGATCGTTCCTGCTATGCTAGACTCCGACTCGATTATCGAGTTAAAGTCAGTAACTTGTGGACGCGATGTTGAACATCCGAAAACTAGACGAGGGACGCGCGGTGCCTTTCATTGTGGTAACCGTTTCTGCGTATTTCCATACGGAATATCGATATGTTTCGTTAGCCCTCGATATACGAATGTTGGATTCCAATAACTTCCAAATTGCTATAATATGATTTACTCTCGAGACTACAAAAAAAAAAAAAAAAAAAAAACAACGATTTTCATATCGTTCGCGCGGAACAAATATAATTTCGAGATAAACGAACAAGCAGCGCTTTTTTTTTTTTTATTTTTATTTTTCAATCAATATTTCAAAAAATCGGTTTAATGAATTTCCAAATTTATAAACAACAATGTATGCTGTTTTGTCGTCGGAAAAAAAAAAATTCATACGCTCGCGAAAAATTCCCAATTTCGTGTCTTCCGCGTTTTTAAAAATCTTTCATTATCTAATAACAATAATATTGTATATTGTAACATTAAAAAAAAATTATATCGGAAATTTTTTTTTTTGCAAAAATATCAATACCGATTTTTTTTAACCTCAAAAACGTGTGTCCGGAATGTTATTCGTCAAACGATTTTTCTTATCGTTGATTCGGTACATTTCCCGAACAGATAAGGATTTTAATAGGGGTGCGGAATGAATTTGCAACCATTTCGTTACTTATATTGCGGTTCGGCATAGTAGCGATATCGTAAGATATGCTTATTGAAGCCATCGCAGCGGTGCCTATGGAAGTTACCTCCCGCGAGTTGATCTAATATCAACGCAAATGCGACGGTTTTATATGCTAATTGGCTCATGGTACATACATATGCTTCAAAGCGAATAGCAGAAGCAACATCGCGAATACCCTGTCGCAGCCCCTAAATAGATAGACTCGTCGAGGGAGGAGAATGACAATCTCTGGTGAGCGAAAGGAGGACAGCTCTGTCCTGACAGAGCGCCGAGATAGGCGCCGTCGGGGGGTGGAGGGGGGAGGGATACGAGAGAATTTCGACGAGACGAGAAGAGAGGAACACAAACATGCCGCAGACTTCTGAGGGATGAATGCCTCGCCGATTTATGGTCGCGCAACGTATATCCGAGTCTTGTCTCAACAGTTTATTTCCTTTGTTACTCGTTTGTCGTGTCCTTAGTGTTTCTACTTGTTTTGGCTTTTGCTGTACTTCCGAACCGACACACAAACACAGACACACGCCGACTTTAGACGCTACGGCAGCGCTACACTCCGAAATCGTTTCTCTGTACGTTTCTCGGCGAAGTGAATCGTTTCTATAACGTAACATAGCGTCGCGCGGTGACAAACCACTCGGATAAAATATAATTGCGGTTTTCTTTCGCGATTTCGAAAAGCCACTATAATTATTGAGCGAATGGGGAATTGTCGGGTCGTTCACTGGGAATAGCGAAACTCGCGATCGCGATCGCGATAAAGTTGTAAAATCGTATGCGATATTAGGGTTAAAAAAAATTACGTAATTAAATAATATGTCTCGAAATTGAAAATTATGGATTGTAATTCAATTACAATTTCAATTACACTCTCCGTGAAAATATAGTTAAAAAGTTCGTTCATCGAGAAACTTGAAATAAAAAAAAAATTTTACTGTTTTTTTCTCTCGAATAATATTCCCACATTTCGATCACTACGCATTTTTTTTTATATGCCTTTATTTTTTTTTTTTTTTGCACCCTTAAAAATTGGAAAACTCTATAACGCCAAAAAAAATAGGTTCCCGAGAGTATAAAATATTCGAAGTGTTCATTTAATTTAAAGGGTTTAAGACGAATGCGGTATATCTTCGAACGCGTAGTACAGAGTATCAATGCGGTTTGTAGATTTTGTAGGGTAACATTGAAAAAAGTTTATTAGCCCCAGTATTCGCAATACCTTCCACTGTGATAGGTATATACGCTATAGTATCAGCGAGTGGTAGAAAAGCAAGCGTCAGCGTAAAGTCGCCTCATTTTACATCCCAATAAAACGGTATTAGCAGCGAGGAAATAAATACTCCCGCCCCGCGTGCGCGTGGGGGGGTTGTTTGCGTCGACGATACCGGGAAGCTTTATCCCTCCACTCTCAAGCCTCCGGGCTCTATATTCCCCCATTGGTGTGCATGTGTACGCGAGTGTGAGTCCCGATTAAAGCAGACGTGGCGCGCCAAGCTAACTCCTGCTCTGGTAAACCGGTCACAAACAACTTGCCCAGCGTGACCCGAAATTCACGTGAATTCGCGATTATAAATCTGCGTTCTAAATCTCTTTCACAATCTACCCGGTTACACGCGCTGACCCACGTTCTCCCGCGAACTGAGATAAAAATTAAAATGAAGAAAAAAAAATCGTCACCTCAGGACGATAAACAATCTCTTTATCGTATATAGAAGTGTTTCGTAATCAACGAAAAAAATTAAGGGTGCAAAGTGAGTGTTTATTTTTTATTTATTTTTTTGACTCATTGCGAAGACTTGTTGCTTCAAAAAAAAAAAAAAAAAAATGGTTAAACCTCCATCCGTCGAATATTAATTATACACTTTAAACAATTTCCAAAAAAAAAAAAAAATAATTATTGTTATTATTAAATATTCCGAAACTAAAAAAAAAAAATTTCGACTTATCAAGTTTAGAATTTTTTTTGATTTTTTTTTTGAAAATTGGAGTCTTAATCTCGTAAAGTACTTAACTTTCACATCACAGCTCTGTTCTCTATCTTCCTTCAGCGTATATACGTTAGTACCGAAGTGTACGAAGGGTTTTAACGATTGACGGTTAGTCAGTGTAAAAACGGTAAGACGATCCTAATTTATAGAGTGACGTTCGGTAGGGTAAGGGACGACCAGTAGCGACTTCACTCGCCCCTCGTCCTCCCTCCTCTCTCCGCCGTCGTAGTATCCGCGGCGTCCCGGTTGGCCCTCGTCACACGCCTGACCACACAGCGCACTTACTACTTGCCGTTCTACCGCGGCCGCTCGGTCGTCGTTGCTCTCTCCTCGTGCGGATTTTTTTTTCCTTTTTTTTTCTCCCTTCTCTATCTATCTTTTTCCGCGCTTCTTGGATTTTTTCCGGGTATTCGCGAATGGTCAGTGCGCTGATAAAAGTACCTATAAAATCCGACCCATAACGGCCGTAACTAATTTGATGAGTCTTCCAGTCGGCCGATCGAGAGCCACTAACTACGCGCTTGCATGTTCCTTTCCACCCTTTTGCCTCACTCTTTCTTTCGCGTTCCTTTAAGACTCTCTGCCTTCTTCAATCCATCTCACAAGGATCAATATAAAAGCAGTGATAATGGGAGTTGCACTCTCCCCCTCCCCCTCTCCCTCCCTCACCCCCACCGTTTCTTTGTTCTTTGATTTACGAGAGCTTCGACACTCGAGTGCGGTTAAGTGCAATTCCATTGTTCTCGTGAAATATGGTTGTAACGTTCGTAACTCCAAAGTGTACATTACTTAAAAATATACATAAAAAAAAAAATTAATAATTATTTTTAAAAATAATATTTTATATCGAAAAAAAATAATTCATAATATTAATATATATAAAATCAAATTCAAGATATGTGTTTAAAGTTTGAGTGTTTCCGCGACGAAATTTCGTAATTTCGATAACAGCTAATTAATTAATTTTATTAAATAAAAAAATATAAATTCGTTATTAAATTATTATTATTATTAAATTTTTTTTTTAATGAAGAAAGAACGCTGGCTGCTGGTCGCACCGTTTGGTAAATAGTAAACCGTACTGTACCCGTCTGATTCTCTTCGGGTTGTGAGAGAAAATAGTACATAAGGTTGTCTACGAGGAGAGAACCGTCGCGAGTTTAGGGTGGAGAGAGGCTGTGTCGAGAGCGCGGAGCCGCGCGTGCCGATTTCTCGCGTCGCCTAACTTGGACACTCGTCATTGCTCTTTCGTCGCGGGTTCTCATTATAATAAAGTAGACAGGGTAGTAGACTACCCCTCCGCGAAGGGGGAGAGGAGGTATAGCGGAACGAGAATTCGTAAAAAAGGGGCTGCGAAGGGGTAAAAAGCGAGTCTCGAAATAAGGCGAAGGGAAGTTACAGAGGGAATACCGACGAGTCGACTGCTGTCGTCGATCTCTCGCGTCACGCTGACGTGACGGAACAGGAATAATAATAATAAAAAAAGCCTCCATGCGCTGAGGGAGGGTGGGGGGTGGCAGTTCGAAAGCGAGGGGAATGAAAAATCAGCGGTCGGCGAATCGCAAAGGAGACTGAGAATAAGAACGAGCGATAAAGGACGAGAGGAAAGGAGAGA
Organism: Cryptus viduatorius; assembly: GCA_964006125.1. Taxonomy (NCBI): domain Eukaryota; kingdom Metazoa; phylum Arthropoda; class Insecta; order Hymenoptera; family Ichneumonidae; genus Cryptus; species Cryptus viduatorius. The sequence goes on along the minus strand of OZ023225.1, from coordinate 17,896,049 downwards.
GAGGGAGAGAGAGAGAAAGAGAGCGAGAGAGATGCCACGAAATAACGTCTGCGACAATGTTGCGCGACGTGAAAAGCTCGGAGAGAAAAATCGGCCGATGAACGAGGAGTTGCGGCAAGTGGTGAGAATAAAAAATGTGACCAACGACTACGAGAGAATAATAAAAAGCCTACTGAATATATATCCATATATTCGAGGAAAAAGTCTGGAGTTACTCGAGTTTAGCGGGTTTGTGTGTATATATATATATGTATAAATGATGGTAGACAATGAGAGATAGGATCAGAGATTACTGAGATGAAATTGCAAAGGCGCGACAGAGCTCTGACGGTGTCAGACAATATCGTCGTACGGTAGTAAAAAAAAAAAAAAAAATTAAAAAACCAAAAATTCGAGTCGCACGCAATTTATGCGTATGCAGCGACGGACGATGTCGCACTGAGAGCTGATCGCTGCCGGGACACCTCACGTTTTCCCTCGCCCTTCGTTATACACCCCCAGCCGACGCCTACTCGCTTGTGCGCAAACTCCTCTCAGCTTCTGTGCTTTTCACGGTACCCTGCTGCCCTACCACATCGGCACTACCCAGGGATGCCGGATACACGCGAACAGGCCGTTGCTCCGCGGATACCCTGGACACTCGGAGCTCGAGCTGCAACTCAGATACTCGCGGAATTCCCTTTTCCCGGGGGTTCTCGTATCATTCCTCATTTTTTTTTTTTTTTTTTTCGTTTTTCATGATTGACGACACGTTAATTTTGAGCCCAAAGTAACTTTTTGAAATTTTGAAGATATTGACGTAGTTGTTGATTTCATGAATTATTATTATTTTTGAAATGATTTTTTTGAGAACCGAAAATACGATCTGCAAAATGATGTTCCACAATTAAGCGGAATATCCTAAATAACTAATACGATGAACTCGACGGAAATTTGAACATATGAAAAATATTGAATACAATTGCAAAAAGTCAATATTTAGATCAAACAAAAATTAAAAACAAAATAACGTCGATAATCATATTAGCGAATTCGAAATATTTCCCCCGGAAGGATTATTCATAATTATTTGGAACGGATTATTTAAATATTTTTTCGAATATCAAAAATTCGATCAACAAAATGCTATCAGACTATTGACTGGAAGAACCAAAACAATTAATGTGATCCACACGGCGGCGATGTCGACGACGAATAAAAATTATAATTGGAATTTGGAAATTTTTTATTTTCAACTTGCAAAATTGGAGTATTTGTTAATTATTTCGATTTTAACAATGTCATCACGATAAACAATAACGACTTAAAAAAAAAAAAAAATAGGGTTTCGTAATCGAGATTCATAACTGCCGTCATAGAACGTAATTCCATGAAATGTGCGGTCAGAAAATATTCTCGACTTCTACATTTGCGACGTAGAAGCAGTAAACGAAAGATTCCATTGTTACAAAGAAAACCTCGCGGTGATCTGTAGTGTATGTCTGTCCTGTTCTGTCCGTCTGTCTGTCTGTCTGTCGGGAATATGTCCGTCTGGCAGTCACCATGGTCCACTGCTCTGTTCTGTACTGCTGCGCTGTTATATCCTCGTCTGTTCTGGTCGTAGCGTATAGCTTTTCCACTCGCGGACGCTTGTACCCAGAAACTCGGATACGGATTTTTTGCTAACGCAAACCCAGTCACCGTTGCTACGCTATACGTATGTAGCCAACGGCGCTAAAAGGATGACGAGTGACAAAAACGCTCGGAGTTCTCATGGCGTAACGTACATCCCGCCGGTGGCTTTCTGACTGACGCTCCGGCTTGATGCCGCTCGCATTTCTATTTAGCGATGATACTACGGTATGGATGTACCGAACTGAATATAATACGGAGTTTTTGGAACACGAGTGCTTCTGTCACCTGCACCCTCTATGATATCGGACGGCATTAGACCGACGGACAGCGCGTCTAATCTTATAGAATTAAAAATCGTCTGCGCGCAACTCTCTGACCCTCTCCGCGATTCTGTACACCTGAGCAAATGCAACAAGTGGATTATGGCATCGCGTGCACTCAGCTAATTGAAAATCTGCAATACCACATTACGAGAAATTACCGCAAAAAAAAAATTTATTAATTAAAGAAAAAAATGAAAATTTTATAAATAAACTTCGAATTGAAAAGTTGGTAATATGCAAAAAAAAAAAATTTATTTTTTTTAACTTTTATAGGTCAAGAAAAAATCTTCGGTGCATTTGGGGAACGCGAATAAAAAACATCTTCGGTAATTATAGCTTTAGGATTGGGATCGGGAGTTTACTTTAGAAGGGTCGTAACATTATTTGAGGACATTTTGAATTTTTTTTTAAGATTTGTAACGCTTTTTGAGGACATAGTGCAGTTTTTTCATTTTTTGCGAAGAGGTGTAAAGCCTTTTAAGGAGAATTGCATTTTTTTTTTTTTTTTTTTTTTTTTCGGAAAAAGCGGAAACGCTTTTTGAGGAAATTTGCATTCAAGAGCCGCGCTGAAGGTGTTTTCACATCAAAAACATGAAAAATTGAAGCTGAAATAATACGCTGCGTCGTATCAGATACTACATATAAAAGTTGAAGAAAAACAAGAAACCTGAAAAGTAACGAATTTAAAAACAATTTTCAAACAGTCCAAAGACCGCAAAACTTAGTCTGCATGATTCGCCATCGTGATCCACTTGTCTGCGGTTCACTCGCCTCGTCACTGAGTTCTCCCGCCTGCCGCCTTCAATCGTCAGGTTAGTTTTTTCCCTTCTCGCTTTTCGGCTGACGACACGCCAGAGGGATACAAACGTTCGTAAAAGAAAACAAGTTGCGAAGAAAGTGACGGCGAATGAGGTCGACGGCGTGTTGTATAGCGGAAAGCATGAAATATACGTATTGTGTCCGAATAATCCGTATAAACTTGAAATGCTCTCTTGGGTTTCACGAAGAAAAATGCACACTTTTGAAAACTTTGATAATTCAAGAATGAAATATTCTTTACGAAGAGATAAAAATAAAATATTCAAAAGTGACTGACAATTTCGATGTACATACGGTACAATAAATAAACGTATATTGCTTTTATTTTCAAATTTACAAAACTTTTTCGATTCTCGAGAGCCATAGAATCGCGTCGAAGATCGCGAATCGGTTGAATCGAAACATCGAAAGTACGACGCGTGTATTGGAGATTCTCGTTATTTGTACTCTGTGTTTATATATATTTATGTACTTTTGCCAGACGTGGCATTGATCTCATTTATGCATAAAAAAATTTTATTGACGCGTTTGTTTACGCAATTTCAACACCGACAGCAAAAGTTTTTATGTCTGATCATATCGCGCCATATCTACTGTCGTACATTTTCATTTTCGTATCCACTTCTCCAGTTCTCTCGCGACGATCGGCTACCAAGTTGTATGCTGTAGGTACGCAGTATGTACAACTGTTTTATCTATATCACAGATAGAAGCGTAACAGCGCAACTTCAGTTATAAATGAGTACATTTGCTCCCGAAGGTTTGCGTTTGATCGTCCGCTCGTCCGAGAATATCACGTAGCGCACGCCACGGCTACGGAAAGACAGTTTTTCACACGTATATATGAAGTATTCAAGTCGCGTTTCTTCCCCGACGACTTTACGAGACGATAAAAAAAAAAATTAAAGACGAAGTTGAGGATAGAAGAAACTCACAGGACGAAAATTACTGCACTAAAAAAAGTTTTTATTTTGTTAATTGTAACGGTTGACAAATTTGCAGTATACGTAACGAATTAAATGTTTAGTTATTGTTAACAAATATCAGATAAACGAAATAACGTTTAATTTTAAATATTCAATGTTAAGGAGGATACATCGTTATATTTCCGACGAAAAATGACATTCAGAGAACTTTTTTAATAATTTCCGATGTGATAAAAATCTGAAAAAAAATCAACGATAATAACGAAAAAAGGTTGTTAACAAAATATTAAAAAAAATGTTTATCGAATCATTGGGCATTTTTTTTTCGGACGAAATTGATTCGTTAATTTTTCTTAATACGTATAAATTTTTTTTTTATTTCTTTTAATTTTCGACATTTTTTTAAAAAACTACGCATACATCCGACAAGTTTCCGGTTAATGGGTCAAAAATATATTGTATATAAAGTTCGTTTGCCGGATGTTCGTTTATTCGTTTCTCAAAAAATTCAAAAAAATAATAATAATAAATAATTTTTTTAAATGATTATTTTGAAAAATTAATATTATTAGTGCCTTTTCTACGTTTGAAATTTGTCAGATTTTTATTCGATGGAAATGCGCAACAAATTTTTCTATTCTCTAAATCGTTAATCAGAATTAAATCAGAAAATCATTTAAGTATTTCTTAATTTTTCAACGATGTATTTTACATTAGCAAATCAGCGAAGCGAGTGAACGAGGGAATCGCGTGTACAGTTGAAAAATAAAAGCCCTCCGGACTCGTAAAGAGCAGTAGATTCGTTAGTTTCGGGGGTTCAGCTAATATTCATTCTGCAACCGGATGCAATACTGCTGCCGATGCGTGTACCCGTACGTGCCGCCCATTCGCGGCAAAAGAGTCGTGTAATTGTTGCGAAAAATAGGATACTGATTCTCGTGACTCTATCGTTTTTCGTTAAAGTGCAACGAGAGACGAACTTTGATTTGCGCGCATGGAACGTCAATTGAATGCGGCGGCGGTGTTCGTTCGCTAACGCTCGCGCGGCATCAACAGACAATAATACAGGATTTTCATGCGTTCGCGTCAATTTTAACTGTAACGAATTTTATTCCGAAACAAATTCGATCGTTTTCGTCGAAACTAATTTTGCGCTCCATTGTTTTTTTTTTTTTTTTCAATTTTATTTTCTAACAAGAGACGCTAGTTTCGTCGTTTATTTTTATTTTTATTTTATTTTTTTTACGCGTAAGCTTGCCGACCCCACGCGTTATCGAAGGGAAAGAGGAACTCGAGAGTCCGAAGGGCGAGTGAACGAGAGAGGAAAAGGGAATGGCAAAAACCCGGAAAAGAGACGATGGCCGAGAGGGAATAACATAAAAATGTTGGCGATCCTCCAAAGAGCTTGCCAACTCTCGAACGACTACTAAATCAAAATATACCCCCGAAGGCCTGCGTACGTATGCGAGCGGCTCTCACATCCTCAAATATCCACCTCTATTCTCGTCTCGCACACTAACACCGAGAGCTAAATTTTATTCCAAATCCTTTTATCGCAAAACCTATTTCCGTGGAAAAATGTAAATCTTGGTTACTACGGAACCCGCCACAGCGAAAGAGAGAGAGAGAGAGAGAGCGCCACCCGTTACCGATCGCCAGAACTAAATCCCCGTTGCCCTACGAGTGTCCATGCGACCCATCCAAACGCTTCCATTTGTCCTCCGCGCGATATATATTGCAAAACGTAAACGCCATTCGGATATATACTCTTTTTCATGTATAGATCATTTCGTTTCAAATGTCTTTGATTCTTTGAAGATGATAATCGCTAAGAACAGACCATTCGTATGAAATATTAGGCGGGAAGATAAAAAAAAAAAATTGTAAAAAGCTTCGAACTGAAAAATGATTAATCTGCAAAAAGTTTTAAATGATTTTATGAACAGAAAAATATTCGATGCAGTCGGGGAAGGCGAATAAAAGAATTCAACACGAGCGTCTCTCATCACATCGGATTTTTTTTTTTTCGCGCAAAAAATTAAAAATTTAAAAAAATTTTATTTTATTTTTTTCCGCGCTTTTTACTTATTTTATTTTACTAATGGAATTTTACAAAAACTCCGGTGTCTATACTCTACGAAAACAAAGGCAAGAAAACAGAGTGCTTAAGAGGGTTTCCCTTTTTATTTTTAAGCCATTAAAAGCCCATTAATGAGCACCAAAAAATTATGGTAAAGATATCCTTCTAATTTTTATTATAAAAATTCCCAAAAAAAAAAAGAAAAAAGTATTCCGGACCGTATATTTCTCAATTGAAAATTCACTTTCGTGAATGCGAAAGTTGAAAACAAGCGAAGTCCTCCCCCGTGAATACGATATATATAAAGTTTATTTCGCGATCTTCAAAGGAAAATTTCATGAAAATTTTCACTATTCCTGGAACGATAAATAGTTAACGACGAGAGAAATCGTATGAATTCGGAGACACTTCGAATTTCTAAGATATCCCGATTATTCTCAACTTCCGCGAAAGACGGATCGCAACCAATCAACATTTACAAGTATATTCACGAGAGTTATATACTATATATATATATATATGTGTCGTACCAAAGACAACAAAGCTTCGGGATTCGATACGTTCGCTCGAGTGTATTTACAGCCGTACAGTTCCTAAGAGCATCACGTATATTAAGACTCTTTCTCTACGATTGACTCGCTGCCGTAGCTGCCGTTGTAGATTGCCTTACAGACGCGCGCGGAATTCAACGAACTGCATCCGTGATTCTCCTGCCTGGTTGCCCCACTCCGACTCTCGATTCCTCGGGGTTAATTAACTTCCGTTTGTATATTCCCCTCTTACCTCTCCTCTGTACCGAGTCAAAGTTTCGCTAAGTCCTTCGTTAGGAATGGAACTCCTCGAATTGAGAGACTAAAGACGCTATACGACGAGAAGTATAAACTCATTGCTGGCGCGACGATGTTCACTTTGTACACGTCGCGACAGCTAAAATATACATATATAAAATATGAATTATCAACCATTTGAGACCCGAGGCTAACTCGCTTTTCTTGCAATTTCATTAAATTATTTTCTTCGAGATACACGTAGAAATTAATCTAATATTATCGCTGTCTATTATAGTGGATTATGAATTTCTCTTCTTTAGCAATGACGATAATACAATTGGAACAATATATAAGTCTTTTAGGAATCTCTCCCTCTCTCTCGCTCTCTCTCACTCGCTCTCACTCTCTCGCTCGCTCTCTCTCTCCCTCTCGCTCTCTCTCTCTCAACTTTGTCCGTTAATCTCATCGGAAAATCAAATGATCTCTCGCATCATGTGTACCGTAGCTTTCTGCCGTTTCTGCGTTCACGTAGCATCGGTTATATATATATCTACACACGTTGGGTATATTCTGGTGAAATTCCACTGTGGGTTGGTAAACTGCACGTACGTTTCCTACGTTATAACTTATTGTAATACGTGGCCCACAGGATGAGGGAATGAGAGAGAGAGAGAGAGAGAGAGAGAGAGAGAGAAAGGGAGAGGGAGAGGGAGAGGGACGGAGGGAGAGAGCGGGAGAGAGAAAGCTGAGGGCACGTTTCGTGGAAATGTAAATTCCGTGGAAAGTTCGTTGGCTCTTACGCGAGGCAGCAAAACTCGAGAGGGTGGAATGGAAGCTTTCGTCAGTTTCTCCTCGTATACGTAACTGCTGTAAGACGGTACAAGGTATTCGTGAAAGAAAGAGGAAACCTTGGTACACGGAAGACGAGACCGGAGCACTCAGACTACTATCCACCCGCCAAGGGGATGAGTATCGAGCGGTGATGAATTTTTAATAAATAATTCATTAGAACGCGATGGTGGGGACGGGCGGTGGTCGGATAGGAGTGGAAGAGAAAATTACGTCGAGCATCAGTTCGGGGAACGGATCGGCAAAGACTCATTAATCGCGAATACGGAGAAGATGTATTGCGTCCTCTCCGTGTCGATAGCCACGAGTGTCGAAGTTCAGATTTTTTTAAATTAATTTTCGAAATATTACATATTTTTTTGTATTTTTTACAACATATATAACTCGATGACTATTTTTTCTACATATTTCGTAATATTTTTTAATAAAATATAATATTATACGTAAATAATATTAAAATAATATTAAACGTAATATTTTTTAATAAAAAATATTACTGAAATTCTTTAATTCTTTTATCAGCGTTTTCCAACCGCAGCGAAGATTTATTTGTAATCTGTAAAATAATTTTTAATTTTTTGCGGATTAACTATTTTTGGGAAGAGTATTTTTTTTTTAATATTATATAAATTCGCGATATTATTTTTATAATTTATACTCTCGAAAAATCTCGAGTGCCGAATTGGCTACTGCGCATGCGCGCGCGAAAACTTCGAAAACAAATATTTTTCGTATCGAATATTTGTGTGTTTCGTCAACGATTTCGCTCGGGTTGTGTTCACGACGTTTCAGATATGCGAGAAAAAACCGCAAGACGAAAATTCGTCACACAAATGGAACGGGAGGGTGCGATACTGTAGGAAAAGGGCAGACGAAGGCGCGAACGAAAACTTCGACAATGAAAAACGTCTCGTCTGATGGCCGCGCGAGCTTTTTCATTTCGCTGTACAGTTATACCGGATCTTACGGGTTTCTTTCGTTGATATATCTAACGCAGGTTGTGGGAGTATAAGACGGGGGGAGAGGAGGTATATATACGAAAAGTCGACGATACACTTTGCCAGATCAACAACGTATCCGGGTTGAGCATTTAATCATAACCTCCGTAGAACACTGTAGTAAAAGTCACCGACTGCGAAAACATTCGGTTCTCGTTGGTTGAATCAAGCGGACAAAAGTCGGAAAAACATATAAATTCGTTCGAAAAGATACAGCGATACAATTCCGAAATGGAAGACGCGAAAAGAGTTTTCGAGAAGAAGAATAGCGAAAGGTATCCGAATAAAGAAAGAATCGTGAAAAACGCGAAAAATTTGTAAAACCAATTTTTCGATCTAAAATTTTTCTATACGATTGCAAAACTATACGATGCGCGCGCAGGTTAGTCGGCTTCATCGACATCGAAGTCTCGAAGTTCCCTGAATTTTTCATTCATTTTTTTATCGTATTAAGAAACCACCTGCGCCCCATCGATACTTCGAAGTGGCGCGGGGGAGAGGCTATCTTGGGAATAACCCATCGACCTAATGGACCTAAAATTTGCATCCGGGAAACAAGATCAGAGAGGAAGAGGGCAACTCCTCGTGTTTCATCATCGACGATCCATCAAATCGGGTTACTTACGCCTCTGTCTGATCCAACATTTAACCCGAGAAGCCTATATATATTCTAAAGCATTAACTCCCGAAGCATTTATCTTCTAAACCCTATAATTGTTGCACTATTCTCTACATCGGCGCGAAATATTGACTAACTTGTTGCTCACTTGTTAGGGGAAAGTAAATTTCGGGCCGTAAAAATTCTCGTCGGCAAACGAATATCCCGATGAAGACCGCTATCAAAAAAATACGATTTCATTTTCAATAACAGCATAAAAAAAAAAATCACCACTATTTTTTTTTTTTTTCTCTAAGAAAATAGATAATAATGGAGAACTCGCGGCTATCCGAAGCGAGGCAACCGAAATCAATTTGTTATTATCCCGAGAGCGATCGCAAACTTATAGACAGGGGGATGGTATAGCAAACAATCGTCGATTGTGCAGAAAAAAAAAAAAAAAAAAAAAAAAACGAAGTGCCAGAATTAATTGCTCTTCGACAACGACCGATGATTACGGGCCGCTGCTACCCCCGGTGAACGTGTGTAAAAACTAACTGACGAGGGACGTGATTACATAAAGGTTCGCTGTGCTGATAGATGAGGTTGGCAGTCCAGTCGAGAAGGAGGAAAAAGAAATTGCGAAAAACGGCGAAGGTGAGGGCGACGGAGGAGGTTTAAGGGGGGCATCGTAGGGGCGAGAGAGGGCTCCTCGGCACAGCAGCACCGGTGTGTCGCGGGAACGCGAAGCTTCTCTCCATCCTCCGGCGCTGATGCCAGTAGAAAGTATATGGTATACCGGCAGGAGGAGACCGAATAAAGAAGAATAAGATTGATGCACCTCAGTAAATTGCTAGAGAACAGGCAACACGTGCGCCGAACGAAACTGGACTCGAGAGATTGCATAAATCTATCAATTCTTTTTTTTTTTTTCATTTTTTTTTCGCTAAATAAACAAAAACTCACTTTCAACGCATTTGACGGATGACTATTTGGTTTTTATTGTCTCGAAAAATGCAATTTCATACTATGAAAATCTCGATGTATTATCTCTCGAGAGATCGAGACTCGCAATTTTCAACTTGAATTTTTTTTTTTTTTTTTTTTTTTTTTTTTCGAAAAACTGAGCAAATAAAATGAAAGGAATTAAAGAAAATTTAAGGACAAATTATGGGATTACAGATTGGCAAATGTTTTCATTAATTACAAGCGAACAGTTTGCCGAAGGAATTCTCCGATAGAAAACTCCGTAGAATTCCGAAGCTCGAGGAGTTTGCGTAGTTATCTCCGTGTGTTTGTGTAAATAGAGAAAAAGATACAGAATGGAAGAATAAGAGATACGTGTGCGGCGGTACAAAGCTGTACAGAGGGAAGAAAGGACGATGAGAAAAGGAGAGAAAAAAAAAGAGGACACCACGAGCGCAGAGTGAGAGAAAGATACCGCTACGAAGCGGAGGGAACTCTTTCAAAGAAAAATAAGATCGTTTCGTCGCTCGCGCTATCGCGATAGTCGCCTCTGCACCGCGGAGTTCCGCCATCGCTGTGTCCCGTTCCTCAAGGACTCGGCACTCACGAGCGGCGGAGGCTGAATGAAAAAAGCTCCGAGACAGAGAAACGGGGAGGACGCGGAAAAAAGAATGGGACGGGAGGGTATAGGCAGCTAGAAAAGCCCAAGCAACAAAAAGTCGCAGGAGATAACTGCTGTATTAAGATTCCTAATCTAAATGAACGTTCTCGTTCCGGTTTCTCTCTTCGTCTCTCCGCTATGGCGAAAGCCAACTGTGCGGCGGTTTATCCCGAGACCCGGAGACGGCTCGCCGTTCGTTTTAAACGGCTTTAAGACATTTTCGCAAAGTGAGTTTCTTCGCAGCAGCTGAGGCAACGGAGAGTAAAAGCATCTAACCAGTAGTATCGGGAGGGGGGATGATCTCGAAAACCCAATCTTCTTCGTTGCCTTTCGATGTGAAGGAGAGCCGAGAATATGAACGAAACCATGTGGAGAATTTCACACAAAAATTATCATTTCGCGGAAATTCGTATTGAGTCGCTTTTTTTTTTAATTCATTAAAACATTTTAGAAAAAAATCCTTAAGGGTGTCCAATCATACGGTTGATATGCTTTGTGCTGCTGTTACGTTATATTTTGTGATTAAAAAAAAAGTAGGAAATGATTTACGTAAATAATTCGAAAACAAATGGAAATCGAGAATTTTTGTAGGTTCGCTTCATTACCGAACCTAAAAAAAAAAAAAAAAAAAAAAAAAAAATGAAAAGTCGAAAAATTATTTAATTAATAATTTTTTAATTTATCTATGTAAATAGTATTTATTCAATTTTTTTTATTTTTTTTTTCGTTGCTGAAAAAAAAAAAGCTAAATTTCCGGTAATTCTCGGACTATCGTAAATATATTATTAAGGGGATCAAAGGCGAATGAAATGGGATTAAAATTAACGCAAGAATGGAGCAACTCATGGATAATAATTGTCCAATACTCTGAGGCCATTAATACTCTACTCTTCTGCACACTTCACCGTCCCGAGGGACGATTGATATTTTTTAAAAAATTTTCGTAATCAATGTATCAATCTGTTAGGTGTGTAATACAAACTCGCCGATCCAATTAATCTCTTGTCATTATTTCATCAATTTCAACATACATCGATTACAGTAGGGTACTCAACCGAATGGCAAAGTAAATTCCAATATGTACAATTATTATGGATCACCTAGTCGGTTGCACAGAATCGTAATAGCTCCCCAAACGCTCGAGTACAACAATTCCCAACGCACTCAACAAACCCCCTAACGCTTTCCATACACTCCAAGCTTTTCGTCCCTTTGGACAGTTTACTATGACAGCGAACAATTGCGCGAACAGAGGTATGAGACGGGAATTTCGCAATTGATCGGTACTGCCAACCCTTTCACCCCCTTCCACCCCCGTCATCGGTCTCATCCCCGTAGTCCGGTGAACTGAATTCAGTATTCACCGTCAACACGTGCGCGCCAATTAAAATCTCGCATGCCGTAACTTTAATTTTGTCACTATACTCCGCGCGATCTCTCGCATGTTTGCGATTTTCCATCTCATCAGTTTTTGCCCTTTTTTTTTTTTTTTTTTTTTTCTACATGCCTCTTGTATTGTGCAGACTGTTACTGTCTGCAGTGTTTGTCGTATAGTATATATGGGAACAGTAGTATTCCGAGATCGGTATTGCGATGATACTATATCGACCCGCATTCATGTCCCCCTTTTTCCCTACAGTTGTGGCGTTCCGCGTTGCGTTACGCAAATAGAATCTGCATGACGAAATTAATTACTTTTTTTTTCACGGAATGAAATAGTTAACGGTATCGCGGGATGTTCCGCGTATATTTCACGAAGGAACTGCGGCTTTCGGTTTACGATGATCGGCTGCGATTACCCCGAATTTTTTTATCTTTTTACCATTTTCTCATTACCCGTCGTATATATAGCATAAAACAAACGATGCCGTAAATTTTTTATTATGTCGCAAAAAAAATTGTTGGAGGGGTTAAATAACGTAATCGAAGCGAAAATAAAAATCGCGCAAAAATTCATAAATAAATATAAATAATAAATTTTCGTTCGTGAATAATGTACGCAGCGCAATGTTTTGCGCGGGTTGACTATTTTTCAATTACTATAATTCATCAACGATGGAATTGGAAAACTCGTGATGGTTATTTCTCGTCTCTCGATTATTACATTTCGCCATTTTCCCCGTATATTTGCGGACTGTATTTTCGCGTAAAGGAAATAAAATTCCTGATAACAGATACGTTATCGCGTTGGAATCTGTGACTATCGTAAATCGCCGAATTCGCATCGCGCAGTAAGCCGAAATGTAACGGCAAAAGGTTCGATGATCAGAGAATGCATTACTCGGAAAACAGGAGACGAAAATATGAGTTACCGAATAATAAAATTGCAATAATGAAAAAAAAAAAAAAAATTTGTGGGAAAATATCGAAAAATGTCTTTTTTAAAAAATGATTGCCACTTAAAAATTATTGAAAAAAGTAATTTACAAAAATTAATAATCATTACTGAAGATACCGATTTTCGAATTAAGTAATTTATTTCAAAAAAGTAATTTTACTTACAAAAAAAAAATTGTCATAATTTTTTTTTTTTTTTAAAGAATCGAGAAAAAAATTAATTTTTTCCGATCCTCGCGAAGTTAAACAAAAATGACGTAAATATGCTTCATTAATATCTCCTGTTAATTATTTGTTTCGAATCGTAAGCTCAGCGTTGTTATTATAATAACGCACTACACTTGAACCGTATCTCAGTGAAAATCTCGTAACAAAATGAGTTTCTCATTTATCCTCGAACTGCCTTAACATTTTAATGAAGATTCATTTTTCATTCTACTCTACTCATTTATTTTTGCAACGCCGCGTCTTGCAACGGGAGAGATTCAAAAAAAGAAGAATAAAAAAAACAAAAAAAAAAAAAAAAACGGAAACACGTAATAATAAAAAATAATAATAAATCCAACAAGCTTCATTGCGCGAACTCTTCCTCTTCTCATCTCCGACGGTAGAGTCATTGTATAACTTCGAGAAACACTCTATGCCGTGCGCCGTGGAAGGTTTCCGGAACGGAGGGTACCAACTGAGCAATGAAATACAACTCAAGCCACACTATGGAGCGTAGAAGGCATACAGCCCCGGAGATTGGAAGGAGATCCTCTAATGTGGATACAATGACCGACAGTTGTTGCAGCCGTTTCTCGGTGGTACTTCCCCAACGCTTCGCAATCCGTCTGTGTTCATCTCTTCCCTTTTCGCTCTTCCGTACGTCCGATATTCAGCTTTTCATATACGCAAAAGCGCGGCGAGAGGGGTAGGAAGGAGGAGGCAATTTCTTACGAAGGAAAATCTCTCGCCTGCCTGGCGAAGTCAGCTACGATGAGGTCTTTCTCTACCGATGAAATACAGTAACAACCCGCGCTATACGAAGGATATACAATTCTACGACTCCGTATGGAGGCTTTACTCGCGGTAAAGTTGATCGCGATTTAGCGGATTCAACGAACTTTCTGATGGATAATTCTGCATTTCGGTCAGTTTCATCGTAAGGATGGAATATGCGCGAAATATACTATGTATCGCGTATGGTATATAGGAGATAGTATACTTTTGTGATGCCAGGCAAGAGTCGTTAGCCAACAGGCAACAGCAGCAGCAGCGCAAGAGGAGTAGAAGCGAAAGTCGGCTACGAAATGGGAACGAGCTGCCGCCACCAACATCACCACCCACTCCGTCGGTTTAATTATGAGAAACGAGCCACCGGGGAACGCGCTTTAATTGGCAACCTTGGATACAAGCCTAGTCGCTCTCTCTCGCTCTCTCTCTCTCTATCTCTCTCTTTCTCTCTTTCTCTCGCTCTATCTCTCTCTCTCTCTTTCTCTCGCTCTCTCTCGCTCTCTCTCTCTCTCTCTATCTCTATCTCTCTCTCTTTTTCTCTTTCCCTCTCGCTCTCTCTCTCTCTTTCTCTCTTTCCCTCTCGCTCTCTCTCTCTCTCTCTCTCAGTTTCTCTCCTGTATATCTCACCCTATGCCAAACAACCGGTCGGAATCGGGAATGGTCGACGATATATATCCACTCTCGACTCTACTACGGCTTTAGTATTTCTCACCAAATTACTATTGATTCTGCCTGTTGTGGCAATGTACACGTATATCAGCTGATTGTCCTACGATCCTTTTATCGCTCGGGAACAAAGCACCGAAGGATTAATCGAAATTCTGTGGTACTCCGGTGGAAATTGGCGTATTGCTTCCTCAATGTTTTTTTTTATTTACTTGACTTTTTTTTTTTTTTTTTTTTTTTTACGATCGAAAATAGCATCGAGAAATACAACGGAAGCGGTGTGTTGACATTGCTTTTTTATCCTATAAAAAAATTGGATCGTTCGAAATAATTATCAAAAAATAATTTTTTTTTACAAATTTTATCGATGTATTTTACTGATATCGCGAAAAGTGCAAATTATCATAAAAATCGAAAAATTTCTTGAAGAAAGTAAAATGCGGGAAAAATATACTGGAAAAAGAATTCAAAGAGCGGCATAAGTCGATTTGACTTTAAAAATAAGCGACGCACTGAGTCAAGATCAAGAAAGAAAAAGGAAACGACGACCGTATATTGCGGATGCCGTAAAGGTAAAAGAAGAGTCATGCGGGGTCTGGTTGCAGCGCACAGGCAGCAGACTACTCGGGTACCATCGATAAAACGATGATACAGTTATAGGCAAAGGCTTCGCCCGGTGAAAATGTGTACGAGTTTCGCAAGGAGTTTCGCCGAACGCGGTGGAGAAGCGCGGCGCTCATTGAATGTGGAAAAATGGAATGGAGACCGCTAGCGTTCGCAACAACATTTTCACCAACACGTGAATGGGATACACCGAGAACCATACAGAAACGCCATTCGCTGGATCCTAATGACGTAGTCGGCTTTACCACGTGCGCCAGGGATAACCATAATGGTTTTATACGTTTCACTTATACTCCGTAGGTCTCTACCTCCTCGGCTTCGCGTACAGTTCGTTCAGACTTCTCTCACACCCCCTCATTCTTCTCATACCCCTTTTCCTCTTTTCTCGCGCTTGATTTAAGGGCATTGTATCCGAGGCTCTGGGCTTCTCGCGTTCACCGCAATACATACTACGATCTCTAACACACACATCCCCCTGCGCCCGTTTCGCTTCTCGGTACGACGATGGAACTTTCGAAAAAAGGAAAAATATCCGCGTTCAACGATCTCGCCGCGTATACGCTACCCTACGAACCATCTCTCTCCGTTCGCCATTACAACGGATCGCGTATATCTTTCTGGTGGTACAAAAATACCGCAATCCCGTACCGTAAAGCTGACCCGTTTACAACAATGTCGGCTACACAAACCCGCGAAATGCCGAACAGCTTGACTGCGCAGATTCGCAGTACTTCCGCGCGATTCCGATCGACATCGGCGTTTTTGAGCGGAACTGGAAATTGAGGAAAACGTAATTTTTGTTGGATTTTTCAACACGAATTAAGACCCGTGGGTTATAATTGAAAGCGGTATTACTCGGAGAATTATCTACGCTTACAAAAAATTTTTTTTTTTTTTACAAATTTTGATTGGTTTATAAAAGACGAGAATAATTGCCGAAAAATAATCGCGATTTTCTAAATTATTAAAGATCATTAATAATTTTTCTTATTTTACTGCGTCGATGTTTAAAATTGATTTAATCATTGTTTTGATAATATGCGATAATAGACGGGGAAAAAAAATGAATAATTTCGAAATTATTTACGATTATTCTTGAGACGATTTAGATGGCGACACCCTTAGGTACTTTTTTCTCCAAATGCCTTTAAATTTGGGGTACACATTAGTTAACACACTCTTCAAACACTTGTAAAATTTGAATTTGTTTTACCGTCCCGAAGTCGAAATATTAACCCTTAAAGTTGACGCGATATACACGTAACCTATGGACGAAGCATGCAGTAATGATACGTTTTAAATCGTATCATCGAAACTGCATGCAAGAAGTGAATAAAAAATGTAAGTAGGCTACAGAGGGATTATACGAAACTTCTAAAAAAAAATTCAGGACCACTTACCATCAAATTTTTTTAAAGAGCGCGTGAGACACGCAAATACGAAAAATTGCTTGGAGCGGTAAATGAGCAAAAAGTTTACTCTGACATAATAAAAAAAATAAACACAATACGAACGATCTTATGAACGAGTATCCTTTTGCTTGAAATTGACGCAACCTTAAGTACCTTAAAAAATATTTTTCGGAGGTCAATTACTCATAGAATCATCATAATCGTTCAATCTTCTAGTCACCCCGTCGTATCGACGTCCGATACGACATGCCTTCGAGGTCACTAATTAATGTCATTACAAAAAATATCTTTAGCGTTATATTTTCGAATCTCGAAGTGCGCGGATCGGAGGAAAAAAAATTGCCTCGGTAGAAATCGCCCGTGCAAAAGGTATTAATTAACATCAGAGGAGAAATAAACGAGACGGTGCTGGCGGTAGGAAAGAGGGATGGAATAGGTGGCCTGTGTTCGTTGGACACGTTCCACCGTTCTCAAGGCCCGAACCGCCCTCGATGAGTTATGGCCGATAATTATTTGAAGGCTGAGAACAAAGCAGTGGTAGGTTACACGTCGGGGTGCGGTGGTGGTCGGGGGAGTTACGAAAGAGAGAGACCGATAAACTGTGCTCCGCTGGCCGCAAAACTCGCGAGAGGGTAACAGCCCCGGGCAACCAGAGAGTGGAGCAACCGAGGATCGAGGGCCTCCTGGGCGTGTAAGCCGCGCAAATGATAACGGGGAAACAGCGTCTGTGGTGGCAGACGATAAGACTCTTAATTGCCCCGTTGTTGCTTCTATCTATCTCGTGTACCTACCACAACCAAATTCTTGTCCTACATGCTGCCTCTTTTAATCTTCTCGACTTTTCATTCAATCATTATGAAACGGCAACGCAAACTTTTTTTTTCCTCGATATCTTCCGAAAGAAACATTATCGCGAAATTTAAAAATTCTTTCAAAAAATGTTATAAAATTTTTCCGTAAACCCCTTTTTTATTATTATCATATAATGAAAAAAATAGCATCTTCGATCTATTAAATGTGTCTAATTTCACTTCAATATTAATTTTTTTCAAATTAATTTTTATTTTATAAAAATTAATTAATTAAAATTTTATTTTATAAAAATTAATTAATTAAAATTTTATTTTATAAAAATTAACTTAATTTTTATTTTATAAAAATTAACTTAATTTTTATTTTATAAAAATTAAATTAATTTTTATTTTATAAAAATTAATATTTTTTTCCAAATTTAAATATTAAGTAATAAATAGCATAATAATGATAATAAATTCATATTGTAACAATTATAATTAATTTATTTTATTTTTGATAATTATTTAATACAATTTTTGTTTATGAAATTTTAATAATATTATTGGTATTATTACCAGCGAAAGCTTCGATCTTTTAGATTCGTTTTTTTGACGTCCTCTCCATAATCCGCAATTGAGAATATCCTTTCACTCTTCGGAACATATCGAAATGTGAACTGGATGATACGGATGATAGTTTATTTTTTCATTTTTCTTACGATAACATTGTGCGCCAAACAGTTCTCGATCCTAAGCCTCACTTTATTTCTTCCACTTGTTTTTCTTTTACAATTACGAGTGGTGCAGAGTGGAGGATCGAGTCTCTGGTTCAGTCGCTCTTACAGTCGACGAGGTATCGTTGGCTGTTTTTTTATTTATATTTTTCTATATATTTCTCCCTGGCGGAGGATAGTAAAACGAGAAGAGAATCGAGGAAGAGAAAAGGGATAAATAAGGGAACTGGAGGACGGAATGTACCTGACGCTTCGTCGGCCCTCAAGCACTCTCGATGCTTGCGTTCCGGTGCAAAGTTTCGCGGTCTTCGGAAATGTAAGGGATTATGCACTTCTGCTTCTGCTTCTGCCGTTGCTGGATGCTGGATGCTGGTCCGTGGCGAGTTTTGCGTACGAAAACGAACGCGCGCGCGCGCGCAAGCGGTAGAGTGAGTTCTCTGCCTGCGGCACGGCGCTTTGAATTGCAAAATAATTCAGTTCAAAGGCGCAAAGTACTTGTGTTGGAAGCGCTAGGGAGGTACACCGGGGGTTGTTCGAGAAGCGAACGAAGAATAGGAGAGGTGGAGTTCATGTTTCACCATAAAGTGCAACGGAATTGCACCTGTCACATCGAACGAAAAAAAAAACAGAATAAAAAACGCAACTCATGTAAAAGGCAACACACGAATGTGTTAGGTGCTCTAATAAATTTAATTTTGTGTCTCAAAACTCGTTAATTCTTTGACGTACAGTTTCGTGTGTAAACGACTCAGCAAAAGCTGCTTTTGACGTTTCCTAAACCGCGATTGAAAAAATTTCATTATCTATCGCGGGAAATAAATAAATAAATAAATAAATAAACAAATAAATAAATAAATAAATAAATAAATAAATAAATAAATAAATAAATAAATAAATAAATAAATAAATAAATAAATAAATAAATAAATAAATAAATAAATAAATAAATAAATAAATAAATAAATTAAATTCCAAAACTGTTCGAAGTATTTGAATATTTTTTTCATTATAATTGTTCCTTTTTTTTGCCGATACGATAAATAATTTTTATGCCGAAAGAATTTTAAATATTTAGATCAGTAGTTTATTTACATCTCCTTCAACACTATTAGTCTCAGATTTACGGGATAACATACCAATTTCCGAAAATTTCCGATTATCAGAGCCTCTCGCGTTCTATGCGAAGTATACATTTGCTCCCTCTGCGCCACGTGTTACTCTACTCGCCTATACACCCTTTCGCGTGCTACTATTGCTTTCATTAATCGTATAACTAGTATTACACCGTATAGAAACGCGGAACCTCGAGTATTGCTCATGTGCGGTTACAATATCGAGGCGTTTATATCTATAATGCGCAAGTGTTGGAAGTACCTGTATCGATTGTAACGGGATTTCACGTTGGATATTACGCTGTCTACGACTGTCGATTGAGGATTACTAAACGATAAGCTGATCAGTGCCCGCATAATTGGAAATGTCTGGCTAAATCCTGCGAGGCGGTCGATCCTCTGCAAGCTTTCATGAGAGCTTCTATCTCATTTATCTCCCTCTCAAATACTCCGCTGCTACTACTGCTGAGCTGCATCGTCCAACTTATTGCCGGCTTTTCATGTACTATGCAATTCAACGTGTATACGTGTACACGCGCCGTTGTGTGTGCGTTGGCTTCAGGATTACATGACGAATTTCTCGTCGGCTTTACCCCCTTCCCCTTCGGATGAAATGAACATAAAGTGCTCGACTACTACTTTAGTGCAAATAATGTAAAAACACGAAACAACCAAAGAAAACTAAACTCCGATAAAAAATTGAATGAAATTTTTTATAAATTTTTTTTCTCGTATTCTCGATCTTTTTCTTGACGCATCTTTGGGATTGACGATTTTTAGGATTCATTTAGTTTATTGTCAGTCAAAACCTTTCAGATAGTGAAATTTTTTTTATTTTGTTTTTTTTTATTTTGACGAATGAGTTTTTTGATCAGCTAAGAAGATCGACGAACAAGTCAAAGGGTAGTTGAAGCTGATAAAGTTGAGAATCACTGATGCCGAGCCGAATACGTATGTGGCTCACGTCTTATCCACCCTCTCGACGAGTCACCTTATCCTCGCGAGTATTCTTCTTCTTCTTCTTCTTCTTCGTCTTCTTCTTCTTTTTTTCTTCTTTTTCTTCTTCTTCTTCTTCTTCTACTTCGTCGTCTTCAGTCGACGAAGCTTCGCGAGTCCTCGACAGGAGATGCCAGACTGACGTTGGGCCAACGTCTCCTCTCCCCTCTCTGGAACACGACGGGTCCGTCTTCGAGTTCGTCTCGAAAGGAGAGAAGGCTCTGGTGTCTACGAGCCTTTACCCTCTTTCTTTCCTCTATCTCTGCTTTTTTCTCGCAAAGTCAACTTGAAATTCTCTGTGTCTCGTATTCTCGAGATCCCTTAAACGTTTCACCTCGAAACCAACGAGAGATATCTTACACCGCTGAGTTGTAAGTACATGAAAAATACTTTGCCGTAATGTCCAAAGAACGCAAAAAAAAAAAAATTAACGATAAAAATTTTCGATTAAATTATAATTACAGTTCAATTTTTTTCTCTCAATATTACGAATTCGTAATAAATATTGTATCATTTTTATTTTCAGCAATCAAAAATAACAAATTTTTTTTTTATTAAAACGAAATTATAGCCTAATATTTTTCGAAATATTACGAATATGGAAAATATTTTTTTATTCCAAGTAAACATAACGAAATAATAAGAAAAAAAAAATTCGCGGCGTTTCATACAATTATCGAAAATAATGAATTTCATTAATCGATTTTTTTTTTTTATTTCGTAATATCCCGAATAAATAGCTCGATCGTACGAGATTTGGGGAGACTTTTCAACTGACTCTACCCGGCTGCACTAGTTTACACGAGACAACATATGGTCCGCCTGTATACTCTTATTTACTTCGTCTCCTCGTTTTTTTCCCAAGGGTAGGATACACTTTCGCGCATTCGGCGATACACGCTTGCGCTCTCTACCTTCCCGAGCGTCGGTTCTTCGAGCTCCGAAACTAAGTTCCCATGATTCCCCGTAGGCGAGATGTTCATTTTTATAGACGAAAAGTAGGTCGCAGACGCATGAGAGAGCGAGAAAAAAAAAAAAAAAATGTACTTTATGTCAGTAGAGCTTCAGGTAGGTGAGAATCGTGTATATCCGTTTCAGCTGCACATAAGTACCTCTGCATACTCAGTCGTCTATTCTCGCCTTCGCTTCAGAAGATCGAATGAGACAACATACTTGGGGAGTAAGGGGTGCGTTTGCAGGGAGGGAGTTCATGAAAAGATAAAGAGAACACGCAAAAAGGCCTATCGCGATATCTCATCCAATATGATATATATATATACATATATATGATAAAGTGTCGTAAACACGTTTATAGCTTTCTACGTGCGCCGAGGGCGCCGTCGGATCTTCTGACGTTACGTAGTAAGACTCGGCATGTATATTTATTTGTACATCGCGTCTGTATATTCTATGTTCATATTAATATTCAAGAGTCACTGAATCAGATTTTATTCACGCCCGTTACTCGTAAACTTCGAAATTGATGCCTCGAGGGAGTGTTATACAGATGTGCTTCGGGTATACATTACCGATCCACTATACACCGTACTGAGGACGTCGACACTGGAGAGCATTGCTCCCTTTCCGAACTCAATTTTACATCGTTCTGTTTATTTTTCTACGTTAAAATTGGCTGACTATAACAGTACTTAACCCCTTACGCACGGTAGAGCTTTTACCGCACGAATACAACGCGGTGTTCTTTTGCTTATAACAATACCGCACAATTCCCTAAAAAAATGCCATTTGAATAATCTGAGAAACGAAACTTCAAAATAAGTCTCTAATTTTTTTCAGAATTTTTTAACGCCATTTTAAGAATAAGCGGACCATTTAAAGACTGATAAAAAATCCTGATGGAAGAGTATTTATGTCACTCGTACGTAGGGGTTAAGGGACCTCCATAGGGTTGTTTTTTGTTTTAGAAAATCTTCAAAAAATTTTTTAATCTTTTTATGGTATTTTACCTTTTGGTATTTCACAAAGGTGCCATTTTAATTTGGTCCATGTAAGTTCAACTAAAAAGTTATTTATTCCGACTAAGTAACACCTCGACGAATGCAGGGGGATGCAAAGGCATGCGAGGCATTCCGGGGTTAAATGAATGGCTTTTGACTTCGGCTTCGTAGAAACTTTCGGGCAAAGAAAAAAAAAATGAAAAAAAAAAAAAAAATCATTCACATCTCCGCGAAGATGCAACATTTTTCTCAGATTCCATGAGGCATCACACGTCAGTGAGCCGTTCGTCGTTCTCGTTCCGTGCCATTGTTCTTTCTCAGCAAGCTTTCTCTCTTATCGGCGTCGAGGAGCCGCACGAAAGAGTGAGCACGCGAGTGAAAAAAAGCAGCTCACCTACCCATTTCCCGTCTTCCACATAGTCGCGGGATCAAAGGGAAAGTCAGGTGCTCGTCGTCTACCGCGTGCACTATATATTTCGGCTCGTCGAGAAAAGGGGGCATTCTTTCCGGCGAGCGCACGAGGCTCAAGTAGTTGAACGTCGTGGTGCGGGACGACTGGACGCCGAGGCCGATGGGAGAGCCTCGAAGAGGCGAGGCTAGTAGTGCAGCTACGGAAACGAGCGGACGCGCCTGAAACGTGTGCCTTTTTTTTTTTTTTCTTTTTTTCTTGCCATTCTTCTGGGTCTTTCTACTCTTTCGCTTCGGCTAGATTTCACTCGTCTTTTTTTTATTTCGGTCCGGCATCTCGCTTTATTTTTCTTCGTCTTTTCCGTCGATTCGAAACGTGCGCGGGGATCCTCTTCGCAATTTTCCATTCTTTCTTGCCGCTGTACCTTCGCTTTTCACTCCTTATATCCACATTTTCCTTTTCTACTTCTCATCCGCATCCGTGCGCCACCAAGTCGAAGCGTACTCCAGGGCTTCGGGAGAGTGGGTCTGGGAATGGGGAGGGGATGGGGAGGCTACCCCCGACGTATAACCATGCATTTCCCAGTCCCGCAATGGCATTGGCGGAAGATTCAATTTGAGATAACCCCGA
Source organism: Cryptus viduatorius (assembly GCA_964006125.1). NCBI lineage: Eukaryota > Metazoa > Arthropoda > Insecta > Hymenoptera > Ichneumonidae > Cryptus > Cryptus viduatorius. The sequence continues at coordinate 17,872,777 of OZ023225.1, read as the reverse complement.
ACTCGCAGAGGTGGTCCCCTCCCCCCTTCTACGTACTCTCGACGTTACCCTCCATCCTCATACCATCGTATATACCATCGTATATATACCCTAATACGCCTCTCTCCGAATGCGTTCGCTCGCCAAACCCTTACTTCTCTACTCTGTACGCTTCGTATATATTAGAGTTCATGCAAGTTTACTTTGCTCCCGGCGACACCCTCGACGTAACTCGCGCGCTGCACTGCGCAATCCACTAACCCCCGTACGTGTGTAGTGTACGATGGTTATAACGTGAGTAACAGAATACATACAGAAACGTTGGAGGACTCTTGGGACAGCGAGATTCTGAATTATATACACCGGCGACGTTAAACATTGCCGAGGTTCCGACAGAACACACTCGCATGCATGATACAGATTACGATGTAATTGCAAGTATTTCGAAACTTTTTGATTCATTGTTATTATGGCTTTTGGTAGACGTAATATTTTACAACGTTAAGTGATCATTATTTCAATGACTTTCGGCCGAAAAAAAAATGAAAAAAAAAAAAATTTACAAACAAAATTTATGTAAAAAATTTGCAACGAAAAATTATTTAACGATATTTCGAAAAAAAAAAAAAATTATGGTATTTTTTTTTTTTTATTTATAAAATTCGTCATATTGCATGAGAAAAAATAAGAAATTCACTGTCGAATCGGTGGTCGAAAGTGACGTCTATTAACTAAAAAAAAAAAATGGACCATTCGTTCGACGGAGGCTAATACTTTATCGCGTTTCCATCCACGTGCGAGCGAGAAACGATCTTATGGTTGTGATATCTCGCAAATCTCCCATCTTGTGTGCCGACCCGACGTGGGCAACCCGCCCGGCACTGCGGAACGTCGGAACGAGGAAAAGGGAGAAATGAGGAAGAAAGCTTTATGAGTGGGAAAACTGTGAGAAAGGCAACACGCGGAACGGTATATACGGGAGGAGATTGACGATTGTGCGAAACTTTTAACCGTGTGCTCCCTAACTCGATTTTTCACGGTAATTTATCCCTTCCCCCTTTCCACCCCCTTCTCCCTTCCTCCCCCGTTACCACCGTTGTCATGTCACCCTCGAGCAGCTTGCGAAAACCCTCAAAGATCGCATATCTTTCCTTCGAAGGATACATCTCTCCCCCGTACTTTTTCTCGCTCTCGCACCCCTCTTTCTTTTTCTTTGCCGTTCTTTTCGTTGCCGTGAATCCCGAGGCATAAGCAGGTTTTGTCGACAGATCTTGGGTTGATTGTTTAGTGCTTCTTTCGATCGGAATGATACGCGAATAGAAATGGAAAAGGGAAACCGAGATTAACTCTGATTTGGGCCCCGAGTCCCCAGAGATAGAGGTCGGTACCGACACACGATTCAACTCACTCGAACGACATCTCCATCTCCGGTACACACTGCGATAGCCTTCGTTTCTCTTGCGCGGATAACCTCGTCGTACAACATTTACCTCCCGACGACGGCGTCATCAATACGGATTTCCGGAAAGACCGGCCTCGACGACTGCCAACGATTTATCGTACGTGAAAACGGTCCGTGTCGCTTTCGGGACCCGCGACATTCCCGCTGATTCGAAATTCCGATTTATTTAGGAACGATGAGAAACGCGGGAAATAAAATTATTCAGTTATACTTCGAAACGAAAAATGTTTATTCTAAATTTGCATTTTTGGATATAGTTTGTAACGAAGTAAATTCGTACCATTTATTTTGCGTACTCGAGTCGAGGCTCCGCTCACCACGGAGCCCCTTTAATATCATCGCGCGAAATAGTAGACCTCCCACCCCCCCCATGTACCCCCGTGCCTAGGCAAGGTAACGCTCAGCAAGAGACCCAAGACACCGAGAGAGACCGATAGCAGAGACAACGCACGAGCTAGAGAGAGAGCGGGAAACAGCGAAGGAAGATATTCGCTCGACAACAACAGGACTCGTCGCTGGCCAAAGTCCACCGTTGCCGTCCCGTCGCCTCTCTCATCGACCACGCCGCCCGCCGCTCTCGATCGTCGCTCAATAGCTCGAGCGACGATAAATCAATATCGCTGCCGCCATCTGACACCTCGCCCGTCGATCGAGCGAATTATCGACCGACGCCGAGTACCGTCTTCTCTCTCTCTCCACCGCCTTCCGTCGCGCTGTCAACGGAGAAGATTTCCGAGAAGAAGGACGAGCGTTACCTCAGCCTCGTTCGAGCCGTTAAGTAGAGTAGACGTGCGTGGACGATTCCCCCGTTCCCCGCCATTTTTGTAAGGGAATCGCCCCGCATGAATTTATTGTAAAGAGTGTGATATTTGCGAGTAATAGTTTTCCCTCCCGAGTGATAATCCTCCCCGACCCTCCCCCGATATTTTCCGCGTAATTAACGTTAGTAAAGTGACCGGTATTCACTTGAGTATTTTATAGCATAATTTTCCCAAGTTTCGCCATTTACCGGCAAAGACTCGTGCACGTGGTGAGTGGCGTGCGACATTATTTTTGCGTGCGAAGTGATTAAGTAAGTAAGTTAATCGTGTGCAATTTCCGTACATTTTTTCCATCGTGTTTTCCCCCCCGTTACATCGCCCTGACGTCCCCGAAATTCGTGTGTGAGCCGAAGGCATTAAATTGCGAGCCCAAAGATCGGTTGACCCTCCCCTGAGCCCTCTGCTGTCCCTTTGAGTTTGCCGGCCATTACGTACTTCGTGTAAAGTTGAATATTTGTCGACTCATGTCGAATCGAATAACGGTGTTACCCCGTGAAAGGTAACTGGCGCCCAAAAAGATTGTTTGAGTAGTTTCCCCCGAGTTTTTGAGATATTTTGTGAGTTATTTTTATGAGCAATTTCCCCGCGATTTTCCCAGTAATTTTTCAGAAGACCCGTCGTCCCTTTGCCGAGAATATTCGATAGTCCCGTCGACATTTTCTCTTGCCACGAGTCGCGTACGCCTCGCGGATCGCCTCGCGGATCGCCTCGTGGCAACCACCGTTAATTCTTTTATTATTTTTCCCCGACCCTCCCCTCGCCCGTACGACCCAGAATTATTGTTTATTCGATTTATTGTTATCTTTGCGAATTATTATTATTTTGTATTATTTTCGTGATTATTTTCTTGTTATTTCTCCCCCGATTTAGTTTACGAATTTTTAGCTCCCGTCCCCGCTTACCCCCGACATTTTCGACGCCAAGTATTATTCTTAGTTCGTTTATTATTTAGTTGCAATTATTGGTAAGATTTATTTGGGTTATTTTGGTTGATTATTTTCTTTATTTTCTTTTATTATTATTTTTCGAGTTATCATTTTTTATTGTTAGTTGTTCGATCCCCGTTATTTCGCTTAGTTTATTATTTCTTATTTTCATTCCGATTTCTTTTGTATCATTTTCCCGATTTTATAATAAATTAGTATTTCTTTTGTCAAGTATCCCTCCACCGCCTATGATTATTTAATTTTGTCGTATCCCCCCCCGAATATAAGTTTGACGAAAACCTCCCGTCACAATTTAAAAAAAAATTTTACACAATTCGGCCAAAAAATTCGTAATTTTCACTGTAAAAACGTCCGGTGCCGGTATTGGAAGCTTTTACAAATTAAACGCCAATATCAAATTAATTCGCCAAAATCATTAAATATTAAATAAAAATCGTAATTTCATTCGATTAAAAAAAAAAAAAAATTTATACAACAATTTTTTGTAAAATCACTGGCAATTTTTTATTTTCCGAGAGAAACAATTTTATTTTCGAAAATTTTTTTTTGAATTGCTTAATAAAAAATGGAGCGATATTTTTAATTTTTTTTTTTTTTCGTAAAATATGTCTAATCATATAAAATCAACGGATTGCATCCTTCCGATGGTACTAATAAATTTTAGTACTCTTGTTTACCGTTCGAAAACTTTATCTAACGTTATTTATATCGACAATCGAGATTTCCATGGATCATTTTAATTGTCGAGTCAATCAATGCCAATGGTTAAGCCGCCGATTGTGGTTCGGTAACGAGGGCGGATTTTGTGGGGGAGTTAAGGGCTTTGGTAGCAATGGTGCATTAGTTTGATTTCGGACACAGGAGACTCAACCCTGATAAGCGCGCTTCCTCCTTCTCGATTCATCTTCGATTCGAGAATTCCATCTCCGGTATTAGTTAAAGCGGATTGGTCGACCGACATAGCCACCAAACTGTCGGTAGTTAGTCGTAATTCATCAATTCAATATACCGTGGCGTCAATTTATCGGATAGGGGACCGTTGGTCTCACATTCTATCCGAAACATATATATTGATCCATCCAATTACTGGTGAAAATAATCGCTTGTTTATCTCGCAGAAATTCGTGAAGTATCGTTATTTCGTAACAGATTGGATTTCGTTTTTTTTTTTTTTTCCGTACTAAATTTATCCCACTGACATTCTTATCACATATTCATTATCACGTTTTTATCCGAAAAAAAAAAAAAAAAAAAAAAAAAAAAAAGAAAAAAAAAAGTGAAATAATACGCGAAGCAATTAAACACATTCACGATACGCTGCGGTTGCGTTCACTTGATTATCGAATGGAAATTGTAAATCTGAAAGTCTGCTAATTCACGATTGCCTCTCGCGAAAATTTTTATTCGAATATCCGCTCGGCGCTTGTATTATATCGCATTAACATTATGAAGCAGCCAAGTTGGTGTATCGTGCGAAAAAAAAAATGAAAAAAAAAAAAAAAGATTTCGCCACGATTTTAATGGCGAATTGAAATAACGAAAACGCCCGAGCGGCACGTCCTCGTATCTCCGTCGACGTGACGCGAATAATTCGTGCAGATGCGACTTTAAGTGCCACCTTCTCGTCGCTGCTACCCCGTTCATCCTATCGGGAGCTCGAGTTTTCCCCTTTCCCCGAACCTTTCCTTCTTTTTTTTTTTTTTTTTCAAATTTTTTTATTTTTTTTTTATCTCGACTTTTCTACGCTCTCGACGCGAGTGAAATTCGTAGTACCCTCGAAAAAGCTTCGGTCCGGATGACGAGTGCCTCCCCCGAGTCGAGAGCCCGCAGAGATGGAGGAGAAGCGCGAAAATATCTGGCGGTGCAATAAATGTCCGTCTGGATTCTCGGCGCCGGAACTTGCTACATCGTCAAAATTTCGCCAAACAAAAAGATACCGCGGTACTCTACTATTGTATTTTTAAAAAATGGCGAAAATGTGTAGTATAAGTACTTTTCACCCATTCATTGTATATTTATTCATTAACCCTTTTATTTTTGATAACCCAAAACCCATGAGCCCCATAATCATAATGTTTTATTAATTTTTTTTATTCATCAATTTTACATATATATATTTTTTTTTCAATTTTTTTTATTTTTATTTAACTATATTTAGATTTTTCTTTTCAGATAAGCATTTCGATCTCTAAATTTCGAATAAAATAAACGACGATAAAATTTCGAAAAAAAAAATGTTCATAGTGAATAGAAAAGCTTTTTTATACCGATGTTCTTTATCATTGCAAAAAAAATATATATGCAATATCGCATTACTGATAAATTCGTGTTATAGGTACTTTTCACCCCTTCGTTCGATATTATTTTCTATATATTCAAAAGTATGTGTAATCTTTTTTTATCGAAAAAAAACTCGTCTCCATTTACCATTATCTCGCGTGAATATTTCCTCTCAAATACCGCATTTCAACTAAAAATAACCGACGATAAATTTTTCGAAAAAAAAAAAAAAAAATTTCGATAAAGTTCATCAATGATACGAAACACATAGTGGATAGAAAAGCTTTTTGATCCGTCGATTTCTCTCTTGAAATTTTCGCTTGAATAGTGTCGAGCGTTTGATGACGGGGATCGATAACCATTCTATCAGAGGAAGAAAACGAAGCAGACGAAGAAGAAGAAGAAGAAGAAGAAGAAGAAGAAGAAGAAGAAGAAGAAGACGACGGAGAAATAGAAAAGAGGTGCCCTTTCCATTTGCCTCCTTCTCTCAATTCCTTACGCCCCTTGGCTCTCCGTACTCCGCTCGTCTGCAGTTTCACGATTCCTCCTTCGTTCGCTTCGGTACATTATGCCGTTCGCTACTGCTACCCCATTGCCGTCTTCGTTCTTCCTTCAATCTTAAAGCGGTGGCAGCGTCGGGGAGGAATCCTCCGACGTTTCTTCCTGCGTAGTATACGACTGATCCTTTTATATGATAATTGCAACGTATTTGCCGGGTGTAGACTGTGTATAAACAGGCGACGGGCTTTATTGAGGGGCGGTGGAGGGCCAAGCAGTGCATTGTAGCAAAAGCAGAGCGCTCACCCCCTATATATAGTATATATATCAATAGATTTCCGATCGTATACCAACCCGGAACATTGGGAGACGTTTCTCAGCATCCTTTCCATTCTCTCATCGTCCCTCTATCGGCTTCTCTCGATCTCCTCATTCCTTTATTTCCTTTATTCTCTCCTCTTCTCTCGTTTCTCTCTTCTTCGTCATTCTTCTCCATTCGTCTACGTCTAAAATTCGTCTTGATGCGTCATTACGGTTACTGCACGAGTCGTCGATAGATCGCGCGCGCTATCGCAAATCTCGAGAGTGTATGTAAGTCCTGACGGCAGAAACGCCTTGCGTCCGTATATATAGTGTACCTATATATGTATTTATCGAGTGGTTTTGCTGGAAACTCGCGACGATTTCGGCTCGCAAAGGAATGGGCACTGAGCGCCAGCGAGAACGATCAAAGCCTCGAGCAAAGACCAAACTGCATCGTATCAATAGATCTCCGCTAAAGATATAGATATATATACGTATATATAGAGAGGTAAGAGAGGCATGGCGCGCGAGTTTCCAGCTTTCCTATCTATCCTTTCGGTGCTATTCATCCTTGAGATTTATTTGGTGCCCACAGTCAGCCGTCTCACAAACTCAAACACAGACGTTCGGCTCTTTGTTGCGGAATTCGTTTGTTCGTTCGGAGAATTAACGTCTTCGACGGATCATTGTAACTCGAGGATCGACACCGATGGATCAAATCTCTGGGCGATTGATACGAAGAACGAAGATCTTTGACTCATTTACATCTCCAGTCTGCTGGAGAAAACACTTTTTTTTTTTTTTCGTATCGTTAATAAAAATCGCATTTCGCATTATATCGCAAAATATATCGATAATATATCGAATAAATTTTTGTTGAAAAATAATATATTATAGATACATTTTCAAATATATTTTTGCAAATATATAACAAATTATGTGATTTGTCATATATTTGTTATGTAAAACATCGAATTTCATATATGTCTAATATATCACTAATATATTTCTATATTTCGAAAATTTACCCCAAAAAACGCAGCCGTTTGACAAAAAAACTGTACCAGAATTTTTTTTTTTTTTTTTGCATACGAAAAAAAATTTCGAAAAAAAAAATCTTACGTCTCGTAATTTTTTGTGTGTTTCAGGTAAGAAAATTCCTGCAGATCGATAAAAATTTCATCCCAATGATCGCCAACGAAATCGGTGAGTCCAAAGATTTACTACAGGATATTTTTTAACGGATTGACAAACTTTGATTGCGTATCGTATTGTTAATATAAAAAGTAAACGAAAAAATTTTCGTTCGGAATACGAAGGGATGTAATATACAAAACTCGTCTACTTTCATCTGACTTTCATCATCGGGTAGCTAAAAGCTCGCGTAAGTCAATTTTGGTATTCGTTGTACGTCCTGACGGTCAGTTATAACGTACTATGTACAGTGTATATATAATGCTCGCGGAACGACGGAGAACTGAGGACGATAAAACCGCATGAAAATATTCATGGGGCTCGGAGGTTTATTCATAGCGCGTTACGCGATATAAACGGTCCCGTGCGTGCGAAAGCACTGAGAGAGATCTCTCGCTCATTCGTTCGGCTATTCTCGCACATACACGAAAATCCACTGTACTCTATATAGTTCGGCACAGTATAACTCCACCACTTTCACAGTCACTTAGTTTTCAAGTGCACAGGAGAGAGCACTTAAGCGCCTCTGACAGTTAAATTCAAACTGCCCTCTCGCTGGGCTCTCGTTGGCTATCAACCCCCCCAAACCCCTCCGAATACTGATCTACGGTAACGTTACTCCTGTAGAAATTCTCATGCCAATCCCCTTCCACCCCCTTCCACCCCTTTCAACCCCCTCCAACCCCCTCACCCTCAGTTCACCCCCATTTCACCCTTTTACCCCCTTTCTTCTCACTCTGACCGCTCACTCTCCGGTTCTCCAATTTACATACAATTGTCTCGGGTTCATTAACCCATACATATTTACGCGAGTTTCAAACCACCCCTTCCTGCCCTCTCTCGTGCTCGTGGCTCATGCTGATCCTGCGCTTATCATACGATGTGCAGAGAGAATAGTTTGAGGTAAAGAGAACGGTGGCTGGGCTTGGAAACCCCCTTCGAACGCGATATGAGAGCCTGCGGAGCGTTACGGCACTTTGGAAATACGTAGGAGAGCCCCACAACCCCCTCATCGCCAACTCGGTATTACTTACCTCTCCACTGGAACTATACGACACCGGTAGAGATAGTGTGGAGGGGTAGTAAAAGCAAGAATTTCTACATCCCCGTCTGAACATGCTTCGCGTTCGAAAATTAAGGCGAAATAATTCAACCCCCACACCCCTACACCCCTCCGAGAATAGAGTCCTTTTCAGGCGGTGGCGGATGCCTTCGGTCTGTTCATCTCATCTCGTCGTCGTTCGAAGAAGCTTCGCGATGGAGATACGCAAATTTTATTGACTCGATACTCTTCGGCATTGACGAAAGTTAACTACGGCTTTTTTTTCCCTTCTACGCGCAATTTCGGGGATTTTTATGTGTGGATGATTCGAAGGGATCGCGGTATTGGGACGACGAATGAAATTGTTTGGTTATCGAAATAATTCTGTTTTCATTATAGTATATTTTCGCGTTTTTCACGAAACGGAATTTCAAATTTTCAAAATTAACAAATTTTACGAAAAAAAAAAAAAAAATTTGATTGAAAAAATATTACATAACAATTTTTTTTTTTATTTTTTATTCGTAAAGGATTTTTTTTTTACTGTTTCATTATGGATTTAACTTTTCATTTATTCATGGGTCAAGTTTTTTAACCCAATTTACGTTTTATAAATAAATCGGTACAAATGCGTAATTAAATTAATTATGAATACACTAAGGGAAAAAAAAAACATTTCGAATTGTTGAATTGGTGTAATCAGAATTCATTGTTATGTTTTTTTTCGGTCGTCGGTACTCGACGGAGTTCCACTAAATATTTCCAAATTTAATTATCGACTAAAAATTTTAGCGTTGTAAAAAAATTCTCCGAACGACTATCTAATTTTTAAAATCTAAATGCGAATTCGATACTTTCAAATTTTTCATCGATTTACAGATAATCGAGTTACGCAGAAGCATTGATTTATTTTATTAAATAATAAAAAAAAAAAAAAAAACAAAAAAAATCACCCTAAATTCAAAATCACAGAATCACACCGATGCCTCGAAAACGATTTACGTCTGCAGTAATTTTTTCTCACCCTTCCGTATTTAAAGAAAATCTATCGATCTTTTTTTTTTTTTTTTTTTCACGTCGCCCATACCGTCAACAAATCACGTTCCGAACGTTTTCGATTTAACGATATATATTTCTCAATTTTATCGCATTCGAAACTCTGTCACATGTCCGTTCGATAAAAAAAACTTCGTTTCATATTACACTGCGGAAGAGCAGCAATATACCCTTTTGGATCGTAATGCCCGTGACTCCGTTCGCGTATTACGATCCATTGAAGCTCGCCGACGGCCTTTCCGGCTCATCGTATTTCCGTAAAAAAAAAAAAATATATATATATATATATATACACACCAATACATATATATATGTGTTCGCGATAGAAGAAGAATTGTAAAACAAACGAGAAGAGAGCCCATCGGGTTTTTCCTGACCCTGTGTGTTGAGAGAGAGCCTGTAAAATATTTAACAGCTTTCCAGCGGGAGCCCGAGTACTACAGCACGAACGTTTCGAGTGTTCCTGAACGCTCGTACATACGTACGCGTATACTGCTCCCCTTTCTTTCTCACTCTCTCTCTCTCCTCTGGCCGCTCGCGTTCGGACAGTAAGGTGTTCTCTAGTGTCAAGGGGCCGGCTTTTCTCCATCCTCCCTTTCTATTTCTTTCTTTCTCCCTCAACTCGTAAATGCTTTTGCGTTCCTACACGTTTCTGTACAGAGAGAACGAGCAACGAGCCCCGTGAACGAGAGGAGGCTAACCTTCGTGTCTGACGTCGTTGCTCGCTCCGGTGCGAGCATATTACACGAACGGTTGCAATAAACGTCGATCTATGTAGTACCTTTAGCCCCCTCGCGCGTAACCGGGGTACACGTTAGTGTGGGAGTTACTGTACATCGTGTTGGTATTTCTGAATGCTTTGTATACTCTACTCTCGTGTGCATGAAACGCCGCGAATATAATACCTTTCGTCTCTTCATGAAACTCTCCTCTGCGAGTACTATTGCGAACTGTCGCTGAGGGGAACATTACGCTTTGACGATCTCTATCGCGAAACGAGAGACGCGATAAATAGCTGTGAAATTTGTTCATATTTGCTTCCACCAGTGACTATCAACGATACTATTTTCATCTTGAAACTTACGAATTACGCGAAAATCTCGAGAATTTTTTTTTTTTTTTTTTTACAAATTTCGAAACAAAATTAATTATTGTTGACAATAAATTCTGTTGCTAATAAAAAAAAATCGAGTGAAGACTAAGCAAACCAAAATTTTTTTTATGATGCCAAATATCTGCGATATATTTATATTTTCATGAAAAAATTATTTAAAAAAAAATTAAATAATAATAATAATAATAATAATAATATAAATTAAAATTATATATCGTTTAAAAAAATGCAGAATTCCGTAGACATCGATGAATGCATATAAGACGGAAGTTGGTAGACAATCTTTCCACCGAACAAACTTATCAAGAGATCAACCGAGAATTCGGAAAGCCACAATATATGCTGTCGGTTTAAGGGCTCCACAGATATTCGCCGGATCGAGATTACGTGTAAACGTATACATACATAGTATGCGTGTAATTTATATGAAACTTTTCTCCAGCGTCGAGGCAACATATAATACGCGGTATATATGTATACGCATCTCGCTCGGCTGTTCTCTGTATCGGTATTTAATCTAAAGCCCCGACTTTGTATTCGAAGCAGGTTCGCGTGCGACCTATCGAGCTTTTCGTTGGCTCCACGTGTGCGTGTTCACGACTTACGTTCGAGGATATCGATTTTTCTTTGGCCCGCTTCTCTCTATTCTCTTCTCTCATCTGGCCTCGAATCTACTTTCGCGTCTTCATCCCCCTCCCCCCCGAACCACCCTCTTCCTAACCGCAAACTCGTAAACGCTTGCGGAAGCTAAAGTAATCCCATCTACGCTATATCGCTCTTGGTTGCTCCTGTGGTTTTTTCAAATTGCCGAGAGCGTGTTATAGTCGACACGCGTGTTATCGGCGAATCAATAAATTTCTTCATATTTATATTCCAACTTTTTCATCCGGATTAATGGACGAAAAAAATCAGACAATACGCAGCAAAAAATTATCGTCATCGACTCGGAGAACTCGCGAACACGCAGCGCGTTTGGGACATAAAATGTTTTATTATTTTTTAAATATTTTTTTGTTTGTATCGGTAATTTTCGAAGATTTTCTTAAAATCGCATTATTTCGATCGAATTTTTGAGAAAACAGATTTTTTAAAATTATTCCATATTTCTTGCGGAATTTTTTTTTTTTATTATTGATTCGTTTTCGTAAAAAATGGAATAATTTTAAAAAATTACGAGAGAAATAATTTGAGCGAAATTGAAGGGTTGAATTTTTAAAAAATCGAAATTTCCTGATTATCACGCTGAAAAAAATTACTATCAAATATTTCACTCGTATCGACGATGTTTTTTTTTTTTTTTTTAATAATTCAAAGAAAATCGTAAAATTTTCATGCCGACACTTCTCTTTGATGCACACGATATACACACGACGTTGGGCACAAAGTGTTTGAAACAAATAAGATATTTTTTACGTTCAATCTTTGTACAAGAGCGCTACTTTATAGTACACCCACTGTACTATAGTTTAGAGCTGAAATGTCTTATATATACAGTGCGCAGCCCTTTTCCGTATACACGGCAGATGCGAGCGAAATCGCTCGGGAACGGTCGTCGTCAATCCTCCCTTCCTTCGTCCCTCTTCGCTCCTCTCGGTCTCGCGTGATTCGAATGTTCAAGTAACGACGTTCTCTCGACGCCGAGAAGCAATTGATTTCACGTGGCAAAGTTCCAGACGTGGGCGACTGTACAATCCGGCAGCGTTTCCTATCCTAGACGCCTCATCCCCCGTTTTACCTCTCCCTCCCTCGTTCCTTCGCTTCCTTTTCGATCCTCCCTGACTCCCAGTCTACCGGTTTGTTCTCGAGAGGGCGAGAGGGAGAACGAGGGTAGGGGGCCGAAAATTTCTCGGTCGTTCGTCCGCACTGTCGGCGAAAGCAAATTTGTCATCGCTGCAGAGTACCGACTCGCTTCGGACAATTCATTCGTGACGTTATATAGCCTCCCACTCGAACGTTTCGACAGTGCCAGTAAAAATCTTTCCAAACAATTTCCCCAGTCTCTGTCTATTCGCCGTACTTTTACTTACGAAAGCCTCGGTGTGACCATCGCTTCTTCAAAAAAATCGAATCGATAATAAGAGCCGAATGTTTGTTCAATCTTTCCAAAGGAAAAGGGTTTTTCACAATTACGAAAAATCCGAAAATCGGTAAATTTTTTTTGCGATTTTTTTTTTTTGCAAAATCATCGTTTGCCTACATTTCGATTTAATATTTTTAAATAATTCATAAAAATCTATAAAATAATCATAATAATCATAAATAAAATCATAAAAATCTATAAAATTATTAATCTGCCGTCAATTTAATGAAATTTTCTTAAAAATCTTTCCCTTTCGTACATAGTGACGAAAAATGAACAAAAAGTGGCAAAAATTGGTACTTCTACTCTAAATACATAAAATATAAAAGCAATACATTTTTATTCCAAATTGTCCAATGAAAATTCATCCCCCGGATTTCTCGCACCCTTAATTTTTTTTTTAAGTACAGAAATATATATTATCGCGTCTGCGAAACATTAGTGAACCGAATGGACGAGACTCGGCGATAAATCGACGTGACTATAATAGTATCGCGGTGAGAATGATAATGACGGTCAAGCGTCGGCGTCGAGTCTCTAACGCATCCGCGAGAAGAAAGTTAGCGCTGCGGGTAAACCTTTAATTGACCGCTAATTTAATAGCGTGCATCAACGAGAATTTCCACTGCCACTGGTAGGGGGAGGAAAAGGGGGAAAACAGTGCAAAGTTCAAATTCACAACGAGCCAAGGCGTTGACATCTCGGCGTTGCGACTGCGGCGAGAAGGGGGCGATTGTTATCCTACAGCGAAACGCGTTACCCACGTAATGCTCGCTAATTGTTCAGGCAAATGAGGAGCGGCTCGAGTTCAACGGTATCTGTCGACGTGACCGTGCATTCGTGGCGATTCCATACCACCGCGAAATCGAGGCCGATGTGTATACCCACAGAGGGAGGCGTAAGGGAAGGGAAAGGGGTGTGCGGGTGGTTTGGATACTGAAGCGAGAAGGACCGGAGAACCGGACAGAATCGAGCGAAGCCAACGGCAGGCGAACGAGCGGAAACTTGGATATCCTAGAATGGTTTGCCAACGCCAACCGGTTGGTGGTAGTTTGTTATAATTAGCGGTCCAGACGGTATGGTCGCGATACCGCACACCCTTCACGCCGTTTTCACCCAAAATCCTCCCTCTCTGTCTATCCCTCTCTCCCATCTACTCTCTCCTTCCGGTTGCTTTCACTTACGAAACGTTTGCGAATCGCGTTCACTCGACGCAAGACGTTGAGCAAACTAATACGATGCCGCATTCAAATAACGCTAATTTCGGCTAAAATACATCGAAAGTTCGGACAATCGAGAGCTGAGCTCTTGGGCGCCATGCGCGCGCATCACTTGCCTTCGCAGTTTGCCTTACGAAACTGCATTGTTAATTATATAATCTTAATTTTCAGTGGTTATTTTTTCAAAACAATGCAATGCTACTTTTAAATATGTTAATGCAATTTTTTGAATTCCACGTCTCGCAAATTGTCATGCATGCGGAATTTTTTTTTTTTTTTTTTTTCATTCGCGAAGTATACCTCGTGACCCTTGAATAAGTTTCCGTCACAAGTGATTCAGTGAAAATTCCATCTGCCGCTATTCCGTTGAGCGAAAAAGCTTCATTTTCCGCTGAGAAGAAGAAGAAGAAGAAGAAGGAGAGCAAAGGAGCAGTTGTGAATTAATGCATTTTCATTCGGCTCGAATTACCGGGTCGCGCGCCGCTCGCGCTAGTGATTCGACTCGACTAAAATGCCAGTGGCTAAAGAAAATTCATTCCGTTAGAATCGCATCCCTTCTATACGCGCGCACAGCCCTCGGCGTTTGTGGCGAAGAAGCGGGTGGCAGAGAGCGCGGGGTAAGAGCACCGGCGGGAGGGGTTGGAGGGGGTGGAGGGGGTGGATTGGTGGCGCTTCTACGATGGTGCAGGGGTGACTCTACCGGGCTTTTCCAACCGCGCCATCTTATCACGATTACCACTGCCCGTAACAATATTAATCTAAAACTTTGAACGAAGTTTTGCCTCCGGTCATTTAATTTTCTCCGTCGAGTTTTCTCGAAAAGGGGAAGAGACTGCGCCTGAAATCCGCTAGTAGAAGTGGATAGGATAGAGTGAAAGAGAGACGCGGGAGAGAGGAGGGAAAGAGCAGAGAGAGAATAAAAGGACATAGAGAAGTTGAGAGAAAGCTAAGAGAGCCGATGATATGCCAGGTAGGCGCTTCTTCGGAGAGCTTAGAGAGACTTTTGCGTTATTTAAAGTCGGAACCTCACATAAACCGCAGCCCTGCCGTTGCCCGCTTCATCCACGTAGTCCGACCCCTTAACGACGACGACTAACATTTAAAAGTACAATTTGTCAATTTTCTTACTTAAAGTACGACAGGGAAAGTAAAAAAAAAAAAAAAAAAAACCTTATGAGGGCGGCGACATACCCCCAAAAAAGGCGCACAGTCAAGTGTCTTATACACACTTTTAGGTAACAAAATATACGCGCAGCCACTGAGAACCGTACAAATTTTTTTTTTTTTTCCGCCCTTCTGAAAAGTGCTCCCTCGCGAGAAACAAACTCTCCGCTCACTTCGGAAGCTTAGGGAAAATTACGTATTTTCACGAGTCGAAATGCCAATAAACCAAGATTAACGCTCCGAGAACCAATTTTACTAATTAATGTTTACCCGAAAGCTTTTGCGGACGACCGAAAAGTTTCTTCGAATGGTGGTGGTTGCGTTCGACGTTTTTCCCCCCCTCTCCCCCCTCTTTCGCGTAGTTCGCAACCGCCCTCTCTTCGTTGCCCTACTTATTTTCTCGCTCGCACTTTTTGTTCATCTCCCATATATAATTTAGCGTCGGTACTCTCACGAAAAAAACTTTCATCGGCCAGATGATTAATGCCTTCGTTTCGTTACCAAAAATGTTGGGTAGTTCTCGTTTTTTTTTTTCTTTTTTTTTTTTTTTTTTTTTGAGCGGAGCGGTAAATATGCATTCCCTACTTTTCATTCTTTTCATTTTCGCGAGTCTGCGGCATCCACTTCACACGTACAATACTCCCGAAGATTCGCACTCTCATGTATATTACACAGACACACGCAAAGCTCGGAGTGGAATGAAAACATTCTCTCCCTTTGTAAATTCTCCGTGTTATAAAACCATAAAATTATCAACGCGCTGCTCCGATTGGTACACTATACGGGCGAAGGTTATATAACTTGTCGGCGTTAGCGATAAAAGTTTTTCCGAGCTCATCGAGCTTTTTTGCGAACCAGTCGGGCGATCGAGCGCCGAGGTTGTAAAAAAGAAAAGCGCTCTCTCGGTTACGTAGCGCAGATCCGACAATATCTGTACCGGATGAATTCCACCGGATGAGAATGAAGATTCTTTTTTTTTTTTTTTTTTTTTTTTTTTTTTTTTTTTTTTTTTTCTTTCTTTGCGTCTGTGAACACGAGACGATAATTGGAAACTTGGGAATTTCCATACGTTTGAATACCCTTCAAAGGTACACAAAAAATATGCACGCACTCGCGTATTAACGCCCGAAGCTCTCGAGTTTCAAATCAAAAGGCAAATATTTAAAAACAAAATTTTTATTCTAACGTTCATTAACTTCATAACGAGACCATCGTTCGCGGATCCAACGACCCCGCATACGATATACTACACAAAAGCTTCAATTCGTTGAATCCCTTTATCTCACGTACGCGCTATTAATTTTCTCATTAAATATCAACTTACACCCACCGACACGCGACTGAAATAACTCGTGGATAACAGCCGCTTTTGGAAAATTCTCTTCGTAAAACTATTTAATGAGTAATATAAAGGGGATAGAACGATGCGCTGAAAATTAATGCGAATAATAAAAAAAATCGGGAGGCTAAAATTACGCAAAAGCTTCGCAACATATTCTCGTTCATTGGAGAAATTTTTTTTTTTTGTCGAAATACTCAAGTTTTGAAAAATTAAAAAATCGATTACCCTTTAACGATATTGAGTATTACGGGACCTTTACACTCGATAATTTACTTTATTGATAACCGGAAACTCGTTCGCCTTCGATGTTCATTTAATACCATTATTTCGTGAAAATTCCACGTAGAATGATCTATGATCGAAAAAAATCCAAAAATCCTTATCCAACCGGAAACATGAATTCGTCTCAATCGCAATTGGATATAATGAATGAGTCTCTCACCCTCAATGATTTCCTGTATTGATTACTGAAAACTCATCCGCCTTTCGACGTCCATTCCGCATCATCGTCCTCCGGATATTGATCGTAAATCGAAATGATCTATGATCCCAAAACATCCGGAAATCCTAACCGAACTATACGCGGATGACGTATCCTCACTCTGATGATCCAAGGCTTTGGACATTCGGACGGATAGTTCCTTCGCGAGTTTCAATGCGACACACTTGCGTTTGCCTCATACCGGAAATACTCCCGATCTCCTCCCCCTCGCAGCGGAAATCAGATCTCCGGGTTATATCGATGACGCATCGCGTGGCTTGATCTCTATCCCTAAAGCCGTCCCACCAGTACGACCGAGATTACGGGTACAATTTCAGGAATTAACAGAATGCCCATAGTTATAGGTTGGCTTTGGATCCTCGTGAGGTGAGAGCGTCATGCGTATGTTGCGTCCTTCGCACACTGTGCTGTAATGTTGTCATAGTTATCGGATATCGCTGAAGGACAACAGGAATATGCCGAGGATCCTATGATTCACACATCTGCACTAACACTATGCCATACAATGCGTTAGCCCCGCCAACACATGCATGCGAATGGTTACGGTAACATAGGCAGGTCGGGCGAAGCCTCAGAACCCCTCAGGACCCCTCAGGACCCCTCAGCAACAGCACAGTTCAGCAATATGTACCGTAGACCTGTACCACCATAGAAGGAGTATGGATACGCCCCGCGGAGCAACAACAGGTTGCCATTAATTATCCACGTCCGTCAATTAGGTCTCTGCTGCCCACCACCAACCCGACACTCATCCCCTACCGAGTTCTATACTCACACCACGACTCGTCGTCTTCCATCTCGTCCTCTCCCATCGAGGGTGCTTCAGCGGTCGCGTCCACGTTTCGGTTCGATGCTCCGGCATTGACAAATTAATCGCAAGAGCGAACTTTTCGAGGGGAAAAGCCGCCAGCGAGAGAGCCAGAGAGGACAAGAGAGAACGAAAGAAAGGGAGAGGAAGGAACGGACAGAGAGAAGTGCTTTTGCGGGGCCAAAGCAAGGCGTGGAATAGGAAACGCGAGAAACGACGCGGCCTTTGAACGTCCTCCTCGCGGACTCGAACCATTTGCAAAGTTTACTGAACCGCGCGGCCCTCTTCCTCCCCTCGCGTCATCTCGCTACTCCGCTCACTTCCTCTTCTGCTTTAGATTAAACCGAAGTGTCGAAAGATATACGAAAATTTCTCATTCCCATCATTCCTTATTCCGGAAGGATTTGTAATCGAGAATTTTGATAATTTTTCATTTCACGTATAATATGATACGGGGGATGTTTTTTTTTTTTTTTTTTTTTTTCGGTAGGAAGGGTGATGGAAAAACATCGATTTCACGGATAATAGAGATATTGGATATTTGAAAACAGATGGAAGCTTTCTGAATGCATTGAACGCGCGAAAATAGTGGTGATCGATATATTCCATTGAAACAGAACGGATTGAACGGCGAGCACATTGCTGTGCGCTATAACATATCTGTATTAGAATAGACGATCGCGTTTGGTAATTCAGCAGCACGATATCGATGACGCAGGGTGTCCCGACACATAAAACCCGTAAATTTCGAATACTCGCTACACCCCGCAGGACCACCGCGAGCGCGCAATTTTCATCTGTCCCTATATATTTCGCCCCGATTCTCCTATTTTCTTTCAGCAATGACTCTTTTAACGTAAATGCATGTTTTACACATTTCGAAAATACTATATATCAGATCGTCAAAATGTCAGCTCGTAGATTTCATTTTGATCGAAAGGATATTTCAACAGGGGCTTCGTAAATTTTCAAAAAGTCAATTAAAAAAAAAAATTTCTCTAATTCGTTCTTTTTGAATACTGGACAAGAAAAAATAGTAAAAATTATCTTCTCGTGTGTTTCAAAGTCAACAGACACCTCGTCCACACATCGCCCGCTGTTTTCGAAAATTTTCGAAAAGCCAATTAAAAAAAAAAATGTTTTTCAAATTTGATCTTTTTGAATGTTGGATGAGAAAAAATAGTAAAAAGTATCCTCTCGAGTGTTTCAAAGTCAACAAACACCTCATCCACACATTTCCCGCTGTTTTATGCAGCGCATGTCTTCATCTACCATCGTCTAGTTTCGCCGTGCGCTGCACAGCCAACACAAAACATTGATTCGCTAAACTCATGATGTAATACGTCCATTTGAAATGAGTTTGGCGAAGGTCCAAAATCCTCATCACAAAACACTGTGTAGGCAGCTCGCAAACAGTCCTGACAGAGGAAATAGGTCTGCCAGTGGTTCTAGTGCTGCGGCGCGCTGAGCCTCCCACGGCGGCTTTATTCGTCGATCGATATGACTCGCTTTGCCGCTGCTTGCTCTGCTCTCGCTATCTTTCCGTTGGCTCGAAGTACTACTATCATAAGCCTCTATCTCGCGTTTTTTCTACTATTTCTCTCGCCCCCTTTCCTGGGTACAGTAGAAAGATATATGTGCATATAAACGGGTCATTCTACCCCTTCCTCTCGTTATGCATTCCGTCGTTAAATGATTTTATTCTCCCATTTTTTTTTTTTTTTTTTCATTTTATTCCGGTCCCAGTCCTCTATGATGTACGCACAGGAGCGCCGAGGACAGTTTACTTTAATGTATGCAAAGTAGGGATACCCGGGACGTGTTCTTCTGAGTGAGGATAGCGTTGAACGGCGAGTGCGTACTGTACGTGACTGTATCTAAAGTACTATACATGCGTACGTGCGTATCAGAGGAGTACGGTGTGTCGCGTGTCATATCGATTCTCTTGGCATCAACAGCAGCAGTAGCAGCACTGGCAGTAGTAGCGTCAGAGGTAGTCCTATATATAGCATTTGACGCGTCCTGCTCATGGCCCAGCGGGGGGTGGTCATCTCCACGTGTGTGGTCCAGAAGCGTAACCAGTACATATGCATATGTAAGCGTTGCACTGTAGCGCGGAGAGCCCAGCGATACAGCGACAACGGTTACCAGCATCATACATACTTCATCTATACATGCGGACTGTAACGCAACTCGGAATTTCTCAATGTGTTGGGTTCAGAGTCATATCTACGCGGATGTTCTGTGTCTATCCCAACATACCCTGCAGCCACATAGAAGGCACTTGCACACTTCAACGGCAGCTGACCTCGACGGTTAGCCTGGTAAACCTAGCGAGCAATTACAAGTAGTAGAGTACCAGTACCAACTACAGTACAATTTCCGTATTCTTAACTCGACGGAACCGGAAACGCTCCCATTTCTGCATTTCTCCAATTGTCCCTAACTGACCTCCCGGTCAGTTGCTGCGAGTAGAGGTAATGAGGGGTATACGCGTCCGTAGATACCGCTTGGAGTGGGAAAAACGGACTCAGGGGAAATACAGTTAAGGGCAATCGTTGCCATGGCAACGAGTTAAAATAAGGGAGGGGTTAAGTTAAGAGGTGTTAAGAATACGGAGCTTGGACTGTAGTTGAAAACCAGACCAGCTAACGGACCCGCGCCACTGGTTCGCATCCCTGCGACGAATCTGGGACACGTCTCTTCTCATCCCTCGTCCTCCGTTCGCTTCTCCAACCCTTCGCGACTGCTCGTTCTTCCCCGGCTATGCCTGCCGCCGATACGCCTGGTCTACAGAATCCAGGCAATACCGCGTGGCTGTCCCGTATCTCGTGTATGCACAATCGGACACGCGTGTACAGCACTTGTCTGTGAATAATGAAATACACGCTGCGGACCGAGAGATGGTCACAGGTATCGCCGTGGTCAACGCAATCATGTATCCCGTTGTAACGTTCTGTCCATAAAAGGCCCATCCATTACCATCCAGGAATCCGATAAAATATTCAGTCCACCGGAAGTGAAAGGAGTGAATGCATTTTATTGCAAGTAAAATGGCGAGGCTTTGGAAACCGATGGTGACATTTTGATTGATGATGAAAACGAAATCTGCGTCTAAGAATTCAGACCTAAAGGGTTGGATGCCGGATTTTGCAAGATATGTCTCCTTTAAAGCCTCCGGTAAAAAGTTGAGGGAGTTGGAGGAAAATTCTTTTTTATCTTTTATTATAGAAGAATACCATATTAGCAGATTCTGAGGATCAGTTATACGAAAAGCCTGAGATATCTGTATAGATGTTATATATCAAGAGCTTGTTCGAGAAGACCCGTGTGAACTATCCTAGTTAGACGTCAACGTGAAATGCAAGCTCGGCGAGCACGTTTGCGTTGCGCTGTTAGGATTGCCCGCAGTGACTCGCTATGAGGCATCATGCAATCTGATGACAGCATACTGTGCCACCGAGAGACTCCTTCCATCCGTCTGTCCGCCTCAGACGAAGTGAAGTGCACGCGTTAATCATACCTGCGTGTTGAAGCATTCCCATCACATTGCAGTGGATACTATATGCTCACCGTGAATACATTCGGAACATCAACGATTCCGCATAATATGACAATCCTAACGACACCCTATCACAGGCATCCAAAAGCCTGACGATTATATTCTATGTCTGCACCAGATGCATCTCTACCGGATGATGTGTCCATTTTCGCTTCTGCCATTAGTGCAGCATGACTGGATTTGAATTGGAATTTCAATCTGTATTTCCTGATAATTACGCGTGTAGCATTTTACAAAATTGCAGAGATATTTTCGACCAACTGCCTATGAACGATCACGTCCAATCTAATCCATTTCCAATGTTCGGTTATAGAGCGGCAAAATCGTACGAAATTACGAATTCGATTCGATTAGAGATGCTCCACTGAAGGTCTCCAGAGTGAAATAGCACAGTGGAAAATGCCTAATTCCATTGAATGACAGTGGTTAGTAGTTGGATATATAGTGGTTGTAACCCCGAATGAAATCGAAATGGGTTAGCAGAGTTAACCGGCAGATCCCACAACGAGACAGTGATGGAATACATTATACACGTCGGAAAATATATACGATATTGCAACATATACAGTTTGTGAATGTTCAGAATATATAGGGTACATGTTTCATTAGGGGATTCGTCGAATCGATACGAATTCGATCCTATTATCTTGGGCGTCTCGTTGCTCGCGCGTCGCGCATGCAGCATCGGGCTAACGGATTTCGATTCCGAATTCGTAACCCGTCACCGCTGGTGTTCCGCAACGTCACGCGTCCCACGTCTATATCGTATCGTACGCTGACCACGAATTCCTCGCGCGCGTCGCACGTACGGTGAGGGAATAACTTCCGCGTTCGAAATTCGTAGTTCAAGTCGGTTGTCTCGATGTATCGGTAAGGGCGCGGGATACAAACTTGGAACGAACGAAGAGGGTTCATTCTTCGAATGTCCCATCTGTATGCGATACAGTTGAGCTTCTCGCAAATTGACGGATCCACTTTTCTCTCCTATTCATGTCCAATAACAACTTTGGCTTAAGAGAATTATGGGGGCCAACTTTGTGATGAACTCTCATGTATGTTGAATAGTTTCGGGCTGTGGGCGATTCACGATCAGTCGAGCAATAAGCTAACGAGCTTTCTTTGTTTCTTTGCCATACAATGAAACAACAACATGCCGTGGCAATTCTTGATCAATGCCTAGCATTGTGGCCCTTCTTTGTATGAATGTACATATGTATGCGGAGAACAGCATGAAGACAGTGCTATTTCAAGACTCACATCGCGGAGTCAGGTGTAGACATACGTGTAATGAAAATCCTATGTCTCGAACAAGACGTAGAAAGAGAACAGACGTGAAATAAGACAACTCATGAGCGAAGATAGGGTCCGCGTAGTCTGGATATACATGCGCTGGTACATGGTACACCCATTCAGCACCATATATGGGTAAAGTTACGAAAGGAAGGACGCGGAAGATGGGTATAAGATGGAAGCATGTACCGCAGACGCGTATGCAGCGCGAGAATCGCGCGTTGGAGTTATCATAAATATGAAATAAACATGAGGCAGAACTTTCCAGACCATGAACAGCGTAGACACGAGTGTATTCGGCTTTTCCACGGTTCCTCGATTACTAGTATAGATACTGTGCAAGTCGTAAAGATGCTACGGGTACTGATTGTGCGTACAAATTCTTGGCATCTTTCCTACAGTCGTTTCTGTTAGAAACCCCTATGGTATATAGCGTAGCCTGAGGAAACGGCAAAAGAAAAAGAAAGCCGACTGAGAGTTGCTTCAAAAAGCTCGAAAACGAAGCACGAAGGCTTGAATTCGCTCACCTGTACAGGGCGCAAGTTGCTGAGATATTTCCATCGTCGCATCTATCATGGCATTGCGTTCCTTCTTTTTGTTGTTCTCCCTGCGTTTTCATCCCCTCACCACACGTGCATACGCTCTCAAACGTTTTCGCATTTCCTTGATGCCAGTGGCCGTAAGTATTAAACAGAAATCACCAAAGCAACAAGGAATGTGTCTTTTTTTGGATAGAAGCACTGTGGCTGTATACGAAGCTCTCGGCTTTCGTTCATTTCCTTTTTTCACTGCTGTTCTATCTCTCAAACGTTCGTTTGTGCGGTTCGCCTAGTGCGTTCTCGTCACAGTGATCATATAGGCCTTAAGCCACAGTAGGGCCTCGATTGCCCGCGAGAATAGGAAACGGCAACGAAAATCGTGGTCCACGAAGATATTTCACAATATGCCTCAAAGGGATGATTTCGTTCGCTCGTGAATAAAGGGATGCGATTCGTTTCATGAGGGTACTGTGACAAAGCCTTACAGATAGGTAGAAATAAAAAAAAAAAGAGACAGTCAATAATTAAACTGTTTCGAAGTTTATATCTCAACCATCATTTCCCATTTCGATGTCTGACCGTTATTTCGATTTTGTCGGAAGTACAGCCATCTTTATTTTTTTTTCTTGCTGTTACAACAATCTCACTGTTGTTCAGAATTACATCGAAATTCTATTGCCATCTCCGATTTGTACCTCAGAACGATTAATTTCGAATAACATAACCAAACATATCCGAAATCCCGGAAAAAGGTCATCTAAATACGATATGTTTTCTTTTCCGTTTGTGTCCATTTTTTCTGGTACCACCATATGCTGTATAAATTTAACACAAATTTCCCTGCGTTCTGTTCCGAATTAAATTATACATTCACACGACACTGGGAAAGAGGACTACCAGGTTGCAGTGAGACAACCGTAGCAGTTGCCGTACAGTTTCACGGATAGTCCAACGAAACAGGCCAAGGCTACAGTGAAGTTTGGATCGAAAGCGATAGCCGCGAGGATATACAAAGAGGAGTACACAGAAGTGGAAAGAGGACATTCCCAGCCGGCTAGCGCTGAAGTCACTGGACTTGCGTTGGTACGTTCGTTTGTGTTCGCGTCGGTGTGTCCTGGAGTTGGAAGGGGAGGTGGGGAGGGAAGGGGGAGGGCGCGATGCATGTCGGGGTACTGTTTGTTTCGTTGATTTATGAAGCATGGCGGGAACACAAAACACAACAACTCGCGGTGGCTATGCCGACCAACTCACTCTGTCGCGTACTCTCGTTCCGCTCACTCTTTTCTCTTTTCGTCTCGTTTCTCTGGAGCATGTACACGCTCCCGTTCTCACTCTAACACCCCAGCCATCCGTTGCCAGCAGGCCGCCGGGCTACCTTCAACAAAATAGAACAACGGGTGCCCTGACGTCACGTGTAACCACGCCTCTCTTCGGCCTCTACACTCCCCCCCCTCCCTCCCCCTTTTGCCTCTCTCGATCCTCACTATTCTCGCCAACCCTTCCTCCACAACCCTAGCGATAGTCCGGAGAAGAGAGACCCCATATTCTCCTCCCTTGTACAGTCGCCCTTGTTCAGCTCTCTTCCCTTGCTGCTGGCCATACCGGTCGCTCTCCCGGTCATGGCAGTGGCCATCGGTATCCAAGCACTGCACCGCAACCACCCACCAATTCACTTTGTGCAGTTTTATGCATATTCATTCGGCGTCTCTCGTAATAGCCATGGGCCCCATTAATTTGAACGAACTGGCGAAACATGTAAATCCGATACCGGTTCACCAGGGCTCTCGGTACTGTTTTACTCATGCCGCTCTCGCTCACTCGCTCTACACTAACGTACACCAAAGCGTGTGCTCGGTGTAGACTATCTGGATGTACCTAGACGAGAGTGTATTGGTGCCGTGTACCTATTATTCGGAGCATGTAAGTGGCTTGGTACGCCAGACCTATTGAACGAGACCACAGTCGCTGGTACCACTTAGCGTTGCCTGCGAGAACCCGGAGTAGGCTTACCGTTCTGGTATAAACGTGCCACTTCTTGATAGAGCTTGGAATTATTATTACAAGAGGGCGAGACCAATCGTGGTTGAGAACTCGATTGCTTCTACGCTTCTACTCTATTTTCATGTTAATATCGGCTGCTATAAAAACCACTAGGATCGCGAACCTAATCATTTAATTACAACATGCATATTAACCGCTATCAAGAATTACCGGTTTTTATTGATGACATCCGGCTACCGGTGATGCTGGCTGTCGTGCTTTTTCCGCATCTCCTTTCAGAGTCGGAATAGTCAAGATACATTCGGCTGGAAGCTTCCATACCGGATATATAACATCAGCCGTAGCGGAAAGTCACGCATGTCGGCTTGATAGAATATGATTGTACAATACTGGCATCATACACGTGCTTTATACGACACGTAACAATGGAATCCGTCGGGACCTTCCGTCATATCGAAAAAGGCGTCAACAGGAATACGAATGTTCTATTTCGACAAAAGATATCACCGTTTTTTCTATTCCAAGTCGTACATAAATCCGGCAATATACTTGGAAAGCACGTTGCCCTGTCTTTCCGTGAAAGCGCACGGAGTTCATCGAAGGATTGACAATCAATCGATTCGCGAAACAATCAATTGATTATCAGAAGCAAGAAAATCGATTTGAGAGAAGCAGACCGTGTGAATGACTGGAGGAGAGCCGGTGTCGCAGGGTTGTACGTATAAAGAAAAATTCCAAAGTCTTACACCGAGAAATCGATTCAATCAGGGAGCAGCTGGCCAGGAACCAAAGCAATCAGAAGTCAGCAGAAGAAGAAATTCCGATTGTCCTTGTTCTACCGTTTTCCAAAGGGAATATAGCGGCCTTCCGGGATAAGAAAATGAAAAAAAATTGAAATTGAAGGCATCGCGGTCGATAAAATCGAGAAAAAATAAATCACAGAGACAAAAATGGACAGGTTAGTTGATCAACTGGACATCATGAATGACTATGATGTTATATTGTGAACTGTGAAATCTTTGCGGAAGCAATATGAGCTGAAAGAAGAAATTTTGATCATATCTATTCCCCATCTAGCATGATGAATATGGAACTTATTTAACCCATATGAGAACATAATTTTTGTAACGCGTGCATGAGAAGCGCTACTTCTCCTGCCTGCCGCGAGTGGCGTAAGTGGCGCTTTATAGCAAGGCGTACTGTAATGTCGCCGCGCATGCGCACATCAGCCCGATTTTACTTCTCGCACACTTCCGTCCCGGAAGAATAATTTTCAAACGCATTTTGATACTTCGCGCATGCTATGGTGGCGCCACAATCGGGGGGCACGGCCGTAGCACTCCTCCTGCATTTGTTACAAAAAGCATAATGCGGTACTTGTACGACAAAGCGGACTTCCGGCGACGGTTGTGAAGGAACCATACTCGCCCTCTAGCATTTCTATAGTATCGCAAAATACTATAATGAAATTAAAGTGTAGAAGTAATTAAGAAAAAATGAGCACGAAATTCATATTGCACTATGGCATTGGAACAAAGACCGCATAGAATAGATGGGAAAGAAGGTAATAAATGAAAAAGCGCGCAAATGGTACGCAAATGAAAATATATAACAGGGCGAATCATTGAAGAATCAAGTGTGCGGGAACAATGAGGTAGTTGAGGAGAATAGAGAACTACGACGAGAGGAGACCAACGGACATCGGTGTGATGTGGAGTGGAGACGCGTCGAGCGAGGAATGAACGTAGAAGCGCCGAGCTTAGAGAATGGGTCGGTTTAACTCGTGCTATTTGAGATAATTGATGGCTAGAATGGCCTCACATCCCCTGCTGCTAGTCTCCCTGGTATAGTGCTATCCCCCTAACCGTGCTATATCTGTACCGAAACGGCAAGAGAGCGTGGACCACGAGTTAGAGTAGGACGATGAAGATGAGAAGGAAAGGAGGCGAACGTCGACAACGAGATCGCGTTGGAACCTCCCTGTCTACCGTCCTGGCGTACCCAATGCAATTTCCTTCCAACAGGACAGGGTACTGCATTAGCGATACCCGCACGTCCGACGTAGTCTCGCGGACTTCGGTGCGGGAAACCATTCACGCGTCGGATTTCGCCACTGGCTGTGCGAACTTGGCGCGAAGACTGCCGGACGTCCCCATGCGACCGGCAACGGCAGCATCCAGAAACAGTAATGGGGACAATAAGAGCCGAGACAAGGGAACAGTAACAGTAATAGCTGCGAACTGAGGATTGTTCGACTAGTGGTAGTCGTAGTAACGCAGGCAACAGCAAATACATAGCACCAGCTTTCTCTATATCTCTGTTTCCTCTTGCGGACAGTTATAGTCCCTGAATTACAACGACGATCGTTCTTGACGCTCCCGGGCTGATCCTGCTTCTTCGGTCGTCCCACTCGCTCTTCTATTCCAGTCAATGGTCCCACCTGCTCATTTTGTCATCGGAAAACGCTCGTGAACTATCGAGACATTAATCGTCGACCGAACACGAATCGACGAGCAAAGCTTCCCCGTTCAGTTTCGACCCTCCAGCTAGGAACTTGGAAGCAACCATCCTACGTCATTTGGCCATTTTCGGTGGGCGAGAGGTAATCATGTAACGACGAAACAATCTTGCAGTCACGACCCTCGCTAATGGCACGAAATTGATATCGGTTCAAACTTTCATCAGCCCACAATAAGCCATTCTTGTAGGGGGCGTTAATGAAATAGAAAAGCAACATTTCCTGATTCCCTTCCGTTTTTACATGTTCTTCGAAGTATCGTCAACAGGGAACTACCAAACTATGTAACCCGCGTCTTAGATCTTAAGTCATCGAAGTTGTTGACGCCTTGTTTACATAGTATTGGTTTGTGATTAGAAATGAAAGGCCCACTTTCGGAAGGTTTGAGTTTCGAACTCAACGAGTGAAAGTCTTATTGGATTCCTTGTTTACATGTTGTTCGAAGTGTTGCCAGCATCGAACTAGTGCACTTTTTGGTCCATACTTCAGACATTGGGTCTTCGAAAGTCAAAACTGGGGCCGTTTACCTAGCATTGTACCATTAGAAATTAAGGGCTGCATTCGGAAGCTCTTGGTTTGGACTCCTTTGGTCTGCTCTTTGGAAAGTAACTTTTTCAATCGTTCCGGTCGCCTCTATGTACAAACATATGTGCGCATTGGGTATAGGTACATAGGAAACTCAGCGAGGGAGTCGTGTCGTGGAACAAAACGCCGATATCGAAGGACAAGAAGAAACTGTTCTTCGAAACTCGTTGATAGGGGAAAGTGGGAAGCGTGCGAACGGTACCAACAGCGAAACGCGGGGGTGGGTAGAGAGGAGCGGGAGAGGGTCGGGATGGAAGAGGGATGGAAAACAATGGGCCAAAGTCTCTACTCTTGCCACTGTGTAGAGGTCCAACGCGTGTTAAAGTCAAGCCATAGCATACTCGAGAGATAAGCAATCCCCCACAGTTTTTTCTTCCCCTTTGCTACTTTTTCTCCCTCGCCAGGGCTCTTTCTACGGAAAAGCGCCGAGAACCCACGAGAAACAACATGCCGGGCTCAACTTTTGTTCTACGAAAAGTTTTGCGATCGTCAGACGCTCAAGCGCTTTTGCACCGGTATTCCTCCCTTCTACCGGCGTCTGCCTACCCGCTCTTCTTTCTCTTACTCCTGCATCGCTTGCGTTTTACTCTGAATGGCGTATGTACCCGTGGAGCTTCAAGAGAAAGCTTTCCCGGCTGTAATGTTGAACGGAACGATTAAACTCTCCACAAGCGTACGCTTGGGTGTTTCATACTTTGTATTCTACATATACACACATGCAATATTCACGAGAACTGCGTAGAACGTGCGCTCAGTGTATGCGTACACGATGTACGCGCTGTGCAGGAAAAATTACGCTTCGATGGTCGTAACGACGTTACCACCAGCACCACCAGCGGCCACCGACGCTTCAGGTGATTAGCGAGTCAAAGAGATATGCCACCAACACGTCCACTATTATTATATTCAGTGCAGACCCCGGGCGTACTACCCTAACGAGACAAACTGATCCTAATTTTGCTTCGTGCTTCGAGCGAAAAGCTGAAACTGTTTCTGGACCCTATTTTCGTATGGCAACTCCGCGTAACCCAACAACCTCGGCTTGTGTCTACCCTATGATGCGTGCATTTTTTATAAGCTTAATACGCAACATTTTCTCCCCGAGATAAGAACTTTGGATAATAGAAAATGTTTCCGCAACAAAAATGTCGTCATTTTTTTTTCATTGAATTTTAAATTTATTTAAATTTTTTTTTAAATTGCTTGTTTCAGCGTAAAAACGGGGGATGAAAAAATGATTTGAAATATTATAATTGAATTAATTTTAAAAGCTGTTTCGTACTTTTGATAAATTATTATATACGGAAGAAAAGTATAAGTCTGTTTGCTTTCCTTATTCATTCTCACCGTATTTTTCAACCTATACGCGAACCTTTCGTACGTAGACTCGGTCGTGTACTACGCAGGCACACCATACGTTCGCATATAGTGTAGTTGAGCCCCGTAAGCTTTACTCGGTCAGGCTGGCGGTAAGCGACAAATTGGATTACGCCATCAACACCAGCAACGGCGCCACGCTCTCGGTATAGTGGTAACTCGCTCCTCGCCTCCGCAACCAGCAAGTTACTGCGTACTACGGAGTATAGTATACGGAAAAATAACGAGAGAAAAGCGATACTTCGACCGCCTCCGTGCTAATCAGACCGATATGAGAACTTTGGTCTTCTCCCCCTATAAATTTCTGTTGGTTATAAACTTTTTTTTTCTTTTTTTTTTTTATCATTGACCGATTTAATATCCGCGACTATTCAGCTCCCGGAAATTGTCCCGACAAGAATCATAAAAATTCGTCTTATCGTATTTCTTGTTCTCGGGTCTCCTTCGTATTTTGGCGAAATTCTACCGCAACCCAAGGGGGTGGTTATAAATTTTCCGGTGACTCGTTCTCATATCCTCGCACTTCTCGGCCTAT
This sequence comes from Cryptus viduatorius, assembly GCA_964006125.1. NCBI lineage: Eukaryota > Metazoa > Arthropoda > Insecta > Hymenoptera > Ichneumonidae > Cryptus > Cryptus viduatorius. The sequence continues at coordinate 17,842,558 of OZ023225.1, read as the reverse complement.
ATTTACGCCTCGATTTACGCCTGTCGTTATCTCAACCCCTCCCCCCTTCTCCTCCTCTTCGCTCGATTGATATTAGTCCCATATATGCCGCGAATATAGTTATATATACAGTTATAACAATCGGATGACTTCGCAGTGTTCGCAGAGTTGTTTGTGGGGTGTATTAACGTTTGCGCGTCGCGATCTCGTGCTCGCAAAATGGTTGCGACTCGTGCCTCGCGCATATCGAATCAACGATGAACGTGGAACGCATAGGTACATACGAAATAGGTTGGCGTATATAAACCCACCCCCCACCCCCAACCCCCTTCCCCCCAAACGCTGACAAGGGGTGAGACCTTAATTCCGACTCGACGCGACGTGTTGCCGACGCGCTGCTGCTGCTACCACGATAGAACGAGCATTTACGCGTTTACGACGATTTTACGAGGACGAAAAATTGAATGGAATATTTGCATCAGCGGTTTCGGTCTATTCCCACCGCGCATATAGACGAGGCTGTAAGAGCAATCCCACTGTAACCGCTGATAGCCGCACTGCTATCCTGACCTTTATCCTCTTTCTCCTTCCTATAACCCGTACGAAGTGACGTGACACATAAAATGTGATTCGATCAAATCTCAATTGAACTTAATTTTCCACAATATTTCTCACCTACTTTCAGAACGTTTGGCTATTCTCGATAAATTTTAAAAATTTATTTTTCAAGCGTAACGCATCTGCGATAAATTTGGAGCCAAAAAAATTGGTCGATTTTCGATTTTTTTTTTTCTGGGAGTGTATCGGGATTACGAGATCAGGATTTTTTATACAATTAACACATAACCTTGTCGAGGTCAGGTTATTTTTTTTTTTTTATGTTAATATAAATATTATTATTATCTAAACAAAGTACAGCTAACAAATGTGAAAAAATATATACATCATCAGGTTATACGATCGAAAATGTTATAAACTCCGATCTCTTCGATTTTTAAGTGAATCAAACCAACAAATATCGAGATTCCGACTTTCATAAAATTTCCTAAAACATCATTTCGAGAAAACGCAAATCTAACTCTATACAAAAATCGTCCTAAATCGGTAATTTTTATATTTTTATTCGTGTAAAACAATTCGTATAACGATCAATACGATTTGTTAACGAGCCAATGATCGGTAACATAAATACCCAGTGATTAAAATTCATATTCGATGAAACAACCCCTTAACCATAATTGCCACTTAACCCCAACAAAATGGTAATTTCTTTTGCTGAAAAGCATAAATTCTCGATTAGATTGGCAATAGATGGTATATCGAGATCAATGCCACCGATAGTCAGAGTAATCGTGGCTGGTATCGCGATGGAAGAATCGCCTATGTTCCATCGAGAGAGAGAGGCATCTGGGGGTTTCGCGTACAGCCCTATGAGGTAGAGTGTGCGTTCACTTTGCGTGAAATGGGTTAGTAAGCCTTGGATAACGAGCCCATCGCGCCTCTCTTGATAGTAGAACGGGAAGCAGGATACTCATGGCTCGTAGATTCATGGGATATATATATATACAACAACTACTGCATAGTATAAGGTAGTTGCTGTTCCATACATATCCGGGTGCTCACTACTAGTCCAGAGGTGTTCCTCCCTCTCGCCTGCCTTCATCCTCCGGCGCCGGGGCTTTCGCACCGGACACACGGAAGATATAGAACGTGGCGCACTCTCGCATAAACGGGATTTAATGGCGAGAGAGAGAGAGAGAGAGAGAGAGAGAGAGAGAGAGAGAGAGAGAGAGAGAGAGAGAGAGAGAGAGAGAGAATTCAGGTCTGCCTGTGTACTGATGGAGACGAAAGGGTTGAGGGTGAGAGAGATAGGCTGACTATAGTTAATGACACTACGGTACATAACAGCCAAACACCCGTTAGCCTCGACGGCTAAGCGCCAAGCGAGCGAGCAGCCCATAGCGCAGAGGCACCGAGAGTTAGGTTAGTCCCGGTATTTCGTACCGGTTCGCACTCGTCCGGGCAACCGGTGCATAGGGGTGCATAGTCGAACGCCATTTTAACGCCCCTGCCACTGCTATATGGCAACGGTACCCCTTTTCCACCCCTGATTTCCTCCCCCGAACTGCAACCGAGGTAACAGACACAGCGCGTCTCTCGCCTCGCCTGAGGACTTGATTACGTCATTCTGTTGGTTCTACTTGTTCAGCAATTATGGGCTGATTAGATTTCTCGAGGCTCCACGATACTGCACTTCGGACGTCTACGGTCTTACGCTACTCGCTGGCCGTCCTACTGCTGCCTCGGGTCTGCGTGTGCCATACAACGGAAGCTTGTAAGCTTCGAGCACTCGAGGGTACAGATACACTAATACCTATACACGGAGCTTTCGCAGATCCTAGACTATTATGGACGATCGTCTACGCTTGAATGGCGTAGAGCTCTGAATACCAAGGTGTACAATGAACCTCTGATTAATCGAATGAAATGGATCGTTGACGAAGTCACGGATTATTACGCGGATAAGTCGTAGCAGGATTTGCGGATTTGAGTTTATCGGAAATCATTACATACCTTGCGTATGCATGATTCTTGAGGCGTCGTAATATTTTTTTTTGCTGATATCAAGGATGGGCTCAAAAAAGGGTTTACCTCACGTGCACGAGGATCAAAATCTCATTTATATTAACGCGTGTCCTCGTTTCTTATTCACGTAAATTCCAACGAGAGTAAGAGGGATAAACTGAAAGGAATTGCAGGATGCAAGGATGATGGTACGAGAGGGATAATTTACTGCCTGGCGGCTTTGCGTTACGTGCTCATATGCGTCTATTATAAACGGAGCTTAAATTTACTGTTTATATATGTGTGTATATGATGATGATGCCAGGATGGTATAAATGAGAAGAACGAGGACATGCCAGAGAAGAGTAACCAACTGCGTACGGAAGAGTGGGACCGAGATAACTCACCTTTCTTTCCCTCCCCTCTCCTTCCCCTGTCGTAAAGATGCGCCATGGCTGCATACTGCACTGACGTTGAGCTCGTAAAGATACATTTATACTCTGAGCACATCACTTGGGAAGGATGTACACGCCAGGTACTCGCCAGGAGCGTCAGCATAATCTTTCGCAGAGATCCTTTTACGATGCCGCACGACTTAGTACTTGAGGCACGACGGCGCGGGTCTCGCGTTGGAGAGAACCACCCAAGAATGATGAGAGGAAAGAGAAAAGAGCTTCGAACTTACTTCACCACGAAACTGCTCAATTTTTCTTAACCCAAAGTATACCCTATTTACCAACATGTTTATATGTGGTTATTTGCAGTATAGACGCAAATTCAATAAAAAAGATCGCCATATTTAAGAATAGTTGCGAATGTTCAGATTTGAATGAACAGACCGCCGCCGGACCCGGAATTGCTTGATTCATCAAGCTTGCCAACCTAGCAATTGAAATTATTTAGATATTCTATAACCAAAATGCCGGATTTTGCTAATCAGCATCCCAAAGATTGGACCGCTTCAAGATTTTCCTTGAAACTCCATTTTGTAACAACAAAGGTCTCTCTTACATCGACATTCACCTACTCATTCCTGACTATGCGGATTCAAATTCCGAACCTGAGGCATACAATCAACTTGGTTGATACGTTGGCTTCGTCGGGATATGGAGATATGTCGAACGATAATCATTGGATAGCAGAATAAACAGAAATCAGGATTTCCTGAAATTGACTCTACCGTTTCACATTGAATCTCGTTTCCCTTCCGAGGATCCGGAGAATCTTATGTATAATGTATATCCATATCTACCTTGGTATACATTTACATGCGTGACCTAAGAGAAACCAATGAGAATGGGATGCCAGCCTTGGATGGGAAGCACGAATACACTATATGCGTGACCACGCGAGTCAACATAGACGCAAGCCGCACGGCATACGTTACGGTGATTATGGCTGTAACAACATTAACCCTGTCCCTCTCGCTTGATCCTACAAACCTGCTGGTTCTTGTTACACGCACTTAGTCTTCATCTCCCCCTACCTAAGGTATTCCTTGGACTGTATACGCATGCGGATCCCAACATGGTTTCGGAAACCCTTGGGTATTGTACATATATCTATGTAAGTCATCTTGTCTAAGACACACTAATGATCTTCAAGGCTTTGTGGACCCGCAGGATGAACACCGAAATGGCACAAAATGATCAATGGCCAAAATGATTTTTTACCAATTGCCGTAGCAGTTATCAGAATCAATCAAAATGGGCATCAACCGTACAGGAGTCGAATTTTGCTTCTTAATCCCTAATTCTGTCCTTTCCATCGCATTTCGTCTTCATCCCTCCCTACTGAACATATTCCTTGGAGTGTGTGCGCATGCAGATCCCAACATGGTTTCGGAAACCCTTGGGTATTGTGCATATATCTATGTAAGTCATCTTGTCTAAGGCACACTAACGATCTTCAAGGCTTTGTGGAACCGCAGAATAGACGCCGAAATGGCACAAAATGATGAATGGCCAAAATGATTGCTTATCAATCGCCGTAGTAGTTATCAGAATCAATCAAAATGGGCATCAACCGTAAAGCAGCCGTATTTTGCTTCTTAATCCCTAATTCTGTCCTTTCCAACGCACTTAGACTTGATCCCACCCTGCTGAACGTATACCTGGGACCCTATGGGTATATGGACCTCAACATGGTTCCGGAAACCCTCCGGTATTGTGGCTTTCTAGACCTACAGAATCAACAATGAGACCATCAAAAAGCTAACGATCCGTTACCAATCACCATGGCTGCGATAAGAAACCATAATCAAAATGCACATCAACCGTACAACAGTCTTATTTTGCTTCTTAATCTCTAACTCCGTACTTTCGAACTCTGGTTCTCTGTGGCCTCCAGGTCTATCTTGCTCCTTCGTCATTCTCAATCGCTTTTGGCGGTATAACGGCGTGACATGCCTTAACCCATTATACAGCGTTTCCGACGTCCCTCGGCATCATTGTACCCTTGCACACCGTTACCAGAAGCCGACGACGAGGACGAGGACGAATACGAGAACGACGAGTAATCCGAGCTTCGTTCTCGAAGGTCCTCGGGTCCCTCGGTAGCATGTAAGGAACCCCGAGCGCATAATCTGGATCTGACGTGACAAGAAACCCATCAGAGCTCGGGTGCGAAGCGAAGCACTTTGGTACTAATTACCATCCCACCTATATACATACACACCCACCCCACACACTTACTTACCTACATATACCTATAGCTACGTATATTTACGTATCAGGGTGCCTCGGGGCTGATAAATACCCAAGACACTTGTGTGCGTCACGACGTTTTACGTTGTAAGTCACTCCGTCGTTTCATTCGTCATGTTATAGCTTTGGAATATCACGAGGTTAATAGAAAAGCGGGAGGAACAGTCCTCTAACGAGGGTCTTCCTTGGTAAAGATTCGTTCGAGATAAAGTCTCGAGACTCGATAAAGGCACTGGCGCCGTAGAAAGAGGCCTCGAAGGAATGAGCCAAGAGGGATTCCTCCTCGCGTGATTCTCTTCTCTGTAGATCGCGGTCGGATCGTCGAAGTTTCGCGAGACTGGCGGGTCAAGGCCGGTTCGCTGTTCCAGATAAAGGTAAAAGTATAGAGTAGACCAACCCGGAGGCCGGGCCGCCACCTGCGTCGGAAAAAGGAAGAGTGTTAGGCGGCCTGGATTCTGCCGCGCTAAAACGATCCACACGAGACAAGGAGGTTCTCTCCCTTCCGTTCAACGCGGATCGATGTCAAACCGACACTTCTACGCTCTTCCGAGCTCAACCCTCCCCACCCCCTCGTTGCGAATCGAATTTCTCACGATCATTGTTTGTTCTTTCGTAATATCTTTCACCCTTGCGGGACGGTGTACACAATAGAATATCGATATTGCGGATCATCGGATTCGCAATGTGTTACCGATACTCTTGCATTTTTGAACTCAAAATTAAAATAAAACAGTTTATACTTTCAACCCTAATGGAGTGTTAGGTAATCGCAAAAGATACATGAATCCGGAACAGTTACGATTAACTTTTGGCACTTGTGAAGGTCAACAGATTTTCTATGCCGGAATATGACAAATATGACATCAACGAGTATAGGGGTGTAAAAAAAATAGGTGACCTCTTTCAGGGTCACAAATTCGATACATTCGATCGCAAAAATATTTTTGTGCTCTGAATAAGCAACTCGTCGTAAGAGAATGAAAAACTCGTCTCTGGAAAGTAGCCGAGTGACCTCCAGAAATATCTTTCTCAGCTTACACGTCCACTGGGGTTTGGGGGTGGAAGTGGGGGAGGGGGAGGGGATGGGGGGCGAAAGACTATACGCAGGACTTTCGTAAATAATTCACTGAGAATAAGGTAGAAATAAGGTCGAGCGTCTGTTCGATATCGGAGGCTCCGCCGAGACATCGGTGACAGAGCGAATATAGATAAATAAAAGAGATACAGAGGAGAGATCGTCGAGGGATTATATCCTGGATCGGTGCGATACTCACTCGGCGACGAAGCAAGGAATGAGACGGGGATTCTTCCGTCCTGTTTGCTGTTTCTCCGCAGCTTCTGTTCAACGAAACCATTGCACAGAGGCAGACGGGAAATGGTCGAGGAAGGCGATACGAATTCACGAAAGACCCAAGAGAGCCCAGGATACTCTGAGTGCTTCTTCGAACTGAGGGGATAAGCCTGGAAAACGCCGATTTTGTAGGACACCCCCAACGGATCCACATGCGAGCCACGGTGCTGCTGCAGCCGCCCTCCCTCTCTCTCTCTCTCCCTTTCTAGCTTTCGCTCTCTCTCTCTCCCTCTCTAGCTTTCGCTCTTTCTCGCTCTTTCTCTCTCAGCGCTTCTACGTTCTTGAAGTCCATGATACATATCACCGGATACACGGTATGGTCACGTATATGCGATTTTCTACACTGTCGGTACTTCGAAGCTGTACAGTGGTCCTTTGTGTGAGAGAGTCTTTTCCGACACTTCTGCTTCCCGATGTGGGCCAACTTGAGTATCTACTTTGGCATACGGGCTCCGTAGTGTCGTCAAGTGGCTCCTCTACGCTTCCATACTTTATCACCGCGCCTGGCCACCGTCACCGGTGAGTGGAAAATTTAGTAAAGCCTCTCTTACTCTGAACCGGTACGGTGGACTTCGTTGGTTATAGGCACTCTTGGTCTTGACTCTCACGCGAGTGAGAGCCGCGACGCCGCGAGACTCGCAAGTAGAACGATACCGCAGCGGTCAGACTAAGCAACTGGATACCGTTTTCCGACGATTCTTGATAGTCGATCGAATGAAACGATTAGTTGATACTGTCGTTCGATATATATGACTAAATTTCTTCGAGTATTTTTGCGAAAGATTTTGAAAATCATTTCTTAATAATTTATCGACCAACGGGAGCCGAAACGTTGCGAGGCTCGCAAGTAGAACGATTCCGTGATAGTCAGACATTAAAATGAAAAGCTGTTTCTCGACGATTTTTTAAACTCAATTCAATCGAATGATCGCTCGAAACTTTAGTTCGTTATATTCAACTTGATTTATTGAAGAATTTAGGTCTTTAAACCTATTGGTTTAAACCCATTAATCGTCTGTAGATGTATATTAGGTTCATTATTTTACGAATCGCAATTGCGATGTTCATCGATTTTTTTATTTTTTTTTTTTTTAATAGGAACAAAGCTTTTATATATATTTCAAGCGTCCTCGACGAATCCTTGTTCCCCTGTTGTCATCTTAATAAAGTGGCTAGACTTATCGCGCTCGGTGAAGCTACAGCGCTGTTTAGAATGAAGCTTCATCGTCCCATTGTTTTCCTCTCGCGTTTTCTCACGAGCTCCACGGAGAGTACGCGTTGCGAAGGAATAAAACCCGAGAGTGAGAGGTTGAGAGAGAAAAAAAAAAAAAGAAAAAAAAAAAAAAAGTGACGTTGAAGTAGCTTGGCGAAAGAGAATAGGAGATAATTCTTCGCGTAAAGAAACACAACAGTACCCGCGACAATGCCGCCTCGTTATTGCATTCATTTGTTTCCGTGCGCCGTGCGGGGGCTATTCTTCCTTCCTACCTCTGTTTTCTCTTTGTCTCTGTCTCTACGTTCGCACTCCATCCTCATCCTTTTTCATTTCTCGTTTCCATGGAGCCGTTTTCACCGTTCTCTCGAGCGCAACTCTTAGCTCATCGCCCTTCCGACGGTCCCTCGCCTTCGTACCTTTCTTCAGCCGGTTTCAAACTATCCACCCCTATGGACCCCTCGGCTCTGTCTTCATCCCAACCGGCAAAACTCCTTTCTTTCCACTCTCGCCAATTCTACGGTAACTTATTGAAGCAGATTGGGCTTTTTATGAAGATGTAAAAACAAGAGAAACCGTGTCATCGGCTCGCGAGCAGAAAACATCGTATCGTAAATTTAAAAAATAAACCCCTAAAACGTGGCGCTCCGGCTCTTCATTTTTGATTTCGCAGACACCGAAATTTCACGTTACTAAAAACCGGATACGGAGTTTCATTGTATTAATAAAATGAAGTCTTCTTTAAAAATGAAAAAAAGAAAAAAAATACAATATTATTTTACGATTGCCCGAGGGCCGCCGTTTTTTTTTTTCCAGAAATTCGCTACCCTCGTACCCCATGAGATTGTATCTCAGATACACTGAATATATTGCGCTTTTGTCTGCAGCGCAAAAATCCACGAGACAAATTGAGAATTTTCTATTTTGTCGGATCAGCAAAAAATAAACAAAAAAAAACAAAAAAAAAGCTGCAAAATAGAAATGCAATTTTCCGCAGATATATTATGTAATAAAATATGAAGAGTGTACGTGAAGAGCGGATGTTCCACGTCCTGGTCCCTCGTTCACCAAACGTTTTATATTTCGGCATGAGGATTTTATCTCTTTCTCGTGTATTCTACGCTGCAGCAATATACAAAAAAAAATACGAGCGATATCAAGAGAGTCTTTCGTTTTTCCAGCTACGCAAGTGGCAGCGGGCATCGAATTCTTCGTATCTTCGTATCTTCGTTTCATTGTTTTCTTCATTTTTTTTTTCTTCATTTCTCCTTCACGCTTACTTTTTTGCTCTTCACTTCCTTCCTTTATCACGTTATAAAACACCGTGAGACTGTGTGCGCATTGTGCGACGTTTTTACAGCGTCATACGAAAAATCTTAGGCTCTCTCCTCGTCTCTCTTACTCCCTGTACCGCTATCTGCTCGGTTATTTTTCCGCGTAGAAAGCGGCCCCGAGCGGCGAAAACAGTGAAACGTGGACATGACACAGAAGTGCTCGGGTTTTTGAAGGAAGTTACCTCGTAAAAGCATCGTCCTGGTATTCGTAAATGACGAGAGTCGAGGACTCGTTTCACGTTGTTGCGCGAAACTGTGTTCGAGGTTCTCGACCGCATTTCACGCGAGTCTGTTCCCCCCCCCCCCCCCCCCTCCCTCGCCCCCGCAAGCACCTACTCGTTCTCATGCTTGTCCTTCATCCTCGTATAGTCTTTGGTCCTCTCATACGTACCCATAACGTTAGGTCACGTATCCAAGTGCCCGTATAGGGAACGAAAGACGGACCTAACTTTACACATTGTTCACGTCGTTGCCTCTCTGCTTTCCTCGAGTGGGCGAAAGGGGAAGGGACTCTCCTATTTCGAATACGTGAACGCAAACGGATCACACGGTATATAGTGCCTTCCTTACAACTACTATGAAAGTTATACGAGCGGTCGACACCGTTCTTGCCGCAAACGCGCTATAACTCCGAAAGACTATACATGGGATATGACGAAGTCGAAGGATTTAGTTTCGGAATCTTTAATTATCAGACTTTTTAGTGTAGGCGGAGAAAAGGATCTGATAAACATTACTATAGCCTCTGGGGAAAATTCCTATAGTCCCATAGGTGGCGCTACAGCGCTACAGCGCCACCTATGGCACTATAGTAACTTTTGGTGGCGCTACAGCGCTACAGCGCCACCTATGGCAGAAAATACAAAACTTATAAGAATTTTTCCCATAACTATGAGAAATTTTGTCAGAATTTATGGTAAAATTTGTTATTAGTTTCGTACTTTCTGCCATAGGTGGCGCTGTAGCGCCGTGTTACAAGGCACTATAGTAATTTTATCTAATCGTGTATCTGATTTTCTTACGTGATAAGTTCTTTAAACATTTTTAATATGCAATTTTTGTTTAAATGTTTATTCTGTGTAAATCCTTCGATCTTCCATAATACAGTTAAATTTTTTTCACGCAACCGACAGGTCTTAAAAAAGCCAATATGTCCGCTTATATTAGATGTCGATACAGGCAAATGCGTATCGAAGTTCGCGCGCTACAGGGTTTCTGTCTCTGCCAGCTATCGCAATTTTATTCCTAGCGAACGATCCACTAAATCAAAATAACTCCATTTATCTTATGACCCAAATCTAATCCTAGTGGCTCGGCTCGGGGACAGTTGGCATTTCGGGAAATGTGTAGTTCGAGATTTGCTATAGCGGCGACATTACCGTCATAGCGCCCCGCGTTTGCCGCGCCGGCTTCGGCCTCTGGTGGCCACAACGGTTCAGACTCGTTCCGTATATCCGTGGCTTTCGCGAACGAATCGGGCGTATCAACTTCGATATCTCTTCCACAGTGGCAAAGTGTAGGGATGGGAATGAATTTCACGCGGGGCCCATCGGCCGAACTCTGTGTGTTCCCTTTCGTTCTCACGAACGGCGACAGCCTATGATGCACGACCGGTTCCAGAAATTGGAATGTCGCTCACGATGAAAAGATGGCTTTGATAATCGACTCGATAGTAATAACTTATCGATGATATCGAATGAACAAAAAGACGTAAAAAAAAAAACAAAAAAAAAATTAAAATACATCGTCTTATCCAACATCCGTAAAAAAAAAGAAAAAAAATCGTAATTTTCATCGTCCAATCTCCATTGTTATCTTTTTCTCGCATTGTTTCCACCCAACCCGTGTCTTTCTCGTCCCAGGAATATAATCTCCTGATGAAGTGAATTAAAAAATCAGTTCCAACTCCGCCGCTCGGCCGGACCGCGAAACGCGTTACCTCGCGGTTTAATTAAGAGTTTAATTCAACCGTTGTCAGGAGTAGAAGCGGAGAAAGAGGGTTAGAGGGATGCCGAATGATAGAAGAGAGAAACTGCGCACGAGTAAGCAGATATATTTCGCAGTAGCAGAGCAACTCGATGAATAATTTATAACATCGTACCTTTCCTTTCCTCATTCCTAACGGTGTTGCGCGCAGGTATGGGGTAGTATACCGATGTGTATATAGCATCGGAAAGACTAAGTGTGCGAAGGGTAGGGGGTGGGGGTGAGTGAGAACGTGGCGCGAGGGCGCTAAGTAGCAGGTGTTGCGGGTTGAATTCGCGCTGTTTACCCAGTGTCGGGGCAAACCTCGTTTTATTCTCGAAGTTCTATACATATATATATACATTTATATATACATGTCAACATCTTGAACCTATCTGCCTCGAGTTTTCCTACCTGGCAATGTTGTGTAGTATGCTAATGAACGCCTACCGCACCAACGACGTCGACCTCGTCTTCCTCTTCCTTCACGTGTACAGAGCGAAACGTCATCACCCGCTCCCCCGCTTCCGGGATCCAACGTACAGTGGTACCAACGAAATGCATACATCTCGGGTGCTGATGCTTTGCTGTACTCGGCTCTTTGCACTGATGCTCTTGTATACGTTTCGTACCTCGCTGAACAGCAACATCGAGTTACACAATTCGTGTGCCGCGAAACAATCAACGTTATTCGGGCAACAAATTTCGTCAACGATTCTCATTGATTAAAAATCTTTGATTAATAAAAATTTTTGAAAAAATTTCACTTTAAGGGTATTTAATTGTTGATTTTAATGGATATTTTAAAATTTTGAAAATATAAAAAAAAAAATTTACATTAAAAATCGTATTTGATTTTTTACTTTTGATCATTTATTTCGATGTCACTGGAAAATTACATAATTTTTTTATTACTATTGTCGATTAAATTTAATGTACCTGTATATGCATAAAAACTTCCAACACCGGTACATTAAATTTATAGTTTTTTTTGTTACTGTTCTAAATCAGTAAAATATGATTCGTACATTTTATACTATTTATTATTTTAATGTTCCGCGATGCGTGCCTCTGCTAGCGAAGTTATTCACGAGAAACTTGCGCCCGCGCCGGAAACGAAAAAATTGTTTCCGGCAATTACCATAGTTCCGCTTGACTTTGGTCCAAAACGGCTGTTGAATTTTTGTTCAAAACGAGAAAAAAAAAAAAAACATGCTAATACGTGGACGAGAACTTTTTCTCCAACACTTATATTTTTCTGGAAATATTACATCCCTTTTCATAAATTTTTTATCGCGCTGTAATTGCACGAAAATATAGTTTTGAAAGGCCGCCAAGTGACCCTTTTTCGTGATACTTTTTTTTCCATAGAATAGGATAAACATCTGAGTTTAACGGATATTTCATCGGAACGCAAAGCGATACCAAAAATATAATTTTCAACTTACGAATCGGTTACTAATTTTATTTTAAACTCGAAAATTTATGTAAAAACCCCCGTCAAAAGCGGAAAAATAATATTTTCAGAGATTGCAAGTTTTAAAATATTCTCGCGCGTTCGAGGGGCGTAAATATGAAATAATAATAAATTTAATTATACGAAACTATACGAAAAATCTTTAAAAAAAATGAATCGCGAGAAAACAAGTAGAGCCATAAATCTTAAAAATTCATAAGCAACGTAGTCGTTAATGGATTAATAATAACTAATATTACAATCCTAATGCGTAATCTGCCTTAAAAATTCCATTCCCCGGTAAATACGTAAGCCGAATCCATTAAATAAAAAAAAATTATACGCCCGGCCTCGATTTTCTCGCTGTACGTACTTTATCATTTCGATAATTTGCTTTAACGTGTTATCCATTTTCGATGGAAAATCGTGATTCTCGAACTGGACGTGCAAACTAGCATCAGCAGCAGCGGCAGCAGCACTATACATAAACCAGAATCAGCAGCGTTAGCATGAAAAGCGTCGAGTGAACTGACATTGCACAGAGGAGAGCCATAGTTCCGTAGGACCATAAAATATGAAGCATAACCCCCCTATATGGCAGAAATGAAATGAGCCGGTGGGTGCGGGCAGTCGAGGCCAGCCGTAGCCATTACCGAAAGACAATGCTGTTTTTAACAATGCGCGAAACCATTCTGTACGCGCTGAACATCACGCCGTAGTCGGTGATGGTGGCGTCGGTCGGTGGTTTGTGTGTATGTGGGCGAAGGGGAGGTATTCCACGCTTTTCCCCCACCGACTGTCCTATTCTATCGCAAATTTTGCGTTCCTACCATAGCTATCTATCTATCTCTCTATCGTGTAATATATTCGAGGCTCGAGGGTGTGAATCAAACGGACAAGAGAGCCTACGAGAGATGGAGAGGACATGGAAATCGAGGAAAAGAGTGAGTGTGCTGAATATACCAATGAACGAAAGAGGAGAGGATGGTGCGGCTCACTCGCAACCTCTCCCCGCGCGACATCGCCCAACCGACGGGGAGGCTACAATGATTTATTTTCTTCCGGTGAAAATACAATATCAACAACCCACTCGTTCACCAGACCGTGCTATGACTGTGAGCTGCGAAAATAGGAACCTCTGGGATGCATGGATAAAATGAAACATCGCGCGAGAAATCGATGAGTAGGTATCGTCGGACATTTCGCTAGCGATACCGTTGTATCCGTAACGTCAAAAGTTTACTACGATCACATGCCCTAAGAAACATCCATAGGGGTTTTGTTCCCCAAATGTGCCCAAACTTGGGGTACACATTATATAATATATAACTAAAATGGGGGTAAAATTTAAATTGGTTTTACCGCCCCAAAGTCGAGATATTAACCCCCAAAGTTAGCGCGACTTCGCGTAATCTACGGACGAAGTATTCATGAATGCTACATTTTAATTCGTACCGTCAAAATGAATTTTGAGAAGTTAATAAGAAACTTAAGATCGCTGGACAGGCATTGTACGAATAATCTGAAAAAATTTGACGATTATTGACCGTCGAGTTTTGAAGATATGCCCTCGAGAAGCACACTATCGTCGATTGAGATTGTCGCGGTAGTAGGTACCCTTAATCTTTTCGAATCCTGAAACTTTCGACCAGCAAACTAAATTCACTCGAACCATTTTCAACCGACGAATCTCTTCCAATTATTTTTTACACTTTGGACATTTTGGCAAAGCTGCTTCCGGTATCAGTTCCTTAATCTTGAAATCCACGATTAATGATTCGCAACAATCATTCACCGCTGTCGGTTATTCGTTCGAATTTTTTCCTTTCTTCTCCCAAATATAAAAAAAATGAAAATAAAAGAAAACTTTCCGTTGAAACCCGAGTGGATCTCTCACGGCAGGTAGGAAATATTGTCACCGTGAAAGAGATAGGAGAAAGCAGTCCCATGCGAGACACGAACCTCGTAAAGAAGTAAGTGAGAGTGATGTCGCGTTATTGGCCGTAAATCATGTCTTCCCGTACAGTTTTTCTTTCGTTCGCGGAGCACGCAATTTTGATTGAACGCGTTGCTGAGTTGGATGAAAACAGAAGAAAACGAAAGAACGAGAAGAGACAAGAGAGACAGGAAGAATAGCTGGCTGCTCTTTGAGGGTTGCAGGGTTGTTTCAGGGGACACGTTGACTAAGGTATATGTGGGGTCGCGTCGGCGTGCTATTTCTCGGCTAATAGAAAATCCTCCCTCGTTCGAGGCCCCGGCGTTGTTGCCTTCTACGGGCGACTGGTCAATCGGATACAGGGGGTGATCTTCGCTACCCCAACGGAATAAATCATAAGTGCAACATCAATTACGCAAAGCGTCGACAATCCCCGAGCAGAAAAGACTACAAGGGTAGCCAACCCTCATTTTTCGAAAGGTGGACCAAGCGATGTTCCAAAAAAAAAACATTAGAACGTCGATGACGCGTCCGTATTTGGCTGAGATGAATTTTCGTGTAATTGGAAGATGCGAATGGCAGAATTTCGAAGCAGCAACGCAGCGTTAGGACCTCCGCCTCATAATTCTCAGACTGAGTAGCGGAGAGCAAGAGGCAGGGTAACTGAGTGAGCAGCTCGGCAAAAGGACCAAAAAGACGACGTAATTTCCGAGGGTAGCTTTGCCGGCCATTGTTCCGAAGCGGACTCTCTTTCTCTATCAGCCCGGTGTGCGGTATTCTCTCGTACTTTGGACCCCTCATTCCTCAAGGTTCCTGACCTTAATTGCCCGACTAATTACGAAGATCCATTGGTAGTTCTTAGCGGTTATGGGGTATGGATTGCACATACCTAGTTATCGAAATGGCTTTCGCTATCTCTAATACCCTTGTGAATAATGTTATCGAATTTTTATTGTAATTCTGGTCGTAAAAGTCGCAACGCAGTTTGGAAATTTATTAAATATTCATTATCGACATCGATCTGATGAATTTATCAGTCGATAAACTGTGCTTTTCGAACTGATCATTAAATTTTGAAAGTTCAAGGGAATCGCTTGCGATGTTTTATGCATCTCTGTTATGAATATAGAATATTTGAAAATTTATCGAAATTCCGAAATACATATATCGCTGATGCGAGAAATCAATCACGAATTTTTCTGGGTTGCTGATACGCGCGTGTCGCTTCGCGGCAGCTATCTCGTTTTTCTCATTCTCTCGAATCAACAGAGACGAAAGCCGACGGGAGGGGGAGGGAGGAGGAGAGAGGAAACACGCGAAAGAAATAGATGGCTCCGGCTTGAAAAATATATCGACGCTCGGGAGTGTGTGACACGCGCAGAGGACGATAGGAACATTGGAACAACAGAAAAACAAATCACGCCGAGAACTCACTGCGGAGTTAGCGAAGAGGCCCTTTTCTTTTCTCCTGTCGCGGACGAGGAAGATTCCTCGTGCGCGGAAACGAGAGGGTAAGACAGGGGGCCGCGAAAGAAAAACATTGCGCGGAAGGAGGAAGTGATAAAAAGAAGTGAAGGAAAAATAGACACAGGAAATAGATTGACATAAGCATTGAGGAAATAATCACGAAAATGCGCAGTTTTTATGTCGAATCAAATGTTTCATTCGATTGTTTTATAAATTAAGAAAAAATCCGTAAAAAACAAACAAAGTATCGTATTTTTAACATTTTTCTTTTTTTTTTTTTTCAGGTGAGTGATAGTCGTCAAAAATCCCCGAACGCGGAAAACAGTCGTCGAATGCGTGAGTTTTCTATAATTTTTACATATCAATGCGAATCACCACCATTAAATCCGTAATTAAATTAATTCGCCTTCGTCATTAATTTCGGGCGGATATTCGATGCGAATGTACGCAATTTATCTATATTTAGATGTGATTAGGTAAATTGGTTGGTAAATACATCGAAAAATAGAAAAGGGACTAAATGGTCAAAAAGGCATTTTTCTTATAGGAAAAAAGGGGATGCAATCCCCCAAAACCCTATATTTTTGGACAAAACCCCAAAAATATATCAAAATATAGAAAAAAAAAATTTAGTACAGTTTTTCGTTGCTTTTGTCCCGTATATGCACTATTCTGGCATAAAGTCCGGATATTTGTACTTTCGAAACACGATAACCATCCGGGGATTTTCGGTCACGAACTCCGACGCTTCGAAGCGGCTGGTGACACTCGATTGCCAGGGACACCGGCCAGCGCCAGCCATCAAAAGTTTTAGCTAGAAGCGGCTTTCTCAATTCCGATCAAAGGCTAACTTTCTCTACTGTTTGGAGTGTCGAAGCAAAGCACCGAGGAGCAGACTTCCGTGGATGTTACGGTTGTTCAGCGATCCGAGTCTTCGTCTGACCTCCTCGTATCCCTCTGCGGCGCCCCCTATCTCTGTGTGTCTCCATGTATGCGTTATCCGACACTCTGGAAACGCTTCTCGTCAATATGTTTCGGAAAACTCACCAAACTGGTTGACAATTTGAGCGTTTGCTTCAACAAGGATACTCTTCGAACCGGTTACGTCGAGGGTCGATGGACCTCAAAGTGCACTAAAGTAACCGTGACGAACGTTTCTCTCTACTATTTTTTCTTTATTTGGATTCCGGTTTATTTGGACTCCATCACTTGGAAAATTTTGCTGTCGCGTTGAGAAAAAAATTTGGACGCGATAACTTGAAATAATGTGAAATAACCTCTCATCCGCCCTACCTGCGCTCAGCCGGTAATAAAAACTGTAATGCTGATTTGTCGAGGATGTCTCACCTTTAGCACCAAACGGAAATAGAAGGCCAATGCATTGATTAATTCTTCAGTGGCATACTATTTCCGTCAATGATTAAAGTTGTAGCATCCTATAAAAAACTGATTACAGTTTTCATTACCGACTGGGAATTCCAAATGCCCCCTTAATTATTCTCGTTCACTTGAGCTCTGAGATACGCGTGTGCGCGTGCATTTCGCATGTGGCGCTTTTGCCTTCGACGACTTTTCGTTGAATTTCCGGTCTCATCGAAGCTTTGGGAAATCTCGTTCATGAAGAGCACGAGGTCCGTGTGTCGGTGATCTGAACTCTCGGGTCATCTCACTCGCTTTTGCGAATAGTAATACGAAGACCCCGAACTACCCAGCGGTGCCCTGGATAGAGGCAGCAACGGCGGCAGCTGCCCTTCTTCTCGATCCGCCTCGATCCACCCGTGATCGTTGTTCCATGAAATTGGACGTCATTCGCGTATATCGAAATATCTACGTATACCCATTCGCGGTCCGTTCCAACTAGTCGGCCAGCCGGCGAAGCCCCGGCATACCGTATTAGCGTATTTCGTTCTGCTCGTGGATATATATCCCACACCTCGATGGACATCGCAACGAAAATCGAACGAGAAAATATACCACAAGCAGTCACATCGTATTTCGAAATTTAACTGCTTGAGTAGTTTTTACGATATTCCGTCGCCTTCGCTCGGCGCTATAGCAATTTAAATTTTACATTTTAATTTTTTTTTTTCATATAATTTTTATGTTTTTTTGTAATATTATTATGTCAAGTAAAAAAATAAATTAACGATGACACTGCGGATAAAGGATATTTAAGGAGTTTGCATAAGTTTGGCGCCTAAAAACAGTTCGATTTTCGACATAACCAATACACTTTGACAAGTTGGCATTTTTTTTTAATAATGATAAACAATAAAGTTACTATTATCTAAATAAATTGTCGCTGTAATTTGTTTATGTTTCGATTAATGTTTTAAATTTAAAAAAGCAGTGCAGTCCCTTACGGAGCGCCATCTTTCATTCATCGTTGTATTTACCAGTCGTAACTGGCGCGCGCTGCGCGCGCACGTAACCTCATCTTCGCGCTCCAGCAATCGAGGCACGAATAAAGCGGCAACAATAGTTTCGATATAAAATCTCGCAATTCGATATATTTCGATACAAAACGTTACACATCAACTTTTAAAGAGCGCGCAGCCCAAAAAAAAAAATCACCAAACCACGGACTTCATCTACGAAAAAGTCAAACTGTTAGATTCTATTTGTGATCTAAAAACACATTTTTTGCATCATTCCACTTCTTGCTTCCGTGAAACCTCGAAGATAGAATCTATAGGTGACGCTGACATCCTCGACTCGGTCGCCGATTCGTCGTTCGCCCTCGTCTCGAGTCTCTCTCTTCCTCTCTCATTCCGACTTCCGCATCTCTCTCTCTCGTTGTCCTCGTCGCGGTGGTACCTCGTAGTCGCAGCTGTTGCTCCTCGCATCCTCCTCCACGTCGTTGTCGTAAACGAAAACAGTGCGGAGAGCGAGAGTTTCTCTCCCGGGAGGTGAAGGATATAGGATGAAAAGTCGTCGGCCTCCGGAGTTGGGTCACGATATACCGAAACGACAATGCTGCTCCCTTCTCTGTTTGCTCTCGTTTCTAGACCTTCCCACTCCTTTCGTTTATTTTCTACTGGCACATGTTTCTGCTACTCGCTCGATGCCGACTCTAACACTACGGTAGCTGATTCTCGCTTCGCTTGTTCTCCTCTTCGCCTCTTCGGGCCCCGGGCACGAGCGGTAGCAGCGTTGTGCGCCGCCCGGTGATGCATTGCCCCAACAGATGCGCCTGTACGGCAACATCGTGCGGATCGCACGTCGTACATCGTAGATCGTACATCGTTCACGTAGTCCTCGCAGCCCGGCTCGTTCATCACGACCATCTAATAACCCCCCACCCCACCCTCACCCTCACCCTCCTCCTCCCTCTACCGTGTTCTCGAGGCAACCTTCGCACGGTGTGTGCCTCGGAGTTACCCGGAGCAAACGTGATGGTAGCCACCTCCCGGCAGAACGTTCGTCGTGCATCGTTCTGCCGTGGGAGAGATGAACGGCTAGCTTTGTTGCAGAAATTACGAGATTCCCGTGATCGAGGACTGAATTCCGCCTCCTCCACTCGTTTCGCAACTGTATTCCATTTTGCAGTACCAACGCTCGACCTACATACTCGACTTTTGTTCAGTTAGATCGAGGTATTCCGAAAGGGATCGGGTTTTTTATCGTGTTGCCGACTTCTGCTTTTATTCTTTCAATGACAAATACCCTTTTACGCTTTGCTGAATTATTATTATTATTATTAATACCCCGCGCAATGAAAAAATCAAATTGATGACTTTGAAGTTCTGAGATCGATGAATGCTTCTGAAGCCTAAATCATTAAAACTCGACGGTCAATTATCCCCGAATTTTTTTATAGTGTTCCTTTAATCTGTCTTTACATTACGTTAGGTTTTTATTAATTTCGTAAATGTTGATTTGACGGTACGATTTTAAACGCAATAGCGATGAATTCTTCGGCTATAGGTTACGTGTAAATCGCACAAACTTCGGGGGTTAATATTTCGACTTCGAGACGGTGAAATAAATTTAAATTTTACAGGTGTTTGAATAGTATATTGAATGATGTGTACCCCAAGTTTAAAGAGTTTCTGACAAAAAATAAGCCTGTGGAGGTGCCTTAACGATTCGCGTACTTTTACGTAAGAAGCCTTTTATCCGACTATCTTCAACGCCGGTTTCATTCGCGCGTAATAATAAGGCAAAAGTCCATTGAATAAATTTCTTTGCACCATTAAAAAATCGATACTTCAAGACTACCCTTCAATTTTTTTCAGAATTTTTTCACTGTATTTCATAGTTAAACACACCTATCGAATGCAATGATTGGTAAAAATGGTGGACCTATATTTTCATCACCTTTACACAAACGATTAAATCGGATTGACTTATTTATCAGTTTGCTCTGTGGAAAGAAACTTTAATGATCTAAAAATGAAGGCGGTATACACCTGTTTAATGTTTCTCGATCGACGTCTGCCCATTAATCCTTCAGAGACTCAAACGATCGCGAAAAATGCGCGTTGCGCTGCAATACCGACTGCACCATCTCGAAAATTACGATACAATTTCTCTTTCGAGGATTACATTTCTTTTCTCAGCAAATGAGCACACGAAGAGCCCGTTGAATGAAAAAAACGCACAAAGGGTTGAACATTTTTATTCTTCGTAATTTATATTTGCTTTTCTTTACTTCTCTTCTCCGTCGCGGCATATTTTTCATAACTTCGTTCGATCGGAGTAGACTAGCGATTCGATTGATATATGTTAATTGACACGCCGATCGGAATGTCGATTGGGCTTACAAACCGATCGGAAAATACTCTGGTCTTTCGCGTATATCCTATACGATCAAAGGCACACTATGCTTTACCGCATTGCGGGATGTACCCGCATCTACACGGCACATTCAGAAGTCTACCAACGAGACTTTGTCGTTCGGCTCGTCTTCGTTCTCATCTCACCAATGCTGGTTTTCGCTTTTTTTTTTTTCTTTTTTATTTTGTTATTTTTTTTTTTTTTTCGCTTTACCTTCCTTTCTTCCTTTGGTCCTTTTCCTTTTTCACTTAACCTTCGTTTCCTCTTTCCTTTGCGTCGACGGTACGACGACGATGCTCTCTATCTACTTCGGTGAGCACTGGCAAGCGAGACGAGAGACGAAGCCCGGGATGACGAAGGAAATTCGGGCGCGTCTCTCGTCGTACTTCGAGTTTCCTTCCTCGTTATCCTTAGAACAGACCGTTTCCTTTGCTTCGCGTTAGACTATCTTCAGTACCATCCTACTATCGCCGAGTACAGAACGGCCCACGCCTCGGCTCACTGTAGCTTCATTCAAAGTAAATGGGTAGACGAGAAGGAAGCCTCGCGATGTCAACGGCATGAGAGAAACTGAATTTCTGTAAATTCGAATTTTAACATCCTTGAGCATTAGAACATAAAGGGATTATAAATAGCACGATAAAGATAATTAATTCAAATTTTGTTTAATGTAAATTATTCCTTTTTGCGTTTCATTAAATGTTTATTTCCTGAGAAAAATTGGAAACAAAAAAATGGTTTTTTTTTTTATTAATTTTTGTACACGTATTCCAATAACTGATTATTTACTAACGAAATTAACCATTAAAAAAAAATTCTCGATT
Source organism: Cryptus viduatorius (assembly GCA_964006125.1). Lineage (NCBI taxonomy): Eukaryota > Metazoa > Arthropoda > Insecta > Hymenoptera > Ichneumonidae > Cryptus > Cryptus viduatorius. The sequence continues at coordinate 17,820,984 of OZ023225.1, read as the reverse complement.
GAGACTTAATTAATAATTAACGTCGAATTTTTTTCCTTAAATTTCGCAAAATGTAAAGACTTTCCAAAATTGGCGCTCTCTTCCAAACTTTACAATAACTGCAACGTAAAGCCACGTCGGTGAATAATTTTTATTTCTTCAAAGAAATTCCGCAACGTCATCGACGGTTCTCTTTCAATAGTCGAAGAATCTATATAAAATAAAAATCAATTAAGTCTGTAGCTTTTCATTTATACCTATCCATAGAAAGTCGTAGAGCCAAAAGTGAGGGAAATAGAGAAAAAAAAATTAAAGTATTGAGAGAGAGTCAAAAAGAGAGGAACGGGGAATATCCGATTCAGCAGAGAGACCGCTGCATGGCCGGGAGTACAATACGATCATTAGGGATCTATAAATAGTCTTTATCTCTCGTTGAGCTATACGGGCCGCGAGGACTTTGCGCTTTGCTGGTTACCGTGGGAGGGGTGAGGGGTGGGGGGGGAGGGGGTGGGTCTTCTCTACGTATATGTCTTTCTTCTCTATTCAACGTTTGTACAGATATTCCAGGTGCCTTCGTGTGCGTTTAGGATACGGCAAATGTGTACAGTGAGGTCGCATACCGGTAACATGTACCACTAACGTATATATACATATATATATATATATATTTCGATATATAGTATAGACATATATAGATATATATTCCGCGAATGTACGAATGAACGTACTGTGCGCTACTGGTACGTGGTACCAGCCGGCGCGGGGCCGCTGTGGCCCGTTGAGTATTGAGCGTAGGATCGGAGGATGGGTTAGCCGAAGGGGTTGCTTGGCAAGGGAGCCTCGCGAGGTTCATCGAGTGGGATGGGGTGCCGCCCGCTGTCCTGGCACGCCAACCATCCCCGTATCGCTGCTGTTGCTACTGCTACTGCTACGGCTACTGCTATTGCTACTGCTACGGCTACCGCTACTGCCACGGCTACTGCTACTGCTACTGCTACTACTACTACCCTTACCTCGTCTCTCTTCTACCCCCGCCGATCACGTCCTTTCGGACTCGCATTTATATCGCCCGAACTACCCTAACACCGTGCGGAGGCCGCCAGAAAGCGAACGACCGTCCGAAACTCCCTTCAACCCCATTCCGAAACATCCCCTAACGCCTAACTGCCAGGAGGAAGCCAGTAACCCGCTATAGAAATCTTCTTAAGGCCTATCGAGCCTTTCTCGTGCAACCGTGGCTTCCCACTGCAAGCCGCTGCTGTTGCATCAACTTCTTCTTTTTTTTTTTTCAACATCGGTAGTTTCATTCAAAATTACCGGCAGAGTTTGTGTCTGACGTTGAGCTTTCTTGAGGTTTATAAAGGCTTTTTTCACCCTTTTACGCATTCGAAGGGTTCAAATTCGCCAAATGGAGGATTGGATATCGAGCGGCATTGTTATATTGTTAATAGGAATAAGGTAAATTCCAGATTCGTGAAAACCGGAAACATAGATGAGTTACGAAACGAAACGATACGATGGGTTACGCATTTTTTTTTTACCGATTTTGAAAAAAATCGCGGTTTTTGGCACCTTAAACTCGGAAAAATGCACGAGATTGGGTAGTTGACATTTTTTTAACCCGATTTTTTGTGTTGGTTTGTGTTTACGATGTTTTATGCGGCAGAGCGATAAAAATTGTAAAAATCGTCAAAATTGACTAAAAAATCTTTGAAAACATTGCAATCCGCTAAAAAACGTTAAAACCATTTAAAAAATCACTGAAAACTTTTAAAATCGATCGCTAGCGACAAAGCGTTCATTTCTTTCGCGGAAAAATTGGAAATTCACAAATCGTTTCCGCATTTCACAATTCCCCGCCCCGTCCCCGACTCGCGATAACATCGATACCGTCGTCAACTTCATTATATTCTTTAGGTTCGATAATTTTTCCCACAAAACTGGTAATAAGTTTGCAATTTGTTTATCACCTTTTTTCGTCATTTAAAAAAATAGGTAAATCGAAGCGGTGCACAAAATCATTAATTAATATACCAATACATCGATGGCGCATTTTCAGAAAACATTATTCGAAACTTCACGTTTCCGATTTTTTTCTCCAAAACGTTAAAATATGAAATAAAAAGTAACTCGGGAATGGGTTCTCGTTTATTTTCTTCGTAACTTTAGTGTGTACATCAACTCCGCGTATAGGGCAATGGGATACAAGACACCGGTGAATAATTGATGGAAAATCGTTAGTGGCCCATGACATCGATGAAAGGAATATCCCAACCGTAAAGTAGTATGACTTAGAGTTCGCTTCCCTCGCTTTCGCCGCCCGAGGTTCATCGGAAAAAGAAGAAGATAACAAAATAAAAGCATAATGGTCTCTGGTACCTTAGTATGAAATTATCGTGTGACAGTGCGCGTATAACGCTATATAACATCTGAGACACTTCCGGCACGTTTTGCTCCCTTCCTCCCCCATAGTGAATGATAGTTCTTTATGAAAAACGAGTTGAAAAGAAAGGGAAAAAAAGTGGTAAGGCGGGGGTTGGGAGGGGAGGGATAAGGAAAGAACGAAGATGAAGTAAAAGGTGGTTCTCTCGACTCCCGAGGTCGCCGGCCTCGTTTCCTTCGCCTCGTTTATGCTATATAGATAGGGGTAGCTAACTAGTCATGCCAACGGTCCCCAGTGACCTTTTGCCATCGAGTAAAATATATAGAATGCTTCGTTCGCGAAGCTACCAAGAAAATTCTCGCTACTTCTCGCGTTTCTATCTTCCCTCACCTTTGGGCGAATGTTTCCCTCCCTTCTGTGTATACCGCCCTTCTTCTGGCAGGTATACACGCAAGAAGGCAGAGAATCACCTCATCTCCCTGGCCAACTATGGTGGCCACGCCGCGAACATCCAAGAGCATCCAAGGGAACGAGAGAACCACAACGGGATGGAAACGGCGTTCGCAAGAGGGAAAACCTCCTGCAGGCGTAGTTTGCGGGACGGTACCGTTAGCCCCGAGAGGACCACAACTCAATTCTCGAGCATTTCGGTTGATTTACAGAGCCGACCTCGGTAACTTCGACCTTCCAGTTCTCTTCTCTAACCTCCTTTCTCCCCGCGATCTCTTTCTTACTCTCTCATTCTCAGCATCCCGCGAAAGCTATTCTATACATCGGCAGAGCCAATTCTCCTTCGGTACTCACGTTTCAACTCTGCTACCGACAGCATCGAATCTTCACATTTTCAACAACTTCTATAGTCTTTCATAACGCGGAAGGGCTGCGGCCACTTCGGGAATTGATTTTTCCCGCTATAGTTGTGACTCGGAATTTTTTTTTTTTTTTTATCGGACTTTTTTTAAAAATGCAGTTAGAAGCGACTTTTTCGATTATTTATTATAATTAATAATAAAAAAAATAAATAAAAAAAAAAACAGAAAAATATATTTTTCGATCTATTCTCGGAGCCTATTTCTTCAATTTCATGTAGAAATTCCTCCGCATATATGAACGTGTCTAAGTGAAAGATAGAAAAGGCGACGGATGCGCTATCTATGCCAGCAATCCAGTCGGGAATCACCGGAAACTGCGTCTATTTTCTAGGCTTCGACCTACATTTCCACAGCAGAGCAATGCTGTCAGTTGCAAAAGCGAGGAGTAGGAGTAGTAGTTACCACTATAGTAGTTCTCGTGTGATCGCACGACTTTCCCGAACATCGTTCTAGCAGTCTGCTTTCAGCGCAGAAAGCGCTCCTTCGATTCTCGAGAGATCAACGCGCCGCACTGCAAACTTCAGAAGTGGCTGGAGGTGTATACACTGTTCGTACAGTTCGCTGGACTGCATATTGTAGCAATGCCCGACTTGTCTTGTAGATCCTATACTTGCGCGAGTAACAGTGACAACGTTCCGCGAGGGAGGAGAGAATGCGGAAACGTTGAATATCGCACAATGTTTACCTGTCCCAAGCCACTCCACTCACAATGTATCGGTAACTATATACTCCATGCTTCTTGCACTTTCAACGCCACTTGTGTACGATATACTCCACATCGAGATGGACTCGATTCTTGTATTCTATCTTATGTCTGTTCACCAGTCGCTTCGAAGCGAATCGCGATGTATAACGATTTATCATTGAAACTTCGCATGCGCGTTGTTACCGATTCGCAATAGTTTTTTTTTGTTTTTTTTTTTTTTTTTATTCAAGAATTCTAAACAATTGTATGATACGAGACAGCGACTAGAAAGCTGCCGTGGCATCGAAAATAAGATCGATATTTCAATAAATCGAATCGGCCATTTTTTTTTTTTTTTTCGAATAAATCGTTGGAAATTTTCGTTTGCTTTTTAGTTAAAAAGTATACAAAATGTTGCGAAAACTATGAGAAGAGAAACGAATGGTTATAAAAAATTTTTTTCAAAGGGTAGTAACCACTTTGAAGGAATGCAAAACATCGTATGTTTGAAATTTTTTTACTCTTCCAAACGTTTTTTTTTTTTTTTTATAACGATTAGTTTTTTATTTCCACAGCGTTTTAACTTTCAGCATATCTGCCTCTTTACTGTACGAATCTCATTCGCGATATTCCCATTTATCGTTGAGAATCGTGGTGAAAAAATCTTTTCTCTAACGAGCCAATAAAACTTAAAATTAATCATATGATGAAAAAAAAAATGGGTGAAAAGAAATTTTTTTTTTTTCGGAACTACGCATTTGTCCCTATAATTGTGATGCCGAAAATGCAAAAAAGTACGATATTCCGATTTACGCGGAAGTAAAACTCGTAAAATATAGTAAAATCTCGTCGCGTATCTATGGCATCGTGAGTATCCGTCGGAATGGCGGATGGTTAATGATGAAAAAAATATAACGTTGCGAGGGCCGGGACGAGGGATAAATAGATCCGAATGAATGGATCGGTCTTTCAGAGCTCGCGCAGCGCTCTCCGGGATCGTCCGTGCATCAGAGATAGAAGTACTCAGGCCTTTGCGCTATCGCTGAACACACATACAGCTCTATCGCGTACCTTCAACACTCCTTCGCAAAGCGTAGAAATTCGTACGGTCCTCATGTATACATATTTACCTGAATATACTATAGATACACACGTATATGTACATATATATGGAGTGACATACAAGCATCGGGAAGTCGGCCCACACATCGAAACCTACGCGGATATAGAGAGAAGGACCTGAGTGGATCCGAAGAGAGACGAGCAAATATTAGAGCATCAGCATCAGCTGTGCTCCATGACCGAGAGTAGATACTCCGGGAGAAGGGGATGCTGCGGGAGGGAGAGGAGGGAGGAGGGAAGGGTGGTTAGGGAGAGAGTTTCGTCTGGTTCTACGGGTACAGCGGTGAAGAGCGAATCCCGCGGATCAAGGGATGTTTTGAATTCCGATCCACCATTTGCCAGAGACGCTCTTCATGCTCGCCAACGTGTTACGTAATTCTACGCTCGTCTCGTTAGGACAGAGGAAGAAAAAACAGAAGCGTATACATATGATTATATATATGTATATAGTTTTTTTTTTACAGAAAAATTAAATTATAAGAAATCGGGAAAAAGCTTTTGAGATTTAACGAGTTTTGACGAGAGGCCACTTTTCGCGGAAATTCGATGAAAATACTTGTACTATCATTACAATGCAAATTTACCGAGTTATTTATTTTTTTTATTCTTTTCATTTTTTTCCGAATTATTTTTAAAAAATGTGATTTTTTGATTTTTTAAAATATTTTTGAGTTAAATCTGCGCGATTTAAATATGGCGAAAGACATCGATCAAACGGTAAGAATAAATTTCATTATTCATGAAATTCGTGTCGCGGTGGTTCGTTGCACTGCGAAACTGGCGCCAAACACACGACTGCATATGAATAACAAGTGCTCAGTGGATATAGCGTCATTTATAGGTAATATTATATACGAGACGCTCGTACACCGAGTGTCCACTGTTCCAATTAGTCGCCGACAGCCGGTCCCCGTTGAAACTTCCGTACAGACAACTCGCACGTCCGACCAATGTCGACTCAAACTACTAGCCACCTTTTCTCCATCGTTTCCACCAGTCGTTCGGCACACCGTTCATTGTTTAATTTTTCAGGAATTTTTTCATTTAAATGTCTCATCTAAACAATTAACTCCGTCGGTATCAGAACACAGTATTCGACACCACAATTTTTCCGTGAAATTTTTTTCTTCAATTTTAATTCAATTTTTTCCTCGAGTTTCGTTGTTTTTTACATTCCGTTGTTAATAAAAATACATAAATTGGAAAAATTCGGAAAATATTTGATACTACAAGTTTTTCGTGGAAACACTTTTTTTTTTGAAGTTTCGTTGTTTTTTTTTCTTTTTTTTTTTCACTTTTTTTTTTTTTAACTTTCCATTACGAAATAAGTTACCATTGCGGTCGGATTCGTCGTTGCCGATGGAAAAATCATTGATTACAAAAATCTCGAATACGCGATTCGTTTTCCACAAAGAGACGCTCAACTGCGTGTATCCTATGCCGCGGTATTCGCTTATTTATTGATGCACTCGATCGTATCTTTATGCAAATTTATTATGAGAGTACAAAAGAGATATCGTCTGGTGCACGAACGTGTACACTCTCGCTGTACCTTGGTATATATACATTCGCATACTCGCACCGATACGTATCGGTTATATATCGAACGTTCATGCATAATTCATCAAGGGGGATGACGTGAAGTATGGATATATCACTAGACAGTGAACGCCGGAGCCCAATATTATTCTGTTTCCATCTCTCTCCCCTGCGCCTCTCCTCTCTGTTCTCCGGCATCTCACTGCCCCGGCTAATGTTGATAACGAACCTCTGAGGTGATAAACTACCCCGACATGACTGCCCCCGTCATCGCCAATGTTTCACTGACAGAGACACACATTGATGCCTAATAGCATAAATCTTTTCATCTTAATGATGAATAAATCAAAGATAAACATTTTTTTAATTAAATCGCAATTTTTTCATGCAGAAAAAATCTGTAGATGAAAAGCATAACATTGTAGGGGAAGAAGGGGCAAAATGGACCGACTAAAGAATGCGAATTGATGTTTTGATTTCAGAGACATGAATTGACTGTTCGTTGGTAAAAAATAAAATGAATACAAAATTTATTGAGTGTTTAAGGAAAAAATACAGTTCGGGGGCAAAATGGACCACGTATCGAAATTTAAAAAATTGGAAAAAAATCTTACTACACGCTCCTGGAACCCCTTCTACTACTACTTGATTCAATTTTTCAGTACTTTTTCCAATTGTGGAGTGTATCATTTTGCCCCGTATTGACATCTCGTTTTCATGGCCTATTTTTTCCCGGTAGTCCATTTTGCCCCTTTTTTTCCTATTTGATAAATACAAGATATTTTGATACTTCATAACCCGTTTTGAATATTTTTTTTATTGATTTCGAAAAAACTTCCCTCGATTATTCATATTTACCCCAAAATGGTCAAATTTTTGGTACAAATTTCGATTTATCTCGAAGCGAAGTGACGCATATCGAGTGTTCGACAAACGTTTGATAGATTTCATAGCCGCGATTGGTTTGACCTCGTGGATGAAATCGGTCACGATATCCCTATTGGTTGATGGTAACGCGCGGAAACCACCTCTCGGCCATCACGGGTGCCCTCGATGGACAAATAATATTATGCAGTTACGATGGCCCCGACGATCGGCGGGGGAGGAGAAGGAGGAGGGAAGCGGAGGATCAAAACCGCATCGACGCCCGACCGATCGAATGTAGTTGAGACCGTATGGTCCCATCGTATGTAACACATATATGCGCTTTCAGCTCTCGGGCACTCGGGTGAAGTTGCCGATATACCCTGACATACATAGTTGCCGGATCCGCCGTTTTAGCTTTCAGCAATGTCACGAATGGCTCCGGTCATTTCGACGCTCGGGCCGTGTCGACACGACGCGAGAGACCAGAAACCGTCGCTTTCGAGAATAGTCGGTTCGTTTGCCGAAGAGGAAATTACGCTTTTCAGAGCATCGCGAATACCGGTTTTGATCTCTCGTGTGTTGTCCCTTATCGCTCGCATGGTAACATCCGTTATTCTCAGCTTCATCTCGTAACTCGATCGGTTTGCGCATCCGTGACACGTGTGAACCAATCTCATAGCGTAATAAAGTACCGTGCGGGTTCGCCCGCGGATCACACAATGTGTGGCCTATTCAAGAGGGTTGATACCTCGTCAAAATTTCACTCGTATGTTACCCCATATGTTACTGTCATTCTGGTCCCGTAATCACGTCAGTCGCCTTGGAATCCCCTTAAAGAATTGCTACAACCAACCGCTTGGTGAGATTTGCTCCAGGAACGTAATTATCCCGTATTTCTCCATCAATTTATCATAATTTTTATTATTATGCTTATTATATATTCAATCCTTTTTTTTTTTTTATTTTCTTAATTCTCTAACTCCCGACTGCTCGCCGCGGCAAAAAATCGGAAGTTATGGGTTTCACGGAAACGGGCGATTTCGTTATTCGCTATTTTTTCGAAAACGGCTAAAAATGACTCAACAGAAATTGATACAGCGATTTTATGACGTACGATCATCAATATCCTTTGCAATAAAAAATTTTAATCAGTTGAATATTCGTAGAGAAGAAAGCATTTTACGAAACGTTCCTTTCGATATATCGACGATTGCGATATCCGCGATGTATTTTTCCGACTTCCCTAATTGACATACGTTAGATCGCTCCACCGGCGCATAAAACTATAGATCGTCGGTTTATATTAATAAAAAAAAATTAATATTGATTATAGAAATAAAGTTTAATAATCACAGCGGTTCTGTTGGTGACACGTTGTGGATATAGTAACAGTTATGATATACCGTACAATCGTTTGCTTCATCGATTCGTGACCGTCCCACCCGCGTGTCGTAGATTCTGATATAGCTAACTGGGAACATCGTTAGAAGTTATCTGTGAAATGTGCCTTGTTAACGTTGACGTGTCCGTGGAAAGGCGCTGTGTCAGACACGCCGGTAACTACCCCGATGCTTTCAACCATTCAGTTCGGATGCCCGTCGCACAATTTTTCACTCTTTCTCTCGTCTCTACCCACCTTCGTCATCTGCTCGACTGTGGTACTGGCGTTCGCTAAACCCCTATTCTGCGGGGAGGAGGCGAAGGTAGGGGACGGTGAACTAAAAATTTCACGGGGAAACTTCTCCGCTTTTACAGACGTCGCGCGAGAGGATAAAACGAAACGAGAGGGGGTTGAAAAAATGAAAGTACAAAAAAAAACATTATAATGAGAACAAAGAGAATCAAAGTATCAGCTGCTCGCGATCGATCCCGTTTCGTCTAGACAACTTCGACGTCTAATAGCTGTAATTTCGACGTTTGTGCTATAATTTTACGTACACTATTCGTCTGGTGAAATTTCATCGATTGCCAGACACACGCAGATACACATATAAAGGATACCGGATATGGCGTTCGGATAAATACGAGAGAAAGAGAGAGAGAGAGAGAGGGAGGGAGCGGGTTAGAGTCGGAGGGATAAAAGAGTTCGGATGTACGGTGGATAGATGAATCACGAAGTGAAACAGGATGAAATTGCAGCTCACGATGCGTCGTCGTCGAGCATAGCTGATGTCCTCTCCTCTCTTCCATCCCTCTAGGAAGACACCGTGGCAGCAGTTAAGCGAGGAAATTGCAAATCGAAACGTTTTACGCTCTCGTGCAATGAAAGGAGTATAGTCGCGCTACCGCTAGTTCGATTACGCTTCTGGCCGTAAACTTTCCGGTTGCAAGCCGAGAGGGAGGGGGAGGGGGAGGGGGAGAGTGTACGTACGTATTACCTACGTGTATCCACCAGACTGTGGACTCTACTGCGCTACGCTGACGGAGAACGGGCAGATGAGCGATTCTCTGATGCGAACCGGAAATTTACCCCCTTTTATTCCGATATTCGACATTCGTATTGGTAAACGAATTCGGAAAAAAAAAATTGATGAAATGCGAAATATCTTAGAAGTTAAAAAAAAAAAAAAATAGTATTCATTCGCAAATATCAAGGTAATATCATCAATAATTTATTTATTTTAAATTAATCCGTAAAAAAATTGATAAAACACAAAAAAAAATGTCAATATCATTTTTTTCAAAATTAATTAAATTTTTTTTTTTTTTGTAAATTAATCTCAATTTTTTAAATTTATTTCCGTAATTTTGTGACCATTTTGACTCGCGTCGCCATTTTCCCTCGGATGTCCGTTTTGCCCCGTACTCCCCTAAAAAAAAAGGTCATAGGGTTGAAAGAACATTTCATTCTTTATGTTTTTTCTCCAATATTCATTAATAATTTAACTCCAGCGACCGAACTTTGAAAAAGAATCTCTAAATTTGCCTCTCGAAGCTCTCTATTCGAATCCTCCAGCATCTTTAATAAACCTCTCACGCAGTCAGACTGCAACTGCGCCCCCTCCCTGCTATACTCTGCACAGCGACTTATCGTCGTTCACTTCCGTTTTTCGTTCGCCGAACGTGCCAGAGGTCGATCGGGGTCTCGAGAGGTAGCAAATAGCAACGTTGGGAGATTTCTACCTCAGGCTTTATTGGTTATTTCGATGCATTGATGACGCTTCACCGACGGCATACTAACCAGTTGGCGCTATATTGCTGCTACCCAGTAATAGAAGTGGTATAGCATAGCTCCGGACATGATCGTCCACTGCGAAAACCTCTTGACGACTGTGTATGTGCTGAGACGACGGAACGTCATGAAACAGAGAACGAATTACTTGCGAAAAAGAAGAGAAACGAAACGAAAAAGGATAAAGAGGACGAAGACTCTTTCTCTCTTCTTTTTCTGCACGAGCAGAGAAAGAGAGAGAGAGAGAGAGAGAGAGCCAGAGACCACCAGTGAATCCCACGATTCAGTTCGACGTTCGAGAGACACGATTCTGAAAAATCGTTTCGCCGTCACTCTTCGCTCTCTCGTTCTATCGTTCGGACTTCCTGGATCACCGTTTCCGGGACTTTATTACGTATCGGGGATACAGACGAAATTGAGAATATCGAAAGTGTATATTCACGGAATATAAATACGATAACCAGAATGAAGGTGGGATTTGGAAAAAAATTTAAGATGAATTTTAATAAAAATTGAGACATAATTAAAAAGCGGAATGTTACGAAATATGAAATTTTTGAAAAAAAAAAAAAATTTAAATTTTATTGGAATTGAATTCAAATTTGAAAAAAAAGTGTTCAATTTTAACTCAATTTTTTTTTTTTTCGAATTTTTCGTAAAAAAAAACACCTCATCAATTCTCCGTTTTGCTCTGCGTCCATTTTTGCCAAACTCTCCCCTATTCATATTGATATATATGTATATATCCCTTATACAAATATTTGTTTTCCGGCAGTAATCGATTTGCGTCATTGCAACTTTTGTCTCTCTAACAATTCCCGAGCAGTTTCTGATTTATTAAAAGCGTGAGAACGATTGGACGATCGGACTCCGGGGGTCGGGGAGGGGGTGCAGAAAACTCTGCCAGACTCTGGGGCGCCCGGTTTGGCAGAAGTTACGTCCGCCGAAGAAACGAAGCGGAGTAGGGGCCGCCGAAAAAAGAGAACTAGGAAGGAATTACTGGTTGAAGCCCTAAAAGTTGTCTTTCTCATTTCTGCTTCGTCTTAACTGTTTGTCGCTTGATCCTCCCGTTACTACTACCTTACTACTGCCATTTCTACCCTTTCATCGTCTTCTTCGTTCTCTCGGGTTCACTTAGACTCTCTTCCGTTTTTACGACTCACTTCACTCGCGTGTGTTCTCTTTAGAAGATCGCAGAGATTACTAACTATACACACTGCGCTGACGCTGCTGTTGCAATTGCTTTAAGCTATAGATCGCAATACTGTTTCGTTGGATTTGCGAGATTTCGATGTGTACATCCCTGCTTTTCAACGACGACTCTCTCTTCCTATACTCAACGGAACTGTTGGTATTTTCCGTATCAAAACTCCTACTGTCGGCTTTCTTCCGCTCGCTGTACGCGATACTCTCGTGTACTGTATTTTGGCAATACCAACGACGTACGTACTCACGCGAGTTTCGAAACTCACAGTGGGGCATCAAAGTTACGAGTGCGATATATTAGGTCGACGGAAGTCTCGGATAGGGAGAAATTGAACTCCAGGAAGAAGTCGAAGATTTTGCATGTAGAGAAAAATGGGGCAAAATGGACCATTGACGCAAAATGGCACTTCTGCGCAACTTGAACTATCGCGCAAAATGGACGAATGCTGCTATTCATGGAATAAAAAAGAAACTTCGATTTTCAATTTTCGTAACCATTATCTGCAGATAAATAAATCTTTAATTCGAGATTCGTCTTTTAGAAAAATCTTCCATTATTTTTAATACGGGGAAATTTATAATTTCTGACAAGAATACTCGATATATAGCTACTAAATTATTTAAAATTAAAATTTTTTCGGCGATATATTTTGCCTCATTTTTTTTTTTTCATCGTAACATTTTAAGACCATGTGACAAATTTATTTTTTGGTTCGAAAGTTGTAAAAAGGTGTCGTGTATATCGACAAAACTGCCTGATGTGCCAAAGCGACCCATTTTACCCCACATTTGCCTACTCTCTCTCCGCTCCTTCTCTCGCTTCTTACTCTCCGTCTCTCCTAACCTAAAACGTATGTCCTGACTTTGAGATCAACATCCAAAAGTTTAAACTCGCCTCGTATAGTACAAACCAACGACTGCGACGAGTACAACTATATATAGTATACATGGATATAGTATAGAAGAGAATGTAGAAACGGTGGGAAAGCCGACGGTGAAAATTTCGAAGAAGCCAAGTGGAAGACCAAGCTATTCCGCTCTACTCCCGGCAGCTGAGAGAAATCGTGTCATCTCGAGCGAAAATTTTATTCTTGAATTTTCTTGAGGAATCATATAATTCACAAGAGTTTCATTTATATCAACGAGAGCACCTCTTATCTTTTTCGTACTGCCTGAGGCTATTTGCACAAAAGTTGCGAGTTATTTTTTCTATTCTATTCCGACTTGGAGATTGTCGGGCGGAAAATTATATTTTACTTCGATAGTTACATAGATACGTATATCTTTTTGTCGAATCGAAAGAGTGTTCCGAGATTCGTTAAAATCGTGGATTTTCGAAGGAAAAGCTGAGTAACTATCGGCACTTCGTGAAATATGACAATTATTATATTTCAAATATCTCAAGAATTAACTATGTCAATTTTTTTTTTCTCGTAAAAAAAAGTTAGTATTCATGAAAAAAAAAAAAATCGAGATTTTAATGAATTTTTTTTTTACACAGTCGAAAAATCGCGTTTATAAAAAAAGTTCGGAGTAATTGGCCTGAAATTGACTGATTGATTTTTTTTATTTCAACATTTTTCAAAAATATTGATTTGCACGAATTTTTTTTACGTTCCACTCGATTAATTTTCTGAATTTTATCGAAAATGTAACTGATTGATAGTGTTATCAAAAGGTGAAGATAAAACGATATAATTTTATGGAATTTTATTTTATTTTTATTTTATGCATTTTTTTTTATGTTTGCATTTAAAATAAAATAAAATTTGAATACCTCAGAGACTTTATTATTTGCGACGAAAGGAATAATAGAATTTATATAAAAAATTAATTAAAAATTGCATTGGATCTGAAGAATTTTTCACTTTTATTTGATTATCGACACCGATATATTATTTATTCATAGTTACGTCTCATAAACTCGGTATTAATGTATAAGCAAATTTTCCGACGATAATCCGACAAGAGACGTTTTGTAATAACGAGCAGAAGCGATAGAAGGGCAGAGGAAGCGACGGAGAGGATGAAGGCAAAGGGCTTGCGGAACCCTATAGATATAATGGGGTCTCGTAAGGCGGCGTTTGTGTCAGCGCCTTCATCATCGTCATGATTATCAATGCGTGCGCCTCGGCACGCCGCGGCAAGCCTTAGAGCTCCGAACATCATCCATCACGAGTAAATTAGAAGGGAATAAGGAGAACGCCGAGTATAGATACAGTTTAGTACACGAAATTCTATATTATAGTGTATATTAAACTGCTGTTACATTTATTCATTACTATATAAGCAAATATGCATATTATCTCGATGAACGATATACTGCACATGTGTAAAGTACGGTGCGGTGCACAGTATTGAAATGTCTTTTTTTTTTTACGCAATGTAAAAACGAAAGTTGGACTGAACGACAAAAAAATGCCGTCAAATGAAAAATTATTTTGAATAATTTCGAAAAATGTAAAAAAAAAAAAAAATTCCAATTACGAAACCAATTATTTGCTGTAAAATTATGCATCAGTTAAAAGCTTTTATAATTCGAAATCCGAACAAAAAAATCGAGAAAATTACATTTATTGAAAACTGAAAAAAACACATTTTTAATAATCTCAAAAAAAAAAAAATGTAATTAAGAAAACATTTTTTGCCGAATCATTGAATGGAATTTTGAATCATGAATCGCGAATTAAATATTTTTTAATCGAAAAAAATATGGTGACAAAGATCGGAATTTGACGAAAAATCGCGAAGTTTTCAGTTTCACTATGCGATGAGTTTCTCATCTGAAACCGACGATGTTTTCGTAAAACGGCGAAGGAAGAAAGTTTTTATTATTTATATATTTTTGTGCGTGCAAAACGTCTCGACGTACAGGGAAAGCTTCGCTACTATCTGCGCTCGTGTCTCGATATTATAGTCTGATATCAGAAAGCGTCGGTAGGCGACTCGAGACTCCTGGAGCGCGCGAGACTCTTCCGCCTCGTCCGTCTTCAGTCATGCGGCAGAAAGGCGCCCTTTCGAAAATTCGAAAACACGTCTGGAAGGCCTGAAACTTCTGTAGCTCATTCGTTTTCTCGTACCCCTTCCACGGTACACATATGCATCGTAAACGCATACATAAAGCGACAGGATTCGGGTTGCAGTGAGAGCGGCCCGCTGGGATAAGCTTTACTCCGACGCCAAAAACTTTGGGGGAACTATTCCCATATCCGGTCGCGGAGGGTATACCGTCCGCGAGGCGTGTTTAATCATTCGAATTTCCGGTTAAACGATAGCGAGAAACGATGCAAAGTATGCGACGCCAATGTGCGGATGTGTTTTCGCGAACGCGGAAGAAACTCCGGTGCACTCACCGATTCTCTCCCCGAATTTATATCCGCACACCGAAAGCACACATCGTCGACGTTCGTTGGCGTTTCGGGATTTCATACTCGGTGGTTGAAATTCGCCGCGAAGCATAACGCGCCAACAATCTCTTCGCAAAGGCATACATATGTACGTATCTATGAAACAGACGTATATATGTAGAGAGGGATCTTTGGTAGTAGAGAAACGGTATAGTCAAAGAGGAGGATATAGACGGCCCAAACCACCACTCCTTCAACTATACTCACCACCAGCACGGATATAATTCACTGTAAATGCCAACTT
The DNA here is from genome assembly GCA_964006125.1 of Cryptus viduatorius. Taxonomy (NCBI): domain Eukaryota; kingdom Metazoa; phylum Arthropoda; class Insecta; order Hymenoptera; family Ichneumonidae; genus Cryptus; species Cryptus viduatorius. The sequence goes on along the minus strand of OZ023225.1, from coordinate 17,805,508 downwards.
AAAGTTCGCCGCTTTGCAGTGTTGCCGCAAGCGACGTGGAACTAACAATAGATGGCCACGCGAGAGAGTCTCGTCGTTTCAAGACTTCTCTTCGTCCTTCTTGTGCGCCGAAAACCGAAACAGCGAAAATATTATATCTGCACAAGTAATCTTGATACATAGATCGAAAAAAAAGTAAAAAAAAAAAAGTTCCAAAAATTTAAATATTCCGACTGAACCGGAAGTATAATAAAAAAATGTATAAAAAAAAAAGATCGAAGTAACAATTTATTATTCGCGTATAATAATCGAGCGATTTCGTCGACATTTTTTTTTTTACTTAAAAAAAATTTCATCATTTTTCAAATTTTTTTTTTTTTTTTTTAAGAAAGCTCCGTGTCTTTGAAGTTTTCAATTACAGCGATCGAGCGCTCGTCGAGCAGTCGAAAGTTGAAAAAAAATATCGTAATAAAATAGAGTTAAAGGACCAGACGAGTTTTTCGGATTCAATAGTGTTTTTTTAATTAATTATTTTTTATTTTATTACACAAGCGTCGGTGACTGACAACTGAAAAAATGTTCTCTGTCAATCACAAATTCATGATTTTCAGCAGCTTTGTTGAGGAAGCAATTTGTAAATTTCATCGTCAGCCGGTTTTTTTTTTTTTTTTTATTGTATTCCACAATAGTGAGCGACCAATTTTTCAATACTGTAGATTCCGTGTGTGCAATCGCAAGCGTTTTATATGCATACACAACGCGTGTACAGGTAGCGTGCATAGAATATGGTAATTGTATGTGGGGTTGCAGCGCAAACTCTACCGCGGGCGTTGACATAAACGAGGAGCCACGGAAAACGAGTGGCGGTTCTGCTACTGCGGCTGCAAAGTCCAATCCCGCAACGAGTCACCCCCTCTCATCCCCCATGCAAGCCGTAAATAACGTTATTTATTCGCGAATTTGTTTTTGCCCGAGCGCTCCCGTCCAAACCCGCCCCCCCCCCCCCCCCCTCCCCTCCCCCGTTTCCAACACCGAACGATATGGAGAAACGCGACCGGAATGCGTGAGCGTTAAAGCGCGGACTCCAGGTATTTCAACAACGCCCGATGCTTTTACTCCGCTTTCCGACTATACGGAACACCCTCTCACCGCATATTCGTCTATGTCAAGCGTTATTACGCCGAGCAAATTATAGAATTTTCCGGTTAAAAAAATTTGAAAACCAGAATTTTTTTTTTTTTTTAATACAACGAACGTTATACTTTTTTTTTCATTTCTGCCGCGTATAGACAAAAAGGCTTTGTTTGCACGGAGAGTTACAAAAAAAAAAAACAACACGAATCTGGGATTTAACATCGGAAGGCACGAAATGTTTTGACCTAATTTTTCATGCCCATTATTTTATTTGTGCGTAAATGTGTATATTTGCGAAAAAAAAATGGCTTCGAGGCATTTTTTAATAGCGCAGGCAATCGCTGAACGATTTTTTTTTGACAAACTGAACAAAGGTGCCAAATATTACGTATTGTTTTTTGCGAGTTAACAAGTAGTGAAAAAATCATTTTTTCGATTCAATTTTCATTTAATTACGATGATTCTCATTAAAAAAGAAAAATTATTAAAAAAGAGTTTCGAAAAATTCTAACCGCAATTCGTATTTAAGTACCGACTGCCCGCCAGGAAAGAAAGAAGGTATACGCTTTTTTTTCTTCCAAATAAATTGCTAACTACTCAATTTTTCAAATTAATTTTTTTTTTTATTGAAATCGGACTTTTGTTCAATTTTTTTGAAAAAAAAAAAAAATCGTTCGATGTTTTCAAAAAGAGATTTTTTTTTTCCGTTTGGATGGAATTATTTTATTTCCCCTCCGCGTACATCATTACATCGTCAAACAATCTCAAGCGTATAAAACCATTCAATTTTATTTTAAATACGCATGTTTTCTATGCCGCGTTTAACGCACTGACAGCATCACAGAAGCTCCGTAGACATGTAACAATGTACATATATTCGAGTGTGCGATCCGTTCAGTAGCGCATCGCATCGCATATCAATCTCGAACATGCATGCGCGCACCCTGGCTTTACCCCGCTGTTACCCCTTCCCCCCTCCCTTCCTTTTGCGCGCGTATTCCGCGAATTGATGCGCTTTCGGTTGCACGAGCAATTTTGTCTCGACCAATGTGGAATCGTTGGAAACCCAATGGCCACTGTCGGTCGATCGATGTTCCCACGAACGAGGAATATCAATCTTAAGCCAAGCGAAGAGATAACTACGAGGAGTAATTGTAAATCATCGCGTCACGGCAGTGTTCAACGTTAAGTCATCCGATCAGAATCATTCGGACGTTTGCTTCCCTCGTCGACGCGTGTATTAATCACGGATTAACGGATCCGGCGGCATTCGCCGTCGTGTATACAAAGATAAACCCACTAATTTCCGATTGATATTGATACGTTGTAATTTTACAGCAATCAGAGGATCAATTGATCATTTACCAATGAAATTAACAGTAAAAACTGTTACGTTTGTTCCTCCGTCGGTAAAAACGATGTATTGTTAGATTTCTATATTTAATTCATCGATGATCATTTAATTGATCATTTACCAATGAAATTAACAGTAATAACTGTTAATCCGTCCGTTTATAGATTCATCCGCCTTTCCGTTTGTTACTCCGTCGGTAAAAACGATGTAAAGTTAGATTTCTATATGTAATTCATCAATGATCATTTAATTGATCATTTACAAATGAAATTAACAGTAATAACTGTTAATCCGTCCGTTTATACATTCATCCGTCTTTCCGTTTGTTACTTAGTCGGTAAAAACGATGTAAAGTTGGATTTCTATATTTAATTCATTGATGAGTACATCTCTTCGGATACCGTATCGCTATGACGTCGATAATGAATTTTCGATGTAAACCGAAGCGATCTGACCCGTTCTATGATTCTATGCTCGATGTTCATTTGCTGTGGGCTGATTGGATGAAATTCAACGCCGTGGAGCAAAGCAGAGCAATTTGAAATTTCATTAATAATTGCTTCAACGCATGTAGGCGACGTAACGCTGACGTTAAACTCTGTTGTGCGCGTCTCTGCGTGTGTAACCCGAATCATTGGCCACCGAGTCGATTGGATCGCTGATTTTAATGTGTCACGTATGCGAGAGATACGAGAGATGAGAACGAGAGAGGTAATCATTGGTTCGGTAGAGAAACCCGTTTGGATGCCGGGTGTATGTGTACCCATGAATAATGACGCAACGCGCGCAGATTCAATTAAATCAATTAATAGCGGTACGAAGTTCTCTACCGTGACTCAAAACCGCTACGTGCCCGTTAGATACCCGGACCCGGCGTATCTGCACCCTCTTTCACCCTTCTATTATGTACCCTTAATCTCGAACGCTCTCTGTTCGATTTGCTACAGTTGCCAATGCTCCCCATTTATGCACTGGCCGTCTAGATCTCATTTTTCATTTCACTTTTTTAAGTTTTTCCGGAAATTTCAACCGTTTTCTTTCTAATCAACAAATTAATTCACCCTTCATGCGGATGTGGAAATTTTGTCGAAAAATGCGCGTCTCGTTTTTTTTTTTTTTTTTTTTTTTTTTTCAGATTGTAATAATGACGAAAACGTTTGACATCATTTTTTTAAAGTATTATCGAAAAAACGTTACTGTAAAATATCGGAAGATCGGACCATTTATGGCCGTTTTCATTTTAAATCGCTGGCAAACCATTGTTTGCTTATTTTCGAATATTTCGAATTATGGAATATTTAATTAATTGTCAAATTAATTTAATTTTCTTTGAAGTGTTTGGCTTTCGATTATGATTGCCAAAAATAGACCGAGAATGGCCAAAAATGGACCAAAGATGGCAAAATCCACATTCTGCACTATATTAACGATATCAGATTTCTTTGATTTCGCATTTTCTTAAAATTCGAACACTTTCAGTTCGAAAACCGCCGCAATCTGAAGCTTCTCATAAGATTGGGGCCATTCTTGCAAAAAAAGAAATTTGCAAAAATTGATCAACTTTCATGAAAAGGAAAGATCTTTTTTTGCGTCCGCGCTAACGATTTGAACAATGGTAACGTCTCAAGGAATCGATGAGCGAATGACGTATAATTGGTTCTTTTTTTTTATCATTGATATTCTCCGATTGATGAAGTGGGCAGAGCGTATATAGCAGATTACTGTAGAGGTTTGAGGTCAGGAGCTCTATGTCCGTGCCTTGCGTGTGTGTTCGACGCGGAAGCTTCGGATGCCACTTCAAGGCGAACGCTATGCTTGCCAAGCACTTGGATGACGTACTCGAGTAAATGCACCTCTTGCTCCTTCGGTGCGGCGGTAGCTTAGCACCGAGCCAGCTGCTCCTTGTACCCACCAATAGACTCGCATTTATCGGCAAACCTACCTATCGAAGTGTGTATCGACGATTCCTGATGGAGAATCGATGAAGTGCTGGAAGCACTTCGAGTTCTGTGAGAAAACAGTCGTTTCTTGGTGCGTTATTATCGGCTCTGAATCGGGTAGAGTTAAGCTGCAACTGACTGCTTTCTTCATTCATTTCTTTCTTTTTTCTTTTTCGACAATATCAATCGTCGGTAAAGACGTCTCTCAAAAATCGACCGATTTCTACGGTTTTAAAAATCTCCGCACCATAGATTTTCAGATTTTCAAAACCGTAATACAATGTTAATAAAAGACGAGAAAAAAAAATTTACTAATAACAACAATAACATCGATACAATAATAAAAACCATAACAATTTTCGACCAAAAAATGATTTTGATCGATAATAAATTAATAAAAAAAAATCAATTAGTTAATAACAATAAACGATATTATCCCTTTGACTGTTCGTAATAAATTGGAATTTCCGAAAAACTTCAAATTTCACTCGTTTCTAATGAATTTATGATTTTTTAAATGAATAAACATATATTTTTCGTAATTACGTTCGAGAAAATAGAGGCTTTTATTCCTATCGATCGTTAAAGCATCAATTGTCGGTGAATTTGCATATTTGCATAAAAAAACTCTCGAGCGTTTCACGTCCCTCCATTTATCACCGATATACGCATTTACTTCGGTTCTCTGATCTAATAATGTTTATCACTCTTTGTCATTCACCTTTCTCTCACTCACCCACCTCTCTGTATTCAAACGCAACTCAATTGAGGCATCACAAGGGATGATATGTTAGCCGAGCGAGAGAGAGAAAGAGAGCGAGAGAGAGCGAGAGAAAGAGAGAGAAAGAGAGAGAGAGAGAGCAAGAGATGTAGAACTAGTACCAGTTTTGCGAAGCTCCGGTTCCCATCAAGCTTCGATGAGAGGAGGTATGCTGGAAGGCAAAGCTTCCACAAGCGCCACGTACCCATACGTTCGCTCCGGATGACCGAACGTTACGGCAGTGGCTGCGTCAGCCGAAGGTAACATCGTTACCCTTGGCTATCGCCGTAATCATATTTCGCAGCGCAAGACCACCGCCCCGACACGGGAATTAGATTATGTTGTAGAAGCGCTCAGTAAAATAAAAAAAAATTAAAAAAAAGAAAGAAACACTGAAAAAAAGATACGCGAATGCGGTGGATATCTATGTGTATAGATGCAGGCCGTGTAGAATACAGGGAAACGCGGAGAATGCCCAGGGAACGGAGGAGGATTGAAGAGAAAAAAAAAAGAAAAAAAAAAAATGCACATAGTACCGACAAGGCCACCACTCGCGCCGCCACGAAGCCCTCAGCCTAAGCGCTTATTTTGACTCTCATTTACATCGTCGAGGCGCATTATGTATTCAGGCCTCATGTGCGTTAACCTGGCCCCTTCACCCTTGATCCAATCTTGCGAAACGACCGTCGGCAAGACGTCGAGAACGAGGAGGAAGAACAGCAGACCACGCTGCTGCACAAAAAAGCGGCATGCGAGTGTTTCGATAAAAAAAAAAAAATTCCGTAAATCGAAATATTATAGAGAACCTTTGATGGGCTTTCGATTCAAAGGGAAGAAAAAGAAATTTCCGTTTCTCTACATGTCGTTCGGCCATTTTTTTTTTTTCAAATTTTATAAATCGAATATCGAAAGTGAGATACATACAAAACTTCGAATACTTTCCAATGGGACAAAAATCTGAAAAAAATCAACCATTTTGAAGATATCGAGAATATTGATTTTTTGTAAAAATAATGACAAAAAGTTATAAACAAAATGGAAGAAAAAATTGTTTACTGAATATCATGCAGCGACGTAACTTTTATTTTTGCAGAATTTTTTAATTGAAAAAAATATGCGATATTTATTAATCAATTTTTTCAAACGGATTTGTTAATCATTTTTTGGAATTATTATTACGAGATCAATGTTTTTCAGTTTTTTATTCCATTGGTAAGTAATTAAAAATTCTCTCGGAATCCATCAGACTTTAGCTGAGAAAATAACGATACGCCCTCTTTAAAAGATTAAAATATTAATATACTAAAATTCTGTTTAAATTTCACCGACGCAATTTATCAAAAAAAAATATTTTTTTTTGTTTCAGGTACGAGTTTTCTTTTAATCCAAATCCGCGGTCCGGTAAGTCGAGAAATTTAATCTTAAGATCGATCGATTCGATATAATCGAAGTTTCGTGTAGCTTATCAAAATTGCGGTTTTGAAACTTTTTGGATCTCTTTTACCCGAAAAAACTATCCCCGATATTCTAATATATCGCGTAAGCCCGCGAAAGTGCATTCCGAGACGAATCATTGAGCCGATATAAGATCGAATATATATGGTGATATCTCTACGCTTCCAGCGTTACCTCTTCTTCGATAACTGGTTACACCCCCTCTTCGAATACCATGGATAAGTGCGTAACTTTGTCGGCGTGGAAAAAGCCTTAATCCATTAGCGGTCCCCTGGAATAGTAGGTATACCGCAGGCCGGTGGTACCTCGCAAAAGCTCACTCTCGTTTTTCCCGCCGTGAGTTCTCGCGATCCCGTATTTACACATTTCCCTCGTAAAAAGTAAGCTTCCCATCCCGCTGGATATCTATACGCGTATATATACGTATATATACATATATACATCATAGGTATGTATGTATCGTACATATGTACCTATATATGTGTGCAACGGATACGGAAAGAATGGTCGTTGGGGAAAAGCCGTTTTAACGGGGAATAGAGGGTACCATCGAGGAACCCAAGGAATAGAGAAAATGAAGGGAATAGAGAGGCTCCAAGCGAAATTGTTCAAACCCCCCGCGTGTGTGAGCCGCCGACCATAGAGAATTCATCGTTTTTCCTTCAGTCTCATACCACCCTTCGCGAACCGCACGGCATGAAGACTACGTATACAACGTATACAGTGTCGATGTCGTTTGAAGAAAAAGACGACGAGGGGGTGGAAGGGGATTGAGAAAAAGAAATAGCAGCGATTCGAGGGCGTGAAGAGAATTTGAAATCCCGCCACGAGTGGAAAAAACTGTTTTTCCAGCTTCCGCATTACCCTTTTCAATTTTGGACTCATCGAACGCACGTGAGATATACAACTCGCGGATAGAACAGCACGTTGCGATCGACGACCAAACTGTGTTCTCGCGAACCCTTCTTTCGCTTATCTCGCCTCGTGCATTCGTCGATTACTTATCGGAGCAAATGTAGCGGGGTATCTCTTTTCGAAGCTTCGAAAAGAGGAAAATTGTCATCACTTTCAATGGCTTATCTCAAGTCTAATAGATTTTTCTCAACGAATTTCGAAAAGTTCTATTTTTGCTGAGAATTTCGGACTATTGCTTCCCCTATCGTTTTTCGGTCGCCGAAGTCACACCCCACTTAAGGGAATATTCAATTGCAGAAAAAATGTATACAGCTTTAGATTGCACTCCGTTAGAAATGGTTGAATTTAGAGTTTCAGAAATTTATGGGGTAAAATAAGTTACCGATGAATAAATAAGCAAATAGACGATAAATTTCGTAATAAAAATTTATTTTTCACGGTAGATTTTTTTTTTTTTTTTTTCATTAAATTAAGAGAAAAGAGGAACGACAAAAAAAGTCGTCGATTCGAAAGTAAAGATTTTCGGAATGAAAATTTTGAAAAATCGAAATTTATTGGAAAACAATCGATTTATCGTGTTTTGAAAAAATCGAATGCTGATATCACGTTTTCGGGAGTTGTGCATTTTTTTTACGGCGATTGTTTTTTAAAAAATATTAAAGATTTTTTTCTTCCATTTTCCTATTGGACGAAAGAAATTCGCTAACGATATATTTAAAAGTTAACACTTTACGATCTCAAAAGTTCGAAAACTCCATATTGGAAAATCACCGCTTCGTGTATCTTTGCGATTCCTCGATGCTCTGTTTGCCCTGGAAAATCCTGTCACCCGATAAAACTGCAGTGGCGCATGACTCGGAGCATTAACCGAGCATCAACGAGCCGCGTTACCATAGACTGTAGTTTTAGCGATTAAGAAGAGTGAAGAAGGCCTGAGAGGCTATAAGTCAGAGAGCGGGACGCGAGAAAACATTGACTTTGCATGCTATTAAACTCTCGATGAATTAAGAGGCCCCGCTATCGAATGTAAACTATGTTATTTCGCCTTAAACCGAAGTGTGGACTAAGCGCCATCGTCGATGAGAGACGCTCGTCGACCGACAAATCTCTATAGATCATTTTTTTTTTTTTTTTTCTATTCCTCGATCGATGTCTTTTCTCGAGCTTTTGGTCAATCGAGCGAACGAAAATTCGCAGCATCAAATTCCTCCCCGCAGTATAATCGCATCGTGATCCTCTCACCGAGCGCGGAGCAATATCGGCCGCCGCGGTATAAAAACCTCGACGAAGAATCTTCACTCGGGCGTCGCTTCGGCAATATCGTAAAGCCGATTTCGTAGATCGAGATAGACAGAGCCAGAATGCCACACGTTTTGACGCTTTAAAATTAAAAAAAAAAAAAAAAAAAAAAAAAAAAAAAAAATGTTATCTCTAAAATACGGGAAAAACGCTCTGACACACCCGTTTCAGGCGCGCGAATTCGGCTCCAAGGCTATTCTATAGATATTTCAGTTGTATATATGTATAGCGTTGTGTAAAACGTAGAGCTGCGATACATAAAAAAAATATATATATATACGTCATATATACCGTATATATAGATGTGTGTATATATATATATATGGATACAGAGAGGATGAGGAATAAATTTGACGCCAACAATTCGACAATCTCGAGGTCCAATTGCTACGGATATTCTATACACAAGTGCTGAATAAATTCTGACGAAAAATCGCGAGTGAGACAGATTTTTATATAGGATAAAATTATTTTACACTATACATTGGCATTTTTAGATGCGCGCTGATGATACAGTTATTGGCATATTTTTTTCTCTTTCTGTGGAATAAGTTCCGCGAATCATCGACTGCGAAAGTGGTGAATCGGTGATGTGCGGCCAATGACTGTACGTCTTACGCTACGGAGCTCTATAGCTTCAAAGAAATGTCCTCTGTCGCTTTTTCTCCCTATCGTCTCTGAACTCTCAGCACAGGATCCCAAACGATCCGCGCGCTTTATCGAGAATCCCAGTTGCCTGATGGATCCGGCTTTCCCTTCTCAACCCCCTCTCGCGGCTTCTTCGATCCCTTCCGCTGTAGCGGCGTTCACTCCCCTCACACCCCACAAACCCCCTCCCCTTCCAAATCTATTCCGTTTTATTGCGCTCTTCTGATACATAAATTTTTATTCAATTTGATTTGCCGCTATCGCTATGGTAATAGAGAGGGATCAACTACAGTGTGAAAGAGACGAAAAAAAATTGTATGACTGTGAAGCGGGATATGCAAGAGCGACAGATTCGAATTGACACAAAAATTTCGCTCGCTTCTATTTTTTTTATTTGATTTTTCGGATTCGTACGCTTTTCGATATTATGATTGATTATTACGAATACGTGTGACGCACGAAAAAAAAAATACAAATATGATCGAAAAATGTAGAAAAATAAAAGAATAAAAATAAATAATCATAAATTTAAAAATATACTGACAATTTTTTTTCGAGGAAATTTTATTTGATTTAAAAAAAATGAAAATCTCTCGCAGATTTTTGATATTTTTTAATTTCATTTATTTCGCGAAAAATCGTTTATTCATCGAGAAAGATACAATTTTTCACATTTTTTTCCTCTGATAATGATTCGTAGTTGATCGATAATTGTGTCGGTTATCTACAGTAGAAATACCGTAAATTCATTTTTTTTAAGAATTTTTTTTTATTTATTTTTTTTGGTAAAAAAAGAATTCACGAGTTTATTATTCGTTGCGAAAAACGTTACTAACAAACCGATAAACTTGAATTTTATCGGAAATAAATAAAATTGAATTAATTTCGTTGTTCGGAAATTTTTTTTTTTTTTTTTTTTTAGATTTTTCTATCGGTTGTTTAGTCAATTGGTTCAACAGGCCAATCACCATAGCCTACGAGCGTACAACATTTCTACAGGGTTGATTGATGCTAGTAGAGTGAAACCCATTCTCTGTCTCCGTGTTTCCTCTCTCTTCACCGGTATTGAAACTGACGAGCATGCATAGCGGTGCCCCCGACCCTCCTATCCCCCTTTCACGAGGTCGATTCGCCGTTCCTTCCGCAACTCGTGTGTATCGTCGTCTCTTCGCACGGGTGGGTCGTAACGCTGCCTCGTACCGGCGAACAGAGGGATCGAGAACGGGAGACAGCAGAACGGGAGCTTCCCGTGTGCGCGACTTTATTACCACTTCCCGAAGTACCGGGATTACTATACAAGTTTGCTTGCCGACGGCACTTTCAGAAAAGTTAACGCGCCCGCACCGCCCCTCTTACACCCCTTCCACACACTACAGTCTGCAATGGAAGGACAATTTCCACACATACCACCCAACCATATCGAGAGTATTCAGTATTATTCCGTTTTATTTACGAAACTTACGCTGAATGGATAATGTTCGATTTTTTTTAATAAACAGAAATAGTAACAAAAATTTACGATTTTTTTGTCAGTCAACTTGTTTTTTACGAGTTTTTTACGACACGAAAAAAATACACAGATCCGTGATACTCGTATTTAATTTTTCAAAGTACTGAATTTTTTTTTATTTCATTATTTGCACTGTAAACAAAACGGCTAAAAATTTAATATATTTCGAAATAAAAAATTTATAATTATCGTACATTAATGGAGGAGTAAAATTTCTTGAATTGTGAATTTATCAAACGTTCTTATAATTAAATTAATGTAAATAACATAGAAATTACCGAATTTTTCGTATTTTGCATTTATGCATAATATTTTTTTCTTTTTTTACAATGCATTTGTTTAGATTCAAAGTTTAAACAAATTCACTATTAAAAAACGGTAAATTTAAAGAATTGACACCGGAAGTTTTCAATTAAAAATTTTGCATTATTTTCGTTTCTTCGAATACAATGATTGGGTATTTTAATAAAAAAAAAAAAAACATTCAATTGGTATATTAAAGAATTTTCGAACAAAAATCATAGTTTTGTGTATTCGAAAAGCAATATAAAAAATGTTTTTTACTACTATAAAATTGTGCGCCGTGTAACTTCAGCAGTACTGTGGAAACGGAACGAAAGAGGAAATAACAGCAAAGCTCGTTAGAGGTACATAACTTTTACCCGATATACGCAATTACACAAGTTCCCTTTTCTCTCATAGAGTCTCTCATAATATGAAAGTACTGCGCGTTGAGTACAAATCTCCATCGTTTCTTTGACGAAACGTCTGGCGAGCGTCGGCGCAAATTCTCTTTGAAAGAATTCTCGCAGCGTTCTTAAATAAACAAAGTTTGCCGATTTCCGCGTGTCCTATTCCGGGCGTTCGACATCGGAACCCCAAAAGTACAAAACTACTTATCGAGAAAACTGCAAAAAATCTAAGACTCGCTTACTTCGCAAATTTATAAAAACTAATTAAGCGTCGAAGTTATATCACGAGAAAGAAAAAAAACTTCGTACCTCTCGGCTTTCACGATTTTTGTAATCAACGAAGTGAATATATTCCGAGCTCTTGTCGACCTAACGATGCAAATCCGATCAATCAACTTCATTCATTAGCCGCGATTACAACTTTATCCGCCTTCGAGCGCAAAAGGTAAAAAAATATATATATCGTAAATGAATCTATGAAAATAAACGGCTCTCGTTCAACTACGAGTATTCAAAGTGCTCTTATATTTGTAAAAACTATTTCCAAATTACATGAATATCGATAGGCTGTCTCGGACTTTGAAAAAAAAAAAAAAAAAAAACATCGCGCAATGACTGCCTCTATATTTCGGAACCGAAAATCGTCGATTCCAATATAACGAATGTTCGAACATAAAATTTATCTTTTTAATGAAAAAGTGACTAAAACATTTTGCATACTATAAAAACCATATTAATCACTGAAAAAAAGTTTTCTATCGTATTATAGTACATAACCTAAAATCGTAATGAAAAACGATGAAAATCCAAAAAAAAAAACAAAAATGTCTTAATTTCCTTATCCAATTTATTTCATGCAGTAAAAAGACTCGTATAAAAAAAAATCCGTGCAATAAGCGTTTATCAAAGGCCACGAATACATATCCGCGTACCCGATAAACTCCCGATCACCCAGCGTTACACAAGACTAAAAAATTGACCGAAAGGTCACACAGAATTACGTTTGGAACTTTGCCCGATGTTCCCGAGAATTTTCGTCTTTCTTCCTGCAACTCCGGTGCAATGGCGAAAAAAGCCAACAGACAACAAAAATAACGAGTGCAAACCCCAGTAGCAAACCGGAAGTAGTGCATTATCCAAAGAAATTTCGTCTCGACACAGTTCGCGACAACAGCGACCTCTGTGCCGTATAGGCGCTCTTAGCGAGCGCAATAGTTGGGAAGCCGAGAAAGCATCGACAGTGTTTATCAGCCGGGAGTCCTTGGTTATGCAATTCACGCACCGAGAGCATCACCCCCAACCCCTTCTCCTCTTTCCCTCCCGTTTCCTCCTCTTTCATCCTCCACAGTCGGTTCTGCAACTCTCTCCGGATCCGCTATGTGCAGCACACAGCGCGAAGCGATAGAGAAATGGGTTTTGGATGTACGAGAACGAGAAGCGAACTATTCCGCGATTCCACTTTCAACCCCAGAACCGCCAGAACCGAGACACACACGTGAGCACTGTGTGGCTTCGGCTTTCTGGCCTGAATCCCGGAAGGGCGGGTATATAGGCAGTACGGCGGGTTTGCAACGAGGAAGCCAAAGCCAGCAGGCAACTTCCATCGCCTCGCCGCCACCCCCCACCCCCAAACCACCCCAAACCCACCCCCTTCCCCTGTTCGAACTCCCGCCAGCACGTGACACACATATTGCCTACCTTTCGAAGTTTCGAGCCAAAAACACGAACAACCTAACACACTACCCGTAGAGAGGAAGCAGAAGGGGTTGAGGTGAGGAATAGGGGTTGGGGATGGGGTGCAGAAATATATAGGTATTAAAGAGGGGTTTCCACGAGACTCTTTTCTCTCTTTATACAGCTCTCACATCGCGGCCATAGCCTACCCTCCGGCAATGGAAAAATTAATCTTCGTAATAATTCAATTGCTGACTCTGGCCTTTCGATATGCTGTATCGCTGATACTGGCGCTCCCAGTTATTGTATAGGTTTCGTATACGTATATAGAGTATATATATATCTATGTATATGTATCGCGGAAGCGCAACGAACGTTTTCGCCTCCAGCGAGATATCCGTCATGCCTCTTAATCCGACCAGTCAATATCTATCTTTCTGAAGCGCAGGAAGCCTGGAAACGCAATAATCGTTTCTATCCTCGTAGTACAGAAATAATATTAAATAAAAAAAATAATAAATAATAATTCATATACCCGGAGGGAAACGCGCGGGGGATGATAATAATAATAAAGAATCGAGAGTTTCGAAACACCGAAACGAGTCTGTCTGCAGTATGGATTGATGTATTTATTGGGATTCGCAGACTGAAGAGATCTCTCGCTGAAACAAATGTATATATCCGTCCGTTGGCGTTTCGGAACGAGATATATTTTATATACGCTGTAAATCAGAGCGCTACGAAATGATACCTTTTTTTTGGGGCATTTTTTTTTTTTTTTTTTTTTTTTTTTTCTACGGGCGTAATGTATGTCATTTATATGTAGGCGAGTAGCACTGGCATAGTAATACGAATAGCTTATTTATTCACAGTGTGAGTATTCATGAAAATGCATGCGAGACATGAATGTCGGACGACAGGTGCTATATAAGATTTTTCCAATGCAACGAGAACGATCCCAGTGGAGCGTGTGCGAGTTCGTAACATGGCAAAGAGGAAAGGTACAGTGGAGTCTCTCACGACGCGACTTCGCGGAACGGGAATTTCTGCTCATTGAAATTTCACAATTTCGCGCGAATCTAAATTATTGTTAATCCTTCCAACAGCAAATGATGGTTTATGAATACATTTTTTTTTTTTTGAATATTCAATTTTTTTTTACGCCATTTTTTTTTTTTTCATCGTATGAATTATTTCGAAATTTTTTTTTTTTTTTATATAAATACTCCAAACAATAAAATATTAACGATGTGCACTAATTGAATTACAATTTTTTCGCCACCCTGACATTTTTTGTTATCTTGAAAAAAAAGGGTGGAATTTTTGTACCAAAATGATGGGAATCGTGAGAGTCGCTACTGTAACGAAAAGCTGAAAGCTCCAGGGTCCCTTGCCACTTCAGGCTGGTCAGGGGTCGCTCGCCAAGTGGTGTCAAATCGGCAATACGAATGGAGAGCGGTAGGGGAGGAATGGACGGTAGAGTATGAGAACGAGACGATAGGGTGAAAGCGACAGCGAATGCGGACTCCGCGGTGGTAGAAGTGAGTCGAGCTTCACGAGTGCCAAGGAGTATTAGATGGCTTGAAGCCAGCGGTTCCTTACCATTCTGCAGCCCTCTTTACGTCTCTCTGTCCCTCCCTCTCACCCTCTTCTCCCCGTTCACATCCTCCCGGTCTTCGTCTCTGCTGGTGGCCATTCGAACATTCTCTCTCGAGTCCGTGAACGCGCGCCAGGATCTTCAGCACAGAGGGATGCTCGTTCGCCCTCGCGTTATACGGGCACTCGCCTTCCGCCGTTAGACCACCCCCTTTCCACAGAGATTCTACCCTGCCGGGAGATCCTCGCTACCTCGTCGCCCGAATATTATACCGAGCGTTACGTATTTAACGTCGCTCGCGGGCCCATACTCATCCCTCCTTTTCGCCACCCCCCTTCGCTTACGCGAGAGAGTCCGCTTCCTCTATTTGGGTAGAGGACTCTTCACTCGCGTAATTTCATACTTTATTATACGTACCGACGACTACGTACCCGACGTGAATTTCTCCCTGGCTTACCGAGGGACGAGCCGGAGATAGATGACTCCGTTCCTCGAAAGTGGAAATGGGACCGGGTGAGATTGCACGACGAACGCGGCGCGGTCCTCCCCTTCCCCCTCCTTCCTGCCGCTTTCACCCCTCCGAAATGCTCTCTCTCTCTCTCACTTTGAGTTTTATGCCGATTTTTTTTTCCAACTCGTCCGACTATTAAAAGTTCGTACTATCATTCACAATAATGGCGCTCCTTTTTCCGAGTCCCCTCTCGACGCGAGCCAACCCCTCAGGGATAGTTTAATTATGTAAGCGAATGAGGCGCAGAGAGGAGAATCGAGGAATGCGAAACTCTCTGGACTCGGAACATTCGTATATTTCTGTCAATTAACGTTCTTTATTATTATTTTCTTTCGTCGAGAAAGCTACTTTTTTTTTTTATGAACGAAAAAAAATCCGCGAAATATTAGTGTCGACAAAAGACTCGAAATTTGGGAAATTAATGTTTCGAGGGTGCAAAAGCGTTAAAAAAAATTGTAATTCAACACAACTTAAACTCAATATTGACGTACATCTCAGAGAAAACAATGCGCTATTTTTATATTTATTACATTACGAAAAAAAATCGTAGATATGAAAAAAATATATATATGAAATTCGATGTTTTTTTTATCGATTAATAAATTAATTTATTATACAATCGCAGAAATGTATCATTTTCTGAAAGGAAAATGTTGGATAAATCATAGATATTCTGTCCATATGGACTCTCGAATTTCTTTTATTATTTACCCAACTGTTCGGTTGGTTGTCGCCAACAAAATATACTTCCGACAATATTTCGACGGGACAACTTTTTACACAGTAATTAACATTAATAAATTTCGATAATGCATAACAGTGTATTTTCAAAGAGACAGAAAAAAATATTAATGACAAATTTCGTCGCATAATTTATTCAAATTGCCGCATGTTATCGACGGATAGGCGATCGAAGCGAATCAATTGATCAGTAGTCAATTTGTTTGTAAATCTGAGTTATTGCCGTTGCCTCGCAAACGCCAATTTTCAATCCAAAGCGTATTTATCGAGAATTCGCAATCACGAAAATGAATTATAAATGAGTGACGAGTATGGAAATCATTGTCGCGTTTAAAATGCACAGATATAATGAGACGCCACTAACGATTCGTTGTCAGAATTGCTTTCATATGTTCGTCTTTGACTCGAAACAAATAGTACGAAACGAATTGGTCAATTTGTCTATTACAGGCAATTGCTCACTCAGTCCCATTCAATTTTTTTTATTGAATTTTAATTATCACATTATTATCATTGTTCGCGAGTAAATTCGTGGAAAATGCGTTTTTACCGACTGTAGGTAAAACATTGTCGCGAATGAGGCAAAACGCGCCACCAAATGAAATCGTTGCCGTTTTTGCACAATTCTCTGGTCTATATACGGTTAGACTCTGTTCGTAATTAGTACGTTAACCCTATATATATCTACCGGTGCAACTCGTTTTGTGTTTCGGGAATTCAGCATTCACTAATGCAGATATGTAACGGTCGACGCCCGGTGGAGTTAATAGAATCGTTTCGCGCTTTTCCGCGGCACGAAATATAAATAATCTCGATGGTGGGTTAGCGAGGGTGATAGCCACCCACTGCCTATGGATCGCTGTGCAGCACCGAGTGGTGTAATTAAAAACGTAATATTCAACTTTCAGACAATACATTATATCGATGAAACACGCCTTGCACGTGCGTCAGTTCAATAACAATGTACCCGTGGATATTTAATAATAAAATGTATCGGAATCGCTGTATCCCCGTGCGCACGGGCTTCGGTGATATCGAATTTTCATTAATTACAAGACTTTAACACGGGATCCCATGCGGCATAGTTCGTTGCAGCGACGTTATCGTTTAATCCGCTAACACATTATTTTTCGATATATAGACTTTCAAAAACGTGGTTTAAAGGCTTTGCGGTTTGGCGCGAAAAACGCTCCGCTATAACACACGCGCTCCGGATCGACGTACTGCGAGTTATTATTTTTCATCCCCGCTCGTGGGTAATCCACCTTTCGATAACAACGCTCCCCCTGCCAAATTATCAAGTCAATGCAGCAAAAAATTAATCCTCTCTCTTCATCGATTTACTAATTTTTTGTCAGTTTACTCGTCTCGTTGCACAGGTCAGTTTATACGCAAACTCTATTATTCACATCGAAAGTATCGGGGAAAAAAAAAATAATAATAATTTGTGATTTATTAAATCGAACATGAAAAAAAAAATAAAAAATTTGGTGTTTTCTACAATTAATAAATATATTAATAATTAGATTAATTATTAATGAATATAAAATTATTTATACACAATATTATATTTATTATTTATTTAATTTATTTTATTAAAAAAAAAATTATTATCAATAATTCATAAAATCGGTAATATATTTGCCGACATATATATATTTACGAAAATCTCTTCTAATTTTTTTCCATGTGCAACTTCTACCCCTATCAAAAATTTTAACTATAAAATAGCTTATCTCTTTGCGTTATTGGATCAATAAAAATTTCATAGATTCCAAGAATTACCGGATAACCAATTCTGCGCCATAGAATCCAAAGCAATATTTATCGTGTCTGATAGACGTGACCCGATATACCCGATCACAAAGTCCAACTTTTACAGTCTTCCCAATCCTTCTCTCGCATCGCTTTCTTTCCTTTCCATCAATTTTCTGTTCCTCACCTATCTTCGGTACAGCATCCGTGCGCCATTGGTACAACTACCCCACCATCGACCGACTGCACCGTCGACAATTCAATAAGCTCACCGGAGTGTGGATTTTTCTGATTAGCCGGCAAAGTTGGACGGTTCGGTGGCGCGTGACTGTCCTTCCGAATAGGCGCTCCGCAAGAATAAGACAGGGAGAGAACCAAGAGAGAGTCTTCACCATCGTCTTCCCGGACGAGCGAGCTTTTGTCTTATTTTGAAACTTGAAACGCTACCCCCACCCCCTAACCCCCTCCCCCTCTAGGGGGTTGCGAGAATTGCGAGATTCTCGGGTAGGTTTTAGTCCCGGGTTTCTGGCACTGCTGCTTGCTCACCCATCCACGTCCCGAACGCGGGTGGAATTCCCCCCATCCCACCCCTTACCCTGTCCCTTCCCTCCCCTTCCCTTCTCCACCCCCTGGAAAGAAGCAACGCCGGAAGAGGTAAAGTAAAAGACGAAGAAAAGGTGGTGGTTGGAGGTTGGATGCACTCAACACTTTCGCACGCCAGGTCTGAGTTTCAATCGGCGTCGAAGCGGTGCTCCGTGAGCTGCTTACGACCGACCCCCGGGGGGTGCTAAAGTCGGCGCTGAAGCAGAGCCAGAAGGTAGACCGACTCGGCGCGCTTCGTTGCTTCGCCGAAACGAACCTCCGACTGGGATAGTAATAGGAGCCAAAAGGAAAGTCATGAAAGATACAACGATAACATAAGACACAAAGACACGAGAGGCTCGCGCGCGGCGAACATGGTGGAAGTCGCGTGCAGATTCTCTTCAACGGGAATGAAGAAATGTAAGGAAGAATCGGACAGATGATATGAACTCCGAGGAGGACGAGAAAGTTGAAGAAGGAAAGAAAGTAAAGCTTCCAAAGGTGGAATTGAGCTTTGAGAGCAAAACGCAAAGATCCAACGAGGAAACTCCACCTACCGCTCACTTTTGCACATCACCACGCGGTACGTTTCCGAGGCCAGCGAAAGATATCCACAGAGAACTTGAAAAGCTGACGTTTCGCTTACGTGCGAAAACTGGCAAGCGTCAGAGGATCCCGACTGATATATCTTTCTTCTCTGGATGGATTTATCAAGTGAGCATCGAGAGGGTGGTTCTCCACCCCCATACTCTCCCACCCCATTGAAAACGGCGAAAATTGGTTGGACGTGAATGGACGATCGCGCGGATAGGCCAAAAACCTTGGAACGGCGAAACTGAAGTAAAGAATACGAGGCTCGGTAAGATTCCAAACGAAGGGGTAGGAGAATTGAACGACGAAACAGGGAAAAAGGTAGAGATGAAAGAGGCGAGATAGACACCCGCCGGATGCGAGTAGCGCACGTGCTACATGAGGTGCATCTCGAGCTTATCTCGTTTACCCCATCCTCCCCCTCCCCCTCCCCTCTCCCCTCCCAAAGAGTCACGGTCGACTTGTTCTTCGCCGATGGAGAGAGAGACGAGAAACGAAGAAAATGAAGCGAAGCCAGAATCGTGAGGTATACGGCGTACTGTACCAACGAGTATTACACTGTAGCGGAAAACAATATAGCGACGGAATTGAGAGAGAATGCTGAAAAAAGGAAGGAAAGCAAATATATAGAGAGAGGAGAGAGGGAGAAAGAGAGAGACAGGGGGTTGCATTGGTACTCGAGAAACTTGCGGCGTTCGTGACTCCATCTGAAATTGTCCACTCGTTGACTTTGATAAACGGATACGGGGTACATATGTGGACGTGTATACGCGGATGGAAAGGTTTCGCCTGCTTATTCCGTGGTACTCCTTGTTGCTTTCTTCGCTGCCATGTTTTTTTTTTTTTTTTTTTTTTTTTTTTTTTTTATGAAAGTGGACTAGAGAAACATGGTACGTGTACGTTTCTATGCGGAACAGCTCACGAAGTTAGACGCGAGGAGAACGTTGTACCTTTCAGACAGATAGATTGGATTCTGGATGATATTAGGTAAGAGTATATAGTCGGTAGAGTTCCATTTGTATCTGTAGCTTTGACATTTGTCCTCGTAAACAAATATTTTCATGAAATATTTTAGTGGAATTTTTTTTTTTTTCGTGTCCCCTTAATGTTTAGACGAAAAAACGTTTATTTATTGCCAAATGTATAGAATCGGTCTTTAGGAGCTTCAATACGATTTTTAAATACATTTTCGGGGTTAATAATCGATTTTTTCGCATCACTGATCGATCATCGTTCATTTCAATCGAACGGGATGGATAAGATTGGTCGCGCCATCTGGCGGCTACGCTTCCCAATCAAATCAATACGCTATAGGCGCAACTTTATTACTCATATACGGGAAATTGCATTCGCTGCTCGCTTTACCGAAGCAAAAACGTAATATCTCATTTCTCTCTCTCTCCGTTCCGCTTCCTTATTCCGTTCTTTTCAATGCGACGATATTGCGGATATCGAAGCGAGGAAAGCGGCAAAACAATTTAGGGCGCGAAATTCGAAATGAAATCACGTAATGCCGTCCGGCAGACTTAAACGAGAGGACGACGAACGAAGGACATTGTATTAACTGGAGGATAATTCCGAATAACGTCGACGATCGACAAGATTTTTTAAAAATAGTCCGTAGATCTTTTAAAGATCGATCAATTTATCGGAAGAAAATAGAAAGATTTTTTTTTAATTTGTTTTTATTATTTTAATAAATTATTTTTGTCGACCCGATGATTCCAAACTTTTTGCTAAAATTTGATGCAAAGGGCGAAAACGTCCCTTCTTTTTCCCCTCCACCCGATCATACGCTGCGGTGCGGTTATACACGTTCCACACGTCTTATAATCCTCCTATGGCGATGCTATATCTTAATATCGCAAAAACTAAGTCGGAACAATCACCGAGAGTTTGGAATGATCTTTGCTCGCATTCCTACCCTAAGTAACACTGCATAGACCCTTCCATTCCGGGCCTACGAAACTCTCCAGAACTTCGTCGAATCCTGACACTTCCTCTGACGCCTCAGCGAGTTCCGATGCAGCTGGGAATAAGACACTCAGTCGTCATAGTCGTCGACGTCGCCCTATCACTTGAAACTCTCCGTGCCGCCGTGCATCCCTTGAGAGATCGAATACCGTTCTGCACGTACGTTGAAGTAGCCGACGAGCTTAATGACGTACTCGACCCTTTCGCGAGTGGCATACCAATGCCGTTATTAGCAAGCCGACACTCTATCGGCTCTTACTCTCCTTCCCTTCTGATGTTCCTCATAGTGTTGTTGCTTAACGTCGATAATCGCTAGGGCTTCAAATTAATTGTCTCATTGGATACCTTACGGCCTGTGATCACATACGCTGAACATGAAGAGGGCTTATCAACGTTCAATGAAGATTATGGAAAGTCCTTGATGACCCGTGGAGGGTTGCATTCCGTAACGCTTCCTGAAGCGGTTAAATCGCTCTTGAAACTGAAATTTGATTTGTAATCATTCCCGTTATGCTTCAGATCGTAATTGATAAAAATGGAGGTATTGATCGTTAATATAAATTGATATACATTTATTGATAATTGATATAAATTGATAAAAACTTATGGATCATTCATCAAAATTTATTGAATCATTGATTACCAACCAATAATTGATTAATGATTTTGATGATTTTTTTTATTGATTTATTGACGCAAATCAATAAAAATTGATTAAAATGGAGAAAAATTGATGGATAATTGATAAAAAAAATTTTGTCGAAAAAATTATGTAATTTTTGCGAGGAAATCTCCTAAAATACGATATACTGACATTTTTACGATTCTGCTTTTTCTTTCAATTGACGTAATTCTTCTTCTTCTTCTTCGTATCTTTTTTTAATTAATAGCTATCGATATCTGAATTCATTGGGATTTTATATTCTTCGCAAGAATACTTTTCCAACGAAGTATTCAATAATTAATTTAACTTCAATGCAACGTTTATTGTTGACTACAATAAACGAATGGCTGTGGATGGGAATACGTCTTTTTTCATTCGAACAGATGTATTGATTATAAAATGCTAAGTAATAATACGTATAGTCAATCGGAAATACAAGGGAGGTCGCAGGTTCGAAATGTGATAATAAGCCTATTGACAAACAGTATTATCGATAATCCGGGATTAAATCTCCGGCATGTATCTGACTCCCGTATTATCCCAATGACTTACGAATTAACGTGATAATACACGAAGAAAGCCAATTCCGGATATTGGAGGGAAATGCGAAGTTATTCGATAACTCGCACGTGCCGAACGCACGTTCATGCAAAACAGCTGACACACTATTCAGGAATGATTTAACCCGTTTATCCGGATCACTCCGATGCAACGGACAGTGGGTGCGTTATGTAGCGAACGAGGCGGTGAAGGCCGCGGGGGTGAGGAGGGGTGGCGATGGGCGGCGTTGGGCTGCGGGGGGAGGGGTGGAGGGGGGAGGAGGGCAGAGGAACTGACGGTGAGCAGACGGGCAGACGTATCTACTGCTGCACCAATGTACTATACGTCGTGCTAATCGGAATGATAGTGGTAGTGGTGAGTGTCCTCGATGAAACAGGCAGGAGGGCTCCAGAGGGTTGGACTTGCATAGGCCAGAAGCTATCTCCCTCGTTCCCTGAAATGACACGAGACCTATTGGCTGTTCTGTACAATCGTCACGTAGAGCGAGCGACAATTTATGACGATTGGAATAGCGGCCAGTTCAGCCGTTATACGCCCGCGCAACGACGTCGGACTACTAAGGCCAGAGGAGACATCCGACCGGCGATATCAGCGAACCCAGTTTGCGAGAGTAGAGGGGAAAGAGAGACGAAAAAAATAAAAGAGCGAGAAACTTTTAGCTCCAAACTGGTTCAATTAGCGGAGAACTGTGAAAAAGGATTCTACCTTGTAACCAGCGAGTGAACGCGCCGAGACGGTAATGAAGTTCCCCGGGCCAACGGGAATTATCGATGAATTTCGCTGTTTCATCGTTGAACTTTTTTTTTTTTTTTGTTTCTCGTTTTCTATGTCTCTCTATCCATTTCGTGGCTCAGAGTGGAAAAGAGATAAATATACATATATATAAAAAAAAAAAAAGTAAGCGAAAAAAGTTCATTCGCTTGCAACGTTTAGTTTCGAGACTAAACTGCATTTACAGCTTCGCGAACTCTAAAGGATGAGATATCTTGTATCTTATTTGTACTTTTTGTATTATCTCAGTGAAAGTCTGATGATATGGGGGCTGTTAACAAAGCATTAAAAATTTTACATCCCTTCGGACATCAAACGAAAATTGGAGTATCCTATCGCGTAAATTAACGAAACATTCGTATAATTAAAAAAAGTAAATTTTTTTGAAATTACCGAAATTTTTGTTATATTGCGAAAAAAATTGTTTGAAATTTTCACACACATTTATTTGACATTCATTACATGGTTTATGCATAAAAACTTTCAATACCGGTATTGGAAAATTTTTTTTCAACGTAATTATGGTTTTGTTTGCACGATACGAATAAAAGTCAATTGAGTACTCAATTATTAATCGTTGCAGTGCGTTATTGGAAAATTTCTCGACTCAAAAATTCATTTTTCTGACTGATATATTTGAACAATTATTACGGCGAATATCACAAATAGACTTAAGCTTTTCGCCCCGCGTAGTCATTAATTATAATTAATTACGATCCTATTACAAAATTCCACCCGGAAAATCTCGAATTTCAAAAATAACAGCGTTAATCGTTTTAATCAAATAATTTCGGCGCGCATTCCACTTCGAGATAAATCGAAAAAAAAGAGGCGAAAAAAATTTATTCGCTTTTAACGTTCAGTTTCGCGATTAAAATGCATTTACAGTTTCGTGACCTCTAATGATTAAAATATCGCGTATCTTATTCGATATTAAAAATTTTATCTATTTTCATTGAATTTGTATTTATTTATATGAATCGTATATCCGTTTCGCCGAAAAATCTAACCACAATTTCGTCAGTACGTCGTGAAAAAAAAAAAATGTAATTGTCTACTTAATTATTAATCCTCGCAGCGCATTGTAATAACATTTATGAACTCCAAAATTCCATTTTCCGGCTAATGTACTCAACCAATTATTACATCGTGTCGCGCAGTCATTGTTTGTGATCAATTACGAATCTATTACAAAATTTCATTCCGAAAATCTCAAATTCGAAAATTTTATCGCATATAAATCGTATTAAATAAATAATATCTCCACACATTCCATCCGCGTTTCTCATTAACCGGTTTTGCACAAAATCTAATTATCGCTGAAAATTTGATCTCTGATTACCAATTTTCTCATATTCCGCAAATTCTATTATATTTTTACTTTTTTTTTTCATTGACCAATCAATGAATCTCCCGACGTAATTTCTAATCTCTCGATCTTCTCTCGCGCTTTCGTAATACGAAGCTCCTTTCTTTCTCCCTCATTAATTCCTTTTTCCCCCTCTGATAGCGCGGATGGAGTGAATTATTACGGCAGCACCGGTGCTACGAAACCCATTGCTCGACAAGCCCCCCGAATTGGCATTCGTTAACGTTACCGCGAACTAGCGAGCTTCCGAGAACTCTCGCGTCCGTACGTGTAAACTGTACAGTAATAGTATTGAAGCCGCAGTTGGCAAGTGTACGACGATATAAAGAGTGTACACGTGGATGGGAGAGGTTTTGCTCTCACTGATACATAGCGCAGTTGAACTGTTACCGGTACAAGCAGTACAATCGAGCGACGTAGCGGCTCTGTGTACATCGATGCCCAATGTGAAATGTGTACCGTGTAACTATAGCGCTATACGGTACCAATACACCGGACGGTAGCGGTATACCTCGCGCGTATCGTGGAACGAGAATTCACGATAGCAAACGTGTGTGCATCGCGTATATATGGATACGTATATCGCAGAGACGATGCGCCACGGTGCTTCTATGTAAATATGTACAATCCGAACAAAAGTCCTGTGCTGGTAGTTGCTGGTCGCTTCTAGTGGAGCGAAACCCTCCCCCTCCCCCTCCGCTCCCCCCAAACCTCTCCCCCGCCCCCCTCCAAACTCTGTACGAATTTCCGCCTGCGTTCTCGCCTCTCCATTTAACCATTCAACCCTTTCGAAATATCCGAGCCACGGCTACGGCGGCGCGAAAACCCACCCTCCTACCCTCCCACCCTCCCCCACCCCTTCCGACCATTATCGAGCACCGAACGCCCGCTCGCGAATGTTTACGATAATTATTTGTGGATAAAAGCCTTGGAAAAACCCATTCCAACCCCCCACCCCTGATACTAGTACTGACACGCTGAATGAATTTTTCGAACAAGACGCATAGATTGAAAATAAAAGAAATAACGTCGCGAGAGAATTTTATTGTAATCGATATATTTTTGTAACGACTGTACGTGCGGAGAAGCGCACGATGTTATTTGGGAATGGAAAGAGAGAGAAATGGGAGAAGCAGGGTTAGGGGTTGTTTTTTTTTTCTTTTTTTTTTAGGGGAAAATATAAAGGCAAAAAAGAAATTCGTTAAGGGTCGCTGATGGCGAGACGGGAAGAAGGGTGGAGGAGAAGGGTTGGGGAAGGGTTGGGGAAGGGTTGGCCTGAGTTCAGAGGTCGGTTGTCGGCTCGCTAAAGAATACTGTGCGGAAGGACTAAGGTCGAGGTACCTAACCCACATACCCCCCCCCACCACATATCTCTGGTGGAAACGAGCCGTTACGAGAAAATCGTAGGTCGTAGAAAATCGAGAAAAAAAAATCCATAATTTCAATTTTTTATTTTTTTTAAGGCAAAACTTGAATTTGTGATTTAGGATTTTTTTAAGGGTTTTTCAAAGATTTTTCAACTGTTTACATTTTTTAATCGAGAGACGAGAAATGAAAGTAAAATTAATATTGCTTTTGTGAAACGTATTCTCGATAGCGATAATTCAATTACGATGTTTCAAAGTATACAGCACTGTAGCATTACAAATATAAATTCTCCCAATACGATGATGCAATTGTGTATTGCAAATCTATCGGTACAAAAATTCGTAAATCTATTGGTCAAATAAGAAAATTAGATTTCTCGCCCTTCCCGCCGCCCAATTTCTGTACGTAATTCACAGTAATTACGAGGGTACGAAAATGATGATCGTACAAAATTGATGATATACGAGATTCAGCGCGCGTAGCAAAATTTACCAATGAAGGAAACACAAATTGAACAGGTAACTCAATCGGCGTAGGTATACGTACGTTAACGCCGGGCGGGTGATAGATAAATATTGGTTGCATGTAGACCAGTCGCCAATTAGGCCGAAGTAGAGAGAGAAAGAGATAGCGTTACCCCCGAACGTTAATGCAAATGTCCGCATTAGCTGATAATACGAGAGGCTAATATTATTATTTTAAGGGAATAATATCAGCGTAATTTATTCGGCTTAATCAAGCGCATTAGCGTGAACCACGGCGCAAACCTGTTTTACCGGCGGGGGTCGACAAATTTAATAGCGTCGGGGAGGTCTCCCGTCACCGCCTGTGTACCGTAGCCATTGTCGTCTACGTATACTGGTTAACGTGCAGTCTCCACTGGACATGGAAAAGGTAGTAATTCGTTCAAACCCTCCACCAGTGCTGATCTCATTCGCGCAACACAAAAAAAAGCTCTCGAAAAAGACTGACGAAAAAAATTTGAAATTTACATCCCCGACTCGCCGATCGGCATCCATAAACTCTCGCAATTCGGAACATATATTTTATTTTTTTACCCTTCAATCAAAAGTACCACATTTCAAATAATCATAATTACAATATTTTTTGCTTGATATTTCAGTATTTCTGTTCGATCGCATTTTTTTTATAATCTTCGAATTACAAATTTTTCGTACTGAGGAAATTTTCAAAATTGCGGTAATTGAAATATCATCCTACCGTCTTCGATAAATAATTCCGTTTATCCATTTTTCAATTTTATTTTTTATCGAAATTCCAACTTTTCAAATGAACGTTTTTTTTATAAGCCTAAAATTACTGATTTTCAATGAATACAACATTTTCAAAATTATTTATTTAAATATGATTTTGCAATTTTTGTTACATAACCCATTCATCCATCTATAGTTAAACAAAAAATCCTAAAACAATGTGTTGACGTGATTTAATATTCATCGGTTTTCGCGTAATCTTACGACAGTTAGAAATCCGCCATTTTTCTCTGATTCAACATTTCTTTGGATCAATGCGTTCTTCCGATCATAAAACCATTTAAATACACTAAGACTGTTCCGTAGTTGAATTTCAATTGAATCCTTTTTCTCCTATTAATGACTTTAAACGGTTACCAACGAATATCATCCAGTCGTAAAGGATGAAGAGCTAAATCCCGCACAAGCTTTAGAGATCGTTTCTACCCTTCAACGTTTAACGCGTTATCCGATGGAAATTATTCGCGACAAAAGGGATCTCTCAACGCGTCCTCATGTGCCATGATGGTGAACGCTACCGCGTATGTATATTCGAATGGCGTTGACAACAATGCGAATTCAGCGATGAGGGCCTGGAGCCCGGATTTCTGTCGTCGGGCGTACAGTAAACTCTGAATACACCGAGGAAAACGGTTTCCTCGCGATGCCGGAACTCGTTTGCAGAAATCTCTCGGCGTCTCCAGGATTCCCTTCCTCGGGGTTGAATTCGGACGACTGTACGTCTCGCACATCCCGGCGCCGGTTACCTCGGATCTCCGGTCCCATTATTTATTAGGTAGAATCAAGCCGCACTGAGGGAAACTATACCGTTGAAGTGTTCGTCCGTTTTCTCCTCCGCGGCACTGTCTCAGCCTCATAAATCGAGTGTTTAGTCGGAGTTTTATCCTCGCGGCATAGAAGTGGTGATGTATAGCGGCCAAGAGTGCAAAAGCCGAGGGCCAACCTCGGATCCGGTTTACGCCCCTGTGAAACGCGAAGCTTTCAACCACGAGAAAGCCGACGAACGCTGTGGTTTCATCCGCTCTCGTAGCCGAAAGCTCTTCAACACTCCACTCGTCCTGCAACAACTCAACATTCTTTGGTCATTTTTACTTTTCGCCGTGTTTTGCGTTGATCCTAAATTGATAACTCGAAATCTACTGTTACTTGTCCAACAACAATACCGACACATTCATCCGCTCTCGTAGCCGAAACCTCTTCAACACTCCACTCGTCCTGCAACAACTCAACATTTTTTGATCATTTTTACTTTTCGCCGTGTTTCGCGTTGATCCTAAATTGATAACTCGAAATCAACTGCTACTCGTCCAACAACAATACCGACACATTCATACGCTCTCGCAGCCGAAAGCTCTTCAACACTCCGGTCTTCCTGCAACAACTCAACATTTTTTGATCATTTTTACTTTTCGCCGTGTTTCGCGTTGATCCTAAATTGATAACTCGAAATCAACTGTTACTTGTCCAACAACAATACCGACACATTGATACGCTCTCGGAGCCGAAAGCTCTTCAACACTCCAGTCATCCTGTAACAACTCAACATTTTTTGATCATTTTTACATTTCGCCGGATTTCGCGTTGATCCTAAATTGATAACTCGAAATGAACTGTTACTTTTCCAACGACAATACCGACACACGGGAAACTATCACAAAAATAAGCAATCCTTAGAAAAAGTTGATTGTAGAAATCATTAAACAGCTTACGAAAATCAATAAAAAATCAATGCAAGATTATCATCGATTCGTCGGTTGGATTGATATGATTTCATCTTAGAATCCCCTTTTCTTTAAATTGAAACTTTTGAAAATAAGTTGATTGCTACCATTATACAACCCTTACGAAGGATTGATTGTTGGAATCTCTAAACTACTGACGAATGTTGCGTTATCGATCGTTGCGTCATGCGTTATCGATGTATTGCTGATTGCCAATCGGTCCTCATTTGCCGATCAGCACTCGTGATTTTTCCCTTTGTTTTTGCGATTTCTCCGTCGTCTCGCCCATTTCCTTCTGCGCTTTGCTCCTTTGCACGCATAGCGAGATCCGCAAGGCAGCTGAGACTCAGCCGGAAATAGATCCCCGTAACCGGAGAACTTTATTTCTGGAAATATGGCGGCTAATGTACGCCTCGACTATTTTTGTCTTGGCTGCCTTGTCGGGTTCGGCCCTCTCTCTCGTCCGACTGCCTTTGCTCTGTCTCTCTTATTCCTTCTCTCCGTTCTCTCTCCTCCTCTCTGTTGCCTGCACATCGTCGTTGCTTCGAAATATTCGTATTCTCTTTTCGTTTCTTCTCGCGAGACCGAGTCTCCGTCTTCTCGTGGCACACAAGGCTCGCATGTGCTACGACGGCCGATCTCTGCGTACCCCCCGGGTAAGGGAAGCGGATACCAGATGGATATGCGGCTAGCCAACGAGCCAGCCGGGTCTGGGCTGCAGGCACGCTTACATCAACGGTACGACGAAGACGTCGGGGCTATTTATGATCTCGTGAGCTATGCGCCTGCTGCTGGCTACTTCTCGTCTCCATTCGTCTCAAGACGAAAGGCACTTATGACGATGACGATTACGACGACTCTGCAATGCGTTATATGCGTTATATGAACATCCAAATACGAACTCTTCCATCTTTTCCAACAATTTCAGACTTTCGACAAATTGCTAAATCAGTAACTACGGAAATGAAAAAAAAAAAATTGATTAATCGTAATTTTATTGAATACATCGTAAAATGATACCTTTCTGCGCACAACTTAGGGTACTTATGCGATGAGTCCATCATGTTGACTCAATTTGCCAGATGCCAATTAAATCCAACTGGACGACTCAATGGCCTTCCCATTCACTCAATTCACTGCGGAGCTTCTGATCCGGATGTCTGTACTGATGATGTATGTCGGATATCACCGATCTTTAATGATCTCGATGATCAAACTCTGATTTTGGTTGCCGCTGACAAGCCTGGGCGCAGCTCCATACTTCTTTACATTCCATACGTCGTAATCACTATGGGAAGTAAGGAAGCACGGAACAGTCGCCCGGCCCCGTTAATCTTGCACCTCGCGATGTCATCTTACCGGATGCTGGACCCTTCGAAGCACCCCCTGCTACTTCCACAAGAATCTTCCAAGGATCTTCGGATTACGCAACACACTAAATGTCCGACCAGATTTCGTAATGATTGAATTTTGGGTTCACGTTTTCCTGGTACCCTGGACCAGTGATTACTTCATCTTCCAACCGTTTGTCGTCTAATAACAACCCCTCCAAATCGATTTTCCCTTTTTATGTCGTTCTGAATTTCACCGAAAAAAAAAGATAATACAGAATGGTTCCCACTTGGTTGCCAATGAAGTCGAAAGATCGAGAGCGCAGATGCGGAAGGCGCAGCATCCTTGCACCTCCAAGTTCGAAGACTGGTTAACGAATGGCTGGTTAGATGCGATTGCAACCGGGTACCGGGACAGATGATGACCGTTTCTCGTGACGATTCCTCTTGAAATGGTCCATGGCCCCTTCTGGCCGGTCAGTCTAGGCTTAGCCCGACTTCTCGGGATCTGATGACTTCAGCCGTCTGGCTTCGGACTGAATGCTTGACGATGCCGGGGTACGGGACTCCCGTTCGTACGAGCCCTCTAAAAATGGCCGCACAAATCCCATTGGCCTCCTTGTCACAGCCAACGGCCTCCCTCCATAGCCGTGTGGCTAAAGCTCTTCGGCTTGCCTTAGACCCGCGGCATGTAAGCTTACACTTGACTAGCTGCCGAGCAATGCTCTGACTCTCCTCTTATAGCGGCTCGCGCCAAATTTGTCTTTACCCGAAAATAGGCGTCCCACGGCTGCCACCACATGGCGACTATTCCTGGTTCAGGCCCCCCGAGTGATAACTTACACTTACCTACCTACCTACCCCCAGTTTACTCACTTCGACGACGACGAAGACGAAGACGAAGACGATGACAACGACAACGACTTTACTTCTTGATACTCGATGTACCGTTGTTTTCCACTCCCACAAGAATATAGAAGTTACTTTAACAGGGGTGGGGGAGGGTGTCCTTTTTTCTGATTTTTTCGAATACACGAGATGAACGAGATGAACGATGCCATCTTTAAATGGTCTTCTTTCAAGCATTTCGGTTGGCTGGTGACTGACCCAACGAGATTTCTTATTTTTAACCCCCACGCCGTGTTTTCGTTCGACTTATGAATTTTTGAATACCACACACATTTTTACACCTCTTTAAACCCACATACGGTTCTGGGAGACCGCGTGTCTTTATCGTCGTGAAACTTCGTCAAAAATAAAAAATTTGTAGGTTAATTTTTTAATTAAAAAAAAAGGTTTGTTGCGGCGCTATATCAATATAATGGTAAACATTAAAGAAGTTCCTTTTAATGAGAAATAACCATCAAAATTTTGAAAATTCAAAATTCTCTATAATTAAAATCGTAGAAAATGAATATTATAGTAATTATCCTAAAACGCAAAATTTCGTATATTTTTATTATATCTTTTGTACATTTTTCGCATATATTTTCTGCCATATGGATTTTTCTACATAGTAAACATTATATTTCTTCTTTACTTTTCGATGTATTTTAAACGGTAGAAGAGCGACTTTTCGTGTTTTTCTCGTGGCCGCTGTCGGCGGGTGAAGGAAATTTTTCTTACATTTAATTCGTGACTCTTCACTACCACTTGAACTTTCTCGACGTACACGGAGTCTCCGTAGTACGGTGTACTTTTTACGACACTGAGTATATCGTTTCGTCGTACTCTTAATTCTCTTCTTGGCGCCCGTTACTTAGGTATTCGTCGTATTTTCTCATCGTCGCTATCTTCATCGCCGAGTACGGGGGACTCTCTCCATTCGACGTGGTAAACAAGTTCCGCAGCGACTCCTCTCGACGAAAAATACATGTAGAGCGTGACGGCTGACGACGTATTTTTAACTCACATTGTTTTCAACGAAATTTTTTGCCATCGAGTATATAAATTCAACGACCGGAGCGAAAAGCTTCGATATCCCTTCACGTTTGCCGACTCGAAATTCGCGCGAAGATTTGTCGTAGAAATGTGACTCCGCTTGATCGACGATATTAAAAAAAAAAAAAAAAAAAAAAAAAAAAAAAAATGTCGGAACGACTGGAAGCGCCCACGTCGAAAATTTAATTTCCATATCGTCACTATGATGATAGTTAGATTGACGGTCCTACGATGGGACCGCGTCAAACTCGAGCGATTCATCCAAACGCTACGCGGACTTTCATAATGACGCGCATTATGAAGCTCATCGCGTGACGGATGACGCACGTGAGGAGTAACCGACGAGACGCGTGAACGTGTCGTTAAACGGTTGATGGTAATTCACCGATATAAATCGCGGATAGATACATTTTCGTATAATAATGATAATAATAATAACTATACTTATTAATGACATCGTATAGCAATATTCACGTAAATCAATCAATTCGATGTTTTCGAACAAAATATTTTTTCATTTTATTAACTTTTGCAATTCATGTGTTATTATTATTATAATAAGAATTTTTTTTTTTTCATTTTTTGGGTTAATTTTCAAGCATTTTTTCAATTTGCCGATTACTTGATAAACAATTAAACATTTTTTTTTATTTAAATGAAAACAATTTTTTTCGGTAACAAACAAATACGAAACACGCTGCACATGTATCCTTCTCAGTTATCCAGAATAAATCGTAGCCGTTCTTTGCATCTCCAAAACCCCGCAAAGCAAACAATCATTTGACTGTCTTGTCGCGTGATTCATTCGCGTATCTCCTCCCTTCACAAAATTTCTTTGACTCCGCGCCAGAAAAGCGCGCGTTAATCTGCTCTCAAACATCTCAACTTCGAGAATGCGAGAGTATAGTTATTAATCGAGGAAGGAAAGGAACGTTTGCCAGGTGATTCGACGATGCAAATAAGCTTTACGAAGCTATGCGATTGCATTATTACAAATTCTCGCTTATTACGAAGCCTCGGCTTTCGCGTGTCTACTTGTATCCTCGGCAATGCAACGTACATCGAGCGACGAATTCATCGAGAATACGAAAAAAAAAAAAAATAGGAACGCCGCGAAAAAAAAAAAACAGAGAATTTGTTCTCGAGAACTGTTATAGTGCGGGTTTCTCGATCGGCGCCTCGAGTTCCCGACAGCTTCAGCATCGTCTAAGACTCCGATCTAAAATTACGAGTAGCCGCGACGATTGTTGCAACGGCGACGTCGTGCACTCTCGGTGCGTCCCTCCTCGCGGCACTAGCATCCGAAACAAGCATCAACGCTCGACACCACTCCGGTAACTGTATAGGTGGCAGCCGCCCGAATTGCGCAGACGAACGGCAGCGGCTAAGCGGTAAAAGACGGAAGATGTACACAGCGGTAATGCACTTGCATCGTACAGAGAGTCATCCAAGGTTTTGAACCGCGCAAAACCATATATATAAAGGGAGACGTGCAAAATTTGAATAGAAAATGAGAGTAGATGCAGCGAAGACGAGGATAGCGAAGGATAGAGAGATCCGACACTATTTTCGTCGGCGTGACGCGCCGCCTTCTCGGAGACACCCTCCGCACCCTCCGCGGAGAGTGAAAATCGACGTCGAACGGGAGAACGCGCGCGTTCTCCAACGAAGAAGAAGAAGAGAAAGGCATTTATGTCGCTGATACTTTTTACCCTCAGACCACTAACAGTAGTCCTGCGTTCCACCCCTTCCCCCACCCCTCCCCCCTCTCCCCCTGCGCTATAATTTCTGCATGAGATCTTACTACGGTGGCTTTGTAAGTTACTCTCTCCAGTATTTCGGGACAACCGGTATGACCAACGGGGCTCTCACCACAGTGAGACGAGACGCAACGAGAGACACCAGAAATAAGAATAGGTCTCGGATGGGGTTGACACTCCAGGGGAGTTCATAAACCTTAAAAAAATAGGATTACCAGCATAAAAACTTATGCGGCGCAGTCTGATTGATGACTCGATGGCGGCAATTCGAAGTAAACTATACGCGTAGCACACAAAAAAAGTCTTTAAAATTTTGTGATAATAATAATAACTTTTTATTGTTTTAATTAAATTAATTGTTTTTCTTTTATTTTATTTTTGTAATAAGCTGAAAAAATACATCGATCTGGTGTAAAAAAAAATTTTAGTTGATTAACAATTAGAAAAAATGGAAAGTTTTTTTAAAGTTTTTTTTTATCATCAAAATCACTAAGCAAAAGTTTTTTTTTTTCGAAAATTATTTTTCGGAGTTGTAAATGAATGACAATATTTTTGAGATTTGAATTGTTTTGACTTAATTTTTTTTGAAAATAATTTTTTTTTAAATAAAAAATGATTCTATCATTTTGATTTTGTAATTTTCGCTCAAAGTTACGCCAACTTCGCTCTGTCGGTATACATGCACGATGCACATGTGCATTGACGTTAGTATGCACAGTGTGTACAAGGAGAGCTAAAACATCAATCCCCTTCTCCTGTGGCGTGTATCGGATTACGGTAGGGTCTCCTCTCGGCTCTCGTTGAAAATAGCTTTGCTCTCTCTCCGTACAGTGGGCAAAGACTCCGAGTAACCTCGACGATGCGAAAGGGAAGGATCGCAGAAGAGAAAGAGACGCGACGGAGGCTCGTGGGCTGAGAAAAGCGCGAGAACCCGGTGAGAGACGAAGCCCCCGAGAAGAGACAGAGATGCTGTGACCGAGGGTCCGGTATACTCTTCGCATCTAAAATTTAAAGGAGAGGAAAAACCTCCCGAGAGTACTCCTCACTTCTCCCTGCGGTCTCGACACAAGAGTACCCATCGTATACTCACTTCGCTTTCTCTCTGTCTTCTCAACGAACAACCCGACGATCCTCTCATCCATTATACAAAAAGCGTATCGACGAATTTCAATCAATGCTAAACCAACCTTCATTCCCAAAGAATATCAATGCCGCGTCGTGCGACGTATTCGGAAGATATTCAAATACTTTTGTGAGGAAATTAAATTAATTATATTTGTTATCCGAACGAACTTTCGATAATATTCGATTTCACAGAGACGATGAAAATTTCATGTATATAAAGTTCAATTAATTATACGAAAATAAAATTTCCGGATATCGACGTTGTGTTGAGGACTCGTGGAGAATATAATTTCAAAAATTCATTTAGCGAAATTTTTATATAAATAAATGAATTTTTTTTTTTTTCTTTAATATTTACATTCGACGAATATTGTACAGACGCGTATTAATAAAAATTAATAATTAAAGTTTGTTACGAATAATGCGGAGTTTATGCTTTTGTTACGACGAACGATATAATGACTTTATAATTCAAAGTTAAATAAAAATTTTAATGAACAACAACCGTTGCGCCGTCGAAGAACTCGAATTGAACTGAAACGTGAGATTTTTTTTAATACGCGCGCAGCACTAAAAGAAACGTAAATAAAAAAATAATCCCCACGCAAAGGCAACTGTAAAACGTGGCAAAAGTATACTTTATCTCATAAACCATAGTGTTTTCGTAGTCGACTGTAGGAAAATCAAATGAGAAAAATACAACTGTAGAGGGTGGAGATAGAAAAAGTAGTACCGGACGAGTTTTTGCTCCATTTCGCAGTGACAAATCTGGACGACATTTGTTTTGCTTGCACTGCGAGAGAAAGCGAGAGATAGCTATGCAAGTCGCGGTGAAGTTGAGGCCAAAAGCGGGTTAATGCTATTTGTCTCTCTGTCTCTTTCGTTCGTAAAAAAAAAAAAAAAAAAAAAAAAAAAAAAAATACGGCGACACAATTGGGCATATAGAACTGTGGCACAGCCGCGTAGCGTATTTGTACAAAGGATCCCCTCCTCTCCTTGACTGGAGAGTGAGAAAACGAATGGGGAGGAATGAAAACAGGGCTGCGTTTGTGAAAGCGCCCTAATATTTTGACAGTAAAACTTTGAACCTCGAACAGCCGACGAGGACGAAATTCTGTGCAATTTTCAACCCCCGCACGCTGTATCGAGTTACGACTACATGCCGCGATAGAAATAACTTTTGGAAGGCTCCGGCGCAACAACGAGGGGCAACGACGATTTTTTTTTTTTTTTTTTTTTTTTTTTAAACCGACGCTAAAGGGTGGCGTATTTTTGCTACTGCCTCGATTCCACTCTCGTAATTCGAATCTCTTCCTCGTTCATGCATCCGTGTGAAAACAGCGTTGAAATAAATGGGCGCGGAACGTTATCGAAACGATACCGAATGAGAGGAAATATAAATATTGGTTTGCGATTGAATAATTTCTGTTTGAAATATCCATATTTTAGTAAAGTACGCCGGGTGAAGAATATAGAAACATCGTTTACGAAAGTAAAGTTAACCGTAAAATAATTGAAATTTCAAGACTTTCAAAATAAACCATCAAATAATTTTTTTAATAAAAATTATTAAGGGTGCATTATTAATTATTGATTATACTTTTTTTTTCTTTATCAAGGATTTTCCCTTAAAAAAATAATAATAAATACTGGTAAACTGTACCGATGTAAAATTTCTCAAAATACCTTTCAAAATCTGCAATTAATATTAGTTTAACATTTATTTAATTATTGAATTATTTTTGAGATTAATATATCGTACTTTTTTTTATTTTTTAAACGAGAATTAGACCTCTCGACTGGACGATTTTATAAAAATTGGGATCAAAATGGGGATGTTGCGGAGGGTTCCCCGACGATTTTTTTTTTTTTTTTTCGAGACCTTATTTAACATTCCACCCTTCCAATCTTCTTCCTCACAGCAAGACCCGACCGACTGATAACGTGAGAAGCACCGTCTGCTCGACGAAAAGAGCAACGAACTCGCACCGTTCACGGGGATAAGGAAGCCTGAAGACTCGAAGCAGCAGCGGGTGTCTTTCCGAAAGCTCGCGCGGCCCCTGCGAGCGTAATCCTTTTTACGTTACCTCCCCGGCATCCTGATACTCCACCAAGTTTCAGGATTTTCTTAGATTTTCTTTTCTCACGCGTATTTCGAGGCATTTCGCCGTGCAACATCTGTTTCGCCGGTGTGATATATACAGCGTTTCTCGTTAAACGCAGAACGAGCTTTCATTAGGGAAAATACATTTTAATAAAGGCTAATTTTTCGAAAATTAGAAATTGATGATCCCAGAGAAAATCTTTTGGTTTTACCAGAAATTAGAAATTCAAGACCAGCAGTAATCTTGAGCTAAAAATATTGTGGTATAATTCCGAAAAACATCGAGTCACGTGGGGCATTTCGCCGTTCGTGAATGAAGCGTACTGACCGGTGGCGCACATGTGTGTTTGAGAGAAAAATAAATAAAGAAGGGTCTCTTCGGACATTTCCGGTCAATTTTCGAATTGCTGTTTCTCAAATAACTTTATATCGTATGCAAAAAAAAATTAAAAGATTATAAAATAAAATGCTTTTTAGCGTAAAAATCGTAAAAAAGATCGAAACAAAAAAAAAAAAAACTTAAAGTACCCTCTTTTGGCGAGTCGTATGCCACCCAAACAATTAACCTTAAGGTCAAACTGGCGAATTTGAATTTTATTCCGCCGATGATTTCGGCCGATATAACTAATATAATCGAAGGCTTACCAATTTCAATAATGCGATTAATATCGACGAACGATATTACCAGCGGTAATGTCCACTACCCGTTACGGTTCGTATATTTCAATATAAATGCATACGGGAGGTTATTATAAATATTTATATCCATCGACAGAGCTGTAGGAATAACGGTAGAACGCGAAAACCCTGCAGAGCGTACGCGATGACCTCAACTCGAGAGAGAGATTGTTGAAATAGATATGACATATAAATTCCGCGAGTTGTAGAGATGTATATAATAGATCGGTAATATATGGAGATGTGTAATATACTTTCGAATCGATGTGGAATATTATGCGCAGTCACATGCGCGCATTTAATCCGTATCAATCTTTGAAAATCCATTCTCCGCGTATAATAATGTAAATCGGTCACATAGCCAATGAATTTGGACAGTTAAGTCGTTTTAGTTTAAACTTGTAAAACAAAATACAAATACAAAGAAAATCGCAATCGAAATTTTTTGCCCGCATGTAAACAGAATTGTATATAATATATAGTATATAATATATAATATATATTATATATTATTATTATTATTATTATATATTATATTATATATTATAATATATAATATATATTATATATTATATATTATATATTATATAATTTAGATTACAATGTGCGCATTTTCATTTGCATTGCGCAGGTGCAAATCAGGACCTTCCGAAAAGCGTCAATCCTGAATTTTTTTTTACGTAAACTTTTATCCGGTAACCCATAACTTAAATTATGGGAGGTCAAGACAGACGTAGAACTATAGTTCCGTTCATTTATACGCATCTATATATGCAGGATATATGCACCAGTAATACTTTACGAGAGCATCTCGTCTCGATCGTTCGTTTCCTCTTTCACTTTAACGCTGTCTCTTTCACTCTCATTCCTTTCCCATTTCCTTTAAAAGACCTTTTTGCCTCGGCACCGCAAACCACCCCTCGACCCAAACACATCTACAGAATCCGCGCGCCAGCGTGCTGGCAGAAGCAGCAGAAAACGCCCGGAGCTATCGTCATATTTTATTGAAGTCATTTCCATCGCCGCGGCACAGAAACTTTCTCGTCTTTTTGCAATAACTTTCAATGAGAGAAAGAGAGAGAAAGAGCGAAAAAGGAGGGAAAAAAAAGCGAGCGAGAGCGATGTTGCCCCCGCGGAATTAATATATATTTTTTTTTTTTTGCACCCATCCAACATGCCCGGGATGGCACGACTACGTGCGGGATGAACGAGGAATGCGCGCAGGGTTGCGGTATTGAACGCATAAATTACACGCGCCCGGCTTCGACTTGAAGCGCTGCGATTGAAGTGTGCTTTTTTTTTCTTATTATTATTATTATTATTATTATTCCTTTTCTATCTTATTCCTATTTCACTTGGCGAGTAACCTCGCTTTACTTTCGCGCGGCCCTCCCTCTCTTCATATATCCGCACCCTCAATTCAAACTCTTCGACCTCTTTTCCTGTCGCGCACTCCAACGCCATCTTCTTTATACCTTTCCAGTGCCTCCCTCTCGATAAAATTAGTTTGTAGTTGTGATTTAGCTTTCCAACTGCTGCCGAAGGGAATTTCAATTTTACTCGCTTTTCTAGTTTCTACTTCATCTTCATCTTCTTCCGCTTCTGCTATTCCACCCCTTTAACAGCGGAAAGCTTAGATATGCTACGAGAACGAGAGAACGTCAACCCTTAAGACAGACCTACGGCTCTACTCTCGATCGTTGCAAATGATTATTCGCATATTAATTAAAAAGTATAAAAAAGTTTATTAACTATGGAAAATATCACGAGCGCAAAGGGGTCATTCAGGGACCTATCTTATCGACTAAAAAAGCATTGAATTCCGCGAGAAAGCTGCGGCAACGCAAACGGAGTTTAGTAACAGTGCGCGACTTTGAAAAAACTACGGTCACCGGTTTCTCGCGCATATCGGCCCTCATAATTCAGCTGGAACGACGGGAGTGCCGCGATTCCAATAGAGAATCGACACCGGAAGTTACGTCACGGTCTCCATCCTCGCTTTGGTTAATACATACGTATACACCGCCGCATACGTATAAATATCGACACAGCGAATGGTATTTACTGTATTACCATAGTGAACTGTTGTATTCGCATATGCATAACTCCTACGCAACCCGACACTCTCGTCATCGTATAATTGTCATCGGGAGTTGATGAAGTTGCGATTTAAATGTGGAACGAATACGACGGATGATTAGATTCAATATTGAATGACGTATAAACGACACCTGCCGATGTTAAATTGATATACAACATGTTAACGCATAACTGATGAAAAAATAAAAAAACAGATTCTTCGTTTTCGTTCAATCACTCATTTTTATATATCTATATATTATAAAAATATTTCGCTGGTGCCGCTGTCGCGATTAAAAGTTGAGAGGGGAGGGGATGGTGAGACTGAAACATTCTAAGTCGGCTTTTAAAAAATATATTATATATTATATATTATATATTATATATTATATATTATATATTATATATTATATATTATATATTATATATTATATATTATATACTTTTTTGCATAAAACGCTATTTTATTTGACAATTTTTTTTTTTTTTTTTCACAAAAATCATGATAATGAAAATCGGGTCGAGAACAGCGTTACCAGTCGAGAAATAATATTTCGTCTAGCATCGTCCCAGAAACCTCGTGCCTGTTAGTCGAGTGCTCATCATCAATTTGCACGCGTGTTGAACGAACTCCGCGTTGTATTATGACTGTTTCAGGCTCGGTGTATGATTAAACGCCTCTACACTAATATGAACAATCGTGCGGATTGTAAATTGGCTTTTAGCCCGAGAACTTGGTGTATCTCTAGTTCTAGTTCTGGCTTTGCTCGCGGCTTGCCACTAGCTAATTCGCCGATTCACCTGCGAAAACCTCGTCTTATATGCGCGTGAAAGAGATAAGACTAATTGTACATATATATATATTTGTTATATTCGTATATATGCGCGGCAGACTTAAAATACAATTTACGTAACGCGGCCAGAGGTACGATGGTTTCTCGCACTCTTTGATTCGTCGCGAAGTTTGCGCGGTACATTTGTTGGCAAGACTCTGCCGTTCCTTGTTCCTCGAGCGGAACGCCGAACGGAAGTTCAGCGTTGAGAAAAGACTCGCTGGAAAATCCCACAATCAATCGCGGCGCATTGAATAAAAAATTTTTTTTTTTTTTTTCGGCATGAAAAATACGAAAATATGGGAACATTCTTAAATAAACGAATTTTTTCGCCTACCGTTGTGTGATGTTTCAACTGCAATCGTGTTATTTTAATTTTTTATCTCGAATTTCGTACAATTCTCGTATTTCCCGACGGTACCGGTGTTTATTTTTCAAACAGAATCGTCTGTCGTGTCTACCCGGTGAGCACTGTGGACACATGCAAACTCACTGCAGCTATCGAGCTGATGCACGTATATAGATATATAGACTGATATTTTACTACAATAAAAAAAAAAAAAAAAAAAAAAAAAAAACCGGTGTGGATAACCGAGTGCACGCACTTTTCTATTGTGATAAGCAAATCGCGTACGTAAGCTTTTGTAGGTCGACAGTCAGAGAATCAGTGACGGCCGACTGTCACTGAGTCACTAAAAGGTTCATACGGTGTAAGCGATACGAGAGCGGTCCGAGATTCACGCTATGACTGTGTGTATAATCGCATTGCCATACTGCAACGGGGTCTACAAACCGTTCGGACTTCTATCGCTCTCGTTGCTTGTAGAATATTCCATATTAAAACATCGCGCGATGTAATCATTTATACATTTTTAAAAAATCAAATTAACATTTATTGTAACGCCTTTAATAATCGATTTTCCTC
This sequence comes from Cryptus viduatorius, assembly GCA_964006125.1. NCBI lineage: Eukaryota > Metazoa > Arthropoda > Insecta > Hymenoptera > Ichneumonidae > Cryptus > Cryptus viduatorius. Next base: position 17,763,893 of record OZ023225.1, on the reverse strand, counting down.
GTCGCCTCGTCGTATTAATAAATGTTATTCCTCAACATGAAAAAAAAAAAAAAAAATTTCGTCTGTAATCGATGAATTCCTCTCAACGAAAGGGTGCGAAAAAAAAAAAAAATTTATTAATTTAAAAAAAAATATGTGTCACAACTACTTAAATACGAACTGATCGTTCTTATGAAATCGAAATATATGAAATTCGGTATTTTCATCTAATTAATATAAAAATTAAAAAAACTAATAATCATAATAATAATTGGTAATATTATTATTTATAATAATTAATCAACGAATATATTCGAGATATACGATTTTTTATTGAAAATATATTCGATATATCGTAGAAATATTTCGCGATCTTTTTTTTTTTTTTCATGTCGGTATAGTAGAACATGTGATGCTATACTTCAATTCGCTTCTATCCACCTCGACTCGTCATCGCGCGAACTGTCGGAAACAGGTCTTATGCAATCGGAAGAGCAATATACCTCTGAAGTCCTGAAGTCCCCAGACGCCCTCATAGTCGCTGTATTCGACTGCTTTGCGAGCTCTCTACGAAGTGCTCGAAAGTTCTAAGCCAAATTAGGACCTCCGATAGCTGCATCTGGCAAAGTCACATGTAGTATCCCGAAGCTTCGGTCTTGTCGTTTCTTCTAACTCGCACTTCTTCCTCCTCGTACATTCGTATCGTATATTTTTTTTGCTCGGATGAGACTTTACCCAACGTAGCTAAGCTGAGAGCGGAGAGATCCCTTCTCTTGAAGTCCATTACCCTCGTCTTCCTGCGCGTCGGATACCTCTGCCCTCAGATGTTTAGAAAGGGAGGGAAAAAAAATAGACCGTAAGCAAGGAAAACTGCGGAAATTAGGATACGAAGGACGAGAAACTTGTGCAAGAAATTCTCGATAAAGGAAAACCAAATTTCCACCACGTCGACTCCGACTCGACGAGTCCGTCGCGTGGCTCCGCTTACGTTTTACTATAATGAAAATACTCGACAGTATTTTTCGCTTCTGCGCTAAAGAACAGATGTCTTACACAGCATCTTGTAATGAAATGTAAAACTTAAAAAAAAAATCTTCTGTAAAGTTTCCATCTTGCAATTGAGACAACGTGACGCGTACTTCGAGACGATTTACCGTCACAGTTAACGTCACACGTGTTTGAGGCTTAAAGTCATCAATAGAGAAAGTGTTTCTCACTTTTTAAAATTTTGTGGTTTTTTTTCTCGTCGAAAATCAATTATCGCGACAAAGTCCTGGAAGTCTTGGAAAGCTCCTGAAATGGCCTTAAATTTCTTCGTAGATCCTTAATTTTTTTTTTTTTTTCAAAAATGTCGATCTTTTCACATTTTTTTAAAATTCTATATATTTTTGAAAATCTTTGACTCGATTTCGTCCTTTTATGCGTCGAGTCGCGTCGAGTTAAGAATAGAGGGGTTGTACTCTAACGATATCCTATTTTATTATATTCCTCCGACGCATTCACTCGCACATTTTCTGTCCGTCGACCGATAAACTTCGAGATATCTCGTTCAGAGTTTCCGAGAAATTGAAAAAATAAAAATAAAAGAAGAACTCACGTAAATGAGCCTTATTTATAGGAAAGAAGCGATCCTTAATAAGAATGTAATTTAAATTGGAATAACGAAGTGCCCTGGAAATGGAGAAAGTACGAGTTGTACGAAAGAAAGAAGAAAAAAAAAAAAAAAGAAAACGCAAAGAATAATAATAATAAAAGGTATATCGTCGAGACATTTATTCGCGATATGATGAGGAGGACGTAGTCAGAGCGAAAGCTGGATGGAAATAAAGAGTTTTCATTGCCAGGAAGAAAAGCGAGAGAATTCCAGCGCCGGTGCTGCCAACGTTCGGCTCGACGTCTCGCCGTTCTTCTCTACCGTCCCTTCCCCCTCCCCTTTCCCCGCAGTATGAATATGCAAATGCATTCGAATGTTACCATTATTGCATTAATAACTATAAATTGATTACCCGGCTACCAATTATTGCGGTGCATTGGGGGCGAGAGGAGCGGTGGGTCAGGGGACGGTCGCTGGCAGCGTGTACGACGACGAGCGTTATTACACGTCATTACGCCTCGTGTATATCTCCATTAAAATCTTTTCTACACTGCGGTCCGCGGGTTCTCTCCGCTCTCTCGGGGTGCGCGCTCCGCAGAATCCGGCGAAGACCTCGTTATTGCAAGGGCACCGAGAGAACACGGATGGCAGCGTCGTATTACGCGATACCTCCATATTACAACACACAGAGAACGCAATAACGAGGCTGCAGTTGCAATTGTGCAATTGCTCGTTTTCACCGTTCCGTTGGACCGTTGGATCTTCTACGATGATATACACAATCGACAATTTATAGGGCTGATATGCGTCTGCCGGAATGTCTGGACTTTGAATGTTATCGCCCCCATGCAACAGTCGTGTACATCGGGACGAGAAATTATGGCAATATAATTTTTCGAATTTCTCGTAATTGCGAGAAATTATTGACCCTAAATTGAAGTCCACACGAAAAAATTGTAAAAAAGCTGTTTTTTCAAAAAAGAATTAAAATACGTCTTTCCAATAATACGAATTATTGAAAAATTAATAATTCGTCAAAATTCGTATCGTAATCGTATTTTGTACGATTCGAAAGTATATTATGTAAGAAAATCGTTGTTATTATTTTTATTATTATTTATAATTAATAATAATTGTTATGATTCTCGAGATACTCGAGTGCAGTAACCGGTGCAACGGATTCTTTGAGTAATGATTTCATTGTAGTAACTTGATGAGGCGAAACATATGCCGTCTCGTGACAAAACACGTGTGCATCTCTGCCGATACCCAACTATATGACTACTAATATAATTTGAAGACAGACGCGGCTCGTCGTCGTCGTCGTCGTCGTTGTTTTCACCCCGTGGAGTAGACCTCCACTAACGACAGCTGCACAGCTTCGGTGTCTTCGCCACATCTTCTCCTCTCACACATTCACGGTCCATGGGGCAGCATCCCTGCGTCGTACCGTACGACTAACATTCATCCAACATCTCGGCAAGCCCTTTCGCCCCGTTTCTCACACGTGCAATGACCGCGCAATGATTAATTACAACGCGAGACAATCGGCGCCGCCGACGTAGTAACTAATTACTAAAATGCAACAGCAGGGAATGTGATATCGTAAAGCGAATCACAAACAGCATTTATCAAACAATTTAACGCAAATTTCCGCAAAAATGTAAAAAAAAAAAAAAAATCAAAAAACTACCAGTCGGTAAATAAAAAAAAATCAAAAAACTGAACAGTCGGTTACAGTTGATTTTTTTGTTTTTTTTTTTATACGATTCTGTTTTTTTTTTCGTATTTTTGTCAATGCAATGTTTTTATTAAATTCTTGTTTCAGTCGAGAGGTTTTTAAATTTTTTTACGATTTTCTTTCTGTGTCAACGACTTTTATTGCTGTAGTGCAATTGATCGCTACGCGGCTGTCGCGTCGATATTTCACTCGAGATTAAGTAGCGTGTTTTTGGCTTTCTTCCATCGGCTACTTTATTATAACGTTACTTGTGTCGGACGTTTATCGCGGTTGAAGCTACGAATCGATTATTTTATCTGTATATGTGTATTTTATCGAAATATATATATATACCGACCAAATATATACAAATTACGCGGCTTCGCTCTCCCGACTCTGATATTAACCGCGAAACTATTTCGAGCAAATTGCAATAATCATTGTTCGTGCAACTATAATTTAGCTTCGCACCATTAAGGTATTATTAAATGCACTTCAACTTTGTACGAGAATGGCAGCCGCATAACCGATTCATGCAAATCTATAATTACTACGTGCCTGCGGCGACTATTGGAAAGTTATACTTGATTCATGTCGGCGGGACGAACAATACATAACGCGCACAACGCGTCTGAATACACAAAACTAACAATACAAAAAATAAAGTTTCGCCCAAATTTTTTTTTTTTTGATATTTTTATAATGATAATTATATAGCTAATATTAATTTTTTTAATTGAAATAAAAAATTTAATTGAAAAAAAAAAAATTTTAATTATCATCGTTCTTTTTCACTATATCGAAAAAAATCCGAATACGTATGAAATATTATGAAAATTATTTTAAGAATTATTGCAAAAATATAATTAAAAAAAAGTTTGAAAAAAATGTTGTATGCGATAAAAAAATAATTTTTTTTCAATTTTTTTTTTTTTACGTTACAGCGCGATGAGAATTTTACTATCGAAGCTTCCGCGACCGTGGATCGTCGATGAGAAGAAAGACGACGGTTACACCGCTTTACATCTCGCGGCCCTCAATAACCACGTCGAAGTAGCTGAATTATTAGCGGGCATTGGAAAAGCAGATTTGGATTTGCAGAACGTTAATCTTCAAACGGCTCTTCATCTTGCTGTCGAACGTCAGCACACGCAAATCGTCAGGGTGAGCGTTTTCTTTCTTTTCTTTTTTTACATAAAAATTTTTGCATCCGGTGAATTAAAAAAAAAAAAAAAAAAAAAAACGAGGTACGAAAGTTATCTAATTCGTGCCAACATGCGGTCGTCTTTACGGCCGATTTATGTAATGGATACAAAAAAAAAATACGAAAAAGAGAATTCTTGCGCGTCTATCGAGTCTCCGTGTTATAATAACTTTGCTTTAGCCCCCTGTCGCAGCCAAGCTGTCGCTCAACTCGGCCTCCATCCCCTCACCCGCCTCATTGTGTTTCTTCCGAGAAACCGAACGAGTTATTTTTAAGAATTTCTATTTCTCGTGTCACTCTTCTTAATACCGTTTCTCGAATGACCCCAAACGGCAATCCATCAAATTCGGCGATCCTTCGGCTCGGTTTACACTGTCCATCTGCCGTCCGTCGTCACGGACCGTGCGGAATAAACTGTGTCTTACGGACTCGAAAGAAGTGTGTCATTCACACCAATCGATTATCTATAAACCTCAAGATTGACTAAAAGTCGTCATAATTTTCCGAGACTTTCGAACCTTTGACTCCCGAAAAATTCGATTTTTCGTACCCAAATTTTTTCGTGACAAATATTTCAAACAATTCGCGCCAAATTTTCGTTCGTAAAGAAATTATAGTTCTGTTATCCTGTGTAAAAAAATGCGAATAGAAAATTATTTTATTTTTAGTCTTTGATTTTTATACGATATCATTTTTTTACCGCAACTAGAATTTCATATTAAAAATTTTACAAATTTTTTTTTTTTTTTTCTGTGATTATATTTCATTTTTATGGCGATTATGTAGGTCTCTACTTAGTTATATGTGTGGGTAACGAGTTCTCTTCTACAATTATCACAGCTACTGGTACGCGAGGGTGCAAATGTAAACGTCGCCGACAAAGACGGCGATACGCCTCTTCACGAGGCCCTTCGTCATCACACATTGTCGCAGCTGAGACAACTGCAGGATGTACAGGACGTGGGACGCCTCCTTATGGGTCTCGGGGCTCAAGGACAGGACAAGAAGAGCAGCTCCTTCATTGCTTGTTTCCTCGCCGCTCACGGCGCCGATTTGGAGCTGAAGAACAAAAAGGGACAAACGCCGCTACATCTGTGTCCGGATCCCAATCTCTGCAAGACTTTGACTAATTGTCACAGAAACAAGGAGTCGTTAGTTTCAATTTCGATCTTATCGTTATTTTTTATTAATTTCAATCCCTTTTTATTCTGCACTCAAAAATTATGAAGGATCCCATTGGTTGCCGCATTTCACGAGTTATCCGATGCGCGATGATTTTCCGCGCCGTTTAGTTTAACGTATTTCAACTTTTTTGTAGTCACGACATCGAACCTCCAACCCCATCGGCCGCAATTGACGAATGTCTCGTTTGTTCGGACGGCAAACGCGAGATGCTCTTTAGTCCCTGTGGACACGTCGCCTGCTGCAATCCATGCGCTCCGAGAGTCAAGAAATGTCTGATATGCAGAGAAAACGTCGTTTCGCGAGTAAAGGTATTCAAAACTGTACTATCTTCAGCTATACTACTTAATTGAGTAAAATTTTTTTTTTGTTGTAAAAAAATGGTGAACTTTGGTGTATCCGAAAAAGTTTTTCCAATTACAATTTTTTTTTCTATATAAAAAAAAAATTCAAAGCAAATTGGAAAATTTGACAAAAATTCATATGTATTCAAAAAAATGAAAAAATCGTTTAAAAAAAAAAGTTGCGTTTCCGGGAAATTTATTAAAAAAACAATTTTTCCACCAATTTGTTAACAACATTTTGGAATTATCATTAAGCAAAATTAATCTTTTCGGTTCGTTTGATATGCATGAATTTTTTCAGATTTTCTATCGTCGAAAAGTATTCGCAATTTTTTCTCATTTTTCTCGAACTTATTTCGACTTAACTTACTTAAACATTTTATTGACGATTTTAATAACCATAATCGTAAAATTAAAACAAATTTTGCAATCGCTGTGAATTATACCAAATTTTTCGATTGCGGAGAATTAAAAAAAATTTTGCGATTGCGCAGAATTAAAAGAAATTTTGCGATTGCGCAGAATTAAAAGAAATTTTGCCATTGCGGAAAACTAAAAGAAATTTTGCGATTGCAAAGAATTAAAACCGATTTTGCGATTGCGGAGCATTATAACAAATTTTGCGATTGCGCAGAATTATACGAAATTTTGCGATTGCGCAGAATTATAACAAATTTTGCGATTGCGCAGAATTATACGAAATTTTGCGATTGCGCAGAATTATAACAAATTTTTCGATTGCGAAGAAATAAAACGAATTTCGCGATTGTAAAGAATTAAAAAAAAATGTTGCGATTACGGAGAATTAATAATTTTTTTTATGTTCAATGACACGCAGATCGAGGAATGTGTGGTGTGTTCGGATCGGAAGGCCGGCGTCTTGTTCCGTCCGTGTGGCCACATGTGCGCCTGCGAATGCTGTGCAACGCTGATGAAGAAATGCGTACAGTGTCGAACGCAGATACAGCACATGGTACCGATGTCCATGTGTTGCGGCGGAGGAGGTGATGTTACTTACGTTAAGGGGTGTGATGCCTCAGGTACAATTATGTCGATCCCCATTCTCAATGTTCGCGTAGAAAACAGTGAGAATTATGTTTTTGCAATGCTAAACATGTTTTTGCATACAGTTTAGTGTATTGACAACGCATTTTAGGACGCATGTCGCGCAATGTTAATGCATCGTTTTCCTCGTCGATTTGTAAAGAAAATTATAATCATTTTACGGCCGATTCGATTCAATTTGGTAGCTTTCCATTTCAATTTCAAAGGCCCCCCTCTCTTTTTTTTTAAGATGAAACAATTTTTGTTTATTTCGCGAATTGATCGCTGAATTTACGACGACGCGAAGGTAATACGCTTTACCTTCGCTTCATCCGCGATTAACGAGGATAAAGCAGTAAACTGTAATCAACTTATCGACGACTTCATATATCATTACTGCTGAATTTAAAAAAATATATATTTTTTATTTATTTATTTAAATATTTATTAATAATAATCATTATTATTATCTGTCTATTATATTCTTTATAATTTCTCATTTGTATTATTCTTCCAATTATTATAATAATGAAAATTTTTGTATTAAAAAAAAAAAATTAGCAAATAGTACACAATATTGTCAATAACTCGATTACTATAAAACAGGGAACTGAATTAATTTTGGACGGCATTTATGTACATTTTTTTATATCTTAGTTATAGTGTATCGTAATTTTATCCAATTTTCAAAAAAAGTTTATAACAATTTTTTTTTTTTTTTTTTTTTTTAGGTACCATATCGGAAGTGAAAGCGGACCCTGAGGAAGAACCGGCACCCGTGAACACAGTCGGCCCAGAGAAGCCGGGAGAAGCTGCACTGATGAACAACGGCAGTCGCGATGCTTCGCACAGTGATATACAGAAATTGCAGCAACAATTGCAGGACATCAAGGAACAGGTTTTTTACTTCAACACCATTTCTCTTGGCCGATTGTTTTTAAGGGAATTTGCAAGTTAAAAATGGCGTAATCCTTACGCTGTCTGAAAAATACAATGACGTGGAGATTATTATAATAAAAAAATCGATTATGCTGTTTTCAACTTGAATGTCCCTTAATTTCCGGTCACTATTTTCATTCTTCTCCGTTACGATCATTAAATTTATGTTTTTTTTTTCTTTTTCAGACGATGTGTCCGGTTTGCTTGGATCGTTTGAAGAACATGATTTTCCTTTGCGGTCACGGAACTTGTCAAATGTGCGGCGATCGCATGTCCGAGTGTCCGATATGCCGCAAAGCAGTAGATAAGCGTATTCTACTCTACTGAAGAAATAAAATCGTTGAAAAAAAAAAGACTGCCTGTACCAGTGTACTCGCTGGAACCTAAGGACGAAAAGTATTTTATTTAGTATGTAGTGATCACTTTTTTTTTCGATTTTTTTTTTAAAGATTCTGCGGATGCCTTTTCCGGGCGAATTACAACGTTAAAGTCCCACAACGCCGGTACAGTTATTACTATTTTCTGTTCTCCATCTTTAGCTTAATGTTTTGTTGATAAAAAATTCCCCGTTACGTCATCATACGAATTATACGCACATGTATAATGCACGTCGGGAGCTTCTCTACGGCTCTTTGTCATTGTGAACCACGATATTGATTTTTTTTTTGTTGTATTATTCGTATCATTATTATTGCTACTGTACCGTCTCTATACGAATTAATCCAATTTTTCGATGAATCTTCGTGAGTATATTAATTTTTTTTTTTTTCGTAATTAATTTCTTGTAATCTTCGACCATCGCGGAGATTGAAAAATTATCAGCGATTATTGTTCGGGATACCGACATCCAGAGCTTTCGATAATTTCGGAGTTTCGTGGCAAACTTAACGAAAAATCATTACGTTGGAATTGCGTTGATTTTTCAACCGATCCGATCTTTCGGCTATTTTTGTGTATTCATTAATATTCGAATCGACAATTAATTATCTTCCATCTGCCATTATCAATGATAAAAACGGTACAATTTAACGAAGTCGTTCCCTCAAATTCGATGTTTATTTTTCACATTTTTTTTTCTGACGGAATCTTCCAATTAATTTTTTACTCGCGATATAATTTTTTTTTCACCATTCTCCGTTTTCTTTTTTTTTTTTTTTTAATGGCGTAAAAAAGTTTGGTAAACTAAAAAAGATCTGATCGATGAGAGAATTGTCGATAGTTAATTCTACGAACGCCAAAATATCGTCACGTTCACTTTTTCGGTAAAATGATGTTACGTTTAATTATAATGAAATGATACATTTTATTATCGATATAACGAATTTATCGCTATGGGCTTAAGTAGTAAAGTAGTATAATCATTAGTGTGTATTAGACTCGTTGTAATTAATCAGTAGTGATAACGGAAACTCCTGTATCGAAAATGTTGTTAGACATTAAGTTTCATTTAAAGTTTTTTCTTTAATTTTTTTCATCTGTTAGCCAATCGTTCTCGCCAAGTCGCGGCAGCGTTTTTTTTAGTACTTATAGTTTTTTTTTTTTCGAACGAAGACTATGGACAATTGTCCACATTGAATAATTATCGTATATAAATATATACTCTGCTAATTCCATTTGTTAAGTAATTTCTAACGAGAGAGAGAAAACATAAACATTAGCAGCGTTTTTCTAGCCAATGCTAAGATCAGTGCTGTTTAACTGATCAAATAATTTCTTGGATAATCGATCGAATGAACGAAAAAAAAAAAAAAAAAATTTTCACCGTTCATTGATGAGCCAACGACCGCCTGGATAATACGAACCATTGATAGTTGATAACGAGTTATATTTTTAATCGTAAGAAAAATGTTTTTGATAATCCCCTTTCACTTCCCCCAATTCCCTCTCTGCATAATTTGTATCGATGTAATGGAATATTCATTAATTCGTAATCATGTTTCGAACGGCAACAATATTTGTTCGCTGAATAATTAATGCTATCGACAACCACACGATAAATGTGGCAATTTTGTAAGCGTTTAAATAAATTTATTGTAGGCATGCGATCTGCAAAACAACTCGCGAACGCGTTTTCCCAAACAATAACAAATGTTTTATAGATCGAAGTTATATGTAATCATTGAAATGGCAAATATATACAACGGCTTCTTCGATAAAAACTATAAGAATGTGTTGATATATATATTTTTCCAATCGATTAATTTTTATCATTATCTCACTGTTGAAGGAGACGCAACAGGATGGAAAAAATGTTTTCATCGGACAACGATGGATGTATGAAAAATTATTTATTTTGATCATAGGTTTTGGATGAATGGATAGTAGATTTCGATACAACTTTTCTGGATTTCATGTGAAATGAAGATTACAGTTTCGTTTTATTACACACTTGTCTTTTCTTTTTTTAGCTTTTTTTTTAGTTTGTTTGTTTTTTTTTTTTTTTTTTTTTCTAGCCATACTTTCCAGTCTCTTGAAGCCACCTTTCCAATATAAAGCGTTTATCTAAAGCTACCGAAAAAAAATCTCACGTAAATATACAACTCGTATAAAATTCTTTCTCACGCATTCTTGCAACCTCTCTTACATTTCTCTGTTCCTTTTTCATTTTTTTTTGTCTTTTATATTCCTAAATTAGACCGATCGTAATATCAATCTATTAATCCGAGTTTTGTTTTTTCTTTTTTTTTTTTTTTTTTAGAAAAAAAGGGATGTTTTACTTGAAGATATAGTATTGGTCTTTCGATATAGTATATCTACAACACAAAAAAACCGGATATTTTTTTAAATAATAGAAAATCGGAAAACACCTTAAAAAGATGCTAAATAATTTACTATGGTGTGACGCAAGGACATGTGTGTGTGCGTAAGCATAATTCAAATTTATTATTGTTATATTAAATATTTAATTACATTAATTTAATTTTTTTTTTGTTTCTTTTCTATTAATTATTTTCATATCGCGTTATGTATTTCGTAGTCAAACACAACAATTAAGGCTGTTGTTTAGCTGTGGCATATTTTTTTATTTATTTTTTTTTTTCTTTTTATCTTATATTTTCTTCGCTTCGTTCGAGCGAATCTCTCTCTCGTTTCTCTTCAGTTCTATTTACTCTCTGAAAACCCTCTTTGCGACCCGCGGAACTTTAACCGGTCAGTTAGTACTCTCAAAGAGGAATCATAATGAGTAATGAAATTGAAAAAGAAAAAACTTTTCCTACGTTGACGTAAAATGTAGTATAAAAAAAGTGCTCAGCGTCCTATTGCACATTTTCCATTCGCACGCAACGTCGACGATGAAATATTGAAATCCACATAGAGAATTAAATGTTTAATCGTCGACATCGCACTTTTATACTGTCGGACTATTGTCGGAGGTAACAAGAGAGACCTGAAAAACCTTTGAGTGTCGAGGAGAATACTCATCCGAGACGTATACGAGAGAATTACAAAAAGTCGAAAAAAAGAAAACAAAGGAATTCCATTTATATTCGAGAACATTCCAGGAGACTAAATACAGCCTCGTCAGCTCGGCGATTCGAAGCAAAGAAACATCGATAGCGATTGAGTATTCATTTCATAAAAAAAAAAAAAAAAGAAAAGAAAAAAAAACAATACATCATTGAGTTGAAATATTGACTCTGCACGATTATTCCACAAGCGCTTCATTGCATGAGTCTCGTTTTGAGTTCAACTTGATTCGAATTTAGTTCGATAGTACGGATTTAGTTATTATTAATTATATCCCAATAAAGACTTTTTTTTTGAGAGCGCGAAGCTGGCGATGGTGAAAAAAAGAAGAAAAAAAACTAACGAGTTAGGGATGACGATATCGGACTAAATACAGTCGATTTTCACCGACGCATTTCGTTGTTACTCTTCGAATCGAAAAGCTGAATTTTTCAACGCTTTTCACGCTTCTCTTCACCTTCGAAGAGATAATTAATTCCCGGTACTAACCTCCCCCACCCTTTCCATGTCAGTTGTTAGTCAATGCTGCGAATGGGTCGCAAAAGACGATTTGCTGCTCATATGCTACCCACTGATTGATCTAACATTCCGACGATGAGTTTAGATCGGGCGGTGGAATCTTCTTCGTTCGAGTTATACGATCTAATTCGGCTGCAGCGTCATTGCGCATCGCCGCTTTATCTATCGGTCCACCGTCTGCAATTATCGAATCTACATTTGGAATAATAATAATAAAAAATATGATACATAGCTATTTATTTATCGATAAAATTTGATAATTTTTTTTGATAAATCGTACGATTTTTTTAATTTTGCAAAGGAATTATGGTAATTACGATAAAATTTAAGGGGGAAAAGCAAATGTAAAGATCAACGAAGAAAATTAAGGACATTCCCGTAAACAACGTTCAAAAAAATCCAAAAATATGTGATGTTTCGAAAAAAAAAAAAAAAGAAAACGAAATTTTCGGGTTACAGGAAAATCACTACTGTTTCCTTTTTTCCTTAATAAAATTTTCACTAATTGCGAAATCGTAAAAAAAATTATACAAAATTATTGATTTTTACTATTGAAATTTTCGTACGATTTCTCTTGGATTTAATTACTTCGATTGATAATAAATAGAAACGTAAACTTACCAATTTTTATGGGACTCGCGCCAATACTGCCCGGCGAACCCGGTGAACCCGGAGCACCTGGTGACGCTCCGGTTTTCTTATAGAGAAGGGAATTGAAGAAACTCGCGAGTACTCCTTCGCCCGATGGCGTTGTACCGGCGCCTTTGGGATCCAATTTCTTGTTCGGCGACGGCACCTGATATGGAAACTTTTAGCTTCTCGATAAACGATTCAAAAACTCGACACACATCAATGTTAATCGCCGGTTATACCACGTATATTAGAACATGCTGTCGCGTATAAAATAAAAAATTAAAGTTAATAAAAAACACAACAAATTATAATACTTATCGGTGACAATGTGTGTGAAGTTCGCTGACTTTTTTGTAACAAACGAAATGCGATGAAAAAACAAAAATCGTAATATAATGAATTTTAAGCATGAAATTCTTTATAGAATTATCTTTGATAATAATGATATTTGAAAAACATTTCAGGTCAACAATGTTAAAAAAACAATAAACAAATTTCTGTATTAGCAAAGTCGTTAACTGAAAAATCTCGTTTTTTTTTTTCGAGATCTTTCGACATGTAACTTTCGCGACGGATATTAAACAAAATTATTATAATTAATGAAGCGACAGTAAAATCATTAGTGACACAATAACAGTTTTAGTGTTTTTGCTCCTATCCGATACACATACGCAACATGTTTCTCAATATAAATGGTACAACCTGCATGAGCGGCCCGCTGCTTGCCTGGTTTCGCGTCGTCGGCGAACGCGATGGATCTCTCAAACCCGACAATGCGGCTTGTTGCCGGGCGAGAAAAGTTTGTTCTTCTTCCGCTTGAACTTCAACTTCTCGTGCGACGCACTGTTAAATGATAAAAATATAAATTATAAGAAAAAAAAGAACGTACAAATCGAATTTGCTTATTAATTCGTATTTTAACGTAACGCAGTGACAAAAACTAACTTTTCGGTTAGTCGCAGGTTGAGCGATAACGTCGCGATAATAATCGTCAGGTTTCATCGACTGCAAGTTTTCGTGGAGAATGCTGATTTTCTTCATATTATCCCAGCCAGCAGGTCTGCAAAAAAAAAGAAGACAGAATATTCAATTAAAAAAAAAACAGTATTTTATAGAAATTTGTTGAAAAGAATTTAAATTTTTTAAAAATAATAATTATTTAAACAAATTTTCTTCTAATTTTTTCGTATAGAGGGTTTTTTTTCCCCCCGATATTTCCGCAAAGAAATAAACTCACATAAGTACAGCATCCTTCTCGACGACCAGAGCCGGTGTCCTAAACGGTAAACTATAAATCCTATGCGTAAGGTACTTGTACAGCAAATCACAGTTCTTATCCTCCTTCGCGGATGTGTAAAACAATCCGGCGCCGTATTGCAAACAAAATCGCCTGATCCATTGCTGCATAAAGTCGAAATGTTCGTCCCTTAAATATTCAATTATTTTCATTAGTTTTATCAATAATTTCGAAATTATTTCTCATCCGTAATTCTAATTCCGTAAAAAAAAAAAATTAACGTATGCGACATACTTGTAGTCGTGTTCCTTTTCGAGAGTCGACATGTAATCGGTTTTTGTGATAACGACAACGACATCCAGACCCAAATTGGTGGTAAGTACTCCCTCCGGTAGCGGCAAACTTCCGACTGTGTCGTCGTCCAGATTGCGACTGGTGCGCCTCAGAGGACTTCCGGGATCCAATTCGTCGCCCGGTTCCGTATAGTCCTGCCATTTCTTTACATCTGTGAAGTTTTTTGAAAATTATAAATAAAAAATTTGTAAAATAAAAAAAAAAAAAAGAAAAAAAAGGGGCGCGACCAGTTTTTTGGGTTTTTGTTTTGCTGTTAAAAATTATCGCGATGTTTTGGAATTTTTTATTTTTTTTCATTTTGCCAGCGATGTTTATCAGTTTTATATATCGTTTCATAGAAGTTTTAAAGTTTTGGAAGTTGTTTTAGAAAGAAAAGTTGCGATGTAATGTGATTATTTTTCGCGCGATGATAAGTGAGATTTCTTACTGAATTGTCTGCATCGCTGCCTCGTATCGTTATCCAATGGTAGCTTGTCGATATGATCACCGAGAAGGGCGGCCCACGCTTGCAGCTGGTCAAGTATCGCCCAGGGTGTCGTCATCGCGGCGACCAACATAACGAGTGTGTGAGGAAATCTTTCTTGGCTCAGAGCAAATCTCAACAGATTTGCGTGACCGGGATCTCCGTCCAACACCCACACCGATAATCTCGTTTGATCTGATAATTACGAATCGTCGATAAACAAAAATTCATCAAATTGTTGCTTTTTCGACGGCAAAGCGGCGAACTCTGAACTCCTTTTATTTTCCCGAATAGACTTTACCGTAAAAACGCAAAATTGTCTTTGAGAAAATCGTCGAAATCGTTTCTCAGAAAAAGCGAATTACAAATCGATTTTTTTTATTAAAAAAATTTTTTACTTTGCTTTTCATACAAAAAATAGCGCATTTTTGTTTTTGATAAAAATATCGATAAATGAAATAAAGCGATTGAGAAAATAAATCCGAAAAAATAGATACTCTTTTGATATTAAAAAATTGAATTTCGCCCTCCAAAACTATTGCTGCAAAGCCACTTTTTGGAACAAAAAAAATAGATAATTTACAATTCAAATTTTTTTTTTTAATAATTGAAAAAATTCGAAATTGACGACATAGAAATTTGAAATCAATCATTGAAAGATTTACAATTAATTCTTTAGAAACCGAAAATTAATAAAATAAAACTTTATTATTTAAAAATTTTAAATAAATATTGACAAAAATCGATGATTTTCAAATTTTCCATTGAAATTTTCAAATTTTTCAAAAAATCATTCAACTCCCTTTTCAACTCCCTGACGCTTGCGACTCACCGTCTCTGTACTCATCGCGGACGTCGATATATGCGAATTCAAGTCCAGAGCCTTTTTTCGGGTCTTCGACGCCTTGGAGTTTGGCGATGAGAGTAGTTTTGCCGCTTTCATTGTCACCTGTGAAATCCCAAAAATTTCGATGCATTTTCGTAAATTGCATAATTTTCATGAATTTTTATGAATTTTGACAATCGATCGCTTCGTCTTAACGGAGAATCGTAACACGTTTACAAACTCTCGTCGGGTGAACAAACTCTCGCAATGATGTCACAAAGCTGACTAAACAGGTGACACATAGTTCGGTATACCATTTTCAGGCGCACAATTAATATGCGCTGCACACACATTATCACTGTTCCCGTTGAGACAAATTTACTCTTTTCTGTTCCAATGAACTTTACCTAAAACGAGGACATTCTTGTTAGATGGCAATTTGTTGTTTCCGCTGTTCTGTACCTCCGCCAATATCGATGACCTGAAAGAATCAAAAGCGTATATACGTTTTTTTGCGTTATTTTTTAGTCAAAAGAATAAACGACGAAGCGGTACACCGTTCGTTCACACGAAGGACTCGCGCTCAGTGGCACACGCATGCGACAGTCGAATAATCGGGGAATAACGTGGGTGTTAACGGGATTCGTGGGGATACGGCAAAAAAATCATAGCGTTATTTATAATCGTATATCTAAAACATCGAAGTCTCTGTCTAAACGTACCACAGATTGTCTTTATTGTCGACATCCTCTTTCTTTTTCGACTGAAACCCATTGCTCTGCGACATCGTCTCAATCGCCGTCGCTGCCATTATCCATTTGACAGGCGCATGAAGCGCTGAATCGATTTCGCGATAATATCGATTGCCACAGCAACAGCAAGCAGCAGCACTAGTGTAGCAGGAAGGAGAGAAGAAGAGTCCGGGTGCGGTTCGCGGTACCGTTCGCTGCGTACTTCGCTCCGGGTAAAATACCCCACGAAGCAACCTTCGTCCGCCTACGTGTATTCGCGTGGAGATTTGTTCGCGACAACGCGACGTGATTCATCGTGATTTATATCGATGCTGTAATTCGTATTGAACTTTTGGATAAATGGTTTTCAATATTTTTTCGTCAAGTTTGCGCAGCTTGCAGCTTTGAATTATCGTTTGTAATTCAAAGTTCGCGGCTTTTATCTCGACGAGTCGCGCTTTCGCGAGATATGCACAATTATACAGGGACCGGTTAATTTAATATTTTTCTGTTGCAAACTTGGCTTCTAAAATTCAAAGTGCCAATCTTATTACTCATGACGCGAGGAATGTTGTTTTGGAATTTTATTTTTAATTAACGCTATCGTGTTCATGATAAATAATGTTTAGTTGGAATATTCTCTCACGTATTTACAGATTGCTTACTATTTTAGAATTCACATCGTTTACGACTTTTTTTGGCGACTATCCGCAATTTATTAAACGGAAAACTATCGTCTTAAAAAAAAACAAAAAAATGTTTTAATAAAAATACAAACAAAAGTGAAATAATATATCTTTTCTTATTTATCCAATATATTCCGATTCGAAATAATTTGTCGATCACAACAAATTTTATTGTTATTTTTCTTTATGAATCCCCAATTGTTGTTGTTTTTTTTATTCTCTGTGAAATTTCTCATGTCCCAAAACGCGAGCCTCGAATTTTGTTTTGTTTCATAAATTTACAACAATAAAACATTATTCATTCGCTGTGCAATAAAGCAAAAGTAACAAACGAATAAAACACTGTCGATTCGATTTCTCCGATTAACAAGAATTTTTTAATGGTTATCGACGAAAAAAATGCTTTCGTAATATTCCGTCGTCCTAAATGCGTCTCGTTTGGTGCATTCCGCGGCGTGGGTAAGAAAAAACAACAAAAAATTCAAAGATGGTGAATGTTTTGAATGATTCTGACAGCGAGGATGAATTACCACCCGGATGGGAGGAGCGTACGACGCTCGACGGAAATGTTTATTATGTAAAGTGAGTTTTTCATTCGAGTCCACGTCGTGCACTCATTATTGACACCAATTAAATCGCAACTGTCTCTCATGTCGCGTCTTACCTGTTGCAAAGGAAAAGAGGTTAACGCGCCACACACACGTATCGCCGATGAGTGCGTTGCGAAACAAAAAAAAATGCCCAAAAACTTTCTAATCGTCGCTCAATTCTCGTCCCGATAACAACTTTCCAACATTTTCCAACAGTCGAATATCGGTTTCTTGTGAAAATTTTTTAAATTCCGATATTCCTTACAGTCACTATACCAAAGGTTCGCAGTGGACGCATCCGCGCACCGGACGAAAGAAAATTGTTGAAGGAGGTAAAACGAGAACACGATAAATAAACAAATCGCCTGAACGCCCATTTTTGGCACATTACCTGTAATCAAAAACTAATAAAAAAAAAAAAATGTCCGTTATGTAACTTTTACAAAATAGTCATTTTTTACGTTCCAATATTTTGTATCCGCTATTTTTTGTCAACGCAAAATTATCGATTTATTTAAAATTATGCGGAATAGAGATTTGTTTTATTTTGCAAATAACCGGTGCCGTTGGAAAAAAAAATTACAGAATTACCAACTGGTTGGGAAAAGTGCGTTTCGGAAGATGGAAAGGTAATATTCGTTGACCATATGCATCGCACAACGACATATACCGATCCGCGTTTAGCGTTTGCCACTGAGTACAGAGAAGCGTCTCAACCATTGAGGCAAAGATTCGATGGAAGTACAACGGCGCTGGCTGTGCTACACGGCAGGGATTTGCGTGGAAAATTGGCTCTCGTCACAGGAGCCAATACTGGAATAGGTATGAAAAAAAAAAAAATGATTATCATTTATTATTTAATTAATTTTTTAAATTTAATTGTTATTAAAATTTAAAAAAAAAATAAAAACTTTGTGTCCAATCGCATGCATTTTTTTTTTTTTCGATTTTTTTGTAAACAATTTGACAAAAAATATAATGGACTTTTTTTTTCAGGTTTCGAAACCGCAAGATCGCTGGCATTTCACGGATGCAGCGTTATTTTGGCGTGTAGAGATATAAAAAAGGCTCAGGCGGCAGCGCAAAGAATTCAAGATGAAAGGGACAATACGTCGTGCGATACGTTACAATTGGATTTGTCGTCTCTGCACAACGTACGAGAGGCCGTTGAAAAGTTCAAACAGAAGTATAGGTAATTTTTTTAAATACGTTTAAATCCGAATAATAATAATACGAACGGAAGGCGAAGCCAAGAATAAGCGAAACTCCCCGAATAATCCGAAATTAAAGAGACCGAAATTGCGAGATTTTCATTCTCTTACTTCCTGCATGAAAGATATTCAACTGTATCTCTGTAATGCATCATTTTTTGTGTCACAAAAGTAATAGCGATTGAAAGTCACTTAGAATTTCCTTTTTTTTACAATTATTTCTTATTTCAGGACACTTCACATACTGATACTTAACGCAGGAGTATTCGCATTGCCGTATACCCTCACCGAGGACGGTTACGAGACAATGTTTCAAGTGAATTATTTGTCGCATTATTATCTCACGTTACTTCTCGAACATCCTTTGCGAAGTTGTCGAAATTCTAGAATTGTAGTCGTAGCGAGCGAATCGCATAGGTAAAAATCGTCAAAATCGTTAATTAGTTACTTATCTCTTTGTATTTATTTTTCTATTTTAATAATTTTTTTATCATTTTCGTTTTCAGATTTTCGTCTCTACAATCAGTCGAGGATATTCATCCCTTAACACTATCACCACCCGCTTACAAGTACTGGTCGATGGGTGCATACAACGATTCGAAATTATGCAATGTTCTCTTCGCTTACGAATTAGCGAGACGGTGGCCGTCTGTAAGCGTTTTTAGTTGTCATCCCGGAAATATGGTTTCTTCTGACTTGTCGCGATATTCCTGGATGTACCGATTCTTGTTTACTCTCGTCCGCCCCTTCACGAAATCGCTGGTACGATATATTTTTAGTTACATTCGTTTTATTCTTATGAAGCATTTAATTTGCACATTTATCTAAAGTTATTTTCAGCAATTCCCGTCTATTCGAAAAAAAACAAAATTCAAATAATCTTAAAACGAAAAGACATCAAATAATCCTAACAAAAAAGCTCTCAATTATTTTTATACATTTGCTACTTTTCTAGGTACGGAAATTCAATGTAATTCACGGCGTAATCTTTATCATTGAGAAAAAAAAAATTACTGCAGAGGAAACTTTAAACTATTCCATCCGTAACTTCTTGGACATCTCTTTGCCAAAATTTGAAAATACTTTTCAATATCAATTTAAGAAGATGTATCGTTCGTTTAATTATTTTACCGCTGATGAGTGTTTTTTTCTTCTGAATCTTCCAGCAACAGGCAGCGAGTACACCAGTCTTTTGCGCATCGGCTCCGGAATTGGAAGGTGGTACCGGAGTTTATTTCAACAATTGTTATCGTTGCGATCCATCGAGTGCCGCGCAGGATCCGTCGTTAGCCGCGCGGCTTTGGACCGTAAGCCAAGAAATGATAATCAACGTCGTAAAACGTGACAAACTTTGGTACGATTTGGCGTTGAAGTAGAAAAACCAAATGTTTGTTTTGTTCTTTTTGTTTCTCTCGTTCGTCTCTATAACGATTTTAATTATATATATTTTTTATAATGCATAATAATCTCCAGCAGCGAGAGCCTAAATGGTGAACCGATTGTCGCAATTATCAACTTTGGATACTTCTACGCTTCTGCTGTATCCAATGTATTTGGGGGGAGGGAAAGGGAAGACGACGATAGGGAAAAAAATAGCGATTGTAATAATTCTAATGATGATCATTGTATATTTCCTGTTAGCTGTACATAATGATGGAAAATAAAATAAAATTAACTCGCGTAAAATTCTTTAAGATAGTCTTCCTTTGGCTTGAGAATAACTTTGTCGGGAATATTGACGACCCATCCGGGTTCGAGACCGTAGAATATCTGACGCGGATCTTTGCGCATCGCCAGCATATCGTAATTCGGATCTTCTTCGATTTTCGGCAATACGTAACCGTATTTTTGCGACAATACTAAACGCTCGTAAGATACTTTTTCCGGGTCGGCGAGATACCCGCGAGTTGCCGGATTGGAGTAGAATTCGAGGCAATCTATCGGCGGCAACATGCGTCGCGGGATCGCCATACCTACAAAAATTTTATGAAATAAAGATTAGTGAAAAAAAATAATTATTAAATTAAATTTATTTCCATTTTAATGAAGAAAGCTGTGAGTTTACCTTTTCTGAAAAACTTTTCGGCATCTTTCATGCAGATAAGACTCTGCATGTCGTAGTAAGCGGTTGTAATTGTACCGCCGTTTCGTTCAATCGCCGCGATCACTGGTTCGGTTGCCCATTGCACCTCGATGTTTACTTTTGCCTTAAATATCTCGGCGCCCTGAAGATCGTAATTTCATAATTGATTTAATGTGAAATATGAAAAAAAAAAAAACGAATAATAACAATTTTCAAATCAAATTTTTTTTTATCGTCGAACTCAAGTTTCGGAAAAATAAAGTGCCTTTTTAAAAAAAAACTTTTGTTGAAAAAAAATATCAATTGAAAAAACGTCGTTTAGTTATGAAATTTTTTTTTTTTTTTTATTCAAAATTAATCAGAACAGATATAAAAAATTTTTGAACAAATAATTTACTATTGTCTCAATAGAAAAACAGATCTGAAGATAGCGGATCGACAGAATCTCAAAAAAGTTATTTCCTAAAACTTATGAAATTTAAAAAAAAAAAAAAAAACATCTCATTCAACCCAAAAAAATTTCCAGAAATATCAAGACAAAAAAAATTTTTAAATCGTCATAAAATCCAATAAATCTTCAAAAAAACCCGAAGAAACTTCTATAAAACCCATAAAAGTATTGTAAAATTAGAATGCGGAGATTACCTCATCGGTGAGATGAACTCCGGAATGCTTTTGATCCGGTTGAAACGTATAAATTCCGGTGTTCACCAAAGCAGTGAGATCTATAGGTCTGTCTGCACGCAGTCTATTGGTGTCGATTAGCATCTGCAGGCGATGCATAGAAAGTGGTGGATACTGTCTTCGTAAGCTAAAAAAAGCGATTCATACATTTTTTCCCAATAATCAATAAATTTTGTGAAAAAAAAAAAAAAAAATTGTAATTTTTTTTTTTATTGGCTGCTTACTGGTGTCCTTTGTAGTAAGGTTCGTATCCAAATCGCTGATAAAACGGATTATTGCCGGTTTCGTAACCGGGTCTCATGTGATTCATGCGCTGACCGGAGTTACCACCTCCGCATTTATCTCCGCCGTGCTGACCTCTCCGAGTTTTCGACTAAATTATATATTTCAAAAAAAAGATCGTATCTCAAATATCAAAGAAGAAGAAAAATCAAACGGAAAAATGATTTATCTCAATGCATGAAAATCAATCGTCTTTAGTTGGCAGCCGTCGTCTGCAAAACGAAAACAACTAACCTTCTTGAAGGTACCGGGATCCGGTCTCAGATTTGCCAAAGACACGCGAGGCAATGATTTCAACATTGTTAACGCAAATTCTCTTCCATGCCTAGCACCCGCCATGTCAACGTTGATTAATTAATCACTCGCCGTTAAAACAATCCGTTATTCGATGTTCTCCGATTAGTCTGTTTCTGATATTTAACTCGATCGAAACATAACCTATGAGGATAAGAGTAAAACACTAGAGTCGGCGACGCTTTGCTTCGTGTTCATGTGAGCGACGGCCGGCGAAATGAAAACGCGGCGTAGGCGTTCTGAATTTTGTGTGCACTCTTTGTCTTCTTCTTATGGTGAGATGGAATGGGTGCGAGAGAGACGGAGCTACTCGTCACATCCTTAAATTCTCGGTTACGTTTGGTCGTACGCATGAAAGGTGAGAACGCAGCTCTACAGAGTTGTTTCACGAAGGGCAACGTTCTCGTCTTTTATGCATAAAATCGTCCTAAGTAGAGTAGTTCGGAGTACAGTATTTGCTACCGACGGTACTTTGTTACCGGCCGAGTAGTAGTATCATCGCCGAATAGGCATCGCCCCTAGAGGGCATGTGCCACATTGAGTGCACTCATTCGATATGTACATTTCGAAACTATAGAAATTTGAGGAAAAAAAAAATTGGGTTTCCCCGGGAATAGACAGATGTGAGGAATATGGTAATTTTATTACAGTGGTCAAAAAAGACAATTTTCTTTTTCCTCAAATATTTTCGATTTCAAAACGGCATTCAACATTACAAGATTTGTTACCAACTGGGCACGGGTTCGGGGGGTGGGACGGTGTTTTACATCAGCTTACTGATGTAAAACACGAGGCACAGACTCAGTCGGCAACGGAATCCTCATCAGTTGCTGCAGAGGTCATATAGGGGCCAGGAATCGCTGATTGAAGGTAAGACACAGAAAAACCGCACCATCATCCGAAACGACGCTCATTTACTTTCTATAGCGATTATCTCTGCGATTCAATCTCGGAAGCTATCGGTCCAACTGCTTTGAACTTTGTACCAATATAATTTTAGATACATTATCTACCCGGTGACATATGATTTTTGCGATGACTTGATTAGTTTTTTTATTGACGTTTTCTCGTAAAATTCTGGTTAAAAATTCGAATTTTTTTTCGCGTTACCAAAATTTCCCTAATAGTTAAAAAAAAAATTACGAATAAGCTGATTTTTTAAAATTTATTTTTCGAATGCAACATGACGGTCATACACCTGCAGTTATCTACGCGCGTGCCATTCGGAGAGCCTCCGCGGAAATTTCTGCAGTGTCGCCATTTTTTAAACATTTTTGTCCAAAATTTATTGTAAGCACTTCTGAAGCCGTTTTTCACGGTGTGTTCAGAAATAAAAATATTTCGTTCTGTGCTTTCGATTTTAGGACCTTTTTAAGAATATATCCATTTTCGAGCGATCTGGGTGAACAGATCCCTTAAGTGTTTAGAACAATTCACTGGAATGACGTAAGCATTGTCAAATAGGACATTGACGTTTTTAGTATCTGTAATTAATTTCATCAATAGTTCAGAAAAATTGAGATTATTCTATTGAAACATCGAAGCCAAAATACATTATACTTACGGTGCAAAAATTTTCCATTGAAAGGTCGTATATTTTTCCTGCACATATGACGACGGGCTTGATACTCGCCCTTATAAGTAAAAGGATCAATTTTCTTGATCTCACAGACATTAGGTACCATTTACAGGCGTATCTGTATGGCGTAAAAAACGAATTATTGCTTTCGTTTCATCATGAAGAAAACGTCACTTTTGTGGAAAACTGCGCGTGTTATTGAAGAAATCGTCCGCGTGTTTGACATCTTTGAGTAGTGCGCAAATGTGTGATTAAAAACACGATAGAGCACACGATCACACATGTTTGATCATCGACATTTCTATTTCCCTTGTACAGTAGGCAATCGCGTATTTCCAACTCAGATAATTCCAACCATCAGATAAGTTGAAGATAACACCATCAAGTAAGTTGAATTCCGACCCTTCGCCGAGTCCATCTACCTGCTCGGCGAGGCAACGGCCGCGCTCCTTCCCTTTTCATACCGACCAATACAATCGTTGCCGCTATTTGTGGGATAGAGAGGGATGCGGCGGAAAGGGTCATTTTGCCGGCGGAAGGGACAGTGGGCAGGTGCTCCAGCAGGTATTAGGATACTCAACTTATCTGATGGTGTCTAATTGGTTGGGTTCGCGAATCTTCAACTTATCTGATCTATCTGGGATTCTGAGAACGGAAATTATCTGGTCATGTGCTAAATGGCAAACGTAAATTTTAAAAATATAATCATCCATCAACTACTTTTTAGTTGATGAACGATTAAAAGATTGCCTATACGTACGCAGCTTCCGGAATAGTTAAACTGGCACACGATATCCAATGACCGGGTAAAGTGATGCAATAAAGATGATATGTTTGAGCGATCGTGAACAGTCCCATTCTCAAAACGTCTTCCTTTGGAGTAGTGCTAGCAACGGTCTGCACAAAGTCAATGAATTTACGCGGAAGAAACACAAAGAGGAGACAAATTGGGGAATTTATCACCTACTTGATAACCCGTAAAGGATAAGACCACTGCACTCACGGCGACTGTTGCAAGAAGCACCAGTTCGTAAGTGGACTGAATGTCGCTTATATACCTTAATGAAGAAAAAATATATTTTACTTTTTTTTTGGTTACACATGAATGGAAAACGGTGTTTTTAATGACCCTTTTGTAAGCTTGTGGTTAAAATACGAGATCGATAGCTCAAAAATTGCGAGTGCTAGGAGAGCTAACAAAATCATGCCACGCATGCGCACTGTGACGAATTTTCGTATATCTCGAACGCGCACGCTACATTTTGATCAGAATCTTCAAAATCACAAAAACGAAATTGACAACTTCATCATCGTCTTCGGCGCATCCTACCGAACATATCGGCGCGCCGGTGGGCGCCAGTTAATTTTGTAAGAAGGGGGAATGCCAATCACTCAACAATAGCAAGAACACAAAGCTGCCATATTTAAAGGGTCAAACGATATCGCAACAGGAACAGTGTTTGATTACTTACTCTATAAGCCTACTATGACTCTTTATACAAGTCACAATATTGTGAAAAAAAGTATCGGCATGGTATTCAGGGTTGAGAATTACGTCACTTAAGTCTTCTTTATTTTGTAGTATATTCTCCAATTCATATCTGTAGAAAAAGACAATAAAAATAAACAAATCGCTGAATAAATCGCGATAAGTCGTCATAACTAAATTATTCCCAAAAAGGGATGAATACACTCTTAATATGACATTCTTATACTTCTTGATGAAGTGAATAGGGCAAAGATGGTGGAAATAAACTGCTATTTGTGCGCAATTGGATCGCCATATTCGATTGTATATGTACTTAATAAGTCTATCTATATTATAGTTAGATATGTCTTTCGCTATAAAAACGATCTCGCCGCGTTTGACATTCCCTTTGGATCCCTTTTTGGTTCGTTTTAAAAGGTTGTAATATTCCCCAAGGGGTCAAAATTCCCAGGGAACAGATAAGCAAATAAACATCTTTAAAAAATATATATACGATTTGCGACCCTGATAATCATGAATGCGCGATCCTACGAAAGTAGAGAGGTTTGTTGTGCGACAAACGAATAGACAATTTTCCGCAAACAAAATATGTAAAACATTGTAAAAAAAATTGAAATGTTCACCTTAATGTTGCAAACATTGCGACGGCATGTTGTGCAACACTCATGTAGAAAGCATCAACGGCCAAGAGGATGGACAAGACAATAACAATAACCAGACTGAGATGAATGAAAATTGGCCAGAAAAATTCATCCGGATCGACCATGTAGTCTGCCGGAAGTAAGTCTAATCTGTTTAGCGAGTAATTCATTGGCGCCAACACTATCGACACGATTTTTGGCACCAATGACGTCAGTATCCAACCGCTTATAATTATATAGGATGACGCTACAACGAAATGGGTTATTTAATTATGTTCATTAGATCCTTAACTCGAACACAATCAGTTGATACATTTGTGCAACTAACTAACTAATATACGCTAATGAAAAGAATCTTCCTGTCTCTCCGTGTTCTTGAAGAATTTTTATTTGTGGCAAACCTCGAAGGCATTCCCAGTTCAGTCTCGTTTGATTGATAATTTTCATCCACTTCAAAAGATACTATTAGTTTTCAATATTTACTATTATGTTTAAATATCGCAATTGATGTTTCTCTCACTTGGCTTCTATGAAGGTGAAAATTGATTAGGATGATAACACAGCCTACATTCGTCATCAGAGGTGCCATACACGCGACAAACCGATCCAGTTTACCCCATGTTATGATCAGCCCCCGCGTCTAAATGACATAAATATGTTAAGATACAGAATCCAACAGATACCGCAGTATCCATAGAATATTATTTTTTTTACTCATGCGCAGAATGTCCCGCGTTCCGTGCCTGCAAAGTGTTCGCAGAGTAGCGTATTGTAGCAAGGCGTGAAATGATATTCTGCGCATGCGCAGATCTTCAAATTCCTTCATTGTTTCACGCATTCCTTTATTATTTCATACTTTTTCCACTTTCTGACACTCGAACTAACTTTGAGGTTAGGTTTTCGCGCACGCTTTGCAGGCACGAACCACGAGACATACTGTTCATTCGTAAAAAAAAAAGTATGCGGTACTTGTATGGTACTTGTACGAAAAAGCGGACATCGAACCGCGGTTAGGAAGCAAGCTGCACTCGCCTTCTCTCGCGCTACAAGCAACTGTAGCACTCGATTCGACTTGAGCGCCACTTCCTAACCTTCGCGGAATATCCGCTTTCCCGCACTAGTATTAAAATCTACTATTTTAAAATTAATAATTAATACCAACAACAACACACCTACATACACACACATCTTATAACAACATTAATAATTAATATTAAAAAAAAATGTAAGTCGTAACTATAACATCATTTTACGCCTACCTGAGCTCCCATACCAGTAACAGCTAAAATCAGTATCAGACAAGTTTTGATGAGCCTTTCCTTGTGTAATTGACACGGCCACAGGCCAAGGAAACTCAGATGTCGTTTATTGACTATATAGTATCGCTCATCGAAGATATCACCGGGCCACGAATAATGACCATTCTGATAATTCGCTGTTTGCATTTCTTTTTCCATTTTGGCACTTCGGAGTTCCTGAAGTGTGTATTATGAAGTATATGGGCGAGTCGCCGGTTCGTTTCAGATGCGGTAGTGTGCGAAAATAGAAATATTAGGTAACGGTCCTCCGGATGTATATATGTCACACGACAGTACCTATAAATGCAATATTTACACTTTCTGCAAAATCATCAGTTGCTCCGTCGTCCTGACGAACATCGTAAATCTCGGTGTAGATTTCCTGTAATTTCTGTTATTAGCTGCGGAAGTGTTCAAAGCAGCTAATGATACTTTTTTTGGCTGTAGATGCCAGTATACGCGAAAAAAGTTGTTTACAGTTTTTATTACCGACCGCGATATTTCACCTCCTCTTAAAAACCAACAAAAGCTTTAAATTGCCGTATCATACGAATTCTAACAGTTTACTGCTGAAAGTGCAACCACGTGACAACCCGAACATTATTTCTATTCTGTTAGAAATGAGGATGTGCGGCCATATTGGGCCCTGCAGCAGTGACGATCATCTGCCGGAAACTGTGACAAGAAACGCACGCGAATGCCGTAAAAAGTCGTAACAAAGAAGCGATAATTGTATAACCAGTTAACGAATAAACGTGAAAGAAAACGACCGAAGGATTAAAAATACAGTAAATATATTATAGTTAAAAGTCGGAGTAGATAGAGCGATAGTAGAAGAAGAACCAGAGGAACAAAGGGGAAGGTAGTAGAATACCATAAAAATAGCGATGAAAAAATACTGCTGGGAAATGCGTAGAGACAGAAATTGGGAACACAGTATAAAGTGATCGTACCGAAGAAAAGGCTGCAGAAATCAAAATAATGGGCATTGAAGAAAAGTTCGGAAAAAATCGCAAATTGGAAAAGGATACATTCCGTATGAAAATAGTAAAAAAAAGATAGAGATGAGAAATCAAGAGGCGACAATAATTCTAGAGACCTGAGAGGTTTACATTGAATTCTTCTACCTTTATTTTGGAATGGTACCTTTTGACTACTTGGCAATCGTTTTTTTTTTTTACATTTTGGAGCAAAAGAAAATTTCTTCATCAACTTCTTTACAAGACGACGGCGAAACTACTTATGAGAAACGTCCCATACGATGTGGAGTCGTCGAGTAACGGGAACCAATGAGGTACTGCGCAGCTTTTTAGCCATGTAAATTGACCAATTCCGGGATTGCGTGCGAACAAGTCGTTCGCATAATTCACTGCTGCGTGTTAGCAATTTCACCCAGCAAAGAGTCACTGTATTGCGTAGTTTATTATCAATAATGGCAACTAGTGTCGAGACGGTGGTTTTCCTGTTGAAGACAAATATAGATGTCCGCAAAACACCGCGTATTATCGCGTATTTGGGGGTTAAATATGATTGAATATTGTGACTGTTGGAAAAGCACCTAGCGACGGGAAGAAAATAATCCATTATTATAACAACATTACACCGCATTACACGAAATTACATTCACCGACAATCGTAAAGATGTTTTATAAAAATCGATCAAATATCGTTTTCGTTTCGTTTCGTTCATTTTCGTTTACTTCTAAGAGGCTTAACGCGGTCGCTAGGAATAGGGTGAGTACAGCCACCGTCCGAATCCTAACACTGGAAAAATGCAAAGAAGTGACAAGCGCATTTGCCGCAATTGCGAAATCAGTAGAAACAGACGTTTTGCAGTACGATGATCGATGTGAAAAAAAAAATACCAAAAGAATAGTCCATTTTTCATTTACCTTAACTTCTTGCGATTCCAAGACGGACGCCTGCGTCTAAGTGCCAAGTAATTTAAAGAAAAATAAGGACGCGCGAAACGTCCGCACACGTCGCGCTGGAGCACTACGAAACACTTTTACGCCAATATTAGACCTTTTAGCGGATAAGTCAATATTTTTTGAAACGCATTATATTGATCGATATTCCATTGATAATGTTATTATATAAATTTTTCGTCAACGAGTGTTGATTAAAGAACTAAATCGAACAACAGCTTACAATGCGTGTCATGCGTGAACGTTCGGAAATCGTGACGTCCGATAAAACGTAATGTCGTCAGTATTCATTCGCCTTATGGCTTTTATTGCAAAAAGGTAAGTTGCGACGGTAAGTCGATAATTAATTTTATTGACGTTGTGATTAATACAGATTTTGACTCTTCTTTTCACGGGGTTAACGTTAAAAGTTGAATAACGCATACAGGTTTTCTTCAGTCAATTATTTATCATTCGCGGCTAATCAATAAACAATCAATAATCCAACGAATTATTATAATGCATTATAATGCATTCCAACGGATAATGCAAGTTAATGACACGATTGATGTCTGCAATTGTATTGATCCGCGGAACATTAGTAGATCGGTATAATCATCTTCGGCACTTTAAACCGATCGATATCGACGTTTAAATATAAACTGTACATGTTTTTGATACCCGTCGCAATTCTTCAGATGCAGCGAAAGACATCGTATCAGTGCTTATCACGTATTTACATGCAGTGCACAAATATTTTGTTGAAGTTTATGCATCCAAAAAATATCAGTAAATGAGTGCAATAGCCTTCTTGTTCTTTGTAAACATCGTGTTGCGAATCGTAAGTGATAAAAACATTTTAAGTGCAAAAATTTAATATTTCATGTAACCGGTATCGACTCACTGTTATTTGGGTTTATAGTGAGTTAATTCAGAATATAAACCGACAATTGTGATGCTTCTAATATTTACTGGGAAACAGCATCGTTCGTGGTGTAGTAATATTTTTTATGTAAATTTTTATATAATTTATTCCGCAGTTTCGTTTTTCCCATATAAATTCTAGAAGAGGGCTCGTCGGTCTCAAAGTGAACGTTCAAATCACTACTCATTCTAAGAATCATCGGTATGGGAAGGTCATTTATAAACTAAACAAAAGGATATCCTTACCAAAACGTATTTTGTTTCGAGGATATTGAAATTCCACTAATTTTTAGATAAAGGCAAAGTTACGAATGTAAGAGAATCTCTCTGCCTATTTCTATCGAATTAGGATGGAAATCTGAGGAACTAAGAGATGCTTTCGTTTTAAGACACATCGTGTTTTAGTTTGAAGGGAATTATGGTAGAGGTACCATTTTTGGCCATTTTATGGCCAAATGGTCCGATTGTGGCCATCACATTCGAAGCAATAATACAAAATATAACCGAATTAAAAAAAAAAAATTCGTATAGATCGTTCGGTGAACGATTTTTTTTTTAATTCGAAGGGTATAATAATAAAAATGGCCACAAACGGTACAATGGCTGTATTCGTGAAAAATCTAGAAAATGAAAACATCCATCTCGTTCCAGCCACTTCCGCGGGACACGTTTCACACCTTTCTTTCGCCCATTGCGAAAAAAGTAACGCGTTCAGCGGAACCCCTCTGTTCGTCATCCCCTCGCGTGTTTGATGAGGATATCCTTAATATCTTTATATTGAATTTAACAATACTGATGAAATTTTAGGATCACCCACTGAAGATGTTTACGCATGCGTAATATGAGAACCTAAAACTTCGTCAATCAATATGAAGTCATTCATTGCAATTGCCCTGTGGGCGATGACAATCATTAACAGCGCCATACACGAGGCAACTGCAGCCATTCCAACGACATACACTGTCCTTCGCTACTGGAGTCCTCAACGAGAATTGCACAATTTCAAAGGGCGCCCCTTGCGAATCTTCTATTTCGAAGTCAATTCTAAACTCACTTAATTTTTTTTCGTCTTTGAATTTTTTTCGTCTACTTTGAAAAATGTGATTAATTATTTCTTTCAGAATCCTGGTTTCTTCGAATTCTACGACAACGATACAAAGGCAATGGGAATATGCGGAGATATCTGGACCGCACTATCACAACTTTTGAATTTCACGTAAATTTCCCGAAAAATTTGACATTAAGGGGGCTGAGTCACCTAAAAAGTAGAAGGTTCATTATTTTTTTTTCTGTCTGAAAAAAATTAAAAATAAAAATTCGATTGTATTTTCATAATCTATATATGATTAACTACTTTTCAATTTTTTTTTGAAGTCCCCAAGTTTGTCGAAGCGAAAGCAGAGATGGTCAAACTTTTTTTACTTGTCGCAGGATTCAAACCGCAGGAGTGAATCAATCTTGACTTTTCATAGCTCATTTCCTTCGCTGAAGTATTTATTATGGAACGAGTACAGGAATTTTTTTTTGAAGTTCCCCCGATGGAGTTATCAAATAAAATGTGGAAAAAGAGCATCGCAGTCATGTAAAAATGACATTTTTCCCCACATTTTATTTGATAACTCCATCGGGGGAACTTCAAAAAAAAATTCCTGTACTCGTTCCATAATAAATACTTCAGCGAAGAAAATGAGCTATGAAAAGTCAAGATTGATTCACTCCTGCGGTCTGAAAAAGAGCATCGCAGTCATGTAAAAATGACATTTTTCCCCACATTTTATTTGATAACTCCATCGGGGGAACTTCAAAAAAAAATTCCTGTACTCGTTCCATAATAAATACTTCAGCGAAGAAAATGAGCTATGAAAAGTCAAGATTGATTCACTCCTGCGGTCTGAATCCTGCGACAAGTAAAAAAAGTTTGACCATCTCTGCTTTCGCTTCGACAAACTTGGGGACTTCAAAAAAAATTTGAAAAGTAGTTAATCATATATAGATTATGAAAATACAATCGAATTTTTATTTTTAATTTTTTTCAGACAGAAAAAAAAATAATGAACCTTCTACTTTTTAGGTGACTCAGCCCCCTTAATCAATGGTACTTAGAAAATAAAAAAAAAATTACTTTCCGCAGACTCGTTCTCACGAAATTCGAAAGAAACGTCTCGGAACACAGTCCCGACAGTCGCGGTTTTGACACAGTTTTGCTAAATGTTTTACATAATAAAGCGGATATCATCCCAAAAATGACTATTGGCCCGATTTACGTGCCGATCAGCTACACCCCAGTATTGTGGACGAACAGGCAAGTATTTCGCAAAAAAAAAAAAAATGAAACCAAACGAATGAAAGGCAAAATATTAAATAACCATATTCGGCGACAATAACGTTTATTATCCGAACAGACAACGAATTTTTGCGCGGGCGTACTGGACGGTAAATAGAGATTGGATGTTCTACGTGTTCTCCATCGAAGTCTGGACGCTTGTTATTACGTTTACTCTAACGCTCGGTATCGCAAGTATCGCAACACAAAAAATTTTATCCTCCAACAAAGTTCTGGAGCTTCGGGATCGCTCATATGTTGCGCATTTATTTTACACATTTGCATCAATATGTAATCAAGGTAAGTGACGGAAATTAAAAAGATGTGTGCGTGCGAATTTTTATTGTAGATGGCGTCTCATGTTTACTGGAAATCTAAAAATTCCAAACACGAAACGGTGCATATAGCGGGCGAAAATACTCCGCACCCGTTTCTAAACCCCCTTCGCAATTTCCAGTGACCATAGCAACCTATACCTGTGTTTCGTGTTTTTTCACACATTTTTCCATATAAAAAAAAAATTCAAAACAAATTGAAAATTTTGAAAAAATTCATAGGTATTTCGAAAAATAAACGAATAATTTTTTTGAAAAAAAAAAAAAAAAGTTCGTTTTCCGAGAAATTTGCTGACCAATTTTGACCAAAAGAGAGAAAAAATAACGAAGAAAGCGATGTGTAATTTTCAAATGTTCAATACGATGTATTTTTTCAGGCAACGCTTCGGATAACGCTAAAAGCGGATCTAAAATGTTAACATTTACTGTCAGTGTCTTTTCGTGGCTCATCCTCGCGGCATACAGCTCTTGTTTAATACACAATATGACACAGAACGTCGTTGATGCGCCGTACAATAATCGTGAAACTTTGTTAAAAAATACAAACCTTCAAATTTTGGTGTTAGCGGGTTCCCTTAGTCATTTGTTATTATTCGTGAGTATCGAAAGGGTATAAATACTTACGGGGAATTTAAAAATTTCGGAATTAATTGGTGATTATGGATGCGCAGAGTCCGAAAGCAGACGAAATATCTCGTCGCGTCGTGAAAGCGAAGCGCGTCTCAGTCGAGATGAATATTGAAGAATTATATCGCAAAGTGTGTCTACATCCGGACAAATATGTACTGTGGGATGAAGAGGACGCGGTAGCGACTAGAAATATAACCGCCGACTGCCGACTTTTTCCCGTCGATATACCGAGTACTCCAATGTTAATTTCTTCCGCTGTTAGAAGCCGTTTGAGAAACAGAAGAAGTCTCGATATTGGGTAAACTATTTAAAACTTTCAATGGCTTATTCTTCAAGTCCATTGAATCTCAACATAGACTATTCTGACTATCATTTTCAGCATTATAAAACTGCATGAACTCGGAGTTATAAATAAAATATTAAATCGCTACATGCCGCCGGATATCGACGAGTCCGCGATGAAGCAAACGACGCTGTTTATCGACATGCATCGAGTTTCGATCATTTTTGGGATTCTCGCTATTGGTATTTTTGCGTCGATTGTTATCTGTGTTATCGAGAATATCGTTTATTCGTTGAATTTGTGGAACTAATTCATCGCGTAAAAATAATTCAGCGCGTATGTGAAAAAAATTCAAATTGCACTTACAATGTAAACAGCTATAGATATAGAGTCATCCGGACGCATTGATCGAAAATTTTTATTTTTTTTCAATAATGCATTAAATGCGCGCGTTACAGCGAGTTGATGTTACGAATGATATCTATAATTACTTTACTTAGCCTCCGACGTCGTTATCGACGGTTCAATATAGAATGACACGTGGATCACTAAT
Source organism: Cryptus viduatorius (assembly GCA_964006125.1). NCBI lineage: Eukaryota > Metazoa > Arthropoda > Insecta > Hymenoptera > Ichneumonidae > Cryptus > Cryptus viduatorius. The sequence continues at coordinate 17,729,864 of OZ023225.1, read as the reverse complement.
TTTCCTCCTACTATACCGACAGCGAAAGACTGCAGCGATCACTGCATATCACTTATCTCGTAATTTCGATGCACGTCATCATTCAGTTTCAAAACAAATATAGAAGCTCCGGTTTTGACATAAATAAAATCGACACGCAATAAAAAATGAAATGTCACCAACAAAAATTACGCGAATCCGTTCGATCTCACCGTAGATTTTTATTTGTTGCATCGGAAAACCCGGCGAATTGGCATCGCAAAATCGATCGAAGAACGTATAGTTAAGCGAAATACGAGATTATTCATCGATATACATCGGATTTCTGTAATTTTCGCCTCATCCGCTATAGATATCGTATCATCAATAGTTAAATAAAGAATATCGTGTTTGTGTTGAAAAAAAAATGGTAAAAATGCTTAACAAATAAAAAATAAACTTAAACATATTTCCGCTAAGAAATTTTGGCTTTGAAAAAAATTTGCGCAATAAAAAAAAAATTAAATCAATTATCGATATACTATCCCAAAACATCGAGCGAAACTTTATTTTCAGCAGTAACCGTATCCCGAAGCGTGAGTAACGGTAAGTTACTGCTACAATTCATATCTGCGATTATATCGACCTTCGCTCCGTCAATAGATTACTATCACATTGTTAAATAGCATCCTGTCAAACGATATCAACAATCGAAAAACTAGCGGCACGCAATACATCGAACAAACAGACAAATGGATCAGTGTATAAGAAGTTGCAAGCCACGCGCGACACATTTATCCACGTGTTGGAACTGTTAATTTTTTTTACAATAAAAAAAAAATTAAAATTTTTTTTTTAGTTTGTAAAAAATTTTTACAATTTCTAAAAAAAAATTAAATTTTTTTTTTAGACATTAAAATTAATAAAAAAAATAAACTAAAAATTCGAATATTCCGAAGTTATTGTGAGCAACAAAAATTGCGAAAATGGGAGTTAACGAAGCAGCAGTTATTACCGGAGTAAAATGGGACAAGCGTCTTCGGGACTTTGGCTCCATCCCCGGGATGTTGTCTTACGAGGAGGAGAGACGACAACGCATTTTCGAGAGCCGACAAGAAGAATGTTATAACTTCAACAGAGAACCTTTAGAAATTACTTACTACGAGGTTAATTATCGGTCTTTTCGTTTATCTAAGTAGACTTTGATGACAAAGGTACGTCTTTTAGGATCCTCGTTTTTTTCAATTTTACGATAACGATACGAAGGCAACGGGAATATGCGGAGACATTTGGACGGTCCTATCGGAATTTTTAAATTTCACGTATGTATTCGGCAAATAAACAGCAACGGTACAAATTTTATTTTTTTTTTTTCGAGTTTTCATAGTCATCGTTCTCAGACTCGTTGTTGCGAGAATGGAAAGCAAAGCCACAAAAATCGGATACAACGAAGACGATACAGCTACACTGTTTGATTACGCGATGCTGAATCAAACAGATATTATTCCGATAACAATAGTATCGAATCATGAAAATCACGGGGCGGTAACGTTTACACCGATTTTTTGGACAAAAAGGTACGTCTCTCGTTCGAACAATTGCCGATGGAATAATCGTCAAAAATAATAAAAGCAATGATTATCGTAGACTAAGAATCTTCGGTCGACCGATTTGGAAAGCGGACGATGATTGGATGTTCGATGTATTCGCGCGTGAAGTCTGGCTTGCCGTTGTTATAACAGTTATTTTTCTCAGTTTCGCATGTATCGTAACGCAACAAATCTCAAAAAATAATGAAGTCATGAAACTTGGCGATCGCTCGTATTTAATTCACTTATTCTACACGTTTGCATCGTTATGTAATCAAGGTAAGATGTTCCCTGTGATATGGGACGTTAATACGGGATAAAATGAGTTAACCGCCGAAAATTTCGTATTTCCGAAACCCGAACTCCGATTAACTGCGGTCGGATTAACCGGGGAGCGGATTAACGATCTATCTTCCGAGTTTTTTTTTTCAAGCGCGAAGGAAGTTTGGAAAACGGATTAAAGTCATTGATCACTTCAAAAAACACGTTTAATTAACGGAACTTAAAAAAAAAAACAGGTTTTGTATACTCCTTTATATTCCACTATTCATCCACGTAGATAATTGTAGATAAATAATACGTCAGTGGCAAATGACAATTTACCGTAATAAATGAGTGAAGAATAGGAAAAAGCAGAAAAAATCATCGAACAAATTACGAACCAATCCCCGCAATATCGTGTTCTCGTTAATCTTAGTGACAAAAATGCCTCGCAGTGCTTAAAGTTTATGCATAAATTGTTAATGTATCTCCGCTTTTTTACCATCAGTTCTGTAAGCATACGAGTCGGTATAACAGGCATTTTTTTTAAGGTACCGCACCGGATAATACTGGCAGCCGTTCTAAAGTGTTAACGTTAACTGTTGGACTTTTTTCTTGGATGTCCCTAACTGCATACAGCGCAAGTTTGATACACCATTTGACTGTGGATGTCATTCATGCGCCCTTTAATGATCTTCGAACGCTCTTTCAGAATACTCAACTTCAAGTCTTAGTTTTGTCCGGTTCTCTCGGTCACTTTACTTTTTTCGTAAGTGTTTTTCGGAGTACAGCACAACCCCCGTATTCTTAACTTGTCTTAAAAGGACGAGGTACAGACTCAGTCGGTAACAAATCGCCTTCGCTATTTTCTCCAAAATGGCTGCTCTGATGACGAAAAGCAAATTAGGTTTTTGCAGTCATTAGATAGACGTATAAAAACCTAATTTCCTTTGGTCGTCAGAGCAACCATTTCGGAGAAAATAGGAACGGCGAGTTGTTACCATCGGAGTATCTCTCATTGCTATGCCACATCGTCTTTTCGTTACCATGGCAACGATTTCTTCTAACTGCAGTTAGGAAAATGCAGAAATGGGAGGGTGTCGGTTCCGTCGAGTTAAGAATACGGACGCTGTACTGTAACGAATATTTCAACTACTTAAGCTTTTCGAATTGGGGATTTTAGAGCCCAAATTCATCGAAAGTATTCGGCCGCATCGTCAAAGCGAAACGGGTTTCGACAGAGACAAATATTTATGAAGTTTATCGTAAAGTATGTTTCTATCCCGACAAATATGTACTGTTCGACGAGGAAGATGAAGTGGTGAGAAGAGGCAAAACGATCTGCGAACTTATTCCCATCGATGAGCCCAATCACCCGATACACATCGCTTCGGCTATCAGCGGAAGAGTTCGTAACAAGGATACCATCCTTATTGGGTATCTGTTACAAGATTTATTCACCAATCATAAACAAGTAATACCATTCCAGGAGTTCGTGAAAAATACGCAATTTTTTTTTTTTTTTTCAATTTTTAGTATTATGAAATTGCAAGAATTTGGTGTTTTGGACGGAATAAAAAATCGGTACATGTCGACCGCGTTGAAACGACCGTCAGTGAGACAATCGACGAAGGTTTTCGTCGACTGGTACCGAGTTTTTCTAATTTTTTCCATTCTCGCGATCGGTATCTTCGCATCATCGGTCATCTGTTTCATAGAGATTGTTGTTTTTTCATTGGGTAAACGCAAACGCTAATAAATGTCTACACGATTATTGATATTCGTATGTATGCGTTTGCGTGAGTAAAAAAAATTGAAAAACGTCGGAAACACGCAGTCCAAGAGTTTATTTTTTTGCGTTAATCGACGATTTACGAAAACTGATGTTAATTTTACTGTTTTAATTTAGGAAAAAACTGCAATAGCATACATCCGAATGATTTTTAATTTCGATAATTCTGCGGTTGGAAAATGATAAAAATACACAGAGAATGCATTGTGTTGCCATAAGAAGTGCAGTAAGTGCAGATTTTTTTCTTCGCGGTCTGTGTGTTGTGTATTTCCGAATTTTTTTTTTTTTTTTTTTTTTTTTGAAAAAAGAACGATACATCACGTACCGAAAAATGTTTACTCGTTGCGTCCTGAAATTTCATTCACACGCTTTACATTTATCATTAATGTTATTTCTATTAGTAAATATAAACATTTGCCGCAATTTTGCGTCTCATTTTTTTTGGGAAAAGAGAATCTGCAGGAGTCATTGTGATACAATATGTTATTTATTGTTACTCAGTATTGTAAAATACGCATTAGCAAATTCGGGTTGAATTGTAAAAAATACGTTTAAAGTACATACGAAAATATTAGTTTAATATTAGTAACTTTTAAGTTCAAGCGAAGCGAAGTGCAGATAAAACAACGATATTAAAAACGATTTTATTCCTCATCTTTCAAGTTTTCCGAGTGTCGCTGACCCATCAAATGATCGTAGACATTTTTGTACGACGGCATTGTACATTCGCACAAATCGCAGTCGTAGGCGCCGTTTCTTTCGCCGTTCGAAATGTAACAGCCATCTTCATCTATGGCCTGCAAATGACCCTTTCCGTTGACGTGATCGTTAACGAGAATGTTGCCGGAAATATCTTCGCCGCAAATGAAGCAATTGTACCGACTGTCGGTAACTCTAACGATAAAATACCAGGGATTGATTTCGGGATCAACAGAGCAGCTTTCGTCGTCGCTATCTTCGGAATCCGATTCGTATAACTTCTTTTGATGTCTATTTCCCATTAAATGGCCGTAAACGTTTGTGTTTCCCGAAATTTCGCAATCGCACAAAGTGCAGCGATAATGTTTGTTCCCTAAGAACGATATATCGTTGCCGTATTTTTCACTCGCCTCCGTATGTTCGCTTTCCCTGATATGCCGTCGAGCGGAGAACACACAAGTAGTCGTATAATCGCAAACTAAGCAATAGTACTCGTCGTCGTCGTCGATAACAATATAATTTTGCGGCTCTTCGTCATTCGACTCTTCCGAATCCGATTCGTTCAAAAAATCCTGATGCATTTGTCCGATTAAATGTTTATACACGTTGTTGTATCCGTTAACGAAACATTCGCAAAGAGAGCAGTAATATTTATTATTTCCTTGAAGGACAATATCGTTCGCGTATTCATCGATGGCGTCGAGATGTCGCTGTCCATTGACGTGATCGATAGTCGGTAAGCAATGCATTTTTTCGCAGCCGCAGATAATGCAGGAATAAGTACCATCGATTGCGCGATAAATATAACGCCAAGGATTCACCATTTTTAATCCTCCTAACCTATCGATCTCGTAAATACACTACTGGAACAGACAAACAAAAAAACGCCATGTTTTTTTAAAATTTTATCGCAATGCGCAATTTCTCAATAATATCGTTTTTTTTCGTTGTTTTTATTACTACGAAAAAGTAAAATCGAATTTTATATCGATAATATATTTTCACTGAATTCACCGGCGAAAAACGCGCGCGTCTCCCCGTCCGTTTATTTGCGATTCACTTTCACATACGACTGTAAAAGACTCGCGTCAGCGAAAGGTCTGCTGCAGCGATATATTTATAGTCTGTTCTCAGGCGTTATATCCGTCAATTGTACGCCTCACGTATATATTTAACTACAGATAAAGTTGAAATTGACGAGTAACTTTTACGCCTTTGCATGTACTATATCGAGAAACGAATTATCAAAGACCGGTACGTGAGGGCAGAGTAAACAATACACGATTATGCAACGATTACTTAATCGGCAATGTGTTCAATCATTTTAGAATGGAATCTCGTGAAAGTTTCGGCAACTTGTTTGCAGATAAACGTACGATAAGATCGATGATATAATGAAAGGAGCGCCATATAGACTGAGAGAATTAATAGGCTTCTCTTAATACAGTTTAATATTGCGAGAAGAGACAAAACGCGATTAAAATTCAATTTTGTTATTTTCAACATTAATCCCGAAATAAAATATGCATTCTTACCGGATTGCCGGGAAACAATGAGCCGACTGACTTTTTAATGCTTCGCTGCGCACTTTGTAACGACAGTGCAATCTTCCGACACGGAAATACGAAGTCAGAGACGCGACACCGCTCGGCACAACGATACTTCGCTAACCTTGAGCGGTGGGGATGTGCACGCCGCCGTGCATACAATGTCGCGGTAGCGTAACTTTTGGCAAATTGATTGAGATATCCCTATTGGAATCGGTAGCAAACAGGTCGAGCGAAAAAAGAAAAAAAAAAGTCGCAATCGGGGAAAAAGAACCGCTTATTAGCGATTACATATTTGTAATCGCTAAAACATAGAAACCGCTTTTATTATTATTTTTTTTTAATAATTGCGTTTCCAGAAAAACCTGAAAGAAAATCGTTGAAAAATCGTTGCAATGATTGTTTTACTTGTTATGTGTACACAACTGCTGGTATTAAGGTGATGTGAAACTTGTATAAGTGCGAGAGAGACAGAGCTACTCATTACATCCTGAAATTCTCGGCCACGCTTGGTCTTTAGGAACAAAGGTGAGAACGTAGCTCTTCAGAATCGCTTCACGAAGGGCCACGTTCTCGTCTTTTACGCATAAAACCATCCTAGGCAGAGCAATTTGGATTACAGTTTTTGTTACCGACCGAGTAGTATCACCTCACCTTAAATGCGGTCGAACAAAGATTTGGCGATTTTATATCATATTACAATTACAAAATTACCGACAAGACAGCAAATGAGCTACTATCGGTTTTCCTAATAGTTGTGCAGCAGAATGTGAAAAACGACACTTGCAGCCGCGATAAAAATGACGAGTCCGATGTCGCTTAGCGACACTTCGCTCGGCTGAAGATTAGTTTTCACGGTTATGTAAAAAGCCTCAGTCGGTAACAAAAACTGTAATGAATGTCGTTGCGAACCCGCAGACATTTGACGTGAAAGAAAGTGGTTCCCTGCGAAATTCATAAATGCGGCGAAAGACAATTTCCTATTTCCTGAAATATTTATCATTCCAAAATGGTCAGCGAGCGGCACATGTTGCGGATCGCCTAGAGAGTTATATTTTTTTAACGATTTAAAACGATATTTTAAAGGCAAAATTGCCACACGAATTGCCGTTGTCCATTGCAGCAGGAATCCGACAAAGCGTATGACGTAATTATTATTTTAAACAAAATAAATATTTATTGTAATAATATGGAAAATGTATTATCAACGGAGGAAAATCAATATCCATATTCACCTTCCGCCGTTTTATCCGAAGGTTGGAAAGAGCCCTACAGTTTGCATTGCCGACAGAGCCGCGAATAGGATGAAACGAAAGCGACTTAAGAGGTGAAATATCGCGGTCGGTAATAAAAACTGTAAACAACTTTTTTCACGTGTTCTGCCATCTACAGGAAAAAAAAGTGTCATTAGATTCTTTGATTATTTCCGCAGAGAATGACACTTTTTTTAAATGTAAATGCCAGGATTCACGAGGAAAGTTGTTTACAGTTTTTGATACCGACTGAGCTCAAGTTGGGTGAGAGAGGAAGGGATTGCACCTGCTGTGAACCACAATTATTGTTATTTCAAACGCAAGTGTTGTTTTTATTAAATTTGACCCATACATCTCTAAACGGTAAAATTACCGATATCAAAACCATTTATACACTTGTAAATATCCTATTCAACAATAATAATGCAATTTTATCAATTGGTGAGACGAAAACATCAATTTCTAATCCTATCAATATAGTCATTGTTTTAGTCCGATGGCTAACTATTTATACGATGAATTAACCTTATGTAATAATCACATGCGGTTACACGAACTATTAGTATTAGTAGCACATTGTGTGCCGTATTAACGTTTCGCATTAATATCCTCCGATTCGAACGATAAATATATACGATTCTGTAATGCAGTATCGAAACAACAGTCACGAGGCAGAAAAAAACTGTTGAAGACGCTGTACCGTTGCGCGATCTAAAGCACAAAGATCAAAATCAAATGTCTTTCTTGTAACTTCGTATTGTCCCGTCTCCGCTATTACTTGAACGACCCTTTGCAATTCTTGATTATCCTGCAACGTCATTATTTTCTGCTGTAATTCTTTCAATTGCGAAACATAATCTTCGGAAAATACTAAGGAACCCCCGTCGGCTTCCGGTTCGATGAATGCACTGTTCGTTGAATCCGGAGCAACTTGTTCATTTTCAATAATATTATCAATTTCCGTATGCGACGATGGAATTTCTTTCGATGCATAACACGAATCAACATCTACAGAAATGGGAGATTGAGACGAAGAGACGGGTTCTACGGAAGGAGATACCGAACGACCTCTATCCTTTTCTCGCTTAACATTCAACTCTTCGAGTTCATTGTCAACCTTTCGTTTTCGTTTTCGACATTCTCGCTCCTCGCTACGAGCGGCTTTACTCTTTTCCTTTCTCGTCTTCTCTTCCCCTTCGCTTTTCAATTCCGCTGTTATCCGCGGCGACAATGGCTTTGCCAAGTCGGAGGGCAATGTAGGAGTTGAAATTACTTCCGATTCATCTTTCGGTGTTAAACACGATTTTATTAACGATACTGAATCTTCGTCGACGGAATGAGTCGAATCACTACTGTCCCTTTCTGGCATTTCTGCCAGAAGAGTCGACAGAGGATTGACCGACGGTGACGTTGTATAACTCTTCTTTTCGCAGATTTTTTGCTTATCTTGCTTTTCCTTTTCCGAAGGCTCATCCGCTCTCTCTTTTTTATCTTTTCTTTTATGTTTATGCTTCTGCTTATCCTTCTCGCCACGAGAATCTTTTGCTTTATCGATCATTTCATTTCGATCGGATTTTTCATTCTTAATTTTTTCCTTATCTTTTGTGTACTTTGGTGACTTTTTGCCGTCTCTCGATACTTTACATTCGGCATTACGTTCTTTTTCGGTTTTTTCGTGTCTCTCACCTTTCGCTATCTTTTTCTCACTTTTTTTTCCAGAATCTTTGATTTTCTCGTGTTCACTATCTTTATCTTTTTCTTTACGTTCCTTACTTTTATCTTCTTTGTGCTTTTTCTTTTTACGATCGAACTTACGATCCTCAATTGGCACCTTGAAATTGTCTTTTACTTTCTCTTTTTCTTTCTCAACCGACGCTTTCTTGTGATCCTTATCTTTCGATTTTGGAGATTGAGGCTTTTGGACAGTCGACGGTGGAGGTGCTATCGCTTGTTTCTTCGTTGGCGAAGGTAACGATGACTTTTTTAACGCCGGATATGAAAATTCTTCTTTATCTCCGGGACTCTGTGGCCTTTTTAATTTTTCTTTTACGCGATCTTTTTCCTTTGTAAGATTACGTTCTTTTTTATCTTTTCTCTCCTCTCCATTTTTATCCTTTTTTCTTTCTTTGTGCGGACTGTGCTTTAATTTTACAGGCTTTTCTATCTTTTCCGATTTGTCGGGCAATGCTTTTGAGGAAACTATTTTATCTGACAATATCCTTTTGTTTTCGGGAGACACTTTCGCAGGCAAAGTCATAGGATTACCGAATAAATCGGCGAATGAATTCGAACTTCGTACCTCCGTCATACGATGTTTTTTTACATCCGTACCGCTTAATTTGGGTTTACTAACCATTGGGGGCACCATTTTGAATTCACCCTTTTCCGTTGGGTCTTCTGGATTTGATACAACGACCTAAAACAGAGCATTTATTCATTTACATCTGTCCATCGTAACGGGAAGCTATTTTTCTCATCAATACCATTCGCGAAAAACGGCAAATTTCAGATGTTTTCAAAATGAACACTGTTAAATGTGAGTTCGAGTGACTCACGTAGGAATCGGCGAAAGTGAGTAAATCTTTCGATACATTTGCAATTGCCTCTGGACTTTTACTTTCAACATTATGTAAGAAAAGTCTTGATGCTTTTTTTTTTTTTTTCAGAAAAATTATTCAACCATTTTCACGAGTAAAATAGTTGCTAAGGCCGGGAGAATTTAATTGATAAGAAACTGTTTTCACAAGCTTTAGCTCAGAGTAAAACTGATGTTTGCTATTTTCACACAGTTTTTCCATATAAAAAAAATTCAATAAAAAAAGGCAAATTGACAAATCTGAGAAAATTCATACGTATTAAAAGAAATTAGCGAATCACTTTCATTAAACAAAAAGTTACGTTTCCGGGAAATTTGTTGAATAATTTTTTTTTATCAATGTGTTAATAACATTTTGAAATTATTATTATTCAAAATGAAATTTATTTTATTTGTTTTATTTATTTTATTTATTTTATTTATTTTATTTATTTTATTTATTTTATTTATTTTATTTATTTTATTTATTTTATTTATTTTATTTATTTTATTTATTTTATTTATTTTATTTATTCTATTTCATTTTAATTATTTTATTTATTTATTATATTAGTTGAATAGATAGAATAAGGATAGAATAGGGAAAGGTCGCGAACAAGCCCGGTACAGAGCTTATGCGACTAGTGCAATGTGCTAGACGAGAAAATGAGAATGATCGAGAGTAATATAAAAGGGAGAAAGAAAGTGAAGCAATGTAACTTGAAATGAAAAATGTAAAGATCCTGTACTTGTGCATCCGCAATAAATATTATTATTATTATATTATAATCTTTTCGGTACCTTTAATATGCATGATTTTTTTCAGATTTGTATACCATCGTGAAAGATTTGCAATTTTCCCTCATTTTTCTCGATATTATGAGAAATAAACACGAAGCGACAGAACTACATTAAGTACGCGACTAACGTCTTTCAGCGTTGAAATTTATATCGCTTGAGTTATTATACAAGTCGAATTTATGTGTCGATATATCGAATATATCGAATATATCGAAAATATCGATATGCTAATACTATTAACGAGAGTATAAACTAAACTATGATACTGAAATTAACTTACACCACCACCTTTGAGCAGCTTTTTTCGAAACTCTTCAGATGGGTTGACGAGTATTTCGTGATGCTGGATAACATTATTGATGGCGGGGCCACTTGGTTGTAAGTGGAGATCGTATAGAATCTGAATCCTTTTCGGTTCGTCTTTGTTTTTTAAGTACACGTCTATCGGAATGACAAAACCAGCGTATCCCGATTCTTTAACCATATATGGCGGTTCCTTCAGAGTCCTCTTCGGTTTTGGAAAAGTCTCATGTAAATGGAAAACGACTAGAAAAATAACGATTCATTATAAAGTTATTATATTCAAACGAATAGTTTAATAATATCGAAAACATTATAATTATTTAATTTCGGGAACCGCAAATTGCGCAGCGGTTATATTAAAAAGAATTATAAAAAAAAATATAACATAAATTCCAATTCCAAAAATGTCCCAATTAAAGTAGAAGTTTAATCAACAAATAGCTATTTACATATTATAGTTATATATAATGTTATTCATTGAAAAATTAATCTCCCGATTTATGATATACGATGCATTATAGTTAATTCATTTTTTTTTCTTTATTGTTTTCGATTTTTAGTCGGAAGCCTTTCAATTTACTGAAAATAAAAGTCATATTTTCTGAAAAAAAGTTGATGCATAAAATATATGCTTTCGAAAAACGAGTCTTTGTCTCCCGCTGAGTTTTTACACGGAGGCCGTTTCTTCACATTTCATTGCGTAGTATAAAAATAGACGTCTCCTTTTATGCTACGAAAATACTTTGCTGGCGGACTTCGAAATTTCTTGAATTTAGCGTTTGCATTTACAAGATTTCTAATAGAATTCTACATTTCTCAGTGGTTCATCGCGGATAAGTTTTATACTTTAGACTCGATGCGTTTTAACAAATTCTATGTGCAGATAACACTTTCATTATTTTATAAGGATTTCGAAACAGTGATATGTTTTGTAATCACATCGAAAATTGTTTTGATAGCAATATAACGGCTTGTGACTCGAATAGAAGAATTTTTGTTTTTATTACCGCAGGTATCTGCGTCCGCGTTGCTGGCAAAAAGTATGCGATTAACAAAACTTGAAAATTTTTTCATCTCCGATTGATTGATATTTTTTTTTTTTTATTTTGAGTAATGTTCGACGCAAACTAAATTTTAACTAAAAATCGACCATAGCATTCGTCAAAATGTGATTGTGAAAAAAATTCCAAATTCATACTGTATGTTTCGTTACTGTCGACAAAATGTTGTCTGTTGCAAGAATTCTATGTATAAATATATTATTCTATGTATAATATTATTTTTGATAGATCATCACACGAGATTTTGGAATGCAGCCGAATGGAGAAAAAATCGTTACTCAATAATTTTATCTTTTCGATAAACAAAGCATTATTCGAAAATCGCTCTTTCTAACGGACAAGAAAATTCCACTGGATTTATATTGGTTGCCTATTCGGATGGCGATATACAATGATGAAAATAAAACGAAATTTTCTCAATTAAAAAAACGTATCGTTCACGAAGCGCAACAAGTTGATGCAACGATTTCTGAAAATTCTTTAAAAGTCCGATTCCGAGCAAATCTTGAATACTTCCCAATGAGACAAAAATCTGAAAAGTTATTTTTTTCCAAATCATACAATTCTTTTTTCGAATTTTCAAAATTTTTCTTTCCGCTAAAAACATCCCGAATTTTGAATACAAGTTTACAGAAAAGCGGTGCATTAAATTAAAACATTTTTCGTGCAACATATCGCCCATATCTGCAACTATCAACGGTTTTCCCAAAAAAATCTTTAAAAAATCACATATATTACAAAAATTGATGAATCAACTATTCCAAAAAAAGAAAGTTAAGTCACTGTATCATTGATTTAGAATTTTTTTTTAAACTAATTTGTTAACAATCATTTCAAGTAATTATTGTGCGAAATCAAAGTTCTTAGTAACTTCTGCATCGTTAAATTTTTTCAGATTTTTATCTTGTCGGAAAATCTTCAGAATTTCCTCGGAATTTTATCTTTTCGCTCGTAACGTAACGATACGCTTTTGTAAAGCAATATTTTGAATACTGGTAGAGAATTTTTTTTGGGACATAACAGAAATATCGATGGAAATATGAAGTGTTTTCTACAAGACGGTAACGAAATTTTGATACCTTTGTCAACGTATTGGTTAATATCGGCGTTATCTACTCCTCGTATAAAGACTTCCCAATCGTGTGTGTAACCTTCTGGTGTCGTCCGCACGCGTAACATTGATGCATGTCCAGCCTCTAAAGTCACTCGAATTGCCATCCTCCCTTTAAATCGACATTTTAACGTGTACACAATATATATATATATATACGCGTATACGAAGTTCGAAATACTTACGAAGTAATTAATCCCGTAGTAATCCTCAACGACGCACTTCATGGGACGAATAAATATAATTCTGGAAGGCGTGGAAACTAAATGTGACATTAAACACATATATTGGTGAAACAAGTCCTTCCCGAAAGTTAAAAGATGCGTCTCTCTTCGTATACATAATACGAAGCAAATTCGATATATCGAGATAAAATAAAATCACGTTTTCCGTGATGAAAAATAGAAATCTCGCCTTTTGGATATCAAAGGCATATTGCTCTTTAACATTCACATTAAGTTTGTATAAGTGTTGCTTATCAGAATTAAAGAGGTTAAGTCGATGTTGTTTGCAGTCAAACGATCCTCTTCGGTTTATTGTTTAGGCTGCGGATTACCGATGTAGCGGGGAAACACGTCCAATCAGCGAATTTCGTACGGTTATTGTTTTTTCATCTTCGACCTATCGCGTGGCTTCGAATTCTTTATCATTCGGGTTCCGGAGGAGAGAACTATCGTCGATGATTCGCGTGAAACACAGTCTAACGTTGTGGGATACATGACCGTTCAGAAAATTACGAAACATATCGCGCGATGAATAAATCACGTTGGAAAATACGTCTCCGGCCGACAGTGTCGGAGTGGTGCTTTTCATTATTTTTAATTAATTCTACAATAAAATACTCTCCTATCACGGATCGTTCTTTTAAATTTAATTTCATCTAAATAGAATAGGTATCTCATTTCGACGAGAAAAGGTCCCATTACACTTCGTGAAAATACAGCTTTACGTGCGCTGTGGCCGATGGTAAAGAGAACAGAACATATGGAATACGAGTCCATGTGGCACGCTAAGCGAAATTGACTTGTTGTATTGTTCCGTTAGCTGTCAAACGTCACATTAATAAGTTTTTTCTAAAAAACAAATAAAAAATGGCCAACGTCGAGGCTTTACTCGCGCGAATTCGTGATTTGGAAGAACAACTCGCCGAGGCAAAATCCAACAAAAACACGACGGTTAGAAAGAAAATTTCCGATTTGTCCAGTGAGGTTATCGACACGAACCCCTACAGGTTAGTAAAAAAAACAATTGCTTTTCTAACAATCGCGTCGCTAATGAAAATATTTCATTTTAACGGATTCCATATGTTTATTCTTTAAATTCTATACTCATGTATCGATTGAATATTCATTCCACTGCCTCTCTTCTAACCGACAATTACACTGTTTTTATATGTACAATATGGTGATATAACGATAATTACCGATGTTTGTAATAAAAATTACACGATCTTTCACTTGAATGAATCATTCGAAAAACAGTGCAAAATCAAGATATTTCGAAAAAAATATTTACAGCTATTTAAAATTTTCCTCCAAATTGTAGAATTTCTAATAAAAAATTGTGATGAAAATAAATCAAAAGTAGATGAGATAATAAATAATTAATTTTCTTAATTTTTATCATTTAATTATTGTGTAATTAATAATGTATATGTTATACTATTAATTATAACTTATAATGCGATTTCTCAAAATATTTACACGTAAAGACATACTTCTTACACATTTATAATATTTTTCAAAATTTCATCTAAAATTTTTATTTCTTCCAGACCCTCCTTCCGCCCCTCTCTACTTTTTTAGTACATAGAATATCTATTTTCTTGAAATGGATATTTTATGCATTCATTTTTTGTTTTTTAGTCGCCTAATGGCATTAAAACGAATGGGAATCGTAAAGAATTATGAAAATATAAGAGACCTGACGATCGCCATTGTTGGAGTCGGCGGTGTTGGTAGTGTTACCGCTGAAATGCTAACTAGATGTGGAATTGGAAAGGTATTTATTATACAGAAACCATTCCAAATATCGGGAGTTCCTCTATCCTTCGCGTACCAAATATCCCTATCATTGATCTTTTCTTCTACAGTAATGATTTTCTTACAAAATCAATAAAACTTTGCCTATTTCTTATTTAATACTCCGAAAAAACATGTAAAAATTTTGAAAATTATTGACCATTCGGAATTCGCGTAAATAAATTTCGGAGAAAAAGTCCTTATACACGGTGATACCTATCTGTTGTGAACATTTGATTGTTTTTTTAGTCGCAGCAAATGATCTGTTTTTACTATTGCAATGATTTTTTTTTGTACAAAAGTTAGATGTTTGATGACACATATCGAAAAATTTTGAGGCGTTTCGACATCCACTTCCATAGTTAAAAAATCCTAAAGATCGTACGTCTTACGTCGCGCTGTTAGTTGCAACCCCTTGCCGCGCGTCCCGTGTCGCTTATAAATTCCAATCGGATTTTTTCTCCCGCGCGATAACTCCCTTAAGTACTTCACGTTGTCAACCCGACAATGTTATAGTTTAACTAATGTGAAGTAAAACTTGTTGGAGATCCACCGAAAATGTTTTTTTGTTGATTTTTCCGGCATTATACTTGTCTAATGATATTATAGCAAAAAGTTACTTTTCACGATGTCTATTTTTCAGCTAATACTGTTTGACTACGATAAAGTTGAATTAGCGAATATGAATCGACTTTTTTTTCAACCCGATCAAGTCGGCTTATCGAAGGTTGATGCCGCTGCAAAAACCTTAGAATTCATTAATCCTGACGTGAAAATTGAGACTCACAATTACAATATTACGACGATGGAAAATTTTGAAAATTTTATCGCTACAATCAGGTAAACTATTCATACATCATTTTAGCGTTAACATTCCGCGACGATAATCAATATTCTCCACTATCTCTGCCGGAAATTCTGTGTTTCTTTCACATTTTTCAACATGCAGCATTTTAAGTCCCTTTTAAGTCCATTTTACGAGTTTTCGGTCTTCTATAGTTCATTTTTTACAGCACCTCAAGCCTTGTCGGCGATAAAGTGGACCTCCTCTTGAGTTGCGTCGATAATTTTGAAGCTCGTATGGCTATAAACACTGCATGCAACGAGATAAATCTAAAATGGTTTGAAAGTGGAGTATCAGAAAATGCAGTTTCGGGACATATACAGTTTATCGTTCCGGGAGAAACAGCATGTTTTGCGGTAAGTTTCTCAGTAGTTTTAGGAATCTATGCACTCTAATGTATGTATCAAACATCTTCTGCCCTTAAGATTGTATTTCGGTAGATGCAGTCCGGCGAAACGTAAAATTCAAAGAGAATTTCAAAAATCTTTTAAAAATTAGGTATACGGAAGGTGCTGAAAAGATTGATTTTGCATAATAATAATACGAAAATGTTATTAACAAATTACTGAAAAAAATATTTATCAACAAATCACCGGTCATCTTTGTCACCGGAATTTTTGTCAGAACTTTGTCTACTTAAAAAAAAAAATAGGCGACGAATAATTCGTTAAATGCTTTATAATCTTTTTTTTCAATTTTCGTTTGATTCGTGTGAAGATGTAGAGATTTTGAAATATCGACTCCGATAGAAGTCCTCTTGCGGAATTTATTTGTTCTGTTATACTTTCCGTTATTATTTTTTTGCTTTTTTGTTTTTTACAAAGTAAAAAGTAAAGTCATTTTCATGAAAATATTTACAGTGCGCACCACCATTGATCGTGGCAACGAAAGTTGATGAACGAACGTTGAAACGCGAAGGTGTGTGCGCAGCGTCGTTACCGACAACAATGGGAATAGTTGCGGGACTTTTAGCGCAAAATGCTCTAAAGTTCCTTCTAAACTTCGGCTCACCGACATACTATTTGGGATATAATGCGTTGGAAGATTATTTCCCAACTTTAACGCTGAAGCCGAGTCAAAATTGTGACGATTCGAACTGCAGAAAGCATCAGAATCAATTCAAATCGCTTCCTCGGCAAAGTGATGTTGTCGAAGTAGAATCGGAAGAATTGCCGATCCACGAGGACAACGAATGGGGTAATTATTCTGCGATTAATTCTGCAAATGTATTTGCATTTATAGCATTTATAGCAATGAAAACATTTTTTTTTTCGTAACCGGAGACAAAACCATTACAACGTAAATGTTTAGTTATTTGTAATTTTTGTTTACTTTCTCCGCGTGACTACCCGCAGTTATCTTTTTTTTTATCGCGACCGGCAAATATTTTTAACAATTTTACGAAACCAAAAAAAAAACGGCTTTTATTAACTATGTTTGTATGTATGTAATGACGTTTTTTTATGTAGGAATTTCCTTAATTGACGAAACAAACGCTGATGACGAAGATATTCCTGCAACAAGCAACGCGGGCGCAGAAAATGTTTCCGCAGCAAAAGTAGATGAACTCGTGGATACGGTTGCGCATGAAACAAGCGACTGCACCCTTGAAGAGCTTAGAATGAAAATGAAATCAATTTAACTTCGAGGATATCGCTATTCATTCCCGAAAAAATTGTTAATTATGGTATCAATGGCTTTTGGGTACGTGAAGCACTTTCTTCTCAAAACTCCTCCATTTTTTTACAATTATCGATTGACAATTAAATGCCTAAAAAAAATTAAAATTTGACGTTATTCTTTTTCAAGAGATTTTAATGCTTTTTCGACGCGATTAAACCTTTCTCTTTGGATTGCGTTTAACGTTAAGTTTACTAAGTTATAAATCATAAATCGATTAAAGTAATCAATTCAGTAGACGAAGAATATTTACTTACGAAGAATTTCGACAATCCAATGGATAATCTACCAATCCAATTTGCTTTTCAATACAATAGTCTCTCTTACTATTTGGCTTTTTGAATAATGTTCGAGTTTTCGAATTCACATCTGATTCGATCGTAATTACGGGATCATCAACAGTTTTCGCACCGTAACTTTTTAAGTAAATCCATCGGTTTTTGCGATTTTTTTCCTAATATAAATCAATCGAAAATTGGCAGTCATTTAAATACGCATTTCCAGATCGCCACTGAAACCGGCATTCGAATCTTTTTTACTCCTTAAAGTTTTAAATTGTTGTATATGGGAAATAAAGAGTATATTTCAAGAGTATAGAAGTTGTGTTACTCTGTGAATCACGTTGGCAACGTTACGATTGTTTTAATGAAATTTTCAAATATTCGAAAAAATGAATCTGTACATTTTTTTAAGCGAAATGATAAAATTTTTGGAATTACTTGATCTTTATTCCTCCGTCGTTATGAAAATATAAATATAACAATCTGATTAATGATCGAATCGTTGACAGCACGAAGTCGGTCCTTCTTCTTCGTAATCATTGCGCGTAACTACTAAATTTCGGAAGAGCGCGTCGTCGGACAATAATTTTCCTCCCTCCCAAGCGTAAGTATCGGGACTAAAAAAGATAAGAAAATAATAGTTTATCGATAACAGAGTTGTTATCGACTCAGAGTCCGTATGATTATAGTGGACTATTGAAAAAAGCGCACAAATGTTCGTATAATGAAGTGGGCGGTAAATATGACCAGTAATTTTTAAAATACGAAAAAAAAAAAAAAATGTCCAGTGTTTTCACATCGCAAAATTATTAAAAAAAAATTAGGTCAAAATACGGTATTTTAACGATCATTTTGCAAGAAATAAAAATAACGGTATTTTTATATCGAAAAATTATGAAAAAAAAAGTAACGACAAAATACGATAAACATATGGAAATTCAACAATTTCACAAAAAATGTAAAAAAACGCACAAGTCTACGTACTTTGTTGGTAAAGTTACATTAAGCGGTAACTCGGACGGTGCTAAACTCCTGACATCGTTGAAGAGTCGATCGCGAAAACCGGGAAAATTCGTATTACCGCCGGTGAGAACGATGTTCGACAGAAGATGCGGCCAAAGTTCCGAATCGCATGCCTTCAGGGAATCTATGATAGTCTCAGGAATCCCCATTTGTTTGATACCAACGTCACTCGGACGAAAAAGAATTTCCGGAACGGAAAATCTCTCGTTATTCAATCGTAAAGTTTGATGTTCGTTGGACGCTTCTGGGTCTTTGAGAAATCCTCGTTTAAGGGTCGTATAATCCGGTAACACATAATCCTTAACTATGGGATTGTTATCCCCCGTTTTTTTCGCTCTTTTCGTGTCTTTGGCAAAATTTTGCGACACAAAACAGGAATCTTCTTTTACTTGATTGATAACATAAGTTTCATCCATAACGTGAAGTTGACGATACGAAATTATTTCCTTTAAGTGATTAGTGAGTAATTTGCCGCCGACGTCTATACGTCGAATGGCTTCTTTAATTTTTATTCCATTGACAAACGGTACAACGTGCGTAAAGCTGTAACCGCTATCGACGACTATAGAAGCTTTACTTTCAGGTTGTTTTGTTCTGTAATTGTAACACGAAAGACTCGCGGCGTCGATAAGCAAAAGGCTGCGACATTCGTATTCTTCGAAAAAAATTTCCATCATCGCTTCTTGTATCGGCGGGAAATTAAAGAGCGGCTCAGTGACTACGACTGGCATATCGTTTAGTGTCGTTTGACAACATTCTTTTGAAAATATATAATCCCAAACGCTCTTCTGAACGTCCCAATTGACCAGATATCCTTTTTGAAAGGGCAATATATAGAATAAACCGGACGCATCGCGACATTCTTCAATTTGGTTTCCTATGAAAGCTCTTCGCCGTTCGCTCTTTGCTTTCGTTATGCAATTTGGAATTAATCTGAAAGGTAAATCAATATAACTCATTTATTTACATTTTTAAACGACACGACATTATTTCGTTTGTCGTAAAAAAAAAAAATTTATCTGAATAAAAAAAAATTCTTAACCTTTTCGTAATTATTTAACAATAAGTTTAAGAAACCATTCAATTACTGTGATAAATGCAAATGGAAGTATTTCTGTTACTTAAATAGATAAATAAATAACAATAGAGACGCACCGGGTTTCAATGGATCTGAGAAAACATACGAATTCTTCCGACTCTTTGCTATGGAATTGAAAAAACGACGTAACTATAACTTACTTAGGTTCACCGATCGAAAATCCAGCTTTTGCCACATGAGCTCCGTTATCGAGTATAAAAGACACTTGTTTCATTTTTTTAAAATACTTGTTTACGTTTAATAGATTCTTCGCTGTGTCTACAGTAACGCATGCGTGACTCTTGCGTAGAAATAAAAGTAACGCAAAGCTCACGTGACTGTTGCTATTTTTTTTATAGTCACGCAGTTTTTCTTATTTTGCCGCACTTTGCGTCACTTTCCACTTTTCGTTAAAGTAACGCATGAAAAGTTCTCGTCACTTTTGGATAATTATAAAAGTAACGCAAATTCCAATTATGTCATGGTTTCCGTCCCAAACAACATAAAAGTCACTAGACTCCAACCAGCGTTCGCACTGGGGTACGTTCCGAATCAGCGCCGAACGAACTTTCCTCTCATTCTTTCATTCGCGGTGAGACAGAGAGAAAAGTCGCCCGGCGCTGATTCGGAACGTACCCCTGATGGTTTCGGTGTCGCCGCACGCAGCGGTTTGCTGTGATGGGGTAGGCAATAAGCCGAAAAAAATAAGACACAAAGAACGGCTATGCAAAGTGGATGCACCATTAAAAATTAATCATTCGATCGCAGGTAACGAGTTTGCAAAACTTTGAATTCTGCAAGCAAGCGATCTCAAAATTTTTCAACAACTTTCATTCCTTAAATTTTTGAATTAATTGATAGCTGAGTTGATTGAGTTGCCTCTTTTGTATCCCGAAGATTCCCGGTTCAAATCCACAGGGCGACATTTTTTTTTTTTTTTTCATTACAGCTCGATCGATTTGGAATCGCATGTAATCAGTGCGCCGCTAGTTGAGAGTTCAATTCTTTATCATTATTATAAAACGATTAAATTGCCAATTGATTAGATTGTAATGGTTTTTAAACTTTCACAAAAATTAAAGTTTTTTTAAAAAGATTTCGTTCGGGACTTCAGACACAGGGACACCACAAAAAATGAGCATACAAGACAAGGACTATGGGAAATAAGTGTCAATAGAATTCAATATATGATATTATTGCATTTCAGTTAATCTTACGAAAGAACTAAAAATATTAAAATCTTTGAAATTTGTGAACAAATCTTAGAATCAAATATTTATTTATCACAATATTCTTATTTGGTATAGCACTTGTAACCAGTCAGATAAGATTTTTTTTACCAACTGTTTCATCGAATGATTGGTTCTTATTCATGACTCATAGAAATAAAAAATTTGTTTTTCAACTTACCTTGAGACGGCTGAAATCCACTATCGCAAGTTTTCGCACTTATGTCGTTGCTCGACTCGAACAATGCAACGATATTACCGCCACCATACAACGCAATGTTTACACCGGGGAGGTCTGAACAAGGGATCCGGTTGGATCCCATGTATGCCAATATTTTTTTTATTCAGAGAATGGTCTTAATTACATCGTCAATGAACTTGAATCTCGGTTCGTCGATGTAATTGAATTTTCGACTTTTCGTTTAAATACTGATGAAATATTTTTTTTATCATTAACGTTCGGTTAGGCCACATCCCTGAATACAGAATACAATTAGAAAATAAAATCCTTATTTGAAGAAAGTGCGTCTATTGGTTGTCCCTAGTTGCAGCCAATAACTTGCCTTATATTGGATCGCGTAGAATTTTTGCGGATGAATATTGGCATACGTGGGATCCAACCGGATCCCTTGTTCAGAGTTACCCGGTGTAAACATTGCGTTGTATGGTGGCGGGAATATCGTTGCATTGTTCGAGTTGAGTAACGACATAAGTGCGAAAACTTGCGATAGTGGATTACAACCGTCTCAAGGTAAGTTGAAAAACAATTTTTTTTATTTCTATGAGTCATGAATAAGAAGCAATCATTCAATGACACAGTTTGTAAAAAAAATCTCATGTGACTGGTTACAAGCGCGATACCAAATAAGAATATTGTGATAAATAAATATTTGATTCTAAGATTTGTTCAGAAATTTCAAAGATTTTAATATTTTTAGTTCATTCGTAAGATGAACCTGAAACGCAATAAAATCATATATGGAATTCTATTGAGTCTCATTTCCGATAGTCCTTGTCTTGTATGCTCATTTTTTGTGGTATCCCTGTGTCTGAAGTCCCGAACGAAATCTTTTTTACAACATTTTAATTTTTGTTAAAGTTTAAAAACTATTACAATTCAATCGTTTAATAATAATGATGAAAAATTGAACTCTCAACCAGCGACACTGATTACATCCGATTCCAAATCGATCGAGCTGTAATGAGAAAAAAAGAATTGTCGCTATGTGGGTTTGAACCGGGAATTTTCGGGATACAAAAGAAGCAACTCAATCAACTTGGCTATCAATTCATTTAGAATTGTAAAGAATGGAAGTTGATGAAAAATTTTGAGATCGCTTGCTTGCAGAATTTCAAAGTTTTGCAAACTCCTTACCCGCGATAGAATGATTAATTTTTAATGAGAGCATCCACTTTGCATTGCCGTTGTTTGTATCTTATTTTTTTCGACTTATTGCCTACCTTATCACAGCAAACCGCTGCGTGCGGCGACACTGAAACCATCAGTGCGAACGCTGGTTGGAATCTAGTGACTTCTATGTTGTTTGGGACGGAAACCATGACATAATTGGAATTTGCGTTACTTTTATAATTATCCAAAAGTGACGAGAACTTTTCATGCGTTACTTTAACGAAAAGTGGAAAGTGACGCAAAGTGCGGCAAAATAAGAAAAACTGCGTGACTATAAAAAAAAATAGCAAGAGTCCCGTGAGCTTTGCGTTACTTTTATTTTTACGCAAGAGTCACGCATGCGTTACTGTAGACACAGCGTATTTTTGATAGTAAAACTGGATCTCCTTCCCCTTCTAATCCGGCTGAGAAGACGCGAACAATGGTGGTGGTAGCGGCGATATATAAATAATAACAGCCGCGCGCTCTGGCGCTGGCGATCAGTTGCCGCTTTGGCGTGTTCGGCAAAGGGTCGCTTAATTTTGATAGTGAAATCCTTCGTTTGTCATCAAGTATTCAATTGTTCACCGAAAGACAATCATTTGTATTTATTAATGTGTTTAAATCGCCGCCATACGTCTGGAATACGCGTGACAACGGTGCATTTTCGTTGGGCTGCGCGATCGAAAATGTGTATGTTTGCGATTGGAGGTTAAACACGTAAGTACAAGAAAATTGAATGAATGAATGAATTGTTTATTCAGTTTTAAGGAAAAAACGTTAAAGTCGCAAGTGGCAATTATTCAACAGATTAGATGATTGGCTAATCCTCGTGACGGAAAATTTGTCACGATGGATCGGAGTAAAGTTGGAATCGGCAGGGGAGCCAAAAGCAAAATCGCTCAACATCCTCCGGATCTCTTTGCTCTCGGAGCAAAAAGTTCGAGAAGCGACAGTTCAGAATCCAAGAGACCCGGAGTTATCCATGGCAAGCCATCCGTGTCATCGTCGACCTCCGCTTCAGGTAATTTTGCGCTTTCTAAAATTTCAATTTTTGAAGTTTATTTTTATTTTTTCCATAATATCAGCCAAAATGTTGGAAAGACATCTATTTTTTTGTCTGTTCATTTATGTATGTAATTGTTTTTTTTGATTATTTATTTATTTATTTATTTATTTATTCAGTACCAGAAGTTAATTAATTTTACAATGAAACAAACATTTTATCGTATGTGTATAACGAATGTAACGCGAATACGCGACGAAAAATCGAATTCCAAAGATAATTTTAACGAAAATCCAATTTTGTTAATTTCAGTATCGGATCGTAAGAAAGAAGCGCCTCCGGGATCTCTGCAATCAATGATACCACAGAAAAAGCCAAAGCTCGCGACTCACGCGCCCCATCCGCGTCCTCCTATGTCGAGCGCCGAGGCTTGGGAAGTCGTAGCGATAGATGCCGATCCCGCGGATTTGGTACCAATGGTTTTGGAAGCGAGCGACAACGACGAAGGTGACAAAGTAATTGGTGTTATATGCGGAGCGATAAGAACGCTGAAGAATCAACGATGGAAACCCGATACGTTGATATACATGGGACTGATGTATCTCGCGAAAATACGACCGTCGATATTCTCGAACGATTGCATAATGCACGCTCTGTCGTCGTTGCTGAAACGCGATCAGTCGCACAATTTCAAGAGCAAAGGTAATCCACTGGTCCCCGTACTTGCCGCTAATTTGCTGATGCGCGGCTTTCACGAGAAGAAGAATTGGCCGGAAATATTTGTCAGGGTAAATAAAAAAAAAGAAATTTCGTAATGCATATTTATTTATAAGAAATATTTACCGAGTTAATAATACACATACAAAAATAATTTGAAAAAAAAAAAAAAAATGAACATACATATTTCATTACATAAATACATTTCTACTAAAATAAAAAAAAATGTATCCAACAGCTTTACATTGAGGACGCATTGGGTGAAAGAGTTTGGGTCGACCACGAGGAATGCAAAGGTTTCACTGACAACATACTAACGGGTTTCAACACTCGTAATCCCCCGAAAAGTGTAATACAACCGGAATTATCGGTACTGACACCGCGCGATTGTCACAGTCCATCGGTGATGGAGGACGAGGATTCTGGTGGTACATCGACGATACCATTCAGCGGTGAAAAGGATAAATCCGAATTGACGGTATCGCAACGTTACACCCACTGTCTCGACAGCGTGGAGCACATCGTTCTCGAGGCGATAAAGGAACAACTAAATCGTCGTCAGCCTGAATCGATAACAAGAAATTTCTTGCGTCTCATGTCGTCCGCTTGCGGTTTCGTTGAGATTCGTAATATCGCTGTTCCTCGTCTCGAAATGTGGCTTCACAATCCAAAGCTCATGAAACCCGCGCAAGAACTATTGTGTTATATATGCTACAACTGTACATCGCACACGCAACGGGACGTCGAAGTTATAAGCCAATTGGTGAAGATTAGACTAAAGACGAAAGCTGTGATAAATATGTATCTCAACGGCGTTAAGGAGCTCATAGGTTTGCATCCCGAAAATTTGTCGACGATACTAAAGCACACAATATACAACGAGCTATCGAACGCGCGAAATCCAAATAACATGCCAATGTTGGCTGTTATGTTTCAAAATTCGCCAGAAGTTGCGGCGAAACTATTGGGAGAAATTTTTCAAGATTTGTTGATGAATCGCGATGATTATCTGCGACCATTGCGAGCGTTGTTACGCGAAATCGTTCGCGTCTGTCGGCACGACATTAATCTCATTAGTCTCGCGCGTACTTTGATGAGCGAACGTCCGGAGATAACGCAACAGCTCGTCGGTTTCGAGTTTAAAGAACGAGTATTCATGTCCATCGCCGATCTTCTGTGTCTCTGTATGTTTCTCGGCATAAGTCCTCAGGTGAAAGACGTCGCAGCGTCAATACAGCGCGGCGATAAGAAAGACGTTGCGGTTTTGCATCAATTCCAAAATTTAGTTTCGACGATACAGTACGAAGCTATATCGTGGCTACAGACCGCCGCCTTCCAGATATACGGAGTCGGAAGAAACGAGTTGCTTCACGCGTTGCACAAGATAATGCTACTGGAATCGGCGGAACAGTATCACAAATTGGATAATTGGCCAGCGGAGTCCGACAGAGGATTCTTCATGCGTCTCGCCAGTGAAGTTCCGCTGTTGCAGACAACGCTACTGCGACTTCTTCTCATCGGTTTTTCAAAGGAAAACGGTATAACGCACTCGGAAACTTTGGACGTCGTCGATCAACTGATACGGCGCGCCGCCGCTAACTCCACCGAATCATTTCCGACTCTTCAAGCCGATAAGATGGATCTCATCGAATTGATATTTAATCTTTGCGTCTATCAACCACCGGGATCGATAAATATTCCCGCTGGTTACGTACCACCGACACTCGCGATATCGAATTTGTATTGGAAAGGATGGATAATCCTTTTGATACTCGCCGCCCATAATCCCGGCACCATCGGTGCACACGCCTGGACGAGATATCCGATTCTTCGAACCCTCATGGAAATGTGTATAACGAATCACTTCTCGTATCCGCCGCCTACGATGGCGCTACCGGAAGTAATTAAACAAGAAAGAGCCAAAGAGCTACAGGTCGAGGCGCTCGAGAAACAAGAAATCCTCGAGTACGAGTCGCATCTCGCTGCTGCTTCAACGAGAATGCAAATATCCGAGCAAAATAGTCTTTTGCTTTCGCAACTCATCACGATGGATCCGACCGGTATAGCGCGACGACCACCGCCCGCTGTTCTCGAACAGATACAATCGCTCAATTCGTCTCATCGTCTCGGGCATTTGCTCTGCAAATCGAGAAAACCCGATTTTTTACTGGACATCATACAACGACAACAGCAAAGCTCTTCGCAAAGTATGCCATGGCTCGCCGATCTCGTGCAGAACAGTGAAGGCTCGCTGAGCCAACTTCCGGTTCAGTGCCTCTGCGAGTTTCTTCTGTCGACGAGCGGCCAATCCGCCGAAAAGCAACCGAGACAACAACAACTATTGGCACATCTTCAGACTCTGTTAACCGATCCCGACGAAGATCGGCAACACGCTTACGAAGTGTTGGAATATTTTTTACGGAGATTAAGCAGTCAGGAAAGCGGCAGTCGGCTTCAGGCAATCACCGGTTTGAAACTCGTTCTCGGGTCGATTCCTCTAGAAGACGACAGTATGGATGTCGACGGGGATAACGATAAGTATGTTTATGTTAAAATTGAAAAAAATATTGCGTTAAGGATGCTTCACACGTACATTCAGAGGAATTCCAGAAATGTAAGAAAAAATTGTACAAAATTTGTTTGGTTTCTAAATTTGCAAAATTTTTTTTTATTGGTCGGCGGAAGCGCTGTTTTCGTAAACGGAGTACATAAGATGAATATCTTGAAATATTGTTTATGTCGCCACGGGATTCTGAAAAGCCGAATGATCAGAAATAAAGTAAAACGGATTAATTCAGAAAGTATAGCGAGGAAAGCAATGCGCCACGCAAGTTTTTTTTTTCTCTCAATCGCAACAGTTGAAACTTCCAATTTGGTTTTTCACGTAAATTTTTCTACCGTTTCGATTTAATTGAAAAGAAAATTACTTTATTTACAATAAAAATTCTACGTGGCGCAACAGAAAAAGTTTGCAAGACTATCGTGTGAAGTGCTCTTTCGAGATAATAGCATTCAATGTTTGATGTCGGCACTTCGCCGCTTTTTCAAGTTTCAAAATGAAATTTGTATACAATATTATTCACACATAAATGTTTGAGAATATGAAAAAAAAAATGTACTCATTTACTTTGCCGTAAACGGATAACTGTAATAATAAAGAGTTTCTTCTTCCAATCTATGAACAGAGAAATATGGCTTCTGAAAAAATTGCCATCGATTCCGCATTTCCTGGAGGTCCGGAGTCTCGTATCAACGGCACTTCGAGGCGCTTGTCAGGTGGAAAACAGTCCGGAACTCGTTCGCGGCTACATAGCGTATCTCGCGGAACATACGCAGGAGGACGATCTTCCGGAGTTAACGGATCTCGCGAACGAAATATCCCAACTGGTGGTCGAGCGCAGTACGATAACAGCCGCAATATTACCAGAACCCGACAACGATTCTCCCCAAGCGAAGCAAACGCTGAACGCCTTTAAAACGATATTTTGCAACTATCTGGAAAAAGCTCGTGCGCCGCGAGGCGAGGGTTACACGTGGTCCGAAAGTCAGGATCAGATATTGGTACAGTGGAGTACCGGTGAGGAGTGCACGATGCACATACTAGTCGTTCACGCGATGATAATTCTTCTGACTTACGACGTTCTCGACGACGACGGATTATTTAACGAACTGTTGGAAACGTGGTTTCCGGAGAATGGCGAAGCGCCGAAAGCTTTTCTCGTCGATACGAGCGAAGAGGCACTTCTGATACCCGACTGGTTGAAGTTACGAATGATAAGAAGCAACGTTCCGCGACTCGTCGATGCCGCCCTCAAGGATCTGGAGCCCCAGCAGCTCGTTCTCTTTATCCAGAGTTTCGGTATTCCAGTACTATCCATGAGTAAACTTTTGCATACCCTCGACATTGCCGTACAGATAGATCCGGCGTCGGTGGGTACCGCTGTACTCGACAAGATTTATATGGCGCAATTGGTCAAAGTTCAGCATCGACGCGGCGCGACCGGTGGTCTCGTATTCGTCGATGTGCTTCAACTTCTCGAGCCGCAATTGCCCGAGGAAAATATTCAAGAAACTATGAGTCTCCAAGAGGCATTACCCCAAAGCGCGATGGTGCAGAAACACTCGGTAATTCAGTGTCCCGTACAGACGGACGTGCCGCATCTTATAAATAGACTATTCATCGAGACGATACCGATGAATCTCAAAATCGACGCTTATCGAAGATTACACAAAACATTGGCGAAGGATCTTCAAAAATCGTCGAGAGAAAGCGGCGCCGTTGTTCTCGCGATTCAGCATATATGCAGCGTTCTCAGTTCTATGCAAGTCAAACAATTTCTCGCTTCTCTCGTTCACATGCCGCAATTCTCTTGTACTCTCATGAGAGTCATACTGTTGCCGTTGAAGAAATCAACGACGTCGGCGCAAGTTGTCGAATTGGCGAGAAATATGTGTCTCAATCTTATAACTCTCATCGGCGATGTTAAAGCGCCGATTCTATCGATTCTTCGCGATTTCGCGAGCGTTAATCTCTCCAAAAGCTCGAGACGCAATGAAATCGTTATGTTCACGAAGAATCGGGAACCCGGAAATATATTGGAGAATACGGATCCGCTGAATTTGGAAAGCGTCGGACGTATGCTTCTCGACGTTTGCCTGAAACAACAGAAAAACGACGCTCTCGTCGAGGCGATGGCGAAACTTTTGGTTTCCGACAGTAATGAGGCTCTCGTGAAACCCCGTACCGGTTTGCTAATCGATTGGCTCGCCTCCGTCGAACCCGAACTCATCGGCACTTGTCCCAATCTTCAGATGAAACTTTTGTTTGGAAAAACTAAGATTCACGTTAAAATTGACGAGAGTATCGTTAATTCGCACGCGTGCCGCCCGTACCTACTGACGCTTTTGACGCACAGGGCGAGTTGGGCGACGCTTCACAAGTGCGTCGGACACTTATTGGACAACTGTGACGACGGGTATTATTCCTCATCTCATTTTCTTATACTGCAAAAATAGTCAATTTAATATATTGGTAATGAAATTTGTCACGTAATTTCAAAGCAAATCAAAGCTTTTTAATAGTAAAATCAAAGTAATTTATTAATGGTACATTAATGTAAAAAAAAATCTTTAAAAATTCAATGCAACGATATAATGGAAATTTTAATGCATAAATTGGTATATTAAATCAAATTTGTTA
The DNA here is from genome assembly GCA_964006125.1 of Cryptus viduatorius. NCBI lineage: Eukaryota > Metazoa > Arthropoda > Insecta > Hymenoptera > Ichneumonidae > Cryptus > Cryptus viduatorius. The sequence continues at coordinate 17,700,445 of OZ023225.1, read as the reverse complement.
TTATGATAAAACATTTATGTAGAGTCGTTTAAAAACTATTGTCGATATTGTACTTTAATAATTTTCTTTAATTTTTTAATACTAAACATTAAATATAGTGTATCAATTTCTGCATAAAATCTTTCAGTACCGATACATTACTTTTTTTTACAGTGTACTTATTCTCCAAATTATGCTTTTCATTAAGCGATAACGATTTTTTTTTTTTTTTTCAGATACGATCCCACTGCGGTATTAGATTTTTTGTGGGCCTTGACGTGCAATCCGAAGCTTTGGCAGGGACGTGATAAATTCACCCCGAAGCACTACGTCCCCGAGAATATATTGCTTCTGTCCGAAAAGCAATTGTTGACTCTCGTCGCTTATGTCGTTGCGGAAGCGGTGATCATCAACGATCGACAGGGTCGCAACGCCGCACTTACGCGGATGGAGACGAGACTCGATCTGTTATTGCATTGCGTTTCGACGGAAGAACATCGAACCGCCAGTGTCGTCGAGTATCTCGTCGAAAAAATGATTAACAACGAGAACAGGTAACTCTACTCGGATACACGAATTTCATTAAAAAGAAATAAATTTTCAACGAAAATGTATACTTTTCATTTCAGTACGGAGTCGGATATGGCGCATCAATTTCTTCTTCATCTCTACATGAAGATTCCAAGGGTAATATGTTATCTCGATCAGTCGGAGACGAAGAGATTCGTCGCCGGTGCGAAGATCACAGATTGGACGGGTTCCACGTTGGATTGTATGAGCCATTCATTGCTTACGGCTCTCGCAGCGACACCGCGACAAAAATCGTGGATTAACAAATCTCAGGATTTCGAGCTTTGCGCGCGAAAAATGGCAGCCGTACATCCGATACTGGTGCTGAGACAACTTCCGATGCTCGCCTCGTCTCTCATGGGACGTTCCTATTTGGACTTTTGCGACTTTCGTTCTGGAAATCATTTGAATCTTTTTATTCAAGTTATGGGACTTTTGGAACTTTTGCAACCTCATCTCTTCAGCGAGGAGCACAGAACCGCTCTCGAGGATACATTGGCTAATTATTTTCAATGTTTTCAAGTGAGCCATTTTTTTCTACATTTATACATCATTATTACCATTTTTTCTTTACTCTTCATTCATTTTATTTCTTTCAGAATTATTCACCGGGTAAAGATTTGACACCGTTGTTGAACAGATTCGTCGCTCTGCTTCAAGCGTACGTCTCTCACGACGCGCAACCAGCGTTGAAATATTTGCATAAACACGTCCACGTACTTCGGTATGAATTTATTTTCAACTTTTATTTAATTGAATTCTTTGATTTGTATCTGTTTACATTGTTTTGAAAAAATGACAAATTACAGCGAGATTCAGTGTCTCTATCCGGGTCTTTCGAGTCTCCGAGCTCTCGTCGCCGGAATACCCGGACCGAGAGAAGGAAACAACGGTGAAGAAATTTTCGTAACCGGCGCACCACCACCCGCTACCGCGGAACCTGGTTTTCCGCAACATTGGCCGGCGCTCATCACGACACTGAGCAAAATTCATGGCGAAGGTTTTTCACATTTCGTGTTTTTCCGTAATTCTCGAAATTTTCATATTTTCATACTTACTCTCTCTCTCTCTCTCTGTATTCTCGTTGCAGATGTTTATGCGGCTCTCCAAGAAATCGAACATTTGTCTTCGAAAAGACCTTCGGTTCTCGAATTCGTCATCGACAGTATTGCCGAATTGCTCGTCTCGCCGCAGGGAAACATAAGGAGTTTGGCGCACAATTTGCTGGCGCGAGCATTGAAACATCGGCCGGCGCCGAACTTGAATATTCTTTCAGCCTTTCAGAGATGTCTCGATAGCCCGCGATCCGACGTTCTCATGTCGGCTTTGGATCGATTGCCCGAAATACTTCTTTGCATGCAAGGTAAATGTTTTATTCAACTCAACATTTTCTTTTCTCCGAAAAATGAGATTTTTTAATACGTTCCGATGTGCTAAAAATATGAAAAAAAAAAAAAAAAAAAAAAAAACAAAATCGACCATACAGACGGTGCTATGATCAATTTTGCATAATAATAATCCCAAAAAGTTATCGATGCATTAGTTAAAAAAAAATTATTTTAAAAATCATTTGAGAACAGAAATTTTTTTTTCGCAACTATTGATCCGATAATTTTTCTAAATACATACAAATTTTTTTCAAATTTTTGCCAACATTCCAAATTAAAAAAGAATTTTTAATAGATTAATTGAACGATGTTTTTTCAATAATTTGTTGAATAAACGTTTTGGAATTACTATTATGCAAAATTAATGTTCTCAGTACATTTTGCATGATTTTTGTTCAGAATTTTATCCCATCGGAAAGTCGTCGAAATTCCTGGGAATATAGCGATAACCTATTATCTAAATTTTTTGTTACAGAACACGCGTTGCCGCTCATGCAAAAGGTTTTTGAATTGGGTGTAAATTCGAACGTAAATACAATACCCCACATAAACAAGAGCATCGCGTTGTTGAATACGCAGCAAGGCTGCTAAGACGCGTTCATCGTCGTTATCGTAATTTGCACAGAGTCGAAGACGTAAAAAAAAAAGAATTTATTTTTTATTTTTTATAAACTAAAGTATCCTTATTGTAATTACGTTACAACTTATTTGTATGTACAAAAGAAAAAAAAAACACGTATTCTTATGAAGAATTCATAGGATTTTTCAAATACAGAAAAAAAAGAACAATAATAATAGTTATGTTTTACAAATGCGAGGGAATTTATTTCGCGAAGTCTCGAAGTTTCACAAAAGAAGATTTCTTTAACAAAAATTCTTTGTGCAAAAGAAAAGACTATTAAAAAAAAAAGCGTTCCGTACGAAAGTCTTTGTAAAAATCGCCCGAGAAAGAATATTAATATAGAGGGAAAAATATTGGTACCATTTTGATAATTAAATAAATGGCCAATATTCGTCCGTAGGTCACGTATAGATTTGTTCTCGAAATGCGTCGGGGGGTACGTCGTTGAGAGTGTAAGCTTTCGTAAAAGCTTCAAGCGCCGCGCGAATATTCCAATTATAATTGTCCATATAACGTCGACAGTATTTTTCGTTCATCGTCGTCCGATCGTGAAGAAATCGTAATAATTTTTCCTTCTCGGAGGGACCGAATATGTTCGGTTCGATTTTCGGAACGACAGTTCCGGGCGGCGGTTCGATGTTTTCCGGTACCTTCATCCCCGGCGATTTGCTCTGAATGTGATACTGATCATTGACGATCCGATACTCATTATCATTGCCCTCTACGATGACGAAAGTTCGATTGAAGAACAGCGGCATCGTTGGAAATTCTTTATAACAAAAAAATCCTTGGATGCAGAGAACCAAATGTTTCTTTCCGTGATGCATTATATCGATATTGAATTTTTTATAATTATGATAAGTCGGCGGTTGTCGTCTCAATGCGGCTATTATTTTTTCGGGACCGCGCAACAAAAATTCATGACATTTCGCGTAATCGACGCATTTCAATAAATTTCTATTGCTTGCAAAAGCTTTGGTCATCTGATTGTGATTTGTATTCGTTATCGGTCCTAATGTAGCCGAGAAAAAAGCTTCGCGATCGTAAAGGCCGTTAATAACGATTCTGTCGTCCTGATCGTAAAAACTAAAGAAATGCCGTATGAATTGTTTAACGAGACTAAGATGCGTTCCATCACCGAGAAAATTCGCTTCCATAAGCGGTGTAGAATTTTCCTCGACCCCGATGAGCACACCGTCGAGTTTCTGCAAGTGGGGAAAAACGTTTTTCACGCCTCTCACGTAATCTTCTGCAGTCGCGTATTGATCGCACAGCGGATTACCGTCGAGCCACAATTCCGTTACTTTAAAATCCGTGAAGTAACGAAGATTGTTTACATCATCGATCTTATTATTTCTCAGATCGATTTTCGTCAAATGATAATTGAAGAATTTCTCAAACGGCACGATGCCGCGTATGCCATTGCCGCGAAGTTTCAGTTCTCTTATCGAGAGTTTATTTTGCCGCGCCAAACCGAGAATCTGCATTCTGCACCATCTTATCACGAGTAGAAAAATCATTGGTGACGATAGCGGACAGTATACAGCTCCCAGAGTTTTGTCTTTGTGAAAATTATCGAGATTCAAAATTTTTTCCATATTATCCCAACGCGATTGAAGCGTTTGGTTTATCAGTCTCTGTGGATTTATCGATACTTCGTTTGCGCTTATGTAGCCAAGAACTACGTCGATACCCAACGTTTTACCGTCGGACGTTTTTATTCGCAGTCCCTGTTTTACCAAATGCTCCAAAATGGGAATATTGCATTTGGCGATAAACGTCGCTTTGTCCGGTTGCTCCAATGTGTATTTTAGCGGCAACAGAACCTCCGGTTCACAGGCGGATATCGTTGCGTCAAGAACTGTTTCTTTGTCCACCCCTTGTACTCCGAATATTATGAATTTATGGTAGAGATCCTGACACGCCGCTAATTGAAGATCTTCGCTCGTCAATGAAGCTTTCAGATGCGAAACTCGGAGAGGTTCCCAAGAAAATGGGACCACCGAGGCGCTCGCCGATGTCGACGTATTATCCGATGGTTTTTCCGAATTCATTATGACTCGTTATGACAGTTATTTGAATAATGGTGACCAATTCCGCGATTTGTTGATTGAGACACTGCAATTTTTACATCCATGTATTTAACATCCATCCATTTAATTTAAAAAATTCCTAATTTTTTAATTTTTGCAATGGGTGTCATTAAAAAAACTCACATTTGCTATTATTGTACTATTTTAATGTTTTTTTCGATCGATCGATCGCCGAGACTCCGAGTTGTTGAGGTTAATTATCGCTCATTCTTACCGGTTTACTATTCTCATCGTTTATAAACGCATTGTTCGCAGATCGAATAGAAATATTAAGGTTTCTTTGTTCGATGTTTATTGAATAATTCGACAGAGTTTCATTCAACCTTTTTTTGTAACAGAGTAGCAATGTTTGTGTTTATATTTATATTTTTTCGTTGAGGTGAATCTTCATTGTCGCGACACACGGGTTTGCACGGGGGTACTGCTGTCAGCCGTACATTCTGAATGAGCGCCGGGCGACTTTTCTTTCTTTCTCGCCACGAATGAAAGAAAAAGAGAAAAGTTCGTTCTGCGCTGATCCGGAACGTACCGCAGAGGGAAAGAAAAAAAATGACTGTCACCCCACCTTTGGCGGGAGAATTTGCACTCCTTTCGTCATTCTAATTGACTGGCGCGATAATAAGGATAAAAACAATCTGTTGCCACCGCAGCTATGGCGGGAGAATTCGCGCTCCTTTCTTCTTTCTTATTGGCGAGCGTGATAAAGATCGCTGGATCAATTTGGTTGGACCCCCAACGAAAGAAAAACTAATACCGGCAGAAGGTTATGTTTCAACCTGTACTTAAAGACCCACAATAAAAACGTGCCGGACCACGACTACCGCAACAGTCTGTTGACACAAGTGAAACCGTCGGCATCGAAACCATTGAGTCGGCGTTCTGAGTCGGTGGCCTTGAACACGCCCTCCGGTGAAGTGTCAAATACATCGAAATAAGCCGGGCAACCCCCCAAATGGTGTTGTCTAATGTGGGTGTCGAATAAATTAGAAACTCATATTGTCATCGCCGAAAACGTCTACGCGAGTTAACATCTCCGACTTAACGGGGATTCGCGAAAGATGAGTCGTTATAAGAAATTATGTTTTATATTAATCCAATTGTGCCTTGTTATCGTCTGCAAAGCGGAAATAGATTACTTCGAAACTTCGACAAATTGGTAAGTTTATCGTATATTATTGTTTCTTTACGACATTTACCTAATGTCTTGCGTAATAATTATAACAATTGAGGATATTTTGATCGGTAGGGATGACAAAGACGACGTCAATCCCCATTCATTCTACTATGACAAAAACACGCAAACGGAAATATTGCCGCAAAACGACGATCGCAGGTAGTATGCCGCTAGTTTGCAAGTTAAAAAACCCAAAGAAATATCGTTCCGTGATGAAACCACTAAAGTTCAAAATGTCTGCAGCATTGATTACGCAGCACCTGCGTTGGAATCTTGCGAGTCTCGACTCAACAGGTGCAAAACCCTAAAAATTCCAACGAATACCGATATTCCTAATGAGACATTATCCCGACGACTCGTCAGCATGCTAATGAACAGAGCGAGTTTTAAGGTATTAACGAGTTTTTTTTTCAATATTTTTTACAAAATTTAAAGGCATTGCGATTGCATCAGATTTGTCATTTACAGAAAGAAGGTGCAATATTCATCGGTCATATCGACTTGGAAGCGTCAGAGACGCAACTCAATGCGCTCAAAGATTTCAGCGCAGGGAAGTTATCGCTGCGAGAAATCGATCCGATTCTCAATGCCGTTCTGAAAGCGCCGGACGTCAACAGAATTTATGAAGCTGTGATAACGATGCAAACTTTTACTGTGGAGTTTATCAGTTTCGTTCGCTATTATGTGAGCGGCAGGATAAATCATATTAAATTGATTTTTTTTTTTTTTTTTTTTTAGGATTTAGAAATGGTAATGTAGGTCTACAATTTATTTGGTATATAATTATAGGTATACATGTTTTTTTTTCATTTTCAGAAAGAAGCGTTCATCGGTATGATCACTCTGATATATTTATATTGGATATTCCGGAATGTTAAATGGACTTTCCTGAAAATGCTCAGTATCGCCATTCCTATTATACTGGTAGCGAGTTTTTGTATTACCTGGTGGAAGCTTATAGAGGTACGGAATTACTTTGATTGATTAATTAATTTTATTACATTTTTTTTTTGTTTTATTGAATTTTTTTATTACTACAAAACTCTTTTTTTTTTGTCTTCAATATTTTTCGTTCAACAGGAAGCGCGAATAAAACATACGGTGTTGCAAGTAAAGCACATGAAAATCCCGGCGCAATGTCAACCGGATTCAATGGTTTGGACGGATAAAATAAGGGCTTTTTTTACTAGTAAGTATAGCGAAAAGCGCGGGCCGTTCGATTATAATGAAAAACCACGCAATCGATGTATACTTATATCGATATTTATTCTGTATACACGAGTATTCAAAACGTACATTTTCCATTAATTTTTGTTATTTCGTCATTCATCATTAATTATCTCGTAATATCGAATTGATTATGTAAATTTTATTAAAGCCGACGACTGCGAAAAGTATTACGAAGCGGTTATGAAAAATCCCGAGTTGCAAGTTACACCGGCGCAAGCGTTGACTCACATGGTCGCTCACATGATATACGAGCCGATCGCACTGAGCGGCAAAACTATTGCTTCGTTTCTCAACGACGTCACTGGTAACACAATTTTTCTATTCGAGAGATAATGATTATACGAGAAATCTTCGATCGTTATTAACGCGAGAAATATCGTTTTCAGGAAATATGCCGTGGTGGCTGAGTTACCCTGTGCAAGTGATCGTCTGCATCGGATTTATTCCGGCGTTGATATTCTTTGTGATTCTCCTCGCCGGGGGAACTCTCAATGGACCGTTTTCGTTATTTTCCTTGCTAGGACCCGGTACTTCGGATCGCCGACGGGATCAACAACTCAAGAGTACGATCGATCGAAGACCGATTGAAAACATGCCGAATGTATTTGAAACACCGCTTCTTCAATATCTCCCATTGCGATCGCGATTTTCCGTATATCATTATTATTTCTTCGCGTTTTTCTCGATTTTCAGGTAACTTTCAACGTGCATATTCAAGACTCCGCCGGCGTCGAAATAACGAGCTTTGATCGATCGCATCATCTGGCCATAAGGAGCGCTGCCAGTAACGTGAGATCGGAAAAATCGAATAATCTGCTTTTGGAAGAGAAGTCCGAGGTCGCTGCGCTGGAGAATCAAGCGAATCGTAGTGAGGATTTTGCTGGCGGAGACTCGATATGTACGAATAAATCCGAATCTACGGATATCGAATCCGATGACCCAAAAGTCGTCGGCACCGTTCAAGAAACAATTAAAATCGAATCGGGAAGCGGCGATAATTAATTAAGATATTTTTTAAAATATTTGTATATTGAATCGAAAATATTGTTGCACCAATGACGAGTGCCATTTTTATTTATAAAGTTTTTGTACAGTTTTTCAAATTGCATAATAAATACATTTTCGTGTTTACGAGAAGAAATTATAATATACTTTTCCTAACAAAATTTAATTGAGAAAATTTTATTTCTCTTATGCAATTCTCTAAAGTATAAATTGCATAGTGGCTTTCTACTGAATTTTAAAATAAATTTTGTATAAAAATAAATAACAAACGATCATTAAAAAAAACCGTAAAATAAAGATCGGAGTATTTGGAATCTCTGTCATTACGAAACTGATAACTACGATTTTTCGATCGATCGCATCATTTGGCGAAAAATTTTGTGCGTTAAGAAATCATGTAACTATTTTTTAAAGTTAATTTTACGATAGATTTACGAAAAAGTTCCAACCGTTTTATTGCTCAGTAATAACGTTTTTTTGGCAAATATAAAAACACAGTAAGGGTTACTGTCACCAGAGTATCTCGACAGAGTTTCGTTTTTTTTTTTTTTTAATTATCTATTCTGCAATTCTCTGAAGTATAAATTGCGAGGGCACAGTGGCTTTCTCCTGAATTTCAAATAAATTTACGTATAAAAATGAATAAAAAAGATCATAAAAATCATCAAATCATTAAATTAATCCGTAAAATAAACATCGGAGTATGTGGAATGGTCGTTATTACGAAACGCACAACCGTGAAAAACCGAAGAATTTCGATTTTTGTTCATTAAAAAATAATATGGCTTTTTTTTAAGTTTATTTTCCTCTAGATTTACGAAAAAGTTTCAACAGTCCTATTGTTCCGTAAAAAACGTATTTTTTGCGAATAAAAACAAAGCAACAGTTACATCCGTGAACCCCTCCACTCCCCCTGCCGCCAGCAGTCGACGGTAGATCTGTCGTGAATCGTGACGCGTGGCCCCTAAGTACTCTCGGCGCTTTGTTCCTACCGTAAGTTCCGGAACGGGCGATATTGTTGACGCGGTTTCGAGATTAAATAGTGTCAACGCAGATAGCATCGAAATGTCACCAAATCCACATAAAACGAAGGAATTCGTGCGTTTTGTTTTAATCGTATCGAAAGTTACGAAGACAAATCGACAACGGATCTTGAGGTTATTATCAAGGGTTCCGGCGTCCTGCCCTCCGTTTACCAGTTCCCATTGGGTGAGTTATCACAATATTTAGCCCGATGAATGAAAAGGAACAATGAGGCGTATACCATGGTTACGGTTCCTTGCTTACGCTCGACAAAGTGGAAAAATCGTTTCATATATACATACATGTGGTATCGGAACAATGCACGCATATCCATTTCATAGGGAACGCCGCCGAGCTACGCATATGTATATCGCGCGTAGGAAATAGATCCACCCGCCTTTTTTTTTTTTATAGAAAGTCCTCACGGTGATGGTGATCGATTTTTTAGCAGTTTTTGAAGTACAGTAGATCTCTTGTTTTTCGTGCCTTCGACGAAGAAATTTACGGATATTTTTTTCTGATCACTACGAAAATCGAATTCTCGCTTTATCCTCAAACGTAATAAAGTTCATTTCATTGATTTTGTCAGTAAAATTAAAGTAAAAGTATAAAAATCTTCAGAAACTAGTTATTCAACATGAACCAACCGACTTTTATACCCAACAACTTGAGGTACGTATAGAAAAACATTTTCTAGGAATCATTTCCCCGATAATCTCGATTTTCGAAAAAAAAAATCTCGTAAAATACAATTCGCGACTCTAAAAAAAAGTATCTGAAAAACGCAATTACGAAGATGCAAAGAAAAAAATGATAAATAATAGTAAAAAGAAAAATATTTGACATTCGTGAAAAAATTGAAGTGTCACGATCGAGTTTTCGAAGGAAAAAAAATCCGTGTCGTGTTGTAATCCGTTTTTGGATTGACGTCGCGGATGTAAGAGTTACACGCCGCGATAGATATACGGAGCAGAGCCGTGGTATATGTTACGCTCGGTAACATTCGGGGATTTCTGGTTGGTAGAAGACGGTTACCGGAATTACATGCTCGACATGATGACTAAGAGTAGCGTTCGGGGGGGTGGGCGTCGGTTTTCCCTTTGCAAGCCCCGCTGCGTCTCGTGTGCACCTTTCCGCCATTCTTGCGGACGGCAAAGCCGTATAAGGTACAGATTATGCGTATACTCGGGGTACGGCGCTTTGTCCGTAAAAGAGGCGACGCGGCGGCGCGTGTTTCGCGTCTTAGCCGCAACGTGGGTTTGATTCTCGGCTCGGGGTGCCGGTACGCGCGATCCTCGGCGATACGGAACGCAATGCATAGAAAAAAAAGGCGCCGCACCGTGAGAGGTACGAGTAAGCAAGACGCATCGGGCTATCAAAATAACGAAGAAAATAAAACGCGCGCGGTTGCACCCGAAAGCGTCGATGGTTTCGATGCGATCCCCCGACTCCTCTTCGTTCTTTGCCCTTTGTTCGGTAACGAAATGAAAGGAAACGAACGGACGGCTCTATTGATGCTTTTTTACCGCACGACTTCGAACGAATGTTCATTGTTAGCGATGGCAAACCATCGAAAAGTAGAGCTATCCGCGTCGCTGCTACTTCGGGACGCATACATCGAGATATACAACGGACGGAGAAATCTACTTGAATTAATCACTATCGCAAACGAGGCTCTCGTCGCATTGAATCCGACCGATAAGCCGAACGACTCGAGTGCATCGGCGCACCTTGCGCGCTCGTCGTTCGTTTCTTATCGCTCGACAGACACGATGCCTACAGTCAAGTATCCACTCTCGAACTTGCAAGACGAACCTTTTTCGTCATGCGCTCGAATAGAAAACGGACCCAGAACCACGGAAGAGAGCTGTAGCCCCGGCGGCGAGAAACCTTTTTCCGCGATAAGATATCCCCGAAGGGTCCGTTTCGAGCTGAAAATCTCTCCGCGGCCGATTTAAGTCTTAATTACGAAACTCAACTTTTGGAACGCGACGTTATCATTGAAACTTCTATTACCAACGGAAACACCGTCGCGTAAAAACGAAACAGGCAATGAATTACATTCCCCGTAAAAAAAAAAAAAAAAACACGAAAACAAGAAGTTGAATAGAGTAATTCTTTTGACCGTTGTATCGATGAAACATCGAGACATTAAATCGTTGTCTCGTCCCGATAAAGCATAACTCGCGTTACCAAAAAATTTGAAATTTAATGTACCGGTGCCGGAAGTTTTTATGCGTAAACGGGTACATTAAATTTAACGTACAATGGCGATAAAAATTAATGCACTTTTGTAGTAAAATTAAAGGACATTATCGTTAAGTATTCCTACGGTTTTTAACGTAACGGGCATTTATTTTTCATCGTAATTTTACGTTAAATTCAATGTATCGGTTTACGCGCAAACGCTTCCAGTACCGGTACACTAAATTTTCAGAAAATATTTTTACCGATTCAATGCTAATTTTTCGTTTTTTTTTTTAAGTACAAAAAATCAAATGAGCGTTCAAAAAAAATTTTCAACACATTTTCTATAGTTTTAGCGAAAGGCATAAGTTATTATGCCTTTTTTTAATTATTACGCGTTTTTATATTTATTTATAAGTTATTGCGCGTAGAAGTTATTATATATTATCGTTGGAGTGTTTTAAGGGATTACTGCATTGTAAAATTTCCACATTATCTTTTTACATCGGTTTACACGTTCAAAGGAAGAATTTTCCAGCTATTCGTCTCGAATTTGCATACAACATTCTTCACGCTATTCTTTTTCGCGCTATGAAAGCTTTTCATTTTAAATCTTAAATTTTTTTTCACGAAAAACTGTCCAAAAAAAAGCTAAATTCGATTTTTTTTTCGAATCGCCGCCATTTTGTCAATTTTAATTAAAAAAAAAAAACATTCACAGCACAATAGCGACTTTCGTATTAATTAATAATCTTTTTTCAAAATTTGTTTTAGACGATATTTACGATCGAAAGAGTATCACGAGACAATTCTTAACAAGTAATTTTCAATCGCCAAATAAAAACGTAGAAAAAAGTGAAAAAAAAAAAAAAAAAAAAAACATTTTATCTTTTTTTTTTTCTTCATAAGTACATTTTTTAAAAAAATAGCCGATTTTCACGATTTTTTTTTTCGATCGATAAAATACGATAATCAATGTGAATTTTTTATGGCGAATCAAAATGCGCCATAAATTCGTCGTGAAATCTGAATTTTATCGATCGAAAAAAAAAATCGTGAAAATCGGTTATTTTTTGGCTCATCACACCGGAAATGACCCCTTATCGACGAAATTCAGATATTGTCCCTCGAAAACTAAGTTACGAAAAAAAAAAAAAAAATCGTTTCGATGCGTCTTTTGTTTCTTTTTAAAAAACAACAAAGATTTTCATTCAATGTTATGTATTTGCCGGGTAAACGTGAACGTGTTACGACTGTATGTACTCGAAGTTACCCATCGAACATTCCCATCGCAAAGGGACGCACGCCCCGGAGCGGTCAGTCCCGTGTCATCGTGTCATCGATAATTGATGTATGTGCGGACTAATGGCTGTAATTACCTCAACCTAATATCCATCCCAGAATCTCCGGGTTGCCCCGTGGCAAGCCGCGCCGTATCCTCAGGGCAGGTAGTGCTCGTCGCTTCACGGTTAAGCTTCAGCTTCGTCTCACCGGGCCCCTTATACCTACACCTACATGTAGTACAGTATAATACCAATACTATACGTACATCGGCCGCATCGGCTGGCAGTACGCGTTGTACGTTGAATTTCTCAGCGCCCCTCTATATACGTAATGTAGCGGAGTTCAACAACAATAAAAATAATAGAATGAGTAAGAAAAAAAAAAAAAAAAAAACAAAACGAAAAGCAAAAAAATTAATTAACGACTCGAACTGAGAACGTCGGATGGAAGGCCCCGGGTAATTAATAGCGCGCGAGGTCGCCTGCGGTGGGTTTGTCCGACCGACGCGCCTTGGAATTCCTTTCCTTCTAATTCACCTTATAATATACGTACTCCATTTCTAATTTGTATTCTAAAAAGATACAGAATCGAGCGAAAGGACCTCGTATCATCGGTCATTCTATCGTCACAGCAACAGTTTATTAAATTTTTAAAGTGATCGATTGCGGTGTTAAAAAAAAAAAAAAAAAATACGAGACTAATGTCGACAATTTATTTTTATTCGGCTGATTATAAATGGTGTTAACAGTTATCTTACTTTTGCGCCGAAAAAAAATTCCTCCGGTTCGGTTGTAATTTGAAATTTGTCGCGTTGTCGATTTTCATAGAATCATCGAAATAGAAAATGCTTTTAGGTGAAAGAGATACGGAAAATCATTTCTCGCCTCGAGTGTCGTTAAAGTTTTTTTTAATTGACTATGCGAGTGATTGCTGCATTACGAAGCCGGCAGTGTCTTGTTAATGTTAAAACTTAAATTCTTGTAGGGCATATCGGGGCAAAATGGACCAATGACCGAAAATTACTGAATATTACCAAATTAAATTCATAAAAAATACTTCGAGCGTTGGAAATAAAAAGAACAGTTCTGAGGGCTGAATGCGCCATCTTTGAAAATACCTTACAATAAAAAAATTCATAAACGAGATTTTCGACATAGTAGCTTAAAATTTCGTGCAGAATCCGAATTCCATCATATTTTGCATCGGGTTTAACTAAAATAGAACCGTTCGCAATTTTACGAAATTTTTTATTTTTAGAACAGCGATTTGCAATTTTTATTTATAGTTTAATTTTAGTTTACATATAGTATAGCAATTATAATAAATATATTATTATGGTCCATTTTGCCCCTTTACTCCATATTGCCATAGTCGGAATATCGGGGAAAAATGGACCAGTGACCGAAAATTACTGAATATTACCAAATTAAATTCATAAAAAATACTTCGAGTGTTCGAAATAAAAAGAACAGTTCGGAGGGCTGAATGCGCTATCTTTACAAATACCTTACAATAAAAAAATTCATAAACAACATTTTCATATTTTGCATCGGGTTTAACTAAAAGAGAACCGTTGGCATTTTTACGAAATTTTTTATTTTTAAAACAGCGATTTGCAATTTTTATTTTCAGTTTTATTTTAGTTTACATAAAGTATAACAATAAATAAATAAATAAATAAATAATTAAATAATAATAATAATAAATATATTATTGTGGTCCATTTTGCCCCTTTACTCCATATTGCCATATTCTCCCCCATTGTTTCGCGGACAGAGTTTCCCTGTTATATATATTACGCCGGGACTGTGCACTCGCATGCCGAAGCCGCTCGCAGATAACAAATAGTACGTACGCCGGATGCTCGCATAGGCCGCGCAACGGCTCCGTCTAATCCGTCTTGAATGAAATTTTGAGTGAATTCCCTCCGGTTGAGCTTCCGATGTTGATGCTCTCTATTCTCAGAGTACATTGAGATATGTCCTATAATAAGCTTAGCCAAGTGGGGGGCGGGGGGTTGGAGCGCGGAGGACTGTGCATCGCAGGACGTAGCGTGACTAACAAGACTATCGCCACTGCTGCGCGTGCAGAAGCCTCCGAAAGGGGCGCAGAGAGCGTGGGCGCTACGCTTGGAACGTCGAGAATTCACCCGAATGGTGGGGGCGGATCTCTCTCTCTCCGTTTGCTGTCTGGCGGCTGGTCTAATCTTGCAGGGTGCGCTTCGCTACGTGCACCATGTCAAGCGTATGTTCCAATGAATTCCCCGATTCTGTTTGCTGTCTTCAGCACCGTCGCGTTACAAAATAGTCGCGCGATATACCGCCCGAGCGGCCGATGTCGACTTGCCTTTTCTTTCCTCGTCAATTACGTCAAAAACGTCTAACGCATCGTCTGCTCCATTGAAAAAGTTAATTTAAGTAAATAAATGTATAAAGAACACTATTGTGCGTGCAGAACCCGCGCTTCGCCGCTCCGATAATAAATATTCAATTGTTTTCATACTCTTATTTAGCATACTGTTTCTCTCCCCATTGTATTTTCGACGAAACAGTATTGCAAATTTCATTCTTTATGAATCAATTATTTATTTATCCGACGAAGAAAAAATATATTACTTCCGGGAATAAGTAAAAATGAACATTTTTTCGTTTGTGTGACAATAGCTTCGATTATTCGCGAACTGCTTATCGATTACATCGAAGCGCTTCGCATCGATTCTAAAGTCGCGGGGTATATAAACAAAAAATTCATATCTCAGCTTGAAAAAAAAAAAACCCTTCCCGCCCCTTCTGCTTCCCCTTTACTACGAAGGATTGAGTTATTTTGAACAATGAAATAAAATAATAAGTCGAATCTTCGGAAAATATCATTTCTTATATAATTAAAAAATTTGACGAAATTTTTTATTTTTAATAATAATACTAATAATATTATTATTATTCATTCATTTTTCATTTTATTTTAATTTTTATTAACACGATGATGAAATAAGGTAAATAATAAATTATTGCAGTGTTGCGATTTTTTTTCCGCGATCTATTTCGACGGATGGAAAATTGCAATTGCAAGTTGATAACATTGCTAATTGATAATAAATTTTTTTTTTGAGCTTTTTTACGACTGTAAGCCTCTAAGACTCGAGAGGTCGGTACCGAGGCTTGTATTATGTGTAATATGTGTGTAATAATACCGTTATCCCAGGAGCACGGATTTTCCTCGCTACACCGCGTCGTTGTTCATTGATCGCGGAAATTAGTCAGCGCCCGGGGCATCCATCTAATCTGCGATGCTCTCGGGGGACGGACTACGCACTAATTCACCCTTCGCTCATATACTCCGTACGCGTATACCTACACACGAATCCTCGATCCTCCGTACCGAAGCTGTACCGCTTTCTCGTCTTCTCTATAGCTATAGCTACGTATATATCCCTCCGTATCGGAAAGGATCGAGGGAAGCGGCTCGTTTCGCTTGTACAAACGTTATTGAATTATTTCGAGACTACGGGATTTTACGTGCGACAGATCAAACCGGGATTAGACTTAGTTGCAGATGGCGTAGGCGTGTCACGGGTTGTCTTACCGTCATCGCGATTTAGAAACAGCAAAAGCAGCATTCGTCACCCTGCGGAACAACGATCTCGAATTACGCGCCCTCACCCTCGCATCTCTCGAATCTTTATCCGCACCAGTTTTTTTTTTTTTTTTTTCCTTTGGTTTTCTTTTAAATTACGATCAGCGGTGAAAAATCAATTTTTTTTTTATAAACTCAGTAAATTCGATGCGCTAATGACCTGTAAACGAAAAAAAAAAAAATCGATCTCGTGATTATTAAATTTTTTTTTATCACTTGATTAATTATTTTGCCATTTGGTATCGATACATTACCGTAAAAAAAAAAAAAATGAGATATAAATTCAATACGAACAGTAAAAATCGCAAAGTGAAGGCATTTTTGTTATCAGGATGTACGTCTCTGAGACGTACACCGAAACACACACAAATCATTCGCCAGTCGCCCCCAAGAAACAGCGTGACGTAAATCAAGATGCGATTAGGACGAGAGATCGGACCGCCGCGATCTCGATATATATTATATCCAAGGGATATTACGAGGGTTGCTGTTATGTCACGAGATAGAAAAAAAACATAAGGGTGTTCCCCGTGCGTCGGGAGATCGTCGAATGGACAAAAAAAACATTCATTCATTCCCTGCAACATGTGCTGCAAACTCCTCCTCGCGCCTCACTGTTACGCGAAACATCGTCCACTTCGACGTGTTTTTTTTTTTACTCCGTCTATCTGCCAATCTATCTATCTGCGATCTTTGATATTAGAAAACGACGATGCGAGCGGAATGGGCTAAAAAAAAAATCCTATTTTTTTCTTATCGTATATATGGATATAGAATATTTCCGATCCCTCATCGTTTCATCAAAACGTCTGGAATGGATGTACGACAGCGTTGAATCGTCCAATCGCCGTTTATATATTGTCGGAACTCGGAAAGTCCGATCGCGGAAATCGATCGTTCTCGCGGCCCGAACGATAGACGAACCCTCCCAATTCCACTGAATCGTATTCACGCTTTGTCGAGAATCGAGGGTAGTTCTGGGTACGTATTTTTAGCGATTGCCGAAAGGCGAGTTGGAGCCATTATTGTACGAGCCCTCGAGTAAAGTGGCGATCGGCCAGCGGTCGAGCGGTCTCGCGGACCTTCCACTGTACACGGTATTGCTGATTGTAGGCGCCCCTTCCACCCCTTCCATCCATTTACGATGTTTCCAGGCAAAAATAATATGCTTCAATGATTATTCCACTCGTAGGGGTGGTGGGTTAACGCGCGAGTTATTTATATCATCGAACTATGTAGACTACAGATCGTTAGAGTGCGTAAATCGAAAACAGCAACGACGAGACAAGGCGCAAGGATTGAGGGTGGGAATGGGCTTCGAAAGTAGAAATTGAACAAACGAAAGTTGATAGCGCCTCTCTGCTTTCTATGGATAAGACTTTGCCGCGGGAAACTTGGGAAGCTTTCTCAGCTTGGGAAGCTTTCTCAAGCGAAGCGAAGATATAATCGTTTCGAGAAGTTTTCATCGCATATACTCCTATGCGACTACGACTATGGAACAATGTCGAAGGCAAAACGAGAGCCCCTCATTTCAAACAATGCGGAATTATGCGCCTTGAGTCGTCATCAGACTGTAAATAAGAAGAGTACAGTGATGTACGCAGTACATCAAATTTCGTACGGTAATAATCGCGGCATTAATAAAGTATTCAAGATACTGGAAACTTTGTACCGCGTATACGCCGGGAAAATGAGTAATAATTACAAAGGTTTAACATTCCGAATACAGCTATAGCTATGCAATAAAACACACGAAATGATACTAAAAATTGTGACAGGAAAATAAATCGCAAAATATTCCTCGACGTCATTGCACTCAAAACTACTCCTCGAGCGCTAAACAGGGACATATTTTGACTTATATTGTTAATTGTATTTCTTGTCTTGTGTGCTGTCCAAACTATTATAATTATTACGTTTGTCTACAGCACGGATCGTCGATACCGTAGGAGACAAAATATCGACGCCTCAGAAGTACGACCGAATAACGTGTCTCTCCGCGATTCGTGGATTTGACAAAGGGCTTATGACGCACTAACGCGAGCGCCGAAATATCGAGCGCGGGCTGGACGATCGATGATTTTACTTTGACTTGCCCGTCGTCCGTCTTTGGGAACGGCTGGTCCGCCCTCGAGGAGTCGCCGATATTTTGTCGAATATTATTTGAGAATCGAACGACGATAATTAGATCGTCAAATTATTACGTTATTGTTCTTCGTCATAAGTGAAGATTGTGTGCTCCGGGATTATTGGAAATATTACGTAAGTCAAGTTATTAAATAAATTCGTATTTCTCGCTTGAACATCTTCTTTATATTCAATTGATCTCGCAATATTTATTGGGTCACCCAATCCTACCCCCCTGTGATCGTCTCTATTATTAAATCATTAAATTGAGTTAGCCGAACGTTGGGAATATAGTTTGTTAGTTTGTCTTAAAACTAACTGGCGCCCATTTGTCAAAATTTATTAATCGTCAAACAGAGCCCCGGCAGCCCTTGACCCAGGCCGCGCCGGGTGTGGCTTTCGTCATTTCTATTTATTATTCGTCAAAAGAAAGCCGGTCTCAAAATGTAAAATGTACAAAATGGACGAAAAATTATTACTAAAATGTCACTATTCGTCTCTTGTGATCTTCGAAAGATGAACATAATTTTTGGTACTTCGTAAAAAAAAAACTTTGTTTTTGCGATTTTTACGGCGGTACAGTCGGTCATCTAAAACATCGAGAAGCGGAGTTCAGGGAAAGTATAATGTAAGCTTCAGGAAGGGTAGAAAATAATGAGGAAGCAAAGTGCAAGAAGCTTTGCAGCCTTTTTTCGAGGCTGAGAATAAGACGGTATCATTTTAATGGGCCATATTCACCCCTTTCATCCCCCATTGGGTTATTAAATTTGATATCGTGTAAGAAATCCCTCTATGATAGTGCACCATCCCCCAACAATATCGTGAAGGCTTTTTATTGAAAACTCGAAACCCGAACACGCGCACTCGACCCGAGGGTGCATTTGTGTTCAGTCAACCAAAATTCCACGTTTAAACTCGCGCCACTTAGCGGAAGTTCTTTTTTTTTTTTTTGTTCCTTTCCCACCGACGCTGCCGGGAATCGGTGCCGATACTCGGGACTCTAAAGTATTATATTTTGGTCTGAGTATATTTTCCTTGTAGAAAGGGTGAATAGTAGTAGGAAACTCCCCGATATGCGCGCAGGCAGTCAAACACGGGGGGGCGCGTTGCCGAGGGAAACTCGTAGAGGGTGAGAATGAGCCTTATCCGGGCTCATTGCAGAGTGCCGAGCCGCATACGATATATCCAACACTCGTTTCTGTATGACGCGTGTGTGCGGGGGATAGAAGAGTACAGTAGTAAAGCGTATTGTATAGCAGCGGTGCGTGAATCGGGACGAAGGCACGCGGGGTGGCCTGCCGCGTATACCACAATGCGGCGAGGCGCGATGTAATTGCGGCTGGAAGTGCGGACACCGCGCGTCAGCAAAGCGAGAGGCCTCGTATTTTCTCGTCCACGTAGAGGTTAGTTTCGTACATATTTTATGTCTATCGTACAATGTATATTCATCTCGATTATACCTGCAATCGGTTGCGTAGGGTCCACTGAACCCTTTGATGCAACCAAAAGGTGATAAAAAAAGTTTTTTTTTTTATTCGCAATTACTTATTCGCATTATACAGTACAAATTTTAGGTTTGTATTGAAAGATTCAATAAACTTTCGTCATAAAATCGCTTGGTCCGCCGTACTTCCGTCTGCTTGCCTAAGCGCGCATTTCAGGGTTAATATGCAAACATCGTAAAAACCGCAATTCTCATATCGTAAAAGTCGGCGGATATCTCGGTAAGCTTTTCGTATTGTCCGGTTTTTGGGATGAAAGTTGAAGCGGTATGTGGGCAAAGCGTATAAATGCTAAGCTGCCCGAGCCAGTGGCGTTCTATACTTGGCTAAGAGTGGCTATTGTAGATACGTCTAGAAGGCGTATCTTGGTATACACAGACGTGGAAGTGCCTCGTTTATTGGCTTCATTGGAGGTCGGGTGAGCGCTTGCTATACTTGCAGCTGGGAACAAAGCAGATGGAAATCCTTAACGGTTATTGGTTGGCGCGCTTGCGGAAGAGTAGCGTTGGGTTCGTTGGGCTGACGATTTCAACCCTCGCGTTGGGTTGCTGGCGAAAAGCAACCCTGACTACTGCGGATGGCGTGAACGCGTGCGGACTCTCTCTCTTTCTCTTTTCCCGAGCCACTCAACAGCCTCTGTTAGTGCATCTATAGTTGTATTCGACCGCACTACCACAATGAAAGCCACTGCCATCCCACCTACAAGAATTTATTGGACGTTACATTTGGCGTCGATGGGTGTTACGAGAGGGGTTGGTACGATACTGTGCGGACGGGCGCAAGTTATTCCAACCGTTACTTTCAATTAGATAATTGGAACTGCGGCAACTCGTGCGCTCGATGAGCTCTTCCGTAACACGAAATGCTTACCGGTACTACTCGCTCGTTTCTCGTTCTCTATTTCGAACTCTGCGGTGTCCGGAAGCGTTGTAGGACCGAAAACGCTCGGGCTTTGTGGACCTTGCGAGCTTTCGCACTAACCGAACGATCGATCACCGCAAGCCGATTGAAGTGCAAACACTTTGAAACGCGTACTTTTCAATGAAGCTTTCGATGAGCGTTACACGATGGACCACTGACGAGCTTTCTTTGGATGTCACTGCGCAACTTCAACATCGTACAAAGAGCGTTACGAAAAGAGATACGAAAAAAGTGTTCGGACAGCGATGAAAAGCTTTGCGCCCAACAGGTTTCTTCATCGAACCAAAAAGGTCGATCGGAAGCTTTGTGCAGAATTCGGTCGTCATTGTCGAATGGATATTATTCCTCAGCACTTCGATCTTTTAGTCCGACTGGTACAGTAGAAATTTTCAATCTGCGATCTTTTCCTCCGGGTCAAGAGTCGCTGCTACCGAGAGAAAGGTGCATCGAAAATTAAGAACCAGAGGACAACGGAGGCTCACGAAGTGGTTGACGATTAAGCAGCGAAACACCGCAAGCTGAGCAACGAATGGAAAGAGATAACGTTGCCGTATATTGCGAAAGCCCTCCAAGAAGTAAGAAACGAGCACAATCGCAGCAAGGACTTTTGCGAGAGAAAATGAGGCAGGGGAAGATACAAAACGAACCCAATGCAGAAGGGCGGGAGTATAGGCTGATGCACACACAGAGAGAGAGAGAGAAAGAGAGCGCAGTTGGATTGAGTCCCCCACCCTCAGGTCCTCAGCCCGCTTTTCTCATCGTGGATATTAAATATTAATCCGGCGAAATTACTAGCGCTCCGGCAACGGCGGCAATCTTTCGCTTCTCTTCTCGTGAAGGCCATCGTCGCAGCAACGTTAACATCGCAAATCCTCCCCCCCCCCTTCACCATCGTTCTTTCCGTTGCTCCGGCAATCTCTAACTCGCTGTACCGTCGCGGTTCTACTCTAAGCAATGGGAAGTCATCTGGTCGCAGGATTAACCCGAGACTCGGGTTATCAGTCGGGCGGATTTCTCCTCTCCAGATCCCTCCTTCCCTTCTCTCACTTTTTCCTATCTCGGCTTCTGTTACGATTTTCTACGATTCAAGTTGACTCTGTTTCGTCAACCCGCTCGGGTCAAAGTCTTTTCTACTCGCTACTTCATTATCAGTTGAAGCCATAATTCGCCTGATCGCGTCTTTTGTTACACTTTGCAATCTCTGCGTCACGGCTAAACCACAGAATGAAGTTAATCCTTTCCTTTAGATTGTTCCTGATGTAAGGTATTAAGCGTAATGGAATGACATTTTCCGATTCTTAGAGAATTTATAAATAAAAATTTGAATGAATTTTAATCATTTTTGTGTTGACCTATGATTACGGATAGCGTCTGCGGAAAAAACGTTTAAAAGACATTCTTCTAAAAATAACTTTACCTGCCGCGAAATAACTATTAAAATACATTAATTTTCCGCAAATCGACGAATACTCACTGATCGAATTCAGTCTGACAAAACGGGCGCAGGTGTCGATACTTCGGCAACGCGTGACTTGTATTGCCACCGTTAGAACTCGTCTCTCGTTCTCATCATTTCCTGAGCGTGAGAACGAAAACGAATACTCGAATTCTGGTTTCCCGGGTGTGGGTTTAGCGCGATAATAATAGCAATAACAGTAGTAACAATAATAGGGAGAGTGATTGGCAAGGGTAACGCGCGAGCGGATGGTTCGGTTGATCCGACGTACTCGAAGTGACACGCGGATCCGCGTGCTCGATGCAAACCCGACTAGGCAAGAGCCAATGGAATTGTAGATCGAGAGCTGGTCATCGCGGAAATTGCATTGGGATTCTGGCGGAAGAACGTGCTATATATATATAGATGCGTAGATATATCCGTAGGAGACTCGTCGTCCTGATCCTGTCACGTACTTGCTTCGCTACTCGAAGGGACAGTAACAGCAACACATATTTGAACGAAGGATTAAACCCTTCGATGTATGACAGCACGTCCAGCGACTCAAGCGAAGCAGGGAGGGATTACGCTAGCAATTATTCGATAACCCTCGTGGGTACCGAGGGGTGCTGGTTCCAGTACAGTCCAAGCTCCGTATTCTTAATTCCTCTTAACTTAAACACTCCCTTCTTTTAACTCATTACCATGGCAACGATCTCCCTTAACTGTATTTCCCCTGAGTCCGTTCTCCTCACTACAAGCGATATCTACGGAAGCGTATGGTCCCCATTACCACCCCTACTTGCAGGAACTGCCCGGGAGAAGGGACGATAGGAGAAATGCAGAACCGGAAGCGTGTCCGGTTCAGTTGAGTTAAGAATACGGAACTTGTACTGTATCAAGATTCCAACGGCACGCGATTCGCTGATGGTCCGAATGTATTCCTGCGTCTAACTACAGTAGGCAATCAGATAAGTTGAAGATTCGGGAACCCAGCCACTTAGGCACCATCAGATAAGTTGAATATCCTAATACCTGCTGGAGTACTTGCCCACTGTCCCTTCCGCGGGAAAAGTGTCCCTTTTCGCCGTGTTTCCTTTCTGCCACACAAATGGCGGCAACGATTCTATTGGTCGGTATGAAAAGGGAAGGAGAGCGCCGTTGCCTCGCTGAGCAGATCGACGAACCCGGCGAACTCTCGGAATTCAACTTACTTGATGGTTGGAATTATCTGAGTTGGAAATACGCGATTGCCTACTGTGCGCGTAATTCTCTGCATGACCTTATTAATTGAGGCCATCAACTTAGGAAACTTTCAATACATTAGAAATCAGTGCCGAGTACGGCGATACGTTGTCGCATTTATTAAGAACGATACTGATTATAGTGGACCGAGATACAGCAATTTTTTTATGTGCTCAATGTTTGCTTTGATCGCTGACCGCGGGACGAGTTTGAATATTGTGGGACATTGTGTAATCCTCTGAGGAATACGATGGTGGTCTTTTGCTTCTTCTATCTTTTCTTATTTTCGAAATATACAATGTCGCGAAGAAAGCGAGGATGAGGACGACTGCACTGCCTAGAATGATCGACAAAGAAACCGCGATTCTTGCATCGTTGTCTGCAGCTTTCACCATGACAGAGGCTCGTTCCTCATTGCCAGATGCTAAGGTCAACAAAGCTACGCACTGCCATTGACCAATGTCTTCGGGCCGCAGAGCTGCAAAAAGAATAATATGACGATAGTTATTAAGTTTCGATGTTGAGATAGAAGGCCGATGAATATTAGGAAAAACATTGCCTCTCTTCTCCTTTAAATTGTGGCGATGATCGCCAACGTATGGTTTTCTCTCATGCCGACGCCAAAGTTCGAAAAAATAATATCCCGATAGGATTTTCTGAGATTTTTATATCGACTGAAGAAAAAACCGTCCTTTGTCGAACGTCACCATAATTTAGTTGACTCGATCGGTTTAAATTAGGTAACTTTTTCGGATGTCTTTCCATCTTATAACTACACGTAGAGAAGGATCTGATACAATTTACCATATATCTAGTAAAAAATGTCGTATATTTCTGATAGTGCGGAGTCAATGAAAATTGCGCCACCGGTTGAAAATTACGAGAACTATGCGAATTTTTACCAGAAAATAAGGTAAAAATCCCCATAAATGTGGTAAACATGCTCATAATATCGAGTATTTTCGTTATAGGTGGCGCTACCGTCGAATTCTATCAGATGACATAATTATTTCTAGTAATCATTCTCTCCGTGTATTTATAATTCAGCTAAATAATAAGTATACACACTCAGGATGGTCACAGAGCATTCGGCCATTTCTTGCTGAAAATAATATCGCCAAACTTCCTCTTTGTTAATACCCCGACCATTCGGACGTATCCATCGACAGTAACGAAGAGTTGCCTCGTCATCGAGGAATGTGTGGCACGACAATTTCGTTTCCGTCTCAGCATAAACGGTGTCTTCAAGCGCAATAAGGTATGAATCTGAAATGAGCAATAATAACATATGTAATCGAAATATCAACGCTGCCGCTAAGAAAACAGATATAAACAAAGAAGCGTTGAAAACCTGTAACTTTAACGACAACAGTCGCCTCAACTTCCGCGCTATTTTCGATCCCCAAATGGCAAATCCACTCTCCGCTGTCGGTGTCTGTGGCTTCTTTGACTATCACACCGCAATCACCCGTAGAAAAACCCTTACCGACGTACTTCAGATTTGTACCGACACCTCCGACCGACGAGACACTATAGACTGTTCCATTGGGACTCGTGAACCAACAATAGTTGAGCACCGCGTTGATCGAACATAGAATCTGAAGAATAAACGCCATTTCAATTATTGCACACAACACAAGTTCGTTGTCCTTTGCTTTGCCAATTACCTTGTAATCATCACCGCGCTTTACGAATACTTTGGGAGTATCGATTTGGCGAACTTTCTCGGCTTCTAGAATATTCTTTGCCACATTGATAACTGCGCTTTGACCGTTAGCCATGTGGCAACTCCACAGACCAAAATCTTCCTTCGCCGGATTGTGAATTGTAAGACCGCACTCGCCGTACTTGTTGTGAGATGAGTTTCCTTTTTCGTATCCTTGACCGTAGTACGAGTACCTTTGGGCATTGGCAACAATGACCTAATCGATATTTCGAAATTTGAGACAAGTAAATTAGTAGAAAAAAATGTTATTTTGAAAAATGTACTTGTCGTTTCCTAAACCGGCTACGGCGTTGATCATGTACTCGTCTGGTCTGACGAAGAGACAAAATCTTATATATTCCAAGGCAGTTTTACAGATTAGATTAATCTCGTTTCCGACTTGAAATTTCGATGAACTTTCCAGAAAGCCTCCATCTGAAATTGTCCCAAGCGTAAGTTCAATGAGAGATCAATGAAATTGAGGCATTGTTCGCAAGCACTTTCGCACAATGCGTACCTACCTATAGTCGTAACATTGATCTTTACATGATCGAGTTCCAATTTGTCGGGTCTTGCGTAAGCAATTTTCCACACGCCACTGTGATCTGCACTGACGGCAGGAATCTCGTAAACGCATGATTCGAAAATGAGAGGCAATACAGTTCCGTCCGGTTTCGTCATTTGGCAAAAGCGTCCAAAACCCTTCAGCTTCGCAGGACGTCCAATCTCCCAGCTTTCGTGTAACATCTAACGAGAAAAAGCTTTATATTAATTGCCTGATTTTTTTGTAAGGTAAACAAAATGGGTTTGCATTGCAATTGGATAGTCGTTTTTTGCGCTTTGAATCGTATTATATAGAGTATTTTATCGCACATACTTCGTTATCTTTGCGCATGTTGGGTATAGTGATTTGAAACATCGCGTATTCGATTATATAATCATCGAACTGGGCGTAAAATGACCACTGGCCTATCATCTTGTTGCTAACCAACATTCGAACTCCACATCCATCAGTCCGAATCAGATCGTCGAATTTGTGTGACATGAGATTGTACGTCTCCCACTGAAAGATATGATGCGTCAAAATGTGATGCAGGAAGTGATCTTTTCGTTCGTTATGACATATCAATCGGAATAAACGAAGTACCTGATGATGGGTCAAGTTACAGAAGGTTAGGTTATCTCTGTTTGAATCAAGCCATACCGTCATCCACTGCCCTTCTGTCGACGATATGTAATCTGCGGTCTCACGGACTTTCCCTGAAACAAACAACGCATTTTCATCGTTTAGATGCTCATTTCTGTTTTTTTTTGCAACTGCCGAAAACAGTGAAATTGGAATTTTAATCGTAATTGGTGAAATTCAGGAACTCAATATAGATTCTGTACATTTATCTTGTGTTTGAAAGTTGACCATGTTCACTCGATACGCGATCGATTATTGTAGGTTTCCGGATAATCCTACCTGTTTCATTTTGATTACGAATTCCGTTTCGAAACTTGTAGTCTCCGTAATGGTTTCCATGGTCCACAGACCGGCATAATTAACTTCGACATCCCTTGCTTCGATACTACAACTTCTCTTGTCGCCGTCATAATATCCCGGAGATTCATTGTTCGGAAAAAATTCGTACTTTTTGCCTTCATTCGACGTGATGAAACACTGAACGACATTTTCCGCGGCATTCGGAGCTCGTAATCTCATTATAGCTCCTGCATTGAGAACACCATCGTCGTCTGGGAACACATTTTCGCATTGTTTTTCACTTGACGTTCTCAATAAATTATTAACGGAACATTATTACATCGACAGTTCAATGGGTTAATGGTGAAACGTTTCGATGACAACGCAACGCATCTATAGCCGAAACAAAATTGAAGCTTTTAACTTGCAACAGAAAAATGATAATAACCACTTTACCGCAGGTGGTTAATACGATTTTTAGTACCAAAAGGCCGCAAAAAGCGAGTACACGCATCATCGTTCGAACGAATGATCTATGGACTCTGCCAAAAAAAGCATTCGCGATGTTTCCTTTATACAGAGATACGCGGCTATTGGGGATCTGACCCCGAGTGGCGTGTACATTAAGTAATGTGTACTACGCGTGTACTGTGTGTGCGATTACGTGATACGTAAGAAGTCGCGATGAAAAAAATCAAAATATAACTGCAGAGATATGGGATCAGTTATCAATAGAACTACAGAATTGCAGTGAATTTGTACGCAACGTTTCATTTTTACGAAAGGATGCACATATATGCGTGTGTTTTAACCGTTGAAGGTCAAGTCTCCACTTTGATGAAAGTGAGTTAACGGACGGAAAAAGGAAAGAAAAAACATAAAATGTATATATCGCAGATACTCGTATTGTTAAAATAATTCCGATTCGGTGACCGATATGCTGATAAAATTGTATCGAAAGTTCATGAGTAAAATCAATTATGAAGTGCCATTAAGATATTTGAGGAGAACGGGAATAGTATCGATCGACATTCGTTATATCTTATCAAGGATTTTCCATCCAGTGCATAATCGAAATGTATCTTGAAATTAAATGAGTTGGTAAACAGGAACATTGATTTCGGGTATTCACAGTGATTCGGATTTTATCATTGATATTCTCGCCGCTATATACATTATATAATTTGACGAAAAATCCATCTAAAACATCGAAAAAAAGGGAGGAAAGTTTTTATTTATGTTTTTGTAAGGGGACTACGCGTCTGTAAATACTGCTTGCAGTGGGGAAAACGGACTCATGGGAAATACAGTTAAGGGAAATCATTGCCATGGTAACGAATGAAAATAAGGGAGCGATTAAGTTAAGAGGAGTTAAGAATACGGAGCTTGGACTGTAGTTCGATGGACGATTGTAACATTGCGCAGAAAACTTAAAAAAAGTATTGAGATAATTTGTTTCAACACGCGTAATCTTTGTTTTGGCTTGTGGATGGAGAAGCAATTCGAACTTTGGGAATGGTGTAGTCTTTGGGACAATATGGTGGTGGACTTTTAATTATTCCGCCATTTTTTCTTTTGTGAATACGCATTCCCGCAAATGCAGCTCCGATGATTGCAATAATGAGAAGGCCACTGCCCAGAGCAATGGACAACGCATTCGCGGTATCCGTTTCGTTGTCCGATACCTTCAGATCGATGGTGGCCCATTCTTCGTTGCTGGGGCCTCTGGAAAACGAAGCTATGCACTGCCATTGACCAATGTCTTCGGGTTCGAGAGCTGAAAAAAAATCGTAATCGTAATCGTATCACTATACAGTCCAAGCTCCGTATTCTTAACTCGACGGGACCGGACCCGATCCCTATTCTGTATTTCCCCTATCGTCCCTACTCCCGGTCAGTTCCTGTGAGTAGGGGTACCGAGGGGTATGCGCGCGGGGTTTCCCCCGCTTGGAGTGGGAAAAAGGGGCTGAGGAGAAATACAGTTAAGGGAATTCGTTACCATGGTAACGAGTTAAAATAAGGGACCAGTTAAGTTAAGGGGAGTTAAGAGTACGGAGCGTGGACTGTATTGTCTAATAACTTCGAATATCGAGTGAGGATGGTAACAAATGGTAGATAAACAGTATGTTCTTTGATTCGTCCAGTTAATTTTGAAGTAATAACTAACTAAATAACTACCGCCGGCAAAATAAAGACCCGTTACATACTTAGAATGGTTAGAGAACATTCGCTCGATGTTTTCCGTAAGTCGTAACGCCAAGCTTCCTTTTCATTGATTCCATAACCATTCGGACGAACCCATCGGCAGAGCTGAATACTTGACTCCTTACCGGGAAACATGCCGCATGAAAGTTTAGCGTCTGGTTGAGCGTACACCGTGTCTTCAGCCACGACAATGTACGATTCTAAAAATGAATGATGTATCAGTCATTTTTATTAGCAACGATCATTTGCCTTTATGTCGTTTCGCCGCTAACCTGTGACTTTGACATCAACAGTCGTTTCTAGTTCACCCGGTTCATTGGCAATACCCAAATGGCAAGTCCACTTTCCGTTATCGGTATCATTAGCATTTTTTACAATAGTCCCGCATTCCCCCATCGAAAAACCTTTGCCGTCGTACAGGAGAGTTCTAGTGTCGCCTTTAATCTTGGAGACACTGTAATCCGTTCCGTTAGGACTGGTCAGCCAACAATAACTCAATACCGCGTTGGCTGAACATCGAATCTGAACCAAAAACGCATTTCCAATCATGAAGATTCAATTTTTGAGCGAATGAAACGGGATTAATGATTCTATTGCGAATTACCCTAAAATCGTCGCCTCGCTTCACGAATACTTTGAGATTGTCTGCTTTGCTAATGTCCTCGGCCCTTCGATTATTCGCCACATTGATCACTGCACCTTGGACCGTTTGATCGATGCCCATCTGGCAAGTCCATAGACCATAATCCTCTTTCGATGGATTGTGGATCGTCAGACCGCACTCGCTGTACTCGCGATTTGGTACGTACCTTTCCTGGTACCCGTGTCCGTAGTACGAGTATCTTGTAACAATTATTAATAATACCAAATGATAGGTTGATAGTTAACGAATGCACTGGATTAACGTTGATCTGAGTTATACTTGTCGTTTCCTAGACTTGCTGGAATGTTGATGACGTGTTTGTCCGGTCGAATAAAAGTGCAAAATTCCAATCTCTTCAATGCCGTTTTACACAATAGATTCACCTTGTTTCCCACTCCCAACGTCATTGACCCTTCCACCAGATTGGGATCTGAAATTCTCAATAGCACAAGCGACATTCGATACTTACGATTGATTCATTCCATCATAAAACACGATAGCCGATTGGTCGTACCTATAGTTGTAACATTGATCTCTCGATGATTGAGTCGTAATTTTTCGGGTCTCGGATATGAAACTTTCCATATGCCACTGTGATACAAACTGACGGCGGGAATGTTGTAAACGCAGGAACCGAGAATAAGAGGCAATTTCGTTCCGTCCGGTTTCGTCAATTGGCAAAATCCCCCACCGAGTTCGTACAACTCCAGTTTCGCGGGTTGTCCAATTTCAAACATTTTGTTTATCATCTAACGATAAAGATTCGTTCGTAAAGTGTTGAAAAAAGATTCACATGTTGTGAACATTTTTATAAATTTGCCAATGTTGGTGTCTAAAACAGCATGTTAGACGTACATCGTTGTTCTTTCGCTCGAACGGAATACTGATATGGAATATCGCAGTTTTGATTAGATAATCTCCAAATTGGGCGGAGAAAGTCCATTGTCCTTGCATTTTCGGGTTGATTAACATTCGAACACCGCATCCGTGTACCCGCGTCAGATTCTCTGATTTGTGTTTCATGAGATCGTGTATTTCCGACTGAAAGATTAACAAATCAACGTAGAGTATTCTCTCGGTTGGATAATAGACATTTCTAAATTGAAATATTGCAGAAATAGAGCGCACCTGCGGGTTGATCAAGTTACAGAACGTGAGATTATCGGTGTTCGAATCGAGCCATAGTGTTGCCCACTGGCTTGCGGATGAACGTATGTTATCTGTGGGTCTCGTGATTCCTTGCTGAAATAATTTTGAATTTTTTTATCGTTGCCATCGTTCGTTTTTTTAGCAACCCTACCTGCTTTATTTTTACGCTGAATTCGGTGCGTTTTTTCGAGTTTTCAGTAATTGTTTCAATGCTCCACACACCGGCATAACTGAGTGAAATTTCTTTGATTTCGATGCTACACTTTTCCGAGAGGCCGTCATAGGATCCCGGAGATTTGTTATTTGGAAACAATTCATACGTCACGTTCTGACTTGACGTGATGGTACAGCGGATTAGTTTTTCCGTCGGTTTTGGAGCTTCTAGCGTCATTGTACCACCTTCACGATAAATATCATCTTCCCTGCCATCTGTGAACACGTTTGATACTCTTTTCTCTCGCTGATCTTATCGATATTCCTGATTTATTTTATCGGCACAATATTCGATCGGCGATTCATGAATATCGTAGACGGTTGAGTTTCGAGTAAAATAGGAAATGAGAGGTTGAATTAACTTTACCAGAATTAAATTTATCACAGGCGCTTAGTGAAATTAGTAGAGAAAGAATAGCCGCGGAAGCGAGAATTCGAGTCATGGTGCTATCTAACAATAAAACAACATTGAGAGTCAAAGCGTTCGCGTCGGTTCCTTTATACAGAGATAAGCGGTTGTTCGGTCTCTGACGTGGGGTGTCATTCACATCGACGTACACTACTTGCGGATATGTGTATCAATCATCACAATAACGATATATGCTATAAAACATTACCTAACAAATCAAAAAACAAAAACTCTGAAAATTGCACATTTTTATATTGTATTCTCATTAATTTCTTAAACGCGAAGAGCATTTAGTTTAATTTTTTATTTTCTTCATACGGTAAGCTTTGCAAGTAAAAAAAATTAATGAAGAAGCAGTGCGAAAATTTATAATTTTCAGAATTTTTTTATTATATCTGTAAAATTGTAACGACTAAAAATATCAGATTATGTTTTCACGAAACGTCGATTCTTCAATTTATTAAGGTTTTTTTTCTAAATAACAATGTCATAACGATAAAAACGGAAGGATTCATAACTTTTTAATCATTTTACCGATTCGGGAAGAAATAAAAAATTAATACCCGTAGAGGCCACTCGACTAATGTTAAAAGTTTCAGCGTAATTGCTGAAAATAATTAATGGATTTATAAGATGCGTTAATAAACTCTTTTCTGTCATCAATACCGTGCGGAATTCCTGGAGATTTCGTGCCAAGACGGGAATAATTGGGATCCGACAAAAAAATTTCCGAAATATTTATAAGTTTTGGAATTTTTTTTTAATATTATTTGTGACGTGATTTTTTGGAATCGACGTCACAAAAACCCAAACCTACCGTTACTCGCATGGAAATTACGATTTTAGTGCTGAAGTTTCGCGTTACTGCCTCTCCCAGCGACTTAAGATACCGTCACGCTCTCGTTGAGTTACCGATCGAGATTTTTGCAGTTTATTTTGTATTATTTTTTTTGTAATTATTCCCAATTAGCTTCATTATCGTTATTATTTTAGATCAGTTCGAGTTTTGAGATTCCGTTTGCTTAGTTTGGTTCACGATTTCAGATTTCTTTTAGTTCAGTTTAGTCGACGTTTCCGACTCTATTTGGTGGTGTAAGAAGTAATAATAAAGAGCCCAAATAGAGGAAGGACTCGGCGAAGAGTCTTGCGAATACGTCAAAGTCCGGTGTAAACCCGGCACCCCAAGAGATAGTGCAATGCGTTGAGATCAGGCGGAGGTATCGTTTGGTCCAGGCAAGAGTGGTGGAACACCTTGCGCTGCGTTATAGTTGAGTAGAGCCTTGTATCTCACGCATTGACTAGGGGGAAGCGATTGCGAAGATTCGTTCAAGTTACCGCGTATAGTATCGGCTCTCGATTCGATAAAGTCATGAGATGGTTGAGAGGGCAGTAGTTACCGTTCAAGCTCCCGAAAATAATTATCATAATTCGTTACGAATTTTCGTAGGCAAATTGACAGTCTACCGAGAGCTGCCCTAGAGGTAACTCGGGTCTCTCTCGCGCTCCCGTGTTGTTGACGTTCGGCCTATTGTTCGCGCGCTCGAGTGAGGCTATCTCTCTCGCGCACACAGTGTGGCCTAGCTGTCGGTTTCTCGTTCGCGTTCGGCTATCGCTCGAGTTTTGTGAGCTGAGTGTAACGAAAGAATTTTGTAATAAATTCTTCGCGATCCCGTGCGTGAGTGAAGCATTAGAAATAATGCTCCTTGTGCAGCGGTGATAGTGATTCGGTTCTCGGTGTATCGTGAGATACAGGTTCCCGCTCATTACAGGATTAAAGTGAAGTTTCGGTGAGTTTTTGAATTATAGAAATTTGTCGATCGCTTATCGATCCGCTTTTGTTACGTTCTCGTTAGCTCGCTTCGATCGTTCGATCAGCTGAGCGTTTCCGATGCACTTACGTGTGATCCCGTGGCTTCTTAGCCAAATTATTATTTTTCGGTCCCGCTTAACTTAACGTTCTCGTGGCTATTCTATTGACCTCGGATCGCGACCCTTCTACCACAACCCGCATCCTGAGCAACCGTGCATTTCCGCAACCGTTTGCTTTCGCGAATGCGTCGGCGTTAGTTCTCGTACCGTTTTCG
This sequence comes from Cryptus viduatorius, assembly GCA_964006125.1. Lineage (NCBI taxonomy): Eukaryota > Metazoa > Arthropoda > Insecta > Hymenoptera > Ichneumonidae > Cryptus > Cryptus viduatorius. The sequence continues at coordinate 17,667,154 of OZ023225.1, read as the reverse complement.
TTCCGTTTCGTTTTGTCGTTGCGGAGGTCGTAGTTCCACCGACTTCCAGTTCAGTCCGGATTGGTGATTCCGGCGAAATAAAAATCTACCCTGCGGAGGTCGTTCCACCGGCCTCCAGTTTAGTCCGGTTGTTAATACCGGCGAAACAAAAATTAACTGGCGCCCACCGGGACGCCGATGCATCCGCGAGGGTGGACGGCCGAAGGTGACGTAAGTTTCGTTCGCGTTTTGCTCCCGTTTGGTTTGAGCTTTTCGATTTTTGGTTTTTTTTTGTTACTTTTATTTATAGAGTTTGAGTTAGAGTTTCGTTAGGTGAAAAATACGTCACATATTGTATTGTTAAAGATTTATTGTTACGGATTATTTTTTGTTTACTATTTCCTGTTTTTGTTTTAAGAACGAAATTTTACAACGCGCGATCACAGTAACAGTGTTGCGCAGTAAAAAATAAAAAAGTATTCCGAATGTGTGCATGTCAAGGGAATGTTTAATGAAGGCGTTTTTTTTTTCTTGGATTGCGTGGTAAAAATCCGCGTGAAAACGGTGCGAAATATTGTAATCTTGGTGACAATAAGGACTCTTTTTTAGTCCGGTTTGTCTCTTTCTCCAGTAATGCATCGCCACGTAGAAAGTCGCCACATTCCCGACTATGATTAGTCCACAACCCAGAAGAATCGCTATTATCGTGGTGTTACCCATTTCCTCTTCTACTAACTTCAGATCAATGATAGTCCATTCTTCGACACTTGAATCTCTGGTCGTCGAAGCTATGCATTGCCGTTGGCCAATGTCTTCCGGTACCACAACTGGAATAAAATTAAAGAAAAATTAATGAAAATTGAATAAAAATACATACTTTAAAATCCGCGCAGACGCACTTAGAATGGTTAAAGTGCATTCGCTGATTCCTCTATTCAATAAGTAACGCGAAGCATCCTCTTTATTGATTCCATGACCATTTGGACGAACTCAGCGGCAGTATCGCACAGTTTCATCCGCATCGGGAAACGCGCGGCATGATAATGTTGGTTCAGGTTTAGCGTATACCGTGTCTTGAGTAGTGATAAGGTGTGTAAACAATAATAATAATGTGCTTCAACACTTTTGATCGCACCGACCATCAAAAAAAGAACAGTGAAACAAGAGACACTGATATCGGAAAAACGAGTCGATGATGAATGGTTTGCATGGCATACACTTTTGTTTATTATCAAACCTTTTAACGAACCTGTAACTTTGACCGCAACAGTTGCCTCGACTTCCCCGTTGTGGTCGATTCCCAAATGACAAGTCCATTCTCCGTTATCGGTGTCTTTGGCCCTTTCGACAATGGCACCGCATTCACCCATTGAAAGCCCTATACCGTCGTACTTCAGAACTTTATCGATTTCTCCAGTTGACGAGACACTGTAAGTCGTTCCATTGGGACTGGTGACCCAACAGTAGGTCAATATCGCATTGGTTGAACATCAAATCTGATCAAAAACGCATTGGTGATGATTCTGATTCAATCGAAGCCCTAATAAAACGTGTGGAACAATCCCACTACCAATCACCTTGAAGTCATCACCGCGCTTGACGTATACTTTGGGACTATCGACTTTGATCATTTGGTCGGCCGTTTGAGTGTTAGGAACATTGATAAGTGCACCACGGGTCGTGTCATTGACGCTTATCTCGCAAGTCCACAATCCGAAATCTTCTTTCGAAGGATTGTGAATCGTCAGACCGCAATCGTCATACCGACGACCCGGCGAGTGGTCTTCTTGGTATCCTTGACCGTAGTAGGAGTACCTTTGATCAATGTCAATTTTTACGCGATTGTTATTTCGAAAGATGGGTTAAAAGAAAAGATTGTATTAGGTTTCGTCTGTAAGTGTACCTGTCGTTTCCCAGACCGGTTATGACATTGATGACGCGTTTATCAGGTCTGATGAAAATACAGAGCTTCATTGATTTCGTACCAATTCTGCACATTAGATTCACCTCCCCTCCAACTCCGACTATCAATGAACTTTCCAGCGAATGTGCGGCTGGAATTTCCAAAATCACACAGTAACATTGATAAATACAATCGCTGGTTGGTCATCAAAAAAAGGTACGGCATTCGCATACGGATTTGTAATAACGGATATGTAAGAAGGGTGTATCTTCCTTATCTTCCGAGTAAAAAAAAAGTTAGGTTACCGCATGATTCGTTAAACGAATTTTTTTGCACCCAATTTGTTAAGAACTTTTTGGAATTATTATTATGCTCTTAGTACCCTGTGTATGATTAATTTTAAAAAATTTTAATCATATCGGGAAATTTTCGAAAATCTTTTTGAATCTCATTTTTGCCTTAGAATATAACGATACACCCTCCTTAAGAAAGATCTTTTCAACCTTTGTGAGTAGTGATATTGATGTCCACGTAAGTGAGGTCCAGTTGGTCGGTCCATTATGATGCGCAGTGACAACAGGAATCACGTGAAAGCACGATCTCAAAATTAGGGACAATTTAACACCATCCGGTCTCGTAAATTGGCAAAAGATCACGCCGCGCACGTTGAGGTTCGACGTCCCCGATTGACCAATCTCCCACGTTTCCTGCATTATCTGCCAATAAACATTTATCTCGTCAATCAGAACACAAAAAAGTATCTCTTTTTGAGTGCTGATTCGTTCAATTTATCGTTAGCTATGGCATTGATTTTCCCATTTCGTAGAAAAGGGCCACTAAAGTATTGGAAATTAAAAAGCGACACGTGGGAGAGAAAGTGAAATAGTTGATGAATCATCTGATTGATTTTTCGTGTTAGAATATTGAATATCTTTTATCGATCATACTTTGTTATCTTTTCGTTCCTTTGGTATACTGATTTCAAATAACGCGGTTGTGATTAGATAATCGCCGAATTGAGCGCAGAACGTCCATTGTCCTTTCGTCTCTCGTTTCACCAACATTCGTACTCCGCATCCGTGTATCCGGGTGATATTCTCGACTTTGTCATCCATCAGATTGTGTATTACCTCCTTTAAGATAAAACGAACCAAACTTCGAGGATTATCTCGAGAAGGGAAAAACACAGAACTACCCTCTCTTATTCTCGATTAGACATCTCAGTCCGAATATCGATTAAGTAAAACACCTGTGGATCGGTTACGCTACAGAACGTTAGGTCGTCTCGGTCCGAATCAAGCCACGCTGTTGCCCACTGTCCTGCGGCTATAGATAGATAATCGGCGGGTCTCGAAATAGATGTCTGAAAATTTTTTTTTTTTTATTTTTCATAGTTTTTTCTTTCTTTCCACAATTTCAGAATTTCGTGACTCTTGGTGAGTCGTTGGAATGATTAAAATTTAATTTCACAAATTTCAACTACGGAATTGTTATCGAAGGTTTTTCACTATTATTGAACATATAAACCGTTAATGAGAAATTGAGGGATGCGATTTCATTACCTATTCACTGTCTGCGATTACGAATTCGTTTCGAGATTCTGTTCGGTAGCCAATTTCTCATTATGAATTAACAACAATCGTACCTTTTTCATTTTGACGGTGAAATTCGTGTGGAAAGTGTCGGTCTCGGTGACGGTTTCCATGGTCCAAACACCGGCATAATTTATTCGAATTTCACGCGCTCTGATGCGACAAGATTTCTCGTCGCCGTCGTAAGATCCTGGAGATACGTTATTCGGGAACAATTCGTACTTTTTGCCCCGATTCGTCGTGATGAAACACTGAATTAGCGTTCCCGTGGGTTCCGGAGCGCCCAGTGTCATCGTCGACCCTTCGGTAAGGACTCCTTATCATCCGTCGACATATTTAATAACATTTTCACTTGACGAATTTAGCAAAATATTTAACTTCCCCGATTGACCGCCTCGAAATAAGAAACGGCGATAGCGTTAACCGAGTTGCGAATAAGTAGTTAGAATCTATAAAAATTAAAGTTTGCAGCGAAAGAAAAAAAAATGAGACGGTTTCTCGTCTATATTAGTTTACCGCAGATGGCACCAAATACGATCGGCAGAGCGAGAAGACCAGCAAAGACAAGGATTCGCGTCATTGTCCGGTCGAACGATTAGCAACTCGAAGAACGAAAGTGTTGGCGCCGGTGCTTTTATACAGAGATAAGCGCCTATTAGAGTTTGATGCGGCTAATTGCCCGTATGATGGTGCGCTCTTCGTATATTCCAATCGCGTTCAGTCCTCAATGAAATCTTTATCAAAGATGGAGACAACTAAGATGACTCAATATACGATAAGTCTTCTAAAAATAGGTATCGATTAGCTGCTGCTTTGGGTGAAGGAACACCATAATTCTACAGAAATACGGAAAAATACGAATATTTCTTGTATCGAAAAATCGGCCATAGAAAGTCAGATTGTTCGATTTTATCGTGTGCCTTTTGGGAGCTCTGTTGATGAACTCTGTTCTACTACACTGACAAAAAAAATCGGTCGGATCGACTAAATCGGCGAATGGCGAAAGACAAAAATTTTGGTCCATAAACGAAAATAATAATCATAATAGGGAAGCAAATAGTTATTTCTTTTAAGGGGTTACACCTAGTTGGCGACCGAAAAAAAGGCGTGTTGTTGTGAATTTTTTTTGGGAAAATGATTGCAGGTTTCGAACTGTTTTTTTTTCATAGTATAGGGTATATCTTTGACTATGTTTCATCATTTTTATTGGAAGAAATTCACAGATGTAGCAGATATAATATATTTTTCGGACCGCTGTTAAACAAAAAACCAAAAATCGGTGACCGCGATATCTTAAAAACGAGTGGACCGATTTACTTGAAATTTTGCACACTTTTTTTTTTATATCAAAAGGCAGTCCTTAATCGAAGGATTTCTTTTTAGCTCCTTTTTTCATAACTCGACGGGAGCTTCAATATTCTGTATTTTCCCTGCAGTCCCCACTCCCAGTCGATTGTTGCCAATAGGGGTAACGAGGGGTAGATGTGTCCGTAGATATAAAGCCATGGCGCGAGTTTGCGCGTGCGCAGCGCTCATAGTGGGGCGAGCGGATTCAGGGGAAATTCAGGTAACCGAAATCGTTGCCATGGTAATGGGTTAAAGTAAGCGAGCAGTTGAGTCAAGTGAAGTTAAGAAAAGAGGGGCTCCACTGTAGTATAAAAATCTGAAAAAATTCATGCATATTAAAGGTACTGGAAAGATTAATTTTGCATAATAATAATTCTAAAATATTATTAACAAATCGATGAAAAAAAAATTGTTACACAAATTTACGGTAACGCAATTTTTTTTTCAATGAAAACGATTCGTTAATTTCTGTGAACACATATGAATTATTTCAGATTTTTATCTTGGGTTTGATTTTTTTCATTTTCTACACATTTTCTCCGGATAAAAAAAATTCAAACCGAAGATAAAAATCTGAAAAAATTCATAGGTATTCAGAAAAATTAACGTATCATTTTCATTAAAAAAAAGTTAAGGTACCGTAAATTTGTTTAACAATTTTTTTTTTCATTAATTTGTTAACAACATTTTCTAATTATTTTTATGTAAAATTAATCTTTTCAGTACCTTTAAAATGCATGAATTTTTTCAGATTTTTATGCTATCGAGAAGTGTTTGCAATTCCCTCTCCATTTCGTCGAATTCAGGCGAAATGAACACTTCGCGCTCGAACCTCCTCAATGGATGAAATAATTGTTTCTTTACCAGAAACGCCGATTTAGTCAATTCAACCGACTGTTTCGCTTAGTGTCGAAAAACAGCTGTTCGGCATTGAAATGAATGAAAGCAAAAACGCCTAAAGAAGAAAACAAGGTGAAGGTCGCTGGTGCGAGTTATTTGTACAGTCGGATATTAATTGGTATCTAATTTCGTCAGATTTCAGTCGGTTACTCTCGTTACTGCGCATTTCGTTAGCGCAATTATAGAAAACATCCACTCATGGAGTGTCCATTATACCACTCCTCTCGTATTTATAGGCTCTATCGCGAGGAGAAAAATCGATAGCTTTCGTGACGCGAATGTTTGTATCTTTGTATCGAAATATCTCGATGATACGGCGGCATACCTTGCTAAAGTCCTATCGAAAATTCACAACTCAAGCCACTTGAAACAACATCGCGATAATTGAAAAGATCGATGGGAGTATTGGATGGAATCGCGTATCGTGATCGGTGGGAATTAAATTGATATTAAGTTGGATGGCGAACAGGAATTTTCATTTCAGCTCATTGCACGATCATTTTATCGCTAATCGCGATTAAATCGGACGATTACATAATTCGCCAAATGACTGAGAGAAATTCACGCATATTTCGTCGATGATGAAAAAACAATGAATTTCTTTTTTTAATTGCATTCGTATACTTCGATATATATAATAATGGATATAATAACTTTGAATATTTCAATAAACGCCGCCCTCGTAACGTTGCAATTTTTTTTTCATTTTGTAATTCGACAAAACTGCGAAATGTCCGCGAATGAGATGCGAATGAGATTCTCGTAATAAAATAATTTTTGTTGAAAATTGCGGAATGTTTTTTGAGACGCATCGTCGTAAAATGGATTTAAAAAAATGACAGAGATTTGAGAGAAATCATATTTTTGCGATAATATCGTAATTTTTTTTTAATGCGGCTATTTTTTTGTAGCTAATTATGAATTACTATTCAGTTTTTTTGCTACCACGTGCTCTTTGTTATTTTTCGCTCTAAACAATAATCATTACGATCGTCGAAACGCAGAAATTGCGTCGAACAATAAAATACAAAGCGTATCACGAATTCGTGAACGAAAACATAAGAACAATTTCTTTTAGTATACGTAATCTTTGTTTCTTATAGTGGGATCAGAATCGGTTTTAACACCGTGAGGAATGCCGTAATCTTCCGGATAATACGGCGGTGGATTTTTTGTTATTCTTGCGTTTCTTCTTTTGTAGATATGCATTGCCGCGAAGAAAGCTCCGATAAGAGCGATAACGAGAAGTCCGCTGCCAAAAACGATCGACAATATGCTCGCGATCTTCGTATCTTCGTTAACCGCCTTCAGCTCGATCGGAGCCCACTCTTCGGTGTTGGAAGTTCGAGATAACGAAGCTACGCACTGCCATTGGCCAATGTCTTCGGGTTCGAGTGCTGAAAAAACAAAAAAATGGTATTAATAAATATTATTCAATTTTTTCACTGTCGTGAAGACTAAGATGTATACATACTGAGAATAGTTAGAGAGCAGTCGTTCGTTCCTTTTTGCAGATCATAACGCGACGCATCCTCTTTATTAATTCCATGACCATCGGGACGAACCCATCGGCAGTACTGAAGGGTACCCTCCTCGCCGATGAACGTGTGGCACGACAATTTTGGATTGCCTCTGGCATACACCGTGTTTTCGGTTGCGATAAGGTATGTATCTAAAAATGTATAATAATCCTGAGGTTACGAAAGGCAATTTCTGGACCGCATTTCCAGGTTGGTTGAGCTGCAAACCTGTAACTTTGACCGCAACAGTTGCTTCGAGTTCCACCGCCTCGTTATCAATGCCCAAATGGCAAATCCAATCTCCGTCATCGGTGTTATTGGAGTTTTCCACAATTGCACCGCATTCTCCCATTGAGAAACCTCTGCCGTCGTACTTAAGACTACCGTCACCTCCTTCCGATGAGACGCTGTAAGCCGTTCCATTCGGACTGGTGATCCAGCAATAGCTTAATATCACATTGGATGCGCAGTGGATCTGAAGGGAAAGGTATTGTTTGTTTCTAAACGCTCACAAATCAATTTGATTGGTATCTCTGGTTTCACGTACCTTAAAATTATCACCGCGCTTTACGAATACATTGGGATTATCGATTATGCTTCCTCGCGCGGCTGCTCGCGGTTTCTCCACATTGATTACCGCACCGCGAATCGTTCCATCGATGTTCACCTCGCAAGTCCACGCACCGAAATCTTCCGCTGACGGATCTTCGATCGTCAGACCGCAATCGCTGTACAGACGGTTCGACGAGTATCTGTCTTGGTATCCGTTGCCGTAGTAAGAGTACCTTTAGTCATTGTTGATAATAATAAGTTAATTGGTTCTCCAACAGTCAAAAGATCAATTTGATTGCAAATTATACTTGTCGTTTCCTACGCCGGCGGGAACATTGATGACGACTTTGTCCGGTCTGATGAATGTACAAAATGTCATCGATTTCTTGCCGCTTCTGCACATGAGATTAATCTTATTTTCCACTCGTTCTACCGTACCTTCCAGGAATTCGGGATCTGCGATTTCCGCAAAAAAATCGATTATTAGAATCAGTCGCTTAATGAGAAAACCAAACTGATAGTCGCCCGCGAATTCGACAAAAGCGAATGATTTCGAAAACATTTTTCGTACCTATCGTCGTAACGTTTATTAGTATATGGTTTAGTTCCAGTTTTTCCGTTTTTGCATATGACGCCTTCCATACACCACTGTGACGCAAACTTACAGAGGGAATTTTGTAAATGCATGAGCCGAAAATTAGCGGCAATTTCAGTCCGTCGGGTCTCGTCAATTGGCAGAAGAGCGTTCCGATTTCGTGAAGATCCAATGTTATCGGTCGTCCGATTTCCCAGTCTTTGTGAATCATCTATCAATAAGAAATTCCTTGAAAATTAAACATTTTTTACACTTCATATCGTAATTTTGAAATAAATTGAACGATTAAGAATTTTTTGGCAAACGATTTTCTGTTTCAGGACATAGAATCCCTCATCGCACTTACCTTCTCATCTGAGGAGCCGTCGTATGGGATATTTATTTGAAATAATGAATTTTCCAGTGTAGTATTTCCGAACTGTGCATTGAATTCCCATTGTCCTTGCATCTTAGGAGTAACCAACATGCGGATTCCGCATCCATTCACTCGGGACATATCATTATCGAGTTTATCATTCAAGAGATCGAGTTTTTCCCACTAAAAGATTGAGAAACCAAATTTGAGAATTTCCTTAGACGTGAAAAAAAAAATACATTCAATTTTAATTGGAAGATCGCGATCACCTGTGGATTAGTCAATTTGCAGGCAGTAAGATCATCTCTGTCCGAATTATCCAGCCACACTGTTACCCACTGTTCTGTTGCTGAAGATATGTAATTCGCAGGTCTCGTGATTCCGGTCTGAAATTGATGAAAACTTTTTACATTCGTCACGATTGGTTTTTCCTCGTTGATCGGAGCGACGGACCGAACTATCGACAAGTCGAGCCATTGGCTTTTTGATTAATTTTATTTAATTTCATTCAAATTGATTCAATTTTTCCGATAAACCAAACAGCGACACCTTCCAATTTCGCGTTTCGTTTATTTTGATCGTTTCGTATATTTCAAAAGAGAAAAACTTTTGAATTGAAAAAAAAATGATCACTTTGACGGGTTGCGAGGTAAACACTCTTACCTTCTTAAATTGGGCTAAGAATTTCGTTTGCTCGCTTCCGGTTTCGGTAACGGTTTCGATGGTCCAAAAACCGGCGTAACTGCTGGGAACATTCCTAATGTCGATGCTACAGCGCCTGCCGCTGCCGTCATACCAGCCTGGCGATTCATCTTCCGGAAACAATTTGTACTTAATGTTCTGATTCGTGGTGACGGAACATTCGGTTATTTTTCCGGTGGTCTTGGCTTCCAATCTCATTATAGATCCCTCCAAGAAGGGATATTCCGGCACTATATAATCTGCGAACACATTTAACACCCTTTTCACTCGACGATATTGACGAAATACTCAAAATTTAATCGGCACAAAATTTCCATCGACGGTGCGATGAATCGGTGAAACAATTAAATCACAAGATTAGTCGAAAAAGTTCGATCGGAAATATGCGAAAAGCTTTAACTCGCATCGATTCCTCGACTGTGTACCTTTGGCACAGGTGCCCAATACGATTTGCGCAGCCAAAAGGCCCGCTAACGCAAGAATTCTCGTCATCGTCGCTCGACGGAATGATCAACTGATTCTGAGAATGAAAGCGTTCGCGCGGCTTCTTTTATTCAGAGATAAGAGGGGTACCATCGGGAGGTTGACGCGGACCGTCGTACGTGAAAAACGCGCGTGTGTCCGTCGCTCGCTTCGTGAATCGTTCATCGAACGAACGAGACACCTACCATAACACGATACACAATAAATCTTATAAAACCAAATAAAATCGATGAAAAGGACAACTTCAGCGATAAGATCGGTTATTAAGTGGGTCAGGTCATCGGTGCTGCCATTGGTACATGAAATTGGATCGAAAAACTTCATTTTACGGAGTGATAAACAAAAAATCTGTAATTTTGAAGACAAAGAAATCGACCGTATGAGACTATAACGTGCCGCGCGTCTTTCTATTGCACATTGGCCGTCGTTTCGAACGGAAATATATATTAAACAAGTTCGCTTCCATTATTTCTTTTACGACTTTACGAAGCACCTGCCATAACCGAAGTCTACATAACGAAGAGATGAAGTAAAAAAATTGAAAGACGTGCGGTTTCCCGTATCGGTGCGCGTTATCGCGAGAAAACAAAAAAAAACCGTTTCCTATATAACATGGATATTTGCATTGTTGATACAATCCCGATAATGGTACCTGTTGAAACTCCGATAAATACCGCCGATTCGCGAAGAAAAGTAAATTTCAGCGCCATTACCTATTAGTAGACGAATCGATATATTCAACGAGATCGACAGCGATTATCGGTCAATCTCGCCTATCCTTATCTCGTACGTGACATCCAGTGCGTATACGGAATTTAAATTGAGATTAAAAAAGGTGGCAAATAGCGGCTCTCATTCTTATCGCTCTGACCGCGATATATTGGTCGCTACAAAATATGTGGGAAAATCTTTGCAAGAAATACATTTATCGACGAATTGAAACAAATTTCATCATTTGTCGCGTTTTTTCATGCGCGAAATTAAAAAAAAAAAAATTAATCTGTTTCTGTTTTTTTCTCGATGTATATTTGTCTCTCAAAATATGAGTTTCTGTGTACATGAAAATTAATTTTTTTTTTTTTTTTCAGTTTATCTTCATTAACGTGGAATCCTAAATCATCCGATGCCTTATTATCAATTTATTTCGTGATGACAAAAAACACGATTCGTGTCGATCGGTCAATTTTGCATTGCGAGCGAACGAAGTATTCGCAGCTTGACAACAACGTCTGTGAACTATGGTACACATAAAGTCCATTTCGTACTTCCTGTCAGGACGTCATCACCGTCCAATCCTATTTAAGATTAGACGCAGGCGAGAATTGCGTTACCTCGGGAGTTTGAGCGGATCAAAGGCAAATTCTCAGTTGGGATGCATACGGGCGTAATTGATATGCCTGATGGGGGTTTCGCCAAGTCGGATAGTCAATTACCATAATCTTGTTGCGGGAGGCCAGTATCTCTGTCTCCCGTCCCCTCTCCCGCCCTCTATAGAGTTTCGACCCGCTCTTGGACCGTTCTGCTCAACGCTTTCCGTATACGCATGGGAATATCAATTCCATTCGGCTGCAATGAAAAAAAAAAAAAAAAATGAAAAAAAAAGAAGAATGCCTTCCGCAGTAATTCTCAATGATTTTATTCAGCCTAAAGCCACATGTACAAAGTTTGAGGGATATACGAATAAAGAACCGACCCTCTAATTTCATCCCCCGAGAGAATCCGCAGACTCCCTGCCAATCACGTGGTATGTTTGTTACCGATAGTTGGTAGTTATAATTAAGACGATGAAAGACCCTTCTGTTCATCGCGCATTCAGTCGGTAACAAAAACTGTAATGGATTTTGAAACTTTAAGGGATGTTTCCAGTGTGAAAAAAAACAATCGATTTTTTTGTTGTTGTTTTATCCATTAGTATATACGGTGAAAAATATCCTCTCAAATTTTTAAAGCGAAATTCGAAATACTTCGCTGGCAATAGCCATTCCGCGGCGTTCGCTGTCTCAAGTATAGAGAACAGCGCATCGACACTGCGAAGTATCGAAATTCCGTTGACAGTAGAGCTTCGAGAAGAGCCTCGAAGCTCAGCTTTTCAAAACGGTGGACATTTTCCAGAGAACAGTTTTAAGCGATCGTTTTCAAATTTTAGGAGAACATTCTTCACGCTACTCTCTATCGTGCTATGGAAGCTTTTCTTTTTTTTTAATCTTCCTATTTTTTTTAAAGAAAAACTGTCTAAAAAACGGTTAAATTCGGTACTTTATGTTCAAACCGCCGCCATTTTGTCAATTATGATAAAAAAGCCCCATAGCGCAATAGCCAATCGCATACTAATTAATAATCCTTAGGATTTTTTTTTTTTTTTTTTTTCAGGTCAAATTTCGACCCCCAGGAGGCCATGAGGCTATCTTTTTTACCAACATTATTTTCAACAATTAAAAAAAATTGTTTAAACAATAATAATCGGCTTATAAAAAATCATTCTCTGTCATTTATGATTACCTTAATATCTCATAAAAATTTCAGATTGATCGGCGTATAGTAACCGTCCGAAAAAAAATCGTGAAAATAAGCTATTTTTCGGGGCGTCACACTGAAAACATCCCTTAAACATTTGAGGAGAAAAAAAAAATTGTATTTTGCCGCGTTTAACAATTCCGCATGTAAACAGTTACTTTTTTTCCCCTCAAATATCTGTGGTTTCGAAATGGCATTTATTACAGTTTTTGTTACCGATTGAGTTTATTTTCATAACCGGAAGATTTTTTTTTTTTATAAGCAAATATCGCGTATCCTATTTGCAGAGCCGCGTATTCGCATATATTTGGACGATAAAAGGGTAGTTGGGAAAGAATATGAAGATAGCTCTCGATTAACTCGGTTAAATACGAGTCGGCCATTTATCAGAGGGATAATAGAGACGTTACTTTCGCGCCATATGCCATACATACGTATATAACGTGTACCGCTGCGAGGAAATATACAGAGGGGGCAAAGGTACACCTACACGAGAGCTGATATGCCGTATATACCTATAGAATAACCATACGCGCAGTTAAATGGCTACGGGGTGGCTGCACAATGGATTCGTGAATTGTACCCATGCGTGCGGGTGCGAGCGAACGTTTGAATCCGACAAATAGCCAGGAAAACGGCTTGCGAACGGGGGACACACAGTTTGTATCCGCTACAATAGGGAACAATGCACTTTTGTGGAGGTACCGCGCGAGGCGGAGGAGATTTTCGGCTCTGGTATTGCCGTCCGCGACCATCGCCGGGCCGTATACTATAATCATGTACCCTGGTGTCCCTGTGGCACCATGGATGACATCACCGGGGGCCGAGCGGTGAAGCTTCCCGGAGGCGCGCACCACCCCCGCAGCCCGGAGTCAACGCATTCCGAAACGTGCGGTGCGTTGCGCGGTCGCGACTGCCGATTCCCGAAACACAATTTCGCGTGCTAAATATGATTTCGAATTAAATTCGCCGAAAATCCGGTTAAACTGTTCAAAATTCAAAATGGCATTTGAATTTCTTGAAAAATGTACATTTCCGTTATATATTTCGCGCAATTTTCCAGATATCAAATTCAAATTTTGACTACAAATAGACTGATTAAATATGATTCAGGATAGAATTTTTCGGGAATTCGTCGGAAATCGCGCTTTTTCTTGGAGACGTTATTGTCTCTTCTGACTTCTACTAATTTTGAGATCGCGAGATAAATTTTTTTTCAAAAACAGCTATAATCGTAAAAGAGGGTTGTAAAACAGAATCTCGCATATCGCTTCCTCATTATTTTGAAAAAACCTGTGAAAAAATTACAATTGGTTACATAAGGTGTAAAATAATGAGAAAGCAATGCGCAATGTTCCGCTTTGCAACCCTTTTATACATTTTTTTTCCCCCAATCAAATTTCGAATAATTATCTCGTAACGTCCCCTTCGATGTTTCGAGCGTTCGAACATAACAACGTCATTAACCGTTCCGTCGTCATCGACGTTGGTAGTGCGTGAATTTTTCACTTGTTTCGATGTTCTTGTCGTTGAAGGGTATGGATTCGTACACTCGAGACTCGATTGTCATCGAGTCTCGTGTTCCGAACAACGGACGTGGTAAAATGATGCGCAGATCGCGTCGCGAATTTTCGCGCTACGCGCGTCGTGGTACACGATACAACGGTGGAGGCAATGTCATAGTTATAACGTCGACAAGAGCGGCAGAGAGAGTTCACTCGGGCGAAAGGTTAATTCTGTAATCCCGTGAGCGGATGTAGTATCGCTGGGATCGCGCGGGGGGGTGTATGCTGACTCATTTGCACAATAATGGCGTAATTCTACCGTCCGGATGATATAGCGGAGTGAACACGGGTGTCGCGACACCACTGACGGGGCTTTGGCGCACGATAAACACGCGGCGTATTCGATGCACCGGGTGTGCGGTTCCGTCCATCGACCAACGCCCGAGCGAAAGAGCTGTGCATCCAATCCATCGTATCATGGAGTTTAGCAGCGGCGACTCTCGCCGGGCGTTTGGATACTTTGGTCATGCGGCGTCGAAAACCCCCAAAATGAGTTCGTGTAATCGGCAATAGAGAATAGAGAACTCAGCGTTCGTTGCGCAGCTTCGTCGGCGCATATGTAGGAACCGGTTGCGCGGACCCGTAGGTACATTTTCGTGTCGACGGACGCGAATGAAACCGAGTTGAACGTTCGAGTTGTTCTCGTCCACTAGATAAATATAGGAAACTGCTAGTTGCGTCTATTCGTATCATACATAATCATACATATACCCGCATGCATCTCCGATGGACCGTTTGTTATTCGGCTTTTGGCAGCGCGGAGTCCTCGAATTGTTCCAACAGAGACACCGAACACCTCAATCGTAATTACAGTAATTGCGTCACGCGTAAAAAAAAAAGAAAAAACGCGCATGCCGTTTACGGAATTCGACGAATCGTCTGCGAAAAACGCTGTCGTCAAAAGATCAAAAGACTGCGTGGCGTTTCATGAGTTCCGAGAAGAGAGGCACCGTTTCGTCAGTCGGAACTTCGCTTTACTTCTCATGTTGCGATTTTATCGAAATTCCTTGATAATTTTTTTTTTTTTTCGTCGTTTAATCGTTGGCACATTGTAATGATAGAGTTTGCACTCGCGAATGTCAGATAAAAAAGATTTATCGATCGATATATCTCACAAGGAGGGATTAATCGGTATCGGTGATATACGTATAATTCGTCGTTCAGCGTCGACGTTTAATTGAATAAACAACATTTTCATCTTTATTTTTTTTTGTTCGAATACATTTTTTTTCCGTTGCGACATTCCTTTGAGGAAAACAATTACGGCGGATGAATATGGAGCAATTGGTACGATCGCTCGCCAATACATCGCGACGGGGAAAGAGCCCTTCGGAAACTCGTTTTATCCTATATATACCTATATACAGCGATCGAGAAAGAGACACGGAAGGATTTAAGATTATCTCACTTGATAACATAAGTACGCGCCATGTTCCATACAGCTTATCGCTTATTCGTATGTACGCACCTCCTACGGTGATTTCGAGAGCCGCACAATGGATACAGAGACGGAGCGGAGTTCGGCTAAAGTACTTTAGATATATATAAATTAATTGTACGTCCGTTGGGGCGAAACACATACATTCTGCCGATTCAATGTATGGTTTTTCAAGTGGGCGCC
Source organism: Cryptus viduatorius (assembly GCA_964006125.1). Classification (NCBI taxonomy): domain Eukaryota; kingdom Metazoa; phylum Arthropoda; class Insecta; order Hymenoptera; family Ichneumonidae; genus Cryptus; species Cryptus viduatorius. The sequence goes on along the minus strand of OZ023225.1, from coordinate 17,651,526 downwards.
TCGTCGCTCGAGATTAGGGGCTCGTTGGTTTTTGTTGGATTTGCACAACAATAAAGTCGACGTAAAGAAGGGGGCGCAGCATGTGCGAACCCACCGCTCGGCGAACCGCGCGCGTACGCAACACTGTCCTTCCCGTTCATCAAGAAGGGAGGGATCCTTAATCCGACGCGATGCTCTCCAATTTGATATATTTTCTATCCTGTGTAGTATAATGCACTTTCGTTTTTTTTCTTTTTTTTTTCTTCTATATATCTCCCCTAATACAACCAACGGTCGGGCGTCATAACCCCCGATGTGTATTCAACACATGTCCCGGGAGCACGAGCTTCGGGAGGACAGTTGAAAAATTGTTTTATCGCCGGCGCGATATACATAATCCTCTTTAATTCACCCCATGGAAGTTGTTTGGTCGAACAAACGTATTATGATCTTTTTTTTTTTTCGTATTGTTATTTGAAGATTTTTTTTTTCATCTTTTTTTACTTCACGATCGATCACGATGGATCTTTCGTATTGAACAGAAATCGACACAATTTAAAATCTAAACCGCTCGATATGGTTTTTATTTATTTTGTAGTATTTTCATTCCTTTTCTCAAGCATCACGCGGATAATTGGGACAAATAAAAAATTTTATTCTCACGTACGAAAGACGTAAATATACGTACGAATTCTCCGTCCGATCGTTAGCTTCAATTGCACCGTTTAATTAATTAAAAAATCGCGAAAATTAAAAAAAAAAATTGAAAAGTAACGTGGAACTTTTGTTTTTTCGATGGTTCAGAGATTTTTTTACGCTTCTGCGTGTTGTTGCTACGAAAAAACGAAATTAGCGTTCCACATCGATCGGCCGGAAAAAGTCTTTCGTACGTGATGAGGGGTTATGTTACTATCGATTTTGAATTCAACTTCGATATTATTGGCGATGAAACTCCTGTAAATACATCGACGAACTATGATACCCGTTTTTTTCGTCAGTCTCGTGTTTAATATTCAACGAACGTGAGAACATTAAATGTACGCGATCCGGTGCTACTGGCGCCCAATTAAATTTAAAAGAATGACTGGCAGTATGATTATTTCTTTCGCGCGTCAGTGAGGCCTTTTAAGTCTCTTCTTGTTTCGAGAGATCTATGGGGAACGGGAAGAACGAGAGAAAGAAAAAAATGTATATAAAAAAAGCAAAACCGGGATATCTTTGCTGTCGACGCCGTTTACCGACGTCCCGTTGCGCACGTTTGCTCTACTCGCGAACAACAATGGAGAGATTATGCTCCATCGTGTAGTGGTGCACTTCATTCGTCTGGCGGAACCCGCGAAAACCATTCTTTGAATTCTACTGCAAAACCGAAACGAATTCGATTCCATCGTTACAATCCATTGAGCAAAAAAAAAAAAAAAAATTCATCGAAATGTTGAAAAGACGAAATTTCTTTAAAAATGAAAAATCAGCTCCCGAACTTTCGGATTTTTTTTTGTTTCCATCGAAATTCATGTTATTTGACTCATTCATGGTGGGTTTTTGGTGATTTATTTCTTGCGAAAAAAAAAAAAAAAAAAATACGAATTCGGCAAATTTAATCTCCGAGAATGCGAGAGAGAAACAATAAACTGACGAAACCTATCATTTAGCGTAGAATTTTTTTTTTCTCTCATTTCTTCTCGTTCCCGGGGGCACGAAAAGGCGCGATCAATAACAATTGGGCATTGCATTCCTGGCTCTGTGCTTCGTTTCTCGAGATCCGTCGAGACGAGGGAGCGAACAATTAGAGCGCGAAAGGGATTAGAAGTAAATCAAAAGCCAAACGACTAATCCTAGTTACGGGTTACGGATGCGTGGAGCGAGTTATCGGACTGATGCGCGTTCTCTTCATCTACTATTATTTTAATTGCTCCCTGATGGACCTTAGCGTCTGTGTTGTTTCTTCGGCAAACGTTCTCATTCTTAATTACACTCCGCTTTGAGATCGCCGTCGTTCAAAAAATCTTCGAGTCGAATTTCTGACTCCGATGTGTTTAGAAAAGAAACAAATTTATATCCACCGAAAAAAAAAGGTAATGAATTCAATTTTTGTAAAAACGAAAAAAAAAAAAAAAAAAAAATCATTCTATTTTTCAAGTACGCGAAAAAATTGTGTTTCGTGACTTAACCTCTCTATTACTGAATTCTCTACGAAGCAGAAAAAAAAATCATGAAAATTGGAATAAAATTGATAGATCGCGAGGATAAAAAAATACGAGACGAAAAATGTTCATTTAATGATAACGAACTTCCTTCGTGCGGAAGATGAACGATACAAAAATTTCTGCCGTATTGCATTCCCTTAGCCTTTAATTTTCCGTGATTTATCATGCATCCCATCAATGTCTGTCTCCCGTAAAGAATCGTACGATATTCTTTGGCACAAGTGTGCAACGCTGCAACTACAAATGCATTGCCTGTTGCGCCCGGGCGGTTGCTGTCTGTCCGGCTGCTGCTCTATCTCTCTCTCTCGCTCTCTCTCTCTGTGGATGCTTCGTCGTCAGCATTTTCCTCGCAATTATTCGTAATTACAGAGCGCCGCTCTCGACGTTCACCCCCCCGTAACGCCGTTTCGTTAATTGGCAGAAGGTGGAAAAACAGCCGTGAAACGAGCGAACACCGACGCCCTCGTCCTCTAACCAGTAGCCGAAGAAATAAAAACTTGGCGTACGAACGAACGTTTGTCGTTCTCTTTTCGCCCTTTTTCCCATCCCGACTCTTTTTCATCTCTCTTCGCGTGTCTGCCATTTGCGCTTTTCGCGTCGCTTCAATGTTTCATCTTCGATAGTCACTTCTGGAGTACATCAATATTTTTTCACCTTTATTTTACACTCATTTACCGTATTTAACATTTTTTTAGCTTATTTTTCATTAACACGTTTGTGTGATACCATTTCCCGATGAATAAACTTTTGACTCTCGAAGATCAAATATATTTTTACACCTTTGGTTTTCTCGAGCTATTAGTACGCGTTATTTCATTTTTATTGCCAATAATCCAATTTTATTTTATAACGATCGTAGCTTCGTTTTTTTTCGTCGGAAAATTCCGGAAAGATCGCAGACGTGTCTTCTACGGACATTGCTTGCGAAGACGCGATAACAAGGGTTCGAAATTTTTTTTCGTAATTCGTTTTGGGTATTTCTTTTCAACCGGAGAGCCGTAACTCCCACGGGGTACGTGTTGAAATTTGATTCGTGATTTCAATAAATTACATTAATCGAAAGACGAATGTCTCGCGTCGGCCTCGTCTAACGCATGCGCAGTAAATTAATCGATGGCGTTTGTGGATAATGGTATGTTGTCCATAGACACGTGAAACACGAGAAATCCATGGATAAGATGATTTCGTAAAGGTTCCATTGGCAATTTGCCGTGTGTTTCAATGAAAGGGCCATCCGCGTGGGTTCATTATTGAGGGCGATTCGTGTGCCGAAGCGCGCGGCCGCTGAATCATAATGAACGCCCGCCGGTCGAAATCGAAGATCCGAAAGCTGTCGCTGTCGGGTGTTTGATAGGGGTTTCTTCTGACTCTAATCGTTGAGAAATTATACGCCTGCGGCGATCGACCATACGAGAAAATAAAAATAAAAAAAAAATCGTATAACCTTTCGACTCGAAAGAATTTTCGATGAGATGATGGTTCGCGTTGTTTGGCGTTGAATGATTCGTCGAGTCATATAAGATTCATAGTGGCCATTGGTCAGGAAAAACCGAGAAATCGGGGAAAATCGGGAAATTAAAAAATATCCCGGAAAACCAGGAAAATTTTTTACTACTCATGGGAAACGAGTCGCAGTATGGATCGAGAAAAAAAAATGCAGCAAGATAACCGTTTTTTTTAGGTTATGTATTTTCGATAAATTGAAATAAAGTGTTGAAAATCAATATAATGTGCGTAAAAATATTTCGTACTCTATATTCGTAAACATTTTGGAAACAAAGGAATAAAAAGAAAAAAATGAATTTCGTCATTAATTTAGATAGTTTAATTGTATATATTGATATTATTTCTCATCGTCATAACATACGAATTTTTTTTTGCTGTCGATTATTTGTCGAATTTCATTAATCAGTTAATCGTATTTGCCTGATAAGTTTGAATTTCGATCGGAAAAAAATTATACTTTCGTCACGGAAAAGTCGGGAGATTTTGTTTATTATTTTCAATGGCTGCCGCGACATTAGGTTATTGCGAGAGTTCGAGAAATTCATTAATTCGGTGATATCGTTTGGTTTGCTCCGCGATATCCTCGAGGCTATGTACACCCGGTCCCGTCTCGTCATCGACGAAAGTAAATTGTGCATTGCGTGGAGGATACAAAGAGCGACTGGAGATATCAGGATGTTGCCCTACGGCGGCGGCATTTCGTGTTCTCGAAGACGCGATGGGGCGGCCCGGGGTTGCAATGCGGTTGCCCCTCGTTCTCTTGGAATATTCCAGACTCATCAAGGGGTCTAACCATCTTAAGCTCGCCGTCGAACCTCCAGAGCTTTGGCCAATAGGGTAGTTGTATGCGCGCTTTACGTGCCGCGAACGACATACGTAATATGCGCGCTGAGTTTAAGTCGATCGAATACACGTGTACACGCGCGTCTGTCTCGCCTGGATTGATGCTATAATTAAGATCCGCGTTCTCTCAGTACGAAAATCGAGCGACGGTTACATATTAATCGGCCCTCTCGTCTCTCCTTCGCAACAACATATATAGACGATGCTGAGTAGCGATGTTAGAAGCGAATTCCACGATTACTTCGGCAAAATCTTAAGCTAATTTCATAATTAGAATGGAATCCGCTTTAATCGGTGGGGTAATTCACAAGCAGCGTAATTAGTAAAGGACTAATAATTTAATCAAACCAACGATTATTGAATATTTCATATTCCCTTATGAATACGGGAAGACGATTCGCGATGTAGTTGGAGACGTTCCATCAACCACTACTTGACGCTAATAAAATTTCATCCCTCGATTTATCGACTGAGTTCTATCGTTCTCTGCGCCATTTTGCCGATTATGAAAATCCGATTAGATTCGTTTGAAAAAAAAAATCGTAAAAAATATTAAGAAAAAATTCACGTGGTTATAGCCGATTTTCCATTGCGTAATTTAACGAGATAAGGTCAGTCGAAGTTTATTAGCGATTTATCGACTGAGTTCCGTCGTTCTCTCCGCCATTTTTCCGATTCTGAGAATCCGATTGGATTCATTCGAAAAAAATTCTTAAAAAATATTAAGAAAAAATCCACGTGATTATAGTCGATTTCCCATTGCGTAATTTAACGAGATAAGGTCCGTCGAAGGTTATTAACGATTTATCGCCTGAGTTTCGTCGTTCTCTGCGCCATTTTGCCGATTGCGATAATCCGATTGGATTCATTCGAAAAAAAAATCGTAAAAAATATTAAGTAAAAATCCACGTGGTTATAGCCGATTTTCCATTGCGTAATTTAACGAGATAAGGTCAGTCGAAGGTTACTAACGATTTATCGACTGAGTTCCGTCGTTCTCTCCGCCATTTTTCCGATTCTGAGAATCCGATTGGATTCATTCGAAAAAAATTCTTAAAAAATATTAAGAAAAAATCCACGTGATTATAGTCGATTTCCCATTGCGTAATTTAACGAGATAAGGTCCGTCGAAGGTTATTAACGATTTATCGCCTGAGTTTCGTCGTTCTCAGCGCCATTTTGCCGATTGCGATAATCCGATTGGATTCATTCGAAAAAAAAATCGTAAAAAATATTAAGTAAAAATCCACGTGGTTATAGCCGATTTTCCATTGCGTAATTTAACGAGATAAGGTCCGTCGAAGGTTATTAACGTCATCGACGCTAATACAATAGGCCGTCGAGAGGAATCGAGTGGAAAATCGCGTACGCTTCTCTATGCCGCGTGAATCGCCGTGATCCTCGTACTCGTTGTCGGAGCACGTCACGGCTCCCAACCGATGTACGGAGTATTAATGCGCGGGTATACATATACGTTACGTTATACGCTCGTGTATGTTGCGGCGGTATAACGATCGAAGGCATTGGGAGGCAAGTGCCCGGGGATTGAGCGTTCATTACGTATCGTGGCGATCATACTTGTTCGGGGGTTTCCCTCTGTCGTTCCTACTGTTGAACCGCTTGCGTGAAAGACTCAACGTGGCTTCACTGCGTAGGGAAGTACGTCATTGTTGCTCGCCTGTTATTAAGCCGCCGGCTTGGGTCGGTGCCACGTACCTACCTTCCTGTAACCGTATAACGGTGGACCGAGGCAACGTCAACGTATTACTTCAATGTATTCCGCAAATCCTGCAAATGTCCTATATACGTCGTAATAGGCTTTAATCGTCCTCCGCGCATATGAGCCAATGGCTGTTCGGGTCATTATCGCCGACGACGACGATGACGATTATCGTTCAAGCCACTCGATCGACATCGCAGGCTTCCATCGAAAATCTACCTCTAAGCTACTTTCAGCACCCAACAATCGATTTTACCGTACATTTGAAATCATCGGGTTCGCTATTTATCTTATTGGATATTTAAGACAATATAACCGAATAGACGGACGAAAAAGTTGATAAAAAACAGATTTTTTTTTTTTTTTTCGAAAATTATATATACGTGAACACCAAATTTTTTTATTCAAAAGTATATATAACTTGCGAAATTTTTTTTTTTGTCGAAAATTGGTCAACCGGAAGCGCCGTTATCGTTCTCGTTAAAGTTCTCGGAGTAATATGATTTTTTAAAAATACTTTGTCGCCGTTGTCCCGATTCTGGAGAACCGGATGATCAGATATAAAAACAACCAAAGGCATTCATAAAATATAGCGTTTTAAGAGTTATGCCGAGAAGAATTTTTTTTTTAATTAAAATAGCGGAAGCTGAATGTACAGTTTGGTGTTTTACGTACAATTTTAACCTATTGGATCATTGGTATTCATTGGTATTCGACAATACGGAGTTGAAATCAGAACGCAATCGATCGAAACGCTTTCGAGATATTTTGTCAGCCGATATCGAAAACGCTGCTTCGAGATAACGGCGTTCAAAGTTTCATGAACGGCAGATGCTTTGTCAATTTTACGAGTTTGAAAATTTAATGTGTACGCAATGTTTGCGACACATTAAAGTTTGACAATACGAAAAAAAAAAAAAAAAAAAAAAAAACTGTGCCGTCAACTTGCCGCAATATTCATATAATATATTTAACAAATCTTCCGCTATTGATCGAAACTGTGTATGTATATCATCCGGTGGATGTATTACGTTCAGCCGTTTTCCACACGATATAGTCGACTGGAAGAGAACGCGAGATTAATACGCGCGTAATTTTGGCTCCCGTTAATTGATACGGTCTAATCACCGTCAAGTGCGCGTAGTATTAGCGGCTTCATTTGTATGGGTACATCGGTGTCGCGATCGATGAGGTTTCGTCTGCGCGTCTAAATAGGTGCAAACTAAAGTGCAGTATTAGCTTATTCGAGTAGACCTTCCCGGGATTTACAATTGATCGTAGCGTTTTGATCGTATTGATTCTCTATGTTCACCGTCTGTTAGCTTTATTACACTTTGACGATATACTCGCTGTTGACTATTGACATTAATGCCGCGAATCCATCGTGATGACTAATTATCGTTGAGTTTTCGGCACTTCGGAAGTCTAAAGACTGAAAGCCCTCAACGACGTTTCTGCGCACGATGCTGAAGGCTCGCGGCGCGTTTACCACCGCTTTTCAGAGACTTCAACATAATTCATTCATTACGAATGAAAAAGTTTGATATAATCAACGATTTTGACTGCACTACGAGTGTAATGGCACAACAAACCAATCGACCGAATGGATTTCGGAAAAAGTCGTCATCATCGATCTTTTCGCTAAATAAGGTACTCCGCGGAGACGTCCGCCGCTCGTTCACCACCCCTTTTCACAGACTTCAACATAATACATTCATTACGGATGAAAAACTTCGATATAATCAACGATTTTCACTGCATTACGAGTTTAATGGCACAACAAACCAATCGACCGAATGGATTTCGGAAAAAGTCCTTATCATCGATCTTTTCGCTAAATAAGTTGCTCCGCGGAGACGTCCGCTGTTCACCACCGCTTTTCAGAGACTTCAACATAATTAATTCATTACGAATGAAAAACTTTGTATAATCAACGATTTTGACTACACTACGAGTTTAATGGCACAACAAACCAATCGACCGAATGGATTTCGGAAAAAGTCCTTATCATCGATCTTTTCGCTAAATAAGTTGCTCCGCGGAGACGTCCGCCGCTCGTTCACCACCCCTTTTCACAGACTTCAACATAATTCATTCATTACGGATGAAAAACTTTGATATAATCAACGATTTTCACTGCATTACGAGTTTAATGGCACAACAAACCAATCGACCGAATGGATTTCGGAAAACGTCCTCATCATCGACCTTTTCGCTAAATAAGTTGCTCCGCGGAGACCCCTCGCATCGCGTCGATCGATTAAACTGATAGTTGGCCAATTAGTATCAATCGCGATCTCGGATCTAAACGTTATCGTTATAACAATGCACTCACAATTAAAGCACTGTAACCCTGCGTACGATAGACGCATGAGGGCTACGCGAGGCGTTCAATGCAATGCTGGGGATAGTATATTATAAGCACAAAGAGAATGAGGTCGGGGGGAGGCTTTTCGACGCTCGAACCGCCGCAACAGGCCGCTCATTGTTAAACGTGACTCGACAATCTCGAAAAATATACACAGCCAAAGGGGCTAAACGTCAGTTGGTCATCGTTGTTCATTTATTTCGTTCTTTTCTACAATAGAATTTATTGAAAAAGACTAATTCCTTCGGAATTATAACTTAAATTATTTTGAAAATCAATGCCCGGTAAGGGACGATGGGGCAAAATGGAACAATCGTCCAATTCATCTTTTGGGGGTAAAATGGACCGATCCTAAAATCCATGAAATTTCAGAAAAGATCGATTTTCAATTCTCAAGGTCATTAGTTATACAGCGGATCACAATTTCTCTAAAAAAAAAGATCGGTAACGGGGCGCAATGTAATTTTGCGGAATCGATCGAAATCGATACAAAACATGAATATAATTATATAAAACTATAATTCGATAATTATTTTCGAGAAAAGCCCTTAATTTTTTTTAATTTGAGAAACTTTATATTTCCCGACGAGAATAATATACATCTTGCCAACAGGTAGCGTATTATTAAAAATTCGATAAATTTTTTTTTTAAATGTAATTGATCGACGGTCCTTTTTTTTTAATTTTTAAAAAATTTCGATCCTTGAAAGGGGTGTGAAAAATCGATTCTGAGGTTGAAAAGTAGTCGAAAAGTGTTGTGCACATCGACAAAAGTCCTTAAATGGATAAAGCGGTTCATTTTGCCCCACTTTTTCCTACGGTATCGTGAAAGTTCGCTCGCAAGTGTTGGGTTAGCCGAGCGTGTGGAAAAGGTGAAAAGTCCATTTCTAGTCTCTTTCGTCTCGTTCTTCTCTGTTGTTCTCATCTCTTTGGCTCATTGGCGCTCGTAAATACATATAGAAAGGAAGAAAGGAAAGAATACACGTTGAGCCAAGCGTTGTGGTGTCTTTTCGACTCCGACGGGACAAGGAAGAGATACCTCATTCGTTGAAATGAGAACAGTCGCAACGGAGAACGAAGCGTCTAGTGTGCGATGGCTATACTTCCATAGGTTGCGCCTTTCGTATCCCCGCGCCTCCTCTCGGTTGGTACGCCGGCTAATTGTGGCAAGTGTCACGCGGAACTAATTGCACTTTATCTCGGTAAATTAATCGTTCGCCCCGGCGTCGCGCTCGTTCCGGTGCTGTTATACTGGACCAGTGATTGCAACAGCCGCCGCGGAACACCGTCGTGTCACGGGACAAAGCCGCTCTATATAGCCATTTGCTCTCACGCTTGTCTCGGTATGCATATACTTCGGACTCCATCCACGTACGGATACGGATTGCGTACGTAGATACGTATGTAATAGCAATATCTCGAGCCACCATATCGCCGAGGGTTTCGCGCCGCTCAACTTTTCCACAGCCGCCAATTCTCTCGATGTATTCACAGTTACGCGCTGTTAAATTTCTCGAATAACATGCCACCCATTGCACACTCGCCAATTAAAATTACCATGTTTTTTTTTTCATTGTTTATTTTATTGTTTATCGAATTATCGATATTTAACTAAATTTAATTACAAAATATTCGTAACTATTAAATTTTTTGTCGATAATATTTTTTTCATAATTCATACTGCATTATAAGGGAAATTCGAAAAAAAAAAAAAACATTTTGAAAAAAAAAAAAAAAATTCTTGTTATGAATAAAAATATTAATTGTTTATTTCCCTTTTACGCTGTTAATTTTCTCGAATAACATGCCACCCATTGCATACTCGCTAATTAAAATTACCATTTTTTTCTGTATTCATTTTATTATTTATCGGATTATCGATATTTAGCTAATTTTAATTTCAATATGTCTGTAACTATTGACATTTTTGTCGATAATATTTTTTTAAAAATTCATACTGAGTTATAAAGATAATTTGAAAAAAAATTGAAATTAATTATTAAATATATTATATTTGAAAATAATTTGAAAAAAAAAAAAAAAAAAATGGCTTCAGAAAATGTAACATCGACTGAAGGGATGACAATTTGCCGATAGTAAATAATTAATGTTTGCAAAATTGTGAGTTAAATAGTCGGGAAACTGTGTAAAGATAATGAATCGATAACGAAATTGTGTAAAGATAAAGATAACAAACCGATCGTAACAGATTGACCGGAATTCGATTAAACTTTAATAAATAGAAAGCGCCGATTTTAAATTAACGAAAGGCTAACCAATGGCAACGGATTCGCCAGAATTCGATTAAACTTTTTACCACACGTGTTTCGTCATTACCCATCGGCGATTTTTTTTCTATCGCGTCACGAGACAGTGCGTGTAACGACGCGCAACGTATACCGTAAGATAGATAGATAGGCGCGCGCATCCGACAGAATAAGACGAGTTTTTTTTTTTTTTTTTTTTTTTTTTACGGATACCACAACGAGCGTTGGTACATTTATATCAAGTTAAGCGATAAATAAAACTTCATTTTTAGTGAATCGGCGTAAATTTGTTTTTATTATACCGTTCGTCGTATGAAAATCACCCGTAACAAAAGAAGATCGGTTGATGGGTTCGTTTAAAAAAAAATAACAAAAAGGGGTAAAAAAAATTAAAAAAAAAACACTTTTTTTCTACGAAAGACTTAGATATGCCAATAATTCTTTTATCGGCATCAATTTTTCTCTCCCGTGCGACCTTTTCTTTCATTTTTCTTTTTATTCAACGGATCTTTGGTTTCTGTAATAACTGTATCGATAATAAATGTAATTTTACTCTCGCGTTCGTGAACGGTCTTGTGTCGTTTATACGTCGGTTAACCTCGTCGGAAGGCTTCGTGTCTTGCGCGAGAAACTGTCGAAAGTTGTACACTTTGATGATGGAGATTGAGGGAGCCTCGGTACGTCGGTAAATATAGGTACGCGCGCCGTTGTAGACGTGTAGTCACGGATCTTGCGGTCCCCGATATCTCGCCACTGGTACACAGCGGGTACGCCATGGGAAAACGTGCACACGGAGAACTCGATCGAACGACACAAGAGACAAGCGGCGTAGAGACATTGTTGAGCACTCGATGTGATTACTTTAGTCATGGTTACCACCTGATGCGAAGAAAACCTTCGTATATCGATGCGCTTGTTGAAGCGTCTTGAAATTCAAACTTTCCGATGACTCATCAATGTGAACCAACAGACACAGCAACGTCGTTCGAGATTATATTGTTACGGCAACTCAGTGCACAGGGATAGTGTCGTAAATGTATTGATTTAAGGTAAAAGAAGCGAGTAAACGTACAAATACACGTCCGGAAACGCCTGAATGCGATTATATAATTCAATCAATCTGTACGCTGTATAATCTATGATTTTCGTAATTAATCTTGAAAATCCGTTTTTTGCTTCTCCATAGAAGAAGCTTTGTTTTTGTAACGAAATTTTTTTTCGAAATTTCCACATCCGGAAAACGAAAAAAAGATCGAAAAAGTTAGGAAAAGTGGTTTAGAAAAAAAATGGGTTCGTGGTGCGTATATATGGCCGGTTTTTCGAGATATGGAGCTCAACTTTAATCTAAAAGTAAAATTTTGTTAAATATAGTTTAATATTAAATTCAACGAAATTTCGCTAAAACGCTCAAAATTTATGGTAAATTTTGAATTTTTTGAAAAATATCTGATTTCGTTCTATAACTCGCGTAATTTTTGAGATATCACGTTGAAATTTCGAACTGAAGTAATTCGAAATTTGTCGAACATTTGACTTTTTTTTTTTAAACTTTTGCTTCCGTTCCAATTTTTTCGAAATTCACAGTAATTCGAAATATGAAAAAAAAAAAAAGATTGTGTACAGTTAGCGGGATGGCAGTGTAGAAAATCAACGTTGAGTTCGGAGCGATAGGGCGGGGCGATGACGCGGATAATCGTGAATCAATGACGCGAGAGTGACGAAAGGGGTATACGAGAGAAGAGATTACGCGGCACTATCCCAACGTCATCGAATCACGCGATGAACGGACATTGTGCGTATTTCAGAATCGCCGTGGCGTACAGATTGCAACGTAACGTCGTACAGCGATAAAGCGGAAGCGGGGAGCACGAGAGAGAAAAGCTCCCCCGTGAGGTAAAAGCGCATCGCACATAAACCCGAGGAACGCTCAGCATTAGCAGCCGGGAGCTAAGAGGATCTCTATGGTTGCCAGAGAGAGGCAGGTTCCTTCTCAACTTCTCCGATAATTATTAGATACCCACCCGCGTTTGCTTGCTCTCGCGAACTTGGCCCCTCGGGCCATCATCCGGCACGATCCATCCTTCACGCTTCGAGAAACTCCCTCGTGGGGCTTACCGTCATAATCAACGAGACCTTCTCCAGAATCTCGCTGGATCTACCGATTCCCGCCGCACCCCCCCCCCCCCCCCCTGCGCGCGCACATACACCGCAACCACCAACCAATCCATTTATCCATCGAGACCATTTTTTATATGGATTTTTTATACACGTCTTTCATGTGTGTCAATTTACCGACGGAGTACGAGACGATTATCGACACTTCAATATCGAGAAAAATTTATCACTTTACAAGTTCTGCGTTTCTCGTGTTCTCGTTCGTTCCAAGGTGTAAAAACACTTCGTATGAATTTATAGGCAATACTAAGCTTAATCTTGTGACGGTAACCACGATTATTGAAGCTCCGGGAGAGTTTAATGCTCGCTGGATGAGGTCAAACCTCCGTCGACGCGGCGATTCTTACGAACTGAATTCTTGACGTTCCTAAGCCGACGCGTCTGTTTCAACGTTTCGAGCGGAACATTAAACGCAAAATCGGCTAATATGTTTTTTTATCGTATACTTCTTTATTTTACATTAAAGAATTATTCGTCGTTTAGATTGAATAACTTCATTAGCAACTTTCGTAGCTTTCGTATTTAACGAGAGTGTCAGCGGAATTTAGTCCGCGAAGAAAAGCCGAACCTTTTCCAGCCGGTCGGTTGAACGGCATCAATTCACGGCCGCACGCGCTGATGAGCAAATAATTGCTGGGGATTCGAGCGAATAAATGTCGGTATGCTGAGGCTATGGGGGCTAATGGCGCGCGCGGGCGGTTTCGCATCGGGGGATATATATACGATTGCGCGATCGAGCGCGGCGCGTCCTCGAGCGGCATCCGCCATCGCTGGGTACCCTAGTCGTATACATAGGGTTAAATCGTTTGTACCACTATCCGCCAAGCCGCAAAACGTAAAATCATTTGGACATTGAAAAATTAAATAACAATTATCGGCTGCGGTTCGTTCGCGTGGAAGGCGAACATTATAGTTGAACAAACCGCGCGGGTACCCGTGGAATGTTGAAATGTCGAAACACACGGCACGCTGCGGTTTTGCGCCGTGTACCCACCGAATATCCAACCTCTCTGCACAGTCATACAGACGGAATTGCGTTGAATTTTGTTGATCGAGAGGCGAAAGAGAGAAAGAGCTCCGGAGATGAAACGAGAGGGTGAAAAGCGCCGCACCTTTTAATCACTCGAAAAGAAAGTCCGATAGTTTCGTTACGGGAAACGGGTGTACCGCACCCTCGTCACTCAGCCAATGGAGCGTACGCGAGCGTAGACGCTCTTCGATAGTAGAGATCCGATACTCGAGAACCCCCCGTTGAACCTTTCGCTGCGCGGCGCCGCGCTTAAGCCATTCCGATTTTCGGGTTAATCACTCTCCGCAACCCCTCTCTTATTTTATCTCGAACCCAACTGCGCGCCCGACAATGCCACCGGAGCTCTGACGCCAATGCAACAATTCCCGACGACTGGGATTAATCGCGCATTCGTAAACACCGTCGTGCGTTCGCTGTTCAATCGACTCGTTTCGAGTTGTGTCACCGAATACGTGTACCCGAAAAAGAGAAAATGCTTTGTCTTCGCTTTACTTCGCGTCGATGGTAGATTTTTCGGAATTAAAGAGAAACAATCTGTAAGCCTAAAAATAACGGTATTTCGCTTTTTTTTTTTTAGAGGAATCATCGTTTTCGTAAAAATATAGACGTTTTCGATTTAATTAGTCGTTATCGGCATTTCGTAAAAATTTTCATTTGGCACGATCTTTTTTCTTATTCTTCTTCATCGCGAAGTTATTTGGATAAAAACCATCGTTGACAAGCGAAATTGTCGTTTTTCAAAGAATCCGATCCGCGAATGTATTTTACGTTGCGTTGCATACAGAGCCGTAAACTTCCCGAAAATCGTAAGAGTCTACGCGCGACTACCGATTTTTCCGATTTTCCGTATATTTTTGTCGATCGTCCGGTGCGTTTAACGCGGAGTGTATATTGCCATCACGTAGTTTGAAGCCTTTTAGAAAATCGCAAGCATTTCACAATTTTTTCTCAGCATTTCGCAGCTTTTCACGCCATTTTCAAGACCCTGTAGTGCATTACACTTTTTACCCCACGAAAAGCTGTGACGCTTCGTCAAAGGTACAGTACAAGTATTCAAGGGATCGGTCGCTATTGGGTTTCAATTAACGATGGTATTTCAATTTCTCTCAATTTCAGCGTATCAAGAGAGGCGGTAGCGTCTCGGCGCCAAGTAGTTTAAAAAGATAAAGGTCTGCGCGGCGAGTGTGCGCGCGTCGAGCGCTACCGTATCCTTATACGCTAATATCGTGATATATCCTCAAACTTTGACAATTTTTTTCTCGGAAGTGAGACGCCGGATCAAAATTTTGAAGACGCTTTCACAATATAAATAAAATATAAGCTTCAAAATGAGCGCAGAATCAAGCCGATCGGTCCACGAAATAAAAAGATATCGCGATATCGCCCAAAAATCCACTCTTTCACGATAAAAATCAGAGATTTTTCGATTCAGAGATTCAGAAATTTTTTTGATTGCAGAGATTACCGAACGATAGATTCGCATTTTTCTTTGCCTTTCGCGAGATTTGACTGTATAAAGCACGTGATTGTATATATACGATATATTACATTTGTTTCCCCTATCGGATGGTACAGCAAGTAGAATAACCGGTCACAGGAATGTCAAAGACACAATTTCTCGGAGGCAGTCTTGCGATCTTCGTCTTTATGTGGGGAGCCAAAAGGCTATATAGAATGTTGACATGACGCGAGCAAAGTGCTACTATCACGAAATGATAATTGAAGAGAACCTCGGGGTGCAGGGTGAAAGCTGAACTTGCCCCTTCTTTTGTTCGCTGTCGAGGGATCGACGTGTGCCCACGCCCAGGCGATTAAAGGCGTACCCCCGTCCCCCTACTCGATCGATCCCAATAATTAAATCCATACAGCGTTCAGCCCGTGTGCGCGGGCGGCTCTATGCACTTCGACGCGAACGTGAGAATCATGCGGTATCGGGCGAAATCCCCTCGGTCACTGTGACTCTTGTTCTACGGCTCTACATACCTTTGCACGACTCGCGTAGGGGTCTATGCTAATGACTCGGGGAAAATCTTCTCTTTAAAAGCGTTAAGTTAGCCGAGTCAGCAAGATTACGTGGCTCGTCAGCCGCGACGTGGGATGAATAGACTCGGTTAAGTGGGCATACTTCGTACGCAATTGTTAAATTCTTCAAAGTAAGGCGAGAATAGACGAATTTATATTCGTGATAAATTGAAATTTCGATAAAAATTCTTAAATCGCTTGCAATTTTTGAGATTTTGACTAATAACTATATACAAGCGTTTTACGATGTAAAATGACTATTAATGGGTAAATTACTATCGAAAAAAGGAAAAAAAAATCGATTTGATTGGTATTTCCTCCTGTAACACGCCACGTATTTTTTCTAATATTATACAACAATAATGACGACAGAAAAAAAAAATATCAAAATATTAATCGGGAAATATAAAAAAAAAATATAAAGTAACCTTAATTTACGAAACCCATTTGATTGGACACTGATATTACGTTTTCTACAGCCGTTAGTTCTATTATCGTTATAAAAATGACATTTTTCAAAATTTTGAGTTCTACCAGAGTTCGAATCGTAGATAAAAGAACAATAAATCGAAGGGTAGCCATTGCTTATATGATGAGATATAATGACTACAAAAGATTTCCATGCTAAAGTACGGCAATTATCTTAATATTATCGATCAATTCAATAAAATCAGCTCGACCGACATTACCGACTGAACCGACAAAATCGGCTGTAATAAGATCGGTGGTGCGTTCGGAAGAAATGTAATACTATTATAAATAATAAAAGAATTTCACGCATTTTTGTTCATTTAACAAAAATGTTCTATTCGTAGTGACCGCCTAGTCGCGTTTTTATCGACTAATAGACGGAAGTTAAGAATAATGGTTTCTGCTCGTCCGCTCCGATCAATTCCATTGGCTTATCATTCTGATTTATCATCCCTCGAGTATGTAATTGAATTATATTTCCATTCGAAAAAAAATCCAATCGTACGAACTCGTCGAAGAAGGATCATATTTCCTATATACCATTGAATTCATCTCGTTCCGCTATAGTTATATTTCTCCGCGGTTCGCGTCATACGTAACCTTCTTTTCATACCGGTGGAAACCCTTTTTGAAATCTTCTTACCTAATATTGGTACAGGTAATTCCTTCTTCCTCCCCGAGAGCCCAGAAATATAGCTCTTTGAATTATAATCCCGCGGTGGCTTGTGATCGATTCGTCGACGATCCGAAAGGGTGGGGGGTGGGGAGGGGGCTAAAGATGAAAAAGAAAGACAGTATCGCGCGCGGCAGAGACGAGGGCGATAGAGACATCGCAGAATGCATTAAGGGAGGCAAAAGCATCGAACCGAACCGTGAAGGGAGACAAAGTGATTGCTAACCCTCCGGAGAATTTACGAAAGAGAGCGCGAAATGAAGAAGAACCGTTCGAACCTCTCGCTATACCGACGATTCGCGGAAATTTATTAAACGTCAACCATTAAAGATTTCGTTTTAACGCTAATTTCCCAACGGCGTTTGTCCCGTCCAGATTCGCTTTCGTTTCCCTTTCCATCCCTTATTTTTCCACTTCGGGGCGACAAGTCTCTCGTTCATCGCCGTCCATGTGGGACGACGAATTCGCGTTCTTTCGTTTTTTGCAATAGTGGGTAAGCGATCGAGTTGCCGAGCAACGCGCAACGCTCGAGAAATAATTTTGCACCCTCGTGTATTATGAAGAAGCAATCCGTCGTTGGTATATTTCACGCGGATTGTAACCAGAGGCACAGGCCGATTGCCCATCGTACCGTGCAGCATTTATCGGTCGAAGCTCTTCGATTGCGACTCAGATACACGCGCGCGCGCGCGGGAAACCGAAGAGGAATGGGACAAATAAATGAGGGCAAACCACCCCTAGAAAACGGGTCTACAGAATTGCGGGCGATGGTTGACGCCACAAAGACTCATAAATATCCATCGGGCCGTCTGATGCACAACCATCAGCTCCCCTCCCAAGCAATGACCCGGCGGGGGTGAAAAAAAAGGCCGCATTTCTCATTCGCAAGTCGCCGCTTCCATCGCCCAACCCTATCGTTTCTTTATTAACAATTAGAGCAAAAGCCACTTTTCGTCTATAATACTTCGACGTGATAACGGATTCCCTTCAATGTGATGCTGAAGACCGGGTAAATTGTTGTTGAAGAGGGTGAAGAGGGTGATTTTTTAGTTGGTAAAAAGACATCGACTCCCTTCGGCTATTACCGTGTGAAAACCATTAATACCGAGAAATTTATGGATATTTGGCAGATTCCTTCCATTTTCTTGGTGGATTAAGCCTTTTGTTACTTCGCGTCGAATTTGGCAGAATTATCGCGAAGAACTACTCTAAATTACGACGGGTCTACATAAATATCTTGTCGGCGCGTAGCGGGGGTCGGGCTGATAGATAAAGCCACCCGGCTAACACCGGCTTGTCGTTTCGTCCTCTCGTAGTCTCGACGATGTCTGGCCGCAAACTCTCCACTGTTATACCGTATACGTCCGCAATTATTCCCGTACTCGGCGCGTGTTCGGAGAAATCCAACACACCGAACACGATTTCTCTCTTTCCAATCTCTGCGGCACCGCTGCGCTTTCGGCGTATCGGGATCCTTCCACTCCCCTGGCGTTTGGTCCGCAGGGGAGTTGGAAGGGGACAAAAGCCCCGGACATCCTGGTCAACCTGCGGGATTCACGTAGATGTCGAACGACAGGGACGACTGCGTTACCCTACGGTCTCTCGACATCGCTCGGCTGTAAATCTCGGCGGCAATCACCGAAAGTGGAGAGACCACTCTCGGAGCTTCGGTCGGTTCGAGGGGTCGACCGGGTTGGATGCGACGGGAATGAAGAGGATTCCAGAGAGCGCGGACCTAGATGGACGGAGGTAGAGACTCGAAAGAGCTATGATCGTGGCGCTCGGACGCTTACAATGAATGTTCCATCGACAAATTCAACTATATTTACGATTTTTCTTAATTTTTCCTGTTTTATCGATTTATGGTAAATCGATTTATAGTCTCGCAAAGCAAACTATTTTCGATTGACTTTGATTGCAACTGCTACTCAACTACTAAATTATACTGCTAACCTGTCGATAATCCGTTTCGGAGTCGTTTCGAACTCTCAATGATCCTTTCCTACGATCTGACGGGGTGTTGCGCTTACCGATCGGACCATTGATCGCGAGTTGCGCGCTCCGCGGCTAAATTATTTCATACCATTTGCCCCGTCGTTGCTGATCTTATAATTTGTATCGCTGCGCAAAGACCCGAAACCGCGAAAAAGTTTTAAAAAAGGGAATGTTAAAGGGGAAGAAAAGTTTGAACGGAGCCGCGAGACGTGATATAAAAAACCGATAAGGCGCGACAAAGAGATTGGGATATACTATATATAGATGGATGCTGCGTCAGGAAGTATAGTTCGCTTACGACGGAGGAAAGAAAAGAAACTTTTTCTGGTGATATCTGTTTGTCGCTTGTTGTGGGGTGCGAGTAAAAAAGATTGGTCCATCGCGACAGAGAGGGATGTCGATGGCTTTTGGTCTGTAAAAGTTCGATGATGACCTATAGGCGCCGGCGGAGGCGTGAAACGAGTGCCACACTCTCGAGTTTTCAAAGCTCCGTTTTGAGATAAGACACGAACCGAATTGGCACACAGCCCTTGCTGCTCTCGTTACCCGGGATTATATATAAGGGAAAGCAATTACCTCCGTCGCTGCGACATCGGATCGATTAACTATATATTCACTTCTCGCGGATTTTACAATAATATTATCTTTTATGATATTCCGTATGCTTACGCGAAGCAATCGCTGTCAATGTACTCCAGAGGTTCATTTGCTCATCCGCAACATTCCAATTTTAACCGTCAGCATTATAGCTTCTCGTGATAAATTAAACGGTACAAGAAATAGCATCCGATAATACCGCCGACGAGATGCCGTATTAAATTAAAATAGAAATTTTTGATACACCGTCAACGTCGGCGATATGTTTTTGAATGCGCGAAGAGACGACTTTCACCCGAGTAGCCTAAAAAAAAAAAAAAAAAAAAAAAAAAAAAAAAAAAAAATTAAAATTGAGAAAAATGAAGGAAAATACACAGCCACGAGTTGATCGTAAAATTTGCGTTACAGTTATCGGACATGAAAAAAGAGAGGGCAATCGTGCTTCGACGGTGCGCCTCGACGTAGTGCTTTGCTATCGTCGTTACGCAATCGCGTTACGTGACCGAGTTGCAAACTGTGGGAGTTGCTGTTGCCCCCGGAAGGGTGCAGTGGGGTTGGAAAAAATATGAAAAAATATAACGTTTTTGAAGAATTTTTTGTTTTTTTTTTACAATTTACACATCGAACGAAAATAATCGAAATAATTTCCATAATTCTGGGGATGTTGAAGAAAATCTGTTGTATATTTTTTTTCACCCCTTATGCCGACGTTTTTATTTATATCAACGATGAATAATGTGGAAAAATTGTTTTAAAAAAATTTAAGAAATGTCGCCTTACGCGAGACTTTGGATCGAAGCGCGTGTCGCGGACGATTCTCGCGCACATCGATCCACAAAAGGTGAGGAGGAGTTAAAAAATTAAACAATGATATCGCGTTCAGTGTGCGCGATTCCGGCGTGTAACGGATATAAAACCAATATAAATCGCGACGATCCTCCGTTGAGGCTCCACAATATTGAGGCCGCCGCGTGCGTTCTTACCGCGATACACGAGCGGCGGAAGGGGAAAAAAAGACATATTTCGGTATCCCGCGTGCGTTACATTTAAATGATTGATGAGGATTCCCGATGCGGGTCGCAGCTGGATCGCGAGAGTCTTCCGCTCGCTCGAGTGATGATCCTGAGTCGTCGTACGAGACGCACGGGGAGGGGGTCCAAGGTGGATGTGCAACGCGTACCACCCGGGTCTCTCGTCTACATGCTTATCTTAGTCGAGCATCCAATTTTTCTCCCAAACAACTAAGAAAAAAAAAGGATCATATCTCAACAGGTCCGCATAGCTCGATACTCACAGTAAAAAAAAAAAAAAAAAAAAAAAAAAAAAATAATTAAAATTCCGCTGCGACTTCGAGTTAAACGTTTACTATTGCTGTTTTGCTTTTGTCTCGGATACCTCACCGAATTGGATCACATGCAAGATTAAGGGGTCGAAACCCCTAAATTATGGCGACGTTCGAAAACATCGCCATAATTTAGCCCCCGAGTCCCTTAATGATTATATCGAGAGCTCGAAAAAGTCGATCGCAGGTGCTGTTTTCATCGTTACTCTTTCTTGTCGTCTTCGTATCTTAATACTCGAATCTCTCGATATCTGTTAGTGGGTTTTCAGTTATTTTTTTTTTAATTGACGAATATGGAATTGGCGGCGCGAATTCGATAGTCTCGCAACGAGAGTTCGTGGGTCTCGTAACCACTGAGACGCGATTGATCCGTGGGCAACGGTAAACATTGCCGTTGCTCCCGGAGCCCCGTAGACGGGAGATATTCGTGTCTGTGTTGCGAAATGACGTATACTTCGAGTATTAATACAAGCGCTGCGATGGGAAAGGGTTGTAACCAGCTGTGCAGCGACGGGTGGTTCGCTCACTCAGATGAATGACGCGATCCTTCGTTTGAGTCTAATCAACGAAAGCCGGTAGGAAACGGACCAACGGAACTTGTATCGATCTCTCAAATCCTCCATTCGCCTTATTCTTTCCTCGGGGATTCCCCGATATTCGTTGAATTTTCTTTTTTTTTTTTTTTTTCTCGGACTCTTGTTCCCCGATAACCGTCGACTATTTCGTCGATATAAACGAATAAATTCCAATTCATAAGTATCGGTATGTTCTACACGCGAAACAAGAACGAACGAAATTGACTATAGGCAGCGGGGAAAAAAGTGTAATCATTGGACTAATGGCCACTTCGCACGAACGAACGTTTCATCAAATTTTCATGAACGAGTCCAGTGCAACGATGGCTCCAATGTCGGTGCGCGGCAATGCGGGCGGAGGGAGATTCTATGGCAGTGGAAGAGAGTGGGCACTCGCTAAAAGTTCTTTGTGACTCGAATGTTGGACGACGAGCGATGAAAAGTTTAATCGGCAAAATTGGCCATTACGGCAGCCAGGCGCGCGCGCGCGTGCGCACGAGCGCGCGAGTGCTCTTCTTCTCTATCTCCACCTCCTGCCTTCTATTACGCTCTCGCCATTCCTCTCGTTTCTCCTGTACGCTGAAAGCAAGAATAGCACAGTTGATGTGATTGTTCTTTTTTTTTTTTTTTTATCGAACAATCTCTCTCCGTTTGCTTGTTTTCCCGGTGATGCACCGAGATATCGACCGTTCCTCGTGCACCATTGAGTTTCGCGTGAAAATGCGCATAAAAAAGTCGAGTCAGATGGATTTATTTCAACGCAGGAGAAACACAAATAACGTTCTCTTAACTGTCGAAGGATGATACAAATGTGAAATGTGCAGATCGGGTAGTTTTTCTAATTCGCTGAAGCGGTTAGTTCGTCCGTAAAAAATTCTCGAAGAATTATTATTTTCGATATATTTTTCGATATATTTTATATCTATATACATATATATATATACATTTTTTTTTAATTTTTTACGAAAAAAAAAATAAAAAAATGGATTACAAAAAAATTCACCAATACTGAAAGCCCGGCATTCGCATCGCACGTATTCTCCTCAGTGTTGCCGTCACGTCGAGAATTACTCGTCCGTTCGAAAAGTTCGAACCGCGAGAGCGGTACGAGTTACGGGGGTAGAAAGATAGACAGGTCGAGAAGGGGATGTTGCGAGTCGAGGATACAAGAAATTCAGGCATCCCGACGTCTACGTAATGGATTTTATTATCAGCTGATGTACCGCGTACACAAGAGGGTGGGGGCTCCTCCGCGTCACAGACCGGATAAGATGAAGAGATGAGTAGCGCGCGCTCGGGCTTCGCACGTGATTCTTGAGACAAATACTTCGCTGCCTCTCATTCTCGTAGCTACCAGGCAAGCAAATTGCTTCATCGCTCATCGGGTAATATGTAACGCCGAGCGGTGTAACACGACGTAGCCAATCGATCCAAAAAATGATTTAATAACAAATGCTATTATAACAATTTACAAGGCCTTCGATTGTCGTTCAAATTCTTATTTTTTTTTTTTCATTTTTACGCAGATGTGAAAATAGATTATCGTGTCATCGATGCTTATAAGTTTTCAATCGTTTCGTAGCACTTACGATATATCGACGATCCGGTTCGATCGCAAATTAATATCGATTAATCGATTTCGATTAATTAATTTCGATTAATCGATTTCGATTAATTAATTTCGGTTAATCGATTTCGATTAATTAATTTCGATTAATCGATTTCGATTAATTATTTCGATTAATCGATTTCGATTAATTAATTTCGATTAATCGATTTCGATTAATTTCTCATCGAATTATAATTTTCTATCGACTGCAATGCGTAATGTTGTAAAATATCGAGAAAATATATTTTTTTTCTTGGAAAAATAAACTACAGCTCTTTCAAATTACGAAGAATAAGAATCGTTAGGTTTAGTTAGTAGATAATAAAAATAATTTTTCTTATCACAAGCAGTAATCTGCAGCGTAAATAATGGCTGCGAACCCTGAGAATCGAATTTAAAATTTTTTTTTAATAACAGCGATGGTCCATTTAGCCCCAAAATTTAAGATCCGCGACAGTCTCCTTTTGCTCCGTTGGGCCATTTTTCCCCACCATCCGCTACACAAGTTCGGAGGGCGCGCGGGAGATAACATGATAAATACGCGCGACTTCGCCGCACGGGATAACACCGAAAACACCTGTCGCGATTTCATTTGCTCCCGTGCGGCTACGGGGAGAAAGAAAAACCCGATGTGTTTTCGTGCCGAGACTATAAATGGAAATGCCAACGGCTGCATTCGAAACGGTATCCAATGGAAAATTCTCTGTATATACGTAATCAGCGCCGCGCGTTGGTATCCGCGATAGCGAGCGGATGTATCGATAATGTTCGATATCTCGATTCACTTTGTTCCCCTTGCAAATGAAAGAACATAGATGCATACAAGTTGAGAGAAAATCAGAATATTCTCTGGTAGATTACGATAAGTCGAAGGGGTGACCACAGCCCACGTCTCAACCGCGTCGAGAACGGCGAAGGGCCGATGTGCAGAAGTCACATCGCGCCAACACATCGACCCAACGGCCGCCGAGCCAGCAGCTGAAATTTAACTCGCGCGGAATAATTTGCATTCTCGCTCGTCCGGACAAGAAACCCACATTATTATCCGTGCGCGGAGCGCGAACCGACAGGATTGGCATCGAATCCGGGACACGGGAGAAGGAGGAGCGCAAACGCGAGGAAAGCAAACGCGCATCGCATCCAACCGATCGGATACCGACGCGCCCGATGTGGTTTTCTTTTCTTGGGATGATTTCGTAATTAACTTTTTTGCCGTCGATTCCCCGGTGGTAGGAAGGCGCACCGAGACGTCCCTCTTTCCATCTCGCGATATTATATTCGTCCTTCTTTTCGAGAGCGAGAACTTTGGTCGGAGGACATTGGTGCATTTCGCCGGACGGGCATCGGGGGCATCTCTTTCTCTTCTGGTCGATATCGACGATATGCTTTACTAGTATTACTCGATGTAGACACAGCTGCAGCTCGTATACACACTCATCGCGGAACGTGACGATAAAAAGATTGTCGGCGAAATCAGGTTCGATCGGACAAATATAATCGGTTCATATTTCTTTGGTAGCGTATTTCGCCTTTTTACACTCTCGAGATCGATGGACAGTGAGGTTACGTAACGTAGCGAGAAATTTAGCGCAATTTCGAGCGGAATTATAGGGGAAGCAAAATGGGACAGTCGCGCGACTTGCATTTTGGGGCAATATGGACCAACCTTAAAATTCATCAAAAATCGAAAAAAATCGATTAAAAATCGATAATTCGCGTAATAAAAAAGTTTTTTGCGAAATCGGAAATAAGAGTCTGCGTTTGCAACGCGAAAAACAACAATGTTAATTAACGTGTACAATCCATTGAACTGCGTATCGATCGAAAACACATCGCGAGGAATATAAAATAATTTACGATATTTCGTAATTAAGTTTGAAAAATCAACATTCGATTATTAAACTATATGCCCATTCAATCTCACGACTATTACCGACGAGTCGATCGGCAAAATGAAAGCCCGCGAACGCGTTTCGCGCAAATTAAGTTATTCAGCGAGTATCGATGCTTGGCAAAGGGGTCATAATTGAAACGAGGATTTTCGAGTTTCGCGTTTCATGCCCCAACGAGTACCCGCTTCCGTTTCCGTTACGGTGCGCGGATCATAGAACCGCGGTTACGCTCGAGTAATAGATATACGACTATAGCTGGTGACATCGGCATTTCGTCAACTATCGTCGTCTCCGGGGAGACGAACGCGTAGTTCGGGAAGCCAGTCAACCGCGATCTTGAACAGTCGTTCATGCCGAACGACTGCGTCGCCCGAAACGCGAAGACTTTTACGCTCACGCGAGAACGATCGTGTGCGATACATTGAAAGGTAACATGCGAAAAAATCATTGCAGGCGTTGAAACACTCGTTTTTATTTACCGAAAAAAAAAAAAAAAAAAATCGGCGCTTCCGGCTGTGAAACGTCCTGCATATTTAATATGCCGGGAAAATATGGTTTACGGAAAATCACTGTTTAATTCAATAAAACACCACGTATTGTTCAATTTTCATTTTATTTCTAATTAACAGTTTATAGCTCCTCGAGCGTTACGCGCGCTATTGTTCTTTTCCGTTTTAATCCCGAAAACTGCTATAAAAACCTGCATGGCGTCGAACAATTAGGATTAAAAAAATATTTATAGATATGCATCTGATATTCGGAAAAATTTATATTATCGTTTTCACACCACTATGGCGTCGATATACGGCGCGTTTTTTATTTCGATCGATTATTTTGATACTTGAATCTTAAATTCATGTTGCGCGATAAATAAACATTTTTATTTATTCGATAAGTTCGATCGATGACTGAAATTTTCATTAAATCGATCGCAATTTGTACCCTAATCTGCATTACAGTCTTCGCAACTTGCGAATTAATTTAATAATCATCAATAATTCGCGTACAACAACTGTCGGCACCTGCGTGTGATGTCCGCGAGGTGTCTCTGCGTGGAGTATCGTGAGGATGAAGGAAATAAACAAACAAAAAGTTTTTAAAAATATTTATAATATCGCCGCAATTTTGTATGAAATTAGAAGAAATAATAATAATTCACGGAATATTGGAGCGATGGGACCAATGATTTTTATTAGAAAGAAATAGAATGGGGAATCAGTCCCTTGGGAAACGAACACAATGAAATCGTTCCGCTCGTTGCTCGGAGTTTAGTGCCACGCGTACGGCTATCCGCTTCGGGATCGTTGAGTTCCTTTTCCAAAACATCGCGGATATAACAGACGGCCAACAAAATATGGAAATCATCGATAACAAAGGGTTGGTCTGAGGTTGTGGAGGGTTGCGGGGCTGTGGTTGCGTTTCGACCCCTTTTCTCGACGTGCGCGACGTCGGGAACGCGTACAGCAAATAACAACGACATTTCACTGCGGGGTGTTCGCACTCGACGATCCGGAAGATTCATATCTCCGTGAAGGAGTCGTTTTTAGGGACTCTTTTGGTGACGACACCGTACGATATCGCGTATTGAAATTGGTTACTCGGTGAATCAGCTGCTATAATATGCGACAAAAAATGTTATCGCCGGTCTTCGGATGTGTTTTTTCGATATTTTCAATGTCAAAGTCAAAATTCGTCAAAAGTACGATACACAATTATTCCGACGATATTTCCGACTCCTGACCGCCCGTAGTGAAAAAAAAACGGAATTTAGGCGTTTGGTAACGATTTTGATATCACATCGCAAACGTTTATTCTTAACACGCAATTTTATTCTGAAAAGACGTAAACAAAAATAATGTTGCAGAAATTACCAAATTCTCTACTGAAATCGGAATATTGGAAATAAATTGTATCGAAAAAAATGAATAAAATAAATAACAATTATTCGCATGTATAGTCGGGAAATTCCCGCACTTAATGACGAAATTTCCCGACAATAATATACGAATAATTCATACTAAATTCCGCGACAAGAGTTTTCTCGGTGGAGAACACCGTTTCGGCGAAAGAAAAGCCGCGAATGTCCGTATAGGTATCTCCCCAATGGGTAAAACTCCCGAGAGACTCAAACATTAGTTCTCGGAAGCGGCAAACGCGTTAGTTGTTCGTAAAGCGCGAGATATATCGACAAGAGCTTTGCTCAAGAGTTACCAATAACGAACAAGTTTACGTTGGAAAAACGTAAGCGCGGCAGTTTCTTGTGGCTATAGACAACTCCGCGATTCTTTAGATTAAATTCAGCACTGCCGTCGGCAGCCCAAGGCAACGGCAGTTTAAGGCAAAAATTCATTTTATTAATATTCTGTTTATATGTAAAAAAAATCGAGAAAAATGTAGAAAACTTCGAGAAATGCCTCAACGATGAGAAAATGGGCGACAAAGTCATCAAATTCATTAAAAAGTCGAAACTGTACGATAAAATGTAACTTTCTTGAAAATATCTAAAATTACGAAAATCGCTGAAAATTACGAAGTTGCGATCTAAAATTGATGGTAATTTTTTTTTTTTTTTTTTTTTTTTTTTTTAATATAGGAAATTAATATTTATCGTTGTTGGCGCACAAGAGAAAGACGCGAAGCCGTGTGAGTCTGGAATGTGTGTTATTTCCGTTTCGTCACAAGTAAAACCGTTTCGCAGTTGTCGACAGAATGTTAAATTCGCGCGGCGCTTACCGTTCTCTCCGGATTCTGTTATAATTTGGATTTCTCCGTTTAATCCGGACTTCGCCAATTTCTATTCTGATAACCAAAACAGCGAATCGCGGTACGTTGAGATGGAATCGCGCAGTCGGGTTTCGGGCGTTTGGTTGGCCGAATTCCGACGAAATAGTCGGGCGAACCTTGCGCTCGGGATCTCGTTCGCTGCGTGCATAGTTTCTCGTTCTCTGACTGCGCCAGTTTTGGAGTCGGACATTGCCGAGTCCAGTTTGCTCTGGAGTATCGCCTTAGATCCTCTTTAGGTATATCAAAAGCCGCGGCAACGAGAGGATCCTTTTGGCAACGATCCCATCCATAGCGGGGTATTTCCTCGTCGAAAATCAGCGGATAGCCAGAGATCGGAGAAACTGGTTACGGGATTCAAATGGTCGAATGATCATTCCTGAGAAACGTTCCTCTGTGATTCTCCGTAGCGCGAGCCGCCAAAGAAATCTCTTTCACTCCGGTTGTAAGGTTAACGCACACCTATATGTAAATCCTTCTCATCTGCCGTGAAAATAAACGTCCTAAAGCCCGTAACATCCAAAAGCTTATCCCGCCACAATCTCCCCGATTAATTTTCTATTAACATTTAGATTAACGTCTCTGGTGTGTATACGTTGAAATTAATATTCTCTCATCGCCGGCGAAGATCGAAGCTTGCATTAGTGGTGTATTAAGGAATAAGAAGTTTGGCTTCTCCAGGTGCCGCGCTATCCTCTTATTTATTCCGTTCCGTTTGCTCCTCTTTCTTCGTACTCCGTTCGCGCGCGCGCGCAGGTGCTTGTAAGGCCCGAACGAATCCACGGTGGGCCCGAATCCTTCTGACCATAGAGAGGATGCCTCGTGAATATATACGCATACGCCTTTCGTTACGCCGTCCGGGAGACGCGCGGGAGTGTGTGTATCCAAGACGCGAATGCCTCTCCGCCTCTCCGGTACGAATGTATGTAAGCCGACCTTTTATTTCCGCGTCATATCTTCGGATAGGATTTTCTCGACGCGCGACGCGATGCTCGACTCGGCAGAGAAACGAAACGTTGAATCTGTGAGAGGCGCGTATTCGTCACGGACTTCCCCCTTCGATCATCCAGTCTTTCACGCGTGACCTCGAATGTAGCTAAGGATCAAAAGAGTTTGGGCGCTCTGGCGTCCGTATTGTGTACGAAATAAAATCACGCGAGACGCCTGCCTCAAACATAATGAATTGTATGAATTATATCTATATACATATATACACGTATAAAAGATAAAAGTTTGAGCAATCATTCGCGCTGCGGGGCCTCATGGGCCCGCCGCGTCATGGCATCATATTCGCAACAGACAATAATTATTCCTTCAGGCTATATATACGTATATGTATCGAACGTTGAGAAACAGAAGGACGTAACCGCCATTGTTTCGCGAGTTAAATACGCAGCTGTAGGTCCTTCTTTATCTTGCCGATTTTGCGACGTCCTCTCGAAGAAATGAACGATTCTGACAACCCAACCTTTCTAGACGAGCCGATGGGTTAATTAAATAAATTATAGCCAACATTTTCGTTTGCATTGAATTTTATTAAAATAATATAGAAAAATCCGACATCTTTTGTTTGCATTGTTACGAATGGCTTTCAATGAGCAAAAGAATGTTTGGGGTTAAAAGCCGAAAGGCGAATGGAGGCGCGCGTGCCGGAGAATTTTCTGTCGTCATCGTTTTAGTTGAGGGAAGAGAGCCCTTTTCTCGCGTTCGCGGAAAGATACAAAAAGTTGAGGGGTGGGAGGAGCGAAAAACGAACAGACATAACGGTCCGCGCTCGCTGTCTGGCGTTTCTCCATATAATCGATGCGCCTCATTTTTCCAGCTTTTGTCTAACTCTTGAAAAAGATTTATCGTGCGCGGTGGTTGATGGGCGGAGTGACCGCCCATCAAGCCTGCGCTGCGGGGATGAGGCAAAGAGTCTTGTGGTATTTTTGTGGGAAGGAGCGACAGGGTTAGAAAATAGGGACGACTATGACCGAGGAGGTGCTGAGGGCGAAGTCCTTTTGCTGGCAGCACAACTGTAATGCTATTGTAACCTTCTATTCTACTTGGACCTGTCTATTCGCTTCTTTACGCTCGAAATTCACTGTCCACTTCGCAAAGCGAGGATGTGAGTCTGCGCGTGCGCAGCGCTCATAGTGAGGCGGGCGGACTTAAGGGAAAAAACAGTTAAGCAACATCGTTGCCATGGTAATAAGTAAAAATAAGCGGGCGGTCGAGTTAAGTGAAGTTATGAAAAAAAGGGTTCTACTGTACCGACAATTACCTTTTTTTACATTCTCGAGGCTTTACATTCTTGATTACCGATGGTCGAAACTTTTTTTCATCATTTTCTGACTGTTTTTTCCGCACTAGTGCGGAAAAGTGTACTTTTCTGCACTGAAGTTTCTTTCATCATTTTCTGAAGGTTTTACCCGCACTAGTGCAGAAAAGTGTACTTTTCCGCATTAGGAAAGTGTACTTTATTATTTTAAGTACACTTTTCCGCATTAGGAAAGTGTACTTTATTATTTTAAGTACACTTTTCCGCATTAGGAAAGTGTACTTTATTATTTTAAGTACACTTTTTCGCATTAGGAAAGTGTACTTTATTACTTTAAGTACACTTTTCCGCACTAGTGCGGGAGCACACTACACAAGTACAAGTACACTTTTCTACACTCGTGCGAAAAAAACAGCAGAAAATCGGTTTCGATACACGTGCGAGAAAAATCGGTCTCTCTCACATTCGCCGAGAGAGACCGATTTTGCCCGCATTTGTATCGAAAATAACAATTTCATCGCATCGCTTTCTCGGATGAATAATATACGTTTATTCGTCCGGATACTTCATTTTACGAATTAAACTTTTTATCCGGATGTACAATTGTATATTATTGGTCCGGATATTTAATGCTGCGCTTCGAAATATTTTACCATAACTTTTGATGTTCAACTGCCATTCAACATTCAACAAGTTCGAGTTTTACAAATTTTCAAGTCTGTATGATGGAAGAACTTTAAATTATAAACGAAAATATATTAATTTTCCGGAAACAGTAAAAATAATCTCCGGTTGCATCGGGATAAAAAAATAGCGCTGAATATTAGCGCTATCCCGACGCATAATATAAGTTATTCGTCCGATATCCGGACCTGTAACCGCAGCCAAAAAAAATCGTAAAAATTGATAATATTTTACTGAAACGTTTAGTTGTTACTTGTGATAACAACGCAAAGGTACTACAATTTCAAACGATTTTAAATGTCGCGCAATTCACAGATTTCCCTTTGGCGCTTGACGCGATGGTCCTTTGATATTTTTTTTCGAAAAGTAATAATTAAAACTGTCAGCACCTGTAAAAAAAAATGCATTTTTATATACGCAATTTTTAGTCGATTTATGCGCGGCGTAAATGGGAAAAAAAATGTTTCATACGAACGGAGAATATATTTTTAATGCGCTGTATTTTTCTTTTATATTTTGCAAAGCCGTGTGCCGCCGGTGCTTGTGGCGAATTTTTGTAAATTTTTCATAAGGTAATTTCGCGGTTTCGTGTGGAATGGCGTTTTTTTTTAATGCGTTAATTCATACGCGAAAAAAATCATGCATATTACAAATTTATATGAATCGGCTGAATTTAAAAATTTCATATCTTTGGTACAATTTGGGATTTTATGATGTTTATTTAATTTTTTTTTGAAGCATATTCTGCTGCACTGTAAAAAAGATCGTAAATTTAACGAAATTTTTGTTCATGAAAATCCAATTTTTTTTTTTTTTTTTTACGAATTTTTCAAAGGAGTCGCTAACTATTTTACGAAAAATTATATGCAATTTAACGTTTTGACAAAAATATTTTTTCGATTCTGTTCATTGTGTTTAAAATTATACGAAATTAGACATAGCGGGATGCATCTCGGAGGCACACGCGCGGCGTTCGAATGAAGATCTCAGGTCTCCCATTTCTGACGCGCATCCCTCCCACTGAAAAATGACTCCCGTCATCGCCCGAATGTCGGTCGGTCGACGATTATAATCGAGTCGATGATTAATGAATCTTCAAATTTGCCTGAGTCCTCTTTTTAACATACGAAAAAAAAAAAGTTATATTATATCGTATAATGATAATAACAACAATATAAATACCTTTCGATCGTAAAATACAAAGCTGCTTGGATCTCGATGTCCAGCGGGGTGCCCACGGTTATGCGGTGTATTCTACACGCTAATAAAGAAACCTCGAACCTTTAGCCGTTTTTCCTCTCCATTAGTATTCCCCACACTTGGTTCGTTTTTTTTCACCCTATCGCTTTGTGTATTTTTCGTTTTAATGGGATTTTTTTTTATTGTCGATATGCCGAATGGCGAGTTCGGCACTTTTCGTATCGGTCGTTATATCGTCGAATCGACGCGGTAGTTATCGAGAATATGTAAAAGCCAACGGGGGAGGCATAAAAATCGAGCGAAAGAGCGAGAAGGCAAAACGCAAATGGGGGGGGGGGGGGGGGGTGAGAGAGCTCTCGAAGCAGAATCCAAATATGCAACGAAACACGCGTAGGAGATAATTTGGTGGGACGAAGAGAATGAAGAAAAAAAAAAAAAAAATCGTACGACGATGAAAACAGGCAAAACGAGAATGACCACCGAGGCCCATCATATACGAGGATCATGGGAATTCTCTCGAGCCATCAGATTCGCGCACGAATTTATGTCAGCCGTTTAAAAAGCCTCAGGCGAGAAGAGAGGAGCTCACCGGGGCTACGAAACACGAATTGAGTTGAGGCCGCGTCGAGGAAGAAGAAAAACGTAACGAAACGGCGAGAGTCCGGTGCGAACGAAACGACGAAGAGGAGAAAGAGGGAAGTGCGGGAGTATGAGAAAAAGAGATTCGGCCAGAGAGGGAGAGGGAGAGCCTTCATTCCCGTGATAAAACGCATTAGCGTCGGATTATTTATAAGCTCGAACGTTAATTTCGGCGCCTACCAATTTTTCAATCTGCCCCTTTCAAACTTAATAGTAATTTATCGAGCCCGGCGGGTTCGCAACAGAAACGAATATACATGTATACCGAATAGCTTTATCTTATTCGCGGTCTTTTTATTCTCAACTCGTTTAGTCTCTCACCGCACGCTTCCCCCTTCCAAATCGACATCCTCGAAGTTTTTTCTAAAGTTTCGTCAACAAGAGTTTCGCGATTTTTCCGTTTATCGATCAACTATAGGGAAGAATCGGCATAAATCGGCGACTTAACGGAAAAGTTCATTATTTTTATTACGAATGATCGTCAGCTTTGGTACGTAAACTTTGCCGATAAAAATGATATTTCGGAAGATATTGATTTCTACGAGGACTCAAATTACGATTGAAAGAGCGATAAAACTGTATTTCAATTAACGATATGATAGAAACTAATATACATGAATACTGAATAACTTTATGTTATTCGCGGTCTTTTTATTCTCGACTCGTTTAGTCTCTCACCGCTTAAACTTTATCGATAAAAATGATATTTCGGAAAATATTGATTTCTACGAGAACTCAAATTACTACTGAAACAGCGATAAAACTGTTCCAATCAACGAGATGATAGGTATAATTCTTCTACATGGTTAAACCCAAAGAAAGTGCTTTTTTTCTCCGAGATATTTCGTCTTTCGGCATTCGTTGTTGCAACTAAGTAACAGCGATAAAACAATCTTTGGTCGACGAAGAAACGAAGCGAGAGGATTAAAGAGTCCGCGCGCATATCGGCCAACGACGAGAGAAGGCGCTGTCGAGAGAGGGAGAGAAGGAGCGAGAGAGAGAGAGAGCTCGCGCGACCGGCTAATTAAGAACAATTTGAAAGTAAAATTTATCAAAGCTTCACGGTCGGCATTCGCGGGGTCTCTCTCCCGCGTCGCGGCACGCGGTATACCGCGCGACCCAACACCTCTTCCCCTTCTCCCTCTATTCGCCTTCACACGCTGGTTTCGCTCGAGATTAAATGGTAAAGGCGTGTAACGCGTAATTAACTTTTGGGCTGTTCGACGAGTGCGAGGAATTCGTGTTTTTTTCTTTCGAGCAGATTGCTCCTTTCTTTTTTTTTTATATTATTTTATTCTCGTCGTCTCAGCCTCACCCCGGTATCGATAATTTCGCAACCCGAAAAACAACTTCTCTCGACAGTTCTTGTACCGTTTTCTGTTTATTCCTCAATTACTTTTGGGTTCTGCGCGTCTGACCGTAGAATTTGAATAAATTTGCCCTTTTTGCAGTCGATATAATTATTTCCTGTTTATCGTACGGTCATTAATGGGTCCCATGGTTCGCTCGGGAATCGGCAGCGGCCGCGACACGCTGCGCAGTACGAGTAAATATACCGCTTTCGCGATACATATTACGCACAATGAACGCAGCTGCTCGTACGTTCGCGAGCTCTTTCGCACTTGCTGCCACTCGGCGCAATCGGTTCGAGAGGATTGGGGAGACCAGCGCGCGAAACTATATTCGCGACACACAGGGGACCCTATCTGCAAATGCACTGCAAACGTACCCGATGAATATTCATTCGCGACGATCCCGACGACGAACGCCCGCTAACCCCAATATATATAGCACACTGTACTGTACGGTATATACTATACTATATATCGGTGAAATTCATATATATATATTTTTTTCTCCCGCAACTCCGGCGCGAAGTGGTTTTAACGTTAATTAAGTCTCACCACCCGGTGCATAACCGCAGCAGTGGATTATTGAACGAGATTGTTGGAAAAAAAAAAAAAAAATCGCCTCTTCGATTTAATCGTTGTAGGATAGCAGCAATCGCGCGTATTTGTATTTTCGACGATGCCACGATGGCGAGAAAGTGATAAAATTTCACTCTGTCGATCTCTTTATTATCGTATTTATATTACGCTTGCATGAGAATACCCTGTTTAATCAGCTTTCTTTTTTGTTACGATAAAAAAAACGATGAAGTCGATAAAAACAAGTCGATCGTCGATCGATCGTATTATTGTTTACAAACGTGGATGGAGGAAAAAAAACGTCGTTTATTTTCCGTAAAAATTTCGTGGATTGAACTTTGTCGACTTGGTCGTTATTCCTCTTTCGATAAAAAAAAAAAAAAAAAAAATTAAACTGACAAAAGTCTTATCGTGAATAATGATGAAACCGATAAAAACATCAATCAGCATTTATCGTCTTGTTATTGTTTAAAATATCACTTTCGAAGAGGGAACTAAGTCTGTTTAAAATTGACGCAAATTGAAGAGAGATAAATGAAATGAAGCGGTTCGTCAAGTGAGGTCGTTGAAGGAAAGCGTTTAACTTTTCACTAAAATCACGTGTCGTCGCGCCCTACCAAGTCTCCCCGATGACCACCCAAATTGACTCCGAAATCTGCGGAGCCCTCTCGTGTCTCGCCGAGTAGTTTTACTCTAGTGGCTAGTTAATGCTCTGCACGCCAGGATTTACGGTACCGGGCGGCGGCACATAAGATGCTCTCGGAAGATGAGCCAAAAGGGGGAGGGGGGCGGGGGAGAGAGTGGCCAGAAGCCTCGCCGCGATTAAACCGATGAAACCAGAGCTAAGGACCGCTCTGGACTTTCGAGAGGCCAACGAGAATGCAAATAGGCGCAATGCCGAGAGTTGCATTAACAGATTCTCCAGACGTTCGAACGCTACAAGTGGCCGTCTAAAAAGAAGTGTCTTTCTTTACTCGTAAAATTGAGGGACTAATAAAGCCGAACCTTGCAGTTACGAAAGCGCGTGGGTTCGACTGCCGTTGAGTTTGCATCAACACGTAACTTTGTTGTAGAAACTGGTCGGTGAAAAAGTTACTTGGGTTAAACAGTTAACCATGAAAGCAGTCGATTTTCTGGTTTTCCCTGTGGTTAACTCTTTGCTCCTTTCTCCTCCACCCCCCCCCCCCCCCCCCCTCCCTTCCCTCCCTCACCCACCCCAACGACCGCCTCGGACTCTCAATGCTGAGAAAACTTTTCCACGTTGGCATCGTTCGCGCGTAAACAAATTATTTCGAGAGCTCGTTGCTGCTGCTGGCGTACATGGTCTATGCACGGCTATACGCTTCGGGATATCGTGACGGTGGTAACGGGTACGAGAATCGTACCCACGGGACATCCCGTCTGGTATAACCTACTGGTGCTCGAAGTACGCCTGAATTATCCTGCTAGAAGTTTCACTCGTACTTCATAGACTATATGGACGCACACCGTAATATACCGGAGCTGTTCGAAAGAGACAAACTGCATGCTGGCAAATACGCGATGCGGAGAGCACTCGAAAGGGAAGGAAAATAATATATATGTGTGGGTATACGCGTGTATGTATACTCCCGCATTTGCACATCGCCCATTCCATTAACCGAACGAAATAGCGGCCAGCGGACTTAAGGGCTGCACGGAATGAAACTCTCTCCCCAGACGCTCGAACGAACCGTTTCAGATTTGCCGAATTGAATAAACCCTTTACACTGGAAATACCTTCTGCAGCTTCCGGTTATTCTTCGATATCGTTGAATCACGCTACTTTTTCGATATCTCTGTTAGCACTGCAACGACGAACGAATTATTTTGGTTTTTATTTATCGCGGTCCATTTTGCCCCATTTTTTTTTTTTTTTTTTATCTTAATACTCTGAAACGGAGCGATGAATATATTTTCAGTTGAAAAATAGTGGAAAAGCGTTGTTTCTGTCGGAAAAATAGACTGAATTGCATAAATCGGCATATAAGACGATTTTTTGCAGACGATTTACCGACCGAGTTCGCCGAGTGACCGGTCGGTAATCAATAGGAAAATTCCTGAATAACCATTGAAAATGTTAGTTCGGACGATGTTGGAATTGACATATTTGACAGTTGTCTACGTTTTGCTTATAATTTGAAATGCAATTTTTCATGCGAGTTGCGCTTTTCTGGATTCGAACGTTGCTTCTTCCCATTTTTCTCTTCTATTCGGATTTTTTTTATCCCGGATTTCATTCTTATTTCCCATCAGACAGGGTTCTTGAGTCGTCGCCTATTTTCCGTAAGCCAAGCGACTCGAGGAATATAAACCCCCTCCTTCGTCCACCCGTTCGCAAGCAATCCCGAAGACGTCATCGTGCCAAGAGGGAACCGTCTTTCACCGACGAGTGAAGGAAACGCTCGCAGCTTCGCTGTAATCTCTTCACACTCTGCAGAATCGAAAGAAAATTGCCGTCGTGTCTCTTTCTGCAGTCGTCGAATCTGGCAACTGAGCGAACGATGATTGATGATATGGTATATATTGTATGAGTTCCCATATATGGGAAGTTGGGGCAAAATGGGACTATCGCGAAACTCGAAATTTGGACCAAAATAAATCAATCTGAAAATTTCAAATTTCTAAAATTTGCACAAAAACTTCGATTTTCGAGTTTTTTAGCCATTATCTACGCTGTACGTCACGTCTTATGTAAAAAAATGTCTGGAAGGCCATTTAATGAAATTCGACGAAATAATTATTTTTGAAAATAAAATTGACTGATACGAAAAATAGAAATGCAGATAAATGAAACTATAATTGGATAATAGTTTCTTTGAGAAAGTCAACGATTTTTTTTAATACGGAGAAATTTATTTTTTCCGACGAGAAAAGTTTACATATCGATTTTAATTGATAAACTATATCAACTTTTCTTTTAATCCAATTGAATGGCCGCCCACTTCGCGCCAATTTTTTTTCTTTTTCGTCTTAATACTCTAAAAGTATCTGACAAATCTATTTGTTAAATCAAAAGTAATAGAAAAGTGTTGGTCTATCGACTACATCTCAGCGAACGTAACTTCAGTTTCGAAGTCAGGAGTGTCACGTGACCTCGTTTGCGCGCGCAACAGAGGTATTTATTTAACTTTTTCGCGGGTGCGTCTCAGTGGTAATGAAGTGTAAGAAATTCCAATATTATTATTTCAATGTCGAAAACAAAGTTTACCATCTTTCGAGTTGTCATTGGCTATTGCTTCGCAAAGTCTGTCGTGTTAATCGCTACAAGATTTAATTTAAAAAAAAATCAACAAAATTTATTGTTTGCCAAAGAAGAGTAATTATAATTCGCGTTCGTACGACGAATGAAGTACGACGTGTGAACCTGTTAAATCGAATGTGCACTTTCGGCACCGCCTACGGGCATTTCGGCTTCCGTGTCGGCAACGATTACGAGAGGAACATTTAGAATAAAAAGCGGTGAGGGAAAAGAGGAAAGACAACTCGAGCGACAGACAGGAGAACCGTCGTCGTTTGCTGAGACACGTATAATAATGACGGTGGTCGATGGCGCGAAGTGGAACCGCCTTCGGCAACGTCCAGTCTCTGCTCCCTCTGACCGGCGACATTGCAACGCCAGCAGACCTCTTCGCTTCTGCTCTCTCTATTCTCCTCGAGCTTTGGTGCTTCAACTCTGATTCGCGTTTAAGTTTATATATAAAGTCACTCTGTTCCTCGTGTCTATCTCACGTCCGATATCTCCTGCAAGCTGACGGACAACGTGCTGACATCGTGAAATTTCAATCCAATCTCTTTCGACCACTTTACGTTTCAATTTTTCATTATACCATATCCTCGCGCCAATTATCTTTACATATCGTATATTAAGAAAAAAAAAAGTGAAGTCTCGTATTTTCGAGTTTCGAAAAATCGCCAAAAAATTGCAAATCAGCGCATTAATTATCTAAACGGTTACATTAATTGCCGAAAAAAAAAAAATTTTACACCCATATTTTCGCTCTACAAATCGATTAATTTTATTGAGTCGTTCGAAAAATACGCAAAAAGAAATTGCATTTTTTTTTTTTTTTTTTTTTTTTCATTTTATACGCGGAATTCGCATATCTTCCATAATTTGGCATCGATCGGAAATCGATATGCGCATATGGCGAACAAGTTTGTACCGATTAATTAATATCCTTGAGTCTGACACGCTGGGAATCCCCTCAACGAATCATCGTTGAAGTATCGATCGATTCGCCGATTCGGTATCTCTGGCTGCAACACGATCAACCGAAGAGCTCACAACGGTTAATGACGTATACCAACTGCAGTGTTTGTGCGAAACTTCGATGTTTAGCATACTGAAATGAAGTCGTCGGTCTCGACGGCAAGCGCAGCGACGTCGACGACGACGACGAAGCAGCAACACCGGTGTATACTCGGTAATTTATGATAATCTTGGCAACGCTCTCACCTCGTTTAAATAATTAATGCAAAATGCATCCTAAATAACCTCTGCTAGCATCATTCGATGCACCTGCAACGGTTTGCGCACCGGGGCTCATGGAAATATGCCGCGCTGTTGTGCATATATATTTAATCCTCCAGTATCCGCGAAAACGGCCAACACCGATTGCCCTGAAATTGGCTCTCGGTTACCCCCCTCCCCCCGCGTTACAAGTATTATAAGTTTATCAAGATTTTCTACGATCCCCGACAAAAAAAAAAAAAAACTCTAAAAACATTGCCGAGATTAAAAATCTGCTCCGTTAAAAAAAAAAAAAAATATTACGAAGATTTTTCACTATAATGTACGGAAGGTACGCTGAAGGTTACTGGTTGGCTTTGTCTCAATATTAGTAACACTTCGTCGCAAAATTCAATAATTCGAATAAAAATTCGAAAAAAAAAAAAAAAAAAAACAAATGAATTTTTTGTCATTTAATTTCTAGAAGACAGACGAAAGATTTCGAAACTTTCCTTTCGTTTCGTAGTAAACGATGATAAGGAATACGAGGATTGATCTCGCAGTTACGTTTCTAAACGTATTTATTGAAGCGTCGAGTAATTATGATCGCGCATGCGCTGAAATTAGGTTAGAAAAACCTGTCGAGTCTTTAGGTCGGCGAGTGGGTCGCAGGTGTCTTCTCGAAAAACTGTAAACGGTATCTTTCTTACCATCTGAATTTATGTTACTCGGCCCGCTAATTATCCATCTTGGATTGCGCTCCGGAAACGCTGGGACTACATATGGAGTACATATACGCAGATGGGTCGGTAAAACGAAGTTTTCAATCGAAGCGTGAATTAATTACGACGAAATTGTTCGTCGAAGCAGCTGGTGGGCTGCGAAGAACGCGATGAAAATTTTGTCGGGTCATCGATAGCGCAGCGTTGAAATTACAATGATGCAATGAGATCGGAGTCTCACAGCGACGTAACAATTTTTTTTTTTTTTTCAAACTCGACGCCTCTCTGTTAATTTATTTTTGTCCGACATGAGAGTTCGAAACCCTATTTTACCGGTCGATCTAAAACTAATGATCAATCTTCGCGTTATAAGGGTAACAGATGACGAGGAAGTTTTTCGGCAATTGGAGGTCAAGTTGTCGATCGTGAGGCTTATTTACTGAGCGGTAAATTATCGAAATCAATTTTTTTATTCACACGCGTTCTTCGCCGACGTACCCACGAGTAGTCAGAACGAAAAAAAAAAAAAAAAAAAAAAAAAAAAGGGGTGTACACATGTTCACGACGAACATCACATTCCGTTAAGCGACACGACGTGTGTTCAACGTAACCTGAAGCCCTTCTACACAAATAACCGCTCTGATATCCCACAGAACTTTTTTTCCCCTTTTTTTTTCATTTCTCCACAAAGTTAAACGAAGAGATCCGTTAATTTCATCAGAGTTGCTATAAAACGATTTAACAGTTGTATCGTACGGCGTTTTATCAATTGTAATTATAGGCTCTCGTTATTAACGCATAGAGAACGTTAGACACCTATCGAGGAACGTGAAACGTTGAAGCGTGAAAGGTGGGAATTCATGATACGTACGCGTGTCCTCGTCACTTGCATTTCTCCGCGTAGAACACGATTTATGTATAGCTATCAAATGACGTACCGGCTTTTGGTGTACAAACCATTATCGAGGGCCTAAACGCCAACGGTTACCGGCGATATATGTCGGGATAACTTGTAGTTCCATATACGAGAATATACATCGATGTATTACATTTGTGTGTGTAGCATGTTGAGTTACACGCGTGTTTTGGATGACAGGGAGGAGAGAGAGAGAGAGAGAGAGAGAGAGAGAGAGAGAGAGAGAGAGAGAGAGAGTGAGAGAGTGAGAGAGTGAGAGAGTGAGAGAGTGAGAGAGTGAGAGAGTGAGAGAGTGAGAGAGTGAGAGAGTGAGAGAGTGAGAGAGTGAGAGAGTGAGAGAGTGAGAGAGTGAGAGAGTGAGAGAGTGAGAGAGTGAGAGAGAGAGAGAGAGAGAGAGAGAGAGAGAGGCCAGAAATTGCTGGTGTACGCATAACGTCGGTGTATAATAATTGACACCCGACGCGACGTTATAATTATAGGACGTTTCCGAGTGGGCAATTAAATTTCAGTGCTCAAGCAAGAAGAGTTCGAAGGAGGGGAGTCGTTCACGGGTTCCGCATCGTTTAGTCCGTTCGAAACTCATAGAAAAGACGCGAAGGCAGCGCCAGTGTGTACCGTTATTATTAATTGTCAAAAGCAATGCATGGGATCGTACGGGTAGGACGGGAGAATAACCGCATTGACCTGCGCATGCGCGGCATTTTTTATTCTCTAAACTAACGTATAATACGCGTTGCGTTACACACGAGTCTGGAGAAAAAAAACCCTAATGGTTCTTGTACGCCCGTTTAATGTATAACGAGTGATTTATTAAGGATCAACGAATCGTTTAGTAGCAACAAGACTTCAGGCGATAATCGTTTAGTAGCTGTATCAGTCGGTAAATTAATCTTCGAGTAGCTTTTCACAATTTCTTTCTTACTTAATCATAAAGAAAGCTTTCTGCTCGTGAAAAAAAAAAAATTCTTTTCGAGATTTTTATTGTCGACTCGACGATGTCGAGAAAAACGCGTCACGACTGAACAACATCTGTAAATGTTTCGTAAAAAAAGGGCAAAAATTATATAACAATGAAATATATGTGCGAAAAAAAAATTTCGTCGGAGTTTTTTGAATTTTGGTAAATTTTTTTTATTTACGAAAAAACGATACATTTCTCGCGAGATCGGGTCAAATACGCGAAATATCCTTCGGAAAAGTCTAATGAACAAAAGTTTGTCGAAAGATTTAAAAAATTTTGGTAACGAGCGATCGTTGCACGTGACTCTCGAAGGTCGAAAAATCGAAAACGCCGATGAGCCTTTTCCATAATAGTCGACGCGCTCGTTATACAGATGATTCGTACACGTTATAACGAGTAGGAATACGAAGATATAGCCATGATGCTCGTTTCCAGACTCCCGGGGGATTATACGACCGCAGTTTTGCGGCCGAAAACTAGTATACACAGGGAACTGAATACGCGCGCGGTGGCGGCGGTGCGGCTCCGGAGGCGATGCTTGTTGCTCTCCCGCCATACGCTTTTCCCCCATTGCGCACTGCTGTATCTACAATAACTGTTGAAACGTGTGGTCGGGCATCGGACGATGGCTACTCCTGTGGCTCCCGATATGGTTTCTCCGAATATACCCCCTGTGCGGCGAGCGTCTCTGCGGTTTTATACCGAATAGAATAATAACTAATGCGCGATACTACCAAAAGCGAATAATTTCTATCCGGCTTCTGGAACGCTAACCGCATCCTTTGAAAACTTGCAGTTTGCCGGCTTTCCAACAAAACTTGGAACGTTTGCGTGATGGTAAACGCGCTTTGACTGCGCAGACTAACGGGGGAAGAAAACCCTTTGAGATTTTCGTGCTTTTCGTCGAACGCCCTTAATGGCTTCGATGTAAATTTCAGCAATTTACCCTTTCGTCGATTATCGCTAATTTTTTTATAATAGTCATTTATAGCCATTTTATCGTAAGAAAACGATAACGAATAACTCGTATGGTCGCGTAAAAAATCGGATGAAATTTCGTTAATTTATTCGCGACTTACTGATGCTCGCGAACGTGTGCGTACATACAGAATTCCATCGTTCTAAGCGCCGTATCTCGGAGGTTAGAACTACCGCGTTTCCGTCTCCGGAATAAATGTAAGGACAGAGCAGTTTGTCGAGCGTGAGATAGAAAAGAGCAAGAAATCGAGAGAGACGAGATACGAGGACTCGTGGAATATTTGCTTAGGTACTCGGGCGGCACACGAAGAAGCGAGGGAGGGAAGCATCTCTCTACGTTTCCACGTTATGCCAGTCACGCTTCGGCCTTTAAGGCGAGGTCTTTACCCGCCAATTTGACAGCAGTTCTCTTTCGTTTTTTTTTTTTTTTTTTTTTTTTTTCGGGGTTTTGGGGTGTTTCTCGCCCGCTACCATTCAACCTCTCGCTCTCACCCCTTTATCTTTCGCTCTTTTCTTCTTCTTCTTCTTCTTCTCTTTGCCGATGTTCTTCCTCTATCTCTCGGCTATTTCTTTCGCTTTCTATCTTACGACGACGTATATACCCTTTGAATAGTGGCATTCCGCGAAAAAGACGCGCAGACCGTGGGGTTTAGCCGAATGACTGTGGCGCTGTGGTATAGTCCTCGAGATTCTCGTTGGAGGATTCGGAACGCTTCGAGAAAGCGACCGAAAGTCCCTAACGAGCTGCAACGACTAGCCGCGTACGTGCGCCCAGTCCAAACGACTCATATAACTTGAGATCTACCGAGAAAGCTTACGCCTCGCGTATACGTATCGAGCGCTGAGCTGTAGATTTTCTCGCTACTCGCCAATCATCAAATACACCGATCGGTTAGTTAGGGTTGTACGGGTCGATATATATAGGACTCGAAAAAAAAAAATTTCAAAATAAAAATTGCACTAAACTTTATAAAAT
Organism: Cryptus viduatorius; assembly: GCA_964006125.1. Taxonomy (NCBI): domain Eukaryota; kingdom Metazoa; phylum Arthropoda; class Insecta; order Hymenoptera; family Ichneumonidae; genus Cryptus; species Cryptus viduatorius. The sequence goes on along the minus strand of OZ023225.1, from coordinate 17,607,736 downwards.
TAGTTCGAAAAAAAGTAAAATGTTTTGAAAAAATAAAAAAATAAAAAAATTACGCGGTGGTCCGCCTTATGAACTATTATTTTTATAGAAGCAATAAACTCATATATAGTTCGTAATCACAATCGCAGCAAAATGTGAGTGTTCGGAGTAAAAGTGACTAATTTTTTAGTTTTTGGTCCATTTTTAGGTTATGTTTTAATTTTTTTTATTCCGGACGTAATAACACTTTAGTTTTGTGTTTAATTACGCAGTAAAAAAAATACAATGTCATTTGAAGGTTACTTCCGAAATCGGTGCACATCTCGGGCATTTCATATATTTCCGGAATTCATTCGTTCGTCTCGTCTCTCAACCCAAGAACACCGGCTACGTAGATGCGTACATACATTTTTACGCATCGCGATTGCAATGAAAGGGGTTGAAATCGACGGAAGGGTCGACGAGGGGCCGCACAAGGCGGGTGAAAATATTTAAACGGGGGAACCCGCAATGGCACCTTCTCACTCTCGATCTCTCGTTTTTTCCCCTTTTTTTTCTTTTACCCGTACATGCAACGCAAAGGCCAAGGCGGTTCCCAAACGGATGGATAGATCGCGATCCGATAGGGGTCCTGAGCGGAAACGCCCTTGCATCTCATCCCTCTTGCGTCGAGAGCTCCGCGGGACAACGGTACCTTACGCAATATATAAGCGCCCCGACTATCGCCGACGCGGAAGTCGATTTGGGCGTTTTCGGGCGTCAGGCTTCGCGATACGTTATTTCCTTAATTGAGCGCTCGTTCGTTATGCCCGATCCCTTTCGAACTCTAACACACGTGTATAAATACACCTCGCGCCCCTCAAAAAAACCGTATAAAAATCATTTCTTTCGGAGGAAAATTTACTTTAACGATGTTTCACACACTTTCCAGTATAATATACGGATTTTAAATACAATTTATTAGATGGCAAATCTGGTCAAATACATCGAGAAATGGTGTTTTATGTGCAAAAAATTTTTTTTTTTAATTCAATAATCTGCCGTTTGTGGCTAAAATGTTATTGCCGCTTAGACGAAATTTAACAAAAAAATTTTAATTGAAACTTTAGCTTTCTTAATTACTTTTTTAATCCTCATTTGGATTATCGGGACGCTTGTAGGATTTATCTACTAATAGTGTGAAGACGAAAAAAAAAAAAAAAAAAACACACCACTTGTTTGAAATTGACGAAGGGACCCTCGCCGATAATCCTCAAAGAAAATAACGGTACGGCATTAGCGTTATGGTGCTATAGTTAGAAAGAATTAGTGTTTTCTACAAATTGCGAAATTGTCGATGGCAGTAGTCGAAGAGAGTAAGGGCGCAATCCAGTTGACGATGAACTGCTCGACATCAAAGGGATCTTCGGGGTCTTCCCGGTTGCGTGTCTGCGACCAACGAAAAAATACTATCCCGTCGAGTTCTTTCTTTTTCGCCCAATCTCACTTCTCTATGAATGGAGTTTAATCATCGTAGTTTCCCCGTCAGATTTACCCTCGAAAGGGAGAGCGAAGGGATGAAAATAAAAAAAAAAAAAACGACGTGCGCCGCGTTACGGATTGCTGCCATTGCACCCTGGAAAGCGCACTCTCGAGGCGCGGAACGTCGAAAAAACTCGATCGGGCGAACGCAACCGGATTATGAACCATGAGTACTCGAAAAAAGCTCGCGGGCGAGCGCCCAGCGGCCGATTGCATTGCTGACTAAAGCCACACAGAGTTCGGATATATACCCCTCGTCTCTCCTCCCTTCCTGACTGGTACATCCGCCGCATCGTCAGATTTATTCAGCCCGCTCTACACTCTCAGCTATGCAACGGATTCCGATCCTCGTATAGCGGTAGACCTCATGGGAAAGGGGTTAGGGAATTACACGAGAGAGCGTCGAAGTCGCGATCGAGTGAGCGCGTTTCACAGAGCAACGCTGCCTTCGGCGTTCTCTACATTTATATTAATATACCGGTGAAATTTTTTTTTTTTTTTTGCGATGAAGAGAAAAATGAAAGGGACTGGAGAAGTTAATGGAATTTCATGGAATTTTACATTAATCCCACCTGAAATAGCAATGTCCCTTTTTTTCATTTTCTCTGCAGCATCCTCCTCGATGTTTGTACATCGTCAACCGGAAAGATACCCAGTAATGTGCAGATTTATGATTATGGAAAACAAGATGAAGAGAATCGTTAACGCGGTTGGATAGTGGATCCTTGCAGCTCGCTATCTGATTATTTTCCGATATAGAATCCCCAAACGCCACCTCTAACGAGCTATTCCGGAATGCTAATGCATTCAGAGCAAAGAAGTCCTTATCGGACGAATTTGGTCGATAAGCCGAATTCTGGGTGACGTCTAGTAATATCCATCGGTTATATTTTTTTGTATCAGGTGTTTTTTTTCCATAGACGAAAACGTCGTTGATCTACCGAGCTTTTTGCCCGCTTGTGCGCTACACGATCAGAAATTGAAATCTCCGAAACCCATTGACCGTTTTGTGCGCATGCGCGGTGTATTTATTAATTTTTTTTTGTATATATCTCGAATCCCTTGAATCCTTCGGCGGTATGACGAGGTAATGGGAGGTTAATTTATGACTTTGAATTCCGTGGGATTTCCTCGACACGTGTTGGATCTATTACTTCGAAGAGATTAATCGAGACTCCGGACTACTCCTCTCGTTTGTTCAACAGACCGGGGAGTCGCCCTCTGCCTTATCGAGAACCGGAGAGTAAGAGTAGAGTGACGTCGCCATCTGCCCGGTCATTCTCCGTAATGTCACAAGCACGTTTCGTCGATTAATATTCGTCCTCGTTGTCGTCGTAAAGCTTACCCGAGAGGGGAGAGACCAACTCGGACGCGACTATTTGACTCGCGACCACTCGTAAAACATCGGCCACGTAAACGATGCTTTACGCATCTTGGGGCTTTTTAATTCCTCCGCCATTCATCACATGAGAGTTTAATATTTTGACCACCAAATAGATTCAATTCGCTACACGCAAACCGAGGAGAAAAATCTCACATATGGGGCAATATGGACCACCGGGGCAAAATGGACCCGATAAGGGTAATATTCAAAATATCGTCAGAAAGTGTTACTTCCGGCACATTGGCGTTGAAAATTATAGTTTTCGGTCATTGTATTAAAATAAAAAAATTTCGTTGAATTTGAATCCCTTTTTTTTATTTTAGTTCAACTGAATCTTAAACGCGATGTTATCAGTTCAGGTTACGCAGGAAGTTACAAGTTATTCGCAAAGCCTTGATAATTAATGTTTTTTATTTTTCAAATTGGTCCATTTTGCCCCAAATTGTACTTTTTCCTCGGAAGCTCTGAATATTTGTGACGAATTAAATTCGGTAATAAATAGTTCATTAATGCCTCTGAAATGACGATAAAGGTCTCCTTAGCCGGTCCGTTTTTCCCCGTTCTCGATAATCGGTCGATTGAACCCTCAAGCCGGCGAAACCCGACGTGGACCATCGATAAAAATTTCTTTGAAATTGAATCCCTTTTTTTTATTTTAGTTCAACTGAATCTTAAACGCGATGTTATCAGTTCAGGTTACGCAGGAAGTTTCAAGTTATTCGCAAAGCCTTGATAATTGATGTTTTTTTGTTTTTTAAATTGGTCCATTTTGCCCCAAATTGTACTTTTTCCTCGGAAGCTCTAAATATTTGTGACGAATTAAATTCGGTAATAAATAGTTCATTAATTCCGCTGAAATGACGATAAAGGTCTCCTTAGCCGGTCCGTTTTTCCCCGTTCTCGATAATCGGTCGATAGGACCCTCAAGCCGGCGAAACCCGCCGTGGACCATCGGTAAAAATTTCTTTGAAATTGAATCCCTTTTTTTTTATTTTAGTTCAACTGAATCTTAAACGCGATGTTATCAGTTCAGGTTACGCAGGAAGTTTCAAGTTATTCGCAAAGACTTGATAATTGATGTTTTTTTGTTTTTTAAATTGGTCCATTTTGCCCCAAATTGTACTTTTTCCTCGGAAGCTCTAAATATTTGTGACGAATTAAATTCGGTAATAAATAGTTCATTAATTCCGCTGAAATGACGATAAAGGTCTCCTTAGCCGGTCCGTTTTTCCCCGTTCTCGATAATCGGTCGATAGGACCCTCAAGCCGGCGAAACCCGCCGTGGACCATCGGTAAAAATTTCTTTGAAATTGAATCCCTTTTTTTTTATTTTAGTTCAACTGAATCTTAAACGCGATGTTATCAGTTCAGGTTACGCAGGAAGTTTCAAGTTATTCGCAAAGACTTGATAATTGATGTTTTTTTGTTTTTTAAATTGGTCCATTTTGCCCCAAATTGTACTTTTTCCTCGGAAGCTCTAAATATTTGTGACGAATTAAATTCGGTAATAAATAGTTCATTAATTCCGCTGAAATGACGATAAAGATCTCCTTAGCCGGTCCGTTTTGCCCCGTTCTCTATAATCTCGATTCTGGTAACGTTCTTTCGATCTATATCGCCGGTAGATCTGCAAGTAATGGTTCCGAGGGGCGCATCGACGCAGAAATTGAGCAAACCTCATTTTCCGGTTCACCAAGAAGTTAACCATCCATCGGGTAAAAATGTTGTTTCCACGCGGGGCTCTGACGTTTATAGGACAGCAAATAGTGGTCAAAGTTTGCACAGGCCAGTTGGTGAGTCCCTCTGCCTCTCCCTCTTCTTTTTCTTATTCTTCTTCCGTTTTCCTTCTATGACCCTCTGCCATTCTCGTTCGTTTACCTTTGCAAACCGCGTAACCAACGAAGCAGTCGAGTTTAGTTTGTGGCCAACGGAAAAACGGTACGGTTCATTGGCACGAAACCTGCGACTCGAGTTCCATTGTACCCACTGCTGTGTGCACATTGCTTTTTGGCTTACGTGCTCGACGATCGACGTTAGCCAGGAGGGCCGATAGGGTATACCGCGCTCCGCTCTCTCCTTCACTGGCCATTTGCGTCTCTGGGGCCATTTCCGAAAAAACTTTTTACTTATCGCGCTTATCAACTTTTTTAACCTTTCCTCCGTATCCCTCGTCCTACTATAATCCTTCGTCTTTGGGAAATGAAGCTACGGGAAGGGAGTACCGTCGAGGAAAGCGCTCGACGGAAAAGTAGGCTGCGAAAGAAATGCTCGATGGCGCTCGGCTCGCACACAGCCTGTAAAAGCAGACGACCGCCGGCACATTCGTGACGCTCTTTGAGAGCCAATGATTAACAACGAAATGACATGTGCCACTCGAAATTCGAAGCTCCCCGGGTTAAGGCAAATAGGACCCTCCGGAGTCTTCTTGACCCAGAGACGTCGAAAGACTTATGACACGCGATGTGGAGACGCGCCTACGTGTACTACATACCTCGAAGTTTGATATTTTTGGCTCTTCCGGGTCAGACTTGGGAACGTGTGCTCGAGCAGTTAATTTTTTTTTTTTTTTTTTTTTTCGAGTGCACAAGCCGCGCTCGATGCATCTGACACACAGTATCTCGCTTTCCCGGACGTAGGGAAGAGTGTAACGTGAGAGAAATATATACGAGTCGCACTTTTCCGATAATCCAAGTAAGGAACCGGTTTTCTGGGTAAATTAAACCATTATCGGCGCCAATTAATTAGGGGCAATTTTTTTTGTCATTTTCTCAATCGGTAATATATAAAAATAAACAAAAGTAAAGCAAAGTATAAATATTTTATTTCGCCAGCGGACATTTTTTTTTTTATCTTCGGCAGGTGCATCTGTCGTCTTCATTTGTCTTGAATTTGATCGAACGTTTCCGCGTCTACGACGTGTTCCGTGGTTCGTCGCACAGCGAAAAAAAATCCTTGCTGCGCTGAGGCACGTAGTAGGAGGGGGAGGGGCTTTACCCACCATATTTGAGACTCACAAAATCGTCGAGGTGTAATCACCGGGTTCCGCCAGTGAGCCGCAGCCGATGTGAGAGACAGGCGGGCCCGGCGTTTAGCGTTTCACCGTTTAGAACGTTATAGAGAGCCTCGTGCGCGTTTGCCTCGGTTGCCCTTGTTGGCCCGGGAGTCGCCGGTGTGTAATTTCAGCTAAAACCCTACGGGTCTTTTAAACAGATAGCAATTCCCGAAGACTGACGTATTTAAGAGAGCGTGAATAACCATTTTCGTTATGTACGTACGATACGGCTTTACGCTCTATCGTAGACTTGTCTCGTCAACATCGTCGGGCGTCGTATTCAATTGGATAATCGATTGGGAGTTCTCGCACCGTATATCCGGTATTAATAATATTATTTCGCGGAAAACCCTCAATCATTTCATAACATTCGTAATCATATTCTCGTTTGTTCAGACTACCGTAATCTGTACTCCATGCTTACCGGCAGTCGATAAATGCTTTTTTTTGCTTCCTTGCGGAGGACTCTTTTTTTTCGTATATATCGCGAAAAAAAGTATAATCGTAAAGAAAAATACAAAGTAGAGTCTTCCACATGGCTTCCTCGTTATTTTCCACCTTTCGCGATCTTTCCTCTGCGCAGAAGCAATGCGCAAAGTTCTACTTTGCAGCCTTTGCTATTTTTTTCCGTCGCTAAATGTTCGACGTCCAGCGTTCCTCGCAATTGATCGATTGGTTATTTTGATACACACAAACATAGGTATATACTGTGGTCATAACGGAGCAAAGAAAGGTGGAGCTATTTTTTTTCTATGAATATAAACTTCGTCGATTTGGCACAAAGAAACGAGAAGAGGCGAGAAGGTAGAGTAGACGAATCGAGATTGTCACCGGAATGTTTGCTCTCCCGGTTTTCTCTCAATCGCCTTCCCCCGCATTCTGGTTAAAAGCAATCGTCATCCTATTCCTCTCTCTGTTTCTCTCGTCTGCGAGACTTTATATTTCTCCCTCGCAATCAGAACTCTACCACCTGGAAATAAAGTCTCCTCCATTCATGAGCATCGCTCGGAATAGACGATTGTGTGCATCCATTCCGCGCACACAGGTACCGAAAAAAAAGGACGAATCCATCTTCTCGATACTACATATAATATGGTAGCTGGAAAGCCGCATTCGGACGGACCGCAACCGTGTGTATCCACGAGTTTGCGTCGTAGTTGAGAACGCCGAGAGCGAAGCTTCCACAAAAGAGCAAATTCACATTGTGGCGCTATACATACCCCTAAGTGTCCCCAAAGAGTCCGGAATTGCTTGGAAATGAAGGAGACCTCCGTAGGAGTTGGGGATGTTGTCTCGATGCTCCTTTGCGCCGTATACGAACCTCGAACCTCGTCTGGTACGAGCGCTTTAGCACCGGCAATGAGAGAACATAATCCGACTCTCCCACTCTTCTTCCTTGTTCCTTACCCTCGGTCCTCTTCTTTATCCTTCTCCGCTCGGGTCTATATTCCTATATTTCTAATAGACGCACGGGAAGGCGTTATTCGAAGCCCGAGATCTCCGCGACCCGCTCCGCATTGTGATTCCTTCGTCGTTCACAATAGGACCAGCTGAAGGAGCGGCCAAAACATTGAGACATATCCCTTGTTGTCCCTGTCACCGTGGAACAGAGCAAAGGCCCACCCCGCCGGAAAGCCCCGACAAACTCGCGTGTACACAACACGAGACTTGTGTACCCCTGCAGCCACGAGACTCGGACATTATTACGAAAATATTTGAAACTCGTCGTATCCCGATGATGTAGCGCTGGTGTTGTATATTGAACTCGAAGATTATCGAACTTTGGAAAATTCGTTTTTACGGAGAAATACGTGGGGCAAAATGGGGCAGTTGTGCAATTTGCATTTTGGGGCGAAAAAAATGTTTACATTATTTTCTCTATGAAAATGTAGCGCTGGTGTTGTATATTGAATTCGAAGATTATCGAACTTTGGAAAATTCGATTTTACGGAGAAATACGCGGGGCAAAATGGGGCAGTTGCGCAATTTGGATTTTGGGGCGAAAAAATGTTTACATTATTTTTTCTATATTTTAAAATCTACGCGAACCATGAAGTCGAATAGTCCGCAGGAGTTCTCGGCAATGTTACGATCCCAGAGGCCAATCGCCGCTATGGTGCGGACATTGTGTTCCGCGCAGGTCGCAATTTTCGACAAATAGTCGGAGGTTTTTATACTACCAAATTCGTCATTGGGACACCCGATTCTCGAGTTCTGAATGGTAATGTGAGGAATACTCGTCGGTGTAGAATCGTTGCTCATATTTCGTGAACAATATTTCCCTCTCGATGATCCTAAATTCATGGGATGTTGCGCACTTTTTTTTGTCACCTTTCTTCGAAAACACACTGTGAAGGATATACAGTACGTTGGTATACACAAACGGATTATACTGCGCTTATCCGGTTTTTCATCGAATACACAAGGTGTGAAATATAAGATCGTTGCGTGAGATTTTTTTTTCTTGAAAGATTTTCTGAGTATCGTACTGAGGAACGCATCGATCATATTTTTCGATGTAACATTCGACATTTTTTTTTTTTTTTTTTTTTTCGGAGCTGTTTGCTATCGATGGCGGAGAATTCGACGAGTTCGGATGCGTAGAATAATTCTTACACTTTTTTTCAGTGATCTTTATTAAAGTCCAAAATTGCATTAACAAAGATAGAACTATACTACAGCATGTCTCTTAAATACATGAAGACAAGACGATCATTTTTCGAATCGACAGCTCAGTTCACTTCAGTATTTCGTTAGAAAAGTTTTCCTATGAAATAAAAGACATAATTTCGTTCCAATTCATCTGCATTATTAAGGTAATTCGAAGTGTTCATTTCGTATAAATTCGACGAAAATGAAAAAGAATTACAAACGTTTCTCGATGGCATAAAAATCTGAAAAAGTTAATGCATATTAAAGGTACTGAAACGATTAATTGTACATAATAATAATTCCAAAATGTTAATAACAAATCGACGAAAAAAAAATAGTTTAACAAATTTCCTGGTAATCCAATTTTTTTTTAATAAAAATGAAATGAATGAATGAATAAAATGAATGATTTTTCTGAAAATGTATGAATTTTTTCAGATTTTTCTGAAGATTCAGAATTTTTTTTTATATAGGAATAATGTATGGAAAAACACAAAAATTCGAAATCTTCAAAAAAATATGAAAAAATTAATACGTATTCAGAAAAATAAACGAACCATTTTCATTAAAAAAAAAGTTCGGTTACGGGGAAATTTGTCAAAGAATTTTTTTTTTCATCAATTTGTTATTATTAGTTTGGAATTATTATTATGTAAAATGAATATTTCCAGTACCTTTAATATGCATGAATTTTCGCAGATTTTGATACCATCGAGAAGTGTTCGTAATTTTCTCTCATTTTCGTCAAAATTGTGCGAAAAGAACACCTCGCGCTCGGACTGCCTTAACATTCTCTTCTCTTTAAAAACATTATTTTCTTTTTTTCGTTGATTTTTTTTATGTTTTCCTTATTTTGGTGAAATTTAGGTACTCTTTAGAATTCGTCTATTAATAAGACCTATTAATTCATTATTTATCAATTCCACGATCGATTTGCGAGATACGGAGTGAACTGAAACATAGCTATGGTCTATAGTGTCGCGAAAATTCCCTTCGAAACAGTGGTCAAACCTTCGGGAAGGTGAGTCCGAATACTACGCGACGCCGAGCGATGCCAACGGATTGTGGATACAGGAGCGAAATACCGGAAATCCTTGAAGGGGCGAGTGACCGCACCGCGTGGCGAATACCGGGGGCAGAAGCGGCGTAGAATGAAGGACGCGAGAAACGATGCGCGTGTGAAAACATGCGAGGAGCGAGAGGATCCCTGTCGAACGTTCTACGGATCGATATTCGACTTCCTCGATCTCTCGATTCTCCGACTCTCACGCAACTGATGGGTGGGATCTCGCGGCTCGCCACGGGCGTCCGTATAGTTTCGGGTGTCGAGAAATTCCGTCTGTCTCGATGGCGGACAATGCGCTCTCAGAAGTGTATCAATTCTCGAAATAGCTTACGCGTGGCATCATTCTCGTCTGCGTATCGTTACTTTTTTTTAATCACTTCTATTTTCGTCTGTCGCGTCACATGTCTCTACTTCCGTCTACCCGCCGATTCTCTTTTCTCATCTTCCCAAATCCAAAAATCATCGCCGAATCTGTATTCCTGCGTTTTTCCGCGATCGAGAAAATTGCCATTGCGCAGGCGCGTTCATCGTTCGATAAAAATTAAAATGAAACAATGCTGAAGACAATGCTAAAGATTTCGAAGCAAAAAAAAAAAAGAAAAATAAACGATGAACGAATGACGAGGGAAAAAAAATATATATGCATGAAACATGATGGCGAAATCGGCTAGACTGCCGCTCGATTGGACTCTCAAGCCGGCGAAAGCCGACGTGGACCATCGATAGATCGACTTAAAAGCCGTTAAATATCCAGTGAGCCAATGGCTCTCTTTGTTGCCCCGATGATTCAGTATTTATGCTTGCACAATGCCGAAGAAATTGGCTTTTCGGAGGTCACCCCCGTGGCTTCGGCTCACACTAGGAGGTCCACTCTCTGCGATCGCTCTCTTTTTTTTTATTCTTTCCATCCGTTCCGCGGCGTCCTGTATGCAACGCCGCTTCGGATACTTTCGATGTTCCCTCTTTCGTGTCTCTACCGGAGGCACCCTATCACCTGGCGCTACCATGGACTCTCATGAATAGAAATGTTGCTTCGGGACAGCGGAAAGAAAAAAAAACGATTATTGAAAACTCAACGAATCGAGAGACGATTAATCAATAAACTTTTTTATTCTTCGATGAAAAAAAAAATATATATATACTTTTTTTTTGTTTATCGTGACAACTTTCGTTTTTTTCATATATATAGACATAGATAGGTGAATGACGAAAATATGGTTGACTTTAGGTACATTTTTTTTTTTGGCAAAATGAAACCTACTATAGTGAGTATTCTCACATACTTTCAACGAAAAGTAAATAAAAAAAACATTACGAACGAAAAACATGGGTTTGAAAAATGTTTTGGGTATTCAACGGACCTTCGAAAACGGCCGCAATACGTTTTCGACGCTTCGTTAGAATCTCTGCGACGATATATTTCGCGCCCTTTTCAATCGAATGCCGAAATAAATCCCTAAGGGTGACAGGGAGAGGGTGAATTTCTACATTCCTTACCATTTAGTGAGAAGCGTGCGTTCTAATCGGCAAAAAAAGGAAAAAAAAAAATACGAGCCAAGAACCGGTCGGTATAGTTTTCGAAAGCGGGGAAAAAGGGACGCGCGAGAATCCTCTTGGGAGCGGCAAATTCACGCCGAGTTTCGATGGTCCCCGTCCCAGGTATTTGACGCGTTCACGGCGCCGAAAATATGAGAACAACAAGATAGCGAGAGAGAAGAAGAGTCCTGCGAATCCACGGGTTTGCGGTATCGTATAAAATTGCTAAGAGTGCGAACCTCGCGAGACTCTTTCTTTCTTAGCCGACAAACATCGGCATCGCCGATGCCGCTGAGTCGGCTTCGATACTCCGCGAGGATGAGCTAAAAGATCTCTTTCGTCATTCTCAAGGGAACTCTTTAGAATCGCGAAGCGAAAATGTTTCGGCTTCGAAATGCCTCGCGTCTACCATCCCGAAGCTTCGCTGCTCGATGATAAAAAACAACAATGAGCGAAGAGCGAAGTGATGAATTGTCCTCGGGGAATAAATAGAAATAAAAACGCGGAGAAAAATGGAACTATCTTTATGCGTTGTACAGCCAATGATGCGCTTGACAATTCATTTCGTTATTACAAATTGTAGCATTGTCATTGCAACTGATCGCAGCGAAGACAGGAATCTACAACGCTCCATTAGTCCCTCTATATTATAGGTTCGAAATCTACGCGACTCAGGAGTCATTATTATTATTAATATTGACCTTCTATTGCGCAGCTTTACTATTGTTCGAGTTACTATACAGTCACCACGTATATCCGCGTGTCCATCGACATTTTATCGTCGAAAGCAAACGCCGAAGAGGTGGAATAATAATTGCCGAAAGTCCGTCGACGCGTTACGAAGCCCACCCGCCGTTCTCGGCTTATCCGACAAGGAGTTTTACGTTTGGCATCTAACCGTTTCGGGGCCGTCCTTTTAACCTTATTTCCCAACGCCTTTATTGAAATGTCAACGGTTGAACTCTGCCCGAGTTCGATGTGCCAGTGGTTCACCACGAACGCGTGTGAAGGAGTACGACACACATTGCCGTATGACGACTCCTTGACGCACAGTTCGTTCCCTGAAGGGGAAGGTGGGGTAAAACGGGCAGTTTTAACATTCCGGAAGTTTTGTCGATATCGTCGATATGTCCCGATACTCACTTACTATATTGAGACACAAAAAAAAAAAAAATGGGGCAAAATGGACTATCATACAATGGCGTTAAAAAAATGAAAAATTTAAATTTCAAACAATTTGTTGCCTCATAAACAATATCTAAACTACTTCCGCCGGAAAATATGAATTTCTCTATATCAAAAATAATAGACGATTTTTTTGAAAAATAATTATCGAGTTGCAATTTTTATTTATCTGCATTTCAATTTTTCGTATCTGTTCATTTTAGTTTGGGCAATAAATGTTCCGTACAATTTCGGTAAACGCCGTTCTCCATTTTTTTTTCGATAAGCAGTGGTCCACAGTATAAATAATAACCACGAAACTTGAAAATTGAAGGGATGAATTTTGGAGTTGATTAATTTTGATCCGAAATTCAAGTTGCGCGGCGGTCTTATTTTGGTCCGTTGGACCATTTTGCCCCACTTTTTTTTTTCTACTTTTACGAGGGCTCGTCACGAAAATCGATTACAAGTATGAAATCATACGGGTGATTGACGTCAAATCCGAATCAACTATATACGGAATGTCGTCGATACGACTCCTACTACCCTTCCGTTCCACCGCTTATTTTTCGTAAAGGACTAAAAACGACGATATAAATGAAAAGACGTTGGCGGAGCTTCGTCGATGATAAAATGACTTACCCGAAGCATTCTGTTGGCCGAGGCGTCTCCGACTGGACACCTTTCACCCTTTCACCTTTCTTGCATACCGATGAATACGCTACGACTCGCTCCATCGTACATCAATGGTCGAAGGAGATGACGAGTAGTCCCCGAACGCCGACAGGACTATAAGACTCCACGGATGCTTCGCCTCCTCGCGCGCCCACGGATCTTTTATTATTATACGAGCGGACAGATGCGAGAGAAAAGAGAGAAGACCCTTCTTCTTCTTCTTCTTCTTTCACTCTCAGTATCCTCGGTAGCCTTCGACAAAAGCTTCTTCCTCGATGATATAGGCGACGTGTCTACATCATTTTTTGCCCCCTTCCTCTCCTTCGGAGATTACAACGTCTCCGTCATAGACTGTCACCGTTGTGTGCGACACGGATAACTTTCCTGAGAGCACCAAAATGTGTGAACCAACGACCGCGCCGTCTTGTGTGACTTCGTCGCACGCGTTCGTATTTAGTATTTTTTCTTTCCTCGCCATATTTTTCCTCCCGGCTCCATTGAAAGCCGAGAGGAGACATATAATTACGGAGTGCCGAGTGATCGGAAAAGGGCCGTTTCCTCGGACACAAAAAACTATACACAGGATTCATCGCCGCCGCGCAGCTGCGAGTGTGAGGAGTCGACACGTTCGAGGAATTTTAGGGCGGAAACTTTGCGTAGGACTGTCCAGTGTCATGAAAGCCTACTTTCTGGATAAGCGTTCGGGCGGAGATATCGATCGACACGGAAGTAATTTAGAATATAGAACGACGAATTTTTTTATCGACCATCGGTAAGGCAGTTTCAACTTGATTTATCAGAGTATAATGATCGTTCTTAAAAAGAAATTTGGACACGTCGACGGGTGTCCTTACGATGATTCATTCGCAGGAACTGTAATAATAATCGGAAATATTCGGGTTATAAATCATAACGTAGTTTGGCAAAGAAACTTTGTTGCTTTGGCTCCGCGAATAATTGAGTTTGACATTTTACGGTCTTCGCTACAATGTTAGCGCGTATCTCGTTGGTTCAATGCCAGAAGGGCCCATAGATCTGTGCTTTTGCTCGGACGCTGCGCCCTCGACGTGTGTAGTTTAGAGTCCCCGCTACGCCGGCCGAGTGCGTTACGATATAAATCATCGATGTCGAAGAGTACTCAATTATGGACTATAAATAATAATCCTCGCGAGTTAGCATCGGCATATCTTCGCTAATACTGCGTGCATCCGCCACGGATAGGTTCTGTAACTGCTGGGCTATCGAGACTATAATTGCGTGCTATTCTACTATAATAAAAGGGTTTATGAAACCTTTTGGAACTGTTGTTACGCAGAAAACAGTAATACGAATCTTCAACGGGTCTGTTATTTCTAAGGTTTTTTAACTGAGTAATCGGACGAACTAAAGGGTGAAATTGAAAAAAAAAAAAAAATCGCCGGAACTAATGATATGGAAGCATCCGGTTTTTTTTCGAACGCATATACGAGACACTTGCTAAATTTTGGTTTTGTAAAAATTGGTCCATTGAAAGCGTAGTTATCGTGACCGGAGTAAGATGACGATGAGATGCTGCGTCGCCATTTTCGCGATTCTGAAAAGCCGCGTAAGTCAAACACGCGATCTTGAAAGCATTTTTCTTGCGAATGCGCAACAAGATCTCCGGCGTGCATTTAGCGTAACCCCACCAGCAGAATCTACGGACTATGGGCTTCAAGAAGGAGAATCTTGTAGTATGTCCTTTATACGACGATATATCGTCTTTCTTCTCATCCCCGTAGTTGAGGGGAGAGGTTAGTTCTCAGACTTGAACTTCGCCTCCTAAGTTCGTCTACTCTAGTTGTTTCAAGAAACTCCGGGGGGACAATGCTACGAGACCATTAATCCGAGACAAACTTCCGTCCGAGTTCGCCACGTCACGACTGCCGCAGGCAATTTTCCTTCTCGCGAGGAAATGGATACGCTTGAATGAATGGAATAAAAAAAAAACAAAAAAAAAGTAAAAAAGAAAAATAAAGGACTATCCACAAGGAGAAAACTAGAAAATTGGCTGAACGTCGTGAAAACGAGTCGTGCCGAGCATTTGTCACGCAATTTCGTCGTTAACACTGAACTTTTAATGGCCTTTACCTGGTATAGCATCACCGACGAAACACGCGATACAGGAAAAATACACATGAAAATTTAATCGATTCGTATAAACGTGCAGTCATCGGGTCGGTAAAAAGCAAAGTTCGAAACGCTTATAATTCATTTATTCGCTATTTTGTCACGCGGGAAGCTCCGTTATCTCGATCGATAACAATGTTACATTTGTGATTTAAAAATACGATGAAACACATTGATAAACCAAATAAGGAATTGGAAAAAACATCGTTCATTTCTCTTACAAGATTTCACGATCTTTTGCGTTCGCAAAGATTTCGAGATTATGCGTTCGGTGCCGAAGAACCGATGACGTCTTCGAGGGCGTAACCGGCGCGAGTTTTGTGTCGACTATCATAGTCTCCTTTTCCGTTTGGGGTTGCAAAACCGACTAAAAATGACCGAAGAGCTGCGCGCCACAGCAGGAGTCCGTAAATCGAAGCCTCGAAGGAAAAAGGTTTCGAAGTAACTGTCCGAAAGACCTATATATACAACATTGCTCTCAGGTAAGCGGCCGTCCCGATATTATATACTCACCACATGTTTCTCAAGCCAACCCTTAATTATCTCTCACCCGAGAGCTCGTTAAACTTTCTTTCATCCGCGAGTGAGACGGTGCGCCAAAGAATTCAACCAAAAGCCCTTTTTGTTACTTCATAACGATGACGCGTCGTAAATGGAAACTCTCTAATTTTAACGTTTTCTAATTCGTAACATAAGGCCTTTACGCTATTTGATGCTCTTCCGAGATAGTATAATGATTCGATTCATTCGAAACGTGAATATCCCGAAAAGTTAGAGACTTACCATACTTCGTGCGCTCCTTAGGCTGCGCATAGGACGAGCGCTTCGCCGGAAGCTTATCGGATTTCGTTTTCCGACGCCTCGTCTTCGTCTCGATACGAATAATCGTAAATATGTGACACAGCGATAAGGGACATAAGGGCGCGTATTCAGCGGGTATAGATGGCGCTGTTTGCTCCAGAATGCCGACATAGATATGTACCTAAATGTCGGGCAGCTTCCGCAAGCTTTGTATATATATTATATGCATATATATGTATCACACACACATAGCAGAGTACAACAATACCATAACGCGGTGATGGTGGAACATTGTTAGCAGAGAAGCTCCGGAATGCCAACAGCGGAGATAGATAAAGCGTATAATCCTTTGATCTTTCAATTTCGCACTACGAGCTACGAACTCGTCGTATACTACTAAAATAAATGCCTATCTCTATATATCATCGAGCATTTCGTGGTTTTTAAGAATTTTTTTTTTTTTTTTTTTTTTTTTTTTTTTTTTTTAAGTAAAAAGCGGAACGGTGTCGCGTAAAGAAGGGTATACTGGTGGTATAGTACGTTATTATACCTGCTGCTTCAGCACAGAGCCCCTATACGTACCCCAGAAGATTGTGGCGCGAGATAGGCGAAGAAAATTAGGAACGGTCATAGCCGAGGCGAGAGAATTCGGGATTCCAGGTTAATTCATGCCCGGTGTCGCTCGTATAAGTCAGATCTCGTCGCAGATAGGACAACCGTTCGTACATATTCGACTATTCGACGAGATCCTTCTCGTTTCCTTTAGTTTCAGCTGTCTTTTCTATGCTTCTCATTGACACACGAATACGAAAACACGCGCCGCGCGTAAGTATCCACCAACGACATTGTTGGACTACGACATCAACGAGATCGTACGGAATTGTCGCCTGTCGCTGCCAGAGAAACACACGGAATCATCCGCTCGGATAGAGACACCTTAATCTTTATCTCTTCCCGGAAAGATGTGAAATTGAGATTTCTCTCTCGGCCCGTGTCTCTCGCTTATTCCCTCCCTCGTCGCTAAATTATTTCGTAAATCAGCGAGTTCGTAAATTGCGCCAGTGAATTATTTCGCGCAGCGGAAGCTTTTACCATGTTCCGAGACTGTTCGCGCGCTATTCAAACTCTACCGCTATAGCTATTATTAAAAATTAATAATTCATATTTTCCGATCTTCCGAAACGTACTTCTGCCACTATTTTCGTCTAAAAAAAAAAAAAAAAAAAAACCGCCTATTTTATTTCAAGTTTTACCAGAGGATTATACCGTCGGGCTTAACGCAATCCAATTTTACCAAAGTTAAATATAAGTTAGTTTCGAATTGTTGAATATCGCAGCTCTTCAGATGCGTTTCCTTCAATTTCAACGGCGCGCCCTTCTGTACCGTATTTTCCGAGAATTTGAAATTCTCGATTTGCGGAAAGAGAATTAATTGAGAATGATGAAAAAATGGCCCCATCCGCGAGTACCATATTACGCGGAGAAAATCCGCCGAAGAAACTCCGTAAAAATGACGAAGAAATCCGATGCTGACGATACACGTCTCGGAGTCTATTCGAGTTGAATTCGCGAGAGTACGATGGCCGGGCAAAGGAATAAGAATACGTTTGAACGGTCAGGAGACCTTTGAAGAAATATACGCGATCCCGACACACATACCGCTGGCATACGCGATAACATTGAAGCTCCTTGCGCGGCGGCAATGTCAAAGGGGTGACGAGCGGCGGAGAGGGATGAAGCTTTGTGAGATGTATATATACCGCGTCGCCGTCGACTTACCCGCATACGGTACGACCTATCGTCACGAACACGCGCCCTCTTATTCCCTCGCGATATAATACTTGGACGGGTACAGTGAGCGTTTCCTCTGGTAACACACAACGATTCGCAGCCGACCCGCGTCTATCCGTTGCTATCTGTAACTCGAATACGGGAGTTGCGCGACTGGTAAAGCTCGGCATTGCGTACGGTATTAGACGCTTTTGCCTTTGGTGCCGCTCGTTTGGTACGTAATACAGTGGAGACATAAATGTGTCGGGATATAGTACACTTTGGCGATTGTGCGAATCTACCAGTGTAACCGGAGAACATGCCGCCCCAACCAACTTCATGATGTTCCGCTTTCCATTCTATAGAGAACGCAACCATCTCCCATTCCGTATGTTTCGGCTATTCTACTGTGAATATTCCTCCGGGCATTCGCGTTCATGTTTCTATGTACGTATACGTTGTACCCGCGTCCTCGTTGTCTATGCGAGACAACCGGTCTTCATCGTCCTACCCATTTACGTTCGAGGGACACGACACGGTGGTGGCAATATTTGCACGCTTCTGACGGCAAGACAATGCTTGAGACTCGACCAGTTCTACGCGCTATGCGATATACACACTCCGGTAGAGAACCTATACAATCGCATGCTCTGTGATCCACGAGATCTGCTTCACCCTTCGGTGCCATCGGTGCACACTATCCCCCCCTCCCTCGCCGCTGTACCAACACGATACACGCTATAGGTTACTATATATATATATATATATGTATATAAGGTATTATCAAGAGGCACAGAGAGAACCTTCGCTCAACAAGGGTATCGTCGCCGCGGCAATCTCACGCTCAATACAATATTTCCCTACCTACCCCTCCGATTCCGAAGAAACGCGCGCAGTGGCTGTCTGTCGGTGGCACGGCGCAGTAATTCCGAACTGTAAATCAATCTCCCCAAGCTGTCCCCCGGTACGTTTGGTTAAGGGGAGAGAAACCTCGCAGCATCGAAACGCGGTCTTTCACAATTGTTCCTTCATTATTTCCATAATAATTCTGTCCCTCAAGGGTATACCCTTCTGGCATCAGTTCCCTTTCACATCCCTCTTTCTAATAATGAGAATTATATCGCTCGACGAAGCTAAATGCGAATCTTTCTCGATACTGATTTGAAATGGTTGACGGCGCGAAGCTTCTCTTGCGAATTCAATTTTCGCGAGACGAATAATAATTTTATTTTTGAGGGTTGCGAGTCTCGAGAAGTTCTTCTAGAAGGACTTTCGATAATAGGAGAAAATGGGATTTTATCGATTTTTTTTTTTTTTTTTTTTTTGGATACACGGAAATTAAGTAAAAGCGGAGGTGACTTTGAAGATATATAGTTTGCCGAGAAGCCTCTGTTATGGGGGTGGAGAACGAGGAAAGATGTAGATGAGGTAAAACACTGTAAACTCGGAACACTTACGAGAGCGATGGCCCTTCCGGTGGAATAGTTGAAGCGTAACGTACAAGAGAGGAAAGCATGTGACGGGCGGATGGTAGAAGTAAAAGGAATCGCGGTTATCGATCTCCTTCGCTATTTGCTTCCCACGGGACTTTAAGCTTCGGGTGGCACGCTAGTGACGCTAATTTAGAAGCGAAACGTTGCGTCGGTGGGTTAGCCAAACTCTCCGGGTCTTGCCGTTTTCTCCGCGTTTCCGTGAAGCGTTAGTCAAAGGAAATTTATACGGTGATCCTACGGTGAAACCCGAAGGATAAGTAGCTTCTGGCTTCCGCGTAGAGAATTTCTGCGCCAAACTTCCCTACCAATGTATCCAAAATCTTCAGTCGAAGAACTATATACATATACGTAAGTTGCGGCAAAGAGGGTGCTATAAAAGTATATATCCGGTTCGTCGCGAAGTGAAGCCACAGCTTTCACGGATTTTTCGTGAAATGTGGAAAAGAGGACAAATTGTGAAAAGAATGATATATGACGATGCCGCTCAGCAAATACGAGGTACGAGAGGGATGAATCCCAGAGAAGCCCATCGAGGGAGCAACAAGAATGAGCGAAGAATACGCCGCGGAGGGGTAGTGGAGGAGGAAGTGACTGAAAGAAGCAGAATGGGCAGAGAACGTCGTTGGGTCAACGAAAGGTATACGTTGGGGGTGCATGAGAGTACAAGGACCTCCCTGGAGTGAGAGAGAGTCTTGGCTCAACGAAAAGGTCCTTTCCGAAGGAACCATCAGTTGTGACCGACTTGTCCACCCACAGTGACCGCGCGGGCGGTCGGCAAGTCCATTGTTGATACTCCTGCGGAAAAAGTCACCCTCCTTGTTGCAGGGTGCTGTTCCCGAAGTAGGTAGCTAGGTGAAAAAAAAAAAAAAAAAAAAAAAAAAACCTCTTCTTAGCCTCATTAAACCGCGTTTACCCTGGTAACACGATGGCCTCTCAGACTACGGAGGAATCTCGAACACCCCTATTCTGAATAGAAACTTTCTTGACGATGATCTTTCCAACTATTACGGGACTCGCCTTTTTTTTCTAATGTATTCATCGCTTATTATTTATCACGTTGATATATGGGTTCGATGTATTTCTTGTTTCTCTCGCGTGTCACATCTGTTAAAATCGGTATGAGAGCAAAGTATCCCCGTGTCTTTGACACAGCGATAGATACGAAGAAACTATTTTCTGTCTGTATCTCTCGGCGGTGTGTCCAATGTGTTTCTCATCTCTCTTTCTTCGGAGCTTCAAAACTAACGTCGCTCTCCACGAAACATCGGACCATCGAGACACGGGAATGCGTTCGGGTCTTCCAACAGCGATTAGTCGTCGGTGGATTCCATAGCAGGGCGCACTATATCGTAACAGCGCTTGCCACGGCGCAACGTTGTACGAGACTGTGTCTGCAGTCAGTGATTTATCAAGGGCCTTTCTCGCACTAATCCCTTCCTCCCCTGCACCCCGCTCTCTCGTCACGCTCAGTAGTGACTTTACCCCACTCGGCCGACCGAGATAATTCCACATTAACCAAATCAAAGTGAAAAATATTATCCAAAAAAATGACGATTAGCTTAATTGATTTATCGTAATAATATGCGAGATTTTTTCAACCCGAAGGTGCGCCCGAGGGCTCAAGTCAACATTTTTCACTGAAAAAAAAAAAAAAAAAAAAAAAAAAAATGGTGGACTTATTTTTTTTCTAATAAAAGCATAAAATCTTCGAAAATTACGATCAGCAAGCTGCGTATACATCCCGAGAATTTCTATCCGTAAACGAAATGAGGAATGCTAACGACTTGTTGAACATTCGTTACGTGTTTTATAAAGTCATTATCGGGCCTTAAGTGAATACGAAAGCAGTACCGATTTATCAAAAACCACGAGCACAACCGCGATGTATTTTCTCTCGCTTTTTCACGCGCGTTAACTAACGGCTCTCTGCCTTCGACGTTCAATCTTATTCGCTCTCTCCTCAGCCTTCGTTGCCTCCGGAAAAAAACGCCTCCGTCTCTGAGGGTCTCTTCCAACGAATTTCCATGCAATTCTTGCTATAGACGTTCATTTAGTATACCGAAGCTGCGCTTTCAGTGACCTTTTAGCAGGGAGCAACCCCTGCCAATTGTTCTCACATGTAAGCCACTGGCAGGCAATATACCGGCCAATACGTTGCCTATACTTTAGTATAGACCCTCCACCGGTTAGAGCCTTTTACGCAACACACCCCCGACGTTTTTCGATTAGCTTTTTAGGTACTGCCTGAGCGATTTACATTTTGCGCTGCAACTCTTTCTTCGCTCGGCTCTCTCGCTCTGCCAGCACCGCTTTACGACCGCGAATGTCGTTTTCGCGAAAGATTTACCGTCGAAGTGGCGCTGGTTCAGTGGAAGGATCTTCTTCTACCAGTTGTACACCTCTATCCGCTTCATTTCGTTGTACATTTACGCTGTCGAAGCGGCAGTCTCCTTCGAAGAGACTCGTTCTTCATCTTCACTCCCACCGGCCACTGTATACCCGACTAAGCACCCGGCTTATCGAATATTTATACTAAACTCCCATTCGTCGAGAAGACGAAGAGACAGTCGAAGGAGTGGTAAAGTTAGACAAGCATCGAAAACAGCATGCGCACCGACGCGGAGACCATTATACGCGTATATCGGGACTCAAAGATGACGCGCGGTTTATAGATTTTTTGAGTTCGTAGACTCGCGTCGAACACACGCATATACTTCGTAACTCGGGGGGAACAAGCATCCGGCTAGAAATGATTTTGAGTAGTCACACGAAGGCCCATCAGACGGATTATCCGATTTAAGTCTCATTTCTGCCCCTCCCTTTTCGACGCGGTTTAAAGTCCGTCTGGAGTGTGTCTTGTTGCCTTTTTTTTTTTTTTTTTTTTTTTTTTTTCGCTTTCAAAAGCGTCTTTGAAACGAAATATCCTTCGGCGCCGGAGGCTCCACCAGATAACTTTCAGTGCGAAAGAAGGTGAAGCTTCCTGGAAGGAATATCTCGCGCATGCGTTGTAGCGAGAATCGTGTTTGATGGGCCGAATGCTTCTAATCCTTTCGCCATAATGGACCGCAGTGCATTATAAACTTGTCGAATAATTGATAGAACAGAACTATGCCGATGGTGACAAGCCAATAATTAGCTTTTTCTTAAGATTAGCCGATGATCGGTCGGCTCCAATCGAACGTTTGGCACTCGAAGCCGAATTCTCGTATACGAGCCGTAAATCAATGGACCGTTTACGAAATCTCGCGTCCGTGTGTTTCAAAGGGGCAAAGTGGTAGCCGAGAGCTGCGGGAAGGGTTATTCGATGGAATAAAACGGGAGGATGGTTCGCAAGAGAAGAAGGATTGGACAGGAAAGAGTAACTCCGAACGGGACGTTGAAGAGGATAGGTCGGTCGGTCGGTCAAACGCCCGAAAGACGAAGAAGTGAATGAGGCGAAAGAAGGTGCCGGAGGTTGCCAATGGCGTACAGAGAATATTCAGCGACGTGTATATATAGAAAGGAGTAGAGTGGCGTCTTCTGCTAAATCTCTTCTCTTTTCTTATGACCGCTGAATGTGTTTCCCCACTGCAAAATGCTCCGATGGGTCCCGTCGTCTCCCGCGGGTGCTGTGGGCCACAATTTGAACTGCGGCCATATTTCACGGCCTCCGGTGAGTTATGGCAGTCGAGCCTCGACGCAAATGATTTAGGTTTAATAACGACGGGTCTGCTTTGGACCCGGAGGAGAGGAGAGAGCGAGTGAGCGGCGAGACGCGCGCTCGCTGCTCAGGTCAGTTGGGCATTATGTGGGAGCCGCGGGGTCGTTCAATGTCTAGCGGTTGTCTCCTGCTTCCCGTTCGCGGCGTGTATGCCCGATGAATAAGAGAATAATTACGTTGGAGTCTTTTACCGAAGTAGATTTTCTACGAGGTTTCAAGGAGCAATGATGGAGTTGACGGAGGAATAGTTGTTAACGAGTTCGTCAAGGAAATTTGAAGGAACGAGACAATTCCATCGGGAAGAATGGCTGAAGCTTTAGTCCGAGAAGCGGGGACATTTTTTTTTTTTTTTTTTTTTTTTTTAATACATTCCACGTGAATATGATTCTCTTACCGCGTCACAGACTCGAGTATGACGCTATTCCATTCTCGGAAAGATTAAACTGACTCAGCATCGCTGATGTCTATTGGTCACAGTAGATTCGTCGCGCCACAGTCTCCAACAGAGACACATCTTCAACGAGCCTAAAGATTCTTTGCTTTCAACTTCTACTAACTCTTCGGTGTCGCGTGGATGCGTGTTCCGCTCGCATATCGGTCAGTTTCTGTACCGGTCTCATGCTTGTATCTACATAATAAGTTCTTTAAACCACAACCCGATCCGGACAGGTTACGACGATATTTATGACGGGCACTGGGATTTTTTTTTTTTTTTTTGTTTTTTTTTTTTTTTTCGATATACCGCGTGCCGTGTATGCATACACGTATGTCCGCTCGTGGCTTTCACGCGATAACATAATTTCCTTTTCAACATTACCGGTTATCTGCGTTATCGAGTTCGGTGGATGGAACGCGACGCTTCATACCTTGTAGCGAACGTAAACTTCGGATTTAACTCCCGAAGGCACTCTCTCTCCTCTCGTTTCTCGAGACGCTTATCCTAATTGTCTCTCGAGCTCTTCGCCACGATGATGACGCGTCCGAATGATCCTATAACTGGCAACTCCATTTTTCGTACCTCTACCGCACAATGTTTCTTCAGCTACCGGTTCTTGCGACGCATTGCATGAGAAT
Organism: Cryptus viduatorius; assembly: GCA_964006125.1. Taxonomy (NCBI): domain Eukaryota; kingdom Metazoa; phylum Arthropoda; class Insecta; order Hymenoptera; family Ichneumonidae; genus Cryptus; species Cryptus viduatorius. Next base: position 17,583,721 of record OZ023225.1, on the reverse strand, counting down.
CTCTCGGAGATAATACGCGACTCGACGCTATTGTCTCAACTTATTTCTAGGCGATTTACGGAGGTATGAGGCATCGGATCTTCGTATAGATCGAAAAAAAAAAAAAAAAAAAAAAAAAAAAAAAAAATTTGGAAAATTTCGATGAAAAAAAAAAATTGTTTAATCTTTTGGTGATTCAGCGCCATGTTCCTCGGATTTACCGTATCTAACTTTAACCCGACATTATTTATTCTTGTACATTCGCTTATTCGTGCGCGGAGACATTATTCTCGTCACACTATCCGCTCTCGGAAGTTGTCCGGTTGCATCCTCGTGTTTTTTTTTTTTTTTTTTTTTTTTTTTCGTTCCTTTCTTCATCCGTTCTCAGTGCTTCGAGCGAAGTAAAACGGGTGTCCGGTGTGAGAGCGTCAGCGGGCGTGCAAGTACTTACGATGATTGGCGAAGCCGTCGAGAGGCAAGCGTGAGCGAGGAAACGGTCGGAGCTCCACGGACTCTGAGAGCATAACAAACGAGCGTAGGTGGGATATGCAGAGAGGCGAGGTATCGAAGGATTGACTTTTCCCCGGCCGTTTTTTTATCCTCTTCTTCGTTCGCTGCACGATCTCAAAGCAGTTTGTTCGCTTTTCCTCCGTTCCGCTTTTCCGCAACTTACAAATCCAAGTAATGCCTTCTTGACGGTGCCACATAGTCAAGTTTACTATAGAGGGCTATATATGAACTAAAAGCAGGCAGCAGCAGCGCCACTGCGAACCAAGTATAAAGTACAAAGTTCCGAGAGGTATGGGGAAACGTTCAACTTTATAATTCGATCGTCGCCATAGGGACGAAGTCAAGGCGAAGTCAAGTAATTTTACGACGAACCACCTGCTAAAGTTCACGAGGAGCGGGTAGTCAGCACCTAATACGAATTTATATAGCCTTCTCGGTGACTTCCGGCTATCGTATCCACTGCCGAGAAGGAGGATGTAAGCCGAGAAAGCGGCATAAAATTGTATAGAATCGCCATGGCTTGGATCTCAGGCGTCCGCGGTGGAGCTGCTAACCCGTGGAGACATTTAACGACGTTAATGCCAGCAATTTCATCCATTCGCGTGGGTTTTACGTTATCACCATAGTCCGCGCATGCGCGAAAGAGTTACTTTCAAGTGTTGAACCGGAGTCGTTTCGGAAGGGAGACGAAACGAATCTTCGAGACTCGAGCGCGTAGATAGAGTAATTTTTCACTCTCTTTCTTTTCTCTCGCGTCTATGTTCTTTTCATTCGAATCCTAATAGCGAGAGAGCGACGCTGCGGAAAGGTAACGCGGTATTTATAACAGTTGCGCTATTGAAAAGACTCTCGTTTACTCGCGGGAGAGTCTATATAGAATCGTTGGAGGCCCGAAACGCCGGAGTTGTAAACGCTGTGGATACAGTATGTACGATCCTTGACTAAATTACTTAACTACTTAAGCGTCTATTAGTGTAGTCCATTTGGTACTGCCAACGTTTTTGGTACGCTCTCGCATCAGTCATCGCGCATCTTTGGTTTGGAGCGTCGAGTACGCGCGTCGAGAGCAATGCCGAGAGATAGACTCTCGTTTTTTTTTTTTTTTTTTTTTTTTTTTTCGTTTCTTTATACGCGTACGTTATTTCTAAGAGTGAGGAACGAGGCCGCGCGACCTCGAGATGAGAATAAGAGAAGGATCTAATAGAGCGTGAACTCGATGCCACATTCAGCGCGCCTCGTACCTTCTTCTCTCGTTTATGTATTATGAACGTACGCGTTACTCGTTACATGTAAACCGTACATATAACGAGGTTCTTCATAGAGTACGAGAGTACAGAATCCAGTTTCGCCGGTTGCGACAACGCCATTAGCGAGGAGACCACCTCTTCCTGCTTCTTCTCCTCCTCCTGCAACGCTCTCGTTTCGTTCCTTTTCAAAGTAAATCCTCAAGAGGATACGGTAAGGCGACGAAGAGAAAACTCGAGCCTCAGACTGGAAGCTCGCGTGGCTCGTAAAAATAACATTAATAGAGACTCGAGTTGTACATATAAAAAAAAGCCTCAAGCTTCTCAAGCGTAAAGCTTCGTCGCGAGTCGAGAGACCGCGCAACCACTCGGGTTGCCGCTCGAGAATAGCAAAAACGGATAAATTAATCGAAATCCGCTAAAGTAATCACGATCTTCTAAAGTAAAAGATAAAAAACAGTTTAGATGAAAATTAATTATAACGCGAGATAAAACGAGATGAACGTGAAGAAGTCCATCTGCGGGTGGATACTCTCGATAGGGATGCTGCGCGCGATGTTTAGTTTTTTATTCGACTGTTCGCTCGTCCACCTTCCGACTCACAAATTGCTTCGATTACTCGATCGTTACTCGCAGATACCATTTCTACGGTGTGTATCACGAGTCATAGTTGGCACCGTCTCGTGTTGCTTTTGATGGAGTTTCCTGACTATATGACGCTATACACCATATTCTGCAAGCCCTGTGGGCGGTACAGGCAGCTACCGCCGCCCAGTGCGCCCGCTCTGTATATAGCAATTCACGACTCGCACGCGCGCTTCGTAGTCGTCGTTGCCACCAATATGTAGTGACAATTTTATGCCTGCATGCAATGTAAAAAAAAAAAAAAAAAAAAAAAAAAAAACGCCACCGGTAATCAAAAGCTCGTTAACGTGATTTATAAATCGCAATCGGCGGCGCACCACAAATCTCCGTGAAAATAACCACGCGGAAGATACGCACACATATGCTTGCGAGAAGATGAATAGTAATTATTTATAATACAGCTACTGACAGGATTACGAGAGGGGGGATGTCGACGGATTTACTTGGATTCCCGGGGCTTTTCGTGTATTTAGATCGATGGATAATGTTTGTACCGCAAATGCGATATCCCATCAGACGGGCATTAGCTTCCTGAACTCACGAGATGCACCTGAGAATGGGGCAAAATGAACCGGTTATGGAATAGAAACTGTTGTCAAATTGTTCATCTCTGTTACGTCCGGACACTCTGTCAATACATTTCTATTTTATTATTTTCTCGTTTTGTTTCGTTTTTTTTTTTTGTTTTTTTCGCTTTCTCGATGTAAATGAGAGATTTCCGACGAAAACGACACAACCGGATGATCGATATTAAATTTTCATAGTCCACATCCGCTCACGAGCGCTTCCCACAAAAAGGGCTTTTAGCGCCTCTTTTTCTCGGACCTTTCATTCACTAGTCTCGCGGCCTAATCAGCCTTTTAGGTTTCCTTGAAGTAGAAGTTCGCGACCTCTCGCTTGGCGACTGCGCGTGCCGTGTGTTATCAGCACTTTTTGCCCGCCTCCCGACGGCTACGACTTCGCCACAAAATATAAGTCTTAATCCAACTCTCGAACTGACGAGTAATAATTAATAATCACTTCGGGTGCTTTCCTTCGGAGAAAAATATATATATCGTTTATAAAATTGTCTTCGAACCCACGCGCACTCTGAAACGGAATTATTGCGAACTTAAAGAGCATCGAATAATCACGTCGTTATTCTCGAGATGGGATTTTAAATTTTATCCGAGAAACGAACCCCTAATCTTGGAGTCGATGTCCTTATTGCGTACAAGTCGAATGTGTACGACCACTGAAGGGGTTACACTTAGTTGGCTGCCGAAAAAAAGGCGTGTTTTTGTGAATTTTTTTTTGGGAAAATGTTTTTTTTGGGAAAATCGAAGAATTTGATAAAATATTAATTTTTGAAAATATAGTCGGCGATCGAAAGTGAAAGTCTAAGTTTTGATGAAAAATTCTCTTCATTTTCCTTCATATAAAAAAAAGGCGTGCTTTTGTGATTTTTTTTTTTTTTTTTTTTGGAAAATGATTTTTTGGGAAAATCGAAGAATTTGATAAAATATTAATTTTTGAAAAAATAGTCGGCGATCGAAAGTGAAAGTCTAAGTTTCGATGAAAAATTCTCTTTATTTTCCTTCATATAAAAAAAAGTATGCATCGAAAAAAAAAATCCTCCGATTAAGGACTGCCTTTTGATATAAAAAAAAAAGTGTGCAAAATTTCAAGTAAATCGGTTCACTTGTTTTTGAGATATCGTGGTCACCGATTTTTAGCTTTTTTTGAATAGCGTTCCAGGAAATATATTATATCTGCGACACTTGTGAATTTTTTCCAATAAAAAAAATTTGAAACATAGTCAAAGATATACCCTTTACTATGAAAAAAAAAACAGTTCGAAACCTGCAATCAATTTCGCAAAAAAAATTCACAAAAACACGCCGTTTTTTCGGCCGCCAACTAGATGTAACCCTTGAAATAAGCGGACAACTCGATACCTTCGAGTCGCCGCCGCTTCAAGTTTAAACCTCCGGACACTTCTGAGTTACTCGCGAACAAGTTTATGCACCTCTGAGCCGTTAGAAAATAGATAATTCTTCCAAGTCAATGCGCCCGCTAATAAACCTCTGAGACGTAACAATCTCTGTGACGAGAAATGACGTTACTTGGGGTTCTCTGTTAGTCTCCATCGCGTGGAATATGTACGATTGAGCGCTCACCCTTCCTTGCGGAAATGATTTTCCACGCTGTAAAAGGGAAGTTCTTTGCGGCATAGGGTAACTCGCAGAAGCCGCAAAGTTGGAACGACGAGAAGCAGAGCAGAGCGGTCGTGGAGGTACATAACGGGGGATGGTTTATGGGGATTTCCTTTTGGGCTCTGCGCGTTTTGGGTGGCCGTGCTGACGCGCTTTTCGTGCGGAGAGAGCAAGAGAAGGGAAAGAAACGAGAAAGAGTGCTAAAGGTTCTGGATCTGGCGTGGCCGCTGGACCAAGACAAACCCTCCACGGTTACTGCTCGAAGGATGTAAAAAAATAGCTTTTCCCCCTCTCGCATTGGGTGAGGCATCGTGCGCTTTGCTTCGCTGAACATCGAGATCGTTTCGGTCAGCCATTTTCGTTATAAATAATAGTTCTCGCAATGCGTATCGAGAATCTGGTAGTGTACCACCCGACTACTGCGCCTTCTATATACCTATATACCATAATCGCGCCTCGAAAGTAAGAAAACGAAAGTGGATCAATTTATTTTCACGTCTCGTTCACCAAACGAGGTGCCTCGGTGAGACACAAAAAAGATCGACGGATCGCAAAGGAAACTCTCAAATTCACGTACGTTTCACGATCGAACGGAAACGCTTTACCGGATCTTTTTTTTTTTTTTTTTTTTTTTTTTTTTTTTTTTCATTTCACTCACCCGTCCAACTCACGTGAACGCGAAAGATAAAAAATAAAAACAAAATTCAAGTCCGACGAAATCGCTCGGATAAATTTTCCTGAATAAATTTCTAACTGATGGGAGCGTTGCGTAAGTATATAGAAAATTTACGAGAAACGTTAAATTGCGACGGACGTTTCTTACAGCGTAATTTATGCGAAAACTTCGGCACCGAAGTAAGCCCCTGATGCGATGATGAGCATATAGGGTATATGAAACTGTATATATATACCGTTTATTACTAAGTAAAGTACAAATATTGCACGAGGCAAATTTATCCGCGAAACGAGACGCATGTCAACTCTGTATTAAAAAAAAAAAAAAATCTTTGGATGGATTTTGAAATAAAGTGATGTTCCCGAGCGCGTTATTTATTTCACCCTTAAATCGGGAAAAAAGGGTAATCGATAATTCATACACCGAACAGCGACCGGATTCAGTGATCTTTTTGTTGCACACACCCTATCGGCTACTGTACGATCGATTTTTGCCGTCGCATCCCTCCAATATGCAGCGTACTGTATGGAATTGCTAAAGAAGTAACTAAATAAGAGACTTCGTGAAAAGGCCATTTGCCTCTTCCAAAGATCGAGTGTATCAGTGTGTAAAGGGTATTCCGCTCGTCGATGAAATCCACAAGAAAAATATGTATATCATTTTTCGTCATCGGAGAAAATTATTCTCTACGCTCCTCGGCGACGCAACGTCGATGGTCAACTGTTTGTTTCTTCGAGCGTTTAACTCACTGGTCGCTCGTAAAATATCGTGACATTTTGTTTTGCCTCAAAAATCCAATGAGCAAAAGTGATATTGAGGAAAAAAAAAGGAAAATAATAGACGAGGGAATGGAAGAAGCGTATTGTCGTGAAAAGTGACGAGAAAATTGGAAACGTATGCCGACCGTGTGCTCGTTGGAAAAACTTGCGGCAGGTCAGTTTCGAAGCGGAAAGGAATAAGAACGACGAAGGAACAGTCAATATTTTGAACTTTCGGACACGCAGGTTCCTCTCGGGGTTTTCTGAAATTCCACGACGGTAGAACCCCCCGGGGGACTCGCAGGTAGGGGAGACCGGGGCAAAACAGGGACATTAAGCGAAAAAAGCCTTTAGGAAACTACCATACTCTGAAATGTATTGTTTTCCACCCAAAAATGAAATTTTTGCCGGTTTCGGAGCGCGTCCGAAAACAAAAGTTGTCGGGGGCAGAACGGGGTACCTTAAATTTTTTTATTTTTTTTTCATTTCATAATAAGATGGGAAAAGTGCATCGCATGTAATTTGAGTGCCACCTCTTCGTCTTAGGACGTCAGATATTCATACCGCAGTAAATTACGACTAGAAATTTTAATCTGAGCGACCGTCCATAGGAAAAATGGAAATACTAAGTGGAAAAACCCTCTAGCAAACAGTTACACCCTTAAATTTATTGTTCGTCACCCAACAATGTGGTTATTCTCGGTTGCGGAGCACGACTGAAAAAAAGTCATCGGGGGCAGAACGGGGTCTCTTCAATCTTTAAAAAAATGTTCCATTCTGTAATAAGACAGGACTGCTGCAGTAATTAATATGTAAAAATTTGAATATTACTATTGTTGCTGCTATTTTGCCCGTTGCTGCTATCGAGGCTACGACCCGCGAGACGCGTAACGCTGGTTTCGAGGTTACGGACCCCGAGACGCGTGGCGCTACTGTAGAGACTGCAGCAAATTGACGCGGCGCCATTATCGAAACTGCTTATTCGCGTTGAATCGCTCACTACGGTGTCGTTTGTTTAAACTTTGTCAATGCGCGATAAGACGATAAAAGTCGTTAAACTTCGTAGAAAGGGAATTCTTCACAGTAAGGATGTAAACTGACTTCGCTGAGCATCAAGTGAATGCGAGACAAAAGTGCATAACGCTGTTGAAACCTTCAAACGAACCGCCTGTATTCGAACGGCAGGAAGTTGTGGTGGTGAAGTTTTCTTTCAAATCTGTCAACAAAGTCTGTGCACGCGCATCTCTCCATACTCGCTGGCATCGTGACGTGAGAAAAAACAACTTTCGCTTACAAAAAAATCGTGAGTAACTTTTTCCCCGGATTTATACAATTTATGAGCATTTCTAAAATTTTTGAGTTTCAAATCGTCAGATGCGCGATGGTTCGAAACAGGAACCGAACTTCCACCCGCCAGTCATGGGACGATTTCGCGATGGCAAAAGCGATTAAAACTGTAGTTAACGGACAAATGGGCTACAGGAGAGCATCGGTGGCTTACGATGTCCCTCAGACAACGTTGGAAAGACGAGTGCGGTTGTATCGCGAAAATCCAGACATGGAATTGGCCATCATGAAAGGTAACATTGTTATTATTATTATTAGTGTTATTATTAACTATCATTAGTTTAAAAAATACGCGCTTTTTTTATTAACGAACAAATCTTGTGTTAATGTTTTCTGACTAAAACCGGTTCTTGATTTTTTTTTAATTTTCCGTCCTTCACTTTTCACGACTCATTAGGCGCATTAGGCATTTGGTGTGTGTGCTCACACACTCCATGATCCAACGTGCTAATAGTGAAGCCAGTGAAAATTACAATGATTTTTTTCTGTTTTAGGATTGGGACGATTCGAAACAGTTTTTAGCACAACACAAGAAAAGGAATTGGTCGACTATCTTCAAGATATGGAATCTCGTCTCCACGGCTTGACTGTTACCGAATTAAAAATATTGGCGTGGCAACTGGCCGAGCAAAATGGTATTCGTCACCCTTTCACCGACGGAATGGCTGGAGAAGGTTGGATGAGAGGATTCTTAAAGAGGAATTCCATTCTCTCTCTACGCCAGCCGGAAGCAACGTCTGCAGCTCGAGCCAGAGGGTTCAACAAGGTCGTTGTGAATAATTTCCAAACCCTGCTACAACAGACGATTGAAAAATATAATTTAACGCCAAATCGCATTTATAACGTTGACGAGACGGGGTGTTCGACCGTTCCGAAACACGTTTCAAAAATTATTGCGACCAAAGGGAAACGACAAGTCGGTGTCGTTACGTCAGGAGAGAGGGGTCAACTCGTTACCGTCGAGATGTGCGTATCGGCTTCCGGACGTTATTTACCGCCGATGTTCATCTTCCCCCGAGTTCGAATGGTCGAGAGTATGATGACGGGCGCACCCGAAGGAAGTTGGGGCGTATGTCATCCGAGTGGCTGGATGCAAACCGAAATCTTCTTTGAATGGTTCAAATGGTTTGTGGAGATTGTTCAGCCCTCGAAAGAGGAACCCGTTCTTCTCCTGTTGGATGGACACACCACCCACACTAGAAATCTCGAAGTTATCGACTACGCTCAGGAGCATTACGTCGTCATACTATGTTTCCCGCCACACTGCACGCATAAGCTGCAGCCATTGGACGTCAGTGTCATGCGGCCATTGTCGATTTATTATTCCGCTGAGGTGAAACAATGGATGCGGGTAAATGCCGGTCGTGTTGTTAATCCCGCGCAAATTCCGGAACTGTTCGGTAGAGCTTATAGGAAGGCAGCCTCTGCACAAACGGCTATCAACGGTTTCCGAAAAGTCGGCATATGGCCCTTCAATCGCGACGTCTTCTCCGATGAAGATTTCATGGCGGCCGAAGTCACGAACCGACGGCGTCCATGCCTAACTGAGCAGATGATACACACTAATGAATGGACTCCTGTTGTGGAACCGGACTGGAATCGACAAGATTCATCGATCGACGCAACAGCAGCGGTTGCGGAACCGGACTGGAATCTACAGGATTCATCGATCGAGGCGACATTAGCCAACGATATCCGCTCTTTCGAAGGAATTTCCCATTGTGGGATGACGCAACAATCGGAACCATCATCCGATTGCCGATTTTTTTCTGCTGAGGAATTTTGCCATTCGCATTTGTCCGAATCCGCAGAACAGTCTTCGGATGCTCAATTTTTCTCGGCTGAGGAATTTTGCAACTCGCATTTCAACGAATCCGTAGAACAGTCGTCGGACGGTCAATTTTTCTCGGCTGAGGAAGATTTGCGCTCTCAGTCACGAATGTCGACGCGGGCTCATGGAACGAATCCATCGCAAGCACATTTGGATGTCTGTACGCCTTTGACTATCGATTTGAGCGATAATGTGCATAGTGACCGAGGTCGGAGAGATGCATCAGTGGAAACGGTGTTCAACGACAGTATCCTAAACTTCGATGATATTCATCCGACAGAGGCATATCTATCGTCGAGGAAGTCGTTGGATCGCGTGAATCTTTTTCCTCGGAAGATTTGTCATTCTCCCTCGAATCTATCGATGGAGTCTAGCCAATTGTCAATCTCTATGCCCGACGAGGTAACTATTTGCGAATTTTGAAATAAATGCACGGTATTGATAACATCGATTAATAATTTATGTCCAGGGAAGACTTAGATCGCTAATGATACCGCCAACGGAGGCCACTGTAGTTGACGATTTGTGCGCGAATTCTTCGCCGAAGAATCTGAATGTAGCTGCAGGTGCTGACGTTTTCGACGATCTGAGTCAATCTCTGAGTCAAGTGTCCATATGGAATGAAGAGGAAATCATCAGCGACCCGCAGCCACATTGTTCAAAAACTTCGCCACGGAAGAGGCCTGCGTCATCAAGCTTTCCATCGAAACAGCCGCGAAAATCAGGAGTACCGTTCCGTGCTGTGAGAATTTTTTCGAGTTCAGAAGACGAAGACGCGATTGTCGAGGTTTTGGAAAAACCAACAACATACTGTACGATATCTTCGCGTAAAGCTTTTTGTTCTTTGATCCCCCTGTGTATCACATGGTATCTATCATTCTCAGGTAGACGCAAATCCAAATTCCTTGCTACAAATGAGTTTACGGTATCCCCATACGATATACAACCGCTACCGGTAACCGATGAGGTTCAGCCTCGCAAACGTCGTGCTCGCGGAAAAACAGCTATATTGACCGACTCTCAGTACCGAGAGCAATTGTTTCAACAGAAACAAGTTGATCAGCACCCGACGAAGACTGGGAAACTGCAGAGAAAAGGTCCAAAGCGTACAGGCAAGGTGAAAGAAAAAGGCAAAAATTCGAGACGGCCTACGGTCGTATCGAGAGAAGATGCGTCATCGGAAGATGTGGCGTGCCTTTTTTGTGAAGGATTGTATTCGGAATCTACCGAAGGATGGATACAATGCCAAACGTGCAAAAATTGGTCACACGAATCATGTGCCGGTATTGATACAGACGAATTGGTGAAATACGATTGCGATTTTTGTAAGAAGTGATTCGTATTGGGATTACTTTGGAGGACCCCATTTTACCCCATAACAACATAAAATCTCATGGCCCCATTTTGCCCCAGATTGTGTCGTCTGTCGGTTTACATAATTTATTTATTTATAATTTTTTAGTACCCCGTTTTGTCCCTTAGCAACATGAAATTTCGTGACCCCATTTTGCCCCGCGTCCCCATTTTGCCCCGGTCTCCCCTATATGTTAAAGGTGATGCTACGCGATATACTACCTGCAGGACGAAAATAAATCGGAAAAACGTTCGTGGGACCCTCCCACGTTGAAACTTTTGCCTATAAGTGAGAATATTTTCATCCAAAAAAATCGGACATTTCTTCAGTACGAATGCTGAATATTTGTAAATAAGCAATTCACGGGATCGTTGGCAGTCGTTAAAATCAACTGTTCCGAAGCTTTTGGGATTTATTGTTCGTTTATGCCGAATAAATAATTTATCGATTTACCATTAAGCGTCAAAATGAAATACAGAGGATAATCGACGGATTTTTTTTGCCAGAAATTTCGAAGGGTAGAATATTTATTTTTACGACTTTAACGCTTCGCAATTTCGCGCCTTATCACGACATTAAAATTCTTGGATATTAATAAAAAAAAAAATAAAAAAAAAATCAATATCGATGTTTCTCGTTTTTGCAAAAATGTGTGTCTCAACAAATTTAATCGATAAAGAAAAAAAAATTAATAATACAGCTTCAAAAAATGATTATTGTGGCAGAAAAATTCAATCGACCGTAATTTCTCGAAATTTATTGCCGCTCCGAAGCCCTATTAATTTCTCTTAACTCACATCTCCAAACTCGAAACAAGTTCATTCTCCTAATTGCAACGATTCGAGACAAGTCCGTCGTCACCTCTCCCGAGCTCCGCCACCCTTTTTCCCGCAACGAATTATCATTTTATTTGCTATTTCGGTTCTTTTTTCATTCTCGATATCTCGTCAAGCAGGATTCGTTTCTCATTAAACTATATATGAGGTTTCGCCAAGCAAAAATAACTAATGATCCTTCTGTCCTATTAGCGTGGTATGAGCGCTCGGTTTCCTCCGCGGCGTGCCCTCGCGGTAAAAGAGGGACGGAGAGCGAGAGAGAGAAAGAGAGAGAGGAGTATCCGCCTCGTTTGTTCATCCTTAATTACTTCATTTGGGACTCGGTTGTCTCGGCGCAAATTGCGTTCCGTTTTGATTACCATAGCTTCAAAGAGGGCGAGAGAAACAGAGATGGTCGCCGAAAAAAAAAAAAAAAAAAAAAAAAAAAAAAAAAAAAAAAAGAGCAAAACATCGGTCAGACCGAGAGAGAAAAGCATGCCGAGAAATGCGAAATGCGATTTGGGACACGAGAGACGAGAATGAGAAGCGAGCGTGCGAGACGCGAAGGGAAAGGGAGAGTTACGTTCGTGCTGTAACACAGCGCCGGTGGTAAGTCCCGTGGAACACAGCGCGGTGGCCGAAACCCGCCGCGAGGCGATATGCAAATCGCCCCCACGGTCCAATATGTAAAAGTGTTTTGGTGGATTATTTTACGTCGGCCGGTTGTTCGGGACTCGAGGGATCGGGGGACGCCGACGCCGTCGCGCTCTTCCCTCGGCGTCTCGGGCTGTAGCTGGTCGCTGGTCATTTTGGTACTTGGCGCGCTACGTTCTTCTATAATTCCGCTAAATTCTCTCGAGTCCGGCAAAAATGTTTCATACCGTAAGAATTTCAGGGCGGTTGCGTTAGCTATAGTATACATCGCGTACGTCGCCTCGATAAACGACGCCCTCGTAAAGCCAGGAATTAGTTATTCCAATGGGTTATATGACGGTTGCGACCGCGTCGCGAATTTTTTCCTCCCTTCGACGAGAATCCTCTTCCTCCTCCACGAGTCGCCTTTATTCGGCGCTCTGTGCAGACTCCGCCGGAACAATTCTCGAGGGGCTATGAGCGCAGCAGGTTTTACCTCTGTGGACTTTGTGCGAACAAAGGGACGACGTTATTTCTTTTTTGCCACTGAAATAACACGCTCTTGGGCATTCCGATGAAGGCATATATATATATCCCAAGTGTCTTGGGACTCTCGAAAAATATATCTTTACGAAACTGCGCGATATATACATCGCGGTAGAGGAATCGATGAAATTACTTCGATGGAGTAAAGAAATCGATAATCGATATCGCGTTTTCATTGGCGTTATTTTCAAATGTTTTCCAATATGGCGGATAGATGAAAATAACTCGCGGTTTTTCAGCGCATTTTGCTGCATGGGTATTTGACCAGTTGCACGCGAAAGGGCGGTTTTTCTATCGTTTCTATCGAACGGAGCGCGCAGTTCTAACCCTATCGTCAACTCCACCCGAACTCTCCGTCTATCGCGTTGTTTTATTTTCGATTCACGGAAAAATGTTCGAATGGCTTTTAGCAATGGTCGCGCGTTATAACAAAAAAGAGAGGGAGAGAGGGATCTCGGATTGGGGTTGCGAAATGCGCTTTGGCACACTATCGATGTATTTACGCTTGCGGGATGCAATACGGAGTCTCACGCACAATGCATTCGGCGCGCCGCACTGTGGAGTTTGATACACGAGTATGCGACACGGACCCGCCGGGTGGGCATCCCCCGTACGGTATTTTGTGTGCGCAACTATGTGTTTCGAATGTACAGATCGGGCGCGAGACCGCAAACGGAACAAAAGCCGGAATATTTACTTCTCCCGGGTCCGGCCGTCCGCGAGGGTTTTCGTCCGCTGTGCTTGCGCTCCGCTAATCCGGAATTGCAACCCGCAGGGTCACGGGGAAGCCAGTAACTATAACGGCTGTATAATAACGCCGAGGTAACGGCCGGCTAGTTCGGCTAAGATAGCAAACATCCGCGGGTTTCCGGTACGCGGAGAACCCGTCGACCGCGATTAAATGTTATCGGAGATTAGCGGAATAGGAAATTGATAAATCGCTCCGTTTATATATGCGCATCCGTAAAATAATTCCGAAAAAAATCTTCGATTGTAAATATTACGTTTGAAAGTTAACTACACGCATATCTCACGAGAAACAAGCTGAAAAAAAAATTTATTGTTAAGTACCCGAATAAGTGGTTTTACGTCATTTATAGTCGTCAGGCGATCGCTTTTTTTAAGAATAAGGTCCGCCATTTTTTTTTTTTTTTTTTTTTTTTCGCGCGCGTTCTATGTCTTTCGAGAAGTTTTACGTCTCGCAACGTTGACGATGCTGCTGTCGAGTCTCGAGAAAAAAAATGTCCCGCCGGTTAGATAAAGCAGTGCTGAGTTAACCTCGCGACGCGCTATAATAGTCGTGGATCAGCGGAGCGAATGTTCTCCGAGCCCTCAACCGGATCGTGGCGAACGAACGGTGTGGAAGATCGAAAAGGGCGTGCGTACGAGAGCATTATAGAACTCTGCTGGTATAGCGAACGGAGAACGAATCGCGATCAGCACGCAGGCGTGTAGAACCCGAAACAGCTACCGGAATTCGCTACGGAACGTAACAACACGGGTTGTAACCGGTGCGACGCGAGCTTCGGGCTCGTTGGCCCGTCGCGAATCGTGTCCATAAATTATCGCGCTGGCTAAACGACACCCGGATTGTAATTATTTAAATGTGAAGCGAGAGAAGAAAAACGCGGCAAACGGCGCTCTGATCGCGAACTAAGGGTCGACGCTTTCGATGTTCAGCGAAGAAGCGCGAAGTATCGATACAAAGGTCGCAGATAAATTTCAGTATTTAGAACGAAATATTAATATTTTTTTTTTTTTTCGTCGTTTTTTTTCGGAATTAATTTATAAACACAGAGAAATCTTGTCGCTGAACGGGGGATGGTGAAGTAAAATCGGCAATCGGGGCGAATTGGAACTCTAAAAGGGGTGAACTATTTTTTCATTCACAAGCAGCGGAACAGTGTTATTTCCATCGAAAAAACCCCCAATATTGCTAAAGCGGTCCATTTTTCCCCATCTACCCCTACAAATTTAAATGTTTTACTCGTGTGATTGTAATCCTCGTGAATTTCGCTGTGTCAATGAATAAAACAGATAATTTTGCGTGAATGAGAATTACCGCTGAATTCGTCGTCATTCATGGCATTCGAAGGCTTCGTCAGTATCTGTATTACGCTGTGCAATTCGAGTATTGAAAAGGGAAACGTATTTTTTTATTCCGTAGAAGAAGAAGAAAAAACGTCGAATATTAAATGACGACAAATGGAGGCTATTAAATTATAATTTTTATTTGTGAACTACGAATGCACTGAGGCCCTCTTTCAAGAATATATACCAAGTTTATATTTTTTATATTTATTTTTTTTTTCGATCGCATGCGCCCACTCGCAGCTTCTCTTTGCTCGCGTTTCGTTTATATTCCATTTTTTTTTTTTTTTTTTTTTTTTTTTTCGACGAAAATGAATAATTTCGCAAGTTTCATTCCATTTCGTGAATAAAATAATTTATTTCCATTTCTGTGAATAAACGTTTTTTTAAATGGGGTTCCTCTTTTTATAAGTTCGTTCATTTCGAAACAGCAACGACGAGATGCAGTTATAGAGATGAAAAAATATATATATTTATTTAAAATATAAAAAAAACGGGAGGGTGAAGAAGAGGAGAGTACGAAGCGTTTAATGCAAGAGAAAAGCATCTCTCGATAAAAGTTACCTCTTCCTGTCTCAATCCCCGTTACATTCGTTATGTACATAACGTATTGGAATTTCCGGACGATTCGCCGGAGACACCGAGACGCGGAACGCCGCCGAGACTCGAGAGTCTTTAGGGAACACGGGAAACAATGTGTCGCGCGTTCGCGGAAGGGGCTGAATCGCTCGGGACCATAGAAAAAAAAAAAAGAAAAAATAATAAAAGAGCCGGGAAACTCCGTTTCAACTCTGGCGAACCCCGGGGAATACTCTCAAACCGGAGCCAGCGGGCAAACTGCAATAGCGGGGTTGACGAGCGGCGAGTCCGACTTTCTTTCCCGGAAAGTCTCACCCCTTTCGCTCCGGCATCTTGAGGCTTCCCAGTCACGTATTCACCCCCTCAATTTTAACCCTCATTATATACCAGCGACGTTAAAAAAAGAAAATAAAAAAAATCTCTCTAATTAAAAATATTCTCGTATTCGTAATTCACGTCGAATACCCGCTAAATGAATCGAATCCTTCGTGAAAGCATTTTTTCAAAAGGACCATTATACCGGCGCGTTGAGTTATCAGAAACGACGAAGTAATTAAAAAACACGAAATTTCATTGCTTAGAACAACGTTGCAAATAATAGCCGTTGTATTTTCAATAATCGATGTATTTGTCAAAGACAAACAACGAATCTCCCCGGACGCACCCGATGTTACTTTCAAACATAGAGCGCAGAGAGACCGTTCAATAGAGAATGAATTTCATTCAATTTTTCCCATCGCTTTCACATTATTTTTCGATTTTATGAAGTGCTTTAAAAATCTGGTAGGTGCATACATTTTTCTTTAAACCACTTTTCTCTGCGTTTTAGATAATTCTTAGTGTTTTAATATAAAAATCGCGAAATTATTTTTTTTACGATTTTTTTTTTTTTTTTTTGCGAAATTTTTTTTTTTTCTTTTTTTTTTCCGAATTTTTTTTTTTTTTTTGCGAAATTTTTTTTTTTTTTCGAATATTTTTTTTATTTACGAAGCGTTCTCTGTAAGGAAGCAAAAATCGAAAGAGACAGATACTTTTAATTTTAATCGCGAGACATCCACGCCCCCTGTACGGGGCGAATAAGACGAAAGAGAGACTGCGAAAAAAAGCAACGAAAGCAAAAGAACGAAATGACGGCGCGTATAAAAGTAACGGCTGGGTAACAATGACCAACTCGTATGGTATAACGCATCGAGTGTCCGGAGGGCGCGTGAGTTACCGCAACGTGATTTCCGGCTTCTTATCCCACGCGTTCCTCGAGAATTTTTGCTCAACCGGACACTCGAGAGAGATGCCGGGGTGAGCGTTTGCTCGGTCTTCTCTGGAAAGACCCGTCGTCTCTTTTACTTGTTACGCGTTATATTTTACCTGTCCGCGAGACGGAGGGATGGGGAAGCCGAGAGAGGCACGACGCACGCTGTGCTCTGCGCTCTGTACCCTTTACGGATCAGGCAACAAGAAAGAGAGGAAAAGTGCGTTGGATAAATGACGTGTCATTCATACCCGTTGGCTCCCCCTTGATTCTGATTCATGGACAAACTCTACTCGTATTACTCACCCGATGTACTAATACTATACAGTAATAGAACGCGCGCGCGAGTCTTTACAATTCTCGTACGTGTGCGCCTCGTCGGCACCGACTTCTCATTCACGAAAAAAAAAAAAAAAAATTTATTTCGATTCATTAACGAAAAATAATAAAAAATTTTACCATAACGAGAAATCCCATGAGACGATTCTGTCGGATTTTGTTATCATTATTTTTCACTTGACGCATTTTATGTTCGAAGAAATAGTTGAATTTTTTTTTTTTTTTTTCGAATATTCCGCGTATTTCGCTGACGATAACGAATCGTTTCGTGAACCCGTTATATATATATTGATATAAATATATAATATAAACTCAAAAGCACACATCGTTATCGGCACACATAATGATACACGTCGGTACAAACTTTTTAATGAATGTTTGTTCGCGGCTCTTGCATTTTCGGTTAATACGGTTCAAGCATTACGATCGAATGAGAGATTTTCGTGGAAAAATAACACGCGCGCGCGTCTGTGAATTTGCTAACGAAGCATTTGTGAATATTTCGCTCGGGTTCTTTCAATTCGCGGGGTCAACATTTTTGTTATTTTACCTGCAATCAACAATATTTTGCGCGTATTGACGATGGATTATCGGAGAAACGCATTGCGCAACAACAGCGTATTACGTATAAATTGTCAAACGTTAAAAAAAAGGGGTAGAAAAATGTCGAGTTTAACACCTATTCGTACAGAAAGCTAAGAAAAAGAGAGAAAATTCGGAGTTTCTCGAAGTGTTTGAACGACGCCGTGGGCACGCCAGAGTTAATTTCACCTCGGCATAGGTATAACTTTGTTGGCAGTTTCCGCCGCCGGGAGGTTCTCGCAGCGGCCGCAACAATAAGTTTTGCGGACAGACGTATCCCCCGCAGGCGAATGCTCATGCTCTCGTTCTCGATCCGTGAGTTTCTTCTGGCAGCAGGCCTCACCCCCCCCCCCCCCCCTCCCCTCTCCCCGAAACTCATCGCACCGATGGCGCAACGGAGCATCCTGACGTAGGCTACGATCCTACGAAGGAGCGAAAAGTTATCCACAACCCGGAGCAACGATGCTCGTTGTCGAGTAAAAAAAAAAAAAAAAAAAAAAAAAAAACAAGTAAATCGCAAGTAGAAAAAAAAAACTTCAATATACGACTGCACACGGGGATATATAGTATCCTTATACGCTAGGGAAGTATCCCTCGAAGGCATAGCCCGACGACCCTCACGTTTTCGCGTCACTGACTTTTTGCCTCCGTACCTACCGACTGTATCAACCACACGTAGTTTCGAGCCGAACGATCGAGTTTTCCGGGGACGTGTTCTGTGACCCCGCAACGAATCATAAAGTTACGCAAAAGTAGTACGCCGTTGGGGAAAAAAATACTTTTCAAAAAAAAAAAAAAAATGAACAATATATTTCGTGTTACAATGATGCAGTCCAATGCGCATGGAACAGCGATCTATGACGTATTTACAGCGGCTACGTATCCAAAAGCGTAGGAAAGAGACGCGGATGCCTAACTAAAATTTTCCTTTGAAAAGTTCTCGAGTATCAGCATCGGCCTCTTTACGCAATTCCTTCGGGTTCGCCGTTGGCAGTGGCGCGGGGCGACGGCGGGTGGAATGCCGTCGCGACGGCAACCTCATTAAGGTTCGTTCGTTCGCCCACGCGAGCTGGAAACGTCTGCATTTTTTACGCCAATTACGGCCAGCATTCGCGTAAATTTTCCACGGTAATCCGAGACGACTGAGATCCCGGGGTAGCGGCAACTCTAAACCCCTCTTCGTCCTCTACACTTCTCGACAATTATTTTTTCCCCTATCTCTGTTTCTACCAACGGAATCGATCCCTTTTCATTTCACCTGCGTATCTACGCGATAACACGAAAGAGAAAAGTGACGAGAGGGCCCTTTCGTCGCGTCATCAACGTCACTTGTATTCCGCGCAGTGCAGTCGGAAATGAGGCTTTTCCATAATTAATTGCTTTTTTCTCTCGTCAGAATTTACCATTCGGAAAATAAAACGTTCATTTTTTTTACGAGTTTTTTTTACCGATATTTCCGAAGCCTTGCCTTGCCGCGTCCGAAAAATCGGCAAACCAACGATATATCGCTATTTCTAAAAATTCGTCACGTGGATTTCGGCGATTGATAGGAAGAGGAAAATGAATATCAGAACGTTAGGGGTGAACCGGGATATCTCGATGTTGTTGTTATTATACGGCGGCCGTATAAGGGGGAGGGGTTCAGTTATTAGTTTGCCGTAGCGTGAAATATACGTACGGCAAGACCCGTGGCGGATTGTCGAATCTTTCGATGCAGTCACACCGAAATACTATCGGCTTTTGTATTCACGTCCCTGTGCGATAGAGGATACTCCTACATCGAAGGAACCGATTTTTTTTTTTTTTTTTTTTTTTCCTTCGATACTTCGGGATATCACGATCCCCCGCAGCGGGGCCATTTTTACCATCACCGTGAGAGTCCCTATACCTCGCTTTCTCCAACCCATCGATTCTCTCTCCCTTTTTCCGCGTAGACGAACGGCAATTTCGTTTACGTGGACCAATGCTCACAATAGGGTCTCACAAAGGGATGATCGGGTCCGCCAATAAACCGGGGGTTACAGGGGAAATCGGACTCGTGCACCGGATTCTATCACGAGGATGAGTGGATCAGCCAATAAAAGGTACACGAGAGCCACCAGCGCAGCTTCCAACGTGGAGCAACCAGAAGCGGAAGCAGCGGAAGCTCGGTGTTCGACGGGCTTCGACGTTGCTGCTGCTACTGCTGCTCACAGCGAATCCATTTTACGCCGTACCGAAGGAAATCCCCGGTTTTATCCTTCATACAGAACCTGCACTGCCAGCATCACCGATTCCACCGTTTCCATTCTCCCTTCAAGCTTCGCGCACGACCTCTGCAATACCGTTTTCGTTATACTATACGAGCTAAAAGCGATACAGTCATCGACGACTTTCCGAGATTCGCTCGGATCGTCGATTTCGATAGAAATTTATCTAATTCAAGCTCATGGAATTTATCGCAGTATTTCGCTGAAAGGTAACTCTTCCCTTCCCATCGACAACAGTTCGCCAAGTAAAAGAATCGAAAAAAAAAAAAAAAAAAAAAAAAAAAAACATCGTGATTAATGGTATTGAAATAAAGAAAGCGCGAGAGTACCAACACTCGCGCGTGTACTCGATGGTGGAGTATCCCGTACAGTCGAGACTTTGGGAGGACCCGGGTGCTGTTGCTGTGAGTTATCGACACGCAACGAGCCACTCGACGCGATAACAATGGACCCGGTGGCGTTGGCGGCTCGCGGACAAGGACCAAGCCGCCCTCGCTGCGGATATGCTACACCAATACTCTATGCTATAACTATACTACAGCGTAATATAACGACTGCAGTGTATGAATTTCGTATATAGATGATACGGAAAATGTAGAGTGAGTTTATTATTTAGGGTGATATGTTATATGCTCTTGCGAGGCGATGCGGACTACCGGCGAAAATTTGTCAGGCATACGCGATCTCAAGAGGGGGTAAAATGGTACACCTTAACATTTTTAAAAATACTGAATTTAATTTAAATAAGTTGGTTGCTCAATGCGTTCGAGGAGCGCAATGTCGAGGAAAATACATTTTAAAGACATTTTTAAAAGTACTAAACGATTATATCAATTTTTAGAAAAAGTTGGGGTAAAATGGATTTCAAGAGCGCAATGTCTTCATGGAGCCAAATGGGATATCTATCCTACCCAATTCTATCCCTCACCCCCCTCCCCCTAAAAAAATTCCTCCCCTCCCCTCCCCTCCCTCCCTATAGGAAAAATTGGGGTAAAATGGATTTTGAAAGCGCAATGTCTTCATGTAGCCAAATAGGATATCTATCCTACCCAATTCTATCCCTCACCCCCCCCCCCCCCTAAAAAAATTCCTCCCCTCCCCTCCCCTTCCTCCCCAAAAAAATTGAAAAATGTTCGATTGTAAATAATAGGAAACCAAGCAAAATAGGTCACAGAAGACTTTACTGTGATAAGCCAATAAGTAGTTTCAAAGTTACCAAAGTTTCCCTTATTTGTTGCTCGATGTATTATGTTCACCAGTTTAGAATAGATGGACCATTTTTTGAAACTGATGATGTTAGTCTCGATTCGGAGAATATAAAAATTCTTAAAATACGAAACGCTGTATCGATTTTTACCAAAATCCAAGTTGTCCATTTTGCCCCAAACTATATATTTTTATTTCTTGGAATACCGAAATATTTGTTACGAATTTGATTTCGTAAAGAAACAGGTATTTCGTGCCTCGGAAATCATGACAACGGTCTCTACTTTATAGTCGGTCCATTTTACCCATTCTCTCCTACGTAGATGAACTCTGAAGGGTGAACAAAGTTTAGCGATTATATTACATATTATAAGCATGGAACTCAATCTAAGTTAAATCGGGACCCCAGTGATCCTTCAACTCTAAAGCATCTCGTCGAAATTCTGTGCTGTGATGCGATCTCCATAGATGCACTCGGAAAGACGTCAAGCGTCCGATGTAATCCATACATGCGGCACCGGCGGCAAGAGTGCATCGCATAAATGCACTCGCGTCGTTAAAGTCCTCCGAGAGTCCTGTAACCCACAACTTTAAGGCTTGGTCCCCCCCCCCCCCCCCTTACGGCAAATCCTCACGACCACTCAAAACAAACGCTTCCAACGTCATTCCAGTAGTTTTAACACCGAGGAGACTAGAGATGAGTAACTCCATCGGCCAGAATAACCGCAACGAGGGTAAAGCATTTTCATCAGAATTGACTATTGCGTTTGCCGGTGAACGCGTTCATCTTCCCTTTCTGCTTTCCACCACATATCGAATTTGCTCGCATCGCTCGAAGGGATGACTCTTCCTTACCGAAACCTTTTCTGCACCCCACATCTTCGTTTCACGGAACGAAACGAAATGAAAAGCGTTCGACGCGCCCTGCTATTGCGTACACGCGCGTCTTTCACGTATATAAAACTTCGGGGATACGAAACCCTCCCTTCGCATTACGTGTTTTTTTACAATGAATCCCTATTTACCGCTTACCCTCCGCTGTCAATCGGATATTTATGTTTCACGATGTATTTGCCTCGTCGAGCGAGTAATTGGAATTTTTTTTTTCTATTGTTGAAATTCTTTGGATCGTTGTAAAAATGAAATGAACGCGGTATATGACCCGTTCTCATTTTCCTCTCGCGTAGGCAGAGCGCCGGTTGTTGTAAAAAATAATTCGAGTTGTATTTTTACTGTAAGCGCAGCGATTTGCGGTGTGCGGTTTTTATTGTATGTATAAATACTCGAAGTATTAATTACAAAATAATTAATTTTGAATAAAATAGTAATAATTATAACTATTGTTTATAATTTTTTTATAATTAAAAAGAAATAAAAAAAAAATTAATATTATTATTGTTATTATGATTTTTTAAAATTTATTATACATTTTTTTTGAACTTCCGGAGCGCACGTGTTTTTTTTTTTGAGTCCGCGAGACAATGGCGAAAATCGAATAACGCCGATACGAATTTAAATTGACTGAATTTCGAAGCTGGTTGAATCATTTATATCGAACGTTTTACGCAACGTACCGGCAAAAGCTGTTTGGCTTTAAACTCGTTTTCCTGCTGCAAGCTTCTTTGGAACGCCGTCCACGAGAGTTTATACCCTCAAATCGTGTCGAAAGTAATTCATTTTTACGATCGGTTTTCCGTTACACTCCATACTGTCTTTCCATTTAACCGACCGCGGCGCTGGCGAGCAGTTGGCGGTGATAAAATGAGCGCTCGACGTTCACACGGGAACGTGACACAATGCTGCTTAATTATAATGCGGCGAATTATATATCGATAAATAATCGTAATGCTGCGCGGTATACCTATAATCGTTCTCAGTAGCATCGTTTTTTTTTTTTTTTTTTTTTTTTTTTTCATGACGAGGAGAACGACGTCCGTCCGCGTCTCGAACGCCGTGAATACAGGGGGATCCCATCTTCATCGAAAATTCATTAAAATAACCTTTACCTCTGCCGACTCGCGTCTCTCATGTTTCACGATGTCTAATCGACGTCGCATCTTCAATCGTAATAATAATAATGACAATCGACGAGTTAATGAGTTTTTATAAACGATGCTTCACAACCATTTCGAAACGATGGCACTTGGAAATTATTCGATGTATAGCGAGATTTTTAATTTTCCTCCGAGAATCGCAGATGCGGAAGATATACATACTGTGATTCGTTGGCTAAAGAATCTTCGGACAGATCGTGTTTTTTTCATGAGACATCCGACTAATTGGGAGAATTTTTTTTTAATACAACGAATTATCCAATTTTTTTAATGTTTCTATGAATTTTTTTCGAAACATAAAATTAGTGTAAAAACGGGAAATAAAAAACGACAGTCGATAATTGTCGATTTTAATTAAAAAAATCTCCGTTCAAATATTTGTAAATTAAATAATAAGGTTTAGCGAAGTATATATCATTTTTTTTTTTGCAATTTTCCGAAAGTATAAGATTTCATAAATCACTTGTCTTTCTCGTGAAATCCGTATACAACTATGCGAATAAACGAATTCATGTTACTGTTGCTGTTTGGCACGGAAAATTCACGTATGGAGAGAAGCGAATGGCACAATTCCAAATCTTACAGCTTCGCGAATAAACATTTCCGTCAGTCGGCGGCGGAGAGATGTTCTCGTTCTGCTCTATCGCGACCACATCTTCGAGTTATCGATGTTTCTCGAAATCGCGAAATGCGCGAACCGCGACATTCCGCGTCACATTACGATAAAATATTGAGCCACGTATCGATGATAGTCGGCATTTAAAAAAAAATATTGTGCAACTCGACAAAAATCGATCATTATTGACCGATTCACCCAAAAACATATTCATTCGAATCACCGAAAATTTATTAAAGACGAAGAAATTTTCCGTCAACTTTAATAAATTTTCATTAAATCAAATAAATTTTCTTCCAATTCAATTTTAAATCCGAAAATTTTATTCCGATTAAAAAATCCGATTCCGATTAAAAAAATCGTCTCTGTAGTACGTCAATCAAAATCAAAGCTACCGAATGCGTTGACAAACGCTAATAAGTTCAATTATAAGAAACTAATATAATCGACGAAAAAAAAAAAAAAAAAATCTCATTTAATTCAGAAGCTTCGAAGAAAAATGGTAATATTAAGTATGATGGAGTCGACTGCCACCGCGGCATCGATGGATTCCGTTCGTCGGGTTCCCGATCGTTATAACGAAACGAGATATCGTGTAGTATCTGTATAACGTTAACGCCGTTCAACACATCGTAGCCGACGTGTCGTGTCTCTGTCGGTCGGATGGAATACGCCTACCGAGAGCTCTAATGGAATTATACGGTTATATACAGTGCGGTAGGTGAGCATCCCAAAGAGCCCCCAGAAGCAATGGCAATAGCATACATGGTTTTCGTCGGCCAACAGCTCTTACCGTAGTAACGTAAGCGTAGCGGCGTAACCGAAAGCCATTGCGAAGGAAAAGTTATAATACATCGTTCGAACGAGGGAACGAGGCTTACGCTATATATACATATATACATATGTGTATGTGTAACGAGCGCGTGTATATACAAGCGTCGCACGAAATCTCTTCGCGGTTGGGGAGGCCTCCCCCCCCCCCGCCGCCCTCCAAAAAGCTTTTCTCGTTCGGTGATTCTTGTACGATAGCAGTGTTCGTGTCGTTGCAGTCGTAACAAACTGTAATACAATATATACCATAACCCTGACGCACGCGTATAGTGCGCCACCCCCTCCCCCCGCCGCTCAAATTTTTATAGCCTCAGTGCTGTTGCCCGATAGCGAAGTCTAAAAAATATACGCTTCTAATGCTTCGATTAAAGTGGTGAAAAAAAAAAAAAAAAAAGAAATGAGAAAAGCATGTTAAATCGAACGAAGGGTAATATCGATGCATTAGTGGACTATGCGCGCTGAAGAGAACCCGGCGAAGGGAGAAGAAAAGAAAATGAATGACATAGAAGGGCGAGGGTTTGCGAACACCCCTATTTTATTTTGGTCATTGCTCTCTCTCTCGGTGTACGTACTCTTACGGGGGTAGTTTTCTCGAGTTCGGGTGATAAGTCCGGGTCGGTACTTGTGCCACTCCGACACTATTCGACTGCTGCGAGAAACGAGCTAAGGATATATATAGAGTTCCATCTACTTTTCCGTGAATGAAAGCTTTGGAAAGGGTAGGAAAAAAAAGTATGAAAAAACGGTGGCGGGTAGTGGGTATATCGGGCGCGTTGAGAGGGAGGCGTATAGTACATGCGATACAACGACGATGACGACGACGGACGTGTTCATCTTGCTACGAGTCATGACGCCCGGGCCTTAGTAATTACGCTCTCTCGTCGTATGACCGAGAGCTTCCCTTTGGACGCTATCTCACCCACTCGTTTCAGCAGCATCCACGTAATCATTCTTACTCTCCGGTGTTGCTGTGGCTGCTGGAGCTGTTGCTCGGTAGAGACTTTTCGCTTCTGGCTTCTAGCAGAGGCAGGTAGTACGGGGAGAGAGGGGGGAGGGGGTGGAAGGGCGCGGGAGAAGGGGTGGCTTTGTATCAGCACGATGGTCCAGAGAGAATCTCGTTCTGGGTTAGCGTACAAGAGGCGAAAGAGAGAGCCACGTCGAGCCGTGCTGTCGCTGCACCTGCACATTTGCATTACTTACGTGAGCGCACAAGGGCTCTCTCTTTCTCTCTCCTCTCTCTCTCCTCGCTCTTCTCGGTGAATTTACGCGAACGAGCTCCGCAAGAAAATGAAATCCTGCTTGGGTAGCGAGAATGGTAAAAGCGGCCCGATGCAGAGAGACCGAGAGTAAGAGAGACGAATGGAAACGAAAAGCGAGAGAGAGTATAGAATACGAGTGGTGAGAAAAGTGCGAGATGCAACGGCGGAAAAAGAAACCCGTGAGTAGGAGCTGCGAGAGCACAGTCGAGGTGAAGGGGTTTAGAAAACATTTATAAAGCATTCCACCAGCATGAACGCCGGAAAGATGCGAGTTCTGTTTTGCGCGGCATTTCTTACACGGCTCCGCGCTCGTTATATACCTTTATATATATATATTATAATATATATATACGAGGATATATACTCTAACGTTCAGCTTTCGTAAGACTGAATTGTTGAATAAGAAGGGAACGCTTTGTATACCTATCGCGGAAAGAGAATTATGTCTCGCAAAAATTACTGAACTATACGATTTAAGATCAACCGGCGGAGTTTCTGGCAACTCTTTCGCATGGAAAATCATTTTTAAAAAATTACCTCCGCTCGTGAAACAGACGCGGCGAATATTTATTAACTTTTCTAGTTTAATGCATGCATGACGCTTGCGAAACAATAACAAATTTAATTCGCTGGGGATTTTTAAAAATTTGTATCGTAACGAAAGCGAACCCTACGCTCGTGAGTTGAGGACATAATACACATATCCGCAAAAAGCGACAATTTTCATCCACGATGTTCGCGAAACCTCGTGATAAGTCGAGTCTCAGTCTTCAGCCAATGTGAATACAAAACATCTGAAGCTTTTCCGAAATCTTATCATTAGTATTAAACGCCGAAATTCTTTTGTTTGAACGCGCAGAGGTCGCGCCCGCGGCATTACTTAGTCGCCTCTTCGCGGCGATGAAAATATAGCAAACAACCATATTATTCATAACTCCGAATCACTCAGTGTAAAAAATTGGTAACGCTTCAATGTATAAAAAAATTATAATTATAATCATTTTTTTTTTAATAATAAAAAATATTTTAAAAAATAATAATAATATGATAAATAAAAAAATTATAATAAAAATATTAAAATTATAATAATTTTTTTTTTATAATAAAAAATATAAAATATTATTCGAATGAGGTAAATTGGTGCTCCTCGCTTTTGCTTTCATTTTTTCGGCGTTTTAGTGATATTTCGTCGTGGTATAGTAACAGAGATTACACTGACGAGATTACGAGCGTTAATCGATCGTCGTACTTGCGGTTGGGAATATGAACCCCTCTGTGAAATGAAACAGCTCTTAATTCTTCGACTGTTTTACACCCCGATGGTTTTCACTTGATAATCCAACGATTACAACGTTGAATAGAATTTTCATGTCGCCGGAGCTTTCGGATACATAAATTACCGAAAATTCTCTGTTCCCCTTCTCGCCACCGGCGGGCTAACCGATTATTACTATAATTTAGTGTGCGTCCCTCACTCTCCTTAATCCCGAACAATCTCGGTGTAAAAGCGAAAGTTCGAGCATTATAACCGCGATAAACCCGAGACCAAGCGAGTCCGACAAAATGAGCTATGTATACGAAAAAAGGGTCTTTTACGATCGATCGGTCATCCAACATTTTTGTGGACAATAATGAGCGCCCTTCAAGGCCACGAATAACAAGAGTCTTTCCCTAAAAAAAAAAAAAAAAGCTTCTGAAAAATGTGTTAAACACACTTCCCGACAAAATTTTAGCCCATTTTTTAATATTTTCTCTTTCAAATTGCGGTCGTATAGTTCTATGCAACGCCGCTAGAGGGTTCGGCCAAAATTTAATTTTACGACGGGGACACGCACAGTGGCCGGACCTTGGGACCTCCAATAATAATTATCAACAAAAACTTCGAACGTGATGACTTGCGAACCATAGAGCTGAAACAGCACCCAAAATAGGCCCGAAGTGCATCACAAAATTTATATAGTTACGATGTTGCGGCAATACACTTTGGCGGTTCTTCGCTGATGTCGCATTCGCCCGAACTATTTAGCTATGGCGCGCCGAAACGCCATATGGCGTTTGCGGATACTTTACGTCGTGGAGGAACCCATTTCTAACCCTCTCTAAGTTATTGTAACCCTTAAATTTACCCGCTGTTTATTGCGACCTGCCCCTTCGAAATCATAACTTTATGGCTCCATCAGCTATGGGTTTATTTATTTTTTTTTTCTTATATACGCTGACGAAACATTTTCGATGTGATAATTCAGCATTGACAGCGATAATATCAATAATGCAGTAATGGTCACGTCGGGATTTTATTGGTGTCGATTTATTGGGGAAAGGTGGAGAAAAATAGCCGAATGGGGCAAAATGGAATAGTCGCGCACTCGAATTCAGGAGCAAAATGGACCAAATCAAAGGTGCATAAAATTTAAAAAAATATCAATTTTAAAGTTTCATTATTATTTGCACTGCAGATCGCTGCTTATCTAAAAAAAGATCGGTATCGACGAAAAATTAATATGGACCGATATAAAAAAAAGTAATACCGATAAATAAAATTACGATCCGATAACTGTCTTCTTAAAAAGTCTTTCATTACTTTTAATATCGATTTTTTTTATTTTCTGACGAGAATAATTGAAGGCAATAAATTATATGAAATCGAATAAATTTTTTTTTTTGCATTTGTATCGCGATCTATTTTACCCCATTTTTTTTTCATCTTAATTAATTCCAAATTAGTGTGAAAATGTTTCGTATATCGAGAAAACTGACGGAATTATTAAATCGGTCCATTTTGCCCCCCTGTATCCTAAATTTCTATATTACTGGGCGTGAAAAGAAAAGTTAGTGTAGCGGAGGGTGAGGACGGTCGATAATCGCATAACGGAAACGTATTCGCTAACTTACCCTGTTGGCATTCAGCGGCGCACGTTTTCGCGGCGCACCTCGATTAGATTGACGACGGTAGGAGGCATCGTTTATTGCGCAGCGCTCCGACTGATGGATCGAGATGAAGGGTCGCGGGGTGAGTTACAGTGCGGGAACGGTTGAAGTGTATCGATAGAGAACGGAGAGCGACGTTGCGCCTGCCGCCTGGAAGCGTTTTCCATCGTCTCTTCCGGACTGGCAATCGATGAGATTGCAAGAGCGCGAAAGACGATCGATGTACTCGAAATGTCTAGTGGCAATAGTCGTGTCGAAAGGGGTTAACCATTTATCTCGGGTAAATAGATTCTTATTAAAGTTTCGGCAATCGAATACTGTCGAAGTCTTTAATTAATTGCATTTCCGTTAATGAATGCTAATTCAATGACGCGACTGTAAATTCGTCCTCCTAAATTACGCGATTATCTTCGTAATGCCTGTGTCTGATAAATATGGAATATTTATTTTTATTTTATTTCTTTATTAAAATTCAATTTTTCGATGTATTCTCGATAATCGAATCTGTTTGATCGACGGTAGCGGATATATTCGTTCACCGCATAGATACGTACGCTCGTTATATTGTCCTCGCAACACGCTTTCGCGGTTACATTGGAACACATTTATTCGATCACGTGGAGAACACGCGACCGTGGGATTCAACGAGCGATCGAGCGCTGATGCTACTCGCTATGAACGAAAAGAAAAAAAAAAAAAAAAAAACGGAATTGCCGCGTCTCGAACATTTAAGCTTTTAGTAGACCTCGAGGACAGATATTTCGGGCGGCAGATGAAGACGGAGAGTTCGTCGGTGGTTTCTCGTCAGTCGCCGAGGGGTGAGTATTTCGGGGCGGGAACGAGCGATTTCTCGAGTAGGTATACTCTCCGCCGCGAGGGAGAAAAGCGCCCGGGGTCCTCGTGGTAAACGATTCAATTGATCTCTATACTTCGATAGGCTCTATCTTATATATCAGAGAAGAAACCAAATTTTATTTCTACATTCGTATCCGCACCACTTCAGGCTTCGTACCGATACGTCTATTCCACTACCACCGCTCACGCAATAAAAAAAAAATAAAAAAAAATCAAATCGAATTTATACATCGCGACCTCAATTTTAAAATGTGTAAATAAAATTAAAAAAAAACCAATTTTTTTGGATTTCTCGTGGCGGAAGCTTTGTAAACGTACATTTAATAAATGAAAAAGCCGTATGGAGATTAAATTTGCGTGTTTATCATTGTATTATGGAAGAAAAATTCGTTAAAAATTCTCCTTCTGCTCGCTCTTCGCGCATAACATACATTTTCCGTTCCTACGACGCGTCTCTATTATCTATTTATAGTTTATAAAAAAAAATAAAACAAATAAACTATAATTATTAAATAGAACGTGAATCTCTGTCTCAGTTGATAATTAGGCCATTAATCGAACTGATCGATGAAAGAACGTATTGTTAAATTCTCTATAGAAAAATCAACGTCTATAGAGACGAGACGAAAAAAAAAAAATGTTGAAAAAAAAAAAAAAATTCACTCAACAAATTGTTTCCTGTTACACTAATGAAAATTCCGTACGCATCTTTGCCACCTGTACCAGACAAATAGGATCCTCAAACACTTAGCCTGATGGAAAACATCGAATCCGAGCAATTCGTATAGTCGAGAGAGCGCGTTCACCGACCAGTGTGTTCGGAAGGGATGATTTCTCGTTGCGGAGAAAAAAAGAAAAAAAAACCAAAGGTGCACAGAGATCACGGTGGAGAAGCCGAGAGAGGACAGTGAAAAGGATGCACCGCAGCATCGGTGGCGGGTATAAGCAGCGTGGGTCGAAGCGATGCGGGAAGAGAATTTTCTCTCTTTCGCTCGTTTGGCATAGGGGAACGTCTGCAGGGTGGCGGAGCAGCGCTAGACAGCTGGAGCGTGTGGGGCTTTGCAGCACGAGCGGAAAAGGGCGACTAGGGGGTTGGCGAACACTGCGTAGGGCGAATGCTCTCTCCTCGGTACGGTCCGTCCATCCGTTCTTACGCTCGTCGGTAGCGCCGCGCCGGGTAGCCGCCGCGCGGTGGTGGGGGTATTCCAGCGGCAGAAACCAGTCGAGAACCGTCCTCTCGCCGCGTCGGGCCGCTCAGTTTACAGGCGAGTGCCGTTGCGCGCGGTTGGCCCTTGCGTTCGAGCTCTCCGTCTATTTAATCCGTGAACGATCGCGTATATACCTCCCGCGGAATCTTATCATTCCGAGTCTACGATATTACCATCCATATAGTGAAAAAAAAAAGTTTTTTTTTGAAGTGACATCTTTGATATCTTTTTTCAATTACGTAAAAACAAAAAAAAAAAAACGTGAAAAAAATTTGGCCGCTATCGGAATATTGGAAGCTACGAAAGGATTATTCGACGAGTTTATCAACGATCGAAATTTTTTTTTTGTTTTCTCTCTCTCGCGGGAAATTTAGTCGACTCCATTTTGTCGACGAATTGCCGGTGAAAATTACGACGATATTTCGTTTCATTGCGATCGAAAACGTACGAAGTGTGACGTGTGAACTGTGTTCCGTTTCTGTATTCTGGTGACTCGTTGCAAACGAATAGATAATAGATATACGTGAAGGTGCATTGTTGCTATCGAGATAATTTAAACTCGACATTTTCATCGAATCTCCGAGTTGCCGTGGGATCTCTATTATCTCGAGGATAAAAGATTCATTTATACTTGTCGATCGTGTCAAAGTGCTTGTGCGCGCGTGTTCACTCGTGAAAAAAGTTTTTTTGTTTCGTTGAGGAACACGCAGATTCGTTAACACCGCGCGGCAACTTGAAAGCGATTCAACGGCTGCGAGTGGTAAGTGTTTTGTTTTGTTCGATCGACTTGAAAGCCTCCGGCCGCGTGCGGCCTTTCGATACGCGAAATAACGTAACGGAATAGGGACAGGAAAGCCGGTGGGATAAATGGTAAATTTTCATTTTGAGTTTCCGATTGACACGTACGAGAAGTTTCGTCGCGTTTGCTACACTTAACGAATTTCTCGAATTACGAGACTTCCGAATAAATCGAAAAAAAAAAAATCACAGCCCGTATTTTTTTCGCTTTCTCAAGTTTCGGTTCGTTGTCCGCGGAGAAAATTTATTTAATTCTATCGAAAAGTTTTTCAATCGAATTGAAATAAAATTAATGGTGTTATTCCCACTGATCGCGAGAATCGTAAATTTCGTAATAAAAGCCGTAAAATCGTCGAGGTATTATCTATCGCGCGGAAAAGCTGTTGGCACTGTGAGAGCTGTTATTTTTCCGCGATTTCGAGGTTATGAGACATTTCGTCGTTACATATCGCCTGTGGGCTTCGAGAGGTCCTTCGGCTTCGAAATCTCTTTGAAGATATTAATCGACGAACTCGAAACTTCCTCGTAGGCTGTCGTCGGGTTTCGACGTGTATTTTCGATGTATTTATTTCGGGGGCCCTTAGCAGCGATGAAAACGAGGACAATGATTGCTCGAGGGAACGATGACGCGGCTTTCACCTTCATCCCTCGTATGTGTTATATATACGCGTCGTGCGCGTCAGTGCCGACATATATATATATATATTTCTCGGTACAAGCGATCGTGTGATTCAATGAGATTATCGTAATCTCGCTGGAGTGACACTCCTCGCGCAGAGCGAAAGAGGGCCAAAGCGACACGTCAAACTTTGTTCCTTCGTCGCTCCCGCGTATTTAGCGTTAACTCGCATCTTCGTCGGCTCCGTGTACCGTACCCTCTAAATTCTCTGTTAATGTTCGTCGAAAAAAAAAACGAAAAACTTCGATCGGATCTGCGAAATAATGCGAAGTGCTCGACGGTTCTTCGGAATAATTCGCTCAGTGTACTCGTCTGCTATTTTTTCCGGTGAACTTTTTTTCCGCCGATTTTAACGAATTATTGAGTTTTTCCGTTAATATTCGCGAAACTCCGAGATAAAAATGTCATTGGACTATTAATTCCGAATGTAGGACATTGAAGGAAAAAAATCGTATCGCGAGTCTCGAGAACTTTACATTAGCTTCGTTATTTCGGAAAAATTTAAAATTTATTGAGATTTTTTTATCGAACGGATATATCGACGGCGCAAAAATTGTATAAATTTAAAAACAAGTGTCCGACCCTCTTGTTTGGAATTATTCGCTCAGTGCACTCGTTTGCTATTTATTTCCGGCGGACATTCGTTACGCCGACATTATTGGATTATTGAGTTTTTTTTCGTTAAGCTTCGAGGTAAACGCTTCGTGGAATATTAATTCCGAATGTATGAAATCTAAAAAAAAAAAATTTCATTTCGCGAACCTCGAGAACTTAAATACGTTATTTCGAAAAAATAATTTTCGAAAAATTCGAAATTTATTATAATTTTTATCGCATTTTTATTTCGACGCCGAAAAAAATATATAAATGAAAAAAAAAAAAAAAAACGATCAACGAGTTGTTATAAACTCATCGATGAGTTTCGAGATCTTCTCGTTTCCCGGATCGGTTCAACGACGCCGATATTCATGATTATCCCGAAAGGAAATAAATTACTCTCATTAGATCGCGAAGACGAGTTTCCACGTCAATGAGTACCGCTCGGTTACCGGGAACAAATGTGAAAAAGCGATAAAAGCAAATTAGCAAAGACGAAGGTAGAACGATGATTTTTAGAAGGAAAGAAATTCATCAATGGTATGTGAGTCGCGCGGCTGCGCGTCTTCGATTATTTATTCTCTTCGCGTGCGACGACCGCCGATCGCGATGCCGGAGGCTCTTCGACAAACTTTCCGAGCTGTACGCACATAAATACTTATACACGAGTAGCGCTAAAGTTAGTACGATGCAGAAGCGTGTTGCGCGAGAGGAGAGGCCGCACTCTCTCGCGTAAATGGTGCGTTCGGAAGCCGACTCCTTCTTTCCTCTTTTCGCTCTCCGCATCGACGATATATCTTTCTCTCCGTTCGACGGAGCTATACGAGTGCACACCGGTATCATTACGCTCGGGTGTAATACTCCGCCGGACGCGATGAGACGAGAACGTGCCCGGGAAACCGGTAAAGCTGGTTGCACCGATATCGTCGGAATCGATTGCCACCGCCGCCTTCTCCGCTCAGCGCTCTCGCGTCTGTACCGTCGTAAATACTCGCCGACAGTCATTGAGAATCGAAGAGGAATTAACAATAAACGAAACATGTCTTGGCGAACCGGAAAAATAAAAATCGATTTCTCGATATTTATCATTCGAAATATTCATTAATGCGTCGATGTAATTCACGTTAAAAAAAAAAAAAAAAAAAGATCGCGATAATTAGGTTATTTCGCATTGCGATTAAAAAACAAACTATTAATCACCGTTTCTGTTAGTACCATAAGGATGTCTGCGAAATTTAGTCATTAAATCGCACGAGTCGAAGTCCGGTATCGAGAGAAAGAAAATCTGAAAAGCTTCGAATGTCGGATAATTAAAATATATATGTATCACGAAAAAAAAGTGATTAATTCAATAAAACGGCCGGGTGAAGGGTGTCAACGGCATATTTAAGGATTTCAATTTTTTAAAAAATTTTAATAAATTTTTTAGAGTTCCGAAACGACAGCACGAAACTCCGAAAATTCGTTGATTAAACGTTTCAATGTCATATAAAATTAGAAAAATAAAAAAAAATTTGAAATTATTAAATATGTTGATGACAACATTTACGGTTTTTTTTAGGTCAGTGATTCGTCATTCGTTGGGAATAAAAAATGGTGAAAAACATCGCGGTGCCTTTTTTTTTTTTTTTTTATAATTGGCAAATCATTTTCGGAGCGTTGATACATATTATTCTGAAACGTTATTTTTTTTTGAAAGTTTTTCGCGGAAAAAGTTTATTGAGTCGGTGGTATCGGTTTATTCAATGTCTTCGGAGATACATATATATATATAT
Organism: Cryptus viduatorius; assembly: GCA_964006125.1. NCBI lineage: Eukaryota > Metazoa > Arthropoda > Insecta > Hymenoptera > Ichneumonidae > Cryptus > Cryptus viduatorius. Next base: position 17,549,293 of record OZ023225.1, on the reverse strand, counting down.
ACACATTGCGCGTACATTACACTCGTTTGTTATCCCCGGACAAACTCCTCGGGTTCTCCCGCCCCCTCTCTCCGTGGGACCCGAGAGAAATAGCCATAATTCTCACAGTTACCAAATATCTCATAGCACTTCCAAGTCGCGAGAAATTCCTTGAATAATATTACCGGTAGGAATCCTCGCCGCGGTTTACTTCTCTCTTCTCTCGACGGTTCCATCTGTCTTTTCTTTCTCGCTCTCTCGCGCCCCCACCGGCCTCTCCGAGAGCCAATCTCCCGCGCTGCTCCAGCGGTGAAATGAAATTACGGGGATCGGTGGCGTGGCGCGTCAGCCTTCGGGAAACAAGAAAAGTTGTTGCTTCGTCGAGACGAGAGACGGAGAAGAAACGGATGCCGAATACACCGTTTGATGTCCGTGAAACTCTGTCGTGTCTCTCTGAGAACATCTCCGAAGCATCTCCGCGGTCGCGGGTAACCCTCGCGGGTAGTAATGCGTCGTTACGCCATAGCGTGCGCCGCGCGAATATCGAGGAAATTCGGTAAATCTTACCGCGGGCGTCCGTATGCCGCAAAGAAAACGTCGGACCCCGACCACGCGCGTTCGTACCCTCGTCATCGCGGGGGCGGCGATGAAAAACGACGGAAACCTTCGCGAAACGAGGTAGCGATGGCAGAGCGAAAAAAAAATGCAAAACAGATCGTAACTGAGAAATAATGGAGAGCGTTGATGCTCGTTGGAAAACCATCTGGTAGAACGCGATATAAGGAGAAAAAAAAAAAAAAAAAAAAAAAAAAAAAAAAAAAAAAAAAAAAAAAAAACGAAAATTCGATCCGTCGTGTTGCGAAGTTTGACGAGAGTCTTTCTCACTGTCAAGAACGACTCGGTTGAGTGAGTCTCGTATAATCATAATGTATGTATAGCGTGTATCGACGAAGGCTATGTAAGGACAGAACTTTTCTACGCCACGATTTCATGGAACCTTCGATTCGCTTCATAAATCTATGTTCACAGCGCGAATTCGCGATGTCCATAAGTTGGGGGATGTCGTGTGCGCAAAAGTGAGATTAAAATTTTTTTTTTTTCAATTATTTCGATGTATTCGCGCATCTCTTCGAGGTGAAAATTTCATCGAATATTTTTTTTCGATTTCAAAATTACTTTTCGTTATCTACGTTATTTCGAAAAAATTTAAAATTTTTCGAAATCTGAATTTTTTTTTTTTTTTTTCATTTTTCAAAATTTTACTCAAAATTTGATTTATTTCGTATATCTGCGCACACAACGCGAATTCGTATTTTACATAAATCGAAATATGTCGTTTGCAAAAATTTAACACGAAAAAAAAAAAAAATGATATCGATGTATTTACTTTCTCGAGTTTCGCCCGAGTTGAGGAAAAAGGATACACTATTCGCGAAAAAGTGCCGAAACATAGGAAAACACACGCGCGCAGCGCGATGTATATCGTGAAATTGAAAAGCGGGAAGATGACCCATTTATTCGAATATCTCCTTTAAGGCGCGAGGAAAGAATGCTCTTGGCTTTCCGTACTGACCGATCGGCCATCTCAACCTTTTTTTTCCTTTTATATATCCTTCTTCCGGGTCAAAGGTAAATTCCTTATACAGAGATATACCTATCTGCCGATATATCTCTATATCTGCTTAGCAGAGACCATCGAAATACTTGAGAGATGCTCTCATTTTCTCCGGCGGATCTTACGCTCCATTGATTTTTACCGATCTTTCTCCCTCCCGCGGGCAACAACTCGGAGTTCCTTCGCGTTTCTCTAATTCTCTTGTTCTTTCGACTATTCGCCACAAACCGCTAACGAGGAATTTACTCGTAGTTATTCCGCGCGCAGGTTTCGCGTCTATTCGGTGTCTATACTGCGCACCAAAGGAGTATCGGTACTATCGGCAAGTCGAGAAGAAGCCACCGATCGAACGAGATGAGAAAAAAAATAAAAAAAAAATAAAAAAAAAATAATGGAGCGGAGAAAAGGGAGTCTTGCATGAGGAACTGCGAGAACGACCCGCTGGCTATATCTCACCATTGTCCAGCAGAGTTCGTTCGTTCGTTCGTTCCTCTTTCGAAGCTCGACGAGCATCGATTGGTACTGTGCAACTGAATGTCGGCGGTGCACAGTCTTCGTTACTCTCGATGCTGACCTCGCTGCCCGCCGTCAGGATCGCTCCGAATCGTCGTCTGTACATATGCGGTTCTCGTTCTCTACCTTCGCCTATATATATTAACTATACCCGCTAACGTTGCGGAGGCGACGTCGTTACGCGTGGAAACGACGCCAATCAGTTCGTAAATTAATAATATCTCCGGCACCGGTTATAACGCGGACGGGGGCCCTCTCTCGCCTCGACCAACGATGTCCCTCGTACGCGCGGGGGGTTCGAACGCGCGGTCCGATAATTCCAATTAGCGAAATCTGAATTACGGGGAGAGAGCAGTAACGATCGGGCGGGTGACACAAGGCTTGCCGAAGCGTTTGCCGGCCGCGATGAGATGAGCGGCAGAGAGAGAGAGGGACGGAGATGCAGCGAGAGGATGAAACACAGAGTAACCGTCGAGGTCCAAAGGCCAATTACCCCGAATCGGGTGCTCCTCGTAATTTCTACTCCGTTTCGCTCGTGTAGCTTTGCGGACGGGTACAGCTTCGTGTGTGCGCGAGCGATCGCGCTCAGCGACGAGGACGCATTAGCATTCGTGACTATCGTCATACGCGGATTAGTCTCGTTGGATCCGAATGATCGTCAATAATTTTTTTTTTTTTTTTTCGTCCTTCGATCGATTTTTTTTTCAATCCTTTCCGCTGCCGATTTTTCTTTGTTTTTAATAAGAAATGCCTGATTCCCCGTCGAAATCGCAGGTTTTAAATATATTTTTAAAAATCGCATAAGTTCGATAGCGATTTTTGTTTGCATAAATATTTAATAAAATAATTTAATAAAATCGGTTTTTTTTTTTTTTTCTCGAATTTCACTGCCCATTTCGTTTTTTGTCGGCTTGATATTTTTTATTTACTCCTTCATAAAATTTTCTCGTATACTCGACGAAAGTCTCGCGAGAGGTCCTCGAAGTACGAAATAATAAAAAAAAAAAAAAATGGAGTAAAGAAAATCCCGTCGAGGTTGAGAGAGTTGACGGGATGGTGGGTTCTTTCGGAGTTTTGTGCACTTTTCTCATCGAGTTCATGACGCTGAGACTCCCTTTTCCCTTCGGTGAGAATGCCAAAGATTTGAGAGTCCGCGCGGGTCGAGGACGTGCGACGAGTTATAAGTGAGAGGTCGCGCGCCCGCGCGGGTGTACGAGACGCGAGCAAACGAGACGGGAGCAACGGTGAGCACTTTAAACCAACGAGAGCGAACCACTTCCGACGAAACTCTGCTGTTCGACGGACTCGTAGTCAACTTTATACATGTCTACGTGCGACAATGCGTAATATATACATATAGGAACGGTCCGTACGACGCGTATCGGGTACAAGTGTTCGGGACTCCGACGTAACGTCACACGTGTTAATTGCCGCTTGAATTACGTGTCGGGCCTCAGCAAGGTTACCGAACTATAGTTATAGACTCTAAAATTTTACTGCACTCGAAGTAGAGCTCCCAATTGCCGAGGGGCGTAGCGGCGTACGACGATGTCGAAGAATGCCGCGTATGGAAAATTGCTTAGTCTTACGAGACGCGGAGGGACGCAAAACGCGTAACATTTTTTTCGATTTCAAAAATGACTTTTCGTTATCTACGTTATTTCGAAAAAATTAAAAAATTTTCGAAATCTAAATTTTTTTTTTTATTTTTCACAATTTTACTCAAAATTTGATTTATTTCGTATATCTGCGCACACAACGCGAATTAGTCTTACGAGACGCGGAGGGACGCAAAACGCGTAACATTTTTTTCGATTTCAAAAATGACTTTTCGTTATCTACGTTATTTCGAAAAAATTAAAAAATTTTCGAAATCTGAATTTTTTTTTTTTATTTTTCACAATTTTACTCAAAATTTGATTTATTTCGTATATCTGCGCACACAACGCGAATTAGTCTTACGAGACGCGGAGGGACGCAAAACGCGTAAAAATAAAAATGCACTCGTGTACGCGGAGTTATCGGCAGCGTAAGCGAACGGTGCGACCACACGGGCAATGGTAACCAAGTAGCTGAATAAGCGGACGGGGGACGGGAGTTCCAATGGTAGGTTGGGGGGTATTCGTGACTTTGCGCGATTACAGTGCCCCCGTTGATACTCGCGATGTGCGTCGGGTCTTTCTCAGCTTCCTCATCGTATACTTCTTCGCTTTCAACTACACGCTATAGCAGTCTCGTTTCTTCGTAAACAAAAATTGAAAAAAAAAAAAAAAAAAAAAAAAACGGTAGCGCAAGAAATTGATGTTATTCTTTGCAAACCGAAAAAAAAAAAAAAAAAAAAAAAACGAAACTTCGAATTTACAATGTATCGCCGTATTATCTCTCGAGTAGTTTCGTTTAAAATTGATTTATGCAAGAATTCCGAGATGCAAGCTGCGTTGGGAGCCGGCGATTCGGCTACGTGATTTTTTTTTTTTTTCGTGCAGCAAATTGTCCGAAGTTACAATGTGCCGGTTTTTCGCTCGTTGCAGAAGAGGAGAAAGAAAAAAAAATCGTTGATTTTGGGTATTTCGCGTTCAGCGCAACTGGCGGCGAAGTTTTTTTTTATCCGAAAAATTCTATCCTTTTTTTTTTTTCTGAAAAAAATTAAATTTCGTTTTTTTTTTTTTTTTCGTTTCGGATTGTTCGAGCAAGTTGCGCGCGGGTAACTCGCGTTCGGAGGTCGATAATTCCGGGTGCGTTGTTGGGGTGGAAGCAAATTGTGCGTAATGGAGGGAACCACCGTCGCACGCGTTAATTGCAGGTGAATAACGCGCGTGCGGTGGTATACCGGTCCACTCGGCACCGAGATAATTCTCTGTGTCTCTCGTCGATTTAACGCTTTGGCCTCTCGGGCCTCAGTTTCGTCTCTTCGTCTCGCAGTCGTTTGGTGCGCCTATGGTATTAGCCTTGTGCGACCAATGGGGGACGTTACCAAAAGGCGACGAGTGCACGAACCGGTTGAACGGAGACAAAACGATGCATAGCTATCGGAAGAGAGCGCAACGCGCATACATCGCGAATAGAGAGGCAGCACTGTGTGTTCGCGCGCGCGCGCGCACGCGCGATCTATAATTTCGCCGGCGGGAAACTGGGTGTATCGTTCGCCCGAATGTGATCGCGAGACGACCGTGTGGCGCGAGAGAAAGAGACAAGGGGATTCCCCTTTTGCGAAACAGCCAGAAGGGAACATCGCCCACGGTATGCACTTACGAATTACGACGAATAGAAATCAGCCGGGCGCTCACGCGGTCCTTCAACACACGCAGACCCTTCGCAACCCGCCAATTTGGAAAGGGCGACGGGATTAAGTCCGCCCAAATACCGTCATTTCGACTCTCTCTCACCCCTAAACCCTCTCCCCGTCCCCGAGAATTATCTTTGAATTTTCGGGCGCGTCACACACACGGCACCCCCTTATACGATCCATGGCTTCTATATACTTTATCTTTGTGTCCCTGAATCGGAGATGAGACATTAGAATTCGTATTAAAGGGCATACGAGTCCGCGAGGAATAAATAAAAAGTCTCTTGATCTCGAATCTCTAATTTTGCTCTTTTCACCCCCGAATACGCGCGGACGATGGTTAATTCTCGAAATTCATCAATTCGACGACAATTTTCTCTTACGATCGCGCGGACTTATGGGTAACGCTGTTCATTCATTTTCACGCCCGCACACGATGCCGATTCATTTTCATGTCTCTCGAGAATCATTCTGGAACACCGCTGCGATTCTCTCGGGGGGTGATGATGAAAAAAAAAAAAAAAATACAAATTGTATCAATCGGAGAGACGCTTCGGGAAGGGAGGTTGCTAATTAATTTATACTCGTTACTCTGGATGTAATCCGGGTGGTCGTAACGCTCGGACCTCATCCGACGAGGCTTCCGTCGAGAAAGAGAGATTGGTATTTATGGCTTCTCATAGCGGTGTATATACGGTCAGTATGTGTGCGCGCGCGTCTATATACATCCTACGTACGGTCGAAGCAAGAGAAACTAAGGGAGTTCGTGCGGCACTGAATCGTAGCGTGTTCGAGACGAGCGTGAGACGTGACTCTTGAATCATCACATTTACGTTCGGTAGACTTTGAGTCTAAAGATCAATTTTTTTTTTTTTTTTTTTTAATTGTGGATATAAAATAATTTTAAAAAATCCCCTTATAAAATAAAAAATCGTCAATCGCGATCTTTTTTCGAATTATTGAAATTTACCAAAAACGATAAATTTTGACGATATCGCAAATTATTTATGGTAAATATAAATTAAATGATTATTATTTGTTATTTTTTATACATTTTTTTAAGTTGTTTTTTGGAGCGAATTTTTTCGTATGTAATTATTGAATATTAAGTCGAATACTTTTCGAAAGATTCCCATTCGTCATTTCATTTATTCGCCCCTATCCCGAGATGGCGATTATGTCTAATAAACTCGTTTGCGGTCCATCGTCGGCCACACAGCGAGTCGAAGACACCCATTCCTCTTGCGCATGCGCCCTTCTCTTGTATATAAGACGCGCAACAGCCAGTTGGCGACCAGACTATCTTTTAGCTTTTTTTTTTTTTTAATAAACTTTCGTGCGGACTGTCTATCGGATGAAATCCGGCCGAGTCGACGATAAACTTCGTACAAATTTAGAGATTCCGGGGAGAGAAAGAGAGAAGGTTGTTGTGGACCGCGTGAAAGCTTCAACGACGCCATATTACTCTTTCGTTTTCTTCCTCTCGCTGAAGCTCCGTCGGTGTAACGGTACAACAAGAGGAGTTCGAGTGCGCAGAAGAGACGCGTGTTACCCCCCCGAGTGCCTGAAGATATTTTTCATCGAGCCAAAGGGGGCGCACACCCTCCGGCATTCACCGAGAGTTTCCGTTTCATTCTTTATCCCCTTTTTTTTTCATTCTCTTTCTTTGAAAACCCGCGAAACATACCGTTGTCGTCTTTCTTAACGTTCACGAATTTGTCAGCCAACTTTACGATCTATTAATTACCACTATACGCTCTCGAGAAATTTGTTACCACATACCGAAACTATAGAAACCGACATCGTGTATCATTCACTCGTTGCCCGGTGAACGAAACCGACTGCGTCTGGAGCCAACGAGGAGCCATCGGTAGACGCCAAACGCGTTATATCTGCGCGATACGAAAATAAAATTTCAACAGCCGCAAAGCTCCGGGCCCTTTGGTTTTTTCCCTTATTCTCGCCTCTCGGCGTCTTCTTCATCTTTTTTTTTTTTTTTTCATTTCTTCGGTTTCCTTTTTTTTTTTTTTTACGGTATATCTTACCGATCCCTCTTCGGTCTCCAGGGAAAGATGGGTATAAGTATACTTCAGTGTATTACTATCTTTCACTGAATATTCTCCGAGCGCCGCTCCGTCACTGTGACGACCTAACGGAAGTGTCGCATCTACGTCGTTGATTCACGACGTCTCGGGGCTTTCTACGCTTCGTAATTGTGTGACGGACGCTCGCATATATTTACTTTTTTTTTCTATTTTATTTCTCTATGTTATCTTTTCTTCTATTTATTCGAAACGCGAAAAAATTAGTTATTCGAGTAGAAAAAAAAAAAATTTCAAAAAAATCGATACGCACTTTGCCATTCGCCGTTTTCAGAAATTACACTTTTATCGATATAAATCGACGATTGATGTTGCGCGATCAATTGTCGGACTATTCAACCATCGCGTATTTGCGAAATGTGCGCTCTACCGACGATTCTCGGAATAAATTTTCGATCAAAGAGCCCGCGGTACGCTTTTGCGAGGGAAGGAACTCACCCGTCGTAACGACTCCGACCGGCAAAAGGGACTCGAAGGCGCGAAAAGAGACGAATGCCAGAGACCCAAAATGAAATACGTAGCATAGTCTCCGCGCTAAAGAAAGACGCAAAAACAGATGAGATAAAGACGAAGAAGTTGTTGGGCGAAATGAGGGAGGAGAAGGAGGGATGAAGAAATATGGAATGAGTTGAGAAGCAACGAATGGGCCGCGTCTTCGCGTCAGCCGAACAGAGCAAAAGCATCATAGCTCGCATGACAAATGTCGCGGCGGGAAAACGCCCGAGTGCCGCGATATATCATAGGGATAATTATATTATTTCAGTTTCTCGACGTCGGAAAAGAGAGAACGGCAGAGAGAGAGTTATATTTATAGATCGAAACGTCACACCGTTCGCGTCGTCAACGAGGTCGGATTTCTGCGTATTTTTTATTACTATATGAAAATTATAATTTTTTCATTTTTTTTGGTAATAAGATGATATCTTATCTCCTGAATTTATCAAATGATAAAAAAAAAAAAATTATCGATCGCATTTTTTTCGTCAATGAAATTTTTTTGCTCCAATTTGTAAGTAAAGACGTGTTAAAAAAAAAAAAAAAAAAAAAAAAAAAAAATGAGTCGTTATTCGGAGCGGCGTCCGCCTCGTTCTCGACGTTGTCGGGTTTTACGTAAGTTTTACTATGCAGCGTATGTAGAATCGCGTATGCGCGATGTGTTGCATTTGTTGCCGAAGCTCTGGTGTAGAAGTTCTAGAATACCGGTTAGAGAACGGGAGCACCGTACTTTTGCTTCTGCTATTTGCTGTGCTTGAAAGCTTCACGTTCCGTCACACTCCATATGCGCCAGCAGGCACCGGTGTTTCTCTATATTTCATCTTTCTTCGTCCTGCGCACGGGGTTCTCGGGGTTATCCTTTACTCCCGCGTAGCAAAGTGTTCAATCTTTCTATCTGTATGTGTGTTTTCCTTTCGTCCGCTCTTCTCTCTCGCGTCCTCGAGAGCATTCGACCATAAATAGCATCGACACGCCCGAGACATCGCGTCCATGATATCGCGTAACCAGAAACGCGGCTGCGTTACGCTCGCTACAGAAGTGCGGTAATAAAGTTCGGTAAAAAAGCGCGTGATAGAGCACAAGAGTGTTGAGAGGCCGAAGCTGAAGGGGAAAACGAGAGTCTGGTTATAGCTGAAGCTATTGCATCGATAGGATGCGCGTTGCCTCAAAGGGCCAATGTTATACGACGAGAGACGCGAGAGGTTAACGATCGTGGAATGAGACTCTTTTGATAACGTTTTCCATTCCGATTATTGCACTTTTGATTTCGACCTATTGGCCGAAACGACCAAATCTGCGGTCGGTTTATCTCCGAAACACTTGGCTCTTTGTTTTCATTCGTATTTCGAACTTCGGCGGCCTAAATTCGGGTATAAACGGCCGGTATTCGAATTTTATTGTAAGCCTTTTATTAATCGAAATATTTTTATCCCACGGAGGCTGCTATTTGAAATTCGTTGTTATATCGAAATAATCGAAGAAATTACGAATTTTTTTTTTTTTTTGCAAATCCTTTCGAGAAATGAATGCGAACCAACGGAGCGCAATAAAAAAATGAATTATATAGAAATTTAATAATACTGTGGTCCATATTAATTCCCCATTCACTTTATCTATTTTTTTTTTTTTTTTTTTCAACTCTTCGAAGATTTTATGCACGAATAACCGTTCGACAAATGCAGCGCTGAAATATATATTATTATTTACATTGAATCGTTGTATAATACAAAAGCAGCTATACGTATAATTAAAAACAATTTCGATAAAACAATAGCTTGTCGGGTGGAGTTTAATGCGTATCCGATATTCGTGTAATTATCGTGATAACGACAAACGAGTTCAGCGGTGTTTCCTCTCATCCCTTATTCGACTAGTAAATGCACGCATCTGACTATATATATATATAAACCGAATACATATATATGTGTTTATATATATCGTATATACACGTATATTATATATTTATCTCTCTTTCTCTCGACGCACATGCGGGGCACAGCGTTATTTACAACTCCGGAAGCGCGGCGCGAAGCGGCGCAATTTTATTCCTCTCATCGTCGTTATAAGCCGGGAATAGGTACAGCGGAGGGGAACGTACGTACGTGTATTAAATTACCGGTAATCACGACGAAACGATTTGCGAGTTCCATTGTACCGGTAGAGAGGTCCGCTTGGCGAATCCAAGAGCGCGCAGCAGCTCCGACAGCCAAGAGGACCGAAGAGGAGATCCGGAGAGGGAATACCGACTCTCTCTCCACGCGTTCAACCCGATATGCGTCCGGGTGCCGGTGAGAGAACTCACCCGTTCGTTCGTCGGCGACTCATACCTTCCTATGCCAAGGAGTTTGCATTCACGTCCTCTCGTTCCGGAGCACTGCGTCCTTCTGAGACTCCAATTCTTTTTTTTTACCCCTCTCTCTCTCTCGCTCTCTCTCGCTCTCTATCGCTCTCTCTCGCTCTCTCTCGCTCTCTCTCGCTCTCTCTCGCTCTCTTTCGCTCTCTCTCGCTCTCTCTCGCTCTCTCTCGCTCTCTCTCGCTCTCTCTCTCTCTCTCTCTCTCTCTCTCTCTCTCTCTCTCTCTCTCGTATTTACTCTCCGTCTTTTTTATCCCCTAACGGGGGCAGAGGAGACTGAAGTATGTACGTTAATTTACAGATCGTCGTGACCGCAAAAACAAGAGTGCACTCACGAAGACGTCAAGAAGTTTAACATCTCGTAGCTATAATACGCGCACAGTACCAACGAGACTTCGACTTTTCTTTCATTCACATTATACCACCGCTATTACCAGTGCGGAGAAGCATTCGCGTCATACTCAGGGGTGAGGGGTGGGGGGAGGGGAGGGGGGGAGGGGTGCCCCTCGATCATATCTCGACCTTTGAAGAGCCGCGTTCACCCGCGGGCTCGACGTAACTCAACCTTTCATTCCTCCGCTTTCACGAACGCTGTATTAGTAGTATATTAGTACCATTGTTAGTTTACAGAAGAAACTCGATAATAGATCGCTCCTCGTAAATTCGATTTCGTTTTATAATTTGTTTCGATGACGTAGCCTCTTGTTACGTATTACAGGTTTGAAAATCTTGTTCTCTCGTATATTCGCTCCCGATATCGCGTACTTTGTCGCACTATTGACGATACGATAAAATCGACATCTCTACAAACGATTGGCTAATGTCTTCGAACGAATTTTTCTCAAATTCGTGATGAAAATAACAGTTTGACGTTCTGCTCATTGCGCAGAATTTACGATGAAATGCGTCCGGAATTCATGAAGGGATTCAGAATTTCATGAAAATTCGCCTTTTTTTTTTTTTTTTTCGAAAATTTTTGTTTCCGTTCGAACTTTTGCTTATTTCGAGATAATGGAGTGCAATGTTTCGTAGAAACAGATATAATCGTAAACAAAGTTGCGAAACAGAATCCTTCTACACATTGCTTTCTCGTTATTTTTCATAATTCGAGAATATTTCTCTATCAGAAAAACTGGAATTGCATACGAGAATTTTTTGCAAACGGAGCTTTGCGAAAGGTAAAAAGTAATAACGAAGCAATGCACAGAGTTCGGCGTTTCAGCTTTCGTTACACAATATAAGAATGAAATGAATGCGAGTGCCGCACAAAGGAGGTACGAGTAATCGAAAATAACTTGAGCGTTGAGAACGGAACTTTATAACAGAGTCATAGCTATCGTTGTTTGCTCGCGCGAAGTTCAGCCTTTCGATCTTTAATGCGCAACATGTGCCGATGATGAGGTGACGACACGCGAACGAACACGTTTGCTCCACTATTATTCTGTTTCCACAGCTTTTTCGTCTCTCACCGGTTTCGCATAGTCCTCGAAACGGCGCGTGCATGCGCTTCTCTTTCGCCTTCTCTTTATCCTCTTCGCTTCTTTGCCTTTATTATTCTCCGCAAACGAGGAACATCACGCGATAACACGCTTCATTTTTCTCTTCCTCTTTTTCCGTTGCTACGGTATCGCTAGTCGTCGTTGTCTCCGTCTCATTCACGCTGTATACTTTTCACTAGAGAGCTTATGATTTCCACCCTTCGGCTCTTTAGAATTGCTCACGGGGTGCGGGGGGGGGGGGGGGGGGGGGGAGCGAATGAACAGAAGCAGCGCCAGATGATGCTGTTCATGTCGTATTGCGAGAGCATCTTCACGTTTTTTTTTTTTTTTTTTTTTTTATTATTTATTTTCTTTTTTCATACACCCAATGAACGGAGAGCTCAGACACGCGATGAGCAATAGAGTCGACTAGTCTCTCAATGCGTCGTGTTCCCTTTATCCCGATTTTATGTATCTACAGATGTCGGTATGCCGACGAAGATGTATGTAGTCTCGTGGATCGATTCTCCATTCGTAAAAACGTCGAGAACACGCGAACCTCTAATTCACGCGCCTCTCATCTCACATCAAAGAATTATGAAAAAAATTTGTCGAGTTTTGAAAAAAAAAAAAAAAAAAAAAAAAAAAAAAAAGATTCTTTTGTATTAAACTTTTGTATATCGTCGGTCACGCGCAGCCTCTCTAACCTGATACACGCGACGATGATCTTCCCGTCATCACCCCGACACTTCCTATGTTTATTTTTAATGAGAGTCTTTCGAAGAGCGATTTCGTTCGTCGCTCCGAAAAAGTGACGTATATTTCAACACGATGACTCTTCGAGACGCGCCGAATAGGTAGCCTGTTGATTTCTAACGAGGCGCCAGATGGACCCGCCGACGACATCGCACCATCATCATCGCTCCTCTCTATTCTTCGTTGCAACGTTTACACGCGTCGGTTCTTTCATTTTCGACAATAATAACGACTCGACGAGTAACATCTGTCTTCGCGTCTAATAATTCGATGTTTCGCGAAAAAAAAAAAAAAAAAAAAAAATCGTGGAAGAGACGAAGTGCATCGAGAATCGTGTTAAAGTAGAAGCGCTTCTGATTGTATCGGTATCGCTGACCTATTTATTTATTTTTGCTGTATCGACACGTACGTTAGACACAGAAAAAATGGGGCCGCTGAAACCCCCAGAATCGAGTTGCCACTGTATCCTCTTCAACCATTTCTCCTCCTCGCTGCCTTCGTTCTCCTTCATTGGCGACAGAGTACTTCGTACATCCTGTTCCTCGTATAGACGTTGAAAGATCTAATTACTTAAAAACCGTTTGCTTGCAAGCAATTTCTCGATTTTCGTCTCGTCAAATAGATCGAATTGGCTATACAACGGCGAACACTCTATTTGTCTGGTGGTCCATTAACTCGCGTCTTGTAGCAATCCAAGCCAATCACGTCTCTCGTTTAACGTGTGCAGAGCGGAAAATGGCGAAAATTCGAATTAGCTGAAGCGTTCGCTGAAATACGCGGAAAATCGGTTAATCCGATCACTACTGCGTTTCGGGTTGAAAACTTTAGTTAACAAGATTTTTTTTTTTTTTTTTTTTTTTTTTTTCGGCAGTAATGCACCCGACGATAGTGCATAATTAATTTTCAACTGTTGGTTACTGGCGTCTTGAGAGATAAATTAATCAACACAGCGTGACGGGAAAATATATATTCAATAACGCTGCTGCCTTAAAGAAATCTCAGCCTCTCCGTTAATGAGTGGGATGCCACGTCCGCCATCTCCTCTTCTATAGACTTAAACTGGAGTACGACGCCGCGCCGCGGCACACATCCGCCCCTAATTGTGTCAGCCACTGACCTTACGCTACACTCGGACGACTACCCTCATTTTTCTTTGCCCCATCGATCTTTGACTCACAGATTTTTCTTTCGAAAACATATCCTCATTTTTTGTTCATTTATCGTCATTTTGTCATTTATCCCCATTTATCTTGAGAATAGCTGCCGCATTCCTGAAATATTTCACGCGCTTTCTCTTATCCGAGAATCGGACTCTTCGCCTTTACGATCGTTAAGTCAAAGAAATAATAATAATAATAATAATAATAATAATAATAAATGTATACTCATTATTGTCGTCGGAAGATTAAAATTCTATGATTGTTTCATCGTATATAACGAATAATACATCGCGTTACGCGGGGAAATAATTTTTTTTTTAATGCCGAAGATCAACGAGAAGTCGAACCTCGTGGATCGGATTCATCTTTGTACGCGCGGCAATATTTCTCTTCTCTTCGCGAAGCCAATTGCATTTATTCAATAGTATCAATCGAGATGATCGTCTCTTGCGGCGATTTCTCTATTGCGATTGCCCGGACGCGGGATTGTCGGTATGCGCGCGTGTAGAGAGCGAGAGTACCCACTCCTCGCATAGCCAAGAGGTACATAGTTTACAGTCGGATCAGCGAAGAGTCCCCTCTTTTCTCGTGCAATAAATCGAACGCGCATAGCCCCGCGGTACGGCAACGAGCGTTCTCTCCTTCTCCACCCACGTGGAGCGAGTATCGCGTGGGCCGATACCCGGCTTGTTCGACAATACCTCTCTCCCATACGAGAAAAGAGAATGAAACGAAACGAGCAAAGAGTATCGCCGGTTGCTGGTACACTTTGCAAGCAGTGTACGCGTATGTGTAGCCAACGTGTACGACATACACGAAGGGAAAATGTCGCACGTGTGTTAAACGCGGCCCCGAGAGTTTGACATTCATACAGGCGTCTCTTGATATTCATATATACACAATGCGTTCGCATTCGTCGATGTGAATCCTCTTGAAAGAGTCTGTGGGGTTTGTCGGTCCCGAGATCGCCGCTCGACGCTCACGATCGTCCTCACCGCATACCCGTGTTAAAGGTTCGGCCACCGCTAGACCCACGCATACATATAAGTCCCCTGACGCCGTTACCGCGGCGTAGGGAAAGATGGGGCAAAATGGACCATTTTAGAAATTTAGGGACTTTTTCATAGTTAAAAGACTTTTCCACTATTATTGAGTTAAAAATGAGATTTTTCATACTTTTTTTTAATATCAAGACGAAAAAAAAAAATTGGGGCAAAATGGACCGTTTCTAAATAATTTACTACCTATAAGCGATATGTAAACTATTCATGTCGAAAAATATTAAATTCACGATTCACCGTATTAAAAATAATAAAAGACTTTTTTTAAAGACGCGAAATTTGAAAATCGAACCTTTACTTCGAACAGAACGATTTTTCACCTTTTTTTTCTACAGTAGGGAAAACATGTAAAAAATCGGAAATTTTTCACTTTTTTAATATAGCACTCTAAAAAATCACCATAGGACTTCATTTTCATGGAGTGCCATACTATTGGTAGAATTCTCGATGTTTTTATAATCTGCGTTCCATTTTGCCCCATTAAAATTTTTTTTTTATTTATCGGCATAGATGAATAATATTATTGGAATAAAGAAATCATAAAAATATCGAAATGGATTAAGTCGTCAACTTTTCGAGTTAAATTAGTGGTATTGGACTGTAAAAGTCGGGTTAAGGGATCGTGATATCACACGAGGAGAGAGCGTCAGCGCGTGTGTGTGGTCCACTGTATCCGTCGAGGTATCCGTAAAATGTGGAACGTGAGCGTGAAGTATACAGCTGTCCATTAGAATTTCGCTTCCCTCTTTCCGGCGATGGCAGGGCACGTGTGACGTGACGCTAAGGGACTTCCAAAAGTAGGGACGTTTAGATCCTCCGAGCGAAACTCGGTAGACTACCCGCGGAAACTCAAGCCAATGCGAACGGCATCGCCGTTAAGCCGTGTACAGCCTCTCCGAAGGAAGAACGGAAAGAGAAAACTTTCTAGACGAGAACTTATCCGCCCAGTCTTCATCGTATACTAGTCGACAAGACCCCTCGATCCCGCGAGAGTCTTAGCGCAAGAGCCTTCGTGATGAATGTCTACTCAACGAAGGGACAGGAATGTTTGTATGTCCGTAGTGGTAAGATGCAAAGGGCGCGACGGAAAGGGGTGTGTATTCTACGATGTCAGGCGAGTCGATGAACGCCTTGGCTCGCTGTCGACTTCCGGTCCCGTGACATCGTCTTTTCGTTCAGACTTCGCTACTCACGGCTATAAAATTAACCGGGTAAAAAAAATGAAAAAAAAAAAAATGAAAAAATAAAAAAAAATGAAAAAAAAAAAAAAAAAAATTGTTGTAACATTTTTTTTTATATTTTTTATTCGAAGAATCAGCGTTTCCGTTTGCGATAAAAGGCGCTTGAAACATCGCGTTAACCACTGTGTCGAGTAGCCCCGGTTACAAGATTTGCCGTATAATTTGATTCTGATCGATAAATCTAATACGCCAAATGTTTATTCGTCAACTATATAATAGTAGAAGATTAGTTATAACGTATCTCTTCGATCGGGACGCAAAAAAAAAGATCGAAAAAAAAAAAAAAAAAAGTCGCAGCATCAATCGAGGGTTGCTGGGAGATTCGCAATTTTATGCTAATAGTTTCCCAGTGAGATAGGCGAGTAGGCGCGGCATTGTCCGCTAATAACACCGAAGCCGTTGAATACTCTCTGTCGAGATCCCTCCGGATCTTTGCTCGGCGAGAAGCGCGTTCGCGTGCGAGTCTAATAATTATACCGGTTTATAAAGCGACAGTGGAGGAAAGAAGGAACGACGCGAAGGAGAGAGAGAAATCCGCGGGGAAAGGAAAAGGATAGAGTAATAAAGGGAATAAGAAAAAGATAACTCCGTTGCGTTCGACGGTGTGGGATACAGGCAAGAAAATTGCAGTGACTCGATGAGAGGATATCGCGACGACAAAGGCGACGTCGCGACGTATATATGCGCGCGCAGCCGAGGCATCGATTGCAATTGACGTTCAAAGCCCACGTGCCCGCCGTATTGCACATGTACGGATAATAATAAACATAATCCACGTACACGTAAATGGCAAAGGATAGAAAGATCGAACTTTGCCGTTTTACGAAGGATAGCGAGAGAACGTAGACGACGACGATGGGTACCCATGAAAGAGTGTAAAACGCGTGGGCGGCCGCTATATGCTTCGAGACTTCTTTCCTCATCCCTCTCGAGTCCGGAGAGTTTCTCACTAGCGCGGCTCCATTCGGTCCCTCCGCACCATCCTCTCGTTACTCTCGTTGCCTCGCGTTCGAGAACCTCCGGGGACGGAAGGGGAAAAAAAAAAAAAAAAAATTCAGAGAAAGAATAAAAAAGTAAAAAAAAAAAAAAAAAAAAAACGAAGAAGCCCAGCAAGAGAATGGTGAGCTCTGCTGGTGGAGGCGAGAGCCGTGACGAGTGAAATACAGTTCTCTTCCTCTACTTCACTTCTTCCTCTCACATTTTTTTTTCCTTCCCTCTGTTTCTCGCTGCCGCCCCTTTCCCCAACTCCCCATCTGCGGAGGTTCACTCTCGAGTTTTCAACTTAAAATCATTTCTATCGGAAAGTTGGCAGCGGCCATCGAAACCTCTCTAGTGTCGAATCGGTTTGCTGCTACCGCTATTGCGCCTGCTGCTACCTCTTTTTTTATCTTCCTTCTTTACCCGTACTCTCTATTTCTTATTTTCTCAACCTCTACCCGCTTCACTTCTGGCCTTTGCTCTTTTTTCTTCGGGGCGCAACAACTCTCTTTCTCGTACCGAATAGCCCCGCGAAAAATGTACAACGAGCAAAATAGAGACGAAAAAATTGCGGAATTCGCGGCTTTTGAAATTTCTCTCCACTTTCGTTGCGCCGAACGAGCGAAGATGAGAAAGTACCTCGATGAGCGTCCGTCCAAGCCGCTGTTCGTTAAAACGTCCATCCGGTTATACGCAAAGTAGACGATTTAAATTTAAATAAGCGCGACAAAGCTGCGATAAAATATAATTAAGCTCCGGGTCGTGAGAGGGGAACTTCGCTCGGTAGGTTAAGGGGAAAACGAATAGGAAAGAAACAAGCAATATAAGCAACGGAGGAGGGTAGAGTAGAGTCGCTTGTGTGGCCCTCCGGGCGAGAAATGAGAAGTGGCGCTTTACACGCTAGAAAAAAAAAAAAAAAAAAAAAAAAAAAAATATATATATATAGAGACGAAGTGAAAAGGAGATGGAACGAAGCTGTGGAGAAGATGCGCGCGCATACGAGGACTATACACAGAGCGCGAATAAAAAGAGGAAATAAGATAGCAACGAGCGGACAACCCTCTTCCGTGTTACGTATGCATATAAACCAACAGATAAAATTACCTGGTGGCTACACACGTAGACACTCTTCGCGGAAAAATGTACGCATGCGCATTAAAATTATGTAGAAAAATATATTAGTGTCCTCGCGCGGGAGTGTGAAACACTTACCGCATATTACGTGGAACCCTTGCGCAACGTGGAATAATGTTTTTCGTATCCACGGACGCGCATGCGTACGTAAATTATTCGCGCTGTTATGGGGGATTTTATGCAAAAGCTGTGAAAGAGAGGAAAACTAAAGAGAGGAGGTGAATACATACTTGGAGCAGACAACGTTAACGACACGGACGATGTGTATTACGTTTGTCCTTCTCGCGAAATGTAGAGAAACGGCGAAACGGCGCACTCGGCAATATCACGTTTCTCCTTAACTTGACGGACGGACGGACAGCTTAACCGCGAACTTCAGGAACGACCGCGAGATTTATACTAAGTTTCGTCGTTTGGGAGTCGTTCAATTAATGCAACAAAGAATAAGATTATTCTAAAGACTGTTAAATCTCGAGGAAGTTGAGACGGAAAATTATACTGTTTTTTAACTAGTTAATTTTTTAATAATTATGTGAGATGAAGGATAGAAATTTCCCAAAAAAAAAAAAAGAAAAAAAATACGCAAAATACTTAAAAATTATATTGCAAAAAAAAATTGCTGTAAAAAAACAATAATTTTTGTCATATAGAATTATTTTTCTTCTTAGCCTATCAAATTTTGTTGATTTTTTTAAAATAATTTTTGCCAACAGAATTTCGAAGTATTTGGCGCACGTTTTTTTTTTTCTTTTTTTTTTGAGATATTATGAAAGAGTCAACAAAAATTTTCACCGATCTTTCATTTCTGAGATACATCGATCGAAAGTTTAACTTTCTATACACTTTCGATATGTTGACGTATGGTACGTACGGTAGCGTCACACGCCGCGTAAAAAAAAAATTTCAAGCACTTGGCGTCGAGACGCTACCGCCTTTCTTGATAGCGACGATAGTTTATACAAAAAAAAATTTTTTCTTTTTTTTTTTTCTATATGCATATTTGTTATTTGATTATAAATATTATGGATATTTCGATAAAAAAAAGTCGGGCGGTCATGAAAAGGGGTTGCGGGACGTGACTACACGAGTACCGAATTGTACCGCTTCGGTGTTTCCCGTGTTGACAGGGACTAAAATAACGAATGACGCCGAGGAGCGAAAGTACGATGAAGGAGGAGAGAGAATGCCGTGTGGACCGGCGTGTCTCGAGGTTTGACAAGGGTGTTGCCGAAATTCGCGCGGCTCCCGACTGCGCCTTCCAGCGTAGTCAAAACAAAAAGCTGAAAATCAACCCCGTGCAAACATTACCGCATCCGTAATGGCGCGGAGACTGAGCAAAACCCTTGGGCGCGGAAGGTCTCTCCTCCTCCCCCTCCCCTCTCCCCCGCCCTTCTTCTCGGTGCGAGAAAAGGCACCGGCGAGAGTGGGCGAGTATTAAGATAAAAACAAGGCAAACCCTTCAAAGCCCTCGACCTTTACGTTTTTCACCCTTAACTACTGCCCCTTCTGCTTTAGCTGCCTCCGATGTGAGAGTGAAAGATAACTCACAGTGATAAATGCGCAAAGAGAGAAACAAGTAAAATGTCGAGAACGTGAAAAAGGAAAATATATATATATATACGAAAAAAGTTTTTGTTTCCTCATAGAGAAAGCTTTGTTTTCGAAAAAAAAAAAAAAAAAAAAAAAACAACATTTGTTTTCGAGATTTTCATGTCAGGACACACAAAATCGTCGAGAAAAGTGGTTTAGAGAAAAATGGATCCCGGATTATGTTCGCTGTGAGCGACAGCGATTTTTGATATATCGAGATCACCTCTAAACCGTAAGTAGAGATTTGTTATATATAGTTTGTAAATTCTTTTTTTTGATTTTTGATTTTTTTTTTTAAATATCTATTCTCGTTCTATAACTCGCAAATTTTTCATGATATCGGATCCAAATTTCGTCTACAAATATAATGTAATTAAAAAAATTTTATAATCGAATTTTGCCGTGAATTCGTGAAGAAATTTCGAAGTCGTCGAAAATGGCGCTATTTTTGAAAAATGTTTATTATTATTATAACTTTTGCAAGTTTCGAGAAAATGGACTCAAATTTTCATACTAACATTTTCTCCGCGAATCATTTATAGTAAAAAAATGTATTGTTGGATACAGCAAAATTAATGTTTAGTTGCCGTTAGCAAAACTCATAGATGGCGCTTTGCGAACGGTAAAAAATAATGTCGAAACATTGCGCTTTTTTTTTTCAAATTTTCTTGAATGACCATTATTATCGACAAACACTTGATAGAGAAGAATTCTCTATGATCAAATTTGCGATAGTGAACACATAACGCCGATTCTCTTTCATTCGCTTTCTCCCGTTCGATCTTCCGATATCGTATTATAAACGTTCGTACATACGATGCATATCGTTCTTCACCACCGATTCCTCATGCGCTCTCTCTGCTTCAGTCGTCTCTCTCTTATTACAGAACCCGTTCTCGGGTCCATTCATCGAGAGATATCGTTCGAAGATTGGTTACTTCTATTATTCATAGACATAGCAGCGTATAAAGAGTAAACGAGAGATAATAAACTACGATAGGTAGAGTCCTCGATATTTTTTCAAAACGCACATACATGACGCCTCACGCGATTATTCTTCGATAATACACGCCGCGGACTATTATAACGAGAGAGAGATAATACTTTGCTCATCTCTCTGTTCGGAGCCTCAGGCGCGCCTTTGATTATAACTTCGTTCATCCGCCTCCCACTTCGTTCGAAGCTTCGTATGCATCCGAAACTAACCTCTCGATGTCTATCGCGAACGCGTAACAGCACTGTGAACTGTGGCAAACCTATTCACCGATGCATGCTAAGTGAAACAACTAATCTATAACTATATACATCGCGTATGAGAAAATTCGTACGATGCGAGAAGCTATTTTCGTTGCCGAAAGTCAGAACGTAATTTTCCACGTATCCGCAGAAATATCGGAGTAAAAGTAGTCGTGAAGGAATCGACAGGTGTGAAGAAACAGATTTATGCCGGGGTGAGCGACGCCTCGTAAATTTTCGGGGCGAGGGTGTGCGCTTTGAGATATTGCACGACGCTCTCTCGGCATCGTTCGTTCCGGTTGCCGCTCGAGCGCTCGTGTTCGTCATACTTGCAAACACACACACCCCCCCATTCAGCGTATATATTTTATAGACGAATACATAGATGTAGAGAATACATAGATATAAAAGTGTACCTAAATCGAGGGAAGGGGGAGGGAGGCTGCGCCCGTTAGGAAGAGATGCTGGAGACCAGTGGGAGGATAGGAACAGAGAGCCATTGAGAGGGGGGGGGGGGGGGGGGGAGTCGTGCGCGAACGCCGCAAGAGCATTTCTCATCGTAATGTGATTTATGAGATATTTTTGACCCTCCGGGGGTAAAACCACGTGCCGGTACTTCGCGCCTCCTGCTCATCTCTTCGTTCTCTCGGGTATGTTGATGTTATGTATATATATATATGTATATACAGCAAGTAAAGCGCGGGGTGCCGATACAGTATACCGAACTTTTGACCATCGAAACGAATCGCATATTCGCCATAGCGAAGAGTTATTTTTCGGGGGTAACATACCGGGAACTCGAGGCAAATGGAATAAGGGTAGTTGAAGAACACCCTTAGGGCACTCGGTGGGGTCCGATATATAGACAATATGAAAAAGAAACAGTTGAAATAATTCACGAAAGAGGATTGCGTCGGGGGGTTGAACGCGAATGGGTTGGATCCGCGTAGAGGGGATGATATCGGGCTAAAGTTCGCATCATTCGATTTTTTTTTTTTTTTTTTTTTTTTCGGATAATAATATATCGTAAATTAAAAGAAATCTTTAAGGATGCCGAGAAAATATAAAGATGAATAAATTTTCGCGCGTAATAAATAGTATTATTCGTCATTTTTTTTTTATCGTAATTTTTAATGACTAACCATCTGAAATATGGGCATTCGGTGGTAAAAGTGTAAAACGCAAAGTTATCGAAGTATATATACCGATAATTTTACGTGTTCGTTACGCTCCCGCTGTTTCCCTCCGAAGGAGAAGTCCTTCCGCGCCGCGATCGCCCACTCGCGTCTGATCACATCGAAGTAATTACCACTGCCGCCGCGTACAATTTCCTACGTCACTGCGGTATTGTATCTGCGATGAAAAAAAAAAAAAAAAAAAAAAAATCGTATGCAACACCTATTTATTGCACTTAAGTTTGCCGACTCGCCGACTGTCTCGTTAAAGAGTTAAGGCGCACGTCGAACGTAACTCAACGCTTAACGCCTCCCTTTCTTCGTAATTTTTTTATTACTTTTTCTTTTTACTCCTTTTACACTCTCACAACACTCTTCTTCTCATTCTCCGCGAAGGAACGACGGGAATAATTATTTGTGGTCCTTTCGCACGATGTATATTATTCACGCTGCGCTTATGCCCACGGAAACTGCATTTTCCAACGTGTGAACTCCGCGTAGGTACATACGAATTATATTCGCATCATAAATAAATAAATCACATTTCGAATAATCATTTTGCAATATATCCGCCTACCGCATCGATTACTAAGGTTATGCAATGAATAGATATTCATCGAAGCGTTGTGTAGAATAAAAAAAAAATTTATGAATGATACGATCGTTGCGACATCGCAAAAAATTGCGAACAATCCCTTTGTATCTATCGTTTGATAATCACGTGGTATAAACGTGACTTCTACCGTGTTCTCGTGAATCGACAACGTATCTGGGTTAATTAGTTGATCGACCTATAGCCCTGAACGCTGCAGCGAATAGTCGGAAGTCTCTCGTGGGTGCACTGCCCGGTGTTGTGGGCGTTCCGGTGTACTCGACCGACGACTTCCCGTCGGCCACTGGGTTTCTCCGATACATAGATATATACATATATATATATACATATGTACACTTTACGAGCGTATATATCGCACACACGTGTACCTTATATACACCTTCGTATATTATGTATACCGTTGGGTTGTATACTATCCGCGTATATGTTCGCCCGGAGGGTTTCGACGCGTTACGTCGAACGCTCATTAGTATCCGACATCCCATTACCGGTGCTACGTCATAAATAATGTTTTAACTCATGGCGAAGTTAACGCCTCGATCCTTTGCGTTATGGTTTTACGCGTCTTTTGGCTCCGATTCACCCTCCGAAATCCTCGGGGACAACGCGCCGAGTGCCCAGAATCGTAAATGCCTATTGGTTAATATTTCGAAATTCGTAACCACTGATCGAAAAAATCTGAAAATTTCAGGCGATTTTTGAAACGTTGGGAAAGTCGGGGAATTAAAATTCCGTCAGGAAAAATTGGAAATTAAATATTAAAATATTTTTTTTTTTTGAATTTCGGAAAATTCATCGAAAATCCGGTATTGCGCCTGAAAAGTCTTAACTATTGATATTTTCATATTCTATTCATCGTGAATAGTTTGCTAGGGGAATTTTCCGAAATATCAGAAAAATGTTAGGGATTTTTTTTTTTCGGTTTAGCGATCATCGGAAAAACTCGACTGCGAGAAATAATAACAATAAAATTTTGTATTAATAGCAGGTGAAGATTTTAGCTGATTTTTCTTCCGCCAAAATCCTTTTACGTTGATTAAGTTTCGCTGAATACAATGGTTATGACTCGGAAGAGAAATTGTCAGGAATTTTTATGAATACACCAGTCGAGGTTTGCCGAGAAATTTTTACGCACAGAGGTATCGTTCGTTCGGAAGTATTGAACATTTTTTTTTACGATTCAAACGATCAAAAGCTTCTTATTATTACTCTGATCGGCGAGAAATATCGAGACATTTTCATATCCTTTTCTGTCGTTTATGCCTCGCGAAGGCAATATTTGACTCTCTTTTTTCCTCCTGCATATAGATATACATATACATTGCATACTATGAGAACAGTGCTACGAACCCACGAATATGAAGCCGTCACACTTTACGAGAGGAATCGTTTACCGTTCGACGAATCGATCGTAAAGTGACGAGAAATTTCTCTCGGTCGGCCATCGCGCACATGTCATCATAAGAATCGAGCGTAAAGATCGTAGATGGAAAATGCCGCGTCGTAGCCGGTTCCGAACAAGTCAATGCCGCGCTTAACATACGCAACGACGTATTTCCTAAGGTTCACGATATCAAATTTCGATCGATTTATCGCACTTTATCGCGTATACTTATCGCCGCTAATTTCTCTCATTTTAAGGACGGAATTGATAAGAAAATGATAAATAAATATGATTATTTTTCTTTTTTATTTACGTGAAAAAAAAAATCCAATTCTCCGCAAAAAAAGGGTAAATTTTTTTTTTTTTTTCTTATAGCGATATTTCGCATTGCGAATCGGTCACATGAAAATAAGGTGTGCGATGGTCCCATACCACGGAACAAAGGCAGTCGTTTTTTTTTTTTTTTTTTTTTTTCTTTTTTTTCGAAGTGCATTGTTGACGAGCGAAAGTATTCCGACAGAGTTTATATTGGTTTGTGCATCGATGCAAACAGACGCAGCGAGTATCGCTATAATAACGGCGTTAAAGTTCGCGGATGTCCTCCTACGCTTCGGCTTTCTCTCCTCTTCTTCACCGGTATATAAATGATGACTATGTATATCGCAGCGTAATGCGTTATTCTTGTATGCGCAAAAGGCATCACAATTATTATTGCTTTGACGAATTATTGCGGCGGCGGACGCCGGTTGTTATTCTCTATTTTCTATGTCCGACGCGTTAAATATATACGCGACATCTATAATATCAAAATAACTGCACCTACAGCGCACTGCGACAATGCATTCGCAGCTTTTTATACGTTTCGGATGTAAGAGAAATTGAGGCAAAACGAACTACTGGGGTAAAATGGGTTCCAGTAGCGCGATATCCTTGTGAAACCAAATGAGGTGTCTATCCTATCGAATTCTATGGCAAAACGATCGAAATGTCGTCCATTTTGCCCCATTCTCCACCTTCAATTTTTTTTTTTTTTTTTTTTCGAAAATATGCAATACATCGTCGGGGAAAAAAAATTCGAGGACTTCAATGATATATTCATCGTGTACCCTCTGCAGTAACACTCGTAACTTCGTGCAACGAAGAGAAGGCGAACCAACGTGCGTAGGAAGTTGCGGGACGTTTCGAAACAGCACTTCGTTGTTCCTCCGAGTACCGTGTTTTTTTAGCATTTTCAGCCGCGTTCTATTATTATAAAATATTATTGTTATTACACATAACAATGTGAATACCGGATATTCCATGCATTCGGATCCAAAAAAGTAAAAAAAAAAATGGTACCTTAATTATTTCAAAATTTTGTTGGCGAAATTTTGTCCGATTTTTTACCTCCGAAATAAGTGGACTGAAAGTTCCACTTCCGGTATATTACCGTATATATACGCCTGAGCGTTGCGCCATCTTAATTTTTTTTTTTAGTACGTATCTTCGAGATGCTGCCGCGTCTTTTGATATTATTAACAAAAATTCGTCTACTCGTTTGCATTTACGCGATGTATTCGCTTCATGCAGCGAAACTGCATCCAAGCTTTGTGACTATTGCACACCAATTCCTTTTATAAAACGCAACAGAGAGAATATAACGTGTTTTCAACATTCTCGCGACGTATCGGCGGCTCTCGCCGAAGCTGCTGCGCGGTATATACAACATACGAAGAGAATCAGCAATCCCTCTCCTTCTCTATGTCTCGCCTTGTGCGTTGCACATGAATGGGGTTTCACGAACGTGGGCGCTTGTGGGTGGTGTTTAGGTGCGTCTCCGGTAATTACTCGCGGTCCTATACCCGAGGACTCTATCGTTCGATCCTCTCTCCCTCTTTGGCTCTCTCGCTATCCTCGCATACGGTGTACAATTACCGAGTGAGCGCCACGTAGTTCGCGTCTATATCGGGTACTCTCGGGAGTTTCTGTTTGCGGTAAGCGGGATGCATGCAATGTGCCAATCCCGATATAACGCGAGGGGATTGACGCTTTTGCGGATGAGCGATAGTTTCTAAATTTATCGCGATCTCGTCGATGAAAATACAATGGACCCAATGATTCATTTGCAGCCAAACGATACCTTTATTCTAATAGATCGAAGTATTTTTTTTTTTTTACGGAAATTTTACGATATCTTAATTACAGATTCATTATTTACGAACTTATTTCGCAACCGGAAATTGAAAAAAAAAATTTTATTAATTTTGAAAATAATTGGTCTTTCGTTAAAATTTCTCGTTTGTGGTTGAAGAGAAGACATTTTTTTTTTTTTTTTTTTTTTTTTTTTTCTGGCGAGTTTTAAGGTCGTGAAGGTCTTTACGCTTCTCATTTAATTCCGTTCCATCTCGGAAGGGTGGCGCTGAGCTAGTTTCCGTTTTTTTTTTTTTTTTTTTTTCTTTCGTCGGACTCTTTTACGTTTGCGCGCAACGCATGAAATTCCAGTGGTACACTTGGGCGCGCGTATACCTTTCCACCGTGACGCCTCGCCTCACGCGCGAATTCTTATCCAATTATTTTCTCCGAGTCCGTTAAGACCAGCGTTTTACGCGATGGAAGGAGAGACAGAGAAAGAAAGAAAAAGAGAGCGAGAGAGAGAGAGAAAGAGAGCGCGCGCAGACCTCGGGCATCCCCCGTTCGCCATCCAATTAACTTCGTAATTACGCACCGGGGCGAGATTGTTCTCATTAGAATCCACGGAACCGGCACAGAATGGTGAGGAGAAAGAGACACGAAGAGTGACGCGCAAAGCGCAGAAAAGTAACGTCGGGCGTTCGCGATCTTCGCAACGCCGAGACGAACGTCGTCAGAAGGTGCGGATTGCAAAAAAAAAAAATAAAAAATTTATTCGCACAAATTTTCTCCGATAATACGAGAATGTATTCGGTTCTCGAGAACCATTGGTTAAAACTTCAAACTCGTATATTCCACTGAATCGTTGAAAGACAAGTGGCGCGCGAGTATTTTTTGCGAGGAAACTTGTAAAATGTTATCCCGCGAATTTCTATCAAAATTCATGGAATAATATTCATTCCTTTGCATAAATTGTATTTAAGTTGATAAAAAAAAAAGTCTCGTAATTGACGGTACGAGATGAATAAAAAAAAAAAAAAAAATGAAAATTTAAAAGGGAAAAAATGTTGAAGAAAAAAAAAAAAAAATGATCGTCGACCAAAATCTCACTGAGGCAGTCACTCGAGCGACACTCGTACTTTAGCCAGCAGCCATCGGTGAAGTTCCTTCTGCTCGAGATGCGACGAGTTCAAACTCCCGCCAATTTGAATTTTTTACTGCCCCCCCCCCCCCCCTCCCCTCCCTCCCCTCGAGCCAAAGAGTCTTCTTATTTTCCCGTCTATTCTACTTTGGTTCTTGTAAATTCGCGCTTGGCCTCCTCTCTTCGTCCTCTTTACCGACGGCCACTCTCGCCCCCCCCCCCCCTCCCCCCCCTCCCCTTCGTTCGACAGTCAGGGCAAAAATCCGCGCGCGAGTTCAACGGCGGGAATGGATGGTCGTTATTTACGCGCTAATAGTCACGAGAGAGCCTCGGAAAAAAGAGGAGAAGTGCAAAAGTGAGTAGAATTCAGCGATGACTCGGAAAAGAGAAGCCCCGCGTAGGTCGGCGATAAAAAGGTTTGCGCCTGAGCGCGGCGACGATATCTTCAAGAATGCTTCGGGAAAAGAGATCGCGAAGAACTCGAGAAACACGCGGATAGCCTTGCAACTTACATCGCGCTGAAGTAAAAGAGTCGAAAGTAGAGCTTTCCATGTAAACGACGCAATTCACATTTTTCAAACCCACGCTGACGATAGCGGAAAAGGTTTATCAAAAGGTTATCAAAAAATTAACAAAATTAATGTTTAGTATCACTTTATTAACCTTGGAACTTTATACCTTCCCTGACTATAGACTTGCGATTTTATCCGTTCGGAGACTTCGCCCGAAAAAAAAAAAAAAAAAAAAAAAAAAAACGAAGTACAAAAGACAAAATTTGAATATAAAACGAATAGACCAGAAAAAAAATTGTCAAGCGCGTTAAAAAAATATTTGTCCCATGTAAATTGGAAACTCGTAGGCTCTCGGAGTATCGATAGGCTGAGAGAGTGAACGCGGGCAATCGATGATGATGGCTAACGGGGATGAAAAGCACATCGGAGTCCCGATAGGCAAAATGTCCCGCGGGAGGGTGTGGAAGGGGAGGGGGAGGAGAGGACAGGGTGAGATGCGCGTATGTCGCTGCCGGAGGGTGTATATTATGAGCGGTGTTGCGGCCACGCGCGGAGTTTCGCGCCTCGCGTTAGGGAACGTGATTTTCCGACAGCGTGGAGAGAGAGGAAGCACATTGCCGGAGTGGCCTCGGCTAACGCGGCGACGATACGTGCCGCTGCATTCGTAACCCACCCGGGACTCGTGGCGCAGGATTTTAATAAGGCGACGTAGAGGAGGAGGAGGAGGTCCCTCACTCCGAATGGATATTTATTTACCGAGCACGCGTTCGTCGTATAAGCGTCAGGTAGCGGGCGTAATACGCATATAATAAACTACCACTACAAGCATATAAATGCTATATGTATCGCGTGACTAAAATCCGAAATCCCTATTTTACGTGGTGCGGATATCGAAGTTACGCCCTTCTAATTTTCTCGACGAGATATATCAATGTCTCAGGTATAGGTACGGGAAATAGAAGAAAAATGGACTTTTGGGGCAAAATGGAACAGGCAAATAAAACTTCGAGACATGACAAAATGGCACACCCCATAAATTTAAATAATACTGATGAATATAATCGAATGAAGTTGGTGCTGACAATGGGGTAAAATGGCCTCGAAGAACGCCTTTTCCTGGCGGAGCCAAATAGGCTATCTATCCTATCTAATCGTATCCTGAAACAAAATTTTCCACATTTGTCACTCGATTTGCGATGTCCACCAGATTAGGTCAGTGGGTAGATATTTTTTTGAAATTATTACCATCAGTCTGTTTTCATAGAATAAGAAAATTCGTACAATGCGAATCGAGGTATCGATTTTCACCGAACAAATTTGCAAAACAACAGCTCGTCGAATTTTGTAAAAAATATTCATAGACTGATTTTCGACGCTTCCGGAGTATTTTTTCGATACCCAATTTTTCAGCCGTTCGCATGACTCATGAATTCGGAAAGAGAAATTTCCAATTATTCGAACTATTAAAATTTTCGGTTCGATTCGATATCGAAGCGAAAATTTCAATAGTTTCGGTTCGATTCGATATCGAACCGAATAATTCGACTCCATTTTTTTTTCTCGGAGGTCGAAAAAATTTCTAAAAAATTTGATTTAATAATAAACAAATAATTTGTGACTATGAAATCATGACAACGGTTCGTATTCTTTAGATGGCCCGTTTTGCCCCATTCTTCCCTAAATGTACGGATGTCGCGTCCGGAGTATAAGAAAGCGCGTTCCGGAATAATAAACAACGAAAATAAATCTCCGATGCCGAAATACTGAGTTTTCTACGGTACGGCTATAGCTCTCGAGAAAGCGATAAAAAATTGTTTTATTCGACATTCTCTTTGCTCCCTTCGACAAAGGCGATGTTTATTGAATTACATACAAGACGAGAGAAATCGTGACGGTATTTACCTTCTTAGTTCCGTCTCGTTAGAGTATTACAAGACTTCCGGAGGACGTCGAGCGCCAAACAACAGAGAGATATTAAAATATTTATAATACTGCGAGAAAAGCCCCGTAGATGGTTCTAGTGCCGGGTAGTTGTATTTTCAACGTATTCTGCAGTCGTCGTTTCCTCGTATAGAGAGGGGAACTTCCGTTCTTGAAATTCGCAAAGCTATCTAAAATGAAGGACAACGGTGGCGCAAGCGCCGAGGCTTTGCTTGTCCAACAACTCCATTACAGAGAGAGAGAGAGAGAGAGAGAGAGGGGTAAACGCGAACCAGTTGACAATTTTCTTCAAACATTTAAGCCAATTCTCGTCGTGTGTACAGTAGATACGAAATATCAGCAAGTTTATTGCAGACTCCTTGCACGAGGGAGTCATTCAATTTTTTTTTTTTTTTTTTTTTTATAAATTATGCGGCAAATACGAACAGAGAGGGAGAGAGAGAGAGAGAGAGAGAAATTTTATGCGGGTTTTCGTGAAATTTAGCAATAAACGCGCGGTTCGCTCATACGTATACGTATATCGAGGTACTTAGGTAGTTACGAAACGGGTTAGTCGGTGAAGGACTCACGTAAATTATTTCAACGAGTTATGGCGGATATACGAAACACCCGTCGGACGTCGCTCGCTCTCGGTCGATGGTAGTGGGAGGAATGTCTCGTGAATTATTATGGGGACCGGGCGAACGAGCTTCCGTTTTCGCCTCTCCCGTTATATATGCGCTGTTGGAAAATTCAAGAGAACTCGCATACGGCGGACGAGAGCCTCGGGAATAGGGGATGAGGAGACGAGACGAACCGGTGAGTTTCCCTGCATGTAGGAAAAGGGAGGCGAACTTTCGTTGGGCGCAAACCCAGCGGCATCTCGGCATCGAATTGGGTCGAGGAAAACCTAAACGACGTAGCGATCGGCCACTTTTAAAAACGGGTTAAAATTCGATAAAATTATAGAGTTAATAATTACTGAAAAAAAAAAAAAAATGTGTAAATAACTCGATAAAAAATAAAAATTACGTAATAAAAATGAATTATTGATACACCAATTTAAGTAATTTTATTAAATTAATTTTTTCAATAAATTCAATTAATTCAATTTAAAATAAAAATTAAGTGCCTATTGAATGCTTCGGAAATATATCCGAAAAATCCGACCGGAAGTTTTATTTTTTTTAGCAAAATAAAAATAGCAAAATTATCATTTTGGTAACAAATTAGCAGATAAAAAGCATTAGGGATATCGTGAATCCGTAGATTTCCGGCATTAAGCTGATTTTTGATAACCGACGGAAGACGGTATCGAATATCATAGCTTCCAACTCACTTGCGATTATTAACATCGTATCGTCGCGGGATGCGGAGCGTCACGTGCCCTTGGGTCGTCGCACTGGCCCCGGTATCCCTGACGAGAACGTTCTTGCGAACCACACGACGAGAGTATCATCGCGGCGTGTGTGTACGTGTACTCGCGCGCTGCACCTCCGATGTACGACGATGACCCGCTCGCGCATGACTCCGTGTCCCTTAGACTTCCTCGACGCCGTGTTTTAGCCTCTCAGGGGTTTTGCTTCTCTCTTACCTCGTCCGTTCCTTCCTTCGTTATAAAAGCCACGACCGCGTGGATGAAGAAAGCGAAAGATTCTCCTACAGTTAATGCACTTGTATATATACGCCAGAAATTTAATCCGTGCGCGGTGGGTCGTTCGCGACCTGTGATGCACACAAACGAAGAGCGGCCTCTCTTTCTCTCGTCGCTATCGCATCACAGCCGTTCTCGGTGCACTCTCCGCAGAGAGTCTCATAAGTAATTTGCCGGAGGTCCCATTACACGATGGGTTTTGTTCCTGCGATTATAGCCAATGTCTAATAACGACAATTATGTCATTTCAACGGAATTCGACCGCCTGCGGCGACCTGCCGCGTCGGTGGGAGAGACACAATATAAACCCACCTTCGTTATAGTATTATATATATATTTTTTTACGGTACGACGACCCGAGACTTCCACTCCAAAATGCACCGGATATTCGCTGACAAGACGAAGAAATTTCTGCCCATTTTAATTTTCCGCCGAAACAAAATAATTCCCGAAAAAAGTAATTTCTTTCCGATAAAAATGAAAAAAATGGTACGAATATTCGCCGGATATTCGCTATCAAGACGAAGAAATCTCTGCTCATTTCAATTTTCCGCCGAAACAAAATAATTCCCGAAAAAAATAATTTCTTTCCGATAAAAATGAAAAAAATGGTACGAATATTCGGCGGATATTCGCTGTCGAGAAAAAGAAATCTCCCGCCGAAGCAAAATAATTCCCGAAAAAAATAATTTCTTTCCGATAAAAATGAAAAAAATGGTACGAATATTCGCCGGATATTCGCTATCGAGACGAAGAAATCTCTGCCCATTTCAATTTTCCGCCGAAACAAAATAATTCCCGTAAAAAAATAATTTCTTTACGATAAAAATGAAAAAAAAAAAAAAAAAAAAAAAAAAATGGTACGAATTAATAATCGGCCACGAAACAAATTGCATAAACGTACATTTAATTACGGACCTACCATGCGAAACCCCGGCAAGTAGCATGCAAATAATTATCGCAACGAGTTTCGGCGTTGAAACTTTTTTAAAGCGGTAGGTTGACGCGTTGCGTGAAACGTGACGGAAAGGAGGCCGAGCGGAGAGTCGCTCGGAGGGTGGTTTGTGAGGGTTGTTTTTTTTATATCGTTGCATTCATCCATCACTTCGTGTACATGCGCGGTATGCTGACTTGTATTAGGGTCGCATAATGTACACGTTGAAACTGTGTTTGACGATCGGAGTCGACGCAGCGCAGAGCGGAACATACGCTCAACTGGCCGCGTCAAACAAACGCGCCGCCCTTTGAGGATGGAAAGCTCAGCGTCGGCCAACAATTTAACGTTTACGGCAATATCGCCAAGCGGACAATTCTCTTTACTCCCCCTTCGTTACGCTCTTTTCCTTCCATTGTCACTCTTTCTCCGTCGCGTATATATATACGCCATTGCTACCCGCCGCAGGAATGAACAATATGCAAGATAGTCGCGTTGCAACCCCTGCGAAACAATCTTTTAACTACGGCGCTGAGTTATAATGTACCATCGCACGGCAAGGCCGCGCGGGAAAGGCAAGCTAACCTCGCAAAATACCTCCGGGGCATTCGCGAAGCGTCGAGTTCCGGTGTCGGGGACGCAACTATAAGGAACTGAGAAACGCAAGCGTAGGAACGGAGAACAGCATCAGTAGCAGCAGTAGCAGCAGTAGGCGACGGCGGCGGCAACCATGCAACGAGGTGGAGGACAAACGAACAAACGAACCGGAGCATAATTAGACACGCATGCCGCCGGCGCAACCGAGTCAAACCAACGGGCTATACGGGGGCTTCCCTCAGGCAGCGCCGGCGACTCTCGTCTCTTGTCCAGAAGCCAAAGTCTCTTTGCAACCCGCTCCGCCATTTGATATTTCCATCCCGTTGCGGCGCTTCTCTTTGACGTATTTATACTCAACGCAACGTTTTCCACTCATTTTTTTCACGAACTATCATTCGACTTTTACGATCTTTGAAATACCCTTTTGACGACCGTATGTCGGCCGCGAAAAAGTCACGGAAAATACTTTACTTCCGAACGACACGCCCGCTATCCGCGATGTTTTAGTGGAGAAAATGAAATTGAAGGGTCCATCGGTCTACTCGTATGGGACATTAAGGGAATTGCGAATTGCGGAGAAAAAAGGGTTCCTACCTTCGGTTGGAAGGAATCAAAAGTCTCTCGTCCTCTCGAAACTCTCTCTCCTCTTCTCTCTTTCTCTCTTCTGTAGCGTATACCCATTCCGTATTGGCTTCGTATCCAATAGGGATACGTCTATATATATATATATTTTATACGTATTATACGGTATATATACTGTATATAGAGGAGAATAGAGCGTAGTCAGTGGGCCGCGGGCCGCGGGCTGCAATGCGAGTGACCGAGGAACTGGAACGTGACGGACAACGTGGCCAAGTATTAACGAGCTGTGTGCGCACACGGCTTTCCCTCGGACAAGGGACACGTAGTCGTGTCCTCGAACGTGTCGTCAGGGTCTTGCCGCTGCTGCAGCTCTTGCAACGTTCAGCAGCAGCAGCCGCGCCGGCAACAGCAGCAGCAGCATCAACAGGAACGGCTAGAGTAATAGTACTTGTACGTACGAGAGGATTCCTTCCGCGCTGATGCACCTCACCCTTCTTCTACTCGCGTGCTCTTTGAACCCAACGCCTCTCATCATAAAGCTGATTAATTACGTCTGCCATAAGTCGAGCCGAGCTTCTCGTTCTTCTGTAGTTTGCTCTAAATAACTTTTGGTACGAAACGTGCCGTTATTATTCGGCTATCCGCGTAGCTAATACCGTCGACGGCGCCGCCTCATATTTCACGAAAGTACCATTTTTTTTTTTTTTTTTTTTTTTTTTTTTTTTTACATCCCTTAAACTCCGGAAAACATAAAAGTTGGTTAAAAATGAATGTCACAAAATGGCACGGTATCTCTCCGCGTAGCTAATACCGTCGACGGCGCCGCCTCGTATTTCACGAAAGTACCATTTTTTTTTTTTTTTTTTTTTTTTTTTACATCCCTTAAACTTCGGAAGGCAAAAAAGTTGGTTAAAAATAAATGTCACAAAATGGCACGGTATCTAATCTTCCGGTAAACCGGTCATATATTCATATTGAATTATGAATCTATAGGGAGAACATCATTCCATCGTCTGTAGATATATTTGTCGATAAGTTTTAATATCGTTCGTGGTATAGATATCGCTTTCCGCTTCCCTTTCCTTTTCTTTCCTTTCCCTTCGCGATTCGTATCGTTGCTCTTTCCGAACGAAACCGCAACACTCACTCGACACAGGGAACGGCAGCCACTTCGATTTACGACTCGCCATATATTATTTCGCGCGATCGGGTCGAGAGACAGAAGCTACAGACAGCCGGAGTAAAAGAAGACCAAGAAGGAGCACCTTGCGCCAACGTTCATCAATCAGAGACTCCGCTATATAGGGTACAAAAAATAGAAAAAAATAGAAAAAAAAAAAAAAAAGAAAAATAACAGAAATCTTTCCAAGTGGCCGGCGTTTCTGTAGCTAACTATGGAAGTATCGATAGGCTGACTTTAGGCAGACAGATATCCCGGAGATCTTGACGCGGTGGCCAGTCGAAGGTTCGTCTGCCATTATCCGCCGATTAAGGACGACCTTCGGCTGGTTTTTTAGGCGCGTCGTAAGAAGCTTGAGAGTTGTATGCTAACTTCGGCAGCTGATACTTCGATCGGTATTTTTTTTTTTTTTTTTTTTTTTTTTTTTTTTTTATAACACATCACCGACTCTTTTTCGTTCTTTCTTGCGCTGCGTTATCTCGGTACCGAAGACAACCCGTTTTTTGGTCCCTTCGCGTGGTTTGTAGCGCACGCGCCGAAATTCTCGGCTTTTCTCATCGCTTCGATCCGTCGGTTTTAACTCCGTCTTGTGCTTTATCGTCGGAAATGTCCACCTATCGACTGCTGCCGACGGGGATTAATCTCTCGTAATGCGTTTTTGTCACTGATGTTCCTCACAGATTTATCAGAAAATGCTTTCGTTAGAGGAGGAAGAGAAATCTTGTCGGCGAGAGAACATCTATCGCATTCAATTAAATTTTCCTCTTTGTTTTTATTCGTCATATTTCTGTATATAATTCCGCGGAGTGCCGATGTCAGTTTCAATCGAAATTGAATCACGACGAAGGAAATGAGACTAATTTACGGTTGACGAGTCGAAGGAGCCATCGAGAGGTTTCGACAAGGGTTGATTCGTTCTATAGATACTTATTATCAGAGAATTTCAGCAGAGTTCAATTTACTATGTATAATAGTCTCGATGTATAGGAAGCTGCGCGACGCACACAAGCAGCGCTCCGGGGAATCCCCTCGGTGTGCAACCAAGTGCTTTGCTCCTTCTCGGTCTCTCACCTCGACGATTCTCCCTTTGGGAAAACCGACCTTTCCCCCTCCCTCCCCCCCGTCCTCTTTCCACCGTCGAGGGATTGAAAGTCTATCGATTTCCTCGCGACCGCGTACCCTCCGCCCCCGCGTCCGTAGGTCGGGGGGATGTACCATTCGGCTTCTTCGTAGATGCTTCGCGAACCTCGGCAACTATCGTTTTTTCCTTTAGAGTTCTGCGCCCGAACGGAAATGACGCCAATGTCTCTCACTCTTCGTTTTCTTCGTCTTCATCTTCATCTTCATATTTCCCCGCTGACGATTTTTTTTTTTTCCAGTGATCTCGCGTTACTTTCACGCTACGCAAGTATTGTGTAACGAGTTGTATAGAAATCTTTCGCGTATCCTATCAGAAGCCTAACGTTCAAAACAGTACGAACGATTTTTTTTTCTCGCGATTTTATTCAATTTTTTTTTTTAATCGAATTAGCGGCGAACTAAAAATCCTCGAAAGGTACACAGCTCCGTAAATTAATTATTTCTCATCATCAGAGATTGCGCGGCTACCTTTTTGGGTCGAGCCAAAGCTGAAAGTGCACAGCACGGTGGAATATTCTACTCCGAGAAAATTTCAATTCTCTTCACGCAATTTCTCTCGTACTCTCAGCATTGCCCAATTTTCTTCGTGGCGCATCCGCACGTCGAAAATTTCTTATACATTCTCAGCTATATTCACGGAAGTGTGGGTAGGAAAGCCCGTGAGTTTAACGCGGCAGCGTGTAGAACGCCGGTGAATCTTCGCCCGTTGTATATATAACGGACAAGTCGTGCAGAATTCCCGGGCGACGACTCCCCGAGGGCAGCGTCGTTACCCCACGTGCTCCGTTTGGCTCATTTCCCGAGCTCTCGCGCGCTACTCCGCTACTCTCGCTGTGACTCCTGTGGAAGGCGAGCAGAGCAGCTCTCTTCCTCTCTCTTTCTCTCTCTTTCTCTCTCTATCTCTCTCTCGTCCATACGCAGAGAAGTTCTCTCTCTCTTTTCGTCGCTGTACGATCGTTACCCCGGAACTCCGGAGGAGGTGCCAACCCGGCAAGCTTCTCGTCTCCGTAACATCCACCTTTCCCTGTATACCCTTTCCTGTAACCTCTCTCGACTATTCTCCCTGTGACTTTCGTCCGATGCGAAGACACAGCTCAAAGGAAGGCGAAACCCAAAGCAAGCAGAGATAACCAAGCGAGCTTACGGCATACGCGACAGACCAGTCTCTGTGTATCCTCCTCGTTTAGTCTGTACTTTAGGACGGGATATAGGTACACACAGGGATCTCGAATTCCCGTCTTAATGATGCGATATGCTTCGGCCCTCGTGCCGTTCTCTAAAACCCTTCAACATCAACATTACCTACTCTCATCCGCTCCAATTATCCTCAAAGCCATTTAATTTCGGACAAATGTACCTACAATTCGACAATCAAATGAAATTCTTCCGAAATAACAATCAGCCGATTTTCGCGATACGCCTAATCGAGCTTTTGGCATTCGGGGATCTCTCCCCGGAGTCCATAGCCATAAGTATGGGACGTTTGGCTCGTTCACTACCGGCGATAGCAGCGCCACGTAATTTCTCGCCGAAGCTAGTAGTTTGAACGGTAATTCACGCTGTCCGAAAGTAGGAGAGGAGAGAGTTGGAGAGTTGGGTATAGCTGCTTCATAACTCCGCAGTCCCTCCCCCCCGACGCCCCCCCCCCATGAGAGAGTCTGCACGGAAGAGCCATCAGCTTCGCCCAAAACCCTCTCCGCTATGGATACATAGCATATATATATGTATATACATATGACCGCGTCTAGTCTCCTTCGCGCAGACGAGATCTTCTCTCGTTTTCCCTACGAGACCATCCCGCCTAAGATCCAACGAGCCTAAAGGGCTACAGGACACGGCATAGCGCTCAAGAGAGAGAGTACCATCTCCGACGAAGAGAAATCGCGACGACCCCGACCTGGTCGTCCACACCGACGCCTTCTTCGTAGCGACTACCCTCTCCAGAGAGAAGGAGCGACCTTCCTCCTCCGGAGAAATTCATTGCCCTTAATTACGCTCTCGTTTATCGCCGTAGCCATCGTCGGGAGATTAGCAAGCCGAGGGCTCCACTTCGGGGTTCTCTATTTCTCCCTTAATAGTGGAAGACCCAATTCTTTAAGTCAAGAAAAACCTCTTCCGACCTCTTTTTTCTGCAGCGCCACAATCCCGGATCGAGTTAAATAAAAATGCCCGTCTAACGAAATATTCATTTCGCCATCAGCCGAGAATATTACATTTTAAAGGGCTTTGCATTTTCTTTACGATCAATTAATTTTCCTCGAGATTAATCGGCTGTAAGATACCCGGAGGAAGCAGAATCATTTTTATCGAGTCGATCAGAATTGCCGCAATGGCGCCATTGTTGCGGAAGCGGCAAACTGACGAAACAAATTCGCTTGACGCGCATAACAAGGCGTTTAACTTGAACTTTGGAAGACACACATGTAGCCGCGTTGTTCGCGACAATGTTACATACTTCCCGAGTCTATGTATCACAGTATATATATACTTGTACCAACATTGAAAAATGCTCTCGCGAAATACACGACGAGAAGCGCCACAGAGTTCACGACGAATCGAGAAACGAGCAAAAGAGGGATTTCACTCTGCGCTCACGTGCGCGCAATTGACTCCTCCGTCAAGATAGTTCTTCTCTTTTCTTCGCACGCGAGTTACGCGATGTATATATGCATTCGTTTCACTCGCACGCCCGTTACGAATATATGGGTGATCGGGTACCGATCTGCAGCGACGGTTGCGTGTATAAACCGCGTACCGTACGTCCTGTGTACGGATCGGAGGCCCCGAGAAGACCCCGAGATAGGATGCTGCGGAAAGAGAGAACGACGGAGCGCAGAAATTGCGCGCAGCGTTGGTCCAGTCGTTGGGAAAGGAACAGAACCTTCGTAAGGAGCTTCGTAACGGTTGAGATAGAGATGCAGCAAGAAAAGAGACGAATAGCAGGGTGTAGGGACGTAGTCTGCGCGAGAAGAAAGCTAAACAAGAAGGCTATGCAAAGAATCGGTATGAGAAGGACGGACGGATGAAAAGGAATATCACGTGC
The DNA here is from genome assembly GCA_964006125.1 of Cryptus viduatorius. NCBI lineage: Eukaryota > Metazoa > Arthropoda > Insecta > Hymenoptera > Ichneumonidae > Cryptus > Cryptus viduatorius. The sequence continues at coordinate 17,510,332 of OZ023225.1, read as the reverse complement.
AACGACGAGCCCCCGCGGGTACCAGTCTACATAACCAGTATACCATCGGCCCTCGTCTGCTATGGGGGTCTTCGTCGAGGTCGCGCATTTACACAGGCGGGGTCATCGCGAGCCTTGGTCCCCGTGGTACCGTTACCCTCCGTCGGTATAGAGTCATATATATACATATTCACCCGCGCCGTCTCTCTCTCTACTCGTTTTCTCGTGTGCGCACGAGACCAACGCTTACTCTCTTCTCCAACCATCGGACTGTCCTCTGGCCAAGCGATTCCCTCTCACACGCCATCGCATATACCTTTCGTTGATCGCTCGTGCAACGTACACCGCCTCTGCCTATTCGTATTCGTATTCGCATTCGCGTGTTACTTTTATGTTGGATGCTTCAGGCGCTGCGTATTGCTGACATGGGAATGCGAGGCATTCCCGTACGTTAACCATGTAAGTAGCTTTTCCGTGTACCATAGACGCAACAACTTCGCGTATACCGGCAGATTTTGTGTTCACCTTTTTCCCTTTTCTTTTAATCCCACGAAGCAGTACTCGCCGCGAGTTTAGTTGCTCCGGAAAAACAAACGTGAGTCAGAAAACGCCCTCAGCGTACACGCGCCTCGCACGCGCGTATTTTCTACTGTAAATTACATCCCGCAAACAGCGTTTTCACAGTTTCCGCGGTTGTTTCGCCGCTGCATTAGTAACACGAGCCGTACATCGCTGTATGATGCTTTCGCGGAACATTGTTTTTCCTTTCGCTGTAACTTTCCTTCGGACTCTTTGCATAGAAATACAGACTCTCGCGCCTCGGACTCGACGAATCGCGATCTTAATTACGAAAAAAAAAAAAAAAAAAAAACAACATGGCGGAATAAATACGAAAAAAATGCGTTAAACGGAATTTCTGTAACTACAATGTAATTTACAATGTGTTTAAACGCACGCGGAATTTTTCTCAGAGAATATTAAAATACTAATGTGTCACGTGATACTTGACGAAACTCGTCGGCGCGACGTTACGAGGATCGTTACTTGACGCTTCGAAATTGTCGAACGAAGAGACCGATAATTAAGTGACGGGTGGTATTCGCGAAGATAATATATTATATATTGGAAATATAGATATAATGACGAATAGAAATGACGTCCTCGTGTGCGGAGCTGAAAAAATTATTTTCCCGTATACCGTTATGTAGCATTTGAACTTTTGTGCGATAAAGGGACGCGAGGGTACGAAACGTAACGTCTTATATGTATGTATATTATGTATATCTCTATATATATATATACATATATAGACACAACGACGGTTATATACAGTATATAACTTGTATGTATTTTAACGAGCGATGAATATCGATGAATGGACAACCGGTGAGGTCGCGAGGTCGTTTCTTGGGTTAGTTGGGGTCTTCGGCTATATGATTCGCACGCTCCTCTCGCGCTCTCCTCATGCTGATGCTGTTGCCTCTCCGCGATCGTCGGATGCTCCTCGCTCCTGCTGCTGTACGCTCCTCGTAAGAGAGTCAACGAGAATCGTCGTACGGTACTTTGGAATCTTTCCGCGGCGGGCAACGACGAGGCCCGAGGTGCCCAGTCAGCCAGCCAGCCAAGCAGAATTCTCTCGCGAAGTATCGCGCTTGACCTTTGTCTTCTCTCTCGCGAGAGATTCGAGACCCTCGCCATCCATACTAACTCACAACTATAGGATTGTGTGTATATTGTATATACCTCCCTCCGTGTACGATGAAAATGACTTCGAGTGCCGTATAATACGGCGCTTCCAGTCACGAAAATTCCTCGTGTCTCTTACATCTCTTATCTTCGTTCCCATCGTACACGACAGTCAAACCCCCGTTTCCTTCCAATTATTATTATTATTTATGCATTTATTTATCAGTCGTATTATTTCGAGAAAAAAAAAAAAAGTGGTATCGCCATTTTTTTTTTTTTTTTTTTTTTAATGCCGAGATTACGTTACATTCACGTGTTGCGCGAATGATTAATGAAATATTATTTCGAGAAAGAAAGAAAAAAAAAAAAAAAAGTGGCATCGCTATTTTTTTTTTTTATTAATGAAATATTATTTCGAGAAAAAAAAATGGCGATGCCACTTTTTTTTTTTTTTTTCTCGAAATAATATTTCATTAATCATTCGCGCAACACGTGAATGTAACGTAATCTCGGCATTCATGACTTTGTTGCAAGAGTAACGAAGTTTCACGCGTCGAATATTATGCAAGCGCAGTATCGTGTGTTTGCGCATAGAGTTATAACGCAACGGAGATTATTCGCGTTTATCTCGATACCGGATACCCGCCTACGCAGGTGCCGAGAAACGCCAAGACGCTTCTCTAGTTTCCGCGCGTCTTCTCTTCCTCTCAGCGAAACACACGTAGCTCTCCGCTTTCGACACCCCCCGCGCTCACCGGAAACTGTTTGCGCAAGCATCGTTTCGAGAAACGAAGGGGAGCCGACGGTTTCATAAACTCGACGGAGAAGCGAATACAACCGCCGCGTGCGTTCGCTCGACGAAAAGTCCCGACGCGGGGGAGTGTTCGGCTTTTAGCGCGTAATCGGTAGACGCGATCGCGAGACTCTAATTTCATGAGCTCACGTACACAACACCGGTGCCGAGATGTCCGCGCGGCACGGGTCAACGCACCGGCCGATCGTGAGCGTTTAACTCAATTATAGTTCGCGTGTTTTGATATTGTAATAACGTAGTATAATAAATGAAAAAAAAAAAAAAAAAAAAAAAAAAAAAGAAACAAACTTACGAGTCTACATCTGTAAAGGTGTATACATCCATATAAAAGTATCGCACGTGTTTTATACGCGCGTAATGGGACACAGGTGTTTTGCGAAAAAAAAAAAAAAAACAAACGGTTACTCGGTACTTTAAGAGAAACAACAGAAAAAAAAAAAAAAAAAAAAATTTTTTTTTTTTTTTTTATTGTTCACATAAAATCGTCTTGAGACTTAGGCAGATGTACAAAATGTAGACACTTGTAGTCGAGTGACAGCGAGCGCGTAAGAATTTATGTACGATTACGACCACCGAGACTGCGCGAAGGTACAGAAAGACTTTATCACGCACTCAAGCTGTTTGTCCATAGGCGAAGGATAAATTTATCGTTGCAACGTCACACTCACCCGAGACTCCGCTTCCTCATCCTTGGTTTTCAAGGGGGAATTTTCTCTTCGTATTTCTTCGTCTTTTTTTTTTTTTTTTTTTTTTCTCGTTCCTCCTCTTTCTCCGATCTTTCTTTCGTTCGCTTCTCTCGCATACTCTCGACACCCTCCGGTCTTCTGCGAGAGGCTGAGCGCCGCATCTCGTTCCTCTTCCTCGTATACCTACGTATACAATACATATATATATTCATGGATTCGTGCATACATACGCGGGTCCCTTATTCGCAAAGAATTACGATTATCCTCACGACTTGCGAGCGAACCTCCTCCTCTTTCACTCCCACACTCGTTGAATTATTAGCCACTCTTGTGTGCGTCTGTCTCCTTCTCTTCTTTCTCCGTCAAGTCCCTCCGGGCTTTACGAGGGTTGTAAAGTACTAACGGTATTATTTCCCGGCATCAACCGACGAAACGCCCGGTGAACACGCGGAATTACAACGTGTGCCGCGCGCACCTCTCGGTCACCGTCTTTACCGCTCTCCTCGAGATAGCGAAGAGTACTTCTCGCTACGCGAGCAAAAAGACGCGAGCGGGATAAACCTCCGAAGCGTTGAGCACTTGACTTTTCCCCGAGAATCCACATGAGAAATTTCATACGCAGTCTTGCTGAATCGCTATACAAGGACGTCGAGTCCTTTTTCCCGATTCCGCGTCTAAGTCGACCGAAAGCGGAAAATAGTAGTTATATTGTTTATTTAGCGTTTATATGCTGAAATGTAACAGAAAAATCGTTTTTTCTTCGCCATTTCCGTCGTATAGATTGAATAGATTCAATAGAACGCATTGCCACAGAGGATCGGGAATGTCCCATATTCTTGTTGAAGGACGAGACGCCCAGCTATGCGCTGCGTTCCTATAGTTTCGCAAGAGCGACCGAGGGTTGCGATTGAATAGCGCAACGACGCGGCAACGTTCGCGAACTAATACTCCTTCCCTCTCTTGATTCTGTTCAGTTGCGGGTATACAGTATTGACACGGATCCAATGGTTTCTAACCAACAATGGGCCCGCATCTCAAATGACCTATTTTGCGGAACGCTCCGAGGACGCTATACCTTCCTTTGGCGCTCTGTATCCTCTCTCGGCAAACCCCATTTTTATCAAACGGCGTACCAACCTCTCGTCTCAACGTCGACCATCCCCTCGCTAAGCGAGACAGTCCGCCAGAATCCCGCGGGACGTTCACGTGGCACGACCCCCCATTTTTCAAGCCTTTATCGCTCGCTACCCAGAATCCGGCGAGAGCCGACTCGCCTCCTCTTCTTCCTCTTCCTCCCAATCGCTGCGGCTCTTCTTCGTTTTCTCCCCTTCTCTGCATTCACCTTCACTTCTCCAGCATCCCGCAGAAAACCATCCCTTTTCCCGAACGAAAACGCGCGCGATCGGAGGGGCGACGGGACTCGCGAAAGAAAACGGGAATAAATTTTGTTGCAGTAGCGGAAGAGCGGTTGTTCGGGCGGACTGAATCTTCCTATTCGTTGCGTTTGCCTCTGTGTATAGCGTACAACCCTTCCTCGCTAATTACGCTCGAGGGATGCAACGAAAGAGAAACACGGAAGAGGGCCGCGCTGGACACAGATTAAATACGTTCTTTCTCTCCCCAAGCAGAGAAATTTTCGGCGATTTTTCAGAAACTTTCTTTTCTGTCGTTGATTCCGCCGCTCTATGTTTCGGTTCGATTCCCGTTTTTTTTTTTTTTTTTTTTCGTCAGTTTCGCTACTTTTGGTTACGCGTTCTCCACGCGCAATGGTGAGATTTAATTTCGTTGAAGTTTCGAATCTATGGCTGGGAATCGAGCGCTTTTTCCGCATTCGCGGTTCACGCAGCTCTGTGTTCGTGTGTGTGTGCGCGAGAGCCGCAGTGTGCGGCAACGCTCGGCGCCTCTCTAATCGATGGAACACTCCTGACCCGCTGCTCAACTGCGCTCCAATGCCGCTTGCACTCCTTTCTCCTCTCGCTCGCTTGCTTTTCTCTCCCTGTCCCACTAGAGCACTCTTGCCGCACTGTAATAACAGTGGTTAGTCCGGTGATTCAGGAAGTTTTTATAAACACGCGCCGGAACCTTTATTTAGATCGGCAAACCCGAGCAGTGCCGAGCGGGAAATGCGGGCAATGAGATGGGGTTAAAGTGCGAACGAGAGGAAGCCGGCGATAGGGTAAATTAAATGAAAAAAAAAATTAAAAAAAAAATAAAGAAAAAAGTAATTAAAAAAAATATAAAAGTCCCTTAAACAGTTCACCGCATAGCATCAACTTTTTTTTATTGACCAGAAAGTTATAAAGAAAAAGAGAAGCAGACTTCGGGTCTTCGGCGCTTTGACCGAACGGCGGAAGATAAATGGGCAGCGAGATAATATTTTTCGAATTCGTTGATACATTCTGATCCAAGAATAAACGTAATGCTTTCCATGATCGTCTATGGATCGATATAAATCTCCTGAAAACCACGCGACGTTTATTTTCGTTCGAGAATTCTCGAAATATACGGTCTTATAGGCGAAAAAAAAAAACAAAAAAACAAATTGTATAATAAATTTATCGATAACATCGTTTTGCTTATCGCACAAAATCGATAAACCCATTTTTTTTTTCGTATTTTTTAATTTTTCGTATTCTTAATCGTCATTCACCGTCCTTATCGCTTATTTTCGTACTTTCGGCCGTTGAAAAAAAAAATTATCTGCATTGCCGATTCTTCGTAGTTTGGCGAAAAAAAAAAAAAAAAAAAAAAATTCTACGATTTTTGGAATTGATTAATGGCTGAAAAAATACGACTGTTTGAAACATCAAACGATGCTATTTCTCGGGAATCTCGGGTTTTCGTCGATTGAAAGGAAAAGCGATAGGGAGGAAGTGGCAAGTACGCCAAGTGCACACACTCCGGTAGTCGTGGCCAATTATGGGGACCGTTCGTCGTTACCATCGGTGAGCGAGCGACTCGACAATTCCGTTCGTCGTCCGTTCTACGGATCCTGAAAGTGTATTACCCTATTATCCGGTCGTAGGGGCGGATCGCGGGTGGGGGGTCTTGGCGAACCAGATGTTCGTGCAAACCGAGGATAATTTTGCGAAAGCCTAGTTCGGTGAGTTGCGGCCTCGCGGTATATAACGCGGGGGTTGGCTGGTGGTCTGTCGTACAAAACGCGATTCGCGTACTTCCGAATATCCACTTTCAGCCGCATAGCATTATATCTATCGGTGGCGTACCGGCTGCAGGTAGATCGGCCTTATGCAGTCCGACGCCACGATCATTGGCATAGCATGCCTTCTCCTTTCACCCAATGATGTTCGTGCCGAATTCGCCGAGCGACGTCCAATCCCTGGTGAGTCGGCGATCACTGTGTCGCTGAAACCCAACTACGAGGGCAGACGGGGCACGAATATCCGTATGTGTAAAGTCTTACCGTGTATATAGTGTCTCTTGTAGACGTTTGCATTCCTCATGTATACGCGAGAGCGCGGAGAGAGCGCGGGGAGCCCCGAAGCCTCGTTAAAGCTGAATTGTGCTCGCATTTCTTGTGGGCCTCGAGCAGCGGCCTCCTCGGAGAACGAGAGCACAGCACAAGGCTTGTTTCTTCTCGCTCTCGCGTTGGAAACGAACGGTGAAGAAGAGAGAGAGAGAGAGACCCAACCTCGAGCGCCAATTTTGCAAAAGCTTGAAATAAGAGAGTGACCCTTAAGGGAGAGTCGAATAATGGAATGGTCTCGTATATGGCTTTGAGTCTCTCTCTACCTCTGGCGGGAACTTGTTGGTTCGTTGCCGTGCACTCCGAGGTATCGTGTAACGTGCATAACTGTGAATTTCCGACTATACGTGTAATTGGCCAGCAGCCGCACAAATATAATTCCGCAATTCCAAAATGACGAATAGTTCTGTAAGGGTTTCGAATAATAAAGTATCAGCGTTAGTTGTCGGTGATTTCCTTTTACGGCATCTCATTCGTGTTTATTTGATGCATACAGTGCATTCCCCGAATTAATGCTACACGCTCGTTGTTTTGGTTTATTTAATGCGTCATTTGTGAGGAACGAGACGACCGATATCGTTTTAAATGGAGCAATGAAATCGGTATGAAAGTATCGTCAATATTAGTTCTTTGCTTTGGTTCGGTTGGCTCTTCGGATGGGTGGATTTGTATGGAAAGCTTCGTGAACACCGTACCGGTCGATCGCCACCTGCCGTACGGATGTAGGATCTGAACGTGTATTTAAAAAAAAAAAAAAAAAAAAAAAAAAAAAAAAAAAAAAAAAAAAAAAATGTGCTCACGATATATCCCGGTGCTTCGAGGGGCCCCCCGAGTGAGTTATTAAGATCTTAATCTCGTCATTCCATCGTTGATGAGCAACCCGCGAGGACGAGTTCGCCACTCGATCTCGATCGATCTCGTCATGGAGGGGCATCGTCGTTGGTTCGTCGTTCTTCGTGTACAGCTTTCCTCGGGACTATCGTCGTAATGGCCGTACGATGACTCGTCGCAGTTCGATCGATATAATTGCCACTCTCTTGCGATCGTTTCTCGATATACCTACATTATACCACGCGAGTTTTATAAATGCGATCCATGCACATTAAACTATGCGTCATAACGATCTTTTTTTGTTTGTGTTTCAGGTAAGCAATTTGGATATCTTTATTCTTGATGCTTCTTTACATCGATCTATTGGGCTATCCGCTGTCAGAGTTACATCTGTAAGTACAGATTTATTCATCGTTACCGATCAATGATATCATTTTTCACACGCGTCTAACGTTGAAATCAATATTTTCCTCGACATCCGCCATTTTGTAGATTTGAGATGCAACCGTAAGATAAAAATCTAGAGATTGGATAGATATACCGGTTTCGGCCATTTTTCGCTAAAATTTCTTTGAAATTGTTGTTTACCGATGCCGCCATTTTAATTTTTCGAAAATTCTCATAGAAATTTATAAAAATTTCCCATTTGCTATTTTTTTTTTTCGATTTAATTCAGAATTTTGTCCTTTCGAATCTCGTGACCAAAATCGGTAATTCTACCCTATTAAATGTCTTCGTCAATATCCTTCGAAATTATTGATTAAATTGTATCTCGGTCACCGTCATATCGGAAGTAAACGTCGATATTATCCGGTGGATGTGTTCAACAATTTTTTTTTTAACTGTCGGTTCGTCGGTCGAACGATGGTATACTCGATCGTTGCAATATACGGAAACGAGAAAGCCGATGATAAATTAAGCCTCGAAGTGCTCGCGTCGGATGCTATAATTTATCACAGTCATTATGAACAAACGATTGAAAGCATCGCTATAATATGGCACCGATGAGAGACGAAATTTTCGACCAAAAACAGAAACGTCGATCAAGCAAAATGTGCTTTTCGTTCGGCTATAGAAAGCCGACGGTTGTCATCAGACATATGCAGCAGACATTTATGTATTTAACAATGGATAACTCAGATCGAACACCGAACAATGCCTACGTGCGGTCCATATATATTATCAGTGATTAGCGGAGAAACAAACGCATACGAAATTTTCATTACAAACGGCAAATACGTCGTCGATACGCGAAGAGAAGGATCTCCTAAAAATTACTATGTCATCTGGTAAAATTCAACGGTGGCGCCACCTATGATGAAAATACTCGATGTTATGAGAATTTTTACCAGATTCCTGGCGGTTTTTTACCATATTCTACGGTGAAAAATCGCATAGTTCTCGTAATTGTTAACAGATGGCGTCATTGACTCTGCACTACCAGAAATTTACGACACTTTTTACTAGATATCTGGTAAATTGTATCAGATCCTTCTCCCCTTGTAAATGAAATGAACGGCAATGAACGGCAATTATGTCGGCGATACACGAAGAGAAGGATCTCCTAAAAATTACTATGTCATCTGGTAAAATTCGACGGTGGCGCCACCTATGACGAAAATACTCGATGTTTTGAGAATTTTTACCAGATTTCTGGGGTTTTTTTTAAACCATATTCTATGGTGAAAAATCACATAGTTCTCGTAATTGTCAACAGATGGCGTCATTGAATCCGCACTACCAGAAATTTACGACACTTTTTACTAGATATCTGGTAAATTGTGTCAGTTCCTTTTTTCCCACCTTTTTCGACGCAAAATCTCGAATCGGCGTGGAGAACATACAAATTTTCCGCACAATGCAGTTTAGACGATACGGCAAAGAAAACAAAACGCGCAACCTTATCGTCGATGTACTCGTAAAATTCGTCTCGGATACGCGTTTACGCCAATAAGTACAGTTTCACCATAAGTCGTCGTGGAGACTTTATAGATTAATCCTTCAATGAATCTTGATAGTATTTTCTCTCGAGTGGAACGAGAAGACGCGGCAATGTTAACGACACTCGTCGCTCAGGCGGCAATTGTCACTGCGGAACTCGCATAAAACCGGGAATTGCGTCTTTGCCAAGATAATCGTCGAGTGACGTACGTATGTATATGGTTATCCGTATAGTAGATGTATAAATGCCGCAATAGCGTACACGACGCTTCCGCATAAACCGTAGTTTCTCTATCGTTCATGAGAGATGCTGAGAGAGCAATCTGGAGCGTTAACGGCTCTCTTCTCTTATGGAGAAAGATATTGCCACGTGGTCCAGTGTGGCCGCAGCGTGTGTGTATTTGTCCGCGCGGATGCTGCGATAGTGAATGAACGAATGAATCCCTTTACGCGAATGAGAGATATACCTGATAAATACAGCGAGGATTTTACTCTTGAGGATTCTGCACAATGCCTATCGGTGTAATTCTCGTTTTTCATTGCTAGACGCGTATTATCAACTTCAGAATTGAACGTACCACAGGGCTTTGTGAAAGAGGAAATAGATAAATTTCACATACGCTATCGGGTTTCCGCGACCCTTGTGATACGAGAACTTTATGTTCGTTTATAATTGTTTTAATAACACATTTTTTCTCATCCTTCGCACGCGTTGAGCACTTTTTCTTTCATCCGCAGCGTATCGATCCCAATGCCACTTTATTCCTCAACTATTTTCCTTTATTATCTCTCCACTCTCGTCTGTAATACTTGAAGTTTTTTTTTTTTTTTTTCGTTTTCTTTTCCCCTTTTTACTAACCCGTTTTAACCGACATATAATTTTATTCATTCAAGAATTCTCTTATAGAACTCTTATAGTTCTCCGCCACCGCTACTACGTCTTCGCCGATCTTGTGCCAAAGACGAACGACCCAAAGCCCCGCTTCCCCGACGGCTTTCCCTCTGTCCTCCTATCTGTCTGTTCTTCGTCTTTTACTTCCTTTTTCACGATGATTCTTTGCCTCGTTCTCTCAACATCGCCGATGGAGCTTCGTTGGTCCATTGAAATATCCAGGTCTTCCTTTGTCCCATTTTTGCCGAAGCGAAAGAAGGTTTCGTATATCCCTGCGAATTCAGCTTCTTCGTTCTCTCTTTTTATTCTCTTTCCTTGCCTTTCTTCTTTTTTTTCCCCACTTTTCGCAAGCTTTGACGTGATTCCGCTTCGACGAATAACCTCCATTTTAATTAGAATCTCATTTGTCCGCTCAACCCCCCTGAATACTCGGGAAATTGCCACGTACAATCACCGCGGAACTTTCGTCGAGTCGTTAACCGTTACTCCCGGAAAAAAAAGTGAACCTGTCTCCTTACTCACTTCTAATTTCCTTTCAGTCTTTATCCTGTTCGCATTGATTTTTCCCATCGGAAATGTCGGTATGTTCTTCGCGTTTTTTTTTTTTTTTTTTTTTTTTATCATCGTTTTCTCCATTTTTTTAATCAATTTCTCTTGGCACCGAGAGCGTTCGTAAATTGCAACCGACAAATGTGTGAAAAGCTTTGGCACTTCCGTGGTGTGTCCTCGAGAGCGAAGATTAGAGGAGTTAACGTATAAATTGGAAAATTTATCACGACGCCAGCGGATGTCGATGATAACGGAAGTTGCAAACTGTCCGGAGGACCGATATACGCCGAGTCGAAAACTCGTTGTCTCCGCGGATCCTCCGCCGTTGTTTCCCGGAGTTGCGTAACCTTCGAATACGCGAAAAGTTCGAAAGATATATCTTCGACGATGTTATATCATCGCGGGAGATCCACGGTGCGATGCACCGGCGTGCAGTAATTCGCGGAGAGACGTCGTACAACATTCGTACGAAAATAGAAACTCGTCTGCCGGCTGGTAGTCGAAGTCTCGACAACTTGTACTTTGGATAAGCCGCAGGCGGCGAAATTATTTCATTCATTGCATTATCTCGATTCGGTTATCATTGTCTTTGGTGAATCTGCAAAATGCCGTATCAAACTTTCGGCATTGCGGAGAAAAACTGTTTTGTCAAATCTCACGAATACTTCGATACGCGGAGAGCGTAAGAAATAATCGCTTTCGTTTCGCATCGACGACAGTGCAGGCATTGCGGTGAAAAAAAAAAAAATCTCTCGGATTCTAAGCCGCAGCCGAAAATCTTTCACGAGATCTCCTATCTCTTTTTTCACTCGCGACAGACCACATTTTTGGGTTCTTTTTTGTCGTCTTCGTGACCGTACCAAGCGGCGAGAGTGAAAAAGAAGCCGCAACTCTTCGGGATGGGATTAGCTTTGGACGCGTCCAGGGTGTCGAAGCTAAGCTCCCATTCGGAGCTATGATACGGGGGATTGTCTTGCACGCTTGAAATATCGCGTATAGAAGAACAAGTCCACGGTCCGCCGTTGTGCTTTACCCTCTCGGTCTCCCCCCCCCCCCTCCCCCCTCGGCGTCGTGTTCACCGTAACATTCGGGAGGGTAACTTCAGCGACAAACGGCCAAAGTATCAGCAATACTCCGCCACTGAGATGAGGGAAAAAAACTAACGCTTCAAGGATTTCTTCTTTGGAAACGTGTGCTGAAAACGGACTTTCGGTCTCAGGACCAGCGAGATTATTCGTCCTTCGCTATTTGGAATCCGCTTTCAAAATCTCCCGCACAGAAAGACACGAAGGCTATCCGGTTGATACGGTCAAATTTTCAGCCGGATACTTCGTCCTGTATAATCTGCGGAAGACTTTCCTCCCCTTGCAGTGTATCACGAGCGGCACTGAGAGAGAGCGAGAGAGAGGGGGAGAGACAGACACACATTCGTTAAAAATTAATTTGCGAATGAATAACAAATGGCGCCGTCTGCTCCGATCGAACTGATACCCAAAGATTCTGAATCATTCGAAACGCGGTAACCTAATTGATCATATGATATTCATGATTCATGAATATCTAATGATGGCTGTAGAAAGATCGGTACTTTGCCACAATACAACAGTGTGGCGGAGGGTATGAAAAAAATACGAATGTACGCTATCCGATTTCGGCCGACGCACACGTGTCGTCAGATTCGTCAACGCATCCTCGCGTCTCCCCCTATTTTCTCGGTGATGCCATTCCCTTTCTCCCGGGAGAATAGGCATCGAGAGTATAGCAGTTTTCGTGAAAACATCACGAAACGAAGAACGACCTCACGTCATGGACGCTTAGCGTCAAATGCCGAGATCTCGATCATTGTATCCGGATGTACGCGCGCATAGCGCTCGACTCGCCTTGTCAATGTGTCAGCTTTTGATCCGCCCTTCTGTCGTACAACGCACAACATACAAGCGGACAGTCCCATTGCGCATGCGTGTTACACGCTTTTAGAAAACCTCCGAACGATTGTTTACATCGGAGGAAATAGACTGTTTATTTTACTGGCGAGCATTGTCTATAATTTGATGACACGTCTGATTCACACGCAACGGCGACATATCATGCAAAAACAACACAATTACTCGACACTCACAAATATATCACCGTCTGAATAACAACGTTCGTTAATTACACAAAAGAACACACGTAATAAACGCTTACAAATGTGTTGCCGTTAAATCGTAACTATTAATAATGTGACATGCAAAAAAATACGAAAACGAGAAAATAATAAAATGTTCAATTGGTTTACAAATATCGTGATTAACTTTTCCGAAAAAAAATTTTGAAATTTTTTTTTTTTTTTTTTCGACGAGGTCGGCAGGGGGCAAAATTCATCGATGGCCGACACATTACTCGCCGAGTTACGAAATTTCGAACGAGTTATCGATAATGTCGATTTTTTTCGTAATTTATGAGAATTTTTCTTCATTGGGATTACATCGAAAGTTTATCGATCGGTTCATAGCTCTTAATCGATAACTAGCGGAATCTTTGAATGAACCTTAAGATTCATATAATGATCCTCGGCAAGTGTTTCCCAACAATGCCAATCATTGGAAGAAGCCTCACTTTCTCTCTCTCTCTCTCTCTCTCTCTCGTCGATATCGAGAAAACGAGAGCAAACGAATCGAGAACACACCAGTCGATGAGAGGTTCCGAAAACTCCCATGGGGCTTCGATCTTCTTTTAATCTGACGAGCTGACGCTATCCGATTCAATTAAGATCCTTGTACCGTTTTCCACACGAGAGTGTGAGAGAGTAAAGACTCACGGAGAACGTTGAGGCGGGAAAGGGGTGGGGGGGGGGGGGAAGGGGTGAGGCGCGCGAGTGGGTCTAACGTTCGTATCGATCCGGACGATCGACTCGAAGAATTCGATCGACGCCGCGGCGCAATCGCGCGGCCTTTGACTCGGCATATACCCACAGAGAGAAACTCGAGATACCCCCCGGTATCGATACTAAATTTTCGGAGCGCCCGCTAACGCGAGACCCGCATTCGCCACACGATAATTAATTTTTATTCATCGTCGTGGCGCTCTCGCGATCGCATACATGGGATTGTGCGATACATCGATACATCGAAACTCTCCGAAGAACTGCTCATCGGTCAGAACTCAACGGTGGAAAACAGCAGATGAGAAACGAAGCGAAAAGACGCAACAAAAATAAAAACGAAGGGAGAAATTTCGAAAACATTAAATTGCAACGTCATCCTTATTATTTTTATCATCGGAAGTGATCTCTCCGCATGATTTCGATAGACGATAAATTTAATATACAGATGTATTATAATTCTGGGCGTTTGTTTGCATAGATACATTCGTAAGAAATATATATATATATACTTATATCTATACTATATATGGATAAAACTGTGCAGTGCAGTGTTCCAGTGTTGACCACATTGGAAGCTCTTTTCTTGGCAACGATGAAACGAGAGCACGATATTCGAATAAATCATAAACGGTAGAATGCGCACGAGACCAGATGGATTTTAGATTCAAAGTGAGGTGGAGAGAGTAGCACACGACTGTGATGCAGTATGCAGTGACTTTTGCAGAATTTCCATAGAAAAAAAAAAAAAAAAAAAAAAAAAAAAATGAAACGAAGTATGAATGAAAGGAAGAACGGAAGAGGAATATAAGCCACGGACCCGGGATTTTCGATCTTTCGTACACGAAGCCCCGAAGGGTCGTAACATGTACGAAGGCAACTTCCGGTCCGATGCACGGTTACCCCAACTTGCGCAATTTTACAAACGGATGGCGATCCTTTCCGTTGGGTATAGAAGGCTTGCATCTCGGCGAACGATCGAATAGAGTGACCAGCGCCCCCTGGAACTCTCGATGTATGAAGCATCGCGAATTCGTGGCAAAAAACTTAATTGGACAGCGTTTTTAACAGGAATTTTGATTAATCAGCAAGTACGTTGGTACAACACTACAGTTGCGCGTTGCATTTATTCCTATGCGATAATAATAACGAACGGAAGATGGGGAATTCTCTGGTGATATATTCAATATGCCGCTATATATGTATCGCGTTTTATATACATATAAAACGAAAAGAAATATACGTTTCGCCCGTTTCGCCCGGCTATGGCACGTATTCCCGCAGCAATCCCGTTGACGATGTGCAGACGTTGAAATAAATCCCTTGGATTAGGACTCGCGAGCCGTAGAGCACTAGAGCGCCGGCTTACACAGGGTTCTCATTCTTTTGAGATACAGAATTTTTCTTGTGGTCTGCTGTTTTTTTTTTCAAAGACTTTTTTTAGCTCATTCGCGACCGTCGACTCGTAGCGAATCAGAGATGACTATGTTGCGCACGCATCATCATCGCCGTCCTTTATTTTTCCGGCGTATATCGTATATAGTATACGTATGTTATTCTGGTATACGTATAAAAAAAGATCGGGCAATATGGACCATCGAGATAGCAAAGTGGGACAGCGCAACTCGAATTTTGGGGCAAAATGGACCAATCGTAAAATTCGTGAAATTTCAATAAAAATTCAGGTTTCAAGTTTTATGACTATATGTACTATAGATCGCCGCTTCCCTAAAAAAAAAATCGATTTATTGTTTTTGATAAAATGGACCCCGATGCGAAAAATGGGAATGCAGACAAATAAAACTATAATTGGCTCTAAAAAAAGTCTTCAATTATTTTTAATATGGAGAAATTTATATTTCGCAAGATAATAGCTTACATATCGTTTATAGATAGTAACCTTCTGGAAATTCAAATGGCTAATTTTTTTTATGCAATTGACTTCCGGTCCATTTTGCCCCATTTTTTTTTTTTTTTCGAATATTCTAAAGGTGTGTGACAAATGTATTTTATCGTTCAAAATTAGTCGAAAAGTTTTGTGTATATTGGGGAAACTGCCTGAATCCCTACTTTGCTCTATTTGTTGTCCTTACTGCAGATTGGTGGCGCTGCGCGAGGGTTGACGCTTTGCGTGTACCCAGCCCTACCATTCGTTTGCCATATACCCTTTGTGCGCCTTTGTAAAGTACGTCGTATCGTTTACATTGGTACACTTTGGTACACTTTGCACCCTTGGTACACTTGGTATATAACACCCCACCTATACACCCCTATATACACGAACCGCGACGCTAGCGGAGCTTCGGCGTATTTTCAAAGAACATCATTAAATGGTCCAGCGCCGTGTAACCTTTACGCGATTCTATATATTCCGTAAAGGTATTCAATTAAAAAGAGTTAATTATTTTTTTTTATTACTGCCTCTACAAATTACGCGACTACTTAATAGTTTTAAAATAGCGTTCACGAGGGAAAATAAGATGCTTGAAACGATGAGCCATACCAGGATAATAACTTGGATGAAACAGCAAACTTTTTATTCTGCATCTCGCTGGCAATATATATATATGCATACTATATAAAGTTTTAGTTGCCTCTTGGCCGCGGGACACGTCGCTCGCTTTAGACCTCACAGAGTAACTTGCCGGCGAACGTTTTTCCTGACCGCTGAGGCCTTTCTCTGTCTTACATCCTACCGCTTTTTCGCCCGCGATCTCTCGCCCCCGCGCCCGCGCGAGCGCGCAATACCGCGCGCGCCCGCGCGCGCTCGTGGCAGGTAATTTGCTTCTTATCGGGAGTCTACGATCGGCGAAGAAGTTTTCGTCGACGCCGGCCTCGTGTTCATGAATTTTATTAAGATGCCGGATAAAACCGTCGTATCGTTTGCCACGAAAGTGTATACGTGCGAATACATATATGTATCGCATAAAATTTCTATTCAGCGTGTATTCTTGTATATATATATTTTTTTTTACGTTGCTAAGTATATCTGCATAAAATTTCCCCGCGTATACCGACAGCGCTGACTCCATCCTTTCATCTACTTCAACATCGTCTCGTCTCTCTGATGCTTCACACGTCGACCGTACCGCGGTATTCTTTTTATCGCAATTTCAATGTCCTTTTTTTTTTTTTTTTTTTACGATACTTCGCTCCCGTTTTCTCATCAAGAACGATAGGAAAAGGATTGCAGCCCTTTTTTTAATGCTAAATATCATTTTTATATTCGGAGAAAATCGGCGTTTTCGTCTCTTAATACTAAAATAGAAATATGTCAGTTCGATGTATAAAATAGGCATTGATATAAAAAAAATACACAGGGTGCAGAAAAGCATCCCCTGTGTTCTTTAAGTGGTTAACCGGTCGGTAAAGCCTTCCCGCAGAATAAATAACGAGTCACTCGCCTGACGACGATCTTGGAACCGATATAATCGGTCGCCAGATCTCTCATCTCCGCGCAGAATGCAAAAGAGTTTCGAAGATTATGCTTCCGGCTGGACACTTCGGAGGAACATCGTAATTTTTCTCAGAAATAAGGACTCTCGAAGAAACGAATTATATGCAGGAAAAAAAAAATTATCTTCGTCGAAAATCACACCAAAGGGTGTGAACGAGGTGTTCGAAGGCGTTAAAAAACGGATAGCCAGCTTCGCTCTTAGAATATTAAACAGCATAAGAAATAAAAAAAAAAAAAAATTTTGAAAAATCTCCGAAGTGAGAAGAATATTAAGAACACCGAAGACAATGATCTTCCTGCATCGATAAACGATTCTCAGTCTACGCTGTTGCGTAAACTGATTAAACCAAAAATATGTTTTTCAACGAAACCAATCGGTCGAAGAAAAATTGCGAAATGAGTTTGTGCGATACACCGCGTCGCGAATAAAACACAATCCCAACAATACAATGTTTTGTTCCCCTTGTCAATAAAAACAGAACACGGTAACGGAAAACAATGGGACGGTAAGGGCGCTGATGATAAAGGGCGGTGCAAGTTGGAAAAATAAAAAAATAAAAAAAAACAAGAAAAAGGAAGGAGTAGAAAGTCGTAGTTCGACAGTAGCAGATCGGCGAACAGTACGACACGGCGCACGAGGGCAAGAGAGTAGGTCAGCACAGATGTCGGGGATGTACGCTCGGACGAGTGTATTTTTCTGTGAAAAGCCCAGAATAAAAGTAAAAAAAAAAAAAAAAAAAAAAAAGAAATCCGTAGCGGCTGCATCTCTTCCTCTCGTGACCCGGCAAATAGAGAGAAGAGTAGGCCCGGCTGTACAAAGGATAGTTGGAAGAGCTCACGCGAGCCGTAGATACCAGACGAGGGAGTATGCACAAAGCTCGAGGTACGCGGAAGGCGAACAAGCCGAGAAAGCGAAAGAGAGAGACCGAGACGCGCGCGCATACACACACACAAGTATAGACCGGTTGAGCGAGGGAAGTTTACAGGAGACAATTTTCCTGACGTCGAGCGTGAAAAGGCCCGGTAAATACTGGTGATTGTTCGCTCGTCAAACCGCATGAATAAATAATAATGTGCCCTCTCCCCCGGGGGTCCAGCGCGGAGCGTGCAACGCTCTCCAACTCCTCCCTCCCTCCTTCTTCATCTCTTTCGCGTACAAAGTTTCAGTGCATAGGATACCCGCATATATGGCTCGGGCTTATGGCAAACCTATCCCTTTACCTATCCGTACCTATACCAAGAACAGCCTCCATGTTTCAACGGGGGAGGGTAGAGCGTAGGTATATATATATACACCCTATAATACCCCAGCGCCGCTCTAGCTTTCCACTTGTATTCAATAGCGCGGAAACGAAAATATAAATATTTCTATTGAGAATCCTCGTGAGGCTTTTAAAACGATCCTCGTCGGCAAGGATAGACGATCATTCATGCGTGATTTGCCACCCCTGCCTCCCCTTAATTTTTCGTTCTCTTCTTCGCGTCTTTCTTTTGTACCTTCCACCACGGGACCCCAATCGTTGAATGGAAGGCTTCAAATCCGAGCCGCGAAACTTTAGGTATCTCTTTGATTCTCGATGCTACCGCGACTTACTTCCGATGATCGTGAAGGAAGCCGAATATGGACGCAACGAAGTGTGGATCCCGAAGCTAGGATCGACCGCGAATGCCGTTAGTTGCGTACCTGGTAACGGGACACACAACGTCCTACAAGCTCGCGGTACAATATCTGCATCCATAACGAATTTAACATCGTACCGTGAGTATAATCAGAACAGACCACGTACAACCCCAGGCAGCGAGGGTTGGATGCACTCACGTGCTTCATAAGGGGGTTGCGCCGTGCGGCTCTCGTAAACGCGATCGGGTAAACCCGCGAGAGTGAGGGAGGGGATGGTTCTTGTACTGAATGTACTATAAATTTTGGCAAATATCGTTATCGGTATCGACTACCGAGGCATTTGCAAAACGTTCCAACCTCATTTGGTCACCGGCATATATACATGATTTATCACACCCGAATAGCTTTTCGACATTGCGGTTCTGTGTTTATAGTATCGTAGCCGTGTTTGGGAATACGTATGCTGAGCTAACTAAAGCTCGTGGCGGAGAGGATATAGTTACCCCCTTTTCACCCCTTTCTCCACCACCCCGGTATGCATCTCGAAATATCTATAGAACCGTATTCCTGGCTGGAACTACTCCGTTGGTGACCGTAGTCAGGCACAGAGATCCGATATTCAGCAGGTGCTTGCGCGCTATTTGAATTCGACGAACATCATGCGCGTTCACTCAAACACAAACGTACACACACACACACTCACAGAGGGTTGGTGTTCGATGTAGCGGCTGTGAATTACAACGCGAAAGATAGAGCAGTGCGAAATGGATACACCGGGTTTCTGAGTACGTGAGCATAATTACTGACAGAGCGTTTCGAGAGAGAGATCGTTTCGGTGTGGCGATCAATCGATGCGAGGAAATGTACACGATCCGTATCGGCGGGCAAGCCTTGTGACGAAACCTCTTCGAGTATCCGATGGGAAGAACGGGAGTGGGAGTCCCCAACTCCGTGTGTCGTCTATAAATCGCGATTGGAGAGGTACAGAGGAAGTTTACGAAGTGGAACGGGAAACCCGTAGGTCCATTCATCGGTTGTCGTCGCTTTCTCGCTGTATTGCAGGTCCGCTTGTTTTCGATAGAAATCCGTGTGTGCGGTAATATTACTCAACCAATCGGCGCTGGTTTGGTCGCTTTTCGCGCGTGCATGCATCTCATTGACCCCTGGATTTTGGAAAGCGTATTTGGTGGGATTGACTATTTGAATGCACGACGACGCCGTTCAAGGCTGATATTGAGTCGATACCGAACGGTGGACACACGTATGCGCCAATAGAGAACTCACGACAAATGAGAGTACAGTAGGCGATCACGTATTTCCAACTCAGATAATTCCAACTACAGTACAAGCTCCGTATTCTTAACTCGCCCCTACTCCTGGTCAGTTGCTGCGAATAGGGGGGGTTGCTGCTTGATCATTGCCCCTATTCGCAGCAACTGACTGTACGGCCGCATATACCCCCAATGAGAGGTATACGCAGCCGCGGCAGAGATACCGCTTGGAGTGAGGAGAACGGTTTCCGGGGAAATACAGTTAAGGGAAATCGTTGCCATGGTAACGAGTTAAAGTTAGGAAGTGATTAAGTTAAGAGGAGTTAAGAGTAGGGAGGTCCGACTGTATCAGGTAAGTTGAAGAAAACACCATCAAGTAAGTCGAATTCCGAGCCTTCGCCGGGTCCTTCTGCCTGCTCGGTGAAGCAACGGCGCCCTCCTTCCCTTTTCATACCAACCAATAGAATCGTTGCTGCCATTTCTGTGACAGAGAGGGAACGTGGCGGAAAGGGACATTTTTCCGGCGGAAGGAACAGTAGGCAGGTACTCCAGTAGGTATTAGGCTATTCAACGTTTCTGAAGGCGCCTAATCGGTTGGGTTCCCGAATCTTCAACTTATCTGATTGTCTACTGTACAAAGAAGAAAAGTCGCCACTGACGACGCGTCAAAGACAATTAAGTATATTTCGACGAGAAAGAGCAGCAAATTTCGGCTAATGACCACTAGCAGTCGACGCCATTATACAAAAAAAAAAAAAAAAAAGAGCAGCAAGTTCAACTGTTTCATTTGATCCATTCTTCCCTCGCAATGCACTTCTTTTGTCTCAGTTGGCAGAGTGCTTTCTAACTTCCGGCTTTTTACCTATTTTTGTGATCCCACCATCTTTCCGGGTACAGCGATGTTGGTATATTATTTAACAACGCGATGGGGTTGGTACATAGCAAGCATCGAGAATACGTATGCATATTATACTCTATTTTTGTGGAGACGCGAGCTGCCGGCTTTTTTTCGACTTCTGCTGAAGAATTCACGCTTCGGGCATTTGTATGCACTAGATGTGGCCGATTTCAGCGGAAACCCGCGTGCATCCGAAGCCTCGGGCACTCTTTGACGGTAAACGATATCTTCTTTGCCTTCTGCATTCCCTTCGACTTCTCCATTCCGTACGCTTTCTCTCTATTCGCATTGGGGACGACTTTTTTTTCTTTATTTCTTTTTTTTTCTCTCTCGAACCATCTAAAAAAGTCGTTTCTTTTTGCTCACACTATCCTCCGCGCTCTTTCAAGCTTTGCTTCGTGTACGAATTTTACGATGTATGGCAACGTTCGCGTTGACGCTTTCCGAAAGTAGTCGTGCGGAGGGTAAAGTAGGAGAAAGGAGTCGGAGATTCGCTTTGATATTTTACATTCGTGTGGCACTATGGCGAGAGTAAATAGACATACATATTTATATACCATGAGGTAAATCATCGTATGTGTAAAAGCTCTTCGCGCGGCTCCAGAAGCAAACGGATTGTCTTCATAACGAATCATTGCCGCCATTGCGCATCAATAAATGACTTTATGTGTTGTAATCGTCACAACAAGTTAAACAAATTTTCGATCTTTTTTTTATCGACGCTACTGCGCCCAAAATGGATCGCAACTTCGAAGCGACAATAATATAGATTGGCTTTTTAATTGAACGATATTCATCCGATCGTTGTTCCGTTTTTGTTATCAAATTATCCATCCGAGAGACGACGAATTGGCGAACGATAGCAAGAGAGCGTTACTGTGACAAATTAATTGCTTCCTCTTTGTACCGTTGCAGTTCGCTTGCCATGACGAAAAAAAAAAAAAAAGGAATGTCATTACCCTATTCTCTTTGATCCAATTAATGATTCAATGCCACTTCCTCTTTCGCTAAATGAATGATTAATTATTATGAATAAGGCGATATCTGTACGGTTTCAATTCTGTTCTTTTACCGGATGAAAAAAAAAAAAAGAAAAAAAATACGAGAATTAATGTGATGCAATTGGACAGATTTGAATTTTTGCAACTGATTTTATTATCCATTGAAAGTATCCGCTATATCATCGGAATCGTGAGATTCGATTCTACCGCCTATACGTTGGCTGCGCGTCGATCGATTTAGCTGAAACTAACGTCACGGTTCAATTACCGATCGACGCATGATATTCCGGTAGTTCTATAGCAGTACGGACACTCCTATTCCTGTGGCTAGAGTCCACAATCCCCGTCCAGGGATAACCCAGTGGCAATGGTAAGAGGGAGATAGGCAACTGAGAGCACACATCGGGCTGCGACAATAGGTAAACCGTGAGAGAGCGAATGGGAGAGGTAGCGAAAGAGAGTTATGGGAGGCATGGATTAACGCAAGTGATGTTGGCACACCTGCTCGCCCTATGTGCCGGAGCGTGTTCTCCCGGTGTTTGTCGTGGGCACACAAAACGGGAGTAAGCGAGATAGGGAAAGGCCCCTTCTTCCGCTTCCCCTTTACCGCTATATATATATACATGTATATATATAAACGCGATGTATAAATGTGTCGGTGAGAGGAAGAGGAAGACTATTCGCGGGAGTAATGCGAGGCAGAAATGCAAGGGTGAAAAAGAGAATTGATATAGGAAGCATAGAGAAAGAACGCACCAAGAGAACGAACGGGTACGTATTACGAATGTGCGCGAAGGGGAGAGCGCAATTGGATAACCCATGAAATAGCCCCGTCGCTATGCTTTTCATCCAAACGCCTCTTTCCCGCCTTTAAAATAATATTTTACCGGGATTATCGCCGAATGGAAATGGTAAAACAGCTTACGCTTCGCACTTGAGCGGCCCAACGGTATTATGCAAACCGGAGGAAACCGAGGCTTTCACTCACACTCTTTCGCCTCTCCGGACGAGCCTCTCGCGTGTTCACTGTACCGAAGTCTTCGATCCATCGTCTCTCAGCTGCAGACTCTCTCTCTCCCCGCGCGTCCATATTGTTTTCCTCTTATTATCCACGAGGACGAAGTCACTTCGCTTTCAGGTTCCCTCGCGCAAATCAACCCTTCGCGCATTTCTCTCTCGCGCACACCCGTTCCATCTCCTTGAGCATTTCTCGGTTTTATCGCTGCAATGAGAGAGAGAGAGAGAGAGAGCCAAGATCCTGGCGTTGCCGATTCAACCTGCTATATACTTTCCATCCCCTTTCGCTAACGCTAGACGAGACGGCTACACCCCTCTCGCGAGGGCTGCATCATTCGCACGTAGGCACCGTTATACCTCGCAGACGCGTACGATTTCTCGTTAAGGTTTATACAAAAAGAAAAAAAAAAAAAAAAAAAAACGGCACCGAATAGAAATGGCAACGAACAACGAACGAGAGATACGAGAATGAACGGGCGAGACTGGAGAATTGAGACAAAAAGAAATCGCTGTAGCGAGACGATTGCGAACCCGTACGCGATATCCGTAACCATGGCTACCGGACTCTCGGGGAGCGGAGTAGGCCTCGTTTCCGATAGAAGCTTTACCGGCTGCGGCTCTTGGCGAAATTATGCCACCCGGCGTTATTCTTCAACGGCGAAGAACCGACGGTGACAGAAACATTTCAACGTATACGAAAGTTTGCGCGTGTAGGTGCGTTTTCAACGGTGAAATTCGTCGCCGCTTCTAAGTAACCACGAGGGGTTGACTGATGGTTGAGAGTTTTTCATAATACCCTAACGCTTGTCTTAAAGGAATTCCTCCAACGCCACGTAATGTATTGTGTGTGTACTTGGAACGTCCCCCCCCCCCCCCCCCTCCCCTTTTTAAATGGTTGGCGGGAGAATCCATAATTGGCATTGCATTTTATTGGGTACGAAACGTCATTGATGATTACGGAATTGAGGTATTTAAGGCAACGTTTTCACAAGGCTGGTAATAGTATTTCGAGTAGGAGATGCAAATGGTACAGTAGCGCCTCGCTAAGCACGCAATTCGCTAAGTGCGCGCGCAGCTACTTTCTCTCGAACCTTTGTCGAGGCAGACCCCCACCAGTCTCCGAGCTGCGGCTGGAGACAGGACAGTCCAGTCCACGCTCCTGGAGGCAGTACAGTCCACGCTCCGTACTCTTAACTCCCCTTAACTCAACTGGTCCCTTATTTTAACTCGTTACGGTAGTAACGAATTCCCTTAACTGTATTTCCCCTCGACCCCTTTTCCCTACTCCAAGCGGGGGAAAACCCTCGCGCATACCCCTCGGTGCCTCTACAGTCCAAGCTCCGTATTCTTAACTCGACGGAACCGGACCCGATCCCTATTCAGTATTTCCCCTATCGTCCCTACTCCCGGTCAATTCTTGTGAGTAGGGGTACCGAGGGGTATGCGCGCGGGGTTTCCCCTGCTTGGAGTGGGGAAAAGGGGCTGAGGAGAAATACAGTTAAGGGAATCCGTTACCATGGTAACGAGTTGAAATAAGGGACCAGTTAAGTTAAGGTGAGTTAAGAGTACGAAGCGTGGACTGTACTCGCAGGAACTGACCGGGAGTAGGGACAATCGGGGAAATACAGAATAGGGATCGGGTCCGGTCCCGTCGACTTAACAATACGAAGCGTGGACTGTAATACGATATAAGGGCGGAGGGGGTGGTACTTAGCTCTGTGGTGCGCTTGCGCGAAGTGATGGTAATTCAGTAAGTGCGCGATTCCGCTTCTACAGTCCTATAGGCGCGCACTTAGCGAAAGGCTACTGTACTGGAATCTCATGAGGTTCCGGAGACGATTTCGGTTTCCATTTGCCATCAGTTTCTCGACTAAGGAACGGGATATCTATCGCGAATCTCGGGAGGGCCACGGCGACGACGACGACGACCAGACCATTGGGATGTTGGGGAGTAGGGCTGCCAAATGCTTGATCTAATTCGGCCAAACATCTCGAGCATTCGGAACGCCTAGGAGTCGAGTACTTGGGGAATCTAACGTACAAGTACGTACACTGCGGGTTCTCGAGTGGAAATCCCTCTCCGCCCCGCCCCTCTCTTCTCCTTACAGTTCGTGTCGGAGACTCTATTGACGTAAGGCTCAACGTCAAAGACAACGGAAACGTCACGGGGAGTCTCTCGTGATCATACCAAAATCTCTCGCGAGAAACTCGATCCAAACTCTGTAATCCCTTCGCTTCCGTTCCTATTCGCGTTCCTGTCTATCACTACGTCCTCTTTGCCTCCTTTCCGAGAAGCAGCTCTCCCTCTCTTTCTCGGCTCTTGCGGTTCGGGATAAACCGACTAGAATGCTCGAGGTAATCGCATTGTAGAAGTAGAGTGTATGTCGAATTCAACATCCAACGCTCTCTGCTTTTATTAAGGGTGTTTTGGGACGGAAAAAAAAATCTCCCGATGATAAAAAAAAAATCAAATAATCGGCATTTATTTTTCCGAATAAAAGAAATAGAAAATCCAAAAAAATGCACCATTCGTTTATTAGCAACTCGAATTTTTTTTATCATTCGTAATTTTTTTTTTTTTTTACTTATTTCATATAAATTTTCATTTATTCACTGATTCAATTTATCAAGATATTGTAATATCAAATAAATTTAAACGATCATTTCTGCTTTTATCATTCTCCCGTTAAAATCGAGAATTTCAAGAATCGATAGAATTAGGGAGGGCGTAATTTACGTTTCTCCTTGCACGTTGAACCTCTCATTGTTCCAAAGCTTCGAGTCACGCGTTACTCCTAATACGACGATACGCGTCTCGGATAGCAGTTACGAAAGCCCTTGCGAGAGGACTCTCGTCCTTCAGGTTTCCAACGAGAACGACGAGATATCCTATCAGACGACGACGACGTCGAGAGGTTGAGGCTGGAAAGGGTGTGGGACGGCTCTTATCCCAGCTTAAGAGGGTTCTCCTGCCTTCTTCGTTCTTCGAGGCTTTCGCGTTCGCCTAATCGCACGACAGAGCCGACGAATCGACGCGTACATTGCAAGACGAGAGACCGAGAAAGAAAAAAGACGTCAGCTACAGTTTCCACCGGCGTCAAGCCTTTTCTTACCAAGTAGAATATGTGTCGGGATCGCGGAGTAGGGGAGGATGGGGGGGGGGGGGAGATCCCTCGTATAATTTTCGATCCCAGCGGATTTTCCACGACATTCCAATAAGATTTTACCCGTGATTTGCCGCATGAATCATTGACGATATACGCTGCTCCTGTTCTCGAAATCCTCAAATTCCAGTTCTCCAACAGATCGCGCCGATTTATGATAAATTTATCACGGAAGCTCCGATAGTAAATTGATCTTAATGCTTCATCTCTGTCGGTCGTTGTACGGTTAAGAGCTCGAATATACATGGAAGATCGATGCGCCAACGGACACAACAAGGATATATCCTCTCTTTAGCTATAGTTATACAATTGCGTCAGAGGCTGCAACAGCAGCAGCAGCACCAGCGTCAGAAGCGACAGGGGACCAGCTGACGCTCGTGGAAGCGTAGCGGCACACGGTTCGCCTCGAGAATACCCGACACCCCGGTGGAATTACAACCAACGATGGACGACCGCACATCCTGCCGCGCGGCAAATATTGATTTTGCTACGTGGAATACGACAATGATTTGTCGACGACGTGCTGGATCTTCAACATCCACGATCTCTCTTCTCCCGGCGCGATCCCCCCCTCTCTCTCTCTCTCTCCTCTCTCTGTGAGAGCGCATGCCGCTGGTACTCACGGCACTTCCAAAGCGACACGGCAGAGTTTGAGAAGAACATCGCGAGCTAACAACGAAGGCCCGTGTGCGGGGAGATCGCGAGAGATGAGCTATAAACGCCGACCATAGCGGAGACTCGGGTAAATGGTTCCTATGGAACGATGAGGTGTACTAAGGTAGTAGTAGTCGAGATGAAATTCACAGACGTTGCGAGAAACCAATGAGGGAGACGGAGAAACCTTCCGGACCGCCCGGATGCTGTTTGCACTGCGAGAAAGCGCGGCTTGCCGAGAGAGATTCCGTTGCGTGACCCCGCATACGTATAGGCTTTGGGCACCGTACCTTGGAGTTTGCTCGTCCCTATCTATATATAAATTCACATAATACTGTCTTAGGTACTGTACACGTATTACTTGTCTTTTAGTGCGTTCCTCGAATCGCGCCTATTGTTATTCCGTTTAGTCGCTGTCGGCACGTGGGGTGTTTTTTTTTTTTTTTTTCGTTACCGCAAATAACGTCTTTAGGAAAATAGGGAAAAAAATTGAAAATCGATATTCCGAGTTGATTTTTGAGTGCGAAAAGTGCCGATGAACGTTCCTCGGCCTTTCAGTACTCTCGTCTTAGCTTCTGCGAGGACGCCAGGGGATCGAAGGGGTCCAAGGACCTCATGGTTATCCAGCGTGTCGCTTGAAACTTCTCTTGAGTCGCCCTCCGGTCGAACCAGTTCTTCGACCATTCGATCCTCGATCACGCCCGTCGGACCACAGAGCCGCATACCCGCTCTTTCTTTTTCACCTTTTCTCTATCTTTCTCTGACGCATCTAACATCTCGTTACACAAGTGAGAGAGACACAGGTCTCCCACCTCCGCGTCGTTCTCTGATGCCATCGGTGTTGTGCTCACCTTCGTCACATTCCATCGTCGCACCTACGCTCACGCGAATCGAAACTCACCCTTATTCAACGACTAACAAGTTCTCTAGTTATACCAGAGTCCTTTACAGCATAACTGTGGAGAGATATAATACGCGTCAACACCCAATCGTCGCAACGATTATTGGACGCAGAGAACACGATTTCACGGCGCAAAGGAGGTTTTCCTTCGAGATTATTTCACGGACAATCATCGACTCGTAAGATTATTTCAAAGAGCCACATGTATATCGCGTTCTGTATAATTGAGGCATATTTTTTTTTTTTTTTTTTTTTTTCACGTGAAAAAAATATAAAATATTTGTATCCCGAGATTGCCAGTGAGCGGCTCGCGCCGCTCGTATACTCGTGGCTATGTTCCATATCTCTCTCTCACTCTCTCTCTCTCTCTCTCTCTTTCTCTTTCATTCTATTCGTTTCACCGTACGATTCATCGGATTGCTCGAACCAAGTTCTCGCTTTCCGATTAGCATCGTAAAGCCGTAAATTCTTACGAAAGTAAAGAGTATACAGGACAAGAGAGACGGACGACGCAGGTTGTGTATGTCGCGAGATTTTTACGAGACACCAACGGCTCACAGCCGGTATTCCGAGTGGATTTGCCGCTCGTTATACGACGAAATTTTATATCGCCCGACAGTGAGACAGACCGTCCGAGAGAATGGGACAACGCTCACGCACTCTGTATGTCGCCGGCCACGACACGAGACCCCGGAGAATCAATTTTATATCGCGTGACTAACGCCAAAAGGATTCGAGAAACTAAAAAAGACATTATAAGGGCGTCTGCAACAGTCGGACCACCCAATACCCAAGAAAATTGTGTCCTTTTTTTCATCCAATTGAAAGATCGAATTATTAACAAATTTATTTTCTATTTTTGTTGCAGGTAAGCCTTTTGGACATCTTTTATGCCCGAGAGATCGAACATCGAACGTTTATTAGTGAGTAAAAATGCACCGTACTTCGACACATTTTTGTTCGTAGAAAATTAAACATCTGTTTTATTTTTTAAAAAAAAAAAAAAAAAAAAAAAAAAAAATACAATTTACAATAATGGTACATTCATATGCCATGAATGCGTTTATCTGCAATGTTATTAGTATCTGTTATCTGTAATTTAAATTGCTCGTTTTGTATCGCTCTTTTTTTTCGCATAATCTCGTTATCGTCGGAATGCGTGTTTATTTCGCAAAGAAAGCGCAGTGTATCTGCACAAGCGATGAGTAAAAGAATGAATTATTAAACGCTGGCGATCGTCACTACACGGAGAGAAAAATTTACTAGAAATTACTATGTCGTCTGGTAAAATTCGACAGTGGCGCCATCTATGACGAAAATACTCGATATTATCAGAATTTTTACCACACTTATCGGGGTTTTTACGATTTTCTATGATAAAAATTTGCATAGTTCTCGAAATTTTCATCAGATGCCGTCATTAACTCCGCACTACCAGAAATTTACTAGATTTTTTACTAGATATATGGAGAATTGTATTAAATCCTTTTCTCCGTGTAGTACGATGGACCAATCACGTGGGTGCGTCTCGATAGTCTCCGGTTACACTTTTTCAACAGATGGCGTCATTAACTCCGCACTTCCAGAAATTTACTAGATTTTTACTAGATATATGGTAAATTGTATCAAATCCTTTTCTCCGTGTAGTACGATAGTCCAATCACGTGGGTGCGTCTCGATAGTCTCCAGTTACACTTTTTCAACAGATGGCGTCATTAACTCCGCACTACCAGAAATTTACTAGATTTTTACTAGATATATGGTAAATTGTATCAAATCCTTTTCTCCGTGTAGTACGATAGTCCAATCACGTGGGTGCGTCTCGATAGTCGCCGGTTACTTCCTTTAGTTTACGACGTGTTCGTTTCGTAACTCGCGTTATACTCGTTCGCCAAATGACCAATTTGTCCGTCCAGTTGGAATTTCGTTTTCGCTCGCTTCGAACGCGAGCGGACTTTCTCGTTGTATATGTTTTTTCTTGCCTCGTATACTATAGTAGATATCGTAACCACTGTACGGTATACATAACATTCTCTCGTCTCGACGTGTATCCGCCACTCGATAAGGCAGTTTCTATGTTAATCGATTGGCTTATTATACTCTCAAACGTGTGCGTTACCGCCTCTTCATTTCGCGTTTCAAGCGATTCCAACGAGTCTGAACGCTTCTCCTCATTCTACATTCTCTTCGGAAACGAGACAATTTTATTTACCCTCATTTCTTCCTTCCAATTGTTACGATGGTTTCGAGCAAATTGCGCAGAAAAACGATGAAACATGTATAGCCTCAGGTATTGATTTTTATTTTATAAGAAAAGTAGGAGAAAATATTTCGCGACTCCAGTCGCCTGCTTCGTGATATTTTTTTTTTTATATCGCGACGTGACAAAATTTCGACGGAAACGAAGACAGTCCGACAGGGCGGGTAGCTTTTGTGTCTCGAGAGTTTTTCCAGACACTTATCCGGCAATATCGATTATTGCAAAGAGAGGATTTTCGAGTTTCTCTCTCGCCGTCTCTCGTCACCGCCAAACGAAATCTTTCGGGTGATGCGAGGGACGGGCAAAGAAGAAGATTTTCCTTCCCCTGATGTTTCCCGTAGGATTCTCTTCATCTCGAACGCGATGGGCTCCGTTGTGCCGTGTATGCTTTTCCACTGTGAATGGTTGCGGTACGTGAGTGGCGCTTGGTACGTTAGAAAATGTCTGCTGAGCCCCCGTCGTGGAATATCGTCGAAAAAGCGAGAGACACGGACGAGAGGAAAAATAAAGAAGCACCGGGAAGGGTGGCGGTGGGTGCGCACGAGAGAAACGGATATAAAAGGGTGCAAGCGAGAGAAACTTGACAAGTATGTTCCACTGTTTCCGGCACTGTCGTTTATCCGAATGCCTCGGCTCTGAGTGACTTTCCTGGTACCCGCCACGACTTTGCCGCTCCTCTCTCTTCCAGTTGTCTCTCCACTCTTTTATCTCATTCTTCCTTTTCCCCTTCTTGCTTCTCTTATTTTGTGCACTTTTACGGGATTAGCCGGTTTCCCCGACGCGGTTATACCCCGAGGACCTCACAGAATTACAAAGCCGCTGTTACTCCGCGAAATAATCTTTCCATGGACCGCTTCAACAATTCTTTGTACTGTATAGCGTACATCACCCACGCAGTCGCATAATTCTCGTGTCATCGGAATTACCCTTTTCCGTAATCTGACGCGGTAATCAACACTTTCAAATTGACATTTTTGAAATTTGGTTTTTTGCCTTTTTTACGAAAATCACCGACTATTCATCGATTGAAAAAAATATTGATATTTAATTTTTTATATTTAAAAAAAAACTTTTTTTTTATATTTTTTTATTTATTTTTTAAAATATCTCGAAGAAAAGAATGTATAATCGAATTAACATTTGCGCGAATTTTTTCGTATTCGCAAATTTCGTAAGCTTTGCGCCCGAAAAGTGCGCCCTGCGAAACAAAACGGGCCGCACGTGACGCGTGCCTTGTTACCGGAATTGAGAGTGAATCGGGGCGTAGCAGAACAAATTAGGCCGACCTGCCTCCCTTATACTATATATATACATACCCGCCGTTCTCGCACGGTATACTCGGGCGCTTTGTCCCAATTTCGGCGCGCCGCAGTGCCGGTAATTACCACACGCACCCGTAAATATACTATATATACATCTAGCAGTGTTATCACACCGTCCGGCGAGAAATACTCGGAGGGCTGAAGCATATTCTCCATTTCTCCGTCAGTTTCGTAAAATAGCCGGCAATATAGCTCCGCGACTGCCGAAATCACCGTCGAGTTATAAATATCGTGGGGGGTTTCGACGAGGCTGCGTGCGTTCGGAGTTGTTAGGGTACATTGCTCAGCAGCGTCGTCGCGTGTTCTCCTCGTACTGTTGGAATGTTATACCGACCTTTCTCGCGATACTGCCGGGTCGCAAATTGTCGTGGCAATTCGCGCGTTCCTGTGTTATACTTATTTACATGTATATGTAGCTGTAGTGCCGCTACTTTACGACCGCATCGAGACGGTTTATCATTATCGGGAGTCGACAAGGTCGTCGGCGGGAGAATTAATCGATTGCGCCGGAATCCGATATCGAACTCCGGCTTCGACTTCCGGTTGAACGTTCCGGAAGACTAATATACTGTTGCAAAATTTTTTTTGTAACACTTTTTTTTTATACCGGAAGTTCCTGTATTATCGGTTTTCACTTCATTCCACGATTCCTCAACATCGCAAGAAACAATTTATCGAATCAGACTCGGAAATTTCGTAATTCGAAAAGATTCAGCGAAAATTTCGAGAATTTTTTTTTTTTTTTTTTTTTTTTTTCAATTTTCGGAGTTCGACGGATAACAGCCCGTAATAGTACGCGAATGTTACGTCGTAACATGCGAACGAAATTGTTCGTAAAATTCTTTGGCTTCGAGGCAACGATTATTATACACATATATATATATATATATACATATAGCGTATCCCGTCGCGTCCATACTACGCTTCGTTCAAAATTTTCTTCACTCCCTTTTAA
Organism: Cryptus viduatorius; assembly: GCA_964006125.1. Taxonomy (NCBI): domain Eukaryota; kingdom Metazoa; phylum Arthropoda; class Insecta; order Hymenoptera; family Ichneumonidae; genus Cryptus; species Cryptus viduatorius. Next base: position 17,478,083 of record OZ023225.1, on the reverse strand, counting down.
TGGCTCCGCGCTTTAAGACACGTTACAGTATAACATAATCGACGCTGATGAGGGGGCTGTGCTTCGGAAAAAATTTGTTCGCAATGGCTGTGACGCGACAGGGACGACCCCGGGGTATCGAATATATGCAGCGTCGAACTCTAACCATAGTTTTCGTTCCAACAGGACTCGCGAAGCCTCCGGGGCTTCTGTCTCACGCGTTCATCGCGTACTGACACACGTGTATATATATATTCGTACGGGTTATACGATCCTCGACCGTCGCGAATTACCGATGTAAATCTCCGCTCCTCTACAACACGGAACGTCCGCTCATTTCCGGGATTTCTCCGACACTTTCGAGAGTTCTTTTCGATGCACTTACGCATGATGCATAAATGCAAACCATGCGACCCATTCTCGAATTTTTTTTTTTTTTTTTTTTTTTTCGGAGTATTATTTTTTTTTACACACATTATTTTGGCACAAAAGTTGCAAGAGGCTAAAAAAAATAAATGTTTTGCTTTTTTTTTTTTTTTTTCGAAAATATCGGCAATTATCTTACGATCCGATTTATCACTCGTCACAAAAATCGCTCTATCAGACCAATTCCAAAATTTCCAAAAAAAATTTCTGGATTATATTTCGAATTTTTCGATCTCTCGATCTTTTCTTTTTTATTCTCTTATTTTTTCATCGTCCAATTTTCATTTCAAAATGTATGGTTGACGTTTCGTTCACGTCGCGATTTCTTGTCCTTTCGATATAACGAAGTCTCGTATGTAAGCTCGTTTTCCCTTGTCCGCGATAACGAACAACTAGTTTGCTTCCACTTGAATGGCTGGAATAGACGGTCCATACTGTTGCTGCAGTGGCAACAGTAGCATAGCGGCACTTGATGCTGCGCCGAGGTGGAAGTTACACCGGTTGCCAAGCCGGGACGTCGTTACCGAGTAGCAGAGGAGAGAAACGAAAAAGCTCCCGGACGATGAGAGACACTCACCTCGTCGACGAGTTTCCGTGTGTCCGCTCGGACCGGTCGCGATATCGCGCGTTCAAAGGTCCGCAGAGGGGGAACGGCGTCTCTCCTGTCTGAACACTGCAGGAGAGTTGCCCGTGATGGTCTCGAGAGTAGACGACAGAATCGAGCACAACCACAGTGTGTCCGTCCACCCGCGCTCTCGGAAATACACCAGAAAGGAAAAAAAAAAAAAAAAAAAGACTGACTCCCTTAACAAAGTTTTCTCGTTTCCCGATTCTAAAAGGGCCTCTGCCATCGAACGGAGCCCACGAACAAAGTGCTCTCCGACCTCGGCGATATAATGCGACATCCTCCGCCAGTCCATCAAGAAAAATGTACCGAAAAAAAAAAAAAAAAAAAAAAAAAAAGAATATATAACGGAAGGAAAAACTTCGAATATTTCAACGGCGAGGGAAACTAATTCGATTTTCGATGTAAATTTAATTTCGATTTTTTTCGTGGAATATGCGAGAAATTGCTTTTTATCGGAAATTTTTTAAATAATCTCGTCGGTTTTCTGCGAAATCACGTTTTTTTTTTTTTATTATTTGCCACGAACATTTATGTCATTTAATTTCTGACACATGAGCGTGGAGTTCGGAACAGCGAATAACTCCGTCAATACATCGAGAATAATGAAGAAATAAGATGAAAAAAAAGTTTATTGCAAATCGGTAAAAAGCGCTTTGCCACATTTCGCTGTTTACAAAAAAAAAGAGGGTAGAAAGGGTATAAAATAAATGGAAAAAAATGTTGGGAGAGGCGGCAGCGATTCTTTGCCGATGCTGGGTCAGCGACCAAAAGGCGTAACCACCGTGTGTGCCACTGGCTATGCTGAAGCCTCGAGTATATCCATTGAAAACGCGTGCGAACCATTACCTCGGGTAGCGGGCATCGACGTAGTCTTGTTAGCGGTGCCGAGAGGAGCATCGAGAGAGAGTGCTCGATTGGACCTGACCGCGCGGAACGAGATGGAACGAAACGTAACGTAACGGGTGAAAAGGGGCGGAATAAAGAGTACGAGAGAAGTTGGGCGGAGAACGGGGGGTCGCATCGGGCAGCTCACGCGGAAGCGCGATATATCCCCGGGGCTGGTGGTGCATCACCGTCATTTATTTTGCTTTCTCGTTACCGCCGACAGGATCGACGGGGCAAGCAAAAGCCTATAGGTCCGACGGGACGAGAGAACTCACAGATAGGAAAGCCCTGCGAACGACGAGGCAACCCTCCGCGACTCCGATCTGATAGATAGATGAGAGTGAACGCGTTGCCGCATGAAACTCACACTATAAACGACACACCCAGGCGCCCAGTAGAGGGAAAGAGAAATAGAAAGAGCGATGAGCGCGCGAAAGAATAAAAAGATAAAAGAAACGTCTCTCTATCTCTCTATCCTCTCCGAACTCCAACAATTGGCGTCGTGACCCCGACGAATGCGTCACTGGTGGAGTAACGAAAAGAACCGGAAGTACTGCGCGCGGTCCTCGATTGATACCTTCCAATAAATATATTACCTACACATATAGGGGAGACCGGGGCATAACGGACCACCTAAGGAATATAGAACGTTGTCATGAATTCCGAGGCATGAAGAGACCGTTCATCACCAAATGCAAATCACAACAACTATTTCGAGGTTTTCGAAAAATTTCCGAGAAAAAAATCATACAATTCGGGGGCAAAATTAGTCATCTCTCAAAATAGGGAAATTTTGTTATCGAGATTTTTCGATCTATGGACTTGAAATTTCGAGTGTAACCTAAAATAATATCATTTTTGGTATTGAATTTGACGAAAATCAATATGGCCGCATTCTACGAATGTTTCATTTTTCCCGATCCATTTTGCCCCCATCTCCTCTATACGCGTTTTCACAGATATCGTATTGTAATGAATATAAAAAAAGCAATCAACTCAATTTGTTAGGTATCCAATTTTTCGTTTTCATATTTACTTTGAAATTGGAATTATTGATTTTCGTAAAACATCGATCGATTTTTTTGGAGCGTTGCGGCAATTATTAAACGGTCCTCGAGAGTACAAAGAACGCGGGGGCCTTTGCCGGATTCCACGGGGAGTCGAAAGATTATGTTTACCGTTCGTAAACGCGATTAGGGGCATCGAATATTCGAGTGTTATACGCGTATAATACGACTTGTCCGGCGCAACAAAGACCAGTGATGCTGGCAGCCCGCGCGCGCGTGACGCGTCGCGAGAGATCGATCGATCGTTTCCATAGAGAGGTGACCGGCGTTACCCTATAGAAAGCTGCAACGGCATTTACCGCACTGTGTGTATTATATCGGGTCAGCAAGTTCTCTTCGAACGATATACCCTGCAGTACAGATTGTGTGTTTCTATAGACGAGCGTGAAACTCACTCCAAAAGTTCACTGGCAATCGATTATCGGCCGAGCGACAACCTCGAGGAGGCCCGTCGGTATATTAATCGTGATTGACACATTTTTATCGCTACTCTCTTCCCAACGATAAAGCGGCAAAACTGACGTTTTTAATGTATATAACAGACGCAATTGGTCGTGTCAACGATACCTCGCGACTATGGAATCGCAAAACATTTGACAACGTTTATCTATCGATGTTTCTTTTCCTTTTTCTACCTCCACTTCGACATTTCGGATAGTGAATATTTATCGTATCGACGAAGCGTAACCCAATTATCAAAATTGTAAGACTCACTATACCGAATTATTTCCGACTTCTCCATACCGCGCTGAAGTAAAATCGATTTTTTTTATCAACCGCAGCGATCAGTTACGTTCGTAAGAATTCTTTTTACTTTTGACTTTGATAAGGTAACACCGAACGGCGATAGATGCGATTCGTCAATGAGATGAAAAAAAAAAAATCGTTTGTGCTTTTAATGCTGAAAGAAGTATTGAAAATCTTATTGAATGCTTTTGCACATCGTCCGTCAACGAGCACAATATCGAAACTGGAACACTCTCTCGCGCCCCCCAGCGGCAGAATACAGAACTGACCGCACACTGTTATTTGAAGTACCCGTCGGCGCCAAAGTTTCGCTTGCCGTTCGTTTCAATTAAGCTAATGTCGCCTTCGGCCAGGTCACGTCTGTGGCCAATAAGACCAGAAGCAAGCGAAACCGGCATCACCAATAGACATACGACTACATGTATGTGAAACAGCAGATTTTACCATAGCAGTTATACCGCATCTCTCGTATCACTTTCGCATCTACGTGATCACTTTGAAGTTAATTTGGAGCTCTGCTACGATGCGTTGCCGATCCACCCGCAAAACGTCGACGGCAAACCGTCGGCTCCGCAACGCATTTGACTCGAAAGCTGCTAATTGATAATTACAAAAGTTTTCGACCGATGCATTCCACGCACCAGTTGATTCGCTGCGACGTTAAACTTCCGCGGTGTATCCTTCGTCCATTTTCCTCGAAAACACCGTTTCTGCAACACGGTACACCGATTTTCGGCGCTCGGCAAACAATTTCCGGTCGAGCGATACTCAGTCAAACGTGAGAATCGTCCGCGACAAGTTGTCGCCATTTATTAGTTTGCGCGATTCGGAAAGTCACTGCAATACCACAATAGAGTCAAACTTCGCGCATTCGTATCGTCGGCCGGTACAGCCATTATAACCGAAACTGAATCGAAGGAAGGATAGTGTGGCGTTGAAGGACAATGTAATGGAATTGGCTGATCGCAACATACGTACTTATTACACACGTAGTCCGCGTAATTTTGGTAATTTCATGCTTTCGTCGACGTGGGGACCACTTTTCTACCTCACGGGAAAAGACATACACACGCGAATCTTTTCACGTTCGATCCCCTGGAAAGACCTCTTTCGATTTGCATAACGGTTAACTCCACTGTTTGCCGAACGTGCAAAAATTTGCTGACGTTTTCTCTCCATCGTCCGCGATGTCGATCTCACAGTGTGATAAGAACGTTAGACCTTGCGAACCGAGAGTAGTCAGAGGCACCGGTATGTGGAACGATACACTTGGACTTCTGTTCAAATACCGATTTTCACGATTTTCATGATGTTTTAGCGAGATAATTATAATTGCACAAACTCGTCAGGGTCATTCGTTTCACGCCACTCGTATACGTAGAAAATCGGCGAGGCACCAGTGTGCGGAACGATACACTTGGACTTCTGTTCGTATACCGATTTTCACGATTTTCATAATGATTCAGCGAGATAATTATAATTGCACAAACTCGTCAGGGTCATTCGTTTCATGCCACTCGTATACGTAGAAAATCGGCGAGGTACCAGTGTGCGGAACGATACCCTTGGACTTCTGTTCTTATACCGATTTTCACGATTTTCATAATGATTCAGCGAGATAATTATAATTGCACAAACTCGTCAGGGTCATTCGTTTCATGCCACTCGTATACGTAGAAAATCGGCGAGGTACCAGTGTGCGGAATGATACACTTGGACTTCTGTTTATATACCGATTTTCACAATGTTGTAGCGAAATAATTATAATCCCACAAACTCATCGGGGTCATTCGTTTGACGCCACTCGTATATGTAGAAAATCCCACGTAGAAAATCTGCGAAGCACTGGCATGTGAAACGATACACTTGAACTTCTGTTCAGATACCGATTTTCACGATTTTCTCAATATTTTTACAAAATAATTATAATTGCACAAACTCGTCGGGGTCATTCGTTTCACGCCACTCGTATACGTAGAAAATCCCACGTAGAAAATCTGCGAAGGGACTTCTGTCATATACCGATTTTCACGATTTTCACGATTTTCACAATGTTTTAGCGAGATAATTAAAATTTCACAAACTCGTTGGTTTCATTCTCGAATCACATTTAATGCTCATGTGTCCAAACCGATCTTATAGCCCGTGAAAGTATCGCGATTTCCGCAACATCGATTGGTATTTATCGATTTCGCGGCTTTTCTCGCTCGAGAGCGCGAGATAATAATGAACAGGTGACTGGACGTACGGTAAGGTAGACGTCCGCGAGTGTATCAAAGGAGTGACAAAGTCATCAATGGATATATACATCGCGCAATCAATTATGCGACATTCGCGTCATTACGGTGGGTTACGACCGCGGAGATCGATATTCCGGCATAATGACGTACAAGGTATAGGTGGAATAATGGAAACGTCAGATAAGATATTCCTCATGAATTATCATTCGAGGTCAGTTCAGTTCACGAGTTACGCTGTACGCAGGGATCTGTATATAAGCGCTTTATTAATCGTTATTCTCGTCTCCCGACGACCGCGTGTGCCAAGAACATTCGTGGATTTAATATATTATATAAGTACATATATATATTCATATATATGTATACGCGTCTGCGTATTCGACGCATAATGGATCGAGCATTAGTATGCGAGGAGCGAACATTTATAATTGTCATTCGCAGTACCGCGAAAATATCTTATCGGATTTATACCAACGGAAGAACTGCTCGTCTGTTGTCTGGTGAACTCATTTGGCCCCCGTGCCGGACTTATTACCCCAGTTTAAGTTCTCGTAGAGAGGCCTCACGTAATGATTTCCGTTTTCGTACGACGAATAAACTCGACGAAGAGAGATTGAGAAAATAAAAAGTTGCAAGAAAGAGAGCAAGACACGCGCCCGGCTTATGTGAATATATATATATATATATATATATATATACATATACGCCGATGGGCCCAAACGATTGTCTCCGCGAGACGCTCGGGGACGATGCAGATGGCCTTCTTGCTGCGGCAAAGAGTAGTTAGTATCGCGAGAAAAGACCTACGTGCGTGCGTTGCCCGTGCGTGTGACTCTCTCGCGCGGTGCGTCTCGCCGCGACGCTTCCGTTCCCGCAGGTGCCTCGCCAAGGAGGCGCGCACTACACACGCCGATCTCCCAACTTGCGAACGCAACAAAAATACCTTCCGAGACACTCATATGACTTTTGTGTCTTCGCGTATGCGTGGCGGAGGAGGTAAAAAAAAATAACGTATTATAAGGAACAAACGGGTCACGCACCGTTGCGAGCAACTGCAGCGGGCCAATCATCGGGCTTCCCTCAGGCGCGCCATTTTGCCTGAGGAAATACGCGTAAGTGCGTTTCGGAGATCGTTATAGGTCACCGCGAAGAGGCGTGTCCTTTCTGCTGACTCCTCGATCTTGTCGCCTACTGCCTTCTTCGCGCATTGCGCAATAATTTTATATGCATGAAACTTGTCGCGTAAACGAGGCGGAGACGCCGATACAACAAATCGCCCGGCGAGATGTGTCGATAAACGCAGAGGGCAATGCGGGCCATGCGGGTTATTTGACGAAACGTTCGCCTAATTGGATCGAAAATCAACGTATTCATAGCGACCCTTTGTACTTCCGATGCGATTAAACGCGAAAAAAAATTATCAACGATCCCTTTTTTCTGCGAATTTCATGAATCGCACCGCAATTGCCTTCTTTTTCTTCTATCGCTGAGAGAATTATTTCTCGCGTGTTCGCGTGGTTTTCATATTTAAAAATATATATATATCGATAGGAATTTACGACATAATCGGATTTCTATGCCATTAAAGTCCGAAACTACAGTCCAAGATTCTAGTTTTTTTTTTTTTTTTTTTTTTTTTTTTTTTTTTCACTGCTCTTTTACGCAACATATACGTAAATACAGAAAAAGAGCTCTTAACGACGCGAATTTATTTTTCCATTTCCCGGTGAAAATTTCGTCGAGTCGTCTCGACTCCGGGGTTTTGTTGCTGCTCCCGTATGCCCCCAGTATTTTTCGTACATATACGCGCACGTATTATGGGTTGCATTCATATATATATGTATATCTACGTGATGCGAAGAAAAGCCGGGTCGCGAGTATAAAGTATCTTTCAACAGCGGTGCGCTGCGGGCTGGAAGACCGACTGCATTTTGCGGGAGCACTATTACCACCGTGAACGAGCGCATAGATGTTTCCTAGTTGGTGTACGCCTACAGCACACAGTTAATACTACCGAGAGCCCCTCAGTGGCAGCAACAGCCGAGCAGCTTCATGCGCTCGCAACGCGTTTGTTTCTCTTTCCTTCTTTCTCCTCGTCCCTCGAAACGCCGCGCGTCCGAGTCGCATTACCTTGCGGCTACCGTGGCTAAATAACCTATTATGCATTCCCGGGGGTACGAAGAGCCCGAAGGAGAACGGGCGCACCTCTGTATGTGCTACGTATACCCCCCGAAGAGAGTCTCTCTATGCCGTACGTTTTCTCTTTCGTTTCTTCCCTTTCCTCCGCCTTCTCTTCTCCCTTCTATGTTCCCTCTGCCGTTGTGGCTGTTGCTCGCTGTTCGCAGGAGAACCTCCGCGCGGACCGAGATATTTCGCGCCACGGCAGAAACCCTCACGCTCCGTTTTCTCGGGCTTTGCAAACCCCGTCGCCCATTACTCCCTCATTTACTCCGGGAGCTCATAGAAATGTAATTAAATCTAAGCGGACCGCCGCTATGATGTTACGGAGCAACGGATACATTCACCTCGTATATTCTCTCGTACGCTTATGCCTCTTGGTACCGTGGTGGAGTTATGGTTCTGCTGACCGTGGCCACACGTTAATACATGTGTAATCACGTGGGAAACAACTTCTCTCGCTAAAAAAAAAAAAAAAAAAAAAAAAAAAAAAATCGTAATAATTTTCGCCTAAAGTCATTTTTTCGTATATGCAACGCTGCATATGTGCCGCGACTCTGTTATCGCGATTTCGAGAAAATAATTACTTACGAATAATAATAAATAATTATTGCGACTGCGCAAATGCACGTGGGAATATATATATATACTTTTATATCTGACGATATTTACGAATAATATGCACGACGCACACCCGCACAGTATTGCAACGACTGCACGATTCCAACGCCAGGAAATCCTCAATGGCCCCGGCGCTTCCTTGCATTATAAGATCTATATAAATATCTACATATATATATATATATATATAAAAGGGTGGTACAGTATTGTACGGCTTGATAGTTACGCCCAACGTTTCGATTAACTTGCAAATGAAATGGAAATTGAAATGATAAACAACCGCTGTCGAGAATATATATATGCGGAGAATAATACATTTTCTTGGCAATCCGCAAACAATTATTTATTCTGTATTTTTTAGATTTTTTTTTTATTTTTGTTTATTGTTCATTCTTACTTACTGTATCGTCTGTGAAGTCTCGAATCTTTCGTTCGCGAGCTTACAGAGTCGTATCCGTAATGAAATATTTCTCGCCTGTTTATCCGAGAGCGGGAGAGAGAGAGAGCTTTCCGCTCGTGGCAATCGCCTCGTCTTGTCGACAGAACAATATCGATGCTTCTATGTATTCTATGTAACTGCGATGCGAATCCATCTCCACCGTTTCTCGATTTCTTCGCTTTGCGTCTTTTTTTTTTTTTTTTTTTTTTTCATCCCTCTTCCTTGCAGTCGTGCTTATACCTTGCCGTATGTATTAACCCCATCTACCTATACACCTATCTTGCCAGCAAGTTACTCTTAACTTTCGAAGTTTATCTTTCTCACGAGTTCTCCTCTCTTCTCGACTTTTCTTTCCTTGTTTCCTCGTCTCCCCCGCTGTCGAGTCGGAAAACTCTCGGCTAGCTGTTAGCTAGCTGGGGGACTGGTGCGGGGGATGGTTCGCAAGGATGCAAGCTTCGTTCGTCCAGAAGGGTTGGTCGACTTTTCTCTTTTTATTCTTCGCTCCAAACCCGACACTGCCGAGAGATCTCCTGGCTACATTACTTCCTCGTACATTGCCTTTTCACCGTCCGACATCGAGTTGCCTCTGCGAGTTTCGACTTTTTACTCGACTCCTCCCTCTCCGCGATCTTCCCCATCGCGGGGTACTGTACTACCCATTCGGACCACACCGCGCGCGTTTCCAGTCGCTGACTCTCTTGGCTCACGAGGGGGTGCTTCACCGTCGAGCGAGTCGTCGAGCCAACCCTGCCGCTCGCCCTCCCCCGCGTTCTCCCACTCCCAGAGTCAACTTTATACTCGTCGGGTTATGAATACCGTGATTGCGAACGAGGTGAGGGGTTGCCGCGTTGCCTGACTCTCTCGCGGCTATACGAGATCAGGACGAAAAGTTGGGCTTCTCTCCGGTCATTTTAGAAACGAGAAACTGGGTCACCACGACAGACATACCTCGCAGAGAGTTGTATAGGGTGCTGTGTGCCAATGGAGGGGTTGTAGAACGAGCCGTGGTGCGCTGGTGGCTACCGCGAAGAGAGAGATACGCAGCTCGTTCACCAGAGTCGGGAGTAGTTATAGATACTGTATAGAGCGTCGGCGGAGTCCAGTAGTGAAATTGCCGCCCCACTCGATCCGAATTTCACGGGAAACTGCGAATGGGCTGAAGCTTACTGGCAGAGGGATTCAAGAGGAAATTCACTCCGTACGAAAGGATGATAAATACGCCGCATGGATGAACGTGCAGCCACGATGCGGTTCCCGTTCGTCGGCGATACGTGATCTCAGCCCTATTCGTCAGGAATCGATTCGTTGAAAATTCGAGACGTGGTTTCGCAAAGGTGCTGAATCTTTTGGTTACCATTTACCGTTTCCACATAAGGTACATTTCAATTGGACGGCGATATACGGCTGTAGAGGAGAATGGGGGTAAAATGGACCACTTAAGGAATATAAACCGATGTTACGATTTCTGAGGCGCGAATGAACTGTTTATTATCAAATCAAATTCATGACAAAATTTTTGGGTTTCTGGGAAAAAAAATACACTTCGGGGGGTAAAATGGAACACCTCTTAACTGCGGTAACTGTGGTGTAGATATTGTGGTTCGCAATTTACGAATTTCAGAATTATTCAAATGGATCCCGAGACCATTAACTTTTAAAAAATCGATCTATCGATCTAATGTCGTGAAGATCGTAAATCGATCGATAAGTACGAAAAATATTGGTAAATTTGAAAAATGCCTATTGATTTCGTAAAACAAAGTCGTCTGTACCCTATTTTGCTTGATTTCCTTCCCTTAGCGAATTATTGTTGCATCGCTCGTTTTATCGGTTACTTCGTAGTATTTTCCATTGCGTCTTTCATGGTGTACAGCATCAATCTATAAACATCACTCACCCCGAGTGCCTTTACACTTTCGATAATTGCCCGATCGCCGATCACCGAGAACGATGTCTATTCGTTCCAACTGCGGGATCGGGAGATACTCCATTCGAAACCCTTTATTTCATAGCCTCGTCTTCGTCTTATTCTCACACTTGGGGTTATGCGATCGAAAAGCTTGAATAATTCACTGTGAAGGCAGAGATTCTCGGTTATTTTATTTATTTTATGTATTCCACATTGTGACGAATGGGCGCAGCGATTAGCGTCAATCGTAGCGGCGCGGTGATATTTGTTCGTTAACCCCTCGAAGAGACTCGTTCGTCGTTGGCGGTGACGTTTGTGAGAGAGAGAGAGAGAGAGAGAGAGAGAGAGAGAGAGAGAGAGAGAGAGTCGCCCGGGAAGTAACCATTGGCTAGCGAATAACCTATAGTTATAACTAAGTAAGCGAAGAGTAGCCATGGACCAGCGCCATCAGGCAATGCGAGAAGGGTAGCAGCTCTACCGTACGAGTTCTCGGTGCGCTCTTCTCTCCTAATTGACGTGGCCATCCTGCTCTCTTCTCATTCCTCGAGCGACATACCTCTCTCAACTCTTTCCTTCGTCTTCGCTTGAGTCTCAGCGGAACACGAACAACGGGAGACGAAAGAGCGAAGAGGTAGTCGTCGTCCATCTTGTCGCCTCTTCTCCTAACGACCTTTCTAAATCTTGAAGCGAAAGCGAAGACTCGCGCAAGAATAGACCGGCCATTACTACAGTTCGAAAAGAGTTTCCCGAACGAAAGACACTTCGAACTTTCGTTTACGATGCGTTTAATATGAAAAACAAAATTAATAAAATTTTTTTTAAAAAGCAAAACAACGGGAGAACATTAACGAATAAAAGTTCCGATGACTTATCAAACTCGTTAAAAGCTTCGGTCATAATAATATTTAAAACTGTCGTAAAAAGTCCCGCGTCTATCTGTCATCCAATTATCGGTTATATTTTCAATCGTCACAGAATTGCAAGCCTAACCTCAAAATTTTCATCGTATATATAGTTTATCTCGATACGATTTTCCAATCGCGACGTTCTAAATTAACAATGTGCCTTTTGACACATAGCCCGCAGTATTTCAGTGGCGCGTTCGCGTTTCAAGTGCAAATTCACTGTTTCCCAGAAGTTTGCAACCCGCAAACGGAACCCCGATAAACAACAGTCTCGTTTTTTTTTTTTTTTTTTTTTTTTTTTTCTTTCCCTTACACACGCCGCAACTGTGCGTATGTAGGTTGCGATTCCCTCTGTCGTTCATTGGCCGAATTTATTCGAGTCATAGTTACGTTCGAAGCTCAAAATACGGTGGCTGTAGTCGTCGCCCGGTACACAAAGTTCGATAGACGAATGTGCCGCAGGAGCTTCACGAGTTGGCGCACCAAAACGGCTCGGAGAATGAAAATCGTGGCGTGTACCAGCCGACGAGCGGCGGAGAGGCCGAAGTCAAAGCGGAAGTAGGATACGGGTCGGAACGAGAGTGAGCGAATGACTAGTTTCTGTATGGGTACAGGGGCTCCCGAACTAGCATCACCGCGAGAGAGGTGAGTTGCAAAGGGTTTTCGGAGGGTTGCACGGCAGTGGGGGCGGCAAGCATTCGAAACGGGGATTTTGCTCTACAGAGAGCGTGAGGTTGATGCGCCACCGGTGCGGGACGGAATTTGAGAGCAATCGACTGAACGACACGCCGCAAATCAAACCCGTCCATGGTGTTCCAGTGCACCAAGTTTCAACCAACCCTCACCCTCCCAACGAGAGTTCCCTTTCACTCCTCGTTTCTACTGCCTCGTTCTCCACTACCATTGCAACCGGTTCGTTCGGTCACTGGTTCCATCGAAGGCTTCGTTGCGATCCCAAACTCGCTCGTCGTGCACAGAGAGACTCTCTCTCTCTCTTTTCTCTCTCCTCTCTCTGTCGCTTGCGCTCTGTTCTCTCAATTCAAATTGACGCTTCTCCACACCATCAGTCGTTTGGGTGTTGCCCCGCCGGTTCGACAGCTGCTCCCCATCGATGCGTCACCTCGCTTACGCATTACACCGGCGTTACTGTTAATTGAATCGATTGCTTCCAGATTGGCGAATGCTCCGGTAGCCCGTAAAGCGAATCAGAATCACGACGGTATAGGTGTAGATGAAAGGGTGGGGGATGAAGGGGGTGAAGTCAAGTTGTAATAGAAGTTGCGCCGATTTGGCATAGAAACCATCGATATCTATTCAATGCGTTTTATGGTCCAACTATCGTGTGGTCTTTCATTGATCGGTTGCCAACATCTGTATAGCTTACTGTCGAAGCAGCGATTCCATGCCGATTTGGATTAACTCCGGAAAGTATCGTCGATAGATCGATACTACATATATATCAATGTACTACACCCCCCCCCCCCCCGTACGCCTCTCTGGTGCACTTTGCCGTAGCATCCCAAGATAGCGTTAGGTTAGTGTGCGGAACGTCTACGATCGAGGAATCGCACGATTCACTTTGTCAACGCCTCTCTCTCTCTCTCCATTCACGAGCGGCAAATCCCCTTGGAAAATCGAGCGGAATCCTCAGCGCCAAATCCACTTTTCCTCCAAAGCTAGAAGACACCCACGCGCTTGCAAGAAAAGCTTTTATCCCAAGAGTCGGGCCGGTTGTGTAGAATGAAAAACGAATTTGTACCTTGGTCACGTGTTTCTCGTCGAGACAGGAGACAATTGTTTATCGCCCTGTGTGCGCGCGCGCGCGCGCGCTTATTCGACGCGCGTATTCAATCGTTGGCTGAACGATTTGTATCGATAGAAACGATTTTCTCGCTTGCATTTTTACGATATCGATGTTTTGAGACAAATACATTTTTTTTTTTTTTTTTTTTGATAATTGATTGGTTACTTATGTTTGTTTTTGCTTTTTTTGGTCAATTTACAGATGCACCGCGTATAAATCGACGAAATTGACGCGAGGAAGTGAGAACGAAATGAAGGCTCTCGTGGCGTCAATCGCGCTGATTCTTCTGATTTTGGACGATGTTGCCGGTGTCGAGTGGAAAAACAGCGCTGTACTCGACAACAATTTTCTCGTGTTATGGTTACCGGAGGAAAATCAAATTACGTTCGAAGTTCAAGTGAAGACACAAGGATATGTGGGCCTCGGATTCACGAGAGGCGATCGGCAAACCGGCGCCGACATAGTCATCGGTTGGGTCGACAACAATAGTCAAGTTCATCTTCAGGTGAGTCATCGATTAATGTTTTTTACGCAACTTCCATATCGTCGAATATGATCGTTTACGCGAAGAAATTCTAATGAAAAAATATTTCGATTTTTCGTGAAAAATCGTTATTTTTTTGTGGACATTTTTTTTTTTGGCTTCTTATTTTTTTTCTTTCGATCCTTGCCGTGTTCAAAATCTGTACGCAAGTTTTTTATTTTAATTTGTATTCTTCATAACGATTTTTATGCCGATCTTCATGCCGATTTCGATAAATTTGCGACAGAATATTCTTGACTAACATCGTAAATTCGCCGGCGTGCAGCAGCGCCGATCTTGTGTTGCGATAATATACATTCTTACGTTCGACCGATAATAAAAAATATTTCGATTTTTCGTGAAAAATCGTTATTTTTTTTGGCTTCTTTTTTTTTCGATCCTTGTCGTGGTCAGGAAATTTAAATAACTCACCGACGGTCATCGATCAAAATCAGAACGCAACTGTTTTGTTTTAATTTGTATTCTTCATAACGATCTTCTTGCCGATCTTCATGCCGATTTCGATAAATTTGCGACAGAATATTCTTGACTAACATCGTAAATTCGCCGGCGTGCAGCAGCGCCGATCTTGTGTTGCGATAATATACATTCTTACGTTCGATCGATAATAAAAAATATTTCGATTTTTCGTGAAAAATCGTTATTTTTTTTTTTTTTTTCGATCCTTGTCGTGGTCAGGAAATTTAAATGACTCACCGACGATCAGCGATCAAAATCAGAACGCAACTGTTTTGTTTTAATTTGTATTCTTCATAACGATCTTCTTGCCGATCTTCATGCCGATTTCGATAAATTTGCGACAGAATATTCTTGACTAACATCGTAAATTTGCCGGCGTGCAGCAGCGCCGATCTTGTGTTGCGATAATATATATTCTTACGTTCGATCGATAGCATATACAATCGACATACCGTACGGATCTGGTTTTATGCACCATGCGGAGTAGCGCGCGGTTATATATCGAAGTGGCGCGCGAGTGCCGCCGGTCTTCCGTCGAATATCGTAATGATCGTTCGGGAACACTAATCTATCGGGTAGGTAGGCTACATAATGATAGTAGTTCGTTGGTTAAGTAACGGGTGTCCCGTTTCGATCGCATCGATCCGATAGTTATCAATCCTCGAACAACCGAAGTGGCTTCACTCGATCCGCGCCCTGTCATTACCCCATCCGTCTCTCTTTCGCTCTTATTCCACTTTGCGCCGCGATCTTTCCTCTCACTGGTTCTATCTATGACGGATAATCGAGCGCGTTATTCCATCGCGACATTGAGCGAATACCTGCAACGGCATCTATCTTCAATTTCTTTTTTATTCGTCTTAATCGCTCTACTTGGTGACAATAAATGAATAAAGTTAGACACCAATCCCTATTCCCTCTTCAATCGCAATTCATCTCACTTATGAGAAAATTAATGGCTACCGATCCGGTTGATTTTAAAGAATTGCGCGATAGTATCATTCCCGATCGACCGGCTATTTCCGGTAAACAAATTTCTCGAAAAAAAAAAAAAAAAAAAAAACAGTACGATCATTCATCTCACTTATGAGAAAATTAATAGCTACCGATCCGGTTAATTTTAAAGAATTGCGCGATAGTATCATTCCCGATCGACCGGCTATTTCCGGTAAACAAATTCCTCGAAAAAAAAAAAAAAAACAGTACGATTACTCGTCACACTTATGAGAAAATTAATAGCTACCGATCCGGTTGATTTTAAAGAATTGCGCGATAGTATCATTCCCGATCGATCGGCTATTTCCGGTAAACAAATTCCTCGAAAAAAAAAAAAAACAATACGATCACCGGAAGGAATGTCTTGAATTAAACTTGGATGACGAAAGACCAAAGACGGACGTCACGTACCAATCTCGATTGCTAGTATAAGATGCGACACGTGTAGAAAACCGACGAATGAATCGGCATCTCACGCGAATCATTCATTGAAGCATTTTTATCGCGTCAATTTTATAATCCTCGTCGTAAAACGATATTTTAGTCCGATTGATCAGAAATGTCAAACGGAACTGTGTACGACGAGTTCGGAAGGATGACATTTATCAAGTATTCATCATTTCCGGTCGCTCGGTGTGTATCTATATAAATTGCAAACAGCAATACACACGCGCGAGTCTATAACGAATGACATAGTGATACACGCGGGCGATTGATCGATCGGTATACATTCAATTTCTGTGTAGCTGCGGAGTAAGATACTCGGATACTTGCGGTCCAAAGAGACTTACATATCGCCAAGATATCTCGATTTCTTATATAATAAAATGAAAGCTACACGAGAAGAGCCATGAAAAACCGGTGTATATAATATCGCGAAGCAATTTTCTTCTCCTTCTCGTTGTTTTTTCTTCTTTTTCCTCAACCTCGTCCTTCGCTTCTATTTAGTTCAGTCGGTTCTCGCTATGCCTCGCATCCGTCCGTCGTCTTCGCGTATCACTCGACGAATACATCCTCACACCGGTTTCTCCAGCCAACCGGTAGTCTCGAGACTGATCGGCAAAGGGGAAAAGCGTCTCTCGGTGGATAGGAAAGATTCTCGCACAGGCGGTGCAGATCGATTCAGAGCAAAAGCACTATATCTTCGAGGGCTTTATAACCGGAGAGCCTATGTGCCTTATATCTACGCAAGTCAGACCGCTGCGCTTTCTTCGCAGTAGCATCATACCGATCTCCTTCTCTCTCTCGCGTGTCCGCAATTTTTCCGGTGGAATCGGTTGACCGAGCAGACTCCCGCCTTTCCATAATGCATGTTGCCTCGACGGCTCGATGCTTATGTATATATATACGTACGCCGACGCGACGGCGACGGACGAGAAACTTGCACAACCGGCGCTCCTCAATGTTCACCCTGCAACTTCGTCTTTTCTTGATCCTCGCTCTTTCTTTTACTCTCCTCCGGCTCTTTCCTATCGCTCTTCATTCTTTCGTCCGTTCGCTACGTTACCGCCGTCTTTGCCGCTGGACTGTCCTTCGTTCGTCCTCTTTGGATCCCCTTTATCGTCGTCTTATATATATATATATATATATATCTATCTATATATGCAATGCATCTCTTTTTCCTTCTTTGATCTCCTCTCGTCTCGTCTCGTTCGTATTTCTGCGTTGTACGATCGACTCTCGCTATGCGAGATCGCAGCCGTCGCGCCGGACGTTCTCATACCACGGGACGCTGTCGTTCCGCAGCCACCGGCACAACAGCCACCACGACGATCGCCAATGGCCGAGTGAGAAGCTTTTTTTCGTTATGATCGTAATCTTAGAACCAGACCAGCGGAGAGCCCGCGGGCATCTCCCTTCGACCGACCGGTCGAGTGCTGGGAGTACCGCGAACATACGTATAATACACGCAACCCGCACGATATCTCGATCGTCGTTTCTTGCTTGTCGCGTTTCACTAGCAGCGCTTCACGAATCTTACGTTTGCCTTCGCAACATATCGTCCGGTAGAATTTTTTTTTCATTGATATGAATTTACCGGGGGGGGGGGGGGGGGGGGGGAATTGATTTTTGCGAACGTACACTGTACAGTGTTATTTTCGGAGATTTATCGAAACGTACGTTCGATCTATCGATATATAAAAACTGATACTGGATCATTGGGAAAAAAAAAATTTGCACATAATTTTCGGAAAAATTGAAAAATTCCCCTTTATTATACATTTTTATCATTATTATTATTTTTTATTCAAAAAAGGAAAAAACAAAATCCGTCGGCAAATTCCTTGTGCAGCTTTGCTCTTTACTCGAAACTGTTGAAAGACTCGATGTAAGGTACTCGCCGCGATTCGCGAGCATTACTCGGGCTTTTCTTTGCACCGGAGCTTGAAATTCGAACGTAGAAGCCCTTTAAATTTCCTCCCGGCGTCAATACGAGACTCGAGTGAGTTTATTTTCCTTTCGACGGTCTAACTATATACCGCGTTCTCGACTTTGTCTCTTTTCAGTTTCGTACAATTTTTTTTTTTTTTTTTTTTTTTTCGATTCTTTCCTCCTATTATTTTCACCCACATTATTGCATCACCTTATATCGGTATCTTTTCCTCTCTCTCCGCGATAGTCGCTTATTGACTCGACCATTTTTTTTTTTTTTTTCTTCTCGTCCGTTTCCTTCTTCTCGACCGCTTTCTATACCGAGACGGAGAGAGAGAGATCCTTCCTCCCCCGACGTTGTTAAATCCGAGTAGCGAATAATCGTGGGAACGACGGTGAACGAATTTAGTGTTGCCGGAGTATTACGACGAAGAGGGGTAACCACCGAGAGAGTCCTCCAGAAACTTTTCGCCTCGAGCCTCGACGCGGAACTTGACCGAGTTAATTCGCGTTTCTCTGTGTGCGCGAACCCTCCCGCTGACTCTCGTCGCCCGTGGTTCGGTCTCGTTTAACGAAATTCTTCGGTAACCAACGAAGATTCCCCGACTGAATCGGTTTCCGAGTATTACGAGAGAAGAGAAAAATAAAAAAAAAAATAAAAATTCAATCACTCCGAGAGTTTTGTTTCAATATTATCGTCGTGGCTCTCGACTCTCGCTACGGGCATTTCGACTCTCCCGCATAATCCAGAAAAGCTACAGAAGTGGCCAGTGGCGCGGCGGCGGTACATGTGGCAGAATAAATAAATTAATACTTGAGGAACGGGAGAATGAACGCGCGAGGAAAATCGCATGGGATAGAGGAGCTCGAGAGTGCGGAGAGGAAAAACAAGAGTCGGCCTCTCGAGCGTCATAGCTCTCCGGCGTATATAACCACAACGAGTATTATATGCTGAAGCGTGCAATTTCGAAACTGCGGAGCGAAATTAAATGAGACTCGCGAAAAGGAAAAAAGAAATTTTTTTTTTTTTTAATCCTCTCGCGAATTCGCTTTCCCCTGTAGATGTCCAAATCCTATTATTTATTTTATATTAAATTACTTCAGCGCAATCAGTGCGCTCGGTGAATTGAACGTTTCATCTTCTAATTTAACCGCCGAACATGTGCCTCCGAATACATTTTTCGCAAATTTTTCAACAACGTTGAAATTACGAATGACGAACGTAAAAAAAAAAAAAAAAAAAAAAAAAATTGATTAATTTTTTTTTTTTACGAAATCCTGTTGAAAAATCTATCCAACAAGGTTAGAAATTAAACCGACACTTTTCGTGTTCTATGCCGAAAAAAAAAAAAAAAAAAAAAAAAATCAAAACAAACCGTTAAATTCCTGTAATTCGTCGACCTTCCCTGTCCGTTTCACTAGTTAGAATAGTATCGGCTTTGTTCCACTCAACCCCGTTCAGCTCCGTCCGCTATCCCCACGGTTGTCGCTTGTTACGAAAAATAACTGAAAAGCCTGGTTTAGTCTATACGCGAACGGTATATATGTATAGGGAGGAGGGAGAGCGCGCGGTAACGTGTCCGAGCGGCCGACAGTTGACTCGCGTATACCTCACGTTAGCGTACAGAATCAGAGATAGAAAAGGACCAACGCGAATACCGACGAGATTTTTTTTTTTTTTTTTTTTACCAGTGTGTGGCGCAAATACGATTCGAGAGAGAATAAATGCTGTTATGTGCTTCACTCGCGTATACAAAATACAAAATATATCTATATGTATAGCGTGTACTCGAGTCAGGAGCGTTAACTCGTCTCTCGCGCCCCCTCCCTCCGACCCCTTTTCCCTTTCGTTTTTTTTTATTTTTTTGCATTTTTTTCTCTACCCCGTTTCCTCGGCACACAGTGGCGGCCTGTCGCGCGTATTCGCACTGTTTAAACTCGTTTCGCCCGATGGAAATCTGCGGTCGAACAAGCGCGGTCGTCACTCCCGTTTGGATGCAAACGTTGCCTGCACACAGCGTGTACGTGCATCGAGCTCCGAGGGGTGTGAGGGGGGGGGGGGGAGGGATCGTTCAGTTCTCGAGCGAAGGGACACGTCCCTCTCGCGCCATTGCCAGCTCTCGGCGTGGGTGATGAGCTTCCGCATAGAGAATTCAACAAACTTTATTTCATCCTCGCCGCCGTGAGCTCCTCTCACTCTCCGCGTGTCCGCTTAGAGCCAACAGATTACGAATCAACTTCTCTCTGTTCTAAACCACATTTTCTCTCCGTGCGCCAATCCCTACCGCGTATAATATTAACACACAGAAACATAACGAAACTTTTTTACACGATGAAAATCCATTCCGTTTCCTTTCACATCGAATTTTAAACTTCCGCATCGACATTATCCCGGAGGATAAAACAGGGAGGATTTTCCGTGGTTGCGAGAGTATAAATTTTCTTTATTGCGCTTCTCGTTGCCGGTGAGTTGTAATACGGTTTTCGCCATCAAACGAGTAGCATCCATGGGCTTCTTTTGCGTGGAGCTTATTTCTCGATACGTGTCTTTCCCTTAATGTTATCCGCGATGTTTCGCGTATTCGGAAGATACGGGACATGGGAAATGAGGCGGCAGGGTAGATAGACGGCCTGTGAAGGCAGGCGAAGAATAGCAGAGCGTAGCGAAGAAGAAAATGATGAATAAGAAGAAGACGGGACGGTGAAGCGTGCGTCTCATCCTGTGGCCGTTGGCCGCGCCGTCCACCCACGGAGACTGGTGTATACCACCAGGCGTGCGCTCGAGGCTTCTCGTTAGACCCGGTTATATGTTAATGCGAATCTGCGCTCGCGATACATACTGTAATATAAGTGCTCCGGTCTGTCTTTCCTTTTATCTCGGTGGTACCGAGCGAAGAGTGCATATACGACGTACGTACAACACGAGAACAAGTAGTCCCACAGGCCGAGGCGCACGTACCACCGGAGCATCTAGCGGCTCATCTATAGTTACCTACGGTACGTTAGTACCTACAACGCTTGTAAACTATACACAAACCCGGCTACCAACGCAGGTAACTTTTGCCTCTGCTGCTACTTGCTCGGGTCCTCGACAATCCGCGCACTTCTCACGCGCAGGAAGAGACCCTTCAAGAAACTTGAAGTGATTTCGTTTATAAGATACGCGGAACTATACATCGCGAAAAATTCTCGACCGCTCGATATTTCCATGTGGGGCATTTGTTTTTATTGAATTTTTTTTTTTTTTTTTCAATTTTGTATAAAGATGTTATTTCGTCATTAAAAGTCGGTAATTTTTAAAAAATCGCGCGTTCCCCCGGGTCACGGAATTTCTGTGAAAGATTCTTGACTACCGGGTCTACGCTCGCCGACATCGCGTTACTTGAACTATACACGCCAAGCGAGCGGTAGTTGAAAGAGTTGTGGCTCACGTGAACGAGCCGAGGAACCGCGTCACGCTCGATTTCACGACTGACGTCCGAGAGAGACAGAGAGAGAGAGACGAGAGGCCTCACGGTCTTGGAAGTCGTTCGTCTCGCTTAGCCGAAGACGCCTCGACCATGGAGATTATCGTCTTCTTAAGAGCTGCACTCGGCCCAACGACAACGACAACGCGAACGACCCAAGGCATAGAGAGATTCTTAAGCGGGTAAGTTAGTCTCTCTCCACTGCGGTATACCAAGTCTGAAGTACACCGGTTAATGGATACCAAAGAAACTTCTAATCGCGAGAGCGTGAGGAGCCCAACGGTTTGCTGCACGTAGGGGAAGATGGGGCATAATGGGCCAACGGGGCTGAGTGAGACAGTCGCGAAAAATCGATTTTTGGGGTAAAATGGACCAATTCTAAAATTCATGAAATTTCGGAAATACATCGATTTTTCAAGGTTTCCTGACGAATTTTTGAATTAGTAAAGCGATTCCAGTTGCTCCACCTTCCCCTATATCGATTGTCGAGAAAAAGAAGAGCTCCAACCCTTATATTTTGATGTACGAAATAATGGTGCATTGGAGCCCTTCTGCTGCAATCCCTATCGCAGTCTCGTTATTATTGCGATGGTGTCCCTGAGCTTTGAAGATCTTAGAGAGGTATCCTCGGAAGATCCTTGGGAACGGACTGTAAATTTATGAGGTATGCAAGCGGCGGCGGCTCATAGAATTTCGCTGTGAAAATAAGTTGAGCGGATGAGAAATATTGCGGATAACTAGAGGTATATATATCCGCTTTCGATATCAGAAAGAATCTCTTGAGAATCATCTCGTCTACTCGAGCAAAACTTTGCCAGACTCCTCTTTCTTCATTTCTAAACTCGACTTTTCTCAACCTTCTTTTCTTCTTCATTTTATTCTCCCGTATTTTTTTTTTATTTTTTTTTTTTATTCGGTCCTTCTTATGCTACCAACTTGTTTCTCATTCTCGCCGTAGTCCAAAGTATTACGTTTCCCGAGACTTTTTTATACTTTTTATTTTACCCTCAATCCATTTGCGAGAGTGAGAGAGAGAGACAGAGAGAGAGAGAGAGTCTTCTTTCTTTACCTCTCGCGAAATCACTTTTACGCGATCATAAACCGTACTTCTACCAGCAGTCGGTACATTGCGCCAAGCGGAGCACATTTTACATCCTATTGCCTTGGCTCGGCGCGTTAGAAATGTCTTCGTCGACGGATTGCATTACCCGACACTGACTTCGTCCCGGGAACCAATCTCCCAGAAAACAATATAAAAAAATTAAAAAGAAAAAAAAAAACTCGAAGAAAGAAAGACGAACCTCCCGTAGACATAAGAGAACGAAAAAAGAGCTTGAGAATCGCGAGTCCGTGGACTCCTGGGATGCTGGATATAAGGGACTCGGATATCTTATACATCCAGTCAAGGACCGCGATGGGATGATCGATCGTCTCGTCTTCCGTAAATATAGACCGAACTTTAACGCAGTAGATACAAACTTCGTGATTGACACCGCGCGTCCATCGGGTAATCTATAAGACAACCCGACTCGGTTGACCGGTTAGTCGGATAGATGGATCGGTAGATCGCCAATGATATTCACAGCATCTTCGTCCGCCGGCATTTTCATTTCACCCTTTCCGCCCTCCTGCCGAGTTATAAGCCCTATGGTTGTTTTTTTTAACTTCCGATACCGTCGAAATTCTCATACGCGAGACGAGAACGAGTGGTCCATTGGGAGCGGAGATGCGTCAAGTTGCGGATCATTCGAGTTTGACTCGCTTTTCTAAGTGGTATCCGGGTGTACAAGAACAAGAATGGATGGACGATGAGAGAAGAGCGGAAAAAAGAAAAAAAAAACACGTAAAAAAGAGGGGTCGTCGAGGACGGGGTACATAGTGGAAAAGTTTGAGTACAGAAACCGCATCGGGTGAAGAGCCCCGGAGGGGTTTCTCTCGGCGGCGTTTCTCCCCATTAGAACGATGCCAATACAGTTGCCGTGGATGATTCGGATCGCCTTTTCCTCTTCGTTTTCTCTCAGGACTCACCCCACGTTTTCGGAAACCCCTTTCAAACTTTACAGCCGCAGGATAATTAAAGAGGCACCGAGGCGGGAGAGCGCACGCGGACATTGTGACCAAATGATTTATCTCGTTAGTAGCGAACGCGTGACGAAGCGAAGTCCCTCTCGTTTAAGCATCCGAAAGAGTGCTCGAGCCAAAACGGATAGAAGTGAGTACACAAGTAAATGGAGAGAATCGGTCCAGAACGATTGTTACGGATGACTCTCGTGGGCTTAACTGCGGCAACAAACGATACCAAAATCGCACTTTTGTAAAGTTTCGCGCGATAGAATAGCCGAATTTAATTCGAAATTCAGGGTGATAGAGATTCGAAGGGAATGCGAGAGAGCGAATCCGGTCAGTCAGTCTCACCACGTTCGTTTGATTGTATTATTCGTTCGTTAGTCGAGAGCGGGAGAGTCACTTTATCCGTGGAGAATAGCACACACTGCAGATATTGGGAAGCTACCGGTCTCGTGGTCACGTTGAAATTCGTTTCCATTGTACACACAGACACATACATCGCGACGGCTAGTTCAGCAAATCGAATGTATATATACTATATATATTTCTGTGTCTTTCTCGTTTAATTTTAATGAAAATTGATGTTTGACCGTGTCGCTCGATGATTGCCCGATGAGAGGGCATCGCTTCGAAACACCTTGTTTCGCGTTGGAAAGCTCATGCGAGGCACGTTTTCCCGCTATAATTTCCGATCTCTCATTCTCTCTTAATCTCTCTCTCGCTCTCCGACTCTCGTTCATTCACGTCCATCCCTCTGTGGAACTCGTTCAACCCTTCGGCAGCTCTCTCCTCACTCTCATACCGAAGAGAATAGATTTATCGTGGCGGATAACGCTGATTCGATCGTAAATCGAGAACCGTAAAATCGTATTTATGCGTACCACACGCCGCGGAGTAGTCGTAGAATCGTGTATGAATGCGTGCACAACGGCATCCGCTGCGCGCAGTATGACTGGACATACGTCACTCGCATATCTTTGAAACCACCCGGCATTCCCTCTCTCGACGGGGGTCACTGTCACGAAGTAACATTCTGATATTTCGCTGTGTTATCGACAAACGATAGCGCCCGCTCTACCAGCGAGCAGCCTATCAACTCCATCAACCCAGGAACCCGCTATACTCGCTTCTGTGGCCGTCAAAGCCATCGTGACAACGAGCAGTTATTCGATATGCGGACCGTAGCCACCTCGTCGTTACATACAAAATAGCTAAATGCACCCCCGCAGGTCACAGCCTCCAGAAATCTGATTTGTCAGCCCACCGGCCCTTCGCCTCTCTCGTTATGCGGGCTGAACTTCGTTCTTTGTACGATTAAATTCACTATCGGATTAGTTTCAACGAATCCATCGTGCGGTTAACACGCTGTCATCGAAGTAATTTGACGAGGAAGTTACAATGAGAACTAAATCATTGGGAATTACGACGAGAAACAAATTAGACGAGAAACGAGGCGAACAAAATTGACTCCCAAACGGTTTCCCTCTCAGTATGTTAAACGAATTATTGTTTCGCGATGCTCACGATCCCCCGTCTCGACTTCATTTCCTGTTGAAGTTATCTCGGCAGCTTCATCATTTAAGCCTTTGAAAAACATCCCCGCGTTACTTCACATCCGATTTAGAAAACGAGAGGTCGACGCGCTAATTCCTCGACGTACGAAGCTGATAGCCGGTGAACATGTGCTGCCGTTTGATGCAGCATTTTGCGCGTTGATTGTATTGCATTGTATTCTATTGCCATCGAAACTGAACCGTACATAATCCGACCAAAAGAGAGTGGAGAGTATCTCTTGCAGTAGTCTACTGTGCCGCGGAAAGGGAGAAAACGGTAACCGCGACATCCACTCGATCAATGATGAGGCACAGAAAATTAGCAAAATCTCGCGATTTCTCGATTATTTGCGAGTGTCTCCGCACTTTTCGCGATGTTTCTCGATGTTCGAAATGTCGTCGAAAAATAACTCGATTCATGACGTCGACATCCCTGAAACGCGCTTCATTTTCGTAAAAATTGTCGACGCCTTAGCATTTTTTCTCATTCATAAATAAAGCCTCTGAAGGGCGAAAAAAAAAACCCCCACGGCGACATTGTATTTATTATTACGGTAGCCGGCGTCGCGCGTTTATTGTCACCATTTCTTTTTATACGTTTTCTTTGTCTTCGTCACTTCCCTACTTCTTCCTCCCTCTCCACCCCCCCCCCCCCCCCCCCCCACCCCTCGCAAGAGATGAGAAAGCTTTTTCTTTTAGTCATTCTTATTACCGAGCTTACCGCATAGACTTTTATTACCCAACGCGTGCCGACATAAGGAATGTAGACGAGTTTGCGAGTTTCGAAAAAAAGAAACAGCAAATTTCTCGGTCAGAAGTAAAAAGAAAAAAATGTGAAAAAATATCATAGGGTCGTGAGTAACTTTCGTCGAAACGTCTCTCGGTTCCGAAGCCTTTCACGGGCTTTATCTCCAATCTGCCGCGGAAAACCCGCGGAATCCTATTCCTCTCATTTTCTACCCGACAATCCGCACTCTTTTTCTCGTTTCTCTCGCTATCCCCTTTATCTACCATTCATATCTCCCTCTCCGTTCTAATGTACGTTGCACAACCGCAACTGGTAGATGGATGGCACTTTTATCCAATCGATATGGTAGAAAAACTGAGAGCTTTGACGATATGCCTCGATTTTTCATGATCGCGCATAAAATTCGCATTCCACGAGATGCTTCAAGAAGAGCGTAAAGGTACCGGCAATGGCAGCCAGACGCGCGGAACGTGCCGTAAAAAACAAGACGTAGTAAATCCAGTCGAAGGTTTCATTTCTCGAGCCCTACGTTCAAGTATTATTAACCAAAGACTCGTTTGTTCGAGTCTCGAGAGATTATAGCGAAGGGTGAGTGAGATCAACGGAAGTCAGACGAATACGACTGGATGAGCGAAAGGGCGTTGCGCCGCAAGGCAAAGGAACGATGGAGGGCGTAACAAAAGTACGATAGAACGGGTCCAGCTAGTTATTTCTCATGCGAGGAGACGCGAAGGATCAAATCTGCGAGCTTTTAACGACCCGGCTTAAGATACAATCCTCGGAGCGAAACAAGCTTACGTCCGAAACTGATCTATATATGTATACAAATGGATACAGAAACGCGAAAGTGGAAGAACGGAGGAATTTGCCGGTTAGTACTATTGCGCGCTACTGGATGAAGATCGCTTGAGCCAGTAGACACCTACGTGTACACATGTACAGTAGACTTACACCCTTAGCTCGCGGAGGGTGGGAGGGTGGAAGTTCTCTGTGAAGGAACAGTCGCGGACAGACGGACGGAGACTTAGTTGCAGCACAGGGCAGATAAAGGGAAGGATTGCGGATGAAGTAAACAGAGACTTAGCTATAGTTCATAAACACCCCAGAGGTCGGAAAAGAGAATGAGACAGAAGTTGAGTAAGCAGCAAACCGAGTAACCCTTACTGCTACCCAACAGCAGCATTCCGCCATATCGTCGTCCGTAACAAGAGTCGTGGTGTAAAATTGACTTTGCCGAGTCAGCAACGCTCTGGGTGCTTTTCTCGTCGGCCAGTTTTACCTCCCTTTCTATACGTTTTCGTCCACTTCGCCAATCTTAGTGGTTACCACCCCACCCAGCACTTCGAACTCCGGAGGTTCTATGCTTCCTATATAGTTGTCGTACTGTATCAGGGTGTACCAGAAGTATATATAACTGATAGCTATCGATCCACCTTTATCCGCTTCACGATCCTCCCTCTCTCAGGATCATCTTCAGCAATTTTTCCGGATTTATCGAACTGTATATAGGTATTTTATCCGTATAACTTTCGCTATCTTCATCGCGAGCTTTCATTCCAATCTTTCTAGAAGAATCCATCTTTCTCGTGCAAATCCACCTGTCTCTATCTCTCTCTCTCTCTCTCTCTCTCTCTCTCTCTCTCTCTCTCTCTCTCTCTCTCGTCATTCTATCGAAATTCCGTACTGGCCGCGAGTCTTCTTGTCCGCGTGCACGTTGGTTAAAAGACAAAAACGGTCGCGCATGAATGCCCTCCTTCGAGGAACTGCCAGCCGGAAGACAAGTGGAAGGGTGAAGTGATGGAAGCGAAAGCCCCGCTGTCCATCGATTGCTGAGTCCGCTGCCAAGTGTATTGCACGGAAGCGAGAGAACGAATGAAAACACCGAGGAGATGAGATGGGAAAAAGATAGAGAGAGAGAGAGAGAACGGGAGAGAGAGAGAGCGCGAGCGAGTTAAAAGAAGGAAGCGAAGAAGCGGCAGCAGCTAGCATCGGCGAACGGTGATAAAAATGTAAGTGCCTTCGCGGTTTGCGACTCACGGGAGCATTATCGTGGCTACGGATCTTTGCGGACCTTATAGCTTGGACACACCACCGAAGGGCCCAACTGTCCTCGCGAAACCGATACGGCCTGCCGATAGAGCCAAAAACGATTCGATCGACGGACAAATAGATGCGAGTCGAGGAGTTGCGCACGATCGCTTCCTCGACGTTCTCGGTATTTCATCGGCTTATTCACCACATATCCTTTTCTTCTTCTCTTCGCGCTTCCATCCATTTTACTCTTCTCTGTTCCTCCTTCACTTTGATAATCGTCTTTTTGTAGGCGTTCTATTAATCTGTAGACGATACGCCGCAACGTAATTCAATCAGAACTTCCAGCAAACACTTTCATTACCCGCTACACTTGGACTATATGTTTAAACTTTCCACTCGATAGTTTCATCGATCTTCTTTCCTATTTGGGATTGTTAACCCTCGATAAAAACTTAATTTGTGTTCAATAAAGAAGTTGAGTTGGATAAAAATTTCTCGTTAAGCTACCGACTCCTCCATCAACCTTACATCGGTTCAACGACCCGTTGATCTGCTTCTTTATCCGTAGGGTATAATAAACGCTTTCATCATCATCATCAGCTTCTTCTTCCTCTTTTTCTCAAGTGTTTCATCAGTTATCCCAATCGGTTCCTCGGCCGATTATTTAATTGTTTTCTTTCGATCTCTCAATCTTCCCAGGGATCTACTCGATCCCTTATTTTCCCTCCCGCCCCCTTAGGTCCACTCTCTTCTGGCCAATGCTGCCTGATTATTCGGATACCGAATCGCTACCATCCCGGGACCACCGTGCTTGTCCGGCCACGATAAATTTGGCCGAGTCACATACGCGCACCGACTTCAGAAGCTCGCTTGCGGTATATGCGGTAGCATCGGTCCGCGTGCATCTCTCCCCCTTAACCCTCCCTCTTCGACTCGCATCAAGATTTGAGGAACCGGCTGCCGCTGCTTCTGTTCCTCAAGGAACTCATGATACTCTAACCATGACGCGGACGACCGACACACAGACGAATTCGCCGGGCCCTGCTTGCATAAACTGCTTGCAAGGCACGTTTCTGCAACGCGGCACGTCTGTAACGACGAAGACGACCAAGCTGCGGCCGCCTACGGAAAGAAAGAGAAAAGAAGGCCAATCTTGGGGCTTCGCTTGCCGCAGAATGACGACCGAGCCGGTGGAGGCGGGGACGCGCCTCATTTCGCGAGATTCATGATCGCTACGTCGTCCGCTGGAGCGTTGTCACAATTTGGTCCAATGTCCCCTTATGCCAAAAGCGCGTTTGGCCAAAACATGCTACCGATATCCTACGCTGATCAGATTTTGCAGATGAAAGAAATGAAAGCTTTTCGCTTTGTCAAAGTGCCATGACGACTTTTGAGTTGATTATATTTGCAACTACATCGAGATCCGATCTTCCCAACGACTGTTCTACTTTCTTCGTTGTTTTTTTTCCGCTTTCCATTCCGGCGAAAGATTCGCATCTCGTAAAACGTCTTACAGTGAGCACTGATTCCCAGCTGCTTGCTTGAGAGCTTCTGCTCGGAAGTACTTCCAGCATCTACGAAGCGTCCAAGCTGCGCGGTAGTTGTTGATCGGCGAACTAGAGAATGAGATTCTTTCCCGCAAGCGTATAAACTCCCTCTGGTCTCTCTTTCTTTTCTCTCGTAAACCATAAAGATTCCCTCGTACATGTCGAAGAATAAGGAACACACAGACACGTTTGCGTTCCAAGAATCACACATAGAGCTCAAGGGTCGCGCGCGTCTGGCGCAAAGTGAGACGGATAAAACCCGAAAGATCGAAGCGATTTTTTTCGGGTTTGAGTGTATGGTATGTAACACTCGCGCATAACTATAGTGGGGCCGATGAGAGAGCGAATGATACAGGAGAAAAGAGAGTCGAAATAGAGGACAAAGAATACGAAGACTTCTGCATCGTCTTCGGCACAGGGATCGAGCAGCGAGACGATCATCGGGAGGGGATCGAGGGGGTGTAGAAACTAGTTATGGTAATGAGAAGATGCAATGATAGCCTCCTCGCCTGCTCCAGCTTCGCTTTTCTCTGTTCTCCGCTGCTCTGCTTACCTCAACTCCCTTTCTATCTTTATCTCCCAACTTTCTCCCTCCAACCAAGGGTGCTGCTTCTCTCCTTTCCGCGCGGCAATCCGCCTCTCTCTTGCGTTTGCCGATACTCCCTGCTTCTCCGTCCGCAAAGTGGTGTGCCGGTGGCTCCGGGGCCCGCACGGCAATGATCTTCGCTCTGGTGAACGCTCGCGCGGATTCTGTGGCCCTTGCGCACCATCCGCTACCTCTCTTATACTTTTGCTCTACATGTATATATGTGTATTCTTCGTCTTTGTTTTCTTTGTGTTTTTGCTTTTTTACTTTTCTTACCTCTCGTTGTGTAAGACAGCCGTTATCCGTGTGAGGCCCGTCGCAATCCGCAGAGCCCCCTTTTGCCGGGTATGCGTGGCGACGCATGCATCCCAGCATTCTCGCGCATATGCCTTTAAGATACAGATACAACTTCGATACTTCGGGTTACACTATAGATTTGTGTTGGTATTGGTTTCTCGCATGCAACGCGCCGTCCCGCGCGCACAACTTACGCCGCGTCGTATAATGGGACGGCTGCTCACTTTAAACAGGGTAAATAACTCCCAGTGGCGTCGGTTTATCTCGAGCGGTAGCCACGGCCGAGCATCGTCAGCCTCCCTTCCTCCCTTTTATTCTTGACTAACGCGGTACGCGCGTCCACGCGTTCACCAATTTCGGACGGGGGACCCCCTTCGGCATACATTCAACACACATACACTGCTATATTCACGAGTCTCATACGCTCCGCTCTGATCCTGTGGCGTATAACATTCCCCTCATCCCACCCGACCCATTCTTCAACCGATCAACTCACCCCCTTCCATTTCTCAAGCAAACTCGAGTGCTTCTTTCTCGCGCTTTTTCAACGGCGCGAGAGATTAAGAAACGAAAAGTAAAAATAATAAAAATTTGCCGTCTCTCGTTCGCCACTGAAATCATCGGCTTTTTCCTTTCTCTCTGTCTAATTCGCCTCCTGACTCACTTGCGTATGTATACCAATCTCACAGATTCATCGCTGTCCCCTCGAGATTTTTCGAGGCCGGACGGCGCGGTGAAACGGAACGGAACGCGACGAACGGACGCGTGTGTTAATAATATGACGACTTATATAGAAACGACGCTGTGTTTACTTCGCTGTCTTTATTGCTTTCGTTTACATTCGTCGTTTGTCGTCTTTGTCCTTTTCACCGTTTGAGATTTGTACTCGTCGACCGATAAAATCGAGTCGTTCGAAGCGAACAGCTCCTTCGACGATATATGTCACACCGTTTGCCTCCGGATTGTCGTACTTCGTTACTCTCGAACCAATCACCTTGCGCTTCAAATGATTCCAACTTTGCATATGTATGACTCTCTCCCATACGCCGACGATCGTATCTCGTATGCAGTTCAGCTATCCTACTTTTCATGCACGATTGCCTTCGCTTTGATTGGCCTTCCACCTATCGCTTTTGCAGTCTTGTTATTCATTATTCTTCATACTCACCGTGTTATAGTGTAAAGCGATCGAAACTTTCGGGATCCGCGACAATCTCACGCTTAGGTGAGAACGAGAAATCGGAAGATAAGAAATCGGCTTTTTGATACAATGGCAAAACGCATTGACACACATTCGAGAGACTCCTTTCATCAACGCCCCGGACGCATTTTTTTTTTTTTTTTTTTTTTTTTTTTTCGCTATCGTAATTCTTGGGCTATAGATCACGCAATAGCACGCAGTACACGTCGACCGGACGTACTTACGTCTCGTTAAGATTATCAGCGGGGGAAAAGAAACATAGATACGTTTATATAAAAGCGAAAATGAAGAGAACGGCGGAGAGCTCTGGTAATTCGCAAAAGTCAAGATATCCATATGTATCTTTCTCTCTCGGGGTTTCTGCGCTCGTCATTAAGACGGATTCCAGAGCCGATTCGGCTACTTGACTCGAATTACGTCTAATAGCGCCGGATCGGGGTTACTGCTGCTACTGCTGCCCGAGACACGCGATAACTTCGCGTTTCCACCGACAGATGGCGCGGTTTTACGAGGCCAACAAGCGCTCCCATAAACCGGTCGCGTCAATCGGCAGCGATTGTCAGAACAACCATTTCTCATTTAATCGTTGATGTCTACAAACAAATATGACAACAGCTTCGGGGAATGCCTTCGTCTTCAAAGACGCTAAATGGTATTAAAATACATCGCGAATTGCTTCGCTGCTGAAATCACACATCTGCATTGCGTTAACGCGGCTCTTAGACTATATACCCTGTCGTAAAAAAAAAAGAAAAAAATGAATACAACCTCTCGAGGGCACGAAAGATAGGATTCCCGCCGGGCAGCGAATACGAAACGTCCCATCGATCCCATGGACAACAGCTCACCTATATGCGCGTATATCCTATATACTAATACTATATAAAAGCCGTATATACTGCAGCGATGAGAGTGGCGCCGGAGCGAGTCGCAGGTGCGACTGTGCGATTGGACGATGCCTCGAAACGCTGTGTGTCGGTCGATTCGATCGTTTTTCGAGTATCGTGAAATTGGCCGGCGCCACTCTCACTATCCTCGAACGTTTTACTATTCTGGACGCGTATTGGCCGCGATATATTATACGCGCGGCTCCGATGTGCGTTTTGCTACTGCACTGCGTCGCGGGCAAAAGTGGGCCGTATTTTACGCAACCGAACCGATTTTTGGTCATATATCGATGAAGTTAAGTTCCACTCGTTTATCCCGGCGTTCTACGAAACGATTGGATCTCATCAATGAGAAACACCTTTGAAGAAACTACGAACGATTTACTGGATAATCATAGACGAGGGCCGCGTCTAGTTAGATCGCCTCGTTTAGACGGTGTTGCGCATCGAATTTCCGGGTGAGTCAATGAGGTCCAATGAACAGGCAACCGGGGAGAAAAATGAGGTCGGATCAGTGAACGTACGGCAGCGAAGGCTGGGAAGCGAGCTAATAGATGCACTCGCATCCGTATGCCAAACGGAGTGCATTGACGTCTACATACGTACGAAAAAAAAGTTCTCATACTGCGCGCCGACGCCTACGATAATAATTGAAGCTTACGGTGCCGGAAGTAAGCAGGAAATTAGAACAAATCATATTACATACACCTGCGGCACGAAACTTTATTTGCGTAAAGACACAACTCCTATCTGCGTCTCCGAAATGGCAACATCTCCCGAACATTTCGTTTATATTCGACTGATCGACCGACCAAAATAAATTCCCTCGCGTATCCCACTGTGAATACGAATGGCTCATCGGGCACCGGGAGATTATCAAAACCTTCGAACATTTCTTCGCACGCGATGATGATTCGTTTATTTCATTATATGGCTTTTGCCGCAGAACATCGCGGCATTCAAATTCTCATCTCCCCGCGATCCCATTTATCTTGATTCGTGCGTGACTCGCTTTCATTGATCTTCTTCCGAATCATGGGATCACTTTGAAAAAAAAAAAAAAAAAAAAACGATATATATAACGAAGCGTTAAAGATAGTGAACGCCGATCTCTCTCTTTCATCAATTGGTCGATGATGAACCCTCTAAAAGGGTTAATTGAGAAGCTTCGATCCAACGAAGCAGAAGACTTCAGTCAGAATTCGAGGAATGCAAATTAAAACGATGAAATCGTAATAGTTGAACA
This sequence comes from Cryptus viduatorius, assembly GCA_964006125.1. Lineage (NCBI taxonomy): Eukaryota > Metazoa > Arthropoda > Insecta > Hymenoptera > Ichneumonidae > Cryptus > Cryptus viduatorius. The sequence continues at coordinate 17,444,250 of OZ023225.1, read as the reverse complement.
AACGATCGCCATGGCGCCACATGGCGCGTATGGCGAAAATATAAAAAAAAAATAGCGAACAAACACCGTCTGCGCCTGCGCGATTCCATCGCCCAGAGACCGGGATTTATATGATCCGACGAGATGGTCCGAGTTTACAAAGTCTTCGTCCCGCCAATGCGGACTAATTTTATCCTCTCGTTTGGGAGAGAAGTATATAGTGCCGCGGAGTACTTAGCGCGGTACCGCCAGGGAGAGAGAGGGGGGGGGGGGGGGGGGGGGAGATGAAGCCGAGAGCCGTTGAGTCGCCTGACGCAAAACGTCCGGTCGAAATCTCGAACGTGAAAACATCGCGAGAGACCGCAAGAGACCGCGAGAGATGAGATTTTAGAGTATACGAAAGCCGGCGGGGGATTGCCGGGGATATAAAAGGCGTTCGCATGGGACGGCCTTTCACCTGCGATATCCCGAGTATATCGAGATTTTGCAACATACACCGTATCTTGTGTACGGCGTGTAGAGGATATAGCAAAGTCGAACGTTAACAATATCGCGCCGACGGTGTCCGCTCTCGTTGCGAACACCGGCCTTCAGCTTTTCTCGTTGTCGCGGTGTCCCGAGAGTATCGTAAAATTTCGAAAGATTTTCGTTCGACAATCCTAGTCTCGTCGCCACCCTCTAGAAAGGGCTTATAAACGTATATAACGGATACTTACAATCAATTTTAATAGTATCGTTCGACATCGAAGGTCATTCGTATACCTTACCTTCTGCGATACGTACGTGAGAATACCTTACGTTTGAAGATCTTCCGCGTCGACGGCAGCGCCAATATCCAAACGATACTATAATACACACACGCGGTCACCACAGAGATCGCCCTTTTGTATCCATCGGAATCGTAATGGCCCCCTATTCCATTCCGACCCCACGACCCCACAAGGCTTCCACGCGACCGACCCGACCATTTCTTTCGTCCAACGGACGTGGCGCACGGATTCCATTATTCCGAGACCCCGAAGTTTCTTCGTGTTCCACCGTTTCTACACGAAGCGTACCCATCCTTACTGGACTTTGTATTAACTTATAGCCGAACAACGTTAGATTCCGAGAATTTCGACCGAAACTGATGACCCCTTTGTTTCAGTTTTTTTTTTTTTTTTTTTTTTTTTTAAGTGTATATCTTTGTTCATTCTAATTCTTCGTTCGATCCCATATAGCTACGTTAACATAATATACGTAGGTAGACGTAGACTCAGCGTGAACACCCATTGGCCGGATGGACTCTTAGAATCGGTCGAAATATATTAGTTCTATGAAAAAAAAAAAAAAAAAAAAAAAAATGTCGATTTCAGGATTGGGCGAGCGATGTGCTGCTGCACGGTCGTTAAATCGTTTTACGAGAGGAACGGTCGAGGTCCGCTAAACTTTCGGGGCTATGGCTATGCGCTATAGCGTTAGTAGTAGTAGTAGTAGTAGTAGCAGCAGTGTGTACACCGTCTCGGTGCCGGCGGTGCCTGTGGGCTCTTTTGGAGCGGTCGATTCTTCGCTGTTTTAAAGCGAAAGAGCGAGGAGATACAGCTTCAAAAATAAAAAGAGTGCAAAAAAAAAAAAATAGCAGAGAGATATGATGGAGAGTGAAAGGGAGCAGCGAGCATTGGGAATATTCGCCAGAACCAGAAAGATAAATATATATGTATATATATACATTATACAGCACTGCCCGAGAAACGTTGAAAATATTCCGCGGAGGCGCGAGGCAAATCGTTTTTCAATAATTGTGTGCTACCGCAGTGGCAAACGTCGGGATTGGCGGAATAAAAAAAAAAAAAAAAAAGACAGAAAGTTCGAAAGAGGTACGTAGCCACGAAAAGAACGTCGTTTTATACGTCTTTTAGGATCTTTCGCGAGAATTTCGAATATAGTGATCAGTGAGTCTTAAACTCTCCGAAACAACTTGTCGTTTTTTTTTTCGCTGTTTTCTTTGATTTTACTTTTTTTATTTCATTTTTTTTTTTTTTTACGTTGAAAATGTTTCAGTAATAATTTTTTTTTGTATCGTCAATGATTCTGAGAAAAAAATGTGAACATTTTTTGTAGCCAAGGGCGAGCTATGTTTTCTTTAGAAAAAAAAAAAAAAAAAAAAAAAAAAAACCTCAAGATGCTTGTGATGTCTTTCGTAGTCGTCGTAATACCGAGAAATCTTTGCTGACTCGCAATGACACTTGAAACAAGTACATCTCGTCGGATGTTCTCTTCCGCAGCGTTTGAAAAGCCTTAGTACGTGTACCGAGAATTCGCATATCTTCCCGTCTCTCCGTTTACTCTCGTTTGAGTCCTCTTTTCTTTATTGCCGCACTGAGGGTAGCGGTATATAGCCCAACGGGTAGTACCGCAGAACCGCACGGCTCGTTGACAATTTCCGTGATGCTACAACGCCTTCTCATCGTCGCCCTCGAGGAAAGGGAGAGAGAGAAAGAGAGAGAGAGAGGGCGAGGGAGAGAGAGAGAGAGAGAGAAATAGAGATATATAGAGAGAGAGAGAGAGAGGAGAGAGGAAGAGAGAGTGAACGTCGTGACGAGAAGCGTTGAACATACACACATCCGTCGGCACTCTCCGCGACGCTTGCATGTAAATATAGATATAGGATTCAACACAACATTCCGTTTCAAGAGAGAAGCTCGAGAGCAGTCCCCGTTGGCGTGAATTGCATCTTGGATCCACGACTCTGTTGGATAGTCCGAGACGTTATCCGTCGTCACGGCTAGCGGTCATAAATTTGTCGTATTCTCCGGAGTTACGTACCCAACTCTCTCTCTTCTCCTCTCTATCTCCCTCTCATCTTTTCATTCCCTTTCGGCTGTTTTGCCGCATTCGAAATATATGCACTCGAGACTTTGCTCCTCTCCAGAATTCCTCTCCACCTTTGCCTAAAACTATTCTCAACTGCATCAACATCCAAGTCTGCAGACAACGACACCAAAAGCTTGAAAGTGGTGGAGAATCGTCGATTCCGCGTCAGCAGGAATCGAAATAAGAGACCACCCGTCGCGATCGGAAAGCCCGCTTCGTCCAATGGACCAAAGTAATATCATTAAAAACTACCAATGTGCCGAATGCGGCGCAGCATCCGGTGGTCCATTGTGGTACAGACAAGCATCTGCATACGCGATCTTCGAGGTCTCATATGTCGAACTTCTTTTTTCCGTCTTTCGTTCATCTTTCAGACGATGCCGTTTTACCCCTTTGCGACAAATTTTTTTTTTTTTTTATCTCTCCCCTGAAATCTCTCGCAGCTACCGTAAGCGAAAGGGTCTTCTACTCCTACGTATGCCAGTAATTAGAAAATTTATTTCTCTTTCCGGCGCAGAGCTCCACACGACGTCGGCAAGAAGTCTGTACGCGCCGACTCGTTGCCGCTCCTGTATGCTACTTTCTGCCGGTACTTTAATGCTTATGTGCTCCTCCTCCGCCTCCTCCTCCTCCCTCTTCTACTGTATATACTACTACTACGGTTCTTGCCTCTTGCACTGGCTTCCGAACCACGCACCTCGTAATTAACGTCTCGGGTGTATCGTAATTTATTAATAACGCGCTGCCGAGTTTACTTAGTACACGCACTTAGTACTACCGATGAGGAAATATGCATAGAGAGGCGCGATGGGTGTTGGAGGCGAGGGAGTTATACGGTTGATGGGAAGAGCTACACGATAGTGGCGTTAGCCGCATCGCGCCGGATCGCATACGGCGACGACGTCGAACCCATTATCGTCGCGGTTGTATAATACGGAACGTTGGGCACCGGATGCGGAACTCTAGAAGCGTCTAAGTACCGCACTATCGAGCGCATTACCCAAACGGGGAATATTAATTAATTTCGATAAAAAAGAAAAGGGTCCTTTATAAATGTAATGTGGGAACGATAATTTATATTTCCTGCCACTTCGATTGTATCGAAGTATTCGATGATAAAATTTTTCTACGATCTTTAGGATCGTGAAATTCCCTTATTTTCCGATATCGCGGCAAATTGTTCGGTGATAGATTTTTTTTTTTTTTTTTTTTTTTTTTTTTTTTTTACGATTCTTTGTTACCTCTTCCCCCGCATTTTTCGCTGTTGCACGACACATCGTTCGGGATATCAGGATTATTTTACGGAGTTCAGAGACTGTCGTGAAGTATCGTACGAGGTGTCGGACGTGTCTCTCGACTCCGTGGGGTTACTTCTCTCCGCGTTTTCACGCTCGAGTGCACCCTATCCTACCGTCTCACCACTACGCCTTCACGAGCACAACTAATGTTTACACTGAAAACGACACGCGAGAGACCGGCGGCAAGCGCAGAGCTAAGAACGAAATACCCCCATGGACCCCGTACCCATCGGAGTGAGAAGACGTTTTATTTCTTCGCGTCGCATCGCGTTTCTCACCGTTACATCGCATGGCTGAACGCATCGCGCGCCCCATCCCGGGACAACCCTTACGAGTAGTTCTATTTCGATCTTTGTCTCGTACTGCGACATCTATTTCGAACTCTATAACCTTTCGATAGAACGCACCGAATAGAGTCGCTCCATATCCCGTATCGCGACAAATAAAGTCTTCTCGATCTTTTTTTTTTTTTTTTTTTTTTTTTTTTAAGACCCGTTTGTTCCACGATATTTATCAATAAAAATCGCGATGAATAAAAAGATATCGAGATGAAAAAACTAATTGCTCAAGACGTAAAAATTCATCGGGGCAATTATACGATTTAACTTAACGGACTCTCGTCTATCGAATTCCGGAGGTGAGATAAACCATCCGAGACGCTTTTTTTTTATTACCATCCACGCACTATCGTCGGCCCGCATGCGTGACGTTACGATACAAAAATTACAACAAGCCTACTAAAAAGTATTTAACGCCCCGGGGCTCCGACGCGAGAAATACACGGTTATTCTTCCTCCGGTTGATGCGGAGAGGGCAGATAGAAGGCGGCAGACCGTGACGGAACGCCTCTATTTTATTTGCCGGACGTGGCTCTATCTTTTCGGGACTTGTCCCCCCCCCCCTCCCCCCCTCTCAGTCCACACTTATCTCAGTCTCACGATCTCGATCTCTCGCGCCCTCGACCCTCGCTTCTCTCTCGTAGACCACTCGTCGGCGATCTCACCTCCAAGCTTCTCGGATTTCCTTGATTCCTCTTCCTTTCCATGTGTCTTGTTACGTTTTTTTTTTATCCCTATTTTTTCCCCTTTTTTTCCGCTTGATACTTTTTTTCTTCGTTTTTTTCTTTTATTTGTCTATTTTTCTCCTTAATTTCGTTGAATTGCGCGGATGGACTCGAGTCCACTTTGACACCTCTGCCCGTCGACCGACGACGGGTTGTCAAGCGGAGATACCCATCCGTTTAATCGAAGAGAGGGCCAACGCGATGAGTCTAAATGAAATTCCAACTCTCCGCGAAACTTGTCGCGAATAATGTGTTCCGAAGTTTAACGTTCGGGTCGAAGCCAAAAGGGAATATATTTTTACTTTTTTTTTTCCTCTTATATCTCTACCTTAGTCGGACGATGAAACAATTTAGCGACGAAAAGAAGTCGAGAGTCCGGTTTCCATCGGTTTATTCGCGAAGGAAAGGACCCGCCGTAAATCCAATTCTGTATTCAGACGTGTGGCGAGAGCGTGTCTACTTCGTTTCGAGATTATCGCAACGAAATCGAATCTTTCGCAAAGTCCCCCCGAAAACGAGATCACCACCCCTCGCGAAAAAAAAAAAAAAAAAAAAAAAAAAAAAAAAAAAAAACAACATCCTCCGGTCTCGATCTCTTTCTCACTTTCGTTCGAGATAAGTATCTCTCTATTTCGGCGAAACACGATTAATGTCCTCGTTGTTCCCGGTCGATTTCGCATTTACCCGAACCCCTTGCGAATTCTACCGGACTCGCGCCTCGAATCCCCTTTTATTTGGATAATTTAGAACGGGAAGAAAACAATCGAGAATCGTATCGAGACTCGAGCCTCGCCGACTCTCACTCCGGCAATACAAAGGCGGGAAACGAGAAGAAACTGTATGGAAACAAACGCCGAGAGCTGCTAAAGCGTGCGACGGTCGGTAGGCGGCGAGGGTTGCTTAAAAGATAAAATAAAAAAAAAAAAAAAAACATTGAGAGATATAAAAATAAAAAGAATATCTCCAGAGAGAAAGAGAGAGAGAAAGAAGGAATGAAAGGAACGATCTCTCTGGACCGAGAGCCCCGTGCGTTCCCTTCTGTAGATTCCACACGAGAGGAGGGTGGGAGGGGGAGGGGGGGGGGGGGTTACATCGCGAAGAAAAGATACGAGAGTTACGCGCGGGAGCATTCGGGATTACTGGAGAGAATGAGAGAAAGAAATATAAGGAGTGAGAAAAAATAAAGCTGAAAGATAGGACCCGTTATGGAGATGAGAGGGCCACCGCGTACAATGCCTTTCGGCTCCGGGCCCTCTGAATTCATATATATTCCTTCTTATATGGACCCTCTTCGCTCCCCTTGACTGGTGTACAACGCGCGCTGTGTTTGCCGCTGCTGTGGCGTGCCACAGCAGCGGCAACTCACCCGCAAGGGGCTCCGGTCCATTCACAATGATCCAAATATGTTTTCTGTATAACAAAACGCTTTTATAAATGTTTATCATTAATTTAAATATTATCAGATTCCTGTGTGGCCATTCCGATGCTCTCTTCTCGAGGTATAGCTATAATATCCGAAGTATATATTGTATACATAGTATCTTTTCTATTTCCTCCTTCTTCTTCGTCTTCTTCGTCTCTTGAGGCACGAACAGCGCTCGTCTCTTTAAAAAATGAAAAATGATGCTGTGATTTTTCACTGCCCACCGGATGATCACCGGTGCGAGATGAATCTTCAAACTCCGAACGAAACGGGACTAAGAAAATTCAAGCGACGCGATCTATTATAGACTTTCAACATTATTTCGATTCTCGTATCCTCCTCCTTCGACTGTAGTCTATAGTTCTATTATCGTGCCGTTTCGAGTTACGAATGAATTACTGACGAAAGAAGGTACGAGCGAAGTACAAACTTTGGCAACGTGCGCCAGCGGAGGGCAAAGAAACTTCCATTGCCCCCCGGTATTGGTCGCACGCCGCATTCGGGCGCAAAAAGCTTCGAGGACCGTCGAGAAAACTTCAACGCTCCCGTTCTTTTACCTTTTCTTTTTCCTTTTCGGATCTTTTCTTAGCTTCAACTTCGGCGCGCGACGTGCGCCAAAAACCTCGGAATACCGCGCTTATGTATATATACGAGGCAAATGAATGTATATATTCATGGAGTACTCTCCTTCGTCTGCTCGGTAATACGATGTACCCAAGTGAGGTTACCTATACTTTTACGTACGTGCATACAGCGCATATACAGTAGCATACGACGTCTCGTTTGCCGTACGACGCCTCGCATGGCGCTGCATCGAGAGAGAGAACGAACCGAACGAAACGGGCGCCACACTCAGTCGCCCAGTTTTCCCTCGCCAACCGGGAAGCTCCATAAATATTTCATGTCAAAGCCTCGACCAATATCTTCCCCGTCGCCCCCTCCCCCACCCCCACCCCCCACCCCCATCCCCAACCCCTCTGTTCGCCGCTATATCTATAGATACTTTTCTCAAAGCTTCAACCAAGTCGAATCTAAGCGACGCAAAGTCAGCAAGTCCATTGTAAATGTATGGACGACGGGCCTCGTATATTACGCATAAACTGACACATTCAACTTTTCTTAAGTCACTTTAACAAAAAATTCTATTAGGGAAACAATTCGTAACATTGCAATTGAAAAATTCATAGAAACATCGAACGCGAGTCGACGCCATGTTGAAACTTACGGCGAGTTATCGAAAAACTGGTTTTACCGTCCATTCGAAATGCGACTCGAAAATTTCGATAACTTTTTGATAGTCGGAATTTTTTTTTTTTTTTTTTTGTACACTTTACGCAAATAACGTGACTTCTTTTTCGATCGATTTTAATCGAAAATAGTTGAGAGATCGAAGTGCATTTTTTTTTGGAAATATAACTCACGTGATTAAGAATCTTTCGTAACGCGGAGAGATTATTCTCATTCGGTGTAATAAAAGGTGCGAATAGATTAATATCGTGTAAACGAACAATTTAGAGACGCGATCGTCGTTGGTTCGTTGCAATTGAAAATTCGTTTTACTATTTGCCGCATCCGTGTATCTTAGACGGCTGTTTCCGGTATTGTCCGAAACTGGTATTTCGGTTGCAGTCCATTCGAAATGCGACTCGAAAATTTCGATAATTTTTTGATAGTCGGAATTTTTTTTTTTTTTTTTAGTACACTTTATGCAAATAACGTGACTTCCTTTTCGATCTTTTTTAATCGAAAATAGTTGAAAAATCGAAGTGCATTTTTTTGAAAAAATAACTCAAGTGATTAAGGATCTTTCGTAACGCGGAAAAATTTTTTTCATGGGGTGCGATAAAGGGTGCGATTAGTTTAATATCGTGTAAACGGACAATTTAGAGACGCAATCGTCGTTGGTTCGTTGCAATTGAAAATTCGTTTTACTATTTGCCGCATCCGTGTATCTTAGACGGCTGTTTCCGGTATCGTCCGAAACTGGTATTTCGGTTGCAGTACAATTGCACTTGTAACCGAGGGTTTCGCTTCACTGAGGAGAATAACCCTGGGGATCTCCCAACTGGATAGCGTTTCGCAAACTTTGAACTTAAGTAATTGCTATCTGCGCGAAGGATGGAGAGGGGGGGGGGGGAGAGATCTCGAAAGGGAAGTCGAGCCAAGTGAGCTTCCCTCGGGTATTCGTCGGACGTTTCGCCGCGGCGTGTCTGGCGATTCGTCGCTGAGTTTACCGGTGTGCGGTACACAAGATATCGCTTCTGTATACACATGGAAACGGTAACCGCTTCGAAGATCCGCGCGTTGTCTTAAAACGCGAGAGGAGTTTCTCTTTGACTTTAATCCGGCGAGTCGCCGTCCGATTTAATCGAGAATAACGAGAAACCAAGCGGGCATAGTAGACGGAGAGATCTCCACTTCCAAAATAGCTGCGACTTCGATCCTCGTAATTACAAGTAGTGTTTCGCAGTTTCGTACTAATCGAACTTTTTCGAGTTTACGTCAGAAGTCTCGAATACAAGTTCGACGTTTCTTCGTTTTGTGTTCGATAGATCGATATATATATATATATATAAAAATATAAAACACGAACGGTTTTAAGTTCCGATTAAATTTATACGTAGTAAGAGATCAACTGTCGATGAAGAAAAAATAAAAAAAATGAATTATCAGTCATCGAAGATCGATACTAGTAACTCGTCAGTCCGTTCCGTTACTCCTCGTCGTTCAATTTTTCTACTCGCTTTCATCGTTCTCCGGTGTATATTCGTACATAATAACGTCAACTTGGTTCTCCGTGTACCTTCCCGTAACTCGGATTTACCGCACTACCGTGTGCCATTTATATTTTTGCTGCTAGAAATGTCAAGGGACTAAAGCGCGCAGCCTGCTCCAGCGCTTCGGCGAGGCGCGCGCGCGCGCGTCGCTTACATCGCGAAACGATTCCCTCGTGAACATTACAACGACCCCCGACGTCCGATAAAACTGTATCGTACGAACTACACTCCCTTGTCGAGGACAAACTACCGCACGACTACGTTCGATATTTCGCGATTTTATTCGCGCGATATATATCGCTATACATCTTTTTATTGCGCGTCGCGTAAAGATGAAGCTGACGTTTTACAATTAATTTTCATCCGTCCTAATAAATTCAAAAATAGTAATCCTTTTTTTTTTTTTTTTTTTTTTTTTTTTACCATATTTTATGGACGGACCATTTTTAATTTTATGACTATAGCTTTCGTCTTCGTAATTTTTCGTATCACCGACGAAATACCAACGACAATAGAATTTTAAGATACCGCCTCCACTTTCGTAACCATCAAAATATTTTGATGTATCCCCCGGCCTCGGTAGCCTGGAGGGGCCTCCATTCAAGTTTCCGGACGGCAACCCCTGTGTGACCCAAATAAGGCGGACGTTCCCCGAGTCTTGTGAGACTTCGTAGGAATGTTCCTCATACCGTCAACCGGCTTTGCAGGACTTCGTGTATGCGTATGAGCGAAATCCACTAATACCACTACCGCAAGTCGCTCGAGTGTATAGAAAAAAAAAAAAAAAAAAAAAAAAAAAAAAAAAAAAAAAAACGAAAGAAAAGGAAAAGAAGCCGAAACACGTTACCCACCGGAGAGACCCGGGGGTATACGTGTGCACATAGCCTCTATCTGCTAACATACCGAAGGAACTTAAACCCCCCCTTCCAGTAGCCTCGTCCGCGTCTTCTCGCGAAGAAGACTCTTTCCGTGGAAGATTCGTGGCGGCATGTGCGAACGATAAGGAGTCTGGCGTGAGCCCCCGGCAAGTACACGAAGAATAGGTAGGCGGAGGGGGCGCACCCGCGGACGTGGAGAAATGGCGTGCTTCTGCTTCTTGATCCCTATGGCCCGGTTTCTCTCGTGCTTCTGTAACCACCTCCTACTCGCGGGGCTCCGGCCACGAAGAGCGCGAGGACTCATCCTCGATCCTCCTCATGCCTCTCTCGGCACAGTTTCTCCGTGTGTTCGCGTATATATATGTATTTCCCGATTCTACTCGTACACTACGCCGAGAGATCTCGGACGCTTCGCTTGTGTATCTTACATGTTCCGACGACGACAACGGCGACGGCCTGCAGCGATCCTGGCAGCAGGATCTCTTCTCTATCTCGTTGTCGTGTCGCGGGCAAAACTGCCAACGGCAGCATCACCAACGCTATCTCGTATCTCTTTTCTCACAACGCGAATTGGTACGAGAGACTGAGCGAGCAAAACGAGAGGTTTCTCCACGGGGAAACAGGAACGACGATAATTCCCCAGGTGGGGTTCTGCCGATGCTGACGGTCGGGCCAGTATCGGCGCAACACTGGAGTGCCAGCGTCGAAATGTAACCTCGGGCCAAGGCTGGCCGATGTGTTCTAGCCAATGCTGGTTTAGTGGCGATCGCCAAGCCTGGCCCAAGACTCGCCCGACATTACAATACCGATGTTGACAATTTCTAATGCTGCTAATTGATGCTATTTCTAATTGATGCTTTATTTATTTACAAATAAAAATATTGCGTTTAAGGTAAGAGGAATGAGAAAGAGTTGCGAACATGTTTCGATGGGATAATAATCTGCAAAAAATAAAGCATATAAAAGGTGGTAAGAGATAAATTATGCATAAAAATAATTCCAAAATGTTATTAACAAATCACTGAAATACAAAATTGAGCAGCCAATTACCCGGCCACTTAATTTTTTTTGTTATAAAAATAATTTAACTTTTCTGAATACGTATGAATGTTTCCGAAATTTTGTCTAGTTTCTAATTTTTGTTCGATTTTACTATTAAAAAAAATCGTAATTTGTAAACATTAAACAAAATGTTTAAAAAAATGCGTATGTTTTCAGAAAAGTTATCGAATTATTTTTATTAAAAAAAATTCGGTTGCCGAGTAATTTATTGCTTAATTTTTTATTTCAGTCATTTGGTAACAATATTTTGGAATTATTGTTACGTAAAATGAATCTTTTCAGCACCTTTTGATATGCTTGGTTTTTTTTTTTTTTTCAAATTTTGTATATCATCGAGAAGTGTTCGCAATTCTCTCATCCTTTCTCAATCTTAAATAACGTCGGACTCAACGAAAGGACTACCTTTAATAAAAAAAAAAAAACACGAAATTCATGTTTGATTCGTTTAAAGACTCAAAAAAAAATTAAAATTAAATTGAACATTTTCAAACAGATTGGAAGCAAATTTTTCAAGTTTGTACCAAATTAAACGTTAATTTTGATTTTGAAAAAAATTTCAACGTGCATTTCGTTTTAAGCAATCCAAACGCAAATTTTTATTTTTCAAACCAATAAAACATTGTTGTAATTATTTTTAATCAAATAAATGGAAATTTCGTTGTTTTCAACAGTTTAAGCGAGAATTTCGATTATTTAAACAATTAAACCACAAATTTCGAGGTGTCGAAGAATTAAACGTTAACTTTGAATTTATAAAAAAATCAAATGTGAATTTCGATTTTTCGAAGCAATTAAACATTGTTTTATCTATTTTTAAACAAAAAAAATCAACAATATTTTTTTTTTTTACAATTTATGCAAAAATTTCGATTGTTTAAGCAATTGAAACGCAAAGTTCGGTTCTTTAAACAAATTAAACATTTTTTATTCGTGTTTGAATGAATTAATGGCAATTTCGATCTCACGGGGACTCGTCACGCGTGACGTCACAGACTCGGCGTCGGTACGTGCAACCAGCACTGGCCCAGCATCGGCGTGTCATCGCTAGCCAGACTTGGGCCGATGTTAGCATCCCCTGCATATGCCGACGTTGGTCCAACATCGTTGGCCAGCATTGTGCCAACGTCGGAGCCCTGGCAAACAAGCCTGGGCCAGAGTCGAGCCAATCGTCAAACCCCACCTGGGTCGTATGCCGAGACATCGTTCCGGTGGCACGTCGACTCCCCGCTGATACACGTGTTACACATTGCTCTCTCTTCTCAAACTCTTCTGCGTCTCTACATTTTTCTTCCTTTCGCTCAGTTATAAAAAAAAAAAAAGAAGGACACGACTCGCGATAAGGCGATCCTTGCTTTACTCCCAATGAGTTTATTATCGAAATAATAAAGAATAAATCTGGTAAAATAATTTTTTTTTAATTTTTAAGAATTATCGTTCGATTTATTTCGATTATTCTTGGAAAACGGTATTTCACATTTTTTTCGATTTTTTTTTAAATCAATATGAATTTGAAATAAAAGTACGAAACATCGAGAACCCGGTGATCTTTCGAATTAATATAAAAATTCTAAGAATTTGGAAAAAAAATTATAACAATAATACATTTCTTCAACACCCACCGTTAACCCGATCGTTTTAATCAATCGATCACGAGCTTTTTTTTTTTTTTTTTTTTTTTTACGAATAAGAAAATTTCAATATTTACAGGATAATCCTTCGCCCATGTTGCACATCAGTTCGAAACTCCATTTTTTTATTACAATTTTTTTTTTACCTTCGATCAAATGTTCCGCGTCGATCCGACTGGAAGCTTATATTTCTCGGTCGCGTAAGCCGACTAGTATTCAATAAGAAGTACGAAAGCGTGTCAGGAAGAGCGTAAAATAAACGATAAAAGTCACACCGTTCCGTCTGATTTATGGATCCCCTTTAACACGGAGGTTCATTCGGTTCGGTTAGACTTCATTGTACATATTTGGAAAGTGTCTACAACTTTTATAGCTACATATCCATTGTGGTATCGGCGAACGCTCGCGCGCGAGGATACCGGGATTTTAATTTTTTATTCATGATTATTATTCACGCGAGCGAAGGGACCGATGAGATCGGTGGAAAGGAATGTCGCCGGAAACGGTCGGGTTTCTTGTAAAGGAGGAGGGAATAGAGTAGCGGAGATTTTCTATAGTATATATAGCGCTGTATAGCGCGAAGGTCCTCGTGAAGCGAGTAGATAGAACGCACCCTGGAAGTCTCGTAAACGCGTGAAGCCAGTAGAGAATCGAGTTTCTTGATGCGTGATGCCGGGGGTATCCGTACAGCGACGGGTTTAAGGCGACCGACAAGACAGGCACAACGACGTCGCATCACCTGTTACGTTCGGGAATTCCCCTTGGTGCTGAAAGGCTTCGCGCCTGCGCGCTACACGCTCTCGAGGTATATAACCTTCGGAACATATACCTCGGGACTCTCGCGTCTGTTGTACATAGAAGTGATGCGTATGCTACATAGTATCGCACAATGGATCCCCATTAATTGATACTTGGCTTCGCTCGTAAAGGCGACCCCTCGCTCGGTCGATCGGAAAAGCCAAAGTGCCCGAGGGGGAAGCAAAGGTAAACGGATATAGTTGCATACATGTATACGACTATCGTCCGGCAACGGCGAATCCTTTTTTGCTTCTCACTGTATGCCGGAGTAACGAGGTCGATAAAACAAAGAGATACCAAAAAAAAAAAAAATTCCGAATGAAATAACAAGTCCCAACATAAAACGAAAGTTTGCGCATGCGCGCAGCGGTTTTGTATCAAATGAAGTACTACGATCGGAAATTATTTTTATATCGTGTTGAATATTTCTTTAGTTTTTTTTTTTTTTTTTTCTTTTTTTTTTCTATTCATCAAAGAGAAAAGTTGAATTGGAAAAATCGTGTCGGCACATACTCGAGGGCATACGATTGCGATGAATCGAGATTGGTCCATCGTGTACAGGTTAGCGCTGTTTGTTGCGCGGAGTTTCGAGGCGGATTATTGACTGACCGGACACGAGAGCGATGTGTGACAGGTGCAAAAAGAAAAGAAAGGAAAAAAAGAAAAAAATTTCCGTACGTTTGAGGGATATAGAAACCGTTGGGGGGTTTAGCTCGCGTACGGAAAACCTCGCGAGCTTTTCGCTTCGTGGAAAAATAAAATAAATTATTGATGATGTATACCGGAGCTCTCGGGGTCCTTTCTGTACCACGCGAGAATATCGGAGTGAGGGACCGACGCTTCGGGGGATATTATTCGTTGTGATAGAACTGATGACAATCGACGGGCCCGTCTCGCTGGCGTCGACAAACGCTTTCGTCTCGTTTTTTTTTTTTTTTTTTTTTTTTTTTCTTCGACATACATGCGAATCGACGAGTCTGCACACACGGTATATACTTACAAAACCGCGCGGACACGATATCAAATTCATGGAATCTTGATGACGGAAATAACAAGTACGCGCGTGACTCTCGACGCTCTCTCTTTCTCTCGGCCTCTCTATTTTTCCCTCTGATTATCTGTGCGCCCAATGATTTAGCAGCGGGAAAACGTGACTACGTGTAAAGTTCCGCGGTAAGCCTTTCGGTAGAATCTTTATAAACGTACAATGTTTTTTTTTTATATATACTTTTTTACTTCGCGTGTCGATGAAACTGCGCCTCGAATGCTCGTATATCTCGTTTATTTATTTCTCTATGACTAACCGGTTCTCGTTAATGCCGAAGCGTATTCGTCGCGATACACGGAAACGCGGACGTTATCAATTTCATACGATTTCGCGAAGACCTCCCCCACCGAGTGCTCTCGAACCGAGCAGTGATATTAATTTGTATACTTGTATAGTATATAATAATCCTGCAGCACGATAGAGAAGCTTTACATGCTGTAGCGATATTATGTTTCCGCTGTTATTTATTCAGGAGCTTTTTTTTCCGCGCGCTTCGGTACGAAATGAGGTCGAAGCCAACACGGCACGGAAGATCCAACAGTGTTCAATCTACCGGTTGACCCATAATCAAAAATTAACGAACTTAAAAAAAAAAAAAAAAAAAAAAAATTGGTAACTTTTATTTCAACATTAATTATTATCGAATTTTTATTGGCAACGAATAATTTTTTTTTTATAGTACCTGCGAATTAGCATTATTACTAATTGACGCAATTTTTTTTCTTTTTTAAATCAACGAGTTAAAATTTTTTTTTTAAATCAACGAATTAAAAAAAAAATTTAAATCAACGAATTAAAAAAAAAATTTTAAATCAACGAATTAAATTTTTTTTTTTAAATCACCGAATTAAAAAAAATTAAACATCCGTTTTTTTTCGATCGAAATAAATTCTACATAATGCGAGAGTAAGTCTCGAGATCTCGAAGTAATGGATCACTGCTCGATCGTTGAAGAATTAAGTATAGAGCACTGTCCGTTAACAGCACCGCGTGAGTCGGACTCGATGTCCAGTGCAATTGGTAGCCCCCGACAGATGTGTATGAAATAGTTTACTATCCATAGCCGCTTTCCCTTACGCGTATAAACTTACGCCGGCTATTACGCGAGTCAGAAGCGCGTGAATCCGGTGTTGGGATATTTCCCTTTGCCGCGGAGCACGTGCTTCGGTACCGCGAGAAACTGCACATCGGTATTCCTCGATTCGCGTATGCAGCGTAGTAATATATCGGCAATAAGGTACGCGAATAGATGAATACCGAGAAGGATAAGAGCTCCGAATGCGCTTCGCTTTCTTTTGCTTCTCTCTCCTCGTCGAATCTATCGAATCGGAAGCACTTCTACCGCGGTAATTGATCTAATAGCCCAAGACGAGCATGAAAACAGCGTTATAAGAGAGAATCGAGAATCGTGTAATCCTTTTTTCTACGGAAACTCGTCCTATCCGAGCGTCGAGATCGTTTAAGCGGCTCGGCGCGCGAGGGTTGAAAAAAAAAGAATTATCATGCATCTCACGTGACGCCGAGCCATTGTGCTCGTGTAACTCTCAAAGCGTAACTGCGGTGCGACTGGCAAATGATTTTTCCACCTCGAGGGCACGATATTTTATATCATGTAGAATTATTAACGAGAGGAAGGGGAAGTCGAATGTATATCAAAGATTCCCGATTGAGAATCCCGGCGGCGAGCCGTTCCCATAAATCAGAGCGCGCGGAATTAGCATCGAATAACTCGAAAACCGTTCGGCTTCGGCATCGAGAACATACGCATACGTTACGAAGAGAGGGGAAGAAATGTCCGGCAATAAGATTCATATCTACAATAATACGACTATAAATGCTTCTCAAGATATTTTCTATGATGCCAATGCGCATGCGCACTGTATGGACTGTAATTGTCCGGAGATTTATTTATGAATGGCTGCGCAGTGCGCGCTGATGCGTTATCTCGTAGTCTTACCGCGCATGGGGTGGCATCTCGGACACCCGAACGATTATACGGCACTGGGGGCTGTTTCTCTCTTTCGAACGAAACCGCGAGCCGAAACACCATAATGCAAAACAATTATGTTTGGAGTTATTTATGAGTCGCCGGACAAGCGGTCGCGCGGACCTGTAACACACCGCAACGACGATGACATTGGCGAATACGAATATTTTTCGATATTGCGAATCGGTAAACCGGTTTTTATGTACGTATAGTTTATTGCCGAACGTGTATCGTGTATTTTCTTTACGCTTTCGAGAATTGACGTTTATCGATACTATCGAAAGGCGCGCGAGAAAGTCTCTCGGCTATCGAACTATTATGGCGTCAAGAAAAATATCGAATTATTCCGCGCGGTATACTTTTTTCACTAACGATCGAAGTACATCGCATTATTCGACTTTTTACGCTTACCGATTGAGGTAATGTTACAATTTTTCGAAGAAAACGAGTCTTGGATATACGATCGTATATCGCCGTGAAACGCCGTCAATTTTTTTTTTTTTTTTTTTAAGGTTTCTATCATTTTTTTCCCCTCATTATTCAGATAAATGTATAAAAGTACAATATAGAGCGGAATTTTTAATCGGAGTGAACCGGTAATCGATCTTTTCGTGTCTCCGGCAGACAGTGGTTCGACCCATTTTCCCGATATATCCCTCGATCTATGGGTTGCAAACTCACAAATCGAGACAAATGCCGCAGCAAAGTTATCACCAATGCTAATGCAATATTTATATCGCGAAACGCTGCGACGACATGTGTAAATCAAGTCTCCGTAAGCTCAACGTCATCGAAAATACATAAACGACATCGGCTGCACGTATAGCTTTTGACGAATTTTCACTTCGGTACGTTTTTCTCTTAAGATAAATATCAAAAGACGTCTCGAAATTAGGGCGTCGCGACGAAAAACGTGTCAACGTCTTATCGATTATCGACGAGGGTTAATTTTCATCGAGAAACCCGTCGAAAGGGTAGAAAACTCGATACCAAAGGTTACGAGTGGATACGCCGTTTCCATTTTTTTTTTTTTTTTTTTTTCGTCCTCGTCGAGTCCTTATGCCGGCGGAAACGTTCAAAGGTTTGCGCGAAAAACAAAAAAAATATAATAAAGTCAGAGAATAAAGTTGGGGAAGAAAAAAATACGAGTGAAGAATAAAAGAGGCGAAAGAACTGGTGAAAAAAAAGAAATAAAGAATTTTTAGCGGTTGAGAGTCCACACGATTCCCCTCGAAAGACGGACCGGCAAAAGTCCCCGAAGAGCCCACGCACAACAGTCGCGTTTCGAGCGAACATAACCGGTGACTCGCGAGCGCCTTTTGTGCGCGCTTCCGCGCGATTCGTCCGGTCTTTCGCTTGTACAGGTAAAACGCGCGTGTCTCGCGTGGACTCACGCAAAAGCAACTAACGCGCGAGGCGTCGGTTCCGTCGCCGACACGGTTCAAATTAAATTTTAATAAAGCGACGACCGGGTCCCGCGGACCTTTTCAACTCGGTCGAGAACCGCAAGAGGCGTTGTAAGTCGGAAAAAAAATAGAACAAGAGATTCTTTACGAGCAAACAATACTTATATGGACGCGGAGATCCAAGCATCACGAATGACCAGAGTCGTCCTCGTCGCTCGAGTCGCGTTTCGCCTGGATAATTATATCGAGCGCAGCGGCCTGGAATCTTTCGCGACAAAAACTCGTCTTTCCGCGGTATCTTTCGCGCTCTCCACGACTGGCGCAACGCCTCATTCTCGTCCATTTTTTTTTTTTTTTTTTTTTTTTCGTAACCGCTCTCTACATATCTCTTTTATTTTATTTTTTCGTCGCACAAATCGAATGACTCAGATTCTTGATTCGCCTGTGTCCGCGATCTTTCGTCGTATACGGAGTGTCGACGAAAAATCGAGTCGAGTCGAGTCTTGCATCGATGGCGCTTACCGATTTCTCGTGAGAACGATGAAAATGATCTCATTATAGCTGAAATCTTTAGCAGAATCTCTTCTTCT
This sequence comes from Cryptus viduatorius, assembly GCA_964006125.1. Lineage (NCBI taxonomy): Eukaryota > Metazoa > Arthropoda > Insecta > Hymenoptera > Ichneumonidae > Cryptus > Cryptus viduatorius. The sequence continues at coordinate 17,425,460 of OZ023225.1, read as the reverse complement.
CGTCAATTCGTATGATCGATATATACGCATTTATCGTGTTTTTTGCGATAATTTAATCGCCGCGCGGTTGTTTGTGGGGAGTAAAAGCCTCTGGTAAGGTCATCCGGTTCCAGAGACGATACACGCATAACGTCGAGAAAACGAGACCGGCGCTACTCTCGATCTTTTTACATTGAAGCCGAGAAAAAAACGACATTTTTCGGAGTACAAACCTCAAAACGATTTTTTTGATAAATACTTCGAGATATAACATTTTTTTTAGATATGAATAAAAATTACGATATAAAAGAAAAATGGAACGAAATTTCGAGAGAAAAACGAGACGATCGCTCGAAAGGTACAGAACTGCACCTCAGCGCATCATCTATAGTTTAGATGGTGTTTTCCACGCGTTTCTTCACTCCGTCTGATCGATCATTCTCTACACCTTACTTTCTCATTCCGTGTACCGACGATAAACGACTACTGGTTTACACACCTCGAAGACCCGTCGGCGACAAAGAGGGATCCCCTTTTTCGTACGCGGGCGTCCCGCTGTTATTCAGTACTTCTTTCGTTCCGCTTTTCTTGCCAATCTCTGGAGACCTCCGGCTCTCTACGAAGATAGATAGAAAGTGAAGAATAGGCTTCGGAGCGATAGATCGGAAAGGCAAGACACGGGTACCACAGCGGCGTTTGTAGCCCCAACGGCGAATGCAAGTCGGCGCGCGGCAGAAGCGGACGCGGTAAACTCGGAGTCGGAAGCTAGAAGTAGACGCAGAAGCGGCACGATTCCGAGATCCTGATTGAGCCGTTCCCGGCGGCTTGCCGCGGGAGCTCCTTATCCGACCATTCCGTCGCTTCTCATCCTCGCAGAGTTCCTCGCCTGCGTCACTTTGCTCTCTTAGTTTCCTTCCTTCCTTCCTCTCTCTTTAAACGGAGACCGACATATCGCTCTCGAGTTCTCGCGAGCGCGCGGGATCGTTGCGGAAAATGCTATCGCGAGTAACCATATTGGTAACATCGCTCTTCCGTTGGGCAGTCGAGAAAAAGTCGGTGAGCCCTTTGAGCCCTTAAAATTTTTCAAATCAGACCTTCCGGCCGCCATTTTAAATGGTAATTAATGGCTTTGGATTGTAAATGAATGGAATAGTTTCCATCCATTTCGATCGAAAGCGCATTGGCAATGAGCATTTTTCGCTTTGAAGAAAAGTTTCGTTTTGGATTACTAAAAGTCCGAAGTAAACTAAAACTAAAGCTTAAAAATTGCTATGTTAGGTCGGGAAACTTTCGTAATAGGAATATTATACGAGAGCCGCCGGTTTAAGGGTACGGAATTTGTACGATTCATATTCGACGGAACTTCTCGCAGCTGACCGCAGTCCACCGCACTCCCGAAACCTTTTCTCTCTCCTTTTGCACCCCTTTTTTTTTTTAATCGGACTCTTTCTCCTCCGTACACTTAACGATATACCTCGCACCACTGACCGGTGGATGCACGGCGGACTATCAATTTCGCATCACGGCTTTGCGGTCGAACGCACCGCGATATTCGTACGTATCGAGAGAACGGAGAAACGAGCTGCGAAGCTGCTGCTCTTTCAACGACCATTCGCGATCGAAGTAAACTCCCATCGTGTGACTCCTGTGTACTTTGCACCGTCGAGAAGCCAACTAAAGCAAGCGATTGGGTATCGAATGGCTCTCCTCTTTCTTTTCCTTTCTCATTGATCCCCCCGGACACTCGGATTCTCGATTAATATGAGTGAAAACATTTTTTTCGCCGGTTAACACTCATTCGGTCTTTCGATGTATTCAACGTCTTCGGAAACGCCGAAAAATGCAATTGCCCCGTTAAAATTAACGCCCTAATCAATTTTTATTGATACCGCCCCTTTATTTCCCTTTTTTTGTCCGTTTTTCGCATTTTTTCATGCAGCGATCAAAACAGCTTCGTCGTCTACTATATCGTATCTTAACGACGAAATACTCTTTCGATGTTACAGGATCGTCACGTGAGTGATGCCAGCAGAGATCCGCAAGTGGATTCGAGTCAAGATTACCACCTGCTACTCGGCTACGAGAACAAAACCCATACGGTTCTTCGTTTCAGCAGACAGTACGACACCTGCGATATGCACGATCTGAAAATTACGGTATGTAAATTTTTCCAATTTTTCTTATTTCGAGACGACCGAACGATCCTCCAACATTCTTTAATCCTCTTCGATTAACAAATTGGATTTCGGAGGGATGAAAGACGCGAAAACTTTCAGGACGAAGGACGCGACCGAACGCGTTACGTGAATCGTATTTTTCCTTCGGCTTTTTTTTTTTTTTTTTTTTTTTTTTTTTAGCTTCCAAGTTTCATCCGATACTCAATTCTAATCGAATATGTCTGACTAAGCGTCTTACGTTCGTAAAAAAGTCTTTCAAGGTTTTCGGCTTATCAGGGGCTTTGCGAATATTCGTGATAAATCGACTCCGGTGCGTCGACGTTACGTCATTTTTTCTTTCCGGCGAAATGACCCGATTTTTAGCGGCACAATCGTAACGCTAAGATAAAAAAAAATGGCGGCGTTTTTTTTTTTTTTTTTTTTTTTTTTATGACAACGGATTTTGATATGGAGAAAAAAATCGACGGTATTCGATATGCAGTTTAATTTTAGAATGTATCGAAGATTACGCGAGCGGAATGTTGAGTTCACGTGCGCAAAACTTCTCGCGAAAGACACATATACGATCGCATCTTTCGCCTGCGGAGAATCTCGTTTGGTCCTTACGCCTTCGCGTGTACCTTATCATCCTCGTTTATCGAAATGACGGTAGCGTAGAGACTATGGCTGCTACAGGCTAAACACAGTATGACTTCTCGCTCGACGGAGAAACGCGCGACGCTGCGGGCGACGTTTTGCAAAATTAGAAGAAAAATTCACGAGGGAAATTTCCGCTTTATCCGATTTTTTCTTTTTTTTTTTCTATTTTTAAACTATCCGAGTTGTATTTTTCTCGTTTTTTTTTTTTTTTTTTTTTTTTTTTTTTTTTTTTTTCATTTCTTTCGTAAAATTCAGCGCAGTTGAAGTATAATTTGTGCTCTCATTACAAGCGGAAAACATTGCTTCGCATGTTTCACGCACGTGAAATGAAAAATTCAAACCTTCATTTTCGCGATCCGATAACCGCTCTCTACTACGGTAATGCGTATCGTTACACGATGCGCGCATTACACATGTAGAATACAAATTGCCGTGTGCTCGTCGCGGGGTACAGCTAGCGAGTCATGGATGTGGAACAATACGCGATACATAAGCAGGCAAATTGTATCATTTTGAGATATCGATTCGCATTAACGTGGCAACGGGTTTGCCGTTGTACCGCGCGTCGATTCTGATGTTTAGCGCGGAGCTGCTGGCTATAGCCTTTCCATACGAAATCCATAGATATACATCGCGATAAGCGGCTCTCATTGTACGGTATATCGTACCCGCGATGCCGTCGTTCATTCGACATGCGAACGAACTTAATCACTCTGGTAATCCGATGATGCGTCATTCTCTCCGAACGATCCACCAATAATACTGACGTTCCCCAGTCTCGCGCATCTCATCGCTTTCGGCTGCGATGATGATCTATCGACTTCTATCGATACAAATTTTCTAATAGCGGACATTATCAGTGGTCAATCAATGCCCGATCAACCGAACTCGTGTCGATCCATAAATATTTCACTCGTACGAATGAGAGTGAGAGATCGAGAAACACGCAAAACACGAATGCATTTCTCGCGGCGGCGAGAGAGCGAATTAAATTAATAATTTTCATCGAGCAATAATCGCGTATCTAATCGAAGCGGTGAACGAAAAAACAGGGCGACTGGATAAGCGTAATCTCGAAATATTTTCCGGCGGAGGGGATAATTAAAAAAATATATATGCAGCTGCATAGACATCGATCGAAATACGGAAAAAAATGGACGAACCCTAAAATTCATGAAATCAAAAAAAGATCGATGTTTCCACTATTATAGTTGGCAATAAATAATTTTCGTCGTTTTTGCATAAAGAAATTATGCAACTTGCGCCCGGAAAACAAAATGAAAGAAAAAATTGCGAAACCTCCGATCAATTTCGGGTATTAGTGAGTTCGAGGCGCTGGAAGGCCCGATGCGTCAAGCAGTTCTCGGTCTCCCCGCGTATAAATATTGCGTGACTCGTTGCGCATGGATGAGATATCGGTGTTGAGTGGCGATAAAAATCGACAACGCAACGGACCTTCTTTCGATCGAAAGTATTATAGTCGTACATATCTATACTCGGAGAAGGTATCCTATCGAACGCGGAGAGGTATCGTATCCTGCGGTCGGACGACTGCACTTCTTTATTTATTATTTTCCTCTTTCCCACCTCTCGAACCTTTTTGCTCCTTTTTTTTTTTTTTTTTTTTTTTTTTTTTACTCTTTCGTTATTCTCATGTCTTATCCAGAGTATACGAGTCCGCGGGCTCTTATTCATTCGGAGCGATTCACAGTCGATCCGCTCTCACACCGCGGGCCTCTCCCGTGGTCACCAAGAACATCGCGGACGGTGGTGCTCACGTAACCCGAGACTCGAGAGAGAATCCATACAGCTGATCTCGATCTCGGGAATCTCGAGACTCGAGAAAAGGGGGCTGAACACATATATACACACATACGTAGCACCCGCACACATAGTTCGAGAAAAGATCGTTCGATATACACCTTTAGCCGCTCGTTCTCTTCGCCCGTCTGCGAACACTTCGAAAATCCTTAAGCCACAGTTGAGTCATCAATGTGACAGAGAGAACGTGAAAAATATATATAAAATAAGCGCCAGGATACCGCGATTTTATCGTCCCCAACAAACGATGGGTTCCCGAACCGTCTTTAGCTCGAGATATAATATATAGTTATAAAATAAAACATCGTCCCCACAGAATTTTTTTTTTTTTTTTTTTTCTCAGAAGAGTCTATCCGATCGCGTGACGCTTCCGGTGAACATCGCGTATCTAAATATATGGTGTTTTCACGGGTTTAACGTCTCTATCAAATCCCACAGACCTCGTATCCGCGCATGTCAAGATTTACCCCTCGCAATTTCTCGATCGTCCCGTGTGTCTCGATCTCTTAGATCCGCGATGTTTCGGCGAACAGACATGCGCACCCTTTCGGATGATTTAATAACACGATAATACCTCGAAATCAGACGAGGCGCCGAAGTATATTGAAAAAACACATAACGCGGACGTTCGATCGATTGACGAAATAACTTAATCTCTTTTCACCATAAAAATGATTTTTTTTTCATGGAAAAAGATTTCACGAAAAATCGCAGTTGATAAATTCGTAAATTCGCACACCCTTTCGAATCATTTAACAACACGATAATATCTCGAAATCAGACGAGGCGCCGAAGTATATTGAAAAAATACATAACGCGGACATTCGATTAATTGACAAAAAAATTTAATTTTTTTTCACCATAAAAATGATTTTTTTTTTATGGAAAAAGATTTCACGAAAGATCATAGTTGATAAATTCGTAAATTCGCGCACCCTTTCAAATGATTTAACAACACGATAATATCTCGAAATCAGATGAGGCGCCGAAATATATTGAAAAAACACATAACGCGGACATTCGATTGATTGACGAAAAAATTTAATTTTTTTTCACCATAAAAATGATTTTTTTCACGGAAAAAGATTTCATGAAAGATCATAGTTGATAAATTCGTAAATTCGCGCACCCTTTCGAATGATTTAACAACACGATAATATCTTGAAATCTGACGAAGCGCCGAAGTATATTGAAAAAACACATAACGCGGACATTCGATTGATTGACGAAAAAATTTAATCTCTTTTCACCATAAAAATGATTTTTTTTTTCATGGAAAAAGATTTCACGAAAGATCGTAGTTGGTAGATTCGTACATCCGTTTGCGCGAAGATAAATGATGATTTATAAGACTCGTATAAAAAATTCCACGACGTTAATAAATGCAAGGCGTTGAGTTTATTTAACATATGTTTTGCAGTGCATAATGATTAAGTACAGTTAAGTAACTGTTAATTAGTCGTAGATTGCGGAGAGCTCGGTACAGAAAGGGCGGCGAGTAGAGAGATGAGAAAGCGGGGTGAGAGTTACTTTACAGTTGAAGCGACTATAAGTGTTATCAGATTGGCAGGTTGGGCGTAGAACAAGCGGGGAAACTGGCGGATGGGGGGTGAGGTGGGGGTGTAGAGGGGGTGGGAGAGTCTCGTCTATCGGGAGATAAAAGGGAATTGAAGTAACTCGCTGCCTGCTGGGTTCTCGGTAGGGTCGAGGCTCTCCGAGCAAAACGATGCTTCTCTTGTCGGATGGCTTGAGCTGTGTGTGCGGGAAACCCCCGTAGGTTCGTCCTATCAGCGTCTGACGGTCACGCGAGCCTTGCCTTACCGGATTGCCGCGTTATCGACGTCGCTAACTCACGGGAATTCTTCAACTTTTAATTACTCCCATCGATCCGTCGACGCCTTAGCCTTCGTCGGTTCAACGGCTACGGAACTCTTCTTCACAACCCCTCTCCCGTGGCGCCCCCTCACCCCTCCTCCTCGACTTTTTCTTTTCATTTCGTTCTTTAACTTTCGTTCGAAACTTTAACGTTACTTTTTTTATATCATTTTTTTTTCACCTCAATCTCCGGCCGATTTTTTTTACTTCAAAACAGATTTTTATAGACATTTATCTTTAATAAAATCCATCATTTTTTTTTTTTTTTTTCGTTATGATTACGTGGAATAATTATAAATAATACTTGAATATCCATTATTTTAGATCGTTAACCGCACTACGTGCTTATTAATTGTTTTTTCGATACACTTGAATCGGTTTTTTGAAAGCTCATCAAATTTATAAATCCGATGAAATATTTTTAAATTCAGCTGCGAAATGACGTCAGCGAAATGGCATCTATGACCCGCACTGCTCGATTAATATTTTGAATCCATCGGTGTTTTTTACTCGATATATGTTGTTCACACTTTATTATTAGCGTTTGCCGATACTCGATATTCACACATATAATTGAAGCCCATCGATTATGACTCGGAGGATGGCGATCGCAGCGCCGAATGCCTTCGGAGTCTATTGTTATTCGCAGTGACGATTGTGTCGTGAATTAATCGAATGAATCGAATATAGATGCAGTTGTAACCCGTTTACAACGAGTCGCTTTGTACACCGACCCTCCGCCGCCCCCTCACACCCCCTCGCACCCCCTTCCACCCCCTCCCACCCCCCTTTCCATGTTTATATCTAACTATATAACCAATCGAGATACGAAGTCGAGCGCGAGCTCTGTACTGCGAATCGGGTATTAATATTGCGTCAACCGTCGGTGGCGTTTCCTCGTTGCACGTTGAATGGCTTTAGTATGCAGTCTCATCGCCGTACCGACGTAAAATTAATGTTTGTATATCTACGTTTATATATATATGTATATATTGAACGAACATTGCCGTTTCGTTGTATGCGCCAATGGTTGCGATGCCGTCGGTTCGCCCCGCCAGTAGTAACCGGGACGACCCCAACCATCGTCTGTATTTCCGCCAGCAGCACGTTCGTGTTTTCCTGTTTCTCGGTGCCATGCGATTTCATAGTCAACCGGGGAACACTCGATGCCCTCGTAAATTGATGATAATTTATCTACTCGACGGTGACAGAGTGGTCTCCGATTCCCGCGTTCGGTACACAAAATTTTAACTGTCATCAACGACGCACCCCCTCCCACCCCCTATAAAATTTTCACGACAAATAGGATATTTTAATTGTATTTTATCGCACGCGAGCGATGCTCGCTGCATTCACAAATTCAAATCAACATTTTTCATTCGCGATCTTTCCATCGAAGTTATAAAAAAAAATTTTTTTTTATAACGAAATTTTGTTATTTTTTACAAAATGGACGACGAAATCGAAAGAATTGTGAAATAAACGACACGAATCGCGGAAATTTCTTTGTAAAGATTCGTCGAATCTTTCGGAAGCTGCAGCATTTGCGATGAGATGAATCTCGACGTTTTGCCATTAAATCGATTAATCAACTGAACAAATCTGCATTATCGGGTAGTTTATTGTTTTACTTTTAATACATTCCGCGGAATGTTCTTGTCGAGACTTTTCGTGCGATATGAGAATTCCAAGGATTTCATCGGGGAATTAGAATAATTTCGCGAAGCGTATCCCGGAAATCGACTATCTCTTCCAGGCGCGCTGCAACCCCCGTTTACCGAGGTGTACATCCCCCTTACAACGCTTGCAACAGTATCGCTCGTTCGGCGTGCGCAATTCCATTTCGTGAAATTCCCTCCCGCAGTCTTGTTTGTCGGTTACGCGCGTAGTACGACCGCTTCTTACTTTTCCCCGAGGATTCTCGCGTGATAGAAGCTTCCGGATACAGTCGGTAAAGGAATAAAAGTGAGAAAAGTAAAAAAAAAATAATAAAAAAAAAAAAAAAAAAAAAATTGACAGCGAAAAAGAAAAGTATTTCGAAAAGGTGAAGGAAAGAACGAGAGATATATATACAGGTCGATAGATATATATCGACAAGAAGAAAGCCGAGAGGGGGTGCAGGAGTAGCAGCAGCAGCAGCAGCAGCAGGTGAATCGGTAGGGAGATTGGTGTGCCTCGCAATCGGGATTGGCTGGGCTGACCTGGTTCTGCTTCCATTCCCCGTTCCCTATCACACTGACGCTATCTAGTTTAGCGTCTCCGCTTTCCGATAGTCGTTACCGAGGTAGAAACCGGAAATCTGAAGGGATATAGCGAGAAGGAAACGAGAGTGAGGAAGTAAGAGGAGAAAGACGCCGCGGAGAGCGCCGGGTACGACGAGAGAAAATAGTTTCAAGAGAAACATATCAACTACGGAGTAGTATAGCTTTTCGTAATTCTGTCTTTTTTTTTTTTTTTTCAATTTTTTTTCCACAAGTATATACTTTCTTTGAACGGATAATTGTAAAAAAGGATAATTGAATTCTGTTGATGTCGCGACACTGTCGGGTGTACAGAGACGTCACGACTGAATAAAATCTCCGCGGCGCATGCGATCCAACGTGACGCAAGAGACCTGTGTTGCCTCAAGTGAAAAATAAGATACGAACTATTTTTTTTTTTTTTTTTTTTTTTTTTTTTTTACGCCGTCGTTACAAAAAACAATGATAACGGAGAGAGCGAATGAGCGCGTAATAATACAATTTTGTAGAGATAAGAGTCGGCAAGGCTGGGTAACAGCTGCGGGTAGAGGTGGCAACGAGAGGGCGGAAAAAAAACCGCGAATATCCCTCTTACTGCCCGCGGGAAAATATAGAGTGCGAGAGAGAGAGAGAGACAGAGAGAGAAAGAAGTATGAAAAAGAATAGAAAATGCGAGTCGTGTGCAGCGAGAGAACAAGCCTTGGTACGCCCGGTGAATTTTAGTTAGAAAGAATCTTCGGATGGAAGGTGGAAAAAGGAAATTCAATAAAGGTCGGAAACGCATTGGTCTAGAAATAACACTGCCGGAAGTCCTGTAGAGACGAGTGGAGATGCAACTTTTTTTTTTTTTTGTTTTTTTTTCTTTTGTTTCTCTGCGCCCTTTCGTCGAGCTTTTCTTTCTTGGGTTGAATTGCGTCGACGTACGTATAGACCGGGTGTCCCGAGGCATAAAAAAGGGTGTATGTACGTTTGAGAAACATTTTTTTTTTTTTTTTTTAACTCTATCGAACGAGTGAGTTATCTATGTGCTGTGTATAACGACGACGAGAAACGAAGGAACGCAGACGGCGGTGGCGACGGTGGGGCGGAGTTTGTTACCCTTTTGCCGTTTTCCTTGGGAAAGTTGTTCGAGAGAGGGAGAGGGGGAGGTAACGTTAAAGAAAAGTGTGAGAAGGGTCGGAGCAAGAAAGCTTTGTGAACCGCGCTTATCAAACAACACGCAGCAGAAACTCTCGAAGGTTCTCGTCTTCGCTCCACTTGCACCCCTCGGATCCTTTACCCCTTTTTCACCGGTTCGCGAACTATCTTGATGAGAAGTAATAACAGTTCAACGAAGCTTTCTCGATTCTACTTGAAAGTCTTTGAGACTCTTACGGTCATTCGGAAAACTTGAATAACTCCGCGTCGCGAAGCTTATACCTTACATAGCTTCGATTTCGCGATAAATCGTCCTTGTAATTCATGAAAAGGCGCATTAACAAAAAAAAAAAAAGAATCCTCGGAATAAACGGAATTACGATGCATCAATATAGAATTTCAATGAATATTATCATTTTTTTTTTTTTTTGAATTCGTTTCATCTAAAAGTTTATAATAAATGAAATAAATTCTCAGGCGAGAGAATTGATTGATTTTTCGTACTTGTCAGCCGCGTGATTTTTTTTTTTTTTTTCTGTACGTCATCTATACGACGCGCAGTAACAGCGATTGTAGTTCACGATCGTAAATCACGAATTGCTTTTTTAATCCCGAGATAAAAAAAAATCTGACGACGAACGAAAGGATTAAGTAGAATTCGATAACGTTGATCAATTTATGATGTAACAGAGGTAGACGTTGCGCCGTCGACGAGTTTCCTCGTCGCAGCATCCGCGGAGAGAAAGAGAGAAAGAGACGGAGATTGAAACTGATGCAGTTGCATCGGGGACTTACGATTACGCGATAACGGAGGGCTAACCCCCCCCCGTTCCTCGCTGCGATTCGATGCGCTATGGGTCTGGGGTATTAAACCTCGTGTTCCGGCTCAGCCGGAGATTTCGTTGGGTGATTCCGGTAGCAGGGCTTCGAGGGATTAGTCAAAGATTAAGGCTGTTCCGTTGCAATACGTGTGTGCTGCAAATTCGCGAAGCGCTCTCTCGTACGTACGTCGCACGATCGTCGTATAGTCTCCTCTCTGCGTATAACGCTTGAGTGACATATCGCGAAAGTACATTTTACGTCGTCGATGACAGACGTGAAGAGTTGCTTTCGTGACGCGTACGATGCTTCTCGATACTCCGATCTCGAGAGAGAAAAACTCGAGGAAAAAAAAAAAAAAAAAAAAAACGAAAGAGGATCCTCTAGAGTTTTTTAGTCAACGCAGCTCTCTCGCGGGTCTCTAAAAGTAGAAAAAAAAAAAAAAAAAATAGGTCATATGCATACGTTTCTCGATTCCACTCTCCACGGCTATTCGAAACCATTCGTATATCGAGACGCGAGAGTGCCATCGAGAACATTGATTACTGGGAACTTTAATCAAACGGAAAAATATTCTGTGCCATATGATCTGTGGATATATCGATATACCGGAGATACAGTAACGCCTCAACGCGCATAGTACTCACCGGATGCGAGAAACTTTATCAAATGCGAAACTTGATGATATCGAAAGTAAAATCGTATTCTCCGACAACGAACGGTTTTCAGATCGTCAATATGCGTCATATTAACCACCAAAGTACCATTTCCGCGGAGATTTTTTACCGAAATTCATATTTGTGAATATCCTTAAGAAGATCGGAAGGTCTACTGATGTTGGAAACACGCGAGTTATCCGCGGAGATCGCGATTTATAGAGGAGACTGGACTATCGAAGATTCGTCTGGATTACGAAAATCAATATTTCGATCTATGTATCTCTGCATCTATACAAAAAAAAATGATCTAATCGAACTTTATACGATAGAATTCTCGGAAAAAAAAATTAATAAAAAATTTCGATTCAATGTTACCGACGTATGGTAAGTTAAAAAATGGTTAGAATTTCCCGATGACCCGCACCGACCTCGACATTTGGTCCACGTATATGTATAAACCCGACGGTTGTGGTGTGCACCTGACTGCCGGGATCTCTGATATCGTTGCCACTGACTTGCTTCTCGGGCTCAATGGGTCCCGAAGGCAAAGTTTGATTAAATTTCACGATTTTACGAGAGAGAAGGAACGAGCGCGCGAGTGAAGCGAGATTGAGGAACGAACAGATCTCTCCCTTCCTCCTCATCTCTCGAACCCTTTGGCTCCTTTGCCATCTCGAGTTTATTATACGGAAACGGGGAGTGCAAGCGGGCAACAGGAAGTCAGCTCTACACATATACATCGTCCATGTGCACATATACACGTGTGTTACATAGTGCAGTAACACGTGTAGCGTACGGCGACGAAGGTTCAAAATGGTACATCGAAGTTGAAGTCCCGAAGTCAAAGCTCCGATTGCAATTCGACAACGAAACATATGTATATATATATACACACGTATATATACATATATATATATGTTTTGCTCATATATCCCGAACAACCGTCTTTTCCAAGAGCAACTATTGGCGGCTTCGGCGCTCGCAATATCGAAACCGGGAAAGCTGTTGCTTCGATTCAAACGACGTCTCTCAATCCGTAGCAATAAAAGAGCAGCCCGGCGTGTGCTCACGCTGCATTTACTTCGAGCCCCGAGTGAGTGTGTTTCTGTTGGAGATTGTCGACGAGTAGACTCGATCTACTCGCATTGCTCCCTCGTGAGAATCACACAGAGTTTTCTATGGCCTGTCGCGGTTGCATAGAACTACAGTACGCTTTATTCTTCTTTTACTCGTTCACTTTCTTACACTGTATTTGTGCCTTTTGTTCCTCCGGCGATATTCTCTATTCCCAAATGTATTGTTTTTTTTTTTTTCTTTTTTTTTTTCTTCTACACTCGAAATTTACATGTATCAAATATAGTTTAGCGCCTTTATGTCCGAAGAATAATCTATCGCGGAGTTTTCACTTGTCGGATTTTTCTAGTATTTTTCGTCAAAGAAGTTATACCTGTTGCACGAATTCCGGGGCAAAATGGACCAATCTTTAAAATTCATGAAAATGTCAAAAAGATCGATTCTCAAGTTTTGCAGCCATTATTTTTGCTGCAGGACTCTGCTTATTCAAATAAAGATCGGGAACGACCCTTAATGCAGCAATTTTACGATACGAAAAATAGGGATGCAGATTAAAAAAACAATAATGCGATTTAATTTTCGTTTTTTACATTTATATTCACTGCATAGCATAATATAAATGTGACTTATCGGTAGACAATTCTTTAAAATTCAGAATTATAATTTTTTAAAATGGTCCATTTTGCCCCCTTTTTTTTTTCATATTAATACTCTAAGGGTGCAAAAGTAAAAAAAAGATTAAATAGTGCAAAAGTTTTCTGCATATTGACAAAAATCCCTGAAATGCTGAAACGGTCCATTTTGCCCCTTCGTGTCGTATATGATGCGCAAAAGAGTCAAGAACTGCGCATCGCGCGTCGCACGGAAGTATGAAAGGTGTGCAACGATTCTGCGAGGAATATAGGATCGAATAAATATTTATAGAAACGGATCAAAGGCACGTTGAAGAGGCCGGACAAGACGAGTCGGGGATTATCCGTTGGGAGTGCGCGGAAGTTGGAGGCATGAACGTTTGAGAGAATACGTGAGGGTGAAGGGGGGAGGGGGAGGGAGCTTTTCCGTATGTCTATCGTACCGTGGCAAAAGATTCGACTCGGAAATTTCCCACCGGAATTGCCGGACTCTGGGGCGAGACGGAATTCTTTCCAAAGGATTCGCGAACTTCTTGCACGCAACTCCCTCCAGAATCTCAATCGCTGCGCGCTTCCGGTTCGCAGTTTCTCATTCTTATTTTTCTACTTCCGATATTGCTGCTTTAATAAAAAAAAAAAGGACAAGAAGGTATTATAGCGAAAAATCGTATTAAATTTTTTTTTTTTCGTTCGTTTGCGTTATTTTAGGTTATGTAGGTTTTTCATTGCCGCGTCTATGAATACGCGCCTTAATTCGAGTTCGTACCGTTTTTTCGTATTCCCGATTTTTTTTTTCCCCGATATATATGCGTAGCTTTGAATTTCAAAATCCCCAAAAATTGTTCGATCGAAATAATTTCCGACAATAATACGAACCGTTTTAACATCGATGCTTAAGGACCGCGGTGGTAAATCGAGCGTAGCTTCGTTTAAGCTTAAGGTTATATATACTTTGCGTTAGGTTAGGGTACAGTTACAACGTTGACCAATTTTATCGGTCTGCCGTTAGACATGCAAATTAGTTGCATACAGAAACAAGTTAATGGAAAGCGGAAGCGATCGCGTTCGGGGTGGTAAGCCTGTTGGGCACCGTAAGTTCGGTCTAAAGGGTTTAACGAAGAGAATGATCGAGATATTTATATATATAAAGATATATATATATATCCACACATATAAACATAAGAATGAGGGAGTAAAACGCGGAAGAGAGAAAGACCGCGGAGCGGAGGGTGAAACGAAAGGGTGGCGCCGGTTGGTCATGCGATCTTGTGCAGCGCATTCTCGCAGCTAAAACTTTCGCCGGTCTGAAGGAGCACTAGCACGCCGCGGCTCGCGTGCCGCAGCACGTATATATGCGTTCATTCGTACACATAATCCCGCAAACGTGTTTGCTCGAGTTACGAGAGAAAGAGAGGCTCCGAACGTCGAGAAAATATAATGAGCAAAAATTATCATCGAACACGCTACGCGCTTGTTATTTTTATTTCTGCTTGATACGGCGCTATTAGAAGATCGATAAATTCCGGGGTGAGGCGGGGGTGGGGGTGGGGGGGAGGGGAGGAAGGGGGTGGAAACAAAACAAATGGTTGAAGATCCAATAGTAGACTTCCATTGATCGGGGTTGTTGCACGATGCAACCATATCGTTACGAGTCCGATGTCTCGTAGTTTATCGGAACGTCGAAACTTTTGGCACGCGCCGCGGAGAATTCGCGTTATAAACCCTTCACCGATTCGGACACGTCTGATATAATAGGTGTAATGCCAAACCGATTAATTCAGAGGAGAAAATCTCCCGCCGGTTCGTCTGGCTGCGATAATGCAACATTTATGTCTGCGGTTATCCTTCAAATCGCAGTTGGCACACTTACCCCACGCGATATCTCGTCCGTCTGTGTATATTGCCGAATCCAACTTTAGCGCACGACCTCGTTCTGCGCGGAAACTAATTATTGTATATCGTTGGAGTGTCTGTACGGCATATATATACTTACGATTCTATCAATGACTAATTTCCGACGCGATTCACGTGCGAATAAAGATCGAAGAAAAAGTCACGTGTTACTTTTTTTCGCGTCTCTATTAATGATTTTTTTTAATTTTTTTTTTTATTTAAAATGTTCCGATTGCATAAGAAAGTTTGTTTTTAATTATTTAATTTCATGAAACCGATAATAACTCATCGTAAAAGTCAAACAACGGTCGAGCCGCGCCCGATATTACAGCGGGAAAGTTTGACGAGCGTTATTACGGGGTACTTTGCGATGCTGCTTAATAAAACTTTTGCTCCGCGACTCCTTGGCGTTTCTTGGCCGATAGTACAAGGCGAACATAGAATATTATAGTAGCGGTGTAGTTAGAGTACACATAGCTTATTCAGAGCTGTCGGGAGTAAAGTCAAGAGCGAGAGAAAGATCAAGTATAAAGACAGAAGCCGGGAATATACGTTCACGTGGCTTCTCTATGGCATTTCAGTAGCAAACCGCATAAGATTGTGCAAAGTTGTAACCACAGCAAGGGGTGGATAGATAAGTAAAAGCCTTGGGTAGTATGTGGTCGCAAGGAAAGTCTGCCGGAGCGACGCATAAGTTAAACGAAGCTGTAATCCCGTTCAAATATCTCGGAATCAGCGATAGTTTAACTAACTTACGGCCTTCAGCGCGATCCCTTTACTCGCTTCCGCGATGGTGCTGCTTCTGCTCTTATTCGGCTATATTCTCTCCCGCGCCTTGCCGAAGCTATCTCTCTTCTGGCACTTTCCCTCGGCTTCTCGAATAATATATTATCGGTGCTGTGCAGCCTCCGACGAGAACCGCGCATCCCCTTTCCCAGGGGTGGAGAGAGAGAGAGAGAGAAGGCCCGCATCGCCGGCGGAAGCGCGAACGAGCTTTACACTCGTGGGCAACCGGTTCGCCGCTTGGAAGATTCGTATACCTCGAGGTATATGGGCTTTCGAGAGAAATAGATTCTCCAGTAGTGGCGATAGTAAGAAAGGTGAATAAAAAAAAAAAAAAAAACATAAAAGAAGAGATAGAAGCAGAAGCAGAGATCCAACTCGTTCCGAGATTCGCATTATCTGATCGCGACCTTTCGTCGGCTATCGCGAACCTTCGAATGCTTCTAGAATCTCGCTAACCGATCCACTTCCACGGTTAAAGAATATACTATACCTAACCTCTACGTAAATCGATCCCTAGTCGCTCCATAATTGAGAAATTTGATTCGTACCCCGGCGCAATCTTTCCAAACGCTACGAACTTCTCTCACCGTGCGCCAGCAGGAGTTGCATCTACACTCTGTTGCATTTCATCGCTGTTTTCGATCTATGATCGATATTATTGAGCCAATCTCGAGATCTGCCTTTACGCGCAGACTCTTCGCAGACTTGTACTCAGTTATTCTCAATGAACGATCGACGAAACGTGATTCTTATACGTTACGAATGAAAACCTCTTTCACTTGAAAATTACTCATCGATGTATTTTTTTTCAATTTTTTTTTTTTTTTTTTATCAATTTAAATTTACGAAGAAGACTATCAATTTTTCGCAATATCGAAGAATTATTTACGATTCCGAAGTTATAATATTTGAGATAAAAAATAATTGTCGATACGTCACCAGATCGACGCGCTGATGAAGCGACGTCTATCGCCCTCTATATGTACTATATATGTATACGCGTATCGTAAAAATGACAAATACAAGAGCGCGTTTCGTCGATATATCGAGTCACTCGAAATACGTGGAATTTCCATGGTAAAGCAATATTTCTTTGCTCGATATACTTTCTTATCGTATGGCACATTATGTGTGTATATCGATGTATATAGTGGTATTTCGGTAAGCCGCAACTCAGCAGACTGTTCAGCGAGATTGTACCTCTCAATATATCGCGGAGCGAGAGAGCTCTCTCTCATAGCATGTATGCATTAAGTCGATCGGGCGTATTTCAACTCGCTGACGAGAATGTATCTCTCGCGGCGCTTTTGCTGTCTGCATCTCTTCCTCTGCATTATAATACATATAACGTATATCTATATATATCAACATATACATATATATGTAAAGCAGCCCCGAGCCTAGTCTCTTCTTTATCACTCCGCAGACTCGCTACCAATCGTTCCCTCGATATATTGTTTCTTGTGTCGGCGAACCGCGCGCCGCGAGATCCATATGCCAGCGAATGAGACGAAGCGACTCGAGAGAGGCGACGATTGGATCCCATTCGGTAGCCGCCGACGAAGACTCCGTCAGATGAAAAACAGGGGTGGGGAACTCGGCAACTTGCATATTGCATTTCTCGATACCCACTTTAATACGCGGCCGTTCCACCCCCCCCCCTCCACCCCCACCCCCACCTGAACACTCCGCGCGCGCGCGACCAACGGGGTGTTCTGGTTTACCGAGCTTTTCTCCCGTATGCATTCGAAAACTCTCGAGCTCTACTCGCTTCTTGGATTTTCCGGGCTGAAAACGCCGGAGAGGCTGATAGCTGAAGGCAACGCCGCTCTTATAGAGAGAACAGCTAACCCACTAGAATAATTCAACGTCGGAAATAGTCCGCGATGACGCCAGACCGCTAAATGTACCGCGCGTATAATTAACGCCGTTCCTCACCCATCCTACCTTCGCTTGTGCGTTTTCGCAATGCGTCGTTTCGCTTTTACCACATCCCAACAAGTACCCCGCAGTGATTATTTTTTTTCTTTTTCTAACTTTTTATTTTCACGCAATTAAACGGCGAATCGTTTACCACTGCATTTTTTTTTTTTTTTTTTTTTTTTTTTTTTTCGGTAACGAACGAGTTAACGAGGACTTTTAAGACGAGGAAATTAAAGTTTCGCCATTTTTGTATAATACGATATGATGTTTCGCAGCGATGTATTTTTTAAATTAAAAATCATGTAAAACAAGGAGATAAAATTAACACGAAGATATACGATAACTTTGCATAGGTAATTATAATACTAAGAAATTGACATCTCACCGAGAGAATCGGCGATAAATTGACGGCTTAGTCGATAAGGAGATTCGATAATTATGTTAACGCCGAGGTGAGTCGAAGAGGTTCGGCTAATTTCGTTATCTCGTCTCTCGAGTATAACGCGATTGGGTTGGATAAGCGCGTCGAAAAGGCAACAGAGGGAAGCAGAACGGCGACAAACGAAAGGAATTTGGCATTCCACACCTCCGTGATCGTTCGGCATACCTTCCACAGTAGAAAATACGTATAAAAAGAGACAACGCGTGGATCCCAATAGCTTCCAGTCGAACGAAAGACGTTATCGTCTGTAGCGATAGTCTTCGGCAGATTTGCTTCCCCGTTCCCCCACTTCATCTTTACTGTTATCTACTTCCGAGTTCTTCAATCGATTTTTTCCCATCATTTCGATCGTATTTCCGGTTTTTCAACCATTTTTATTCGGTTGCGTTTTCTTTTACTTCTCCTTACAGCATTTTTGTCGAATTTTTTTTTTTTTTTTAACTCATCAATAATACGAAAAAAGTTCAACAAACCTTAATGCACGAGCTGCAAACACTCGAGACGGACAATGTCGAATCGATAAAGCCGGGAAATACAAATCAACCCGGTTGATTTCAAGCAAATCGAGGGACTAATTGCTGATCTGGATAAGAGGCTTGCGAGAGGATTAACTGGATTTGCTCGAAGTATCGCCGAGAACGATATAAATCGAGTCCCACATGCGTTACGTATATATATATCCGTGTAATCCCTCCCCTTGTACTTCTTTCGCTTACGATTGTATGAGTTATTTGCCTTTTACGTGATGTTCCTATACTCGTGTACGTTTTATACGCGCGCAGACCAACCTCTTCACAGCTCTCCCGTCTGCACGGAATCACAACCCTTGTCGAGATAGCCTACACGCATGCGCCCCTTCGACCGCCCTTTCCGTATTATGTAACTTTATATACCTATGTTACATATCCCCTTTGGCGTCAGCCGATAACGAGCTGACATCGTCAACCCGCAGGCCTCTCGTTACCTTCACGTTCGCGAATAATAATACTCAACCAAGAATTTAATTTCATCCCTAATGCCGTGACATTTCATATCGATTTGTACAATAAACAGCATGAATTGCATAATGGATAATCGCAAATCCTTATTTACACTATACTTCGAAAAAAAGTCCGATTTTATTTAAAATTTCCATTGATTACATAAATCGCGTTACTTCGTCGCCATTTTTTTTTTTTCGGAAATTTGTAATATTAATTAATCGCAAATCCTTATTTACACTATACTTCGAAAAAAAGTCCGATTTTATTTAAAATTTCCATTGATTACATAAATCGCGTTACTTCGTCGCCATTTTTTTTTTTCGGAAATTTGTAATATTAATTAATCGCAAATCCTTATTTACACTATACTTCGAAAAAAAGTCCGATTTTATTTAAAATTTCCATTGATTACATAAATCGCGTTACTTCGTCGCCATTTTTTTTTTTTCGGAAATTTGTAATATTAATTAATAATTAACAGTAAATAATTAGCAAAAAAAAATCGTGTTTTTCTGGGGACGGAGGGGAAAAAAGAAAAGGGATGTTTAGTATTTTAAAGTTGCTACGACCAGAAGCACATCCCAGCTGTTCCCAGTTTCTTGGAATTTCACTTGTACAGACGACGACTGCGCTTTCACGGAAGTAGAACACGAAAGGGTGGTTGAAGCGAAGGGAGGGGTGGTTCGCCTCTGGCGCGACTCTGCTATACGTCAAGACAATAAGTGCCATTAAGATAGCGTCCGAGTCCACCCCGATAACCCCTTTCCAAGGGTAGGAGAACGCGGAAGCGTCCTCATGAACCTTACTTTCGACTACCTTCCCTTGCCATCGTCTCGGTAACGGAGAATTCCATTTCGCTCGTCGAGTTATTTTTACCACGGGCGCACCCCCGTCCGTTTGTTTCTTCGGCTCTTTCGCTATAACCAACGAATCCTCTTGGTTCTTCGCTTCTTTTTTCTCCATCACGTACGGAGCAAAATCCACCTTCAGCTTGTTTTTTTTTTCTTCTTTTTTTTTTTTTTTTTTTCACTTTCGGTTTGCGCTTTCGGTACAATCCAATCTCCGGATTGCGAGAACGAGCACCAAAAGGTACTATAACCTCTGATTAACTATCTCGTCGCCCGGCCCTTTCTTATCTCGAGTTCCTATCGCCAGGAGCTAAAAGAACTCTCCGGCCAATGGCCTTGCAAAACCGAACTCCGAAGAATGCAACTCTCTTTCAGCGATACCTACTATCCGATCGCGCCAAACGAGAAAAGCTCGATTGTTCACGATTTTTATATTCGCTATACCTCCCTTTTCCCAATGCACGTATAGTACTTTCCAGCTGATCAAAATCCCTTCGGCGAGATAGCGGAATGTGCGAAGCGTAGAAAAATTTCGTTGCTCATCGAGTTAAGTAATAACGCATATTAGCACGTTATCGGAGTTACACTTTTGTAGCGAAAGTAACGGAAAGCTCGTTTCAAACAAACAAACAAGACAATTTGAAGAGAAATTGCGTGTAACCCTTTGCAGCTGTTGCTTTCACAAGGGATGTTGGCAATTTTTGCATTCCGTCCGCATACGCGCGATTCAAGTTTCTTTTTCATACTCCGGGTATAAGCGCGCTATTCCATACGAGGGAAAGGCGTACAAGTTTCACGAGTAACTGGCATTATCGCCATTTTTTTTTTTTTTTTTTTTTTTTTTTTTTATTGCACACAAGAAAAGTCGCAGTTGCTACTCGAACGCGGATGAGCTGATGATCGATATTATAGCGCATAGACTACGGCGCCATAAGTGAAGAAGAAAGTGCGATCGCGAGATAAAGATCGAAAGAACTTTCCGGAGACACAAGTCGCAGAAATAATTTAAGACTCTAAGAGTCTCTGCCGATATTGCATTATACTATATAATACCGGTAACAAAGCTGCCGCCTGCCCGACGCTGTTCTCGTGGCTCGACAGCGCGCGCGGATTCGATCGGAAACTACGGAAGTTCTAGCATTGTCGTTCACCCGATACGCCTCCTTAATTATGCAACTTCATAGGCAGATATATATGTATTATTGGATGTATATTTATACATACATACGATGGAATAGTATACACGCTGCGCGGGGGATATAGAGGAACGGAATCGAGTTTCCGTCCTTCCCGTCATCAGCGTTGCCTCCGTCAAAGTACATTCGATATTCCGATATCGCACAGCTAAGGGAGTTAGAGTTCACCGTATAATAGTTACGACGAGTTCAACGTACGATTCGAATTATATATTTATTAAATGAAATCACAAATTTAAATTTTCATTGACTATACAGCTGATTCAGGATAAGTTACTTCGCTGACTCTTTGAAGCGCTGTTTTCCATATTTAGTCACGAATTTTCGTTCGGAATATTAATATTAATTTATCTGTGTGAAAATGGACCATTCTACAAAATTTCGTGAAAAAAAAAAAAAAAACTGAAATTTTCGATAGTCGCGCATTTTTCGCGATCGTCGTTAAGATCCGGTAAAGTTCCATCGACCATAAACGGACCATTCTCCAAAATTTCGTGAAAAAAAAAAAAAAAATTGAAATTTTCGATAGTCGCGCATTTTTCGCGATCATCGTTAAGATCCGATAAAGTTTGTTTAGTGACATAGTCAGCCATTCTGTAGGGCGGGAATGTCCATTG
The DNA here is from genome assembly GCA_964006125.1 of Cryptus viduatorius. Lineage (NCBI taxonomy): Eukaryota > Metazoa > Arthropoda > Insecta > Hymenoptera > Ichneumonidae > Cryptus > Cryptus viduatorius. The sequence goes on along the minus strand of OZ023225.1, from coordinate 17,403,720 downwards.
CATGCTTACGGGAGTCGTATGGAATGCTTAAACGAGTGGCACGTGGGCAGTCCGAGGGTAGTTTCGAAATCCCAGTCGTGCATTTTCGCGTAACGTCGACGTGTCGCGGGTACTGTGCACCTGCAGCCTCTCTCGAGCGCTAGTGCACCGTTCGGCTTCCGGATGAAAACTCGTTATCAGTGCGCCGGACACGAGGGTCGGGAATAACGGGGCTAACGACCGGAGCTCTCGTAATCGGCCTCGAATGAGATTCAATATTTGATCACACGTCCCGTGTAGTTTCCGCCGAGATGACTGGCCAATGTAAAACGCGAGCTTCTCCACCCCTTTTCTCGATATTTCGAGAATATCAACCCCTTCCCTCTCTTTTTTTTTCTCGTACCAATATCTCACTTCATTCTCATTTCATGCGTTTACACAACGATATACGTAACCGTACCTTTTATAAATTTTATATAGCTTTCTTCTACCCTCAAATTTTGCTTCAATACATCGCGGGACTCTATATTTCGGGGAAGCAATTATCATCCCTTATTAATGCTAACTAAGTGCACCTTCACTCTCTCCCATTCAATTGCCCTCTCGTAACTTATGACAACAATTGATCCTATGAACAAAGCGCTAAATTATGGGGGGTGGTTTTTTTTTTTTTTTTTTTCGTTGCTTCCCTCTTGTCGTTCGCCTCGAATAAACGTTCGACATTAGCTCGATAATGACCGTGGCAATTCGGGATAATTACGAGGCAAAGTGGAAAGCGCACAGGAAAAAAGAACAAAGTGGAGGGGTTTCGCGTAGAGCGTAAAATATACCGAATTGGGTGGCCGTATTCCCGAGTTCATTCGAGATATATGCGTACCGTAGTAGTAATAACGTTTACAGAGTGTCTGATTGCTTATTTTTGAAAGAATAGCAAATTTGAATCAGGCAAACCCTTTACACCGGTCCTTGGGACAAGAGACAGATGCCTCATCTCGTCGCTTTCGCTATTATTATCCGCCCAATTTCAAAAGGCCGAAGGGGTGGAAAGAAGGGTGAGTTCGGACGGCGAACGTCCCACCCGCCGCCCCTTTCGTATTCTACTTAGAAATGTTCAATATTAGTTTTACCTATCGAGTTACGTACGCCTGAGGGGTGTTGGTACAGGCGTCGGGACGTCGAATTCTCAGACAGGGGATTCCCCCGTCTCTCGATAACAGTACACCGCGCTGTCTCGTCGCGTTTACGAGAAACTTGTTTTTTTTTGTCTCCGTAGCAATTAGTCGGAACTCCTCATTCCACTGCTTCGAAAGTGTACAGACTCAGCCACTTTCCAGCACGCGCTTTTTTCCCTTCGTACTCATCCTCTTTGGCTCTTTTCTCGATTATCGTCGTTGACACGAACCGAACCGGCAAACACGGAGATTCCTTCCGCCTCGCCGAGACTCTCTTCTTTTTCTTTATTCTCAAACTCGACTGGATAATTACTTTTTCGCGAGTTGAAACATACTCCCGCGTTGATGAAAAAAATAGGCAAAAACCAAAAAAACAAAAATGGAAAAAACGGTACCGGAAGAAACTCGCGTACATTGATCATCCTGGAAACGAGTCGAGAACGACGGCGGAGTTTCTTTCGAATCGTCTTACAAGACTCGAGTAGTTTACGATCTTTCTCGGTTTAATGTAAACTTCACGACTAGCGTCAAAAGTTCTTTCTCACAGTTGCGTTAGTTGCACTTTCCGGACGGTGAAATATTACCGTATGTATACGATAGCGGGTTGAAGTTTTACTTCGAATTTGTCGGTTTTGTGCGGAAAGCAAGCGAACCAGCAGCGCATCGTTGTAAAAAGAGATGGTGCCGACTGTGTTGGCAATTAAAGCGACACGCTGAGGGATGAATGAGGTTTTTTTTTTTTTTTTTTTTTTTTTTCGAGGGAACTGACCTTACCTTGCTTTTGCGATCTATACGATTCTCTCGGGGTCTTCTCTCTCTTGTAGAGGCGTACGTAATAAACAGGTATACCTTACATGCCGACTCGACCAACGAGCCTCTCGCAGGCCGCTTTCGTGCCGTTCCCGCGCTCGATAAATCTGTCCGCCACGTGGCCCAACGGCGCACAATCACTTTGATTTCTTACCCAACGTTCAGTCACCCTAAGTCCCATGAGCGTGATCCCGTTTCACTGTCCCTTCTCTCTGCCCTGTTAGGGAGCTTGTAGTACCATATATATGACCCGGATAACTTTTTATCCACACGTACGTGCGTACGTGTTCGTACGCGAGCCTTCGACGCTCTTTCGCTCGTCGCGATTCTAACTCGCAAACTTCGAGAACGATACTCACCCGACGAGTTTTCTTCGATATTCTTTGAATAGAATAAACTAACGAGTTTTGCATAGTTATTACCGGACGAAAATAGAATCGCGTGTCGCTCTCGTCTCGTGCTTTATAAATATCCTCAACTTACCTTAATGACGCATTAGAATGCGTATAGGCTTTTGATAATTCACGTGGACGAATGTTCGAAAGTTAGGGATCGTTATTTCTAGTGAGACACGTTAAACTATAGCATTGAAAATTTCATTCTTAGCTCGACGACGGAAACGATGACTCTATATACACGGCGAACGAGTACACTTTGCATAAACAAGTTTGCCGGAGAATTACCGTGCGTTATCCCCGGTGTCTAGTTTCCGAAGGTAGCTTTATACGACAGCGATATCCGATAGCCCCTCTTCTGGTAACACACGAGACATACCATCGCACGCCGAAAGAATTACAGTGATTTTAGATACGGATTCGTGTCATCGTACGATTGTACATATGGTTTGCGTTGAATTTATAAGAAAATTGTAGTTATTTTTGAAGATCAATTCGATCAAAGATTATCCAGAAGATATCACTTGAAAATTTGACTTCTATAGACGGAAAAAAGGATCTGATACAATTTACCACTTATCTAGTAAAAAATATAGTAAATTTCTCGTAGTGAGGCGACAATGACGCCATCTGGTGAAAATGACGAAAACTATAAGAATTTTTACTATAAAATATGGTGAAAATCCCCATATATATGGTAAACATTCTCATAATGTGCGTTATCCCCGGTGTCTAGTTTCCGAAGGTAGCTTTATACGACAGCGATATCCGATAGCCCCTCTTCTGGTAACACACGAGACATGCCATCGCACGCCGAAAGAATTACAGTGATTTTAGATACGGATTCGTATCGTCGTACAATTGTACATATGGTTTGCGTTGAATTTATAAGAAAATTCTAGTTATTTTTGAAGATCAATTCCATCAAAGATTATCCAGAAGATATGACTCGAAAATTTGACTTCTATAGACGGAAAAAAGGATCTGATACAATTTACCACTTATCTAGTAAAAAATATCGTAAATTTCTCATAGTGAGGCGACAATGACGCCATCTGGTGAAAATGACGAAAACTATAAGATTTTTACTATAAAATATGGTGAAAATCCCCATATATATGGTAAAAATTCTCATAATGTGCGTTATCCCCGGTGTCTAGTTTCCGAAGGTAGCTTTATACGACAGCGATATCCGATAGCCCCTCTTCTGGTAACACACGAGACATACCATCGCAGGCCGAAAGAATTACAGTGATTTTAGATACGGATTCGTGTCATCGTACAATTGTACATATGGTTTGCGTTGAATTTATAAGAAAATTCTAGTTATTTTTGAAGATCAATTCGATCAAAGATTATCCAGAAGATATCACTTGAAAATTTGACTTCTATAGACGGAAAAAAGGATCTGATACAATTTACCACTTATCTAGTAAAAAATATAGTAAATTTCTCGTAGTGAGGCGACAATGACGCCATCTGGTGAAAATGACGAAAACTATAAGAATTTTTACTATAAAATATGGTGAAAATCCCCATATATATGGTAAAAATTCTCATAATGTGCGTTATCCCCGGTGTCTAGTTTCCGAAGGTAGCTTTATACGACAGCGATATCCGATAGCCCCTCTTCTGGTAACACACGAGACATACCATCGCACGCCGAAAGAATTACAGTGATTTTAGATACGGATTCGTGTCATCGTACGATTGTACATATGGTTTGCGTTGAATTTATAAGAAAATTGTAGTTATTTTTGAAGATCAATTCGATCAAAGATTATCCAGAAGATATCACTTGAAAATTTGACTTCTATAGACGGAAAAAAGGATCTGATACAATTTACCACTTATCTAGTAAAAAATATAGTAAATTTCTCGTAGTGAGGCGACAATGACGCCATCTGGTGAAAATGACGAAAACTATAAGAATTTTTACTATAAAATATGGTGAAAATCCCCATATATATGGTAAACATTCTCATAATGTGCGTTATCCCCGGTGTCTAGTTTCCGAAGGTAGCTTTATACGACAGCGATATCCGATAGCCCCTCTTCTGGTAACACACGAGACATGCCATCGCACGCCGAAAGAATTACAGTGATTTTAGATACGGATTCGTATCGTCGTACAATTGTACATATGGTTTGCGTTGAATTTATAAGAAAATTCTAGTTATTTTTGAAGATCAATTCCATCAAAGATTATCCAGAAGATATGACTCGAAAATTTGACTTCTATAGACGGAAAAAAGGATCTGATACAATTTACCACTTATCTAGTAAAAAATATCGTAAATTTCTCATAGTGAGGCGACAATGACGCCATCTGGTGAAAATGACGAAAACTATAAGATTTTTACTATAAAATATGGTGAAAATCCCCATATATATGGTAAAAATTCTCATAATGTGCGTTATCCCCGGTGTCTAGTTTCCGAAGGTAGCTTTATACGACAGCGATATCCGATAGCCCCTCTTCTGGTAACACACGAGACATACCATCGCAGGCCGAAAGAATTACAGTGATTTTAGATACGGATTCGTGTCATCGTACAATTGTACATATGGTTTGCGTTGAATTTATAAGAAAATTCTAGTTATTTTTGAAGATCAATTCGATCAAAGATTATCCAGAAGATATCACTTGAAAATTTGACTTCTATAGACGGAAAAAAGGATCTGATACAATTTACCACTTATCTAGTAAAAAATATAGTAAATTTCTCGTAGTGAGGCGACAATGACGCCATCTGGTGAAAATGACGAAAACTATAAGAATTTTTACTATAAAATATGGTGAAAATCCCCATATATATGGTAAAAATTCTCATAATGTGCGTTATCCCCGGTGTCTAGTTTCCGAAGGTAGCTTTATACGACAGCGATATCCGATAGCCCCTCTTCTGGTAACACACGAGACATGCCATCGCACGCCGAAAGAATTACAGTGATTTTAGATACGGATTCGTATCGTCGTACAATTGTACATATGGTTTGCGTTGAATTTATAAGAAAATTCTAGTTATTTTTGAAGATCAATTCCATCAAAGATTATCCAGAAGATATGACTCGAAAATTTGACTTCTATAGACGGAAAAAAGGATCTGATACAATTTACCACTTATCTAGTAAAAAATATCGTAAATTTCTCATAGTGAGGCGACAATGACGCCATCTGGTGAAAATAACGAGAACTATAAGAATTTTTACTATAAAATATGGTGAAAATCCCCATAAATATGGTAAAAATGCTCATGTAGAGTATTTTCTTCATAGGTGGCGCCACCGTCGAATTTCACCAGATGACATAGTAATTTCTAGTGGACTTTTTTTCGCCGCGTATATCGGAGATCGAGGCGTCGGCAACAAGTTTTCGAACTCAAACCCAATCGATGGATAAATCGATAAATAAAAATTCTAAATAGTTCGGAAGGAAAAAAAGAGGATTTTTATTTGTAATGCATTTTTTGTCATATTCCCCTATATAGTAAAAAATTGAGAAGTATTGTACAGTCGAATCTTTTATAACTTAAATTCGTACCGAACAAATGAAAATTCAGAATTTTTCGCATTTGAGAGGTTCGATTGACGTCATTAGGGATCAGTATCTTGCACTCCAAGTAAAAGTTCTTTGTTGGAAGTTATGAGAGATCCGACTGTACGGGATACCTATCGTTGAACAACCGCGAGAGTGAAGCAGAGGGGTGTCGAACCCTCACCCTCACACGCACTGCGACCCAAAAACGAAGAGGAATCCCTTCCAACAGTTTCGCCAGCAAGTTTTCGAAGGGTAAGCCAAGGAATCCCTTGGGTAGCGTTTCTGGAATCAGCAACGGCAGCACGTAAATGAAAATGGTCGCAATTTATAAGAACGATTCCTCCCCCTCACGTGGGAAAGCAACAGCGGTAAACGCAACGTTCACTCGTACACGCACGTGAACAAGATCTCGGAACATTCTTGAATGGTTCCTATTGCGGTCCTAATGCTTTGCTTCACGATTGAAGGAGGTGCGGTTGGCAGCTTTTTCGGCACGTATATTCGGGGGGAAACGTTCGTCTCTTCGTTATCGCTGATTCCTTTGTTTTCGACAGGATAACAACCGCTCCCCGGAGGTTCTGTGTGGTACAAAACACGTTCCGATCCATAATTTCAACGTCGAAAACTCGCGAAGTTTTGGCATTCGTTAAAATGATCACTTATCGCAACCTCTCCCGCGATCTATTGTACTATATATATATATATCTTTAGCGAGTATATGCAGTCCACTGTACCAAAGTTCCGTCAGTGACCATTAGAATTAGTTCGAATTTCTGATATCCCAATTCGCCTTCTCCATTGGTATATTTTTCTTTCTCTCGCCCGTACTTTCGTTCTTCTCGACCGGCAAACTCGGTTTTGTTAGGTCGATAACGGCCACTCGAATGGGAATACGATTGCGCCCGTTGTGGAGCAGCTACTCTTATATGATTTATGCCGACTTCCGATTGGAATGGAGCCAAGGATGGAGCCTTTCGCGGTCCGCCCCAGTCTGCCCGACGAAAGGGAATAACGTCGACAGGAATTCAAGATATATTTCCGTTTAGGCACACTTCTCGCGTTCCAGTTTTCTTGACGCTTATTATGTATATATACGTGTTATATATATGTAAAACTACGATATCCGCGAGACGAGTAAACGCGAAAAATAAGCATTTTTTTTTATTTTTTTTTCTAAGGTCAATTTTTTTTTATTTTTTTTTTCTCGTAATTTTTTTACGATGACTTTTGAAATAATCTTTTTTTTTTTTTACGATTTTTTTTTTTTAATATTGTTACAGAACGATACGATGCAAGTCGTTTGGCAGTATCATGCGGAAGAGCCGGTATCGACTTCCGCAGTACTTCCCGAGGATGGTACCGTACGGGGATCTCGTCCCCTTTACCTTGTTCAACGAGATTCGCAACCGAAGCGTACGTCCCGCAACCAAGAAGCCCCGCCACCCCTCGAAACGTGGGCCGTCTTGAATCAACAGGTTAGTAGTATTCTTCTTTGCAGTATCCGTCGCAATGTCTTGTTGCGGCATCGTGTGCGTTACATTTTCCGCCGGGTATCGCACCCGGAAACGTTTATTTGAGTCAACGGAACACTTCTTTAAGTTTAAGTAAAAAAATTGTTTCATCCCTTAAAATTTCATTGAATCGAATAAACGTTTTTCTCGCTGCACCAGTCTTCGGGATTTTTCTTCAATTTTTTCTCTGAAACACAAAATTCCGCATCTATTTAACATTCGCGTTCGATGTTTTGGCGATTTCCACCGAAATATTGCGCATCAGAACAATCGAACGGATTGATTATAATTTTTTTTTTGCTCCCGACTGCCCGCGCTGCAAAAATCGGGAGTTATCGGTCGAGAGATTTTCATAATTTTTTTTTTTTTTATGAGAGATTTTCATAATCAAAGAAATCGCACGACTATGACATGTGAATAATTCTTATTTCGCGCTTTTTCTGAGTTGGAAATTTTTTGATTTCGGGATTTATTTTTTTTTCTTTTTTTTTTCGCCGCATCAACAACGGGGTTATTAGCGACTTGATGATAAACTATATGATAGATTTTGAGTAAAGAATTTTTTGTCAATGCGTAAAACGTCTTGATGGACGCTATTCGCGTTATTCTATTATTAACTGCGTTATGAGTCGCGATGTCGATGAACTTTGACCGCTGATCTACGATTCTTCGACTTTCCGACCGTCGTAACGCAATTATTTACCAATCCATCTTTCTTCGCAGCCTCGAGACATAATAAAATTTCTAAATTTACGGAAACTCGCCGTCCGAACGAAGTAAATTCGCGATAGATTTTCAGATTGAAACTTTTTTAATACGAGAAACGCTCCAAATTGACTTACCGTCAAAGTATCGGATTGACGCCCGCGGTCTCCGGCACTTTGTCAAAATATCTCGCGGAGAAGAAAAAAAATATATCTTTCGTTGAAAAAAACAATTCTGGACGCCGACGCCGATAATAAATTTATAACTTGCCGTCCGAATTCTCAAAGATAGCAACCGATTTCATTACGAAATCACTATAAAATGCGAAATATATATTTGTTATTTTACGTGCGAAAGGTCTTTAAAACGCGAAAAGACGACGACGACGACGATTTTCACGACGATTTTTCATTGGAAAATTTAATAGAACATTAAATTAAAATACGAATTTATGTATGACGAACATAACGACATCGAACTCTGGTATCGTCGGACCTCCGGAAGTGGAGCCCTAATTTCGCATTTTCTCGCGAAGGTTCGGGAATACGTGTCACCGTGCCGTCGGGCGGTATACATTGCGCACAATATCTGTATATATAGTTCATTGCATTAACGTTAGTTCGAAATTCTAGTCACGTTACGGATTATCCGTTGAGTACCTTGTGAGCGAACTCGAGTCTCGCGAAAGGCCTCGCGACGTAACGGAGTTACACAAAGTAAATATTGGATCTACTTTCGTTCGTGCATAGAGCGGCGGGGTATACACGATGCATACATTTTAAACCGGCGGCGCATTTATATACATCGTCGGTACACGACGTCGTAAGATACGAAGGGACGAGTAAAATTCGATTTGAAACTTTATTAAAATTGATATCGACTCCAATTGAATGTTCGCGCGTGTTTTTTTCCGACGTGGCAGATATAAACGCGAGTAAACAAGGGCTTTTCGTATCTTCTACCGGAAGAGCATCTGCCCGATACTTCGATCGAACTTGGAGGCAATAAATAATTTATGACGAAAAAAAAAAAAAAAAAAAAAAAATCGGTCGGTAAAGTAGCGGCAGTTATCGTTACTAAAATTTTATTACAAGCATTGTATTCGTTCGCATTTTTTTTTACCAATTATTATCGCACGATTAATGGAACATCCGAGAATGTATTCTTGCGGATAGCGCAGACAGAATTATTATTATCCGATCTCGCGAACGATAACACGCCGAACGGGTAATCCGCTGCTGCGCGCTCCGGTCGCGCGCGCGAACGCTAATGAACGAATAGTTTTTGTCGGATATGACCCCGAGAAAACCCCGGGATAGGATTTATAACTCCATATATTCGTGGGGCCGTAACAATGCTCGCTGCGGCACCGAGACAGTTGCATCCGATAAAAATCCACTCTGTGTGTCGTGTATGCCGCTCGCCTCCTCTGCGCATCGTATAACAACAAACGAGAATACTCGTTCGAGCATTCGTCTCACGTGTGATCGTCGTGTGACCCTCCCGACGACCCGCGACATGCCTTCAACAATGCAGTGTACAACGCGCGTGACGAAAAAAAAAAAAAAAAAAAAACACGTGGATACACACGAGAATCCGAATAGCGACAAAAGGCGTCGTAAACAAAACAAGAATGAAAATCGGAACTTTTTTTTTTTTCGCCATTGTTGCACAGTTATGGAAAAATTCTTCCATTTTCTTCGAATCTTCGATTTGAATTCTCCGTTAAACACGATTGTGACGGAAGAGAAGAATAAATTGATAGCTATAGTTCCTGATTTTCGCGAAATAGTTCCGGAATCTTTAATTTTATCGACGCGGCGATGGCTTCGAGTTAATCTTGAAATCATTAATTTTACGAAGACTCGTAGGGGAAACTAAGAGCCCAAGAGTTTTCCGAGCTTATGGCTTGTCGATCTTTTCCCCCGACGTTTAAATTTCGCCCGTCGTTTACTGTGAAAAGCGTGTGAATGCGAGCAATACGCACGAGAGAACGACGCAGAGGTCAATTTCACTCTCATTCCGCACCCCCGCAACGTTTTTTTTTCAATTAGCGAAGAGTTTTCGTGAACCCGAGAGAAAAAAAAACGGAGCATTACTTTTCATTGTATTGAATAGCTGCGTGGGCGCCACGATCTCGTCGTCGTTACTCGTTGGCCTCAGGCAAGCAGACCGTCCAACAGATCGCGAAATTTCTCCGCTTGTCTTAGTTGACGTAATTCGCCTCGAGCTAAAGACGGAACAACGCTTTAATTTCTCGAATTACTTATTTTTATCACTTAACTTTATAGGCAGACGAACAAAATTGAAACTTCCTCCCCGGAAGGAAATTCTAATTACAAGATTAAAGGGGATTTCGCCCCAAAATTCGAGTTTCGCGACTGCCATTTTGCTTCATTGGCCCATTTTGCCCCACATTTCCCTTAGTTTCGCAATTCAAAATCCGAAAATGGTCAACAAGATGGAAATTTTATTCATAACATACTGTCCTACAATTCCCGCCCTTTGAAGAGAATAAGGGCGTTGGTAAGGTTGCTGGACAAAGGTTAAGGGTCTCTTTTTCCCGGAAGACTCGATCTCGAGACTCCGAGAAATTCTGGCAAAGTTGCGCGTCCCTCCCACGCGGTAGTGCGCGGAAAAATGTTGACAAATTCGATGGGACTTCGAACGAAAAGTGTGAAAGGCTTTCAAGCGAGAAAAAGTCGAAACGAATCTGAAATGTTGACATTCGCCGAACGAGGGGTAGTTTTTTCGAAAAAATTTGACTCCAGTATCATTTTTTTTCTTTCGTACACTTTCGTAGTTCTATACATCGGGATCGCCATTTTTTTTTTTTTTTTTTTTTTTTTTTTTTTTTTTCGTACATTGATAGTTTCCTGTAGAAAAACGTGATCATACATAGGACTATACCCCGAGCACCGGGGCAGTTCTATATTCGTCGATTTTCATCTGCTGGGCAATTCGCGGCGGGCTGGATACGCGAGAGACCGATAATTGAATTCAAGCTTCGGTATTTGGTTTTCCGGTGCCGTGAACATCTCGTTCGCAGAGTTCTAGCTTTGCCCGTGGATAAACGAGAAAAGCGAATCGTTCCACGGGCTCATCCACGCTTGGATAATATACATGTCGTGATATATACGTATGTGTACGTCGGTGTATGCAGAGTACGATACAGTAGAATATATAGTATGAAAAATGTTATACCACACAGAATCGATGATAGCTGCTATATCGAGTGAAATGCCTCGAGGGTGACGAGCCGGTTATCGAATTAACTTTTTTTTTTTTGTAACCAGCAATTTCGTGTCGTAAAATTTGAAAAAAAAAAAAAAAAAAAAAAAACAAAAAAAAAACCATATTGCTTTTTTCGTTGCAGGTGAAACTGCCGTCCGAAGAGCACACGTTGCTCTGGTGTCGGGTCATTGAAATGCCGAGCATCGTTCGCAAGCATCACGTCGTCAAGGTAAGTTTTCCTCACGCGAATTCTCACGATCTTCCGCCGGATTTCCTTCCCTCGCGCTAACTCTCCTTATGCCAAAACCCACATAAACTGCTTGCAATCTCCGAACAGTTTGGCCGCCTCCCCGTACTACTTGCGCGCACTTTCCGCGCGAACGTAACGTTATGCACACTCGCACTTTTCGATGACGCGCGTCGTTGAGAATTTTGAGGAATTCTCGGTTCGTTTCTTACACCCTTACGGCGCGAGAGTTATCGAAGGCTTCTCGCGTCTTGAGAACGTAGTTTACACATACCGGAGAGTTTTACATACTTTGGTGTGTGAGTTTCGAAGAGGCGTCTGCAAGAACGTTACCAATCGCGAGGTAATTTGCTCCGTTCACTTGAAAGTTACCCGAATCTCGAAAGCAGACGATGCCGCGTAATTCAACAGCGGTATGCGATTGCGCAGTCTTTTTTTTTCGTTTTTTTGTTTTCACTTGTTCCTTCGTAAAATATCGATATCGACTAAAGGAGAGCATAAAATCGTCATATGACCTCTAAGTGACCGTTTTCCTGCCGATTTCAGTGGAGAAATTAAAGGTATTCTTCTAACGAAGCGAATGAAACTTTGGTTACAGTACGAACCGGTAATTCAGCCGGGTAATCTGCGATATCTTCATCACATGACGCTCTACGAGTGTCGCGGTGAAGTATCGCAATTGGAAGCCGCATCGATGACCGACGGAAGGGTTTGCTTCGCGCCAAACAAGGCGGCACTTCCGTGCAACACGATAGCAGCGACATGGAGTTTGGGATCGGAGGTAAGAAAGAAATCGATGAATTGTATACTTTTGCCGAATTATTTATCGCCATTACATCGAAATGTAACTTCATTCGTTTCCATCGCAACGTTCCGAAAGTACGTGCAAAAAAGTCTCTTTTTCGTACGCGGATCGGGAAAAGGGGTGAAGTTTGGGGCTTTTAAGTTTTTTGCACCTTGAGTTTCGGGGAGCGAAGATAGTCGCAGTTTGCGATAATCCCGGATTCGCTGTAATGCATACGAATCGAGAGATCGAGGGAGACGGGAGAAAGACGATCGTATGGAGAGCGACGCGGACCGCAAAGCAGTTCGTAGCTGCCGCAGAGTTCTTCGGGTTGAACGTGAGTTCCCTGTGAAGATGAGGGCGTCTCTCGTGAAGAGTCTCTCTCATTCGGTTGCCACGAACGTTTCCTTGCGTCTCGCGTCGCGATGTCGCTCCCGGAACCGGCACGTACGATTGTGGCCTCGTTCGAGATATACTCCTTGCGCCCGACTAGCGCTACACCAGTTTCAAAACTATCGGAAGCTGGAGTCAGCGCAACGTTGCCGTACCGTATTTAAGATAAAGGGAAGGTGAAGCAGCGATTCAAGGAGTTTTCTGAACAAAAAACGCCGTTCCACCACTTTTAATCAAAATAAAAGATGTCTCACACCCCTTTAGCGTATTAATACGAAAAAAAAAAAAAAAATGGGGCAAAATGGTCATTTATTGCGAAATTAAATTCTTAATAAAAATTTCGAGTTTCCGATTAAAAAAAAAATGATTATCGAGGTTTTTCGACCTATGAACTCAAAATTTGCTCCGTATCACATTTCCGTTTCGTGACGCTGTTCCACTACTTTTAATCAAAATAAAAGATGTCTCACGCCCCTTTAGCGTATTAATAGGAAAAAATAAAAAAATGGGGCAAAATGGTCATTTATTGCGAAATTAAATTCTTAATAAAAATTTCGAGTTTCCGATAAAAAAAAATGATTATCGAGGTTTTTCGACCTATGAACTCAAAATTTGCTCCGTATCACATTTCCGTTTCGTGACGCTGTTCCACTACTTTTAATCAAAATAAAAGATGTCTCACACCCCTTTAGCGTATTAATACGAAAAAAAAAAAAAAAATGGGGCAAAATGGTCATTTATTGCGAAATTGAATTCATAACAAGAATTTCGAGTTTCTGATTAAAAGAAAAATGATTATCGAGGTTTTTCGCCGCATTAACTTAAAATTTACTCCGTATTACATTTTCGTTTCGTGACGCTGTTCCACTACTTTTAATCAAAAGAAAAGATGTCTCACACCCCTTTAGCGTATTAATACGAAAAAAAGGAGCAAAATGGTCATTTATTGCGAAATTGAATTCTTAACAAAAATTTCGAGTTTCCGATTTAAAAAAATGATTATCGCGGTTTTTCGATCTATTAACTCAAAATTTGCTCCGTATCACATTTTCATTTCGTGGTGTAGGTAAACGCCCTTTGATTTCAACGAAATGTTGAATTTAGCGTATTTTTTTTTTTATCGACATCGCAGCGAAAGTTTATTCGAGGGAAAATACTTAATTTTGTAAATTTCTCTTTGCTCGGTTATCCAGGGTTTCAATTATCCGCCGGAAGCCGGATACGCTTTGGACCCACACGACGGACCGCGTTACTACATGTTGGAGACGCACTACACGAATCCTCAGCTCGATCGCTTTATAACCGACAGTTCAGGTCTCAGACTTTTCTATACCGATCGGCTGAGAACTCACGACGCGGGAATCCTTAGCGTCGGCATCGATCCCAATTGGAGACACATAATACCGCCGGGTCAACGGGAAGTGGTATCGGAAGGACATTGCGTTGCCGACTGTACCGGTCAAACGGTACCGGAAAGCGGTGTAAACATGTTTGCCGTTATAATGCACACGCATCAACTCGGAAGAAAAGTCAGATTGCGACAAATCAGATCCGGCGAGGAAATGCCGCCAATCGCATCCGACACGAGTTACGATCCGAATTATCAAGAATACCGAAGACTTCAACGTCCCGTCAAAGTTTATCCGGTGAGTAAGCGTTTCCGTCCAATTTTCCAAATTCCGGAAAAGCTTTCCGTCTTTTGTTCTTTGCATCGTCTTTGCGGCAATTTCAACTTTTTTTTTTGCTTTTTTTCACAGGGCGATCATCTGATTGCCGAATGCACGTACTCTTCGGAGAGCCGCGACGCGATGACTCTCGGCGGGCTGACGACGAAAGAGGAGACTTGTCTTGTGTCGGTTTTGTACTATCCGCGCATAGACCTCTCCCTCTGTTACTCCCTTCCGTCGCTACCAACGGTACTTCACAGCCTCGGGATCCAGAAACTCAAGCAGTAAGTCTTCCAATCCTTACGCTGTCTCCGCGTATACTTCCTCTTTATTTATAAACCACTCGTCACTCGCTATATTAGATTAGCCGTTGAATAGTTCGGCAGTGACGACGATTGCCTCGTAAAGAGGCAATCGTGTCGTTCAACCGACGCTATGTCTCTCACGATTAATCTCAATTGCCCGTTAGCAAGCGCTACAACATCCCTCCCCTCTGTCGCCCCTCAATCATAATCGAACGCGTAACGTGCTTTTGATTAAACGGGTCACCGACCAATAAACAACGTTTCTACGCGTCACACGTTCGCTCCGACGTTTATTGTAACGTCAATCAACTGCGAATGATGTGTCCGACGAGAAGATTCTATCGAAAGCGAACGAAGTCGATAAATTCCAAATTCCTTCACAAATTTAAGACAAAATCGATGTTAATCCTTAATTAACCCCAATCTGCTTGTAATTCGAATTTTTAATACGATTTTTTTTAAATTGCGCGCGTTACAGAATCAAACCGACGATTTTTTTAAAAATTAAAAATTAATAAAAAATTTTTTTGGCAAATTTGAACGCTTCGACGGATTCGCTTCAAATTCAATTACTAAGCGTATTTACCAGAGCTTTACTTATGGTTTAAATTTTAATTCGATATTCGAAAAATCGGTTATAGACACTTTTCTCGACGATTTCGACGATTTTGAGTCGCCTTACGTGAATTTCTCGAAAATCTTTTTTTTTTTTTATGGAAAGAAAATTTCTCCTGTGGAGAAAGAAGAGGGATGTGAATTTTTTTTTTCTTACGGTTTTACGCATTTGTTCACAGGGGTGCAACGCCGGTGATAATCGAAGCGCCGGCAGATTTATCGGGGATGACACTGGAGGAGCGTCTGATAAGTTACAATTGGGAGAAGAGCTTTCATAGCTTTCAAGAAGCAACGCATCTCGGTACCTTTAAGCCGTTGTGCTCCAGCAGCAGAGGGGAGTTGTTGCCGGGTACCGACATCCCTGAGGCTCACTATCCAAGAATCTTGAGGCACTACAAGGAAAGGGTACTTCCGTGCGCCAAGAAGGAGGTGAGAAACAAACTATCGATGTTATTCGGTTCGGACGGCGACATCGGCGCGCCGGTTGATCCGAACAGCGACGAGGCTAATGCCATCGAAAGGGGACAATTGGTCAGAACGAAAGTTTCGCGAAGCAGCGAGGGACCCGTAACCGGAAGTTCCGGCTCCACCACAGCGTCGATCGTCCTTCTGCTGCCCCTCGTACTCGCGGCTATCAGGTGAACGAATCTTTAATTATAATGTATATCTCTCGTTAACAGAGTCAAAATCCAACATTGAGTTTTTCGCGACGCGTAACGCTTCTCCGAAATGGAAACGAGACACGCCGATTTGCCTCGAGCATTGATACAAAGACGGAAATCCATCCCCGAGGTAAACACTTCTTTATGAGCGATTATTGTGTCCGAAGCGCATAAGAGTTTACGGAAAGACGACGTTCGTCTTTTTTTCTTCTTCTTCTTTTTTTTTTTAACTTTTGCTCGTGAGATGCCAATCGCGAATCTTGGGGAGGAAAATCGACGGATATATATTAAGGATACACTAAACTTACCGCGTCGCTTCTGCGGTCTCGAAGTCGCGCGTGGATATCTCTCGATTTCCGATATTACGACGACGCGATTTTAACTTGTTTCGCGGAATTTTCTTTTTTTCTTTACTCACTTGAAAGATTCTTTTCTTTTTATCTTCGAATGACCGAAACACTGCCGAAACGATCGATTATCGAAGGATATCCGTGTGCAATCTTCGATCGTATTACTCGTGTGAAAAAAAAAAAAAAAAAAAAAAATACTAACGAATGCGGATGGTTGATGCTTCTCGCGAATGAGAATCAGAAAAAAACAAGTTGGCTGTTTATAATGCGTAATCGGGGAGTCGCGAAAAAAAAAAATTGAGCAAAAATGATCGTTCAGCTAAAATCAGTACTTCGGAATTCTTTATAATTCGAAGCCAATTTATCGAAAGGGCGATCACGCGCGTACCGCAGTCCAGACGTCAGCGAGACTCCCCCGTTGCGCACATTCTGTATATTTTGTTAATTAGATCATTATCGGTAGATCTTTTGTCAGAGTCCTGCAAGCATTGGTCGATTCGTGTCGACGTTGGGATTAACGAAAAATCATTTATTTTTTTTCTTTAATCAACTTGACGACGTAAAATAAAAATATTTTTTTGTTGTTCATTCGCTTTAGAGCGACGAAAGTTTTGGAAAAATTACGAACTCAAAGTTCGATTTTTTAATTTTTTTTTTTTTTTTTTTTCAATGGACTTGACCAACGCTTGTATATCGGCTCATTTGTAACATTTTGTACAGTTAATTGAATGTTGAAACACTGCGTTCACGGTTTAGAGCTTATTGGAAGGTTTAATACGAGATTAATATGAAGCGAATTATTTATTTTTTATTTAAGCGATATATAAAAAAAAATTAAAAAAAAAAAAAACAAAAACAATATGATAATTGTAAAGAGAACGATAGCGAAAGATTATTTTGAAAAAAAAAAAAAAAAACACGAAAAGGGAAAAAAGAAAAAAACACAAAAAGAAATTGATGACGAAGGAATAAGGAACGATAACTGAGAATTCATTTGCGTTCGATGTTTATTATTATTATTTTGTGAATGACGAATACTAATTACACCGGTTTACACGCGAAAATGTCTATCGCGCACGCGAGTTTTTACGAGCGAAGCTCGAGACACTTTTGTACAAGAATTAAAAAAAAAAAAAAAGAAAAAAAAAGCAACAACAACAAATTATCCCCTGGAGTAATTTCTTCTTTGTCGATGTGTCGGCGACTTTTCGAATTGACTCGGGGGTTCAATTGTTCTCTTTAGCCTTTGCACCTAGTCGTTTTTCCCGTTCAGAAAACAAACAAAAAAAAATAAAAAGAGAAAAAAAAAAAAAGAATGCAAACCGCGAACGACACGCACTTATCGCATATATCCGCGCGAACGTAGAATCGATTCTTTTTCTCCGTTTCTCTTCGGATTGTTGCGTACGGAACACCGAAACAATACCGCAGCCGAAGATATCGAGAAAAAAAAAAAAACTAATCGCATTTTTTCCCCAGTCTCCGAATCACCCACTTTTTTGATGTTTAGATACGAAGCCGCGATATAAAAAAAATATTGTGACGAACACGAGCGGTTTTACGTAGTCGACTAATCGATATAATACGTAGAAATATTTTACAATTTAATACGATTATTCATGAATGTCATAGGGGATCTGTGTGTGTAGTACCGTAGGGCAGTTATCTGGCTAATTAAAATGAAATTAAAAAAGAAAAACGAACAAAACGAAAAGCAAAAAAATTAACGAATGTAGCAGCAGCGGGTAATGAATTTATCAAAGTATCGAATCCATCGGATCTTCAATTACTTTTGTGAAAATGCATCGTCCAATCGAGGCTGTCGCTTTGTTCCTTAACTTCGAAAAATAATCATCAACGCGTTCGAAAAAAAAAAAAAAAAAAAATCTTAAAATTGCTTTTACACCTTTTGGATATAAGATTCGCGTAGAGAGAAGCGGCGGCAAACTCGACGAGAACTTAAATTTTTGCTTGAATTTTCAAAAAAAAAAAATATATATATATATCGAAACCCAAATCGATATAAAGAAATTTTAGGCTGCGACTAGAATGGCAAAACGAAGTAAAGAAGCAAAAAGAAAAAAATGATAAAAATAAACGAAAAGAATGCCAGCAACTGCCAGTGATATGACCAGAACAATCAGCAAAGTGTCGCGCGTGCGTGTTATTCTCACACTCGATAAATGAAGTATAATGTTATAGATAGAGAGGAGAAAGAGAGAGTGGAATAAAGAGCGTATAAAAAGTCGGGAGAAATGATAAATGAGGAATAAAGACGAAAAAAAAAAAATGAAAAAAAAAAAATAAAAAAAATAAAAGAACGTAACGATATCACGCATCAATACTCGAAGAATCTTGCATCATGTGTCACAACGTTAGTTTATTTCGAATTACGGATAACTTGGTTTCGCCGCGGCAACGATATTTTCAAATTTTTTTTTTTTTTTTTAATTATTGCATACGATGAACGGCGGAAAGACGCACAGTGTTTGCGGAATATCCTATTACGAGATAAAAAAAAAACGAGAAAAGCGTAACTCGCGACGATTATTTTCATCTGTTACCATGAAAATATAACGAAAAAAAAAAAAAAAAAAAAAAAAAAAAAAAATAGCCATCAATTGGTGTTGTATCGATTGTTGCCGCTGGGTACTTGGTAACGCGGTGAAACCAAGAAAAAGCCGACTCTGTATGTACTGTACGTAGAAGTATATATGTAAACGAATCATTGAACGGTGAAAATGGCAAAGTCCTTTCACTGCGCGCCAGAACGAGAATGTCTTTTTTGCCGAATAGATAGATAAGTAAAAGAGAAAAAGTGAAAAAAAAAAAAACGAAGATAAGTGAGAAAAATGAATGATCGAGCGAGTAGCGTGTGTGTGTAAATAGGAAGAATTCTGTATATAGTTATAGATTTACATACGATCCGATTATAGTCAGAAAGGGGTGAAAGTTGCGGGAATGAAACCCGAAATCCGAACCCCGGCAAACAACTAACTCGATCAGATAGACGAATTAGTTTGCTCTATCTTCTAGCGTTATTATTTTACTCGTGTAAACTGAGATATAACGAATTGCGAAGAAGAAGAATACGAAATTGAGAAATTACGAGAACCGGCCGACCTGCCCTTCCAAACAGCTCTTAGATTTATACCTAAAAAAAAAAAAAAAAAAAAAAAAAAAAACTTCGCAACGCTCTTACCCCCTGACATCCCGAACTCACAGCCCTCAATTTACCACTCGAACTTTAACGGCGAGAATGAGAATATGAAAGAAAAAAAAAATAAATAAATAAAAATAAAATGATAACTGAACGCTACACTATCATCTACACTGTAACAAAATGTATTATATTTTATATATATAAATATGTAAATGTTTTTCTAAATGATTGGATACACTTATTTTTGATTCCCGAACACCTATCCTTTTTATCGACGACGCAGATATCGAGAAGAATAATTTTTTAACGGTAAGTCCAACGAGACGGAGTGAAACATTTTTAAGGATAAATTTACAACGATGCGCTGAATATTCCGAGTAAATCGTTTATTTTCGGATTCAGACCGTTGTAGAATATCGCACGGAAAAAAAAAAAAATCGATTTTTATTTATTCAAATTTTCGAAAAGCTTCGATGAGAATGCGGTAATTTTTAATCGACGCTCGAGTCGGAATTCAACATTTCTATATTGAAATTCAACATCTGTTTTATTCGTTTTGCTGATATTTCAGACGATATGTCTCATCGAGAGGCGAGAAAACGATGAAATCAAATTAGCCGATGATCGATATCGAATTTAAACGAATAAATGCCGGTTCCGTTCCGTCCATTTTTTTTTTTTTTTTTTTATTTTTTTTATTATTTTTTTTTTTTACGCGAATTGAAAAAGATAGATAAGCCGAAGTGGAGAGAACGAGATAGCGGAAGGAGGTATATTCATGTCGGAGGCAAGGGTTGCGATATCGATCGATGTTTCGCGTAGGAAAAGAGAAGTCTTGCGTCAGATCTCGCTGAGAGGCCAACCGATGCAATCTCACATTCGCGCTAACGAGGTACCCGATTACATCTCAAAACTTGGCTATCCCGCTGTGGCCTTCGAGTAACCCGATGAAACTACTGCAATACTACTTACCTCCGTTCCGTACGACCGTTGGGGTAGCGGAGTTCTCACTGAATTTCACCGATCTCTCCCCTCCCGCGACTCGCAACTTCCCTCTATTCGTAGCTATCAATTAATTCGCAGCTAATCGTTCGAATCTTGAGAACTCGGTAAGCGGTCATTACCGCGTAGTCAAGCGTCAAAATCACTGCGCATAATTCTTTCCTTACCGGTATACTGCACCGTATATATGTCGTATTTAACGTAATAATTAAGCGACAAAAAGTTCAACGATCCTTAATTACAGTTTCAAGATTAAGAGACACCCCCCGAGCTTTTTTCTCTCGCGAACGACAGTCTTTCATTTCGCCGAACGTGGCATTAAATTTCTCGATCGAAACTCCTCGGAAATTTCGTCTGCGGCTTCGAGAGCGGTTAATTAACGGAGTAATAAAACATTGGGACGTGTAGTTACGACGAGAAGTTGTCAGATCATTGTCTCTCGCGTTGAACGATGTAATTGGGAGCGCGCATGCGTCAAGTATCCCGAATGTTGAATTCATGCAGCACGGAAACTGAGCGTTTAGCGAGATTTCGCTGTCGTTAGCAGTCTCTCCCCACCTGTGTCTGTAGAGATTTCCCTCGAACTTAGTCACGGATTACATCGTACATTTGCTTAGACATCGAAGCGGCGATCCATTAATGAGCAAGTTCTCCCCCCCCCCCCCCCCTCGCCGCCCCCGCTTACTCGTCGTACCCTCGCTTTACCGAGTTTGATAACTCTCTATAGCTTACCCTCAGTTTCTCTCAGCTATTCATGCCTCGCAACACGTAGCCACCTAATCAAACTTTCGTGAAATAATGAGACCGAGAGGCTGCGGCGTTACTCTGCAAAGGTCCGTTGAAAATCATGAGAGGAAACTCTCATACATCGTACGATCTTACGCGAGACTCTCGTCGTGGAATTACTCAAGTATTTTGTTCCTTTCCTCACGCGGAAACCGACCGCTACCATTTTCCCGCGACTTGCGCTTTGCAATCAATAAAAACAACTCGATCTTTCGAGGCAATTTTGCCTTTTCGAGCCGCGGAACGGAGCCGATAGCGGAAATGCCGAAAATACGAAAGAATTTTTTATTCGACGATATTGTTCGCGAAAAAAAAAAAAAAGTATAAAGTACGAAGCTACGAGAGGAAAACTTTTAGATCGCAAGCCGTCACCTTTAAAATGTATAATTAACGGGCATCGAAAGCCCGAGCTGTACAATGCGAGTTGCCATCGGGGAGAGTATAAAAAAAAGCAAGAGAAAGGTCGAAGGGGGAGAGTTTCAATCGACTCACCACCGGGAGATCAGGGTGGCAATAAATAGCAGGAACTCTGTCGCTGATGCCCATGGAGGGTGGGCGTTACGTTGCCTTCGGCGAGGCAGTCGGCGGTGTCCGGGACCGCCGGTGGCCGATTGTACTACTCCCGCGCACTGACTCCTGCCGTACGTTCTCGCTGATTGAAATTTATGTCCAATGGGACCCCACCACCAATTTCACTCGAGACTATCGCGCTACATCGGCGTATACCTTCGGACCTTCCAGATTCACCGTACTGTTTCCTTCTTCTATCGCACCCCAGAGAATTCCCATGCGTTCACGTCCAACTATCAATTCGCGTCGTCGTGTTTTGCTTCCGCCACGCATAGCCAATTTGAAGAATTCGTTTGTCAAACGTTCGTCCCCATCGAATCGACGGAGACAAGGCGACGCGAGATTGAATTTCATCGGTAAATTCACGAATCGGTAAAGTATACCGAAGGCTTTTTCAGAGAATTCAACAAATCGGTACGCCACAACGACGATCTTTTTTATTGCGATTGAACCGCATGACGCCGCATTTTATTTAATTTTTCTTGAGATTAGATCGATCTATAAATATCGTTATTATTTTAATTTTCATCTATTTTTATTTTCATTAATTCTGAATACCTACGCGTGAAAAAAATATTGTTTGGCTTATTTTTCTCGTTTTCTACGGCAACTTATTTTTTCCGACGAATGAAAAAATTTCCTGATTTCCGTGATTATTTTTTTTATTCCCCGATTTTTCCACGATCTCGAGATTTTTTTTGAGCAGCTGCTATCGCGATATTCTCAATGGCGAATGTATCGAAACGATCGAGAAATCGGTAGGTAACGCGCAAATATTTCGAAGGGACGAGTTAAAAAGAAGTCGTTGAAATTGCGCTCTCTTCGGTTTCCTTCTCTTTCTTGACGATCGCTCTCACGTGAGTAAATCGGGATTAAAGGTATTAACCCGTACGACGCGGGGAATGAGTTCGATCGTATCGCTAATTTCATTAGCGATAAACGCTCGTTGGGAATTAATTAAAAGGTCGCTATAGAACGTACCGCGGCGCAAGAAGTCATATAGTCGCGTTACGGAGCGCACGAAACGATGTGTTGCGAGGGATTCTGGTTGGTGGTCCTCTCTAACGGCTTTAAATACGCTCGCGGCTCTTTGTTCCTCGCTAATTTTGTCAGAGTTCATGAAACGTACGATGTGGTCATCATTTCAAAGGGCTCTTCTGCAAAGGAAAGCCTTTTGACGATGTCAACGTCAAAGTTTAACAGTTAATCGCATTTTTTTCCCATAACACACCGCGAAAAGCATTATGCAACCGACGCCATCGTATCGCTATCGATTATCCGCAATGACACGAATAATTCTGTTTGATACACAACGATATCTAATCTATTGTACGAACGAAAATGAATTCAAACTCGTTACATACACATCGATGATTTTCACGAATCAATTGTTGATAAATTATTATTTGTGTGGTTAATTTGTCGATACCAACGAGCCATTGAATAGACGCGCATATAGACCCGCGATAACGAGATATACCCAATGAGGTTCATTATATTCCGATTTTTTGGTGCCGACTTTAATTATCGATTTTTAACACATTTTTTCACGATAAATATAACTTACGAACCGAAAAAAAAAAAAAAATAATAAAATGTGCCATTTTTTTTAATGGCACTTTTGGATTCATATTTTTTTTTGCCGACGGAAATAAATACTCGCGACGAAGAGTCAATATTCGAAACGACCTAACAACGTGATTTCCGATGTCCGAACTGTGTTATTTAGCTTCATTTTTTTTTCTTTCTTTCGGAACGGCTTCGAGTCATCAATACAGCGTTCATTGCTCGAACTGCGAACGCACACACGCGCGCAATACTAGATCGCTCGTAAATTTTGCATCCGTATCAAAATCACTGAATATAATTTGTTTACGACCTCCTCGTATTTCACGACGCGTCGTGGCCGTTTCGATGAGGATTTATCGAGATTTTCGCCATATTTCTGTCCGCTCGTTTTTCGCGACGCGTTTCTCGTCGGTGTTGGGCATTTTTTTTACTTGTTTTTTTTTTCAGTATTCCGACACCTCTGCCTCTCACGCTCGCGTTTCTCCATTGGCAAAGGGTTGCACATACGCTGGTTGCGCTACGCGGGGTGGGGGGTGGGGGGGGGGGGGGGGCGGAGAGGCTTCGTTTACGTTCGCCTATATCTCTCTATTTCATCGTACTCTCGCCCGCGTACTTTGCCCGCGAATTTTTATCCTTTCACGGTACTTTTTTTGTTGTCTCTTTTGTCAGAAACTAAATCACGATATATCGTCAGTGTCGACGAGCTCGTTCGCTCGTCACGCAATGGCCCGTGTGTACCAATGGGTGCGGCTACTACTGTTACGGACCAACGCTCATTTTTTTTTAACCCCCGTCGACTTTCATTGCTCCGAATCCGTCGCGGGAAGTTAGCGTCGCGGGGGTAGTCGGTATTTAATTTCCGGGAGGGGGGGGGGGGGGGAAGAAATCGGTGCGAAATCGCGGGCGACGTTACAGCCTGTTGGGGGTCAATGGACGGCGGCATATAATTCGACGTAGAAAACGCTGACTGATAAGGGGTAAAGGGGTATTTTGCAGTACGGAAAGTTGCGCCAAAGTGTGCGCGCTTTCCCTCGCCCCTGCGCCTCGCATTCTCGGTCGAATTTATTAGCGACGAACGCACTCGGCCAACGCGGACTGCGTCACTGTAAATTAACAGCAAACAGAGAAACCAAATGACCTCTGCGCGAGTGAATACTGTATATACAACGAGCGCTGTACAGAGGGGGTGGGAATGGTTAAAATCCCACCCTCTTTTTCCCCGCTTCGGCGTTGTTTGCTCGACCGACACATGCGCGCGACCCCGTAGTTTGGCTATGAATTAAAACATAAATTTCAATCAACAGTACGCAGGCATTTATGCGGCTCACTCCACTGCGTCCAGCGTCATCTCCCCTTATGCGTTGTTGTTATATTCTTGCGCGAAATTTACCACGCTGCTTGGCACTCGCCTCGCTGACGATTGCGTCATTGCGGAATGCAGAATCGCAGAGTGAAATTACAGGTATTAAAACGATATTAATACCCTAGAGATTCCCCGAGATCGCGCGCTACGCGCGCTCGCTGCTCAATTGCTTCGTAGAAAACGGCGGTTTGATTCTCAAAAGGTTTCATCCCCGTGGAGAGCAAAAATGTATTCTAAATCCCTTTGAAGACAAAGAAAAAACTGAGTCTCGCTTAATGGAAAGAATTCTAAGTCTCTCGAAGGGCCTTCCCCTTCCATTCCTCAACCTCTCGTCCCGTTCATCCCCTTTAAGGGGGTTGCTTCCCTTTAGAGAGACTTAAATTTTTACTTTCCTTAGAGGGACTTAAAAATGGTTTTCTTGTCTTGAGGGGCCCTTCGGCTCGAAATATTTTAAGTATGTTTTGCTCTGGTGACCATTTCGACGCCATTGCTGATGACGTAGCCATGGCATCTGTTTTCTAAGCGTAATTAATTCTTTATAGATATATAACATTGCAATAAAAAAAATAACAAACAGAATTTAAAAAAATACAAAAAACCAGCAATAGTACATTGAAAAAATCGGTTCGGCAGTGGAAAAATAAAAGAATTCTTCATAACTCATATGAAGCATACAGATCGAGGGATTCCATTTTATACCCATATATTTTCGTACATCGCTATTGGCCGTGGAAAACGGTGATTGGGTGAAGGTTGGACATCGCGAAAAGTCCGGAGAACGATATCGTGAAACCGAACAGCGCTCCCACACGCGGAGAGTTGGAACGCCATAAGAGATAAACGATGCCCGAGGGAGTCGGTAAGTAGATATACCGCTTCCGGTGGAGTGTGCACCGGAGGCTATAGGTATAGAAATAGGTGATTGACTGTGGGGATGCATCTGTAGAACCCGCCGGCACGTACCTATATTTTTAACACATCGATACGTATACCTCTATATATATCGTTATATATACCTATATATATAACGATATATATATACACCTATGTAACTCTACGGGAGTTCATGTTTGAACTCGGCGGTCCGGAGTTGTCGGAAGCCAGAAGAGAAGAAGCGGCAGTTTCGACGCTGCTGTACGTGTGCACGTGTGCACGTGAGCGTCGAGCTCACGAGAGAACTGGAACCCCCGCGCGATGCCCCAACGATGGTTAACGTTACACTTGAGCCTCGGAATTGAGCAAAAGAGCTGGAGCCACACTCCGGTCAACCGGTCGGCCCCCGGGCCGATTCAATCAGCCTTCATTGTTTAAAAGTGCTGCCCACGATACCGTGCGGTTCCGATGGTCCTCACCGCCAACAGGATAGCCACAGCGCCGGAGGGGGAGAAAGGGTTACGTAACGTCACCCCACCGAATATCTACCTACGTGGCACGTTCTCTTATCACGTCCGTTGTCCCACATACGACACATTTTTGATAGCTATTAATATTATTTTTTGGACTCGCAAATTCTCGTAGTAAAACAAAATGGCGGCGTTAAACCAAATTTTCCACATTGCATTCTTCTTTTTTTTTTTGTTTCGCAAAACTCTCTTAACGAAAAAGTGTGGAAGTATCAAGTTTGCGTTTTTCATAGAGGTAACGTCGCGGATAATGGACAATAATGAGGAAAAAATGCGCAAAAATTCGCTTCGCAACGTTGTTTACGATTATTCGCGTCTCTATAAGAAATTTTAGCCGATTAGCTTGAAATTTGCGAAAGTTTGAACGGAAATAAAAGTTTTCAAAAAAAGTGCAATATTCAACGTATTTTGTTTTTTTTTTACAAATTCACGGTAAGTTCGATCGTAAACTATGTTTAACTACAATCTACTTGTAGTTTAAATTTAAATCCGATATCTTGAAAATTACGCGTGTTATAGAATGGAAACAGACATTTTTCAAAAAATTCAAAATTTCATTGATTTTTGGAACATTTTAGACGATTTTGTATTCGCTGACACGGAAAATTCGAAAACAATTTTTTTTGCGAAAACAAAGCTACTATAACGCGAAGTTATTACGAGAACGGGTAATTATTTTTAATTATTTTTATTATCTTTGGCTGAAAGGGCGAAAAAAACGTTCGCTCTCGACGAGCTTCACGCGAATTTACTTTATCGCACAGAAACGAAAAGAAGACAGTAGATAGCGAGTACGCGATAAAGTGAACTTTTTCGCATTGAGATGTAAAAAAAAACCGCGGAGAATTGGTTCTGTGACACGTGCGAAAAATATCGGTAAAAATCGCACTCATGTGACGGGCCGCTCTCGCCTTCGGCTCGTGTCTCACTTCACACCCGTCGAGCGCGAAGTTTTTTATGCCCGCGTGACGAAAAAAACAATTGTGTTTTTCGAAAAAAATGACCAAAATTTGACGGTACTTTACGATAAAAGGACAACGTCACCGTTGTACAAAATTTCTAAATTATTCCATACGGTTGTAAGTTTCCGCGGATTGTCAAGAATAAGCGTCGTACCTACAACTGTACAGTAAAACGTCTGAAAGTTCGCAGTGCCCACAGCGCAGTAATATAGTTTATTGTCGCGCCAACTGCAACGCTGATGCACACAGTAACGTTGACCATATACAGGTAGTCGCAAAGCCACATGTGCAAAACTTATATGTCGTTCGTGTATCCTACGAATGCGTCGTGAAAGAGTGCAACAAGCGGCGGAGAGCGCATCGGCATCGTACGAGAGCAGAGACTGCAGAGTCCTCGCAGCAGCAGCTGCAGCTGCAATAGCGCAGAATCTCGCTACAAGTAGCTGGAAGCCAGTGAATCTTCTCGAACGTACGGAGAGAGCGCTCGCTTGTCTCGATTCCATTGCAAGGTTTCTTGTCTCTCCTATCGCCTCTCCTACCCCTTACCTCGTGGCTCTCGCGTACTCGCTATCCGCTATCTTCTCTTCGTTTCTATGTGAGTTAAATTTACTTCGCGGAGCACATTAATTACCATTAGGCAGTAGAAGGAAGAACGAGAAGCGGGTAAGACGAGTGAGGGGCGAATTGCTCTAATTCCATTTCATTCGAACCCTCGGGACGTCGCGGGTTTTCCACTCGGCAAAGACGTCGCCGGGCTTTCGACCATTCACCCGATTTCACCAGAAAAAAAAACTGTCGCAATAAAATTTTCCCGGTTTCCCCGGGACATTAAAAGGCGGATATCAGCATCGACTCGATATCAATCGATAATCGACGGTTTACAATCGATTTTACCCTCAAATTCAGCGTCGCGACGTTAAAAAATTAATTTGTGGCTTAACCTCCTAATAAATCCTTATCCCCCCCCCCCCCCCCCCCCCCCCCAACAATCCGTATGTTAGCAGCAAAATAATTTTCATCTAAACATCCCTAATTATATATTCACCGATTTCTTCCGCAAATAAAAGTTTCTCCCTGAATAAATAATCTCACGAGAAGAATGAAGAAAAAAGCGTCTAAAGATCGCGATCTCTCGAAAGAGCAACAAAGCGCATGTCGGGAATTTTTCATTGTTATTTCTTGGACCTTTGGTATAATTCCACGGGACGGTTTCCCTTGTGCGTAACTGTCTCGACTTTCCCGTGTATATTTTCGTCGGAGATGCGTGCGGATTCCGTCGTTCTCGTCTCGTGTGGAGCGACACAGAGGCATCTGGGATGCGCGCAAAGTTGACAAGCGACAAGGAATGAGTACAGTGTAAAAGCGGGTATTATATTCCTCTGTATTCCATGAGAGACGCGGAAAGTTTCTTCTGCGAAAGGGTTGGCGTCTTTCTCTCTCTTTACATATATATATATACAGATATGTATATCTCTCGGTCGTCGAGGCGCACATTAAGTATACAGAGTAACTCGCGCCTGGAGGTACGCAAATAATACAGGGTTCGTCGTTGGTACCTTGTAGTAGTGGGATGCACGCGATCGCAGCTTGCTAACGTTGCAACCGACGCGCTGCAAAGTAAGTTGAGGAGATATCTCTCTCTCTAGGTATACGAAATCGCAGATTCTACCCGCTTCTCGTCGTATATACGCCGACGGATTCGCAACGTAAAGACGTTCTGCATACCGAAGCATTATTGAGGGAACATAAGTATTATGGCGCGTAATTACCGGGAACCTGCCAGCACAGTTGTAAAAGCGAGATGTTCAGGCGGCTATTAGGCGACGACGAGAGAAATATTCAGACTCCGTTTTCCCTCCGTATCTTTCTCTTTCTCTCTCGTTCTCTCCTCCGTACGGTGGCTATTTCGTCGTACCTTTACCCCCGACTTTTCCTCTCGTCTCTTTCGTGTATTACCTTTATTCTTCATCTTCGCTTCGCCGTTCGCTACGATGAACAACACTACCATCAAGTATACTACGAATGTTGTATTATGCTTAAACGCTTTTAGCTCCCGGGCCTAACACACGGTATACTCGAGTTTCCTACGGATCGTTTAACGAATAAAGTTGCGACTCACCGTCGACGAGGAGAACTCTAACCGGAAATCCCCCGCGAATACCGCTAAAGGACTTTACTGTATAATAGTATTATATGTACTCAATTATGTATATATATATATACTATATATACATATATATATGTAGTTTAAATGTGAAAAGCTTTTCGAGGGCTCGAGATTTGCCGTTTCGCGGTGCAAAAGTCGAAAACTTTTGCCACACCGCATCGTCTATACCCGAGTCTCGACCTACCGGCGGCTTTTCTACTCTCGAATAGTTCTCCTTATGTTCAACGTCAGTAATATTATATTATAGACAGTATATTATTATATCGAGATATCCACTGAGTTTCTGGCAATTAGGAGAAAATCCTTAAAGCGAAAGAGTCCATTGGGCGCCGGTATTACGAGAATATTCTTCGAAAAGTTCTTTCATTCTTCGTGTTATTAAACCACGAAATTGAGATTCCGGTGAATGAACGTATATGCGAATTATCAGAAATACTAAAGTTCATTTTTTTTTAGTGATTATAAAAAAGTGAAAAACCGGATGAAAAATCGAGTTGAAATTCGAATGTTCGAAATTTTTTTTAACTCACGAGTTAATTTTCACGGGCTTCCGGTAAATTTTTTTTTTTTTTCAATTTTTCGAAATTTTTTTTCGAAATTTTGATATTGAAAAAAGGAACAAAAATTCGAGGAAATCGAAAAATAGTTCATTTTTTCGTATGTTTCACCGGCGAAGAAGAATGGCGAGGAGGACGATTTTATCATGTGCCTCTTATATAAGTTCGGAGAGAACGAAGGTCAATGCATTTTTTAGAAGCGAACGCAATGGAAGACAATATTTCTTTCGTTGAACGTGATATCCCACAAATCACTCGTGCACGAGATTGAATGAGTTGTTAGCGGAGCCACGAGTCGTCCGTGCGCATGCGCGTACTCTGTTACAATCGAGTTGCTCCTTTTAAAGTCAATACACATTAACGTAACGCTGCATGCTGCGTTGATGCTGAGCTATACGAGCGGACAGAGGAACAAACCGCAAAGAGTCTCGAGCAGCCGGCGCGTTAGAGTGTTGTATACAGTTTGGCGCTTAGAATTCACACATTTCGGATACCGGCAAACTTAGTTACCACACGAGTACGCGAGGATTTTCGCGATGTGCTATGTGGTGGAAATGTAAACGAGGCTCGCTACTAGTTCCGTGATTAATGTACGTTTCGGTGATTCCGAATATGGCGAAACTTTCGACGAAATTAATCGTCGCCCATTCGCCCGAAACTCTTCAACTTTATTGCAACAAAAGCGAGCGCAGTTGCAAGAGATTTTATACCGACCAATTGAATAAATACACTTTTAATACCCGACAGCCGAAAGGCAGAGCTTATAACTTCTTACCGGTTTATCCAGAGGCGGCGCAAATCGTAAGATTTTCTCTCGGAACTTTGCAACTTTTTACTTCCGTCATTTGATAAAAGAGTAATGAAGGTGCGGCTATAAGTTTTCGAGTAAATACCTCAATCCGAAGGATTTACTTTCGCGAGATTCGCGGGTATACTTTTTTGAGAGTCTCTTGGAAAATGCGATCGACAGTGATCAACGAAAAAGTAATCATTGATAGCGGACGGTGGTTACGAATACACCGGAAGCAACTTAACGTTTTTTTACATCGTAATTATTAATATCAACATTGGAATAACGCGCAATTAACATTTAACTCATTTAACACGCATTTTTTCGTAAAGCAATACATCGCGCGCTTGACAATAGTTGCGATGTTTTTTTTCCCAGTTGCATCGGAGTTCGCGAAACGGAAACTTGGAAACGCGTAGTACACAGTGTGTACATTAAAAAAAAATGTTAAAAAATCGATTTTTATTTATTTTTAGGTAACTCAGCCTCCTTAACGCAGCAACACGCGTCAAAGATGTATTTTTTTTATTTACTTTTTTTTTCCCTCGAACAGTTTTACTATAGAGATTAGTGCAGAATTCTCGTACGTTCGTTCCCATTGAAAGTTCTCGGGTTAACGAGGTGGCCGTGTCCGAAGGTTAGAGAGTCTCGTAAGTGTGAAAAACTCAGAACAAGTAATACCTATATATCGTTAGTCGCGTCAGTGAGTGTAGTAGCGCGGAGCGAAGGAAAGTAGAATAAAGAAAAAAAAAAAAAAAATACCGACGGTCGGTCTGTAAGGGCCAAGGAGCTCTCCAACTTTTTTCTGTTCTTTCTTTTTTTTTTTTATTAAAACCGTCGGGGTTAACAAGAGTGCTGCCGGGACGAAAAGAAGTGTGCGAAGGGGTCCGCGGTAAGCAGACGGGACGCGTGGCTCGTTTAACTCGCGGATAAAGAGGGCGCTACTAGGACACCTAATGTTCGTCTTAAGTACACGTGTATATATATATAGATGTATATCGTCGCTAGCAGTATTCCATACGCGTGTATGTGGCATTACACTCGTACGGAAGATGTGTCACGTATACCGTACGACGAGATCCAAGTCTCCAGGGTTTACAGTGGGGCTTTGAGATATGTCAGTGAAGTGGATCCGCGGGAAAGCCGCGGCGTAGTAGCGCCGAGTACTCCTCGGTACCTTCGCTACTGGATGTATGGAACGATCGCGGAAAAGCGTACCGATCGAGAGGGGGGGGGGTGTAGTAGAGTGAAGTACGGGGTGATTTGCAAATTCCATCATCCCTCGACGTCGCATTAGCTCGTGCTCTAGGCTTTCCATCTTTTTCCTTCGTATCTTCTTCGCCATCGCCGTGGTTCGGGCAGAGTTGGAAGGCGTCGCGACGTGATTGCTCGAGGGACAAAAAGACGATTTGCGGGCTTCTCTTACAGTCACAGCGCTTTTTGTCCTCTTTTCTACTTCGATTCTCGCCGTGTCTATCTTTTTCACATTTCGCCGACGATCTGTCGCAACGATTTTCTTTGTCAATTGCATTTTAAAGAATTTATCGGAGTACTCGTCGATAATACAGAATACTATATTACCCTATAGTCGCGGTGACTGTATAATCGGAAATAGGGGGAAGGTGGGGAAAAATGGACCACATTAGCAATTCAGGGAGTTTTGTCGATATACAGAACACTTTCGTTATACCCTTCGAACGAAAAATCGTGATGTCACATCCCTTTGAGGTATTAAGGTGAAATAATTAATAAATGGAGCAAAACGGACTATAATTTAAAATCAGTAGTAAACACAGTTCTGCAACATTAATAATGGCTTTGAAGCTTGAAAATCAAACATTTAAAAAAATTTCATGAATTTTTTGTTCGGTCCATTTTGCCCCATCTTCCGGTACTAATTGTGTGGTTCCGGTTGCACTCTCGAGATAAAAGGGTCTCGGCGAGTCTAACAGATTTTCTATTTTCCCCACACATTGTCCAAAACAACCGATTTGATTCTATCGATATCCGCGATTTGGGTCGAAACGACGAATATTCGGAGATTAATTTTTTTTTTCAACATAAGTACCTATCGTCACCGAGCTCTACGAAATCGATTGGAACACGATGTGTGGCATTCGTTTTTTTATACTTGAATAAATATTAAGGTTAAAGGAAAAAAATGGCGACCGTGCATTCGATGTATGGATTTAATATTCGTAGTGCATATATCAGCCACTCGACTACAGCGCCTCAGCTTCGTTCAATTACATTATGAACGCTCGGCTCGATTTTAGAATCGTTGGTAAATCGAACATCTTTGACGCGAATGGGGTGTCGAAGTCTCGAACTCGAGTTGCAATCAACTAAAAATCCCAAGCGTAGCTTCTATTTTACAAGATTGAACGAACCGAAAGATCTCTCGCGCGAGATCGTTTGCGATACGACAATTCGCCGCCGATATCCGGAGGGGGGAATCAGAGCGTGAACGGAGCTGCTGCGAATGGCAAACGGAGTTTATGCATCTCCGAACACCCTTTTGTCGCTCATGCTAGTCGCTCACGTCTATACTTGTGGACCCTTGCACTCGTTTTTAGGTGTATTCCAGCGTAAAGCGAGAACCGAGATTCGTAGGTACAACGCAAATAGCGAAGAAACTCACGGGTTCCGATACGCTTGTAGTCGCTTTCTAGCGACGTCTCAACCCTTTCGAATAATTGATGATTCGAGAGCAATTCGACCGCTGTTTCAATGCTTCACTGCGCCGCTCCGCGTCGATGACTCGTTTGTTATTGTATTCGGGAGCTTTGTATATCTCTTGAAAATATATGCATTATTTGCGCTAAATTTGACAGATCTTCGTGTTTTTTAATTTTTTAAAATTTTGATCTGAAAATCGGAAGTCAAACGCACAACTCTCGTTTTCTCTGAAACCCTTCCCTGCGCGCAATTGGGGGTTAAAAAGGGCACATCAGCGAGTACAGCTTTAAGGTATTCGTTGCTGTTATGTTTTTACATCGAAGAATCATCTCGCGTTTCTCGACTGGCGCTACTATGGGAAACGGCCGGAATTTAGTTATTCGTCAGAAGCTGGTGGAGCGTCTAAGAGATCGCGATGTATATGGGAGAGGAAGAGCGACCGACATAGATAGTGTCTATAAGTGTCTGTGGGGGAATACAGACAGACTATTTTCTAGGACTCTCCTTTATATATATAGAGATAGAGCTACGTAAATGGCGAAGGGTTGGGATAGCGAAACGCTCGTCGTTGTAATTGCCTGTACTCGCAACGACGAGTGTTACGCGCGACTTAACGGCAGACGTGACTCGCTCATGGAATATTAAGATCCGCGGATGCCTGCTGCTGCCACCACGACCTATTCTCATGCTCCCTTCCTCTTCTACGTCTATATCAGTATATTGGCACTAACGGGACGAAGTTACCTACACACGTATACACATTTCTGTGCTTCCCCCACCATTGAAACGTTTATGAGACATTCGTGGGGCTCTCGACATTTCTGATCTGAGGATTATTGCATCACGTTGACGACTTTGATGTGCCATTCTATGATACCATGTCGTTCAAGTTGTTTGGTCTGTACTCACCTGCTGTACTATACAATGTTTCTATAGGGTTTCGCCATTTAACGAGCAAAACATGAAGGATGCTTAGAATTTCGCGCAACTTTGCGAGATATTTTCGATAAGTACACGGAGCGAAGGATCTACTAGAAATTACTATGTCATCTGGTAAAATTCGACAGTGGCGCCACTTACGCCGAAAATACTCGATATTATGAGAATTTTTACTACATTTATGGGGATTTTTACCGTATATTATGGTAAAAATTCGCATAGTTCCCGTAATTGTCAACAGGTGGCGCCATTGAATCCGCACTACCAGAAATTTACTATATTTTTTACCAGATATATGCTAAATTGGATCAAATCCTGCAGTACTGTACAATATTTCTATAGGGTTTCGCCATTAAACTAGTAAAACGCGAAGAATGCTTAGAATTTCGTGCAACTTTTTGAGATATTTTCGATATTTACACGGAGAAAAGGATCTGCTAGAAATTACTATGTCATCTGGTAAAATTCGACGGTGGCGCTACTTACGCCGAAAATACCCGATATTATGAGAATTTTTACCATATTTTTGGGGATTTTCACCATATTTTTCATGGTAAAAATTCGCATAGCTCCCCTAATGGTCAACAGGTGGCGCCATTGAATCCGCACTACCAGAAATTTACTATACTTTTTACCAGATATATGGTAAATTGGATCAGATCCTGCTGTACTGTACAGTATTTCTATAGGGTTTCTATAGGATATTTTGGATATTTACACGGAGAAAAGGATCTGCTAGAAATTACTATGTCATCTGGTAATATTCGACGGTGGCGCTACTTACGCCGAAAATACTCGATATTATGAGAATTTTTACATTTATGGGGATTTTTACCATAAAATATGGCGAATAGTTCCCGTAATTGTCAATAGGTGGCGGCATTGACTCCGCACTACCAGAAATTTACTATATTTTTTACTATATATATGGTAAATTATATCAGATCCTTCTGTCCGTGTATACGCATAACATTTTTTTTAAATAAAAATTAAAACGACGATAATATTTATTATTTTTGTATTTCGATAAAAATTTTAATAAGTTTCAAAAAATTAAATAATATAAGAAAATAATAATAATAATTTGATTACTATTATTATTATTTAATTTTTGTATATTATAATAAAATTAATGAAATATTTGTCACGTGGTTATCTTGAAACGAGCGCTCGCAGTAACATTTTAATGACTCAGTAATTAGACGCTTAAGTAATAGTGAACTTTGGAAATGGTGTACATAGCACCGCAATTGAAGCGTCTATGCCGCACTTAGCCAATCGCCGTTGCTGTTAATTTGATGAGCTTTATAACTTTTTTTAATCGGTAAATAAGGTTAATGTCATAAGCAAGCTTATTCTTCGTTCTTTGTGCATCTTCCTTAGGGCTTGTCGATCTTTTTTTTTTTTTCACCGAGAGCGGTTTCTCGGTGCCGAAGGAGAAAGGAAGATAGTGTCATTATACGACAGACAGAAGAAGGCAAACCAATCGAGCCGTAATCGGCGGACTACAATTATCCGGGCAAACGTAGATTTGCAGAGACCACGATCGGCGCGTTGATAGAATGGAAATCGAGATAGAGCGAAGGGGTTGAAGAGAGCGAAGTCAGGGAGATAGAGAGACCCGGTAGGTTGCGCAAGCTCGCCAAAGCCTTTCGATGGTAGATATCGAAGTGTTAATGGGGGGATGGTGCGGAATGGTCGGCAGAAACTCGAGGTAGAAGAGGAGCTCCGAGAAATCGATTTTCTATTCATTCTTCGACTCTCTCGCGCCGCGTCTTCTTCTCTCATTTCAACCGATCGTTACCGGTTTTTTTTTCTTTTACGCGTTTCTTTTTCTTTCTTTTTTTTTTTTCAACAATTTGGCATTTACCCTGGGGAACCAATTACGGGAGATTAACGCTTATTCACACTGGGACGCTACTGTTCGGACATAACTGCGCCGCTTCGATTCAATCGGTTTTTACGTAATTCAAGGTTAAGCTTCGATTGTAGTTTTTTCTCTTGTTCTTTCCGCGGCTTCGCACTTTTTTTTATCATCCAATCCCCTTGAACACTTTTCGTACTCCTCTTTATTCGTCTTTAACTTCGTTGCATAACGATTAAACGACTTTGGTTATGTCGTATTATCAATTTAGCGGGTCATTGAGAGCCTCTCTTAGTTTGGGTACAAAATTAAATGCGACTATTTTATATAATGTCAATTTATTCTCATCTATTGCCTTATTTAAATGGCGTACGTATTAAAAATTTCATCCAATTTCCTTAAAACGATCGCCATTATTTTTTTATTCCCGACTACCCGCCCCGATAAAAAGGCGAGACTAACGCTTTTCACGGAGACGATCGATTCCGTTGTCTCGCATGTTCTCGAGAATCGTTAAAAATTACTTAATAATTTGCAATGGAGAATTTAAATTAGTTAAATATTCGAAAAAAAAAAAATTTACTCAAAAGTCCTTTAAATATATCGTATATTCCGCGGCATTTTCCGCGATATATTTTTTTTACTCCCGGTGGGCGCTCGATCTCTGTACAGTATAACCTCAAATATAATAAAAAAAAAAAAAACAAAATTACGAGGAATGAAGAAAAAAAAAATTTCATAAATTTAAAATGTTCCGACTGAAAAAAGAACGAAATAATGACGAATTATCCACATGTTATAGTCGGGAAATTTCCATACTCAATGACGAAGAAATCGCAATGACAAACGACGGCTTGTCGATGAGTTAATTTCGCGGCATTCTAACCTTTTTTATAATCATACGCATCGACATATAGTGTGTCGAATTTATGGCGCAGCATTAAATTTACTAAACGAAGTCGATTTCGTTCTCCCGCCGGAGTGAAACGTTTTGCATTCGCGCGAGTGCGATGCAGGTGAGCCTCGAGGGTGACGACTATTAGAAATAGTTGGCCAAGTCGTGTCAGGGCCGCGTGCCTGGAAGTCGTAACACCCGTTGACGCGACCGCGGTCCGAGAGTACG
This sequence comes from Cryptus viduatorius, assembly GCA_964006125.1. Classification (NCBI taxonomy): domain Eukaryota; kingdom Metazoa; phylum Arthropoda; class Insecta; order Hymenoptera; family Ichneumonidae; genus Cryptus; species Cryptus viduatorius. The sequence goes on along the minus strand of OZ023225.1, from coordinate 17,366,413 downwards.
ACCGGGTCGCGTATTAATTCCTTCATTCCACGGGGTCGACCCGGCGGTAGACGTTCGACTCGACTCTCTCTCCCCAACGTCGACGTCTATATACATCGATATATCAACTCGCGAATCCCACCGAACGCGAGAGGGGGTGAAGGGGTGCAAGAATAATAACCAACCTATCGCGGCAACACACGCTTCGTGTGTTGTTCATTTTTTATCATAAGAGCTTCGGAACGCGGCCTACGATTCGCTTTTGCGGGTCGCATTCTAAATACTCGGAATGATGAAAGCCCCCGCGCGAAGGACTGAAAAAAAAAAAGAATCCCGAGAATTCCTCCGTCGTTATGCGCGTATACTGGGTCATTGGATATGTAGGCTACGCTCTGCCACTCGATTTTTGACTCACTCTAACCCATTTAATGAGTTTAGTCACTTCATTTTTTTATTTTCTTTTCTGTTAACAGAAAATTGAGGTTGCGATTTTTTTTGAAAATTTTCCGAAAAATTATTATTATTATTATTATTTTTTTTTTTTAATTTCGTGCATTTATGAATGCGCGAAGTTATGCCGACATTTTTAACAGTATTTCGACTTTTTATTTTTTTCGTTTAGTAAAAAAAAAAAAATGAGTAAACGATGTTTAAAGATCGAAAAAAATGTCGTTCGTTATATGATAGATGTCGTAGGATTAAAGGGCGAAAGTATGAAATAAATGAATTTTTGAAATTTAATACGCGCGAAAATCGTTCTTCGTGTACCGATGGCAATGGTTGCAAATGCACACGCTGTATACAGACGGTATATTAACTGTACTCGAGTATACCTCGAGGCATACCAAAGGTACTCCGTACCGTCGTTGTCAGCGAATGAGCCCACGAGCAACGGGATAAAAACAAAATAGGGCTGAACTAACCTTTCGCTAGTAGAGAAAAGCTCGTGAGCGGAGTCAACCCGAGTATCGCGCGCACTGTATCACGCGAAGATATATAAAGCTTTACGACCCATTACCCCGATAAGTAGAAAATTGTGAGTACTTTTGAAACAGGATATGATTTTTTTTTTATGTCCCCATGAAGAAACATTTCGTTTATATTCTATACGCTTGCATTCTATACTCAAGTCGCACCGACATCGTAAGTTTCAAGGATAGTTGACTTTAAGAGAAATAAAAGAAAAAATAATTGGCCCCCACGAGGAAGTAACAATTTTATCGTATCCACTCGCGATATTGGGGTAAAATCCGTTTAAAATCGTTGGAGCATTAAGAACAAAGTCGTAATAATAAATAAAAAAATCATATCGATCGTATAAACAAAAAAATTAAAAAATATCAAAGATATTATATTATTAAATATTATAAATAAATAAATAAATATTATCGTATGTGAAAAAAAAAATGTATTCGCATGTAAAAATATTTTTCTTCCGCAAAATATAAAAAAATTTTTATTTTTTTATTTTTTTTTGTCAACAAAATCGTCGCCATAGTGTAAACTAACGTAAAAAAAAATCCAAAGCCATCGGATCGAAAAAACGAGACACTCGATGATTACGTGTTCATTCTTCTCGCGAGAAACTTTAAATGTTTAAAGTAACAATCAAAGTTGCCTTGGCAACGGAGACCCTCTGGCGGAGAGTCACGAAAGATGCGACATTGTGCGCTAATTGGATGGATTGACAGGATAAAAAGAGCCCAACGAAGCGCGGTTCGTGGTCGGACACGCGAAGAGAAAATCGTAAATTTACCCAAGCGGCGATGGGTTTCGTGGGTATGAAAGGAACACGAAGGGGGCGCTTTATCATGTAAACTCAAACGGGCGGCTCTTCCACTCTTTGGCCAAATTAATTAATCGACATTTCTCAATTATCGTTGAATCTTTCATTCATCGTCGTATTCGACCCGTAAGCGATATACGTTTGAAACTTTATAAATTCGCGAGCTTTACTTTCGCGAAATTGCCACCGGTATAGCGACAAAATAATTTTGCATACGTTGATAGCCAAAGAATATTAGTTGTCACTGTGCAGAGGCATAATATTTACATTTTTCACATCGTCGTAGCGTCGAGGTAACGTTTGATAGTCTCTTCTATCAGCTTTTACATAAAAAAAAAAAAAAAAAATCAAATGCGGGAGAGAGGATCGTTGGCTATGGTGTTGAGCGCGAGGACAGGGTTGCTTCCCTGCAGGAAAACGGGATTAAGGCTCTCATCGCTCGCTCGAGGTGAATAAGAAGGAGAAGAAGAAGAAGAAGAAGTAGAAGTACAAGCAGAAGAGAGAAGCCTCCGCTTCCGAGAGCCCGGGCAAAGAAGCCAACCCGTTTCGCAAAGAGAGACCGGTGGAGAGGGAAGTTGCTCGTTATAATGCTCGAGCATTCGCTCAAACTTACTCGCGGAACAATTTCCGTACCTAACGAGATTTTCGTGGCGTAAAACGATCGACGAGAGAGAGAGAGAGTCGAAGAGGGTGTGCTGCAGTGGTACGGTGGGCGCTGGTGGCCATATACCCTCGTCGTACGGTATACCGTGACTTGAGATGAGAGAATATCGACAGGGATGCCAGCTTACGGTAATAAAGCTGAAACTATACCATACTCACGCGAGGCCCAGATATTTTCTTCGATCTTTCTTCGGTAACGAAACACTTCGGTATCGACATCCCCTTTTCTATCGCCACTTAAAATTCACACCGTTCCAGCAAAATGTAAAAGACGAGAGATGAGAAAAAATGAAAAAAAAAAAAACAAGTTATGACCCGACGTCGTTTCGTGACAAAAGTTCGTCGATACTTTGTCGCATTTTTTTCAGAGAGCTTTTTTGCGTTAATATGAAGCATTCTACATATCTCAATAAATGGTTCAAAATATTTTCTCGCGTTAAATGAAATGCTTTAACGGTAAAAAAGGTTAACCTTGTTATTGGAGGGTTAACTTTTGATAACAAGAGTCTCGAAGTGCTAACAATGAAGATTACGAGCTGAAGAGCATCGTGTACCTCACATATAGAAGAGATCGGGGCAAAATGGAATAAGCAAGAATAAAGTCGATACGGGGCAAAACGGATCACCGCAAAAGTTATCCGTTTTAAAGTGAAGTCAATTATCATTTCAAAAATTAAAAAAAATCGTAGAATACGAATCGTCGTATCCGATTTCGACAAATTCAATGCCGATATTGGTAATAGTTCGGGTTTGCGGACAAAGTTTTAAGTCAATAAGTCGAAAGGCTCGATAATTCTTTTTTTAATTTTGAAAGGCGCCCCATTTTGCCCCCAAACTGTATTTTTTTATCTTCGGAAACTCGAAATATTATTAATACATTGAACGTAATGTTGAAAAGCTTATACGTGTTTTTGAAGTCATGAAAACGTTTCGTATTGCTCAGCCGGTCCATTTTGCCCCAATCTCCCCATAGTACACAATACCGCGTTATTTCGTCATCAAATTCCGTAAACATTGTTCCAACAAATGCGCGACTTATTAAAATATATTTTTCGTTTTTTTTTTTTTTTTTTTTTCTTGAAGTGCTTCTCGATAAAAGATAGCGACTCGAAGATAGCGCATTTCCCTTGGATAATGTTTTCGGCGTTGTAACACGGAACTCCGAGTGCACCGTGAAAGCGCCGTTAACATTCAGGACAGCGAAGGATCGTATACTTGTTTCTAGTTTTCCTCTACATTCGAACGATCTTTTCTACTGCAGTAAGAGCGCAATCACCGAATCCAATTCTCATTAAATTTCACAATCCCCGCTATAGAGATCACGAATATAAAAGGGGGGTGGAGGGTTCCCCGCAGTAATCGTTTAAATTTGCAGGCGAGAGAGCATCGAGAACGGGGAATGAGACACTTTGCGGAGGTGCTAGAGGGCGCACTCTCTTTCCGGGTGAAATAAGTGCGCGACTTTGGATACGATCGGACGCCCTCTTTACTTACTCTTTCAAGGTTTCTTTCTCCGCTCGTTTTCCTCTACGGCTCCTTTGCTTTCTCATTTCCCCTCTCCCCCGCGCATGATCTCGATTCCGTGGCGACTGGACGCTTCCTACGAACCGACCTCGCGGCGTCTCGATGGAGAGCAGCACCCCGCTAGCGGCTATCCTCCCTCCAAGAGCCCAAGGGAGTGAACCGAAGAGCCGTTTGTTTCCCGCAATCTGCAGGACGGTAAATTCCGGGCGCGTGGCGTGCAGCACCGTTCCCGGCTTTGGGGGAAAGGTGGGGGGTGGGTGCAGCCCTGCAACTGGGGGCCTTGAAGAGAGTATTGCTTGCCGCGGAGATAGGAATGGGCTTTGGGGTTGAATATAGCGCGGAGAACCTCGCAGCAAGTCCCCGGTAACCTCGACGCTACACAAGCGCCAGGAAACTCGGACCAAACCGGCAGATCTATCCGTGCGCTCGCGAGAAGGTGAGTTAGTTAACCAAGATGAGAAATACAAGTCCGCTACCCTTCCCGGTAAGTGCCTTCCAACCCTCACGGGGAATCACCTGATCTTTTCCGACGAGAGGCTCCCCGCGGTTACCTACTGACGCAGCGGTGAGGTTATCGTTCCCGTTTCTATACCGCATTCCACCGGATTTTTATGCCGTTACAAATTTTTCAACGACGAAATAAACTCGTTTAAAAAATTTTCGGAAAATTGTATATCATTCATGAAGTCGATCGACTCAAAAATAAATAACGCAAAACGAAGTTAAATACTTTAGGGGTAATTTGGAGCAAAACGACGCTCGGGACAAAATGGACGCATACAAACGAAAAAAAAAAAAATGAATTTATGATTTGAAAAAAAATTGAATTTTTTTTTTTCAGTTTTCAATTTGAAATTGAAAAAAACGGAATTGGAAATTAAAATTTGATTGGTAAAAAAATTATACGCGAAACTGATAGGTGCATTTGCAATATCTTTCGATCGATATATTCTCCGAGCGAAAGGAATATTCATCATCATATTTAAAAGAAATATCCTGTCACCTAAATTCGTTAAAAAAAAAAACGTTCCAAACTGCTTTATTGGCACTTCTGCAGCCATTGCATACGAGATGTTGAGAAATATATGTTACCATTACCATTAAAACGTTCGCGGCGATGCAACGACGAGGAGGTACGACTTAAGGAAATAAGCGAAACGAAAGTTGATGAGGTTAAGGTAAAAGGCGCCTTACAGAAACTTCTAACGGTGTAACAGCTGAGTGGAGGATCTCTCGTTTTCCCGCGCGTAATATACTCGAAAATCGAATAAGCTTATCGCGGTAGCGTGTAATATATTCATTAGCGAGTCTCGTTACGTAGAAGCGACGGTGTCGGAGCGCGGCGGTCAGAGGGGGGGGGGGGGGGGGGGGTGGAAGTGTCGGGGAAGAGGTAGAGAGGTCTTTTCTTCTTCTTACCTCAACTTGGTGGTTATTAGAGCATGAGCACCCGACCTCGTAAAATATCCCGGACGTAATATAGTGCGAAAGGGACCGGTGGTATACCACCGCGAGAAGACTACTCCGATCTTCTCTCGCTTCCCCTCGTTCTATCCGTGAGCTTTAAGACGCTGACAAAGCGTCGCAGCAGCATTCTCTCGTTGTTTCCTGATGGTTAACGCCGCACATATATATATATATAGAGAGAGAGAGAGAGGGGGAGAGAGAGAGAGAGAGAGAAAGAAAGAAGGCGTAGGTACGCGCGCCGTTGTAGGACCCGCGCTATCCCTCGCGCAACGACTTCAAAGGCGAAGGTACTCGGAGACATCGAATAATTTAGCGGTCGGGATGCTAGTAGCACGTAAGAGACATTCCGATAAAAGTTGCATGCACTGAACCCGCTTGCAATATTGATTGCCGAAACATGTCCGTTGTACAAGCGCTGCAAGACCTCCCAGTGGCCTCTCGCTGTTTTCTTATTCTCCGCTTCTTTCGCTTCTCATATTCGGTTTGGGTGTCGTTCAACCATCTCGGAATACAGTAGCGCAACTCCTCCTATCTTCGCCAGTATTCCCGAACGAGAAATACAATGGGTAACCGAGTATTCCGGGTATCGATAGCTTATCAACTGATCAATAAAATAAAGTATTGCGTTGGGAGTCATTCGCGAAAGTCTCGAATGTCTCTCTCTCGACATCGTCATCGATGTTACGTCGATGAATGACAATAAAAAGAAATTAGGCTTAAAAATTAAAAATCAACGTTGAGAATATTTTTAATCGGCGTCATCGGCGAAACTTCACCCCCGAGTGCTCCCATAATTTTTATAAATTTTTTTTGCCCATTTTTTTTTTTTTTTTTTTTCCGCGATCTTATTTCCTATACCTTCGATAATGATGAATTTTTCTAATATCTTCAGTGTCTCGCAAGATTAAGTTTAATAGATATCGCGTGCAGGAAAAAAGCGAACAAAACGTTTACGACGATCTCTATCGACGACTTACGCGTCTACTATTACGTACGTTCAGATTTGCTCCGATAAATGAGGGAGTATCGCGGAGTTTGTTTCGATACATTGAACCTAACGTCATAACTAGCCAATGGATTGAAGTGCCGACGATAAAAATATGTTACGAGTGCACTACGCTCGTCGGGTTCACCGGTGGAGCATGCGATATAATAGAAAAGTCGATTGCACGCGAATCAACGAGTATGAAACATGGAATGGCGAGCGAGAGAGCGCGAGAGAGAGGGAGAGAGATTGTTTGATATGTATTATGACCCGAGGGCCTTCCCGCGCACGAATTCTACATTGCGTTGTGCACGACCTGTACGTTCTGTATTGCCACTGCCGCCGTTGCAGCTTACAGCCCCCGCGTTTTACAATCCGGCGCGTTGCACTTCGTACGCGATGCTCGATAACAGCGGTATGTATAGGAGTGAGCGGTGGATATACCAGAAACGACTCGTGCGCGGCGTGTTTCATCAACGTGAAAGAGAGCTCTGGGACGCGTGACGAGATACCTCTACTATCCGTTCGAAAATGGTATTGCATTGGGGAACGTCGTGAGGGGGATGGGGAGGAGGGGGTGAGGCGGGAGGGAGAGCCGGAGTGCTTGGATAATTAATGCAATTATAATCGGGAGATGCGCGTCTACATACCCGCAATATCACAGGTTCCGAATGCGTTTCTTTCGCTATTCAACAGACAATATAATTACCCTTCTGTAGGGGGGTAACAAAGCGCGAAAAAAAAAAAAAGAAAATAAAATATCTTCCGCAAAGGATAATTGAACGAACGAGCGTGTGAGGTATTATCGATAAAAATTCAAGAGGCGCCAGACGATAAATCGTCGGCGAACGATAGAGGTTAAAAAAAAAAGAAACGCGACGAAAAACAGGGGTGTATAAATACATATATATATGTATATCAGGGATTATCGAGAAATGACCGATGAACGCGAGAGGCCTCGGCGAACGAGACGAAAAACGAAATCGAACCGGAAGAGGAAGGAGAGAGTTCGAGAGTCCGAGTTTTCGTGTCGCGTTGGGGTTCGAAGCCGCAATAACGAAGTGGCGGCATATCGGGGTGGGGGTGGGACTCGCGTCGCACCAAGAAGCGAAGCGGATAGAGGGTGAACTGTGCGGAACGTGTACCGCGCTCGGCACATATGCCAAACGGTTTTTCATTCAGCGCACAGAGAGAGGCAGTCGAAACGCAGGGGGACGATGGGCAACGGCCACGAGAGCGACGGTACACCGGGGGAGGAAAAGGCAGAGAGAGGAATCGATATTCCTCGAAGCACCCGCGGATAGCACACGGAATACGACGTTTCGTCTATCCTGTCACTTAAAACCGGCCACTTTGCAAACAATCTGTATATGCATGAGCCGCCCACCCCCTCCCACCCCCTTCCACCCCCTTCCCTCCTCCCCTCCCCATGACCCGAGGCATAGAGACGATTAATAGTAGAGTGTCACAGAGCTCTGCAGCTGTGCAACGTTGCATCCCTAATGCGCGAGTTGCATGTCTCGAACGAGGTTCGGCTTATGCCGCGGGTCACCGCGTCGACGATGAAACCTCCAATACGGACAGCTCTCGGCGCAAATCCACAAGGAATACAGTCGTTGGACACTCTATAGACATTCGTACAGAACAACCAGCGATAAAAATAGACGCAACGATATTGTTCGCTTCCCTTTGAACTGCCAATCGCTGCTCACCATCAGCCCTCGCAGACATTGGTCGCGACGTCTTTTGCAAACTTTCGAAGAAATTTGTTGTATTTGTCAATCGATATAATTCCGAGGATTTGAAATGAAAACCACAATCACGTGACTTGACGCTATATTTGAATGAATTTCTTACGATTATCAGACCTATTTTGGTTATACCAATAATACGATATAAATTTGAGTTATTGGTCGTCGATAGATTCATATATTTAACTTTGTCTACAAATGATTTTCTCGTGGAAACTTTTATGTCGGTTTAGAGGGATGAATGGGGCAAAATGAACCGCTTTTACTGTTCGTTATCGATGTACACAACTTTCGATGACTTTTTAATAAAAAAAAAAATAGAATCTCCACATATTTTTGAAGCATTATGATTAAAAAAAAAGGGGCAAAATGGCCTGTGATTCGATTGCATTACAAAAATAAAAAATTTGATTTATGAATAATTTGCTAACTATAAGCGATATGTAAAGTATTCTTGTCGGATAATATGATTTTTCTCAAATTTAAAATAATTGAAAACTTTGTTAAAAGATAATTATCGAATTACAGTTTTATTTATCTGCGTTACTATTTTTGCGATCGGTCAATTTTACCCCAAAGAATAAATGTTCCGTAAAATATCATTGAACGTCGCTCCGAATTTTTTAAAACGTGAGCACTTATCTGTAGCATAAATCATGAGGGCGAAGCTTGAAAATGGAATTTTTTTAAAAATCCGTGAAATTTAGGATTCGACCATTTTGTCCCCAAAATTCGAGTTGCGCCACTGTCCCATTTTGCAGAACTTTTAGACGGAATTTTATAGATTGTCTGTTATTTTTGTGTCTGTTTTTTTTTTTATTATCCGAGAACCGGTCATTCGTATTGTCTAATACAATGAGTCCATATCGTCGCAGGGGATGAGAGGGTAAAAAATTAATTAAAAGTCGATTGAATTCTTTATACTCCGAAAACGATGTACGATTTGTCACGGACTTTGACATTTTGTAGAGTGAATATCGGACGCTTGTGCATTCATTACGCTATGTATTTTCAATGGGCTGTTCACAAATAAAAGCTCAATATTCGGTATTATATATATATACATATATATCCGACGGTCCAAAGAGTAACTATTCTCGTCTTTTCTCGTTCGCGGAAAAGTACTCGACTACATTTCGATGACTTGCACAATATTCCGAAACACCGGCAATAAGCCGTTTTTATTATAAGATCCATTCGCGAAATAAGTATAGTTATAAGAAAAAAAAAAAAATCTTCGTCGCGAATCGCGTCGAATATAGAAGAGGAGGTGGAACACCGAGAGCAGGATGATTGCGTAGAATTTCGAGGGCAACGCAACCTCTTCAAGTTCACTTCACCCTGCGTCAGCGGTTTCGCTTCGGCAAGCGATGGTATAGCGCGAGCGCAACGGGGGTGCAAAATCTCAGGAAAAGAGAGAGCCTCGCCGGTCTTCATAACCCCCTTCACCCGGCAGCACGATATTACGGTTTACTACCTATTCACCGCTTTTTTTCTTTACTCTCTTACCGAGCTTTGGATGAAAAAGTGAAAAAAAAAAAAAAAAAAAGAAGGAAAAAACGATCGAGTTGTAGGGGCTTATAGAAGCTCGACGGGCATCGTAAAACGAAAATGCTTAAAGACAAGTTTCACAGCTTCAAACTGTATTAAGTGGAGTAGATATTCAGCGCGTTTTGCGTCCGAACGTTTTTGTGGCCATTCGATTATAATTTTTTAATATTTTACCCGAAATTTTAAAAAATTTATTTCTTAGGAATATTTTCGAACGCTCGAGATATACGCGCGATCTTATTACTTGGATTTAAATCAAATTATCTGAACTTTCTCGAGGGCTGAAATTAGTCATTTTTAAAATACACGCGAATTATCCAATCTCACTGTCCATTGATTCGAAAACTCTAAGATAGTGTATATTCCACCATAGAAGTAGTAGGAGAGATGAGGCAAAATGGACTACCGGACGATACGGCGAACAGTTACGTCGAAGTTATAAATTACAGTTGTCGAAAAATTAAAAAATTTTTTTTTAATTTCGCGAACTTAAAAAAATTATTCACGCCATGAAATACGATATATTGAGTCACAATAATGAAGAAAAAAGTGAGAAAATATTTTTTTTGTTCATTCTGTGACATCGAAAAGAATTATTTGGTCCATAAATTTCCCCATTAATTTTCTCTCGATAACGATATTTTCGTTTTTTCATAATTCATAACGTATGGGATGAGAAAGTAAAAATAGTGCTCCGTAACATTTACCGATCGAATATTTGGCCGAAATAATGAAATTCTAAATTTCAATGAACTCTTATCGTCATAATATGGAAGTTGCGTAATTTATTCTGTAACAGTGTTGTTACACCTCTTTACGAAAATATCGAAGAAACTTCACTGTTAACTCTATTGATAATAACGTTGTGTAGTGAGACGAGATAATATTTAATTACGAAAGATATTACGGGGAAGAGAAAGCTTTAATACCAGAAGATAGAAGCAAAGTAGTCGGAGGAGCGCCAGGAGGACAATCGTGTTGCAGTAGAGAGTTGAGCCGTAGTTTGCATCGGGGACTGCGAAACGTTAGTGGGGTTGCAACCATTCGCTTTTAAAGAGACACTACTGTATCGCACACAATTTACTGGCTCCGTGAACTTTGGTGAAACTTACGGCCGGGTGGGCTACCCGAGTTTCGCAACTAGTTAACATTTCATCTGTATAATATTCCGTCTAACGGCATCGTCTGGTTATATACCCGAAACCTATGACCTCTTCACGATGATATATACCTCTACACCATACTTTTTTTTTTTTTTTTTTTTTTTTTTTTTTTTTATTAAATCCGAGGCACGACTTAGAAGGAGATACGAATGGAGATGACAAAACTGGAGAAGAAGTAAGTTGAGAAAACGGAGAAAATCCGTAGTCAGAGAGCGCGTGCGCTCTCTCTTCTTGTTCTTCTCTCGTTTTCGTAAGGAGAAACCAATAAGAGCCGAAACTCTTCATTAAAACTCTACAAAGCTCGACCGTTGGGACCCGTATACCCCCTTTTCCATTACCTCGTGCAATTCATCCGGTGCCTTCTATCTCTTAGTTCGCCTCCCCCCCCCCCCCCCCTCCCCCACTTCGTCGTTTTTCGTTATCTCTTTTCCTGAATTCTTATACATTTTCTTGCGTTTCCTCCTCTCACCGCGGTAAGAAGATTGCAGATGAAGGAAGTGAGTCAAGCGGCTCCGAGAGGCGGAGGGAGAGAGAAGATAAAAACGGGGGCGAGAGTAAAAGATAGATAGCGGCAGATGAAGTTTTTTTTATATAAGTAAGAGCGGATATTAAAAGTTATTCCGGCACCGAATAAAATATCAAAAGTTTCAACTTTCATATCGTGCCTGGGACCCACTATTATCCGTCGGGATACAGTCGACCGCAGAATAGTTTTTCCTACTCTTCGTCTTCTTTTTATTCGCTTTTTCGTCTGCGTTTTTCTTTTTTTTTCGGTCTCTCCGGCCACCGTTTTCTCCGCCACTCTTCCGACGTTCGCTTGCGGTTCTATCTATACATTTTCTTTACGGAGATGAATCCTTCCTCGCGAGTCGTTTAAATGAATCTCGGACGTGCACCTCGCGCGTTCGTCTTTTTCCATGCTACGGCATATCTTTATACAGGGCGGCTGGGGGTCGACGGGGTTTTTGTCTTTTATCGCGGAGGAGAGTCTCGATGATCGTTCCGCGTTCTCCGGAAAGCGAAAGACCGCAATCTTTCGTAATCTTTCTTCTTCCCGCATAATTCGTCGATCATTCAACATTTGTCATAGAACTTTGATAACGTTGAAAGAGTAATCCGTCATCCCGCAGGATATTGCTGATTGAATGGGTTATTAAAAAACGGCGAGATTATGCGCGGCGGTTAATGCGCGCGGGATAACCTATAACGACGCGCATTTAGCCTTCGGATTCGAGAGAAGAAAATCTCGCGTTCTTACGAGTAATGAAAAATTTTACTTCAACTCCGAGGTTAACGCGACAGGCGCGAAAAAATGTTACACATCTCATCAGAAACGTTACGAAATATAGATTGTTGATGCAGGGGATGTGAGAAAATAAAAAAAAAAAAATGAAATAAAAATCGCAGATGAATCCGTGTAAAACATCGCGAGCGAAGAAGGAAAAAAAACCGAGTATTCTCGAGAAAAAACATGGATAAATAGATTTTTGTTTTTCTTCCTGCCGGAAGTTCAGCTCGAATGGCGGAAAAGACTAGCGAATTGCCAACATGTAGAAGAACGCGAGAGAGCAGCACAAATATTCATGAAATTCAAGCAGAAAAGCCCTGCCAACGGTATTCCGGATAGTTACGCGTGCGAAACTGTGTGTGCGTGCGTTTTTTTTTCTTCCTTACCGACTGTATGTGCGAAATCTACACAGGTAAAATAAAATTAAAAAAAAAAGAAAGGAAAAGACAAGCGAGGAAATGCGCTGTGTACTAATGGAGAAAACCCAACGATGGTGACATTTTTTTTTTTTTTTCTCTCTAAAACATCTCTATCTCTCGATCGCGTAAGGTTCAGAGCTATGAGTTTGAAAGCTGACTTTATGGTTAAGTTACGTGGGGCAGAATGAACCACTTTTGCAATTCGGGAGATTTCGTCGAATTACACAACAATTTTGCACTATTTTTTAACGTAAATCGCTTTGAAGTGAAGTGGCTAAACACTTCGGAGTATTAAGTCGAAAAAATGGGGCAAAATGGACCGTGATGTTCGATTGGATTGAAAAAATGACAAATTTTAATTTTAAATGATTTACTATCCATAGACGATATGTAAACTGTTCTTATCAAAAATATAAATGACCCATTTCAATGATAATGAACGATGTTTAAAAAAAATAATCATCGAATTATAGTTGTGTTTATCTGCATTACTATGTTTTGGTTTGGTCCATTTTCGCCCGGATAATAAATGTTCCGTAGAATTCGATTAATCGTCGTTCGCGATCTATTTTAAGTAAGAAATGATCCATAGAATAATTAATGGTCGTAAACGTGAAATTCTGGAATTATATTTGTGTTTATCTGCATTACTATGTTTCGGTTTGGTCCATTTTCGCCCGGATAATAAATGTTCCGTAGAATTCGATTAATCGTCGTTCGCGATCTATTTTAAGTACGAAATGATCCATAGAATAATTAATGGTCGTGAAACGTGAAAATTAGGATTGGTCCATTTTGCCCCAAAAATTGAGTTTCCGTGACTGGTCTATTTTACCCCACCTTCCCTTACAAATTGTTCGACTATTCTTTACCATTCTTATTTTCCTCTTTTCAACGTATTCTCGTCGATGTGTATTTGTAACGATTAAACGAGAAAAATACAACTAAGAGCTTTCAGACGATCCGAATTTTATCAGTTTTATCATTATCTAATAATTTTATTTGATAATTATCTGATAATTTTTAAATTATCATTATCTGATAATTTTATCATTATCAGATTATTCGGATATCTGGAAATTGATGAATATTGTTTTCTGCCACCGGTGACGCTTACAATAACTCGATAAAGATTTGACATTATGGACTGTTAAATCTGCGACGTTTCGAGTTTCACTCAACGGAGAAAAATATATAAATCTCACGGAATGGAGTCACTTCTGACAGTTTTCGGAGTTATTCCAGTTGCTGAAGGGGTGTCGATAATAATACACTCGTCACCCGTAGCTGAAGGAGGAACGAGGCGAGAATAAAGCGCGAAAAAAAGAAAGTTTGGAAAACCTTCGCAAGGAAAAATTCGTCCTTTGGTTTAAGATGGATATATCTCCGGGGCGTTGAATCGCGTGTCTCTCTCGCGACGTCGCGCCTCGGGAAAACTCGGTTTCGGTATTTTCCGCGTACAGTTATACCATCGTGAAAAATGTTATTCTTCTCTTTTCTTTGGCGAGCGTAGCGCGAGAGTAGAGTTCTCTTTGCAGTTTCGAGAGTGAGAGGTGTGTCTTCCGGTAAACGGGATCGAAGATTGTTTCTTTTCGTGTCTGTCGAGTCGCTGCTCGGCAGGCGCGGCCTCGATCTTTTGGGATAAAGACATAACTTCGGGACGTAACATTTTGTCACGAAGGAAGATTCCGCCAGGGGGTGTGGGAGGGCTTGCCGCGATCCAACGCGCTGGCAACTCCGAAACATCGATAAGTCTACTGAATTGTAGTTCCAATTTCAACGTCTGAGCTCTCGGTGAGATCGTTTTTTGCACTCGAAAAAAAAAAAAAAAAAAAAAAATTCTCAATCCTTCTGGGTCTGTGTCGGTGCCACAGTTGCCGAGTTCGTTGCGCCCCTGTTGCAAATCTTTTAGAGGCGGGATTTTCGACTAGACGGATTTGCGGTCGGCAGCCCGACGTCTCAGTGGAATAGCTTCCGCGAAACAGCCGAGCAGCCGAGAGGCAGTATAGAAACAGAATCCTGCGAAAGTCCCGATAACTTTGAGTAACATAGTAAAACTTCAAATCTTCCAACTTTTCCAATCGATATTGTCATCACATCGAGATTTTTGCGTGATATTTGTCGAATTCCACCCTCAATTACCATATCATTAATTTTCCGAATTTTCTCAAAACCAAAATACTCTTCGAAGTTCGTTTTTTTATTCACCGTCAGTTGCAACCATACAACGGGGTTGAAAAAAAAAAAAAAAAAAAAAACACCCCAACAGCTCGACAAAAACCGTGAAAATAGTTGTACATAATAAAAAGTTCAAACATCACGGGGTGAAAACTCGCTCCATTCAAATATCATTTTGTTTCAATGTAATGAAAGTTATCCGCGTATCGCGTTTCCCTTTGACAGTAAACCAACATTTCCGGTTCGTTTGAGCAATAAAACAAAATTGAAAGATAAAAAAAACACTGCGGTAGTGAAAATAAATATTTGACTGACCTCAAAAAACGAAAAAAAAAAAAAAAAAAAAGGATCCGTTAGGCGATTGATTTCGTTTGTTAGCTGGTCGCGTGGTAGCGGCGCACGTGACCGAATTCGTTTCACCGCGATAATAATTTCGACTAGGCGAGCGATGAGAATACGCCCGATTGATCAAAGGCTCAGCTTTTTATGATTATTCTATCGACGTCGATCGATTCGACGTTCCATCCGACGATGAACAGCGGAGCTCGACAAATTCAGAAACGAAAATGAATGCTTCACGTTCTGTGTTATATTTTTAATCAATCTCAGCCGATTCATTCGTCAATACGTCGAACCTCTATGGACAAGCTGTTGTCAACTGAATGCCGCTCACGAGAAATCAGTGGTCGGCATTCGTATGAAACCCTAAAAATCATTCGCGTCGCTGTCGATCAATCGTATACGCGCGGACTTGATATGCAACTCTGTTACAATTGGTCGCACATAACCTGTCTTTTTCTTCGAGATTATTATACTTTTTTCGATATTATTCACAGGTGAATTTCAAGTTTATTTATATGAGGGTGCGGCGTTTTTTGTTTTATTTTATTAAAATGCGTTCCAGGTAAAGTTTCAGTGGCTAAAGCAGCAACTGCAGCACGGAGAATCGAACACAGCAACTTCATCGCTGCAAATTGAACGCAATCTGTACTGATAGACTGTACTAATGGATTTCAAATATTTATAATTTTTTAGTTAAAACAACAATTAATATTCAAAATAAATGAAAAATTGATGCAATATAAAAAATACGGTTCAATAAAAAAAAAATTTGAAAAAATAGAAAAACATTCCGTCGCCACGGTATGGTGCAATTTTCGTTCTAAAAAAGATGAAATGAAAGTAATTTTACAAAAAATTGTAAAATTCCCGACGGAAAAAAAATGAAATAACAAATAATTATTCGCAGATTATAGTCGGGAGATTTCTACACTCAACAAAGATAAATTTCCCGTCTATAATATGCGAATAATATTTTGTCACTCTTTTTTTAGTCGGAAGTTTTTTTAATTTATATAAAATTATTTTCTTTAAACTACTTGGGGTCGAAACGCTGCCGCGTCACTTGATCTCTCGATGTTTTAAATTTGTCAGCAATAATGACATAACTTATAGTACAATCCAACGTATTACAAAGTGTGAAAATCGCACTCGAGATGAGAATGCATACGTTTCAGCTACGTAAGTTTTTTTGTTTCATTAAAACAACAAACGCGATACATCGTCCAACGGATATAAGAAGAACGTATCGTGAATATTTCAAAATAGCTAATAAAGTCGTCTGGTAATAGTTAAGTGGCATAATGCTATTTCTGTTATATTGACATTACGCAGCGATCTGCGATTTATGCTGATTGTCTGGAAGATTATTATATATGTAAGATTATTGATTATTCTCCGCAGCCAACACACCTGAAATGCAAAATTAATATTCATGTTCCCTAAGCCCGCAAATGTCCGACTGCTTACTTAGTATCAATCATTTCGACATTAGAAATACATTCATAATTTAGCGTCATCCTTTCAAGGATGACGCTAAATTACGAATATATATAGAACTGTATATATATACCGTCTAGCAATCAAATTTCAGACAGTCAACAATGCGCAGTGTTCCGGATATGCTGTTTCACAGAGTAAAGATCCAATACTAAGTTCTAATGGAACATATCGTAACGACGGTGTTATTAGTGCTAATTGCTGTTTTGACGATGGCACACGGTTTCATTCATCAAAACAAATCAGGAAAAATAATCAATACAATTCCAGGGCCGAGAACTTGTCCGCTTCTTGAGAGTACGCCGTATCTCGTAAAGCCGAGCCATTAAGTGTTATTGTTTATCAAGATCACTTTTGTAAGTGTTATTGATTATCTACTTCAAGATCACTTTTGTAAGTGTTATTGATGATCAACTTCAAGATTACTTTTGTAAGTGTTATTGATTATCAACTTCAAGATTACTTTTGTAAGTGTTATTGATTATCAACTTCAAGATTACTTTTGTAAGTTTTATTGATTATCAACTTCAAGATTACTTTTGTAAGTTTTATTGATTATCAACTTCAAGATCACTTTTGTAAGTGTTATTGATTATCAACTTCAAGATTACTTTTGTAAGTGTTATTGATTATCAACTTCAAGATTACTTTTGTAAGTGTTATTAATTATTAACTTCAAGATTACTTTCGTAAGTGTTACTGATAACCAACTTCAAGATTACTTTTGTAAGTGTTATTGACTATCATCTTCAAGATTACTTTTGTAAGCGTTATTGATTATCAACTTCAAGATTACTTCTGTAATGTAAAAGCAATAGATTCATTTCGTATTGTATTTTCAGAGACTTTGTAAGAGACTCTGAGAAAATGGGCAGACGAGTATTATCCGATTTACAAAGTGTGGACAGGTCATCTGCCGGCGGTAATCATTCGTGATCCGACGACGCCGAGGTAAGTTTGAATCTTTTTTTTCGATCGACTATCACCTTTTAAGATTTATACAAATATATTTTAGGTATTCTTGTCCAGTTCAGAAAATATACCAAAAAGTATATTCTACGATCTTCTTCATCCGTGGTTGAACGACCGACTTTTGACGAGCAATGGTAAACGATTTTATATATTCCATGAAAAGTTGTGTCTCGATGTTTCCATCTAATATAGTTGCGAAATCTGACTTCTCGTAATCTGACCATTTCCAATTGCCACAGTATTTGCATTGAATTTATTGAGACTTCATCAACATATGAGCGGTCGCGTGTTTGAAGGGTGAGGATAGAAACTTCACTCAAGAGGAGTTTATGTATCCTTCAATCCTTCGATGTTTCTGTCTAATATAGTTGCGAAATCCGGCCTCTCGTAATCTGACCATTTCTATTGGCCACATTGGCCATTGAATTTATTGAGACTTCATCAACATATGAACGGTCGCGTGTTTGAAGGGTTAGAATAGAAATTTCACTTAAGAGGGGTTTATATATCCTTCAACCCTTGGATGTTTCTGCCTAATATTGTTGCGAAATCTCACCTCTCTTAATCTGACCATTTCCATTGGCCACAGCATTTGCCATTGAATTTATTGAGACTTCATCAACATATGAAAGGTCGGGTGTTTGAAGGGTTAGGATAGCCACTTAACTTAAGAGGGGTTTATATATCCTTCAAAATCTTGTTCTTGTTCTAGTAGAAATTTAGCGTCCGAGTAACAAGCTTCTTAGAGCCGAATTTATAGTTTCCAGTTGAGTTGAACTCACGATAACACATTTTCGGGCGGTAACGACGTTAATTTTCAGGAAACAAATGGCGAGACCGCAGGAAAGCTTTGACGCCCGCTTTTCATTTCAATGTGTTGAAGGCATTCGTCGGAGTATTCGTTGAGATTTCCGAACGAATGGTGGATACCTTGAAAAAGGAGAATGGCAAAATCGTCCACGATCTCGTACCTTTTTTCTTCAAATTCACTTTAACCTCTATTTGCGGTGAGACAGAATAATTGAATCTTACCTTCCTCCGTTGCTGTTAACGACTGAACTTTTTAATAAAACACGAAAGTCATTATCAATTTATACAGAGTCAGTGGGTTACGGGATACGGCTTTGCGGGAAGACGATCCGGTACAAGACACATACATACGTAACGTCACACTATTGGGCAACGTAATATATTACAGCCATGTTAAATATTTCCCGAAAGAGAAGAAAAACCATGGAAAATACTAATTATAATGTAATTTGTCCGTATATTTCGGGGTACACAGAGCTGTGAGGCCGATTTTATTGATGGTTATTGAACGATTGGATATTCTCACGTATGTAAAAGGGCCAATTACAAGCAAAAGCACTGATCTAGTAACCCGACGCCGCAGCGCCACCTATGGCAAAAAGTTCGAAACTTATAACAATCTTTTCCATAAGTTCTGACAAAGAGTCCTCATAGTTATAGGGAAAATTCTTATAAGTTTCGTACTTTCAGCCATAGATGGCGCTATAGCGCCGGGTTACTAGACACTATAGTAATTTTTCCCAGACACCATGGTAATGTTTATCAGATCCTTCTTTCCGTACATTTATTCCGACATATACGCTGTTTTCATGTGGAAATGTGGAGTTTATTATCCGTTTCGGACGAAGTATATGTAATGCTCGACGTTCGAAGGATAATTCCGATTTCGAGAAGCTATATTACGAAGAGAATTTGAATGTACGCGCGCCACGCGCGTTGCACATCCCAAGTTCACGAACTTATAGTCGGTTACTTGTCCACGAAAAGTTTCGCGCTCGGCTTTTCTCGAACTCACGATTAAACATAGACTCGCCTAACTCGGTGGCTGAGAAGTTTTGCTAATCCGCAAATCGCTGCCTGATAAACAATCCAGTGAAGTTTCAACCGGTAATGGTAGAAGCTAAATGGCACCGGGCGGATGCGCCACCGCGAGAACCGTGATGCATGTTTAAGGAAGATGTTGTTATACTTCGTTCTCATCCCAACATCTCTGGCATCCGTTTAACTTCCGCACGTAATTCTTGAGTCGGACATACGAGATGCTTGCTTCTAAAATTTCCTCGTCTCTCGGGGAGCACGTCTGTCGGCCATATGGTCGGACAATTACGCGACGGTTAAACCGTTACGCGAGTGAAACTTCGCTGTACACTGGAGACACGTACCTCACTTGGGACTTCGTGCTAACTAAGTTTCTTCATGAAATGCGAAACATAACTCTTTTTATTTTCACACAGACTAAAAAAGTCGCACTGTGAAAAATATATTGTTTCGATGTTTTTCTTACGCTTTTATAAAAATTTTGGAATTCAATAGATAATTAAAAAATTTCTTTCTCTTCGACAATTATTATAAAAATATTCAATAAAATATAATTATATGTTTTCCTTTCTTACGAACCGTTTTTTGAATGAAATTAAATCGAAATCTAAATTTCTTGCAATAATTAACAAAAAAAAAGGAAATTTATTTTTCATTGCAAATGAAAAAATTATTTCGGACGTACGATCGACAGCGATCGCGGAAACAAAAAGAGTAGCGGCGTAAAACGTAACGAGGAAATTCCGAAACACAATTACTTCATTCGCATTTTTAACTTCATGAGAATCGCCCCTCTTCGCTCGTTTCGGGTGAAATTTCGGGTGTAAAAGGTGACGCGGTACGCGCTATTGGTCGTCTATTACTCTATATGCCTCTCGTTCACTTTTACTTTACCTCGCGCTAGCGATCTTGTATTAAAAGATATTAGGAGCACCTGGCGGTCGATGTAACGCGTAGCCGCACGTACGATGCTTTACCGCCTCGCGTTCGCTGTACCTTCCTCCCCTCTGCCCCGAAAATTTTAATAAACTCATGCAAATTAAACGGTTATGTAAATCCACGAGCGCAAAGTTTTCACGGCGAGATAACCGGCTCACGTATTTCACGGATACGTTATTATATGCTTCAGTATTAAACTTCTCATTGTTATACTTTCTCATGCGTACGCGAAATTGCTCTGAAAAATATCGTCAATATCTTATTTTTTTTTTTTTTTACGTTACTGCCACCGCACGACGATTTCGAAGTTCGTGTTATTACCGGCTAAATAATGTGAATAAATTTACCCGAGAAATCGAATAAAAATGTTAAATGCGAAATGTTGCCGTTAATGATCATCCACGGGAAATCGGTTGTACTCAATTTACTCCGAAATCCGTCCGATATATTAAAACTTTATGGTTAGCGAAACAACAATCAAAACGAACGAAAAACCGCGTTACGTATCGGCGTTGAATTACCGATATGTGTTGAATTTATCGGAGCCCGTAGTTCGACAAGAATGCCGTTCATTCGATCTATATATGCGTGCAATTTACACGGAAATAACGGAGCTCATTAATGCATCATAGAACGAGAGCCTCGCTATTGTTTGCGCGTTATATAATATGCCAACGGTGGAATAACCACTGTGCGTCGATACCGCTTTGTTTCTGTAATCCCGTACCATTATACCATATATTTTCACGGTATTCCAAGTGCAACGTTTTCACGTTCGCAAAATTCAATGTATTATCACGGAACATATATACATATATACGTGTTCCGCTGATTAGCCCAATGCAAGGGTTCGGACAGGCGCGAACGATTACGCGATGCGAGAAAAGCTCCGAGAAAACAAGAGATATAAAACAGCCGAGAGCAACCGATGCGCCTATGCCTCAACGAGAGAACAAGCCGCATTCGTTCGTCTGCACGTTTACCCAATAATGGCATGCGCCACTGTTTTATACAAATCTCCACCCCCGCCGCAGCCTCCTGATCCTCGGCGCCATAAAAAAAATCCGTACGGTTTGCACAGCTTCGCTTTTCGTGATATACGAAAGAAATATGAATTTCGCGAAATGGTCCGTGAACAGGCGGGAATTTCGACGATAAATAATCCCCGTCTCGTTGCACTTATTCTCGGTTCTCCCGGCTTCCCTCGTATGCATCATATACGAGCTTTCCGCCTCCCAAGCAACTCTGATTCCGCTCCACTTCCCATTATTTTAATAACAATAATGCCGGGCACTCTTATCCCCGTGGAAAACGTACGATATTCAATGACCTGTGCCACAAATCTCTGACGATAATCGGAATCGATCAATCACCTCATAGTTTCATATTCCTTTTTTTCGTCTCTCGGCTTTTTCTCTCGTGTGCTTCTCGATAAATTAATTAAGCGACGAATTGCCTCGTACTCGCGTACGAATTATCGATGTTTCGACGGATTCTGCGAGTGTAAGATTAATCGATACTCCTTTAGGATTCGTATAATAATTCTTACAGGGGATCTTGATAACCTTAAAAAAAAAAGTTTTCGGGGAGTTTCGAAATTTTTTTTTTTTTTTTTTGCGAAATATTTTCAAGTAAAATTGGTCAGCGTGTCGATATTTTTGAAAGTTCGATATTATCGATAAAAAAAGTCGTTGGATCGAAGTGGTATCGTGTGGCTACTTAACCCTTTACAATCTCTTTGCAATTATTTTTTTAAGGCGTCTGGTAACGGAGTTTCTTATCTATCTACGAGTAAGTCATGAATTATTTATTAGAAAATTATGGGAACGAAAGTTGCATCGTAAAATGATGTTACGTCCGCGCGATCCTATCTGCAAGTTCGCAGCTTTTTGTTCCAAGAAGTTATGGCAAACAAACTAAGTAGCAGGTAAGTGGGAATAAGTATTGCAAATGTGCATTTCGCCGCGTCAAAAACTGTTGTACCGATCGAAATACCGGCGTTAAAATTTCTTTTTTCGCTTCGAAATTTTTTTTTAAGTATACGAAGTTCACGAAAAAAAATGATTAATTCAATAAAATAATAGGATAAAATGGTACCAATGGCATATTTTTTAACTGCAATTTTATTTCTAATCGCAAAAAAATAAAAAAATTGCAAAAATGAATTATCTCATTGACACGACTCACTCGGGAGTTTTATCGAATCAATCGCAGTTTTTGTGTTCGCGAATTTGCAGGCGATACAACGATTGTTCTTCGTATATCGACGATTAATATTCGACATCGAAAAAAACCTCTGCGGATTGCGTGGGAATGGCAACACAATGTTTCACTGTTGGAAACGAAAAAAAAAAAAAAAAAAAAAAAAAAAAACATAGTAGCATCGGTACTGACATTAGTATTAAAAGCGACGAGCAGCTCAACGAGAAACACAAACTCTCGTTGAATTCTCTCGTTACATTGGTGTTTCTCGTTTCACGAGGCAGAAAACTACTCACCGGTACTTAAGAGATAATTTGTCGGAGGGTGGTTGGGGGGTTGCGTTGGCAGGTGAAGAAGAGAAGAGCAAAGAGAGCGCGAGAGAGAGAGAGAGAGAGATACGGGGTTGCCGAAGAGAGACGGGTGAGACTAGCAGCAGCAGTGGTGTTATACCCTCGTTGAATCGGTGGAAGGCGAAGCCCGACGTTAAAGGCTCATAGGGTACACGAAGAGAAATAGAGGAAATGGTTGATGAAAGGGACGAGATAGAAAGGAGGAACACAAGAAGGCTACACAGAGAGTTCTGCAAGGCACGAAAAGGCGTCGAGCTCTCTTAGCATCACCTCGAGGTATTCTCTTTCCGAAGTACACACGAAGTCCTGCCCCTCACTCTTATATACCGGGTGTATAATGCTATACGTGTTATACAGCTTCACCCACTCTTTTTGCGTACTCCAGTTACCGAGAGCGACGTTACGATCTCGTATTATTACCTACATACCGAGTGGAATGTATTTCACGTTAAGAGAAAGAGACTCTACTATAGGAACCCGCGAGTCGTTGTTTTTTTTTTTTTTTTTTTTTTTTTTTACATTCGTATTCCCTCAGCGTTGCAAGCTCTTTGCGCTGAGACCCTGAAGTGCAAAGTGGCCGACGTTTGTCGGTCGTAAACGCCAATAATAATACGGTGTTGATAGTCGGCAGCGGGTTGTGTTGTTGCTCGTGTGCGAATTAAATTGCACACTATCTCGTCCTCTCCCCACCCCCCACCCCCCACTTTTTTTTTTACCACTTCGCGGCTCTCATCCGCGATGGGATAAACCTTCGGGTCTCATCTTTGTAGCGAAAGTAAAAGAAAAAAGACAAATTGTATACCGCACTTCTCACTTCTGCGGTATTATCGCTGCAGTGAAATAAACGAGGGGAATATGTGTTACATTTAGAGTTTAATGGGTTCGCGCGGAACTCGAGATAAATTGTTGTTTTTTTTTTTTTTTTTTTTTTTTTTTTCTTTGCCCTCCTTCCGCTTATAGCAGACTCTGTCATCGCATACCTCAACCGCATGTATGCGTCAACTACCTTGCGATTCAAAATGGACGCGCGAAGGGCTATACTTATACGCGAATCTAAGTTGCATGCAACCGGAATGCGAATACCTATGGGTTGTCCACCCACGTAAGGGCTGTGTGTCGCAGTAACGATGCAATGCCGCTTTGATACAACCGCAACTAGTCTACGATGAACGTATCGCATACGTGGCTATACGCTATTCATACTCTCGGAATCTAGTTGCTCGCCACGTGAGCGAAGATATGCGGGACGTAGACGTGGCGTTTAGCGACAGATTTGTGTCAAAGCGTCACGTACTTAATCGGGAGCGTTCCAAGTTGGAAACGCCCCTAAAATTTTCTAGAGAAACAAAATATGACGGATTTCGGGATTTTTTTTTTTTTTTCCCCACCTCCACCCCCGTCGTACCTAATTTTGTTATACCGACGGATTTCGGGATATAGTTGAAAAAAAAAAAAAATTATCACGGATGTCGGAAATTATTTCGAAAAAAAAAAAAAAATCAGAACTTGTCAACGAGATTTCTTGGTTGCGTTATCGGAATATTTTCCCGAAATAAATTTTCTTTTTTAATTTAATTTTTTTCGTAAAAAGTCGTTTCGATAAAATTGCTCGACACTTAATGCCTTGAAATAATAATTTGCTTCGAAACACGTGATGATAAGTTTGATCCGTTTTCATTTCGAGACATTTGAAAAATTTATTTTCACATCAACCAATTTTCTGCCGTTTTCGTTATTCCGATGTCTGTCGACACTTTCAAGATCGATATCCCCGGAGCATTATTTAGTCGGCGTTCTTTCCACGATGGACGAGGACAACGAAAGAGAGAGAGAGAGAGGGAGAGAGAGAGAAACAGCGGAGGAAATTTCCAACGAAAGCTTTTCGCTCGTGTCAAGACGGCAATTTACGAGATTAATGAGAAACAGAGTGAAATCACACCGTCGTCGGCGACGTCGTTCTTAATCTCTCTCTCGTTTCCCCCGTTCCCGTCGCAGCTATCGCGTCGTTTTTCTCTCATCTCCCCGGAGAATGCTATAAAAAGTCGAATGTAACTCGGAGCGCTACAGTGTATATCTATACCGTGGAAAAACCCCTTTCTGTCGGAAACAATTCGCCGCTGTATAGAAAGGTATACCTTCGA
Organism: Cryptus viduatorius; assembly: GCA_964006125.1. Taxonomy (NCBI): domain Eukaryota; kingdom Metazoa; phylum Arthropoda; class Insecta; order Hymenoptera; family Ichneumonidae; genus Cryptus; species Cryptus viduatorius. The sequence goes on along the minus strand of OZ023225.1, from coordinate 17,341,371 downwards.
CTGATGAAGAAGCGTAATCACTGAACGATATCGAATTCAGTGAGGCAAGAACTACTTTGCGAACGAAAATAAGTAAGCTTCGCCGAGCATTTTGCGGCTCAAATCTTATCCTTGCCAACGATTTCCCGAGAATAAATCTACGATCGAGAGAACGAAGAACCAATGAGTTAAAAAAAAAAAAAAAAAAAAATTGCGCGCTTGCAAAAAAAAAAAAAAAAATCATCCCCATTGAAGAATCGTTAGTTGCGCATTCATATCTCCGTTGCAAAAACCACGACTCAGCGCAATATTTACAAATAAACGTCCGAACGAGTGAACCGAATAGCCGGGGAGCTGCGATTGCTCGGCGAAAAAATTCGGTACGCTTCATCTGCGAAATATGTTACCGTTTTCTTCGACGTTTCGAACGCCGAGAGGGAACGCGAACAACAAACCGATAACTTCGCTTAAAAGTCAAACGCGCAACTCTTCTTCTCCTCGAGTCTGGCGATGAAAAACTATGAACCGAGGAGCGGAGTCGATAGTTCCGAAGTGGTATCGAACGTCCGCGAGCTTTACGTCCGAAGCGCGAATGTATTCGTCGATCTGAATATTTTAATGCATTTGCGCAACGCGAGTTGGCGGAATGAAAATCTCCCGAAGTTGTATTGGCCTCCGGGCATCCCGTTTGGTTTCGTCGTCCAATTTTCGTATTAATGTACATATATACATATATATATACCCACCACTCCCGTATTCTTCGCTCTACAACGGGGTGGCGGAGTGCCCGGTAGAGCGCAGCGCAACTCCTCGCTGTATCTAAACTCGAGGAGTTGCTCTCGCTGCTTGAACCGCGAGTCCGTTGCACTGCGCGGGCTTTCCATCGTAGGGTACGGTGCATCAGGCTCTGTGCTCTATGTTACGCGGCGGTCTATCTCTCTTTCTGTACCGAGATGCAAACCTCCGGAAATTTCCTTCTCCTCGCAAGGATTTTCATGAATATTCTTTGGACCGCACATTAATGTACTTCATAAATATTCATTAAATCCAACGGATTTTACTATCTCCGGCAAATTAAGCTTTCCAGCTGCCTTAACCCTTCCCAACGTACAGGAATACTACGAAGTAGTAGAGAACCGTCCGAAGCCCGAAGCGGGAAGACTCGTCTAATTCTAACCCGATAGGGGGATACAACCAACGAGAATGGTTTCTTCGAGTCCGACGGCGTTGAAGGACTACCAACAGGATAAATTTCGTACAGGAGAGCAATCTCTCTCTCTCTCCGCGCTGTGAGTTTCGTGGTTTCGTAAGAACGACGAGGGATAGCGTGAAATTAGTTCAAAGTTCTGACACGTTTCTTCCGGCATTTAATTTTCGTCATTACTCCGAAAAAAAAAAAAAAAAAAAAAAAATCCCCTTCCGTTTAATTTTCTCGATCGAACGTTTTCCAATTACCGGCTTTTTTAAAACGGTCGTATCGTTTTGCATCCTTAAAAAAAATCCTTCGTAAAAAAAAAAAAAAAATTCGATGTTTTCGAAAAAAAAAAAAAAAAAAAATCGCAAATTTTTACGTTGCCATTTTTTTTCTCACGATTAAAATTTGGTAGAATGTTCATTATCCATAATGATTTTAAATACGGATTTGTCTCGACAATTCTCGATGTATTTCGCATTCGGAGCGCTTCGGAATAGTCTTGCCGTCGATACCCGCGAAAATACATAACCATGTAACAGCGCGTTGAGCACTAATGAAGCGCCTGGGGGAAGTTTCAATCAATTTCCAACAGCCAACCGAGACGTCTAATAATAATAATATTACGCGACACAAGAGACGACAGGGTACACTATAATCGTCGTCTCGACGGTTTATACACGGTGTGCACGTATTTCTACGGAGTGCAGCACAACGGTAATGTCGGAAACGTCAGAACGTGATGTTATACCTGGCGCGCGATGTCGTACGTATCAATGTCTCTCGGATATATCTGGTCATTATGACGTGTACGTGTTACTCGAGTGTCTCTTGAATTGTGTACCTCTATAGCCTGAGGTATACGACGTACTGTATCATCGAACATCTACATATATGTATGTATATATCTTACATATATGTATATATATATATACAATACATCGCGCATAATACCGGTAAGTCTATTCGGAACACTATACCGGTATTCAATATCTGCCGACCGTCGTCTCCTCCACCTTCGAAGAGCCACGTAAACGCGAAACTATCGATTGGCATTACACCGATTTCTCGTTCGATAGAAAAGCAAAGCTGAGCGCTAAACGCGATCGCATAAAACACGAGATCGCGCGTTTGTGCCGTACGTACGTTTCGCGTCCGCGGATTCGTCGACATACGCGAAAGAACATAATTCTCTGTATACGCGCGCAGTTCAAAGAGACAGTTTACCTTTAGACCTAAAAACATTCGTCGAAGACACGTGGTACGATTAAACTGGTATAAGTTTGACGACCGCGATATCGGAGATAGAAGAACCGCGTCGCGACTTATGGTCGCGGCGTCGATAGTCTCCTCCCTCCGCGCGGCGAAGTTCGTTAATAAATTATCACCGTGCAGACGATGAAAAACATCGATGGACATCGCGAAAGTTATACGACCTCTCGCGCGATTCATCACCTCACTCCCCCCTCTGATGTACCTTTTCGCTCGATTTCTCATGGAGATTTCGCGCGAAGAAACGGAGAAATATATCGTAAATGATAATATACTTTTCGATCGCAATGCCATTCTTACGATTTTTTATGGGATTTTTAATTCATTTACGGATATTACATATGTATATTTTATTATGAAGTTCGATGACACTCGCCTGTGACGTGCGCGCATTGAGACTAACGTATTTATCGCGCAAATTTCATGCGCCGTGCGCGCCGCGTCACGGTTGCGTTGCATGAATTGACGATATTGAATTTTGGTCTCTGCATCGAATTTATCGAATAATATTATATATTTTAACAATTGCTTTCGGTTGAGTATAATTTAATGGGCATCTGGCGACCGCGGGAAGCTCGGGTTTCGGTTTTTTTTTGTCCCGAAAATATGACGAGGGAACTGTGATGGGACACGGAAACGCTGGCCGTTTGACGAACGCCGTAGGCGATCGCGGAACATTCCCGTCGCGAACGAAATTATTGTGAAATTCGTTGGTCAGTGACGATGAGAGGGAAATTACATAAATCCGCGTACGTAACGATCGTAACGAACGTAACTGGATGTCAATCTTGCTGTTAATGAAGCGGCGCCACAGTCGCGGAGAGAGAGCTTCGCTTTAGATTTGCGGCGCCCTTTGAACCGCAGATTTGTTGTTCGCTTTGCAAAATGAACAAATATACGTAGCAGTCATGGGGTGCATGAGATTAAAGGGCACAAGAGAGACGCGAGAGAGGAGAGAGGCGAAGGTTACAACTCGCTGAACAGCTTGGCTCCGCGGAAATACTTCCGTATACATTCGGTGTCGGGCTCCGCGGTGCTTTGGCCGGAGCGCTTATAATCCTATTTATCGGAATACGGATAATTAACCCCTTTGACAATCAACTCGGTAAGTACGTGGTTAACGCGCCACGCTGTTTGCACAATTAGTGATTATGCGAGTACTATATGTAACGGTGTTGGTGGCGCGTCACGTCCCCGCAGTACGCGCTAATCAACCGCCCTCCCCCACCCCCTCCCCTTTTCCACCCCTACACACGAAATCGTTAGGAGGCTCGCCTTCGTTTGGCAAAACGAGAAACACGAAATTTCTCTGTTGCAACGGCACTCTCGCCGTCGAATCCCGGGACCTCTGTCCATTATTATTCGAACTCAATTATATAAACAACCGTCTCGGCGCACCGTCGATGCCGCACAACTTGAAATATAATAATTCTCATCATAATTATAATTTTTTCTACAAAGACGAAAAAGAAAAATGTTCATTGAAATCTACTCTTGCAATTGAGAGATAATGTGATATTTTTAATTGCATAATTAACTACAAGCGGATAGGAGTCCTAAAATAGCGAGTCTTGTCGACCAATAAGAAAATATAAAAAAAAATTAATAACAAATAACTGAATATTTTTAATAATAATGATTGATAATCAAATTATTATTGATTATTTTATGAATTTAATTTTATTTAAAAAAATAAATAATATCTGTAATAAATAGTATTTATATATCGAATTTTTTAAAATATTTTTTTATATCTTCGCGAACGAATAATACATACGATAGCGCGAGCGTAAAGGCGATAATACAGAAGGCAGAGCTTCGTTCGCTAACGCTTTTCTCGATTGTCGAGAAACTACCCTAATGAAAGTTTTTATCTCTCGCCCTGTCTCCCTTCTCGCACCACCCGCCCTCCGACCTCATCCCCGCCTTTGGCAAGTTGGAGATAATAAAAAAAAGTAGCGAAAGGCAGAGAGAAGCGAGAACTTCAAAGTGAAGTTCCACCTTTAAAACCAATTAAGCCAATATAAACTTGGAGTGGCTGTATACCCGGCAGCCCCGTGGTCCACCGACCGGGCAGAGAAAAGGGAGCGAGAAAGAGACGACCATGAGGGGTGTAGGAGGGGGCGGGGGGCGGGAGGGAGCGCGGGGCATTCACCGTTCGCGTTTCTATATCGCGTGACCGAAGACGGAAGAGCGTATCTTCGAATGTTTGTCCTCGGCAAATGCGTTCTTTTAATAATGAGTCTGAAAAGTATCAAGTAGAACCCAAAAGACGCAGCGAGCTATGCAACTGCGAAATTTTTCTCTAATATATCTCTAACGTTAAGGGATGCGCGCCGCAGGTTATAGAAATAGTCACGGATAAGCGGCGAACAACTTTCCGAAAGCCTCGAATGAAATCATCCGGAAATAAATAGATCGATATTCGTCATAAAAATCATCAATTTTTTTTAATGCGTTTATTTTTCGCCCGTTCGGGGGACCGACGATAGGCAGCAAGAGATAACGGATGAAATTCCGATTCGACGAGACCGTAAATGACACTTCATTCTTCAATTCAGACTTCAATCTCCGCGATTACATTTTTTTTTTTTTTTTTTTTTTTTTTTTTTTTTTTTCGTTACCGAGAGTAGTTTGGTTATAAATTTGTCAGCACAAACAATTTCATTCGATGCGCAGACGGGAAGCATGGCGAAACGAAATTCCCAAAGGATTTTCGTTCACAACGGACAACATCAATGATACAAATGAGCATTTTCGCCTCGCAATGTTTTTTCTGCTGTCTCCTCCTACATGCAATTCTCGACCATCGACCATCACGCGACTCTCCACGTATTTTTTTTTTTTTTTTTTTTTTTTGCGCTTTTGTTTGCCTGTTGTTGCAATTCTCATTTTTATATTTCTACCGTGTGTTTCCCTGGAGATTCACGAATGAACCAATGATTTGGCAATACGCCAATTGCCGTACCGCGAAAAATTGCGAGATATAGTGAGAAAGAATCGCGTTTATACAACCTGCGTGTTTATTTTTATCCGTTCTGTCCGGTATCATAATAAAAAAAGGATACATATATATATATATGTGTATATATATCACTGAACAAATAGACACGATGCCCTTACGAAGCAAACCGGTGAAATAAATTTGGGGACAAAAATAAATGTAAAAATTTCACATCCGACTTTTGTTTGGTCAAAAATTGATTCTCGATGTATAAATAGAGCTTTCGCGTCTATTTGTTCGGGAACAAAGCGATTTTTTGTTTCTCCCCAAATCGAGTATAGCGAGTGGCGTTAATGGAGCTCTTGATAAACGATCGAGATCGGCGAATCGGTTTGTGGGGAATATAAAGCGACGCGAGAGAGCAAGAGAGAGAAACACCGCTTGTATACGCTGCCGAAGGGGCAAAACTAATTTACATCGCGTACTCCACGAGGGCCTCTCAATCTTTGGCCTCGTGGGGTACTACACCTGGGTTACAAATCGTTTGGTTCGTCGACGTAGGCAGGCGAAGCGGTTAGCCGCGCGCCGCACTGCTGCTGCTGTTGCTCGTCGCCGTTCTCGTGCTGTGTGTGCGGCGCGCACGCGGTGGCGCGGGGTTGTTACGGGCCCCCTTCGGCACAGTCGGCCGCTGTGGCAGGTGCCTTGGCGCTCTCTGGGAACCGCGATGGAACCAAGAAAGCTTCTCCGCATGCCACACTCGCCGCGAATACGTATAACCGGGGGTGAACCAAGCACACGGCTATGCCGCGATTCCGAGCATCACACCGTCAGATTGATGCTCCCGCATTAATTAGTGGCTATCTTCAGCGGCGCTCCGAGGCAACTATCGTTAACTCTCTCTCGATCCTCCCCTCGCCCCCCAGAGCGCCGTATTCTTGAGATGGAAGAGAAAGGGAGAGAGAGAGAGAGAGAGAGCTCGACTCACGGCAACTTCTCGTACTCTATAAGTGTACCCGTGATTCGTCACTATCGCCGTTCCGCGTGCTCTTTTATCACACCTATATATTGATACGGACGCGTAATGAAGTCCGCACAGAAATCTCGCGGTTGATAGTAGGGGGGAAGCCGGGGTAAAATGGGCCAAGGGCCCAGAATGGGACAATTTTTCAAGATGCTCAATTTTGCTCCAATTTTGGAGCAATTTTGGAGCTCCACAATTGGAGCAAAATTAATGAACCTTAAAAATGACGAAAATTTCGGAAAAATTTTATTTTCGAATTTTATGACCATTATTTATACTGCAGTCACTGTTCGCGTAAAAAAAAGATCGGGAACGATATTCAATTAAATTTTAGCGAACGATATAGAAAGTAGGAATGCCCATTAATAGAAGTCGATAATTATCGTCTAAAAAATCGTCCATCATTTTTAATAGGGAGAAATTTAATTTTTTTTTAACAAGAACAGTTTACACATCGATTTAGGTAGTATCTTATTTAAAATTCAAATTTTTTCTCTTTTAAGTTCATTCAATTATGGTCCATCATGCCCCATTTTTTTTTTTCGTCTTAATACTGTAAGCCGTGCGACAGATCCATTTTTAGGTCAAAAGTACTGAAAAGTTATGTATATCGCAAAAAATCCCAAAATTTCCAAAATGGTCCATTTTATCTTAAAAAATTTTCGATCTAAAATCCAACGTTTCCTACAAGTAGAAATACTTCGCGGCTGCGCGAGCGAATAAATTAAATTTTGGTCGATTCATACGAATCACTGCCAATTGGCACTGTCGTTGCCAATTTAACTACATTTTTTCTCAACGCAGTTGCAGCACCTATTCTCATAAAGTACTATTTTGACGCAAAATTTTGAGTACCAATGTATAATGATAAACTATATATAATTATCCATATATTCCGAATTCATCTTATTTTTCTGATTCGGCATAGAAATCGAAAGGTCAAAAAAACTTTTCTCTTCGATAATAATTTGCCAATCCGTTTCTCATTTCCGGTTAATTTTCCTTCGATCGTTACATAATGAAGCGGAATTCCCTCAAATATATCCATCAATTATCCCATCGGCTGTTAAAATTGACGATGGATACCAACCGATATTCTTAATGCCTATTGATGGTCCGTCCAATGGCGAGTGGGCCCTCTGATGCCCTCGGGCGACGCAAAATATTCTCGAAGGTACCGTCGGATTAACTTTATTAAGACGGAATTTACATAACTTTGCGTGCAACGGTTACATCGGCAGCCACATGTCGGCCGAGTCGTCGAGAAACGAACGATGTATAAATTTTTCATTCGCTTCAGGCGATTTCCGACTCTCTCGCTGACTATCCAACTGTCTTACAATACTAATATAGTGCGTTACAGAGGTATATTGACGGCTTAAGTAGAAGCGCATCGATATATATAGAGCCGCGCGTAATATTCCGAAGCGAAACGCGTCTCTAAAAAAATCATTGAAAATTCCATAAAATTTTGAAATTCATTATTTTTCATCGAAAGCGCAACGTCCCGGTAATTCTTTTTCTTTTTAATTGGTTCGAAATTCGCCGCGGTACAAATATTATTGCGGGTAACATGTCACGTTCAGACGTTATTGAAAAAAAAGTCATGTTTAATGCCGTTGTTGGGGAATTCGGCCGCAAAATTCTATAGTGTTACCTACTCGGTATTCATTGCGGTCGAACGGATTTTCGGTAAAAATTTCAAACCCGAGGCGAAATGAAAATGAAAATGATCAAAATTTTAATAAATGCTGAAAATAATGATATATTTTCATTTAAAACAGTAGCGCCGAGTAAATATTTGAAAAATTGAGCAAAATTACGAATTGGTTATTATGCACGCGATATCATTTATTAGCCTCGCCGTTCGGATACATTATAAAAACATTGTACCACCGCACAGTTTGGACCTTTTTCGCGACGATTGAAAAGGAAAATGCCGGATTGGTGAAAAAAAGAACGTGTTACATGCGGTTATTAGGCCACCAGCCACAAAATACCATAACGTTACCAACTCTATATGCCGCATCGTCGAATCGATTTCAATAAAAATTTAATTAAAAAGCAAAAGCTTCCATCGCCGCCGGAGGATGGGGAACAATCTCGCGCAAGCGAAATACGCGCAGACAAGTCTCACAACCCGATATACGTACGAATAATCGTTCTCGTCAATGAATATTTCATACAATTTTATAACCGATTTTCTCGTATTTGCAACCAATTTGCGACGAATGGCACTTTAAGCTTTTGAAAACGTCACTCGTGAATCGAGCAATTTCATCGAGTGACTTTTGAATTCATCAATGCTCTCGTACACTCTCGCACTCGTTGATCGATTGTGTTCATGAATTTATATAAATTTCGGAAATCGCTTGCATATCCGATACGCGGCGGAGTAATTTTTTTTTAAGTGTTTTTTTTTTTTATTATTATTTCAACACGATTTTCAAATTTTTTTCGAAATTAAAAAAAAATCACTAGAATAAAAAATTGTGTTGACAAATTTCCGCGATCTTGTAATTATTGCCGAAAGTTCGTGGCATCGAATGTATTTCTGCATTAGCTAATAGTGACCCATTGACCCCGCAACGCCGAAGCAGCGGCGAGCACGCGGCACTTCTCTGCGGGCATTGTACGAAGATAGCTGCCAGAAACAGTCCAGCGGTCGACCGGTGGCCCGTCGATAAAATTAATACCGCTATCAAACGTAATGCAATTAAAATGGAAATTGCCCGTGTGTATGAATCACGAGCGCGGCGACGCAGCGCGCCCATTCCCGCACGAGACCCGTGTGTACTGCAACTGCAGTTACGGTCACATATGTGTACACCTACGTGACGAAAATGCAGGCAAATGCACGAGCGTTCGCTATTTCCTCGTACCACGAAGATTTTCATGACGTTAATCCGATTGGCAATAGTCTCTGAACGTTGTTATTGTTTAAAAATTTCGAGGTTTTTCGAGGTTTTTCGAGGTTTTTTCGAGGTATCGTAAAATTTGAAGTCGCGGAACTGTTTGTTTCGTCAGAGAATCGGAAAATTCGTAATATCGCAATCAGACGTACGGGCGGAACTTCGCACCTGCACTCGAGCTTATCACGTCGCGGCGTCAGTTCGCTGTGCGAGGAAACAAGTGGAGCACCCGCGCCGGGATTGGAGCGTTGCGTGTGGCGATAATTAAAGGTGCTGTCCGACGGAAAACACGAAAATTGAGCTAAGCCCGGGTACAACCCCAAGCCGGAAATACATGGTTAACGGGAGGGTATAATTGATGCTTCTACGACCACTACACGTGTATTCACTTTTATCCGCTAAACCCCCTCCCCTCCCCCTTCCCCTTCCCGTGCACGACGCGTGTCGAGAAGACAGAGAGATTGATTGCTTTCGAAATTATTGCCGACTACTCGGTACTTTAATCCTCTTTATCAGTTGCCACTGTGCCACTAAGAGGCAACTGCCAATTTCAGTTCGAAATTGTTTAACCATAACATTGATGGAACGCTATTAACTATTTTCACAGTTTGCATTATGCAGTTATGAAATGATCGAAATTTTTATCAATTTTTTGATGGACGCAGACGAAAAGTAATTAATAATTGAAAATTCTATCGCTGCATCGATCTATTATTTATTTCCGTGCTCCGCACTCCTGCTCTGCGCTACGGAGTGAAAAATAATATAAATGTAATCATAACTGATCGAGAGTCACGAGTTTATGACGATAAATTTTTCAAAATAAAAAAAAAAAATTATATCAAATTACTATTCTAAGCGAAAGTATTGTATTCAATTTCGTTGATGAGTATCGACTTCTATAGAAGCAAAATTTGTTATTAATCTAATGTGATTAAAAAAAAAAAAAAAAGTTCACAGTATTCACTTTTCCATTCGATATGCAATCTCTCCTTCTGCATATTTCACCCTCCGGCGAATCTCGGTTCTTGGAAAAATCTCGTATACCATATTTCAACTTGTTTATCCAATCGTGTCAACGTATCGAAGTAATCGAGATAGTGGAAAGAAAAATCGATCGAAAAAAAAAAAAAAAATGGCGGACTATCGATAATGATAATTATTTTGAGGGGGTGGTGGGCGAAAAGAGGGAAGAGAATGCGCTTCATCAGTCTGTGTGACCTTTCCATTCGAGATGAACACACGAGGGGGTGGAGGCTGCGGCGACACACGGAGTACGTGCCTCGAGTTACGGATAACAGGTGCACCTGGTCGCACACAGAGACGCGTCATCGATCAGCTCGCATATCGGACGTTTGTCCGATAGAACATACAGTTTACCTGAATCCGTACACTGTGTAAACAGAACGTGGCGAATATGCCGACGATCGTTTCCGTTGAAGATGACCCGTTTGCTAAGCCGCAATGGCAACGAAATCAGTCAGTTTTACGAAAATTCTACGATCTCCGGAGATATAAAACAGTACGAGACACGGGGCGAGAGCTAATGAACGCACACTGGTCCAGCGAGTGTTTTCATCTCGCAGCTGCGGACCCAAATGTGATTACTGCAGCTGCGATGAAACTGTAAACATATTGGCAGCGGGTATATACATTTATGTGGCGGACACGCGTCTGCGGACTCCGAGAAAATATGAAAAGCTTCGATGAGGCAAACGCGCAGCATCCACAGGATACCTTTTTCACCCCCTATACTGAGTGATCATTAATTAATTAACACTCCTCTTGCATCTACGCTTGTGATACTTTACTTCAATGCTTCAAAAACGTACCTAAAGCTTGAAAAACCTAATATAGATAAGCAACAAGTAACTATTCCGGGTAGCGCCGCCCTCGTATAGTCTGCTTCGCGTATGAGACAAACTTTATCGCATTTTAAAAAATTACGAAAAAAAAAAAAAAAAAAAAAAAAAATGCCCAAAACCTAAAATAACAGCATGTTGCCATAAAAAGCTTCGAATTAACCGCATCAGTTAGGTTAGGTATCGTCCACGTCTGATTTTTCAGCCCCCGTAAGCGCTGCACAGAGTTCTACGATTGGTTTACGTTCGAAGAAGCATTCGTTGGCAAACGCGGAGCGATAATACGTATTCTTAAACGCTCACATACGGGATAGTTCTCGGTTTAGTTACACCCACGATCCACTGATACCTATACATGGACGGTGGCATTGCAGTGAAGAAGAATGAGTACGTATACATAGATGTATACGTGGCAAAGGATAGCCCCAGTGCGAGAGTGTGGCTACAATGGTGCGCAACTACCTGTGCAAACACTTAACGCTCGGAACCCGATCCCGGCTCGTATGTTTGTTTAGTTACACCCTTGTCGAGAGAAGCAGAGATGGTGGCGAGGCGTACGAGGCAGAGTAGGGCTACGTACATATCGTGTGCTATGAACGCAAGGCTATGAGCGTATCAGTGGTATAGCTGTAGCTATAAGCATACTATGAGAATAGCACCGGGGAGGGCCTCAAATGTTATAGTAGTAAACCCACGTTGGCTCACTAGTACTGTGTTCCTAGGAACCCGCCAGTTGATTGTACGACTACGTGCGCGCCCGCAGCGCACCCTGGCAAGAACCAGCAGTAACAGTAATGCCAGCATAGAATCATAGACGAAGATCACAATTTGTGTCTCGCTTATGGAAACTCCCTTCCCCCTCTCCCGTCCCCCTCCCCCCACCCTTTACAGTAGCGCTGTACGGAGAGGAAGGGATGAATAAACACGGAAATGCAGCACCGTCGGTTGCCTCTATCACATTATTATCCTTTATTTCTTGCCATTCGGTCGACAACGGCTAGAAAGTGAACCGGACTACTTGTCCTAATTAGAATTTAGGATCGCTTCACGAATTCCGACGAAAGTTTCAACTGAATCTCGAAATTTTGGTGCCGTTGGTACCTTTTTTGGTAACTTTGGGTTTCAGCAAGTAGAAAATTGATGGAGTGATTGCCGATTGTGAAAAAGAGATCGGGATTCGTAGATCGTCATTTCGAATAGGTTTCGTATATTTAGTACAGTATAAACTCCGTATTCTTAACTCGACGGGAACGGAGACGCTGCCGTTTCTGTACTTCCCTTATCGTCCCTACTTCCGGTCAGTTGCTGCGGATAGGGGTAATGCGGGTTATACGCGTCCGTAGATACCGCTTGTAGTAGAGAAAACGGACTCAGGGGAAATACAGTTAAGAGGACGAGGTACAGACTCAGTCGGTAACAAGTCGCCTTCCCGATTTTCTCCGAAATGGTTGCTCCGATGACGAAAAGCAAATTAGGGTTTTGTAGTCATTAGATAGACGTATGGAAACCTAATTTGCTTTTGGTCGTCGGAGCAACCATTTCGGAGAAATCGGCATGGCGAATTGTTACCGACTGAGTCTGTACCTCGAAATAAAAAAAAAAACACTTAAAAATCGTCAAGGAAAATGGTAACGAGTTAAAATAAGGAAGCGGTTAAGTTAAGAGGAGTTAAGAATACGGAGCTTTGACTGTACAATGCGAGAGTGAGCTTTACTCTCCAAAGCGTTTTTAAAGCGGGTACACGGAGTTGGCGCGCTACGATCGCGATATTGTGTCGTCGTCAAAGTTGGTCGTTGTTGTGTATACAAAAGGGGCACTAGGTGGCGGCGTCGGTGCACCAGAAAGAGAGAGTGGGCGCATGAACCTAGGCAACCCACCTATCACGCTCGACCTCTCCTCGTGCACCCTCTATCATCGCAAAATTTACGACGCCTCGAGAGTGTAGAGTACGCGGTTTCGTACTCGTATATGAGGTATATGGCATGGGTACTACCAACCACTGCCTATATACCCCTCCCTTTCCGCTCGGCGTTCTCTGACACCCGACGTATGTCCGGATATCGGTCGAGGGTCGCGCGATAAAACTCGTGCATGAAATTTATATTCCTCACGGTCGGTATCGTCATAGATTTTCCAACGGGCGTACACGATATGAATTCGCGCAATGTGCGGACGACGCGGCCGCCGCGTCGTTCGTACATTCGAGTATTCGCACGAAAATTTCAAAACAAATGAGAATTCCATTCGAATTAGTAGCGTGTAAACGTCGCTCTTTCGAACGACGACACGACACACGTAAATTACGGGAAAATTATAAAAAAATCAAAAAATTTTTCATTTATTTCGGAATAATTTAACAATGTTGCGGACTGCGATACAACCGTTATTAGCGATGGCAACGAGGGTTAGATATCAACCGAGTTGGTCAGTTTGCAACCGACAAAACG